>JARFPJ010000004.1:0-1270793 GCA_031010415.1 Talaromyces nanjingensis
CTAACCCTAACCCTAACCCTAACCCTAACCCTAACCCTAACCCTAACCCTAACCCTAACCCTAACCCTAACCCTAACCCTAACCCTAACCCTAACCCTAACCCTAACCCTAACCAACTAACTAACTAACTAACTAACTAACTAACTAACTAACTAACTAACTAACTAACTAACTAACTAACTAACTAACTAACTAACCCAGCGGTTATAACCCTAACCCTTTGCACGCAAGTTGGGTTGGGGGTCCCCTTTGCACGCGAATTGGGTTATATATAATCCTTTATGTGCAAGTTGGGTTATATAATCCTTTACGTACAAGTCGGGTTATATAATCCTTTGCATGCAAGTTGGGTTATATAATCCTTTACGTGCAAGTTGGGTTGGGGGGCTGCCCTTTGCATGCAAGTTGGGTTATATATAATCCTTTATGTGCAAGTTGGGTTGGGGGGTGCCCTTTGCATGCAAGTTGGGTTGGGGGGTGCCCTTTGCATGCAAGTTGGGTTGGGGGCTGCCCTTTGCATGCAAGTTGGGTTATACCCTACCCTTTATGTGCAAGTTGGGTTGGGGGGTGCCCTTTACATGCAAGTTGGGTTAAACCCTCCTGTTTATGTACGGGTTGGGGGGTCCTCTTTATATATAAGTTGGGTTATACCCTGACCCTAGTGCACCAATTGGTAGTCATAATATATATATATATATATATATATATATATCGCCGGGTTGGAATATGATAGTATGGAATATATGCGTCGTGAACAGTAAACAATAAACGAGCGAGATAACAAGGGGATGCCTACATCATGATATATAATCTTACTCCGCCAATTCCTGCTCAGCAAAGATACACATCCAATTCATTTCCACCACCAATCCGCTGCGCTCTTCGCCACGTCGTCCAAATCGCCGCTGGAAATGCCGGATCAACTGCGCCTCATTATAAATATCCACCCCGGGGACTGCTCTTGCATTCTTCGCTGCCATGCTACACGGATATCACCCTGCTTGGGTCCATGTAACAACTGCCCAATGATCTGAATGGCAACATGGCGATATTGACATGCCCGTCCCATCTTCCGGTAACCACCGTGCCCATTGCTCTCCCACCCGTGGCAGATCCACTGCGGGGAATGGCATCCAAAACATGCCGCATATGGCTCGTATCCACTCCGTCCACCATCCCGGGACCCGTCCACGATCTGCTGGATGACCTGATCGATCCAGACCCGGGTAATGGGTGCCTGGGGATGGGGACAATCCTGCATCTCATGGTTGGTGGGTTGCCGCATCATCTCACATAATCGACATTGCCCGGCCCACCGGTCGAACTGTTCCCGGATCGACTCGATTTCCTGGCCATCCGCCTCCGCGTGCTGCGTCTGTCGTTGACTGGGAGCCTGGTAATATGCCGTGGGTGGGAACCGGGCATGGGCCTGGCGCTTGGCCACGGGGGGGGTTGGAATGCTCGGATATGGCTCGTTTATGTGGAGTGAAATGGCGCTCATTCTGGCTGGTGTTGTGACTGGCGTTTTGCCGGGCGTTTAGCCTGGCTTGCTGGCGATGATCCTGGCCGTTGGTCTCATGATTCGGATTGCCATTCGGCCGATCATTTGGGCTGGCGATGGGACTGGCATCGGCATTGGGATATATAATACTCTGACACCGATCACAAATTGCTTCACCGGCCTCGCACTGCTGTCGGCTATATCCATCCACCGTTCCATCCAAATATATATCCAATGCCCGCCGTCGACAACCGCCTCGAAGATACTCCTCCACCCGGGAATCAACCGGGGCGGATCCCCCAACCCCGTCCGTGGCCATCAATCAACATGATTGCCTCGCTGGCACCCCCATCGCGTCCGGCGCGTCCACTTTCCTGTCCATAATCCAATAATGACCGCGTCCGGCCCACGTGGATCACCAGCCGGATGTCGGGGATATCAATCCCCATGCCTAACGCACTCGTGGCCACGATCACCCCGGATTCTGCTTCCGGAATGATGCCAACATCCCCGGTTTATCCACCGCCTTGCTGTAATATGCGGGACATTGCAATTCATGTGCGATCTGCTGCACCGTGGCAATGGTATTGGCATATATCACCACTTTCCCCTCATGGAGCGGCCGAACTCGCTGTTGAATCCACTGAATCATCTGCTCTCTTGGATCACGGGATGGCTCCGTAGCCCCAATCTCAATGACTTGATATGCCACGTTGGTCCGGCTGGTTCGGCTGCGGAACCACTGGATTGTATGGGGATCCAAATACATTCGCTGGCACAACAATGCTTCACTGTCACGGGGCAATGTGGCTGTCAATAACACGATTTGCGTCTCGGCGCGGACTAATGCACCCAGCTGCGCCATCTGCTTCCGGAACTCATATCCTTCCTGCAATATGATGTGGCATTCGTCGATCACGATTCGGTCCAGCTCCTTGGTCCACTGCTTTCGGTTGATAAAGGTCTGGAATCCCTCACTGACCGCGGACTCGGGCGTCACCAATACAATGGCCGCTCCATCCACGGGACGTCGCGAATCCCATTCCACACATGAGATCCCCAACGTCTGGCATCGCTGTTGGAGATCCGCACGTAATGCCACCAATGGAACCACCACAATGGTCGTACCCCCGCGACTCATCCATGCCGGTAACATGAACAACAAGCTTTTCCCGGCACCCGTGGGCATCACCGCGATGATGGGGCTCTGGCGCTGGATGATGGACTGGACAATGGCCTTTTGGTTGCCACGGAACGTCGCCGACGGTCCCATCATCTGTCGTAATGACTCGTCGACATCCATGGCTCGCGTACGGCTCCATCGCTCGGTCTGGCTGGCCTGGGCGGTATCCTGGAATGGGGTGATCTTGCCGGTGCGAACCATGCCAATGGCGGATGCAAATCCCAAAACTGATGCCATTCCTGGCTGCTTTGCCGGAATCGCTGTCGTCGATCCGCCACTTCGCCGGCTCGTTCGGTGGTTTCCCGCGCATATACGGCTCCCGCCACATGGGAGCTGTGTCCAGCCTGCTCATCTGCAATCCCAGCCATGATCTGCGCCTCGTCCTCGTGTAAATCGTCCCTGGTGGTGGATTGGGGATCATGGCGAACAAATGCCCGTCCAGCTCGCATGTATCGGCGGCTGATCGCAATGGCAATGTCACGGTACGATGCAATATTCAACGTGACTCCAGATAATCCAATGGTGCTCTCCTGTTGTAAAATCCGCCGGAACCGTTCGGACGTCCATGCGGGTTCCCACGGTGCGGATGACCAGATATGGGGATTGATATCCTCCCGTTGATGCATCCATGCGTCGATGCGCCGTTGAAATGGCAAGACCAGCCATAAATACCACACCAGCAGCTCGCCCACTTCCCGGGGTAAATATCGATGAATGATTTTGACGTCTCCACTCATCTGATACCCCTTATGATACCGGGCCACCAACACCACCATGCCATCTTCAATGAACATGTTCCGGATCCCACCCACGTGGCTGTTCTCATGTCGAATACTCAACAACTCTGGTGCACGAGCAGGTTGACCCCATGTGAACTGCGTCGCTGCTAGCAGCTTTTCTAAAAACGTGGTAATCCGTCGATGGAATGCCTGCCATCGTACACGTCGGATTCCTTGTCCATCGGCTTGCATGAATCGACCACGTAACCGTGAGTCATCCTGGATGTGCTGCCACAACCAGCTCGTGCCATCAACCGGCCATGGGGTTCGCGGATCTTGCACAAAGCTCCACTGGGGATCCTCGTTGAATGGGTTGTCGTACAGCTGCTCCCATGGGATGGCTGGCACCTGATCGGGAGCGCATTGCAGCAAATCCTCCATCAAGATACGCCGTGCATCCCGCACCGTGTGGTCGACCATGCCACGGAACTGCCGCATCGTGAATTTGACGTCTTTATACAGCAGCTCATCCTCGTTCTGCCATGTCACATGTCCCTCGGTCGTGGTGTTGTAATGGATCTTCAATCCGTATGTCCGTAAATCCAACATCCACTGCATCGGGCTCTGGGACCCTCGCACCATGAACCGGTCCATCATCTGCGTGACCCACTGCAAACATCCTTTCTGGGTTATGGGGGGACTGGGAGATGGGGATCCTCCATACGCGCTATCCCAGTCCTCTTCCTGCATGGAGCTGGTGGGCTCGGCCTCCTCGTCCTGATCCGCCAATTCCATGGCTTTGCGAACCACCATGAACCGCGCGAGTTTGATGACCTTGGATAAAATGGGGGATAATCCTCTGGGGTGCGCCATCCGCCTCGATCTCGAACGCCCAATACGGCCATGGCACACACCAATGCGCAATCGTATTCCCGGTGCACCACCCGCTGGTTCAACAGCTCGATGCAAAAATCTAAACATGCCCGCTGGATGGCAGTTAACGGTGGGGTGGAGCTCTCCGGTGTGGGATCCTGGTGGATATCCTCATCTATCTCATCATCATCGGTAAATGATTCTTCATCCGAGCTGGACGACTCGCTGGGGACGGGCGATGGGCTGAGTTCCCATGGACGGCGCTGTCCGGGTTGCAATATAATGGACCGTCCGGGATTCTGGGGTCGAATAACGGGACGAGCAATCTGCACCAATCGATTCCATGCCGCTTGCTGTCGTGGGGTGAATCGATATGGGGATGCCTCTCGTCGGACGCACCCTCCTGGGTCCGCCAAAAACATCAACATCTGCTGCCATGGACGAACGCGCTCGATGATGGTCTCCGGATCTTGATATGCCTCCAGTGGCTGATACCGGGTTTGATGCCGTTCTGTCCGGATGGCTTCCATGCGCACGAACACGCCGGTGTGGATGACGGACTGCTGGCTGATCTGTCCAACCTGGCCCATGGCCGTCCATATGGCCTGGATGGCACGTTCACTGGGATCGGCAACGGGGGATGGATCTGTTTGGTCATCCATGGTGGGCATGTCGATATATTCCAACAACTGAGTGCTGGAAAATGAATCCAAATATGATACCCAGCCCGTTCGACGGAGCCACGGATTGGCTTCGTCTACATGGCCCTGTTGAATCCGCTCCGCGGCTTGCTTCTCGTACTCAGCATACTGCCGGGTGGCCTGTTCCCAAATCATGGATCCGGGTGTGGTGGGAATGGCATTGGAGTCGTCTTTTCCATCGATAATGGCAAAATACTGGGACCCAGTCTTTGGGGGAATAGTCGCTGGCATGGAACCCGTTGACATGCTCGTTCCTGCTGCTCCTGGATGCGTTGCATGGTGGATCGAGTGGGTTGTCCTCGTTGGGAAGTCCGGCTCCAACCATGTTGCTGAAACCAATGCTTCCGCATAGTGGCCATGCTGGGACACACGTATGTGCATATATTGGGTGATAATCGGCACCGCCAGCCGTCTAATGGGCCGATGAGCTGGGGAATGGCCTGGTTCCGAGTGGGTGGAATCTCCAACTCGATTGGATCAATAGCGACATCAGGCCAGCTTCGAACCTCATCTCCAAGCTGAATCCGGATCGCGGGCAATATATGACGGTGGGCATGCTGTAAATGACCTTCAATCTGGCTGGGCCATACACCATATCGGCATTCACGGCATACCACAATGGGGAAATCCGCCAGTCGCTCAAAACATGCATTCTGCAATGGGATCGGGTTTGTCATTGTGATTGAATGGATAAAATATACAGTTGGCTTTAATTGGATAAATAGCTGGCGAAATAGCAATCAATCTGCCGGAATGGCTGGCCAAATGGTGGTCTAAATACCTGTTAATCTGTCAAACTTGCTGTCGAACTAGCTATTAAACTATTAAAATATTCTAATCGGCCCCCTATTTTACTAAGCATAAATTATAACCCTAACCCTGATCCGGACTGCTCAGCATGCTCAGCGTGCTCAGTGTGCTCAGTGTGCTTAGTGCGCTAGTCCTAATCTGGAACTAGCTCCCGCTATACCCTAACAAAATTTCTTCAATGAACTTATCTACTTTGCTACGCTCTTATAAGATATTTACTGGATAAATCATGGTGAAATTATAAGCGTATATTGATTAATGGTTATATAATATATGGTGCAAATTTGACGGGGATCAGCTGGGAAAAGCTGATTGAGATGGGGGGTATAAGCTGATTGAGATCGGCCTTAGATGGGGTTAATTTTGTTAGTGAAAAAATAACCCTAATTTAAACCCTGATTCTACCCGGGCCAAGAATAATCAGATATTTTGGATAGTGAAAAAATAACCCTAATTTAAACCCTGATTCTACCCGGGCCAAGAATAATCAGATATTTTGGATAGAGTAAAACAAGCTTTTAATTTTATAAAAAAATAGATTTAATATAAACTAGTCTTAAGTCTCTATTCTATTAATTTATATATAATAAAAAAAAATAAAATAAATTTCTAACTTTATAAAAAAATAAATTTAATATAAACTAGTTTTAAATCTCTACTTTATTAGTCTATATATAATAAAAGAGAATAAAATAAGCTTTTAACTCTATAAAAAAATAGATTTAATATAAACTAATTTTAAATCTCTATTATACTAGCCTATATATAATTAAAAAGAATAAAATAAACTTTTAATAAATTAAATCTCTACTCTATTAGTCTATATGTAATTAGAAAGAATAGAATAAACTTTTATTAATTTAAAAGCTTATTCTATTAGCTATAATTAGCATATATTAATTACATATATAAGAAAATGTACATACAAAAATATTAATAATATTATAGAGATAATAAGAGAATATTAATAATATCTAATTTATAAAATATTTATAATAGATTTAATATTCTTATATATATCTCTTATTAAAAAATTTAACTATAAATTGATTAAATATTTAATAATAGATTTATACCCTAAAATAAACTCTTTTTCACTTTAGATTTTATTTATATTTAGATTTACTATTATATTTCTATATTTTACAAAAATTAATATAAAAAATTTTTTCTATTTGCTTTAAATAGTAAGTTAAACTTCTTAATATTTATTCTAAAATTCTCTACTTAGCGCATTAAATTAGAACTAGTGTAAACTTAATTACTATAATAAAAATCTAAAATTCACTAAATTTCAACATATTCTATAGCTAATATGTTGAACTACTTAACATTTCTCTTAAAATGCTCTACTTAGCGCGCTAAATTAGGACTAGTATAAACTTAATTACTATGATAAAAATCTGAAATGCAGTGCGGTTCAACACATTCTATAGCTAGGGTCCATAAACGGCCATTGTATTTCATAAATTTCGCACACTCATGACTTCTGCATATCATTCCCGTGGCCGAAAATCGTTATGTCCACAATAAGTGATATGTGGAGATGTCTCTCATTAGGGTTAGTTATGGAGCCTCCATAACGTTATGCCTTTCCACGAACGAAATTATAAGAACCCCAAGCAGCCAGCAGGAGGTCATGGATTCAAGCAAAGTTCTAATAACATTGTTGATATACTAATTTACCTATAAGCACGTCCTTTCTCAAACAGTCAGTTGTTAAAAAAGTTATATAAGCCCTCGGAGCAATCTCGTCTAACATATCTGCCAGGTCAAGAAACAAACCTACCGAAACAATGTCCGGAAACAATTACTCCCTTCATTCTATCGCTGGAGCATATGCCCTAGGGCTCGTCCCCCATGGCTACTATTTCGTTAAGATGATGGCCAACGCAAAGGGCCAGGCGAGCAATATCCTGTATGTAGTCGCCCTCTCCATGACAATCCGGGAAGGGAATGCTAACTCACGGATTCCAACAGACCACGAGAGAACTTGAAAAATCTGAAGGGTCGCATTCCAGGTCCTGTATGGGACAAACTAGCTAGGGCACGTGGAGCGCATTTGAATGCCATGGAGGGGTTGCCTGTATTTGCTGCCGCAATGGTATGTCAATGTCTTAATTACACATTTTGGATGCAAGGCTTTTTGAATCCATGACTAAATTTGGTTTTAGCTCGCAGGAAATTTGGCGAATCTCCCCTCCAGTGAATTGAATACGCTTGCCTTGGAGTATCTTAGTGCTCGGCTCCTATATACTGCTGTCTACCTTGGAGTTCGATCGGAAGCAGCAAGCTACTTGCGCACGGGAGTGTGGGCATGGAGTATCTCGATCCCTATCTGGGGTCTGATTAAGGCGGGAAAGATGTTGAATACGTCTGATTAAGTTCCTTGCACTGCTTTCTGATGTACAGGTTGCTTCGTTCTTTGGTCGTTAACTACATGCATAAGTAAATCAATTCCCAATTCAAAGCTCGGAGCCTTGCATAGTCAAAGCCTTCTTGCCTCTCTTCTTCCTAGATTGATTACTTCGGACTACTACTTCCGTTTCGAATGCCCACCACCATTTCTCAAACATGAGCTGACCAATCTCCCATCCACGTGCCTCAAAGGGGTCGGAGCTATCGGGTCTGACACCCTCACCGGTATCGTCTTCCATATCTTGCACCAGCTGAACAAGGCCCATGGAACTTTGTGCACTTTTCGGCCGTAAGTGGGGTGGAAGGTTGAATACTCGAATTAATTTGTCTCTTGTGCTTGGCCAGGGAAGCAGATCCAAAATGGGGTGATGGGGAATAAGGATCTGGGTAGTGGTTGGTCGAAGGTGGGCTGGAAGTACAGCAGATGACGAGTCGGTATTTATTGTCAAGGACGGGGTTTGCAGTGAGGGAGCATGCGATGAAGGGGACGAAGTTGCAGAATCCAGAAATGTGTGCCCCTGGTAAAACGGGCTATTTGCGCCTAGATCCCATATGAGGTCCACAATGTTTAATCGTTGCGCTACTTGTAGAGCTGCTTTAAGAAGGACCAGGGACGGGACCTCTAAGAAGCGATCATCGGGAAATGTAAACGTTGCAGCTTCAGACGTTTGGAGCTCGCTGGAGATATCCACGTCGTAGGGGAAGGTAGTATAATCGAACATGTCAGAATGACTACCTACTCCATGCTCGAGAGTGGATATATCTACTCCTGACCATGTATCGAATGTGGGCAAGAGGCAAGGATCGTTAATTGAGTCAGAGTATGGCTGAAAAGTTGACAAAAAGGAGACATCGAATTGTCCAGAAGAGATAACAGGCTGCGCGTCTTCGCCTCCGATACTACCAAGTCCCTGAGATAGAGCAGCTTCAGTTGCGGTGACATCTTGAGCTGGACAAATATCAGACTCATTAAGATCGGAAACCAACACTTGGGACTGGTCAGACTTTCGCTGGGTAGACGTTGATGGCTCGGAACCATTTAGTGTAGGATTTTCACCGTCGGCTTTTAACTGAGACTCTAACAACCTCAGACGCTCCTTCTTTCTTTGTCCTGATACAAGAGATTAGGGGGGTGTATGATAAACGGGTGGTCTGGAGCATCTTACGGTATCTCCTTTGAGCTAGAATATTCAGTACTCGCTTACGCTGAGCTGCGTCTTCGCCAAGTTCCGGGACTACCAGATCTCTGCCTTTATTCTTTCCGGCCATTATATTCTCAAAATATAATATTATTGGAAAGATGAAAAGGGTCTTTGGCATCAAATGACAACGAGCGAGTTCACAATTGAGAGAGAAATTCTCCCATGACGATAATCCAGTAGGCTGAAGCGTGTCCACTAGGGTAATATAGGCCAAGCGCAGAACGCGAATCCACAATGCATATCAAAAATACAGCGTATTGTAAATTTAATACGCACTGCCAAGCGATTCACACGTGGTGTTACCTTGAATCGTCGCTTTTGAACGAGGTCTGAAGTTCGATTTGACCGTTTGGCTGGTGTATTGGGACCATCCCAACATTTTTTTTCTGTATGCGGCTAGGAATATTGCTGATGCTATAGGGGCAACGAGTACGGAATCTACGATACACATACACAGTACGTAGTACAAATCCTAAAGTTTGTGTACATTAATTACCTAAGCCATGGTTGAATTGGTGCACGATTGGACGCCTATACGAACGGCCCACCCAAAACTTCGTATTTTAAATAACTATCCTTGGGACGATCGGAATCCTAACCATAAGGACATAACGTTATGTATAACAGCGACATAACGAAATCAAAGAGAAATCTATTACGAACTTTGACTGCATTTTTCTATGTGCCTGAGATTTTTATAAAGAGGATGGCAGCACCGCTTGAATCTCCTTCCTCAAAACCAGATCGAGATCCACAACCAAGCAGACTGGAACTCCAAATACCCGACCCTAGCCTATCGCCATTGAACAATTACCAACGCAATCCCGAACAACATGCCTTTCTTCTCCAGTCCTTTCGACGGTGCAGAGCTTTTTTACCGAGACTATAAACCGAGTTCTCGAGCTACCGCGTTTCGTGCTAACCCACAGTACCAAGAAAACGATGAACGGACATTAGTTTTTATTCATGGTTGGCCGTATTCTTCACTTGCGTACGAGGAGGTTATCGTACAGCTCTGTGAGACGTACAGATTCCGATGCATTGCCACAGACCGCAGAGGTTTTGGCAAAAGCGAGTGGAGTGGGCCTGGTGTGGCTAACTTGAAGGATATTGATTACGATGTCTTTGCGGACGACACCATTCACCTAATTTCATCACTTCTAAAACTAAAGTCATTTGTCCTGGTTGGCTCGAGTATGGGCGCTGGTGAAACTCTTCTGACTTGGGCACGAAGCACTTATGTCCGAGAACGCTGCAAAGTAAGCCTTTCAACTTGTCTGTCTGTTACCGTTATCAAATATCTAAGAATAATCGTATCCTAAGGGCTTTGTGTGGATTTGTCCTTCAATGCCACACCCGATTCAATCTGAGCAAAACCCCTTGATGGTACCCCAGGAACTATGGGACGATATTGTTGCTGGATTCCGAAACTCTAGAGCAGAATACACAAGAACTGCACTTCCTGCTGCTCTCGTACACGACGAAGCTACTCAGTTACCTCCCTCGGTACGACAGCGCTACGAATATATTGTCGGCGAGGCTGATGCAATTGCTCTTGAACGATGTGTCAAGATAATCACAACTTACGATTTCAGGCCCCTGTTGGAGGAACTTGCAAGCCTCGAGGCCGATCAGCCCGCGGTGTTGTGTCTCCACGGCCAATTTGACCGAGGAATGCCGTATGAAGCGAGCTCAAAAGTGATTGGGGAAATTGTTCCGCGAGCGCAAGTGAAAGTATACGAGAGAGCGTCGCATGGTGAGTAGACGAACCAGAGGTAGCCTTTGGTGAGCCGCGGTGACTGATGATATGGATTACAGCTCTACAAATCACACATCGCGATCAATTGATCGATGATATCGTCAACTTTTTCGGAATGTTTCAGTGTAATTAAATTCTCTATCAGCTTATAGGTGTTTTGATCTACTACTTAATTTAACGTGTTGCAGTTGTTATTTAAACGATACGCTGCATTTAGCTTAATGTCAACTAGTTTTGTTCCAACTGATCTATAACTTCAACTATGTATGTGTCAGAATAGCAATCTCAGGATTTGGCGCTACTGAACTCAGCCGTGGGCCCATAAAAAAAACGCGCTAGGAGATATCATCTCAGTCAGCTGAGATAATAAGCCGGCCGCGACGCCATTCACACCATCCAAGTCGCGTATTAAGAATTGCTATAGAGTACTTTTTGGCTCACTTATCTTATATATTCCATTCGACAGAAGCCAGGGCTTTGCGAAAATGGCGCGTTCATACCTGTTTGGGGCTCTGCTGCTACTGGGAGATGCCTTCGCATTCCAGCAGCTTCCCCTCTTTGACCCATCCGCCGTATCTCATATTCATGTGGCCGCAAAGGAGCTGGTCAGCTCCGCATCGCTGCAAGAGCGCATCCATGCAGACAATCTATTCGACCGAGCCAAGGCGCTGTACAGGATTGCTGAGCTCGGAAAAGACGAATACAACCACCCCACCAGAGTGATCGGGAGTAAAGGTACCTATTGATAATGTAGCCTTTCTTGTCGAATGACTGGCTGATATGGCCACAGGACACCTTGCCACCATGAGTTATGTGTATTCCACCATTGCTGAATTGGCGGATTACTACGTTCTGTCGAACCAGTCGTTCCCCGCAGTAGTGGGCAATGTATTTGAATCGCGCCTGGTCTTGGGCAGTGAAGTTCCAGCTTCGGCTATTGCGATGAGCCTAACTCCTCCTACCAAGGATAGGGAGCCAGTCCTGGGGCCATTAACACTTGTGTCCAATGTCGGATGTAGCGAATCGGACTACCCGGATTTAACTGGTAAGATTGCGCTCATCAGCCGTGGCGAGTGTCCTTTTGGCACCAAGTCCGCTCTTGCTGGACGAGCCGGCGCCGTCGCCGTAGTTATCTACAATAATGAAAAAGGCGCGCTGGGTGGAACTCTCGGCACCCCATCTCCTGACAATATAGCTACTTTTTCAATTTCAGGCAGTGATGCTTCACCGTACATCAAAAAGTTGAAAAATGGACAATCGGTCGATGCCAGCGCTTACATTGATGCCATCGTGGAGACCATCGAGACCACCAACATTATCGCGCAGACCACGGAAGGCGATCCTAACAACTGCGTCATGCTGGGTGGTCACAGTGATAGCGTTGCAGAGGGGCCTGGCATCAACGATGATGGATCTGGTTCTCTTACTCTCCTCGAGGTCGCAACTCAACTTACAAATTACCACGTCAACAACTGTGTGCGTTTTGCCTGGTGGGCAGGTGAGGAAGAAGGACTACTCGGGTCGGACTACTATGTCTCTGTTCTTTCCCCCGAAGAAAACCTGAAGATCCGCCTTTTCATGGACTACGACATGCTTGCATCGCCCAACTTCGCCTACCAGGTCTATAACGCTACCAATGCATTGAACCCTGTTGGATCTGAGGAGCTGCGTGACCTTTATACTGACTTCTACGCTTCTCATGGTTTGAACTTCACTTATATTCCGTTTGACGGTAGAAGTGACTATGATGCTTTTATCAGACACGGTATTCCTGGTGGTGGTATTGCTACCGGGGCCGAGGGAGTCAAGACAAAGGCCGAAGAGCAGATGTTCGGTGGTACTGCTGGTGACTGGTATGATCCCTGCTATCACCAGCTTTGCGATAACTTGGCAAATCTCAACCTTACTGCTTGGGAGTTGAATACGAAGGTATGGCATTCCTGCCCTTTCCTTTTGAAAACAAAACGAAAAACGAAAAACAAAACGATTACAATATTGTTACTGACTGGCTTATTCTCTGTAGCTTGTCGCTCATTCTGTTGCCACGTACGCTCAGTCCTTCGATGGATTCCCAGAAAGAACAAGCTTCGAGGCTGCTGATGTGCTTCCGAGCAAGTACCATGGGCCAAAGCTTCAGCTGTAGTTACGAACCAAGTGCATAGAGCATTACCATCAGTTCTGTATAATCTTGAGAGCTCTGGTATAACCGCAGAGCGACGTTGGCGCTTTACTAGGAGCACACATGGAGCCCAGAACATATACTTGTACCTGGGAAACCATCTCCCCACCCTATTATTATTATCTAGATACTTTTGTTGTTCCATGACTTGGGCTAGTTTGACTGCTTTGTTTGTGTATGTAGACCACGAAGCGGAAGACCTTGATAGTTAGGTACCATGTTATAATCAGTGATATAATTGTTACCAAAAGACTATATAAACCACAGCCTCATCGATTATAGAATTGAAACAACGAGACGAATCAGAGAGTCTTCCAGGCTTTCGGAATGCTTCTCAATACAGGCAAAATTTGCTATCTAGCAATGGGGTGGATCATGAGCCAATCGGAATGTCTCACTCGGAATCAGACAATGTTAGGTATCCACAAATTCCCGATAAAATAAAAGATGTTGAATTTTGTCAACCATGGATATCTCCAGTACGTCTATACATATCGATAGGCGGGAACAATCCGGCTACAAACTTAATAGTCAGACTTCTTACCCATTATCCAAAGCTAGAATCACGTTCGGTATTGAGAATGGCATTTCTACCAGCAGACGTGATGGAGTCTCAGCTGTCGATGATTGACCTCCTAATAGCTATGTTCCCCTCGCCATCCGAGCTTGAAATCTCAGAATCTACAAAAGAAGCCCTCATTAAACTTCACGATTGGTGCCAAGATCCAAATAAGGTTCCAACTGGGATCCCCTCAAGTCTTTCACTGGCAGTCTATTTAGCAGTCGCCACGGACAAGTCTATCCAAGTCAACATTTCAATATCTGTCTCCCAAAGCGAGAACCTCCGAAGCAAGGAGTCACTTCCATTAAGCTACTCACTGCGACAACCAGAATGGATGTCCAAAGCCGAGGTTGCGAGTATCGCCGCTGCAATGCCTTCCGACGACGTGTTTGCAGCATTTGAATATATCAGAGAAGAAGCCATGCATCTACTTCAAAAACGTGAATCATTGACTGAAACGGCAGCTACCCTCAGTACTGGTTCGCTCGTCCGAGTCTGGTTCTATTTTCCATCTCTCTCTACCCGTGGAAAACGAAATGATCTGGTCAACTATGCCTCAGACTATTCTCTTACGGACTTTGTGTTGGCAGGGAAACCGGGAGTTCTGTGTCTGGAGGGACAATCCACAGATATCGATGCATATATGAGTTTTATCAAGACAAACTCGTGGGGCGATATCCCCAGCCATCAGAAGAAAGTCAGTGAGCGGTTCCGCGAAACGGTGGATATTCGACGAGTATTTACCGATATGGAGGAGATCACGGATTCCCTGGGTGAACGTAGCGGCCAGAGAGCTAATAGGGGGGATATGCAGGCGTTGGAGGCATGGTTAGCGGCTCGAGGTCTGCGTGAAGCATTCGAGAAGGTGATATTTTGAATACTTATCTGTTGTGTCCGTGACGTTACGGACCTTTGTATACAACCTTACATTCTTAGCTCGTCTGGATCGACAGACCGGCGTTGCGTTTTTAACTAATACTACGCACAAACCGATCCGCGGTCCAATTCTGATTCTCAACTTCTCATGGGTACTCCATATTCAATCGTGTATCTGTGCTACGAAATCATCGAAGTGAACAACCCAGAATCCAGCTCTGATAGGCTATTCTAGCTCTGGATAAGAGTAAATGGGCATTGCTTACATCCACATCTAGCAAGATTGGTACTTAAAACACTTGAGAAACAAACAGCTTCCCGTACACAAGCTTTGTATTGGCGTTTTAAAATTCAATCCGATTACTCTTTTGATTAGTTCTTTAAATCATCTGAGTGCGCCGCTGGTTTTACAGGTATATTAGGTCCTCCACGGCCGTAATAAAGAATGCCATCGGAATCAGAGAGGCAAATAAGTATCATGTTCAATAATTACTATGATGTCGAATAGGTTATCACACAATTGCTAAGATTATACGCTCAGCACCTCCCTATCCCGATATTTACTTCCAGAGGTTCAATTTGATTGACAGAAAGTGCCCGTGCTAGAGACGAGGCTTGGATGCGCCCAATATAGTTCATTCTAGGGCCTTTATCTCAATCCAATGTCAAATCAGAATCCTATCTACTATGAATCGTGAGGTTGGAGACCTGCATGGTAACAAGCAATTTACCAAATGGCTCGCTTTATACCTACATAGTCTGCTTAATACTTTTCTGAATATGTATTTAGTAGGCCGGGTTTTTGGTATTTGTCTTTGTCTATAGTCATTTTTGTATCCAAGAATCTATGCTATTATTACTTATTACTATATATCCCTGTCACATGAAACCATTATTAATCAATGTACTGAGGAAGCGTTTTCATGATGCCGTCCCGATTAATAGCCTCCATGGCTGAAGCAACCTCTTTGATAAACCTTTCATCATTTCGCAGGTCATCACCGAATAGGCTTTTGATACTGAGCAGTTTTGATGGGTCGTTGCCTCCTTGGCGAGCCATTTCCTGTAGCTCTGCACGCATTGGATCATCGACATTGAAAGTTTCGCCACTATCGCCAACGCCTTTGATATAACAGAACCAAGCAGCCGTGACGAAGCAAAGCCGGCGGAATGGGCCAGTAACCCAAATTGCTTCGGCAATGGATGGCATGATAAATTGTGGAATCTTGCCAGAACCATTGAGACAGATACGAGGCAACTGGTCCATGATTGTTGGGTTGGAAAAACGTCCCATAAGAGTAACGCAATACTCATCAATATTTACCCCGGGGATGTCAGGCAAGAGGGGTTTCACTTCCTGCTGCATCATCTGCCATACGAGATTATAGAACAGCGGATTCTGTATGGCTTCGTGGACATACTTGAAACCTGCCAACTGGCCCGGATAGCCTATAGCCGAGTGACTAGCATTGAGCAAGCGTAATTTATGCTTCTCAAACAACTCAACTTCATGGACATTCCTAACGACCTGCACACCAACTTTCTCAAAGGGCGGTCGTCCATCGGAAAACTGGTCCTCAACAACCCATTGCATAAAAGGCTCTGTAACAACGGGCCATGCATCCTCAATGCCGAATTCATCTGTAAGGTTCTTTATATCAATGGCAGATGTTTGAGGGGTAATGCGATCAACCATGGAGTTGGGAAAAGCACCATACTCGGAGATCCACTTTGCGACCTCGGGGTTCTGTAGACGTGCAAATGATTCAAGCATGCGCCGGGTGATAGATCCGTTCTTTTGCATGTTATCGCATGACAAAACAGTGAAGGGCTTGAGTCCTTGTTTGTAGCGTTGCTCTAGGGCGGCGTAGAGAAAGCCAAAAGTAGTTCGTGGTGTCTTCTTGTTGGCTGGGTCGAGGTCGGACTGAATATCCGGGTGGTCAACTTGCAGTTCATGCGTGTTCTCGTTGTAGTAATAGCCGGATTCAGTAATAGTGAGTGATACAATATGCGTGTCGGGATTTGCCATCTTAGCAACGAGAGCTTCGCGGTCATCCGGCGCGAAGAGGTATGAGTTGATACTGCCAATTACATGTGCAGAATTTCCCTTGGCGGAGCGTTCGATAACAGTGTACAGATGGTCCTGGGACCTCAATGCATCGCGCATTTTGGCATCAAAGGGCTGCAACCCGACGCCACAGATCGCGTAGTCAGACATCCCATACTTTTGCATCAACCTGTGGACGTAAACGGCCAGGTGGGCTCGGTGGAAGCCGCCCACACCAATATGGACGATTCCCTCCTTGACGGCGCCATCGCGGCGGTATGTTGGGACCTGCGCCTTACCTGCCGTCGAAATTTTCTCTAAGTTGGCGCTTTTGAGTTTGATAGATGCCATAGCGATCAGAAATTGGGGAGGGAAGAAAGATGAGAATGGAAGAGAAGAAAGGAGGAAAGAAAAAGTAGATTGAAGACCAGAATTATGACTTTAAATGAAATAATAAATAGTCGGTGAGGGTCGCCGAAACCGACTCGCCACAAAAGCGTTGAGATTTGGCATGCTTTTTTTCAGAGTTTGATAGCCGGTGGACCGTATTTTCTTGGCATTCCTGCTGTGTCCGGCTGTTCTACGGCAACTCCTCACTACGTACGGAGCCAAGGAGATGTCAAGGCTTGCCGAACCCCGGTGATCCCAACGTCATGGTCCCATATTATTTTCAAGGATGCTCCAGGTCCTCGAATCAATATGGATTCTATGATTCTATGCTCTGTCTGGATCGAGGATGAGAACAAGAGGACTGCGGGATGTTGAAACGATCCGGTGTGCAGGATCAGCTCATATGACCTTCGAATTTTTCATGGGCTTCTGTCAACTATGACCATAATATTCAGAAAAGGCAAGTACGGGTATAGAGATTGATATTACAGATATAATTACGAGACTAAGAACTAAGATCATGGATGAGATATCATTAAGAAATCAAAGAATTGATACAGTTGCGCAGACCCAAAGGATGGATTGGCCGGTCCAATAATTTGGTTAGGGCTGGGTCTAGCCCTCTCTCGGCGGGTCTAGGTTCGGCGAAGATAGAGAAGACACTAGCAACAATCTGGAATGCAAGTGTGGATTGTCAATTGCTAGCATTTGCTGTTGGCAATCTTCGACGTGGACAGAATAGAAATTATATCTCATATGGCATTGACGCGATACGCGACCGTCCTTTTTCTCTTTTCTCTGCAATGAATAAACAATTTGAATTATCAATTCCGCCCTCGGCTGTGTGACCTGTGTATGTTGCCGTGTCAGAAAAACAAATTCTCGCCAGAGATCATCTGACTTGAAAAAGACCGAAAAGGAAATAGTCACGACAACCAGTATGCACTAGGGATGTTATGATATGAAACTAAGATTTTATTCTCCACGCTTTAGCTGCACGCTTTAGCGATAACGGGCAAGTCAGTAGAACAATCGAATACCATAATGAACCAATATTATTACATAGTAATACGTACGTACCCCCTATTTAGGTACTAGGTACTGCTACTACTACGGGGTACTGCTCACTAAAATCTACGTTTACACAAATGAGTCGATTTTTTTTTCACAATCTTTTCTTCTCACACTCGGAAACTAGCTTTGCAGGTGAATATATCTATTCATTACCGGTACCCGTTTATTTCTATAACCGCTACTCCGTATATAAAACTCCAACGGCGAATGATTGAACCCGATAGTCCCGAATGAGGCCGAGGATTCGCGACATCGTAATCAACAAGCAAGCTTATATGTAGAGTACGAAAACATGAAGTAAAGCAATCGCATAACTATTACACTACATATGTATGTAATTCCTGGCCCCTTCTTCGGAGGAGACCCTACTACCTAGGTATAAATGAACCTTGAAACCTCCATTTGTAGTCAATGCGCTATGGATATATATTTGATTGCAATCTGTACATATGTAACGAGCTCCAGATGTCCCCACGGCTTCACTCACTTTTAGTATTTATATATTATCATTGTGCTGTAGCGATGTAGCTTCTCGTCCCGGGTATTAATTATCACCAGAGTAGAAGAACGTTATTATAATTTTCTCTGCGATACATTCACCTTCAACCATTGGGTAGTTATATGAAGGGGTAACTAGGTTCACATGGATGGGATCCCATCTTCAGAAATCTTTTGCTTGGAAGCCGGCAGTAGAGCTGTCTTCATTCGATGAGTGCAATCCGTCTCTATCCGTCTCTATAGAATCCGATATAGCGCTCACTCACAACGGTGCTGGTTTGCCTACTCTCCAAATATTTATTTTTGACTAGTGGTGGATCTACATATTGTCCTCCGATATTTTCATCCCAACGAACCGCAATTAACCCTAACACCAAGTTACGGTGCCTTACAACATCAGTGTCCTCCATAGGCACATTCGAATTTTTACTTGAAATAAATCAATAGATAGAAAGATAAAATGCTGATATTCCATATGCTATCGAGCTCCATTAATTATCCATTCTAGAGTATCCGGCCGTATAATACCATACCTCCATGCGACCGAACACCATGATGAGCCAATATATGGCGGAGTATCAAGAAGTGATTTCCTTGCTCAAGATAGTAGTATTTCTTAGCTATAGCAACCTGGAGTATTACTAGGAAACACCTGCAACAATTCCAAGGTTTGTCCTGCAGCTGTATTCGTCCGCAAGTAGAGCTGAAAGTACGGACAACGGGCAAAATACATGCATTCGAAGCCGCTGCAATTCCAAAAAAGTAGCGCTCCAATGGGTGGTTTAGAGCGAGAGGCATTTGGTTTTTAAAGAACTCTTTATACGATATCAAAAGTATCTCTATATGAAAGAGGATTATACGTTTGGTCATCGCATCCCTACAGTGTCTCCGCTTATTTCTTCGTTCGAGCTGACTGTTCGAATATTTACGCAATGCCGGCCCTACCATTTCTTATCAAAGTCTTAAAGCCAATAATTGTATCTGAAGAAGTCGGGCAAGATTAGTTTACCATAGAACGCCTTGCATGATTCGTGTCCAAACGAATCGCATCCACGGCGATACTTTATCGAGAGATATCATTCCCAGGCATTGCGACTTCTGCGAAGTCTCTTGATCTTCCAGCACTCATTCAAACCCAGGGACCGAATATCCAAGATAATCCGCAACATACGTTTTCTCTCAAACCAAACCACCTGGACCAGGAAAGGTCCTCAAACTCCGAGATAACGAAAGACTACCAAAGTAAATTCCGAGACGCCGAGCTCGTTCAGGATTATTATCCGGATGACCAGGGGAAAATGTAACCGCTCTTCACTATCGTGACGTAGGAAAACCAGTGATGTTCTCTAATTGCATACAGAACTGCCTGCACAGCTCATATATATCGAGATGGAGCCGCAAGATCTGATCGGTTTAATAGGTGGTATAGAGAAGAGCATATTCCACTACTGAAACTGGCCTCTGGTTACCATCGAGCTATACGATACCAGGTGCTTTCCCAAGACTTTCCAAGAAGGATTCACCGGACAAGCAAAGCCGCTCAAGTACCTAGCTTTGCATGAGGTTGGGAATGTACATCATGTCATGAAAAGCGCCAAGAAGCAAACTGGACCGCCTGGACCAAACGACATGTCCCATCAAATAAGATGGTACTCTCGAGAGCGTGGAAACTCGTGGATTCAGTATAAAGGTTTGATGGATTCTAGAAACATGGTCTCGGTTGTGGCCAGAAAGAGAGTTTTAATCAATCACGACTAGATAGACAATTGGAGGTCTCTATTATACTCACCATTTAATGTCATCTTATCTGTTGTTTAAATAGTATATAAGACATCTAGTGTCCGACTATAGTTTCGATAACAAAGTTTTGAAGTGATGTCAGCAAGTGGAATTTGGTCTATAAAGGTGCTCGAGCACGAAATGAAAGTGGAATACACACCATTGTGACCACTACTATATCTATTTCTCCTCTTGCGATCTAAACAAACAAGAAAAGAACGAAAACACGCTTCAATACCCAATCTTGTAGGCTTATGCAATTAGGAAAGATACAAAGGCTACTACCTATGGCCAACCAGCTGGCTCGTGGCAAATCTCGACAGGGGGCTCAAAAGCCACTCCACGGCTTTAGCAACCTCTTCCGTGCTACCTGGTTGTTCGATGTGTGCATTGATAAAAATCTTGGTAGCAACAGGTGCCAAGTCCGCCGGATCTGCGACCTGGGGTTTGGGGATGATAGGGACAGGCGCAACAATGTTAATGGTGATGATCTCTTTCGGCCCCAGCGCTTTGGCCAGAGACGCTGTCGTCTGGGTGCAGGGTGCTGATATTATAGCTTAAAAACCTTCTAGGTAGAGGGAATCTGAGGACCACCTGGGTGCTTTTACGGAGACTAATCGCTATTGCAGAAGTAATTGGCTTGCCCCTAGCTAATTATCAAGTGCAAGGCAGGTCAGAGCTGGTGTAAGGAACAATGCAGGCAGCTCGGAATTAGGGTTATGGAACTAAAGGTTGCATTGTGGGAATCGGGCTGCACCACAGATCACAATTTCGGCATGATGTTGAACCTTACCACCGGCGCTTCCACATACAATTTTCCATTCGACACATCGGTCTTGTAGGAGGGTCATGTATCTGTTCAGGCCTACAGCTATCAATTGTCGACTATCTCTGGACTTGGTTTTGAGGTTGATGGGCTGTAATTGGTCGCCGGGATGGTATCGTGGAGTGATTTTCTCCATTTTGTACATCATATGTACGGAATAGTAGTACGTACTTCGTATGGCTGATGGCTGGCAATGCAGAGCAATTAGTGCCTCATACCTACGCCAGTGTCTAGTTTCAATGCTGGTGATGTCTTCGGCGAGATGTCCGAAATGGAATCATGCCGACAAACCCGATCAAGGATAGGATATAGCGCATACGGTGATTTCATGCGCAGCAGCGAGCATACGTAGCTGCTTGTTCTGTGGCATTCACAGTACATAATGGGTGAGTGAGATACCAGTGACGGTATGGCTACCCTGTATAATCAATGAGTATATACTAATGTGCCCCACTGATCTATGCGACGAATAGATCGTATGCCACTAAGCGACCTTGATTTGTCCCAATATGAGAGGAGAGTGGTCGGTGAGTTAAGAATTGGGTGCACAATCATAGACAAAGCCACTGCTCTGTGCATTAAATAGTTAACTACACTAACACTCGAGGATATCACAGCGAGGCCCTAACCCTAATATCCGGGGAGCACGCAGTAGTGGGGCAGCATAAATTGGTTGGGGTTTTTCCGCGCACGCCACTGACGTCAATGGTGGACCCTTTACGCATGTAAGTGGGGTATTAGGGTTAAGCACCCACACAGTACGTAACCCTAAACGGTAATCTCGGAGATGTTTATACTCGTCTTATTACGAAGGCACAGGATCTACTATGTATTTATCCCTGGTAGCGGGGCCGAACACACAGGTACCACACGCCAGTTAACACAGTGAGCCCACCAGCCATCAGCGATAAGCAACTCAAGGGTGAAAACTGCCGTGCACGCGAAGCAATAGAATACCAACCAGACCAGCATGTAGCGGCATGCCAGAAGATTTACTAACTAGCCCAGTGTTCCCTTGAGTGAGAAATCTCCAAATTGCACGCAAGCCCGCCGACGCAGCATGAAACGTATCAGTGCAAGATATGACGGTGTCGTTAGGACTGTCAAGAAACCCACAAACGCTTCAAAGGTGGTATAGCTTCGCATCCCATGGCTGTACCTATATGATCCGTTCCAGACTCGCTCCTTGGTTGGTAATTGGAGCAAAATATCTTACAAAGGCATGCAATAAACAGAATAGCATTGGACGGAATCTTCTAACGTGGATTGACATGCGCAAGTATCCTCGAGAATAGAATCGTGTAGCCCGCGCAAGCATCCAACAGATACGACTGGTGAGGATGGATCCAATGGCGCTACGCTGAAAAAGGAACGAACACTACCACTGAGGTCCGATAGCTCCTGCTCTAGATCCTGCAACTTGTAAATAGGTAGGTGTCAAAGCAAATTCGGCGTCAAGTACCAAGATGTCTCCGAAGTTAGTACAGCACGATCAAATAGGTCACAGTTGTGAAAAAGTTGCTATAAATTTGTGCTGCTATAGCCCTTGGTATGTGTATTGGGTAGTTAAGTGTACCGATGTTGACGCTACCTTTGAGTATGCGTAACACAAAGGCCAACCCACTCTGCTTATAATCTTAGCCTGTGTTTTCAACAATGTCGCCACCCAATTGCCTCTCTATAAACAATTGATCTTCTAAGGTATGGACAGTAGTAGAAGGCTTTTTCTACCGTTTCTTTAGATGAAAAACCTTTACAAGAAAGATCCCATACGGACAATTGGGTTCAAATGTATGGAATCAGGAGGTGTAAGAGTAAAGTTAGTAGGAGAGGTGTTATGTTATTTTTGTTTTTTATCTGTTTCGTATTGGCTGATAAAGGTTGTCAATCTAGTGGGATATGCTTCGAACACTACAAAATCCGACAAAGTCCAAAAGACCTAGAAAGTAAAGCTCAGAAAGGAATGAATGAACTCGAAGGGAAGAAGCACCAAATTAGTCAATTAAATGGGACGGTCAGAGTCAGAGGAGACAACACCAAGCAGATATAAATCAAGTAATGAGAAAGCATGAAGCTGAATGCATACAACGCCTGCGGCGCAGGTGTCGCAGATAGGGAACCAATTATGCCATTTGTTTCTCCTGCAAAAATTCCAGGCGTTTCTCCTTCACTGTTGCAGCAATATTGGTGGGAGTGTTATCGAAACAGTGATAGCCTGCATATGTATGCATTGGCGCATCAACATCAGCAGATAAAAGCTTCTCGTTAAATTCTTTAGCTTCAACGCTCAGGACATCCGCTACCGCTCTTTCCACCAAGGTAGGAGGGAAGCCTTTCAGGTGTTCTGTCGTCGCTAGTGCTGGAACGATTAATTCAGACACTTCGCTGCCTTTAACCAGATATTTCTCCCAAAAAGATTTGGCCATGTAACGAGTCAAGAACGGTGCTTCACTGAACTCCTCGTATGACGTTGTTGCGCATCTGTTATCTAGAAAAGGAAATGACATTACATTGCACTTGATTTTGATGTCAGTCCGTTCGCGAATCATAAGATTCAATCCAACCAGCAGGGCTGCGCCGGCAGACCGTCCAATGACGGCTAGTTTGTCAAAGTTGATGTGCCCGGAACCCTTGTTGTCGTCGAAGAATTTCACCAGTCCGGCATAGCACTGTTTTACTTGTGCAGGAGCTTTAGAGCCTGGTGCGAGGCTGTACCCGACGGAGACACAGACCGCATTCAGACCAGCGATACACTCGAAAATCGAATCTACACCGGAACAACGATTATTGATAACAAAGCCACCGCCATGTATAAAGTACAGGCAAGGACGACCACCCTGTGGCGCAGGTTTATCCTCTGGAGTGAATATAGACAGCTCGAAAGGGTTTCCATCCTGGTCGTTCAATTTCATGGTTTTGTGGTGCAACGTGCCACGTCCAATATGGGTCTGGTATTTGGTTTGAAGATCCTTGACGGACTTGTCGATATCTGGTCTGGGTTTTTCAATATCGTTGTCCGTTAAATGAAAAGGTTCCTTCATCTTGTCAATGTATGGGTGCAGCTCCTTGTCGCAGGCGGCACGGCCTCTTCTTGGATCTTCTGTTTGTGACATGCTGTGTTATGGATTTCGGTTGGAAGTTGATGAATGCAGTAGTGTGGTATGTGCAATTCTCAATAGGAGCATCGCGCTACTAGCCATATATTTATAGACACTTATCCTCTCATTTTTTGCGCCATATAGTCAATCAATGACTCATGGCGAGTCAACTCTTGATGATATGGGATTTGAACAAAGAGTGCCTCGTGTGACTATTTTCTTCATCTCAAGCACTTCAACTCTTCTCTTGGCGTTGAGTCACATTGTAGCCACATTCTCACATTGAGTGTAGTTGCACTCAGTCTTAGCGCATTTGGAGATGTTACAGAAGTTTTATGTAAACATACGTAATTATTATGAGGCTGCGCTCTTTGGGTTTGCTTGGTTGGCCGAGTTAAGCCCAGAATAACCCTAAAAAATCTTGAAAATGTGATTTCGGGTCTAATCCAAGTAAGCAGACCCATCGAAAGTAGACAAGGTTTTTGTATCTACGGCGTAATACTTGTCGAGGCTAAAATGAAGCCCGAGGTTCCCGATTTTAGTGTCATGGTATCGGACTACAAGCGTATGAATGGCGATACGTCCTATCTCTACGTATTTTCTTTGTTTCAATAGGTCTTTGAATTGAATGGTGGATTCTGACAAAGCGGAATGTTACATATTATTTTTACAGTAAGGATACGTGGAATATCGTGGTGGAAAGGACGTGGAGCTTACTTTCAAAACCAGCAACTGTTGCGAAGGTTTCCGATCAGTTCATCGGATAGACAGGCTTTAGCCGTATCAATCTACTCTCTAGTCCAAATCATATATAGTTATCGCCTGAGGGGAGAGACAATGAAATCGCAACTGGTCCCCGTATACCCGAAATCAACTAAGAGACGAGGCAACTATTGAAATTGACCTCGGGAACATTGAACAATAGAATAAAACATGCGCCTTGTGATAGACTGGATTGATACTATGTTCCTGTGCCCGATATATAGCCACTAGGCAACCACTAGTAGTGGTTATTGATATAACATCGAACATGAGACGATGAATATGCCAAACATATGACACATAGTGTTAGTTATTTTCGACGTGTAATTTTCTAACACTTTTATTACGAGCTAAAATCGGGTGGTTAACCTTGGCCATTTCATATGAAGGTAAAGTCAAGTACTAGATATATAAGTGCGAGTGATGCAGCAAGCAGTAACCATCAACTCCGTCCTCAAATTCATGGATGCCATCTCCACTCCGCTTTGAATGGTTAAATAATTGACACTATTGATTCCGAACACCTTAGCCAGATATGACTGGAAGAATGAACCTGATATATTTGCCATGTCGCAACTAGGCTGCTGATGGTTCGATTACAGCAGAGTCATAATGCTTGAATGTTCAATGTACGTAAATGTTCAATGTACGTACTACGCGAATCAACCCCCCTGATCTCGGAAGAGCCCCTTACCGATATCTTATCGATCTTATCGATCTTATCGATCTTATCGCACTACCTCAGGGTTATCTAGGGTTTACTGCGCACCTTATCTCGAAAGATCTCTTATCCGAATCTTATCGGCTTAGACGTTTCACCTTCCTCATCACTCCCGTCACTGTTGGCCACACACACCAGGGCCGGTTGCCACACACTCTTATTCGTACCGCGTTTCGGACAATGAATTCGATACTCCCACTTGTGACCCCGTGTAATTCTGTTGCTGAGTATTGGTTCAGATGCACAAAGAGGGAAACGCGCCGCCCGCGTCACTCCAACGCGACGAAAATAGACCCGGCTATAACCAATTCCTCGAGAGAGGATTGTTTTGGGAAGGGTGTGGATCGCTGTTTGACAAGTACAGCACGGAATATACATAGTATCCAGGTGTATTGACTGTATTTGCCCTCTCAGCGAAATCGAATTAGCTGAGGTGAGCACTTTACACCATTGGCTCCAGCTTTACTTTTGATCCGACCGCTGCGGCGACATCATGTAGCGCCTCGACCTCACCTTGTGTGTAAAGAACGCCCATCTTTCTATTTGATCTCGCGTTCCGTCTCAATCTCCCCGCTAATGCAAATTCTATCAAAACCATCAACCTTTCCGCATGTTCTAGTCCTACCCATCAACTTATCCATGCGGTCATGAAATTCCTTTATACTGCCCAAAAACGTTTCTGGTCGGTAAACTAGAAACTAATGACCGACGTTCTTTGGTGTGTTCGTGTCCTTGTTCATGTCAAGTGTCACGTCACCTCCAAAAGCAGCACCTGTCAACACCCCCCCCAAAAAGTCCATCATCATGGCCAGACCGCTGCTCATCGGTCCGCCAATTGGAAGTACCACATAACGCGGCCTGGGCGTCGGTTGTTGGTCTGCCTCCTTGTCTAAAGCATACCCTTACGGAATAGGCTCCCCTCGTCGCGCAGCCTTCCGAATCTTACTACCGGCGGCAATATTTGGACTCATGTCAAGAAATCAAATCCCCTGCTTGACCCCGGGGACACCCACTTCGAATAGACTTGTGCCGAATATCGGCTTCCTTCCACCCAAGGAGGCATCGAACGACTAGCATTCGTGCAGGCGAAAGCTGCGGATCCTTGTTGAAGCACGGAGGATATACGTTCATGCCATTCCGTAGTGGTTGCTGGGCTTGGCTCCGACAACGGCCAAGCCATACGTCGGCGCTATCTTGATTCCCTCATCGATTGCTAGGGAGCCAGCAACAAAGCCAAATGTGTTCTTCGCATCTAACATCGCAAGGACAGGCGTTTTGCACTCAAATTCTAGGACAGGGTTTGTAGTCAGGACACCAGCCTTGATTCGGGCAATGTAGCTGGGCTGACGGTTGATTCCGGGTGAATCGACGCCGCGTAGATTGGCAAGCACAACTTCATCAGCAATTAGGTTATCCCTGCCTGATGGCACGCCATAATACAAAAGGATAGACTTCACAAAGGCATGTGACCAGGGTGGGCTTATGCGGATAGCATCATTGTTGACGCTACCCCTGTTGTTTCGGATGCCGGTTGATGATTGCACTCTGATGGGTAACTAAAGCCAGACAGGTGGAGTTACTACAGCTAATTGACAAACGATCTAGGACTAATTGTTCGGCTCGGAAAGGTAGGGAACATGCCAAAAATGACTTGTGCACTCAAGGATCACTTCTTAGCTGAGTTTCAGCACCTACTCCGGAAATTTACCTGGAAACTTACCGGGCAGTCGCCCTGCTGGCTTGGGTAAGTAGTGACAGTGTATGCTAGTCACACAATCTTGGTGTATCCATCCTGTCGCTGAGTTGACCGCATCGTCGGACCAGCCACAAACCCCCCATGAGAATGGTTGAGTTTCGACACTGCATCCGAGACATCGCAACTGCACAATGCGTGTGTCGATTAGCTCGTAAGCGAGAAACATCATTGATAAGAAATGCTGACTAGTTACTCACGTTGAATATTGACGAAGTAACGAGAGGATTGAATTTGGAGAAGCAGCCATAGGCCCGACTACCTGTAATGTGTGCACTCTTTGGGTATCGAAAGGAATTGTTTGAGTGGATGAAGTGCCAACCGGCCAATAGATATGGAGTGGCAATCCATAGAGAAGCTTGAGAACAATATATCATAGATAGAGAACGGTATCTTCCCGAGAGATTTTATGGTCCCAGTCTGCGCGATAATCGATCCGGTAGGTCTCCCGGAGAGCGGCCGTGGCACATAGATGCATAGGTACATGTGGAGAACTTCCGAAAGGTTCTTTCTTATAACTACTCTCTCTCTCAGCATTCTAGTGAACCTTGTCTCGACTTGTATACTTAAGACCGGCCTGGCTGAAGACTGTTATTATGGGCAGCTACTATTAGAATCTTGATTTCAATCCCCACCCTCGCATTTCTTTACATACTGAATAATCCGAAAAATCATGGGCGGTAGTCGAAGTCCCTTGAACATCTTTAAACTACGAATTGAGGATGATCCCAGGCAAGTACTAAACTGGAGACTATGGTTTGCAGTATTCTCCTTTGGTATTATGGGTGCTGCTCGAGGGGTCGATGAAGGTTTGATAAGCGGGACGCTGGATTCTGCTGATTTTAGAAATCTTCTCCATCTTCCCAATGTCGACAGCCCCGAATATGCCGCAGTAAAGGCCACAATTTCATCCATGGTATCTATCGGCAGTGTTGCCGGGGCAGGTCTGTAAGTTTCTCGTTTGGTCAGTTATCCCAACATTGTATCCTTGCTAAAAGTCTCGTAGTGCTTTCATCCTCTGTGACCGTATCGGCCGTCTTTGGGCAACCAGGCAACTCTGTGTCATCTGGATAATTGGAATTGTCATTTTCATGTGCAACAACGGCAACCTGGGCATGGTCTACGCCGGTCGTTTCATAGCTGGGCTTGGAATCGGTCAAGCCTCCGTTGTCGCACCTATTTATCTCTCGGAAATTTCACCAAAATCCATCCGGGGACTGTGCACAACGACGTTCGCTGGCTCTGTGTATATTGGCATCATGTTGGCGTATTTCGCTAGTTGGGGCGCCAGTTTGCATATATCTCCTACTACGTCAGCACGGTGGGTACGTATGCATCTTCTTCTCCCTGGTTGTAATATTTACTAGGAAGGCCTAACTCATGAATGTGTAAATAGTTGGTACCTACAAGCCTCCACCTCATCTTCGCTACAATTATAGGGACCTTGTCGTTCTTCAACTACGAGTCTCCCCGTTACCTGATAAAGTGTGGAAAGGATAGACAGGCTGCGGAAAATCTGTCTCTCATTCGCAATCTCCCTGAAGATAATGGGGCTATTGTGAGAGAACTTTGCGAAATACAAGCACAGCTGGAAGAAGAAAGATCAGCGACTGTAGGAAGAGGCTGGGTCAGCATTGTTCGGGAGATGTTCGCCACTCCGTCAAACTTTTATCGCATCTACCTTGGATTCGCTGTTCAGATATTGACTCAATGGTGTGGTGCACAATCAATCACCGTATACGCCCCGGACTTCTTTCGGTTGGCTGGAGTCAGTGGACAGAACGAGAAATTATTCGCGACTTGTATCTTGGGTGTTGTAAAATTTGTGGGAGCCCTTGTCTGCGCGTTCTTCCTGGTCGATGTCATCGGCCGCAAGCGATCACTTGGAATTGGCATTACAATTCAGACGGTCTCAATGGCATACATTGCCGTATTCCTCAGCATAGTAGGCACACCAGATCCATCCTCATTTACACCATCACAGAAGTCCGCTAGTATTGGCGCCATCGTCATGATTTATCTTTGTAGTTTTGGCTGGGCACTGGGGTGGAATGGTATCCAGTATCTGATCAACGCCGAAATTTACCCACTTCGCATCCGAGCAATATCTGCATCACTCATCATGATGCTTCATTTCGTCAATCAATACGGTGCGAACCGGGCAGTGCCTTTGATGTTACTGCCATTGTCTCAAGGAGGAATGGGTCCGGCAGGCGCATTCTGGTTCTTTGTTGCCGTGTCGGGCTTCAGTGCGCTCTGGGCCTGGTTATCCATTCCAGAAACGTCGGGGCTCAGTCTAGAATCTATGGATCGCTTGTTCACGCTGCCCTGGTATCAGATTGGCAGATATGGGCAGAGTGAGGCTCGGGTGTTACAGAATGCTCATGACGAGAATCTCGACGAGATGACAAAGAGAAGAGAGATGACTGTTCATGTGGAAAGAATTTGAGTCGATTTGTTAAGCAGTTTACCAACGGTATCTGCTGATAAGAACTAGTTGGCGATTAAGTTCACTTCGCCTTTCAAGTACTTCATCATTCCATGACATCCTCAAAGTATGATCGAAGTCTCAAAACTATACCTAGTTCATCTATCTTAGTCCTTTGGAAGACCACTTGATGTCGTAGGTTGCGAAAAAATCGACGAGAAAGCTAGTCACGTACGAGATGAAGTTTAATGACGATTGAAAGGGTAACTAGGGCTAGGTCAAGGCAGGTTACAGTAAAATCAAGTATGGCGAATTTAACCTTCTCAATGATTCCTAGTAACTAGTAAAGTTGACCGGATATAACGGACTACTCCCTTTCTCCTCCGTAACGAATCGCGGAACGAAACTATATGGTGCTTTTGTGCATTCGCTATCAATCCGTTTTACTGCAACCTATCTAACCATCTACCCTGGTCGAGTGGTGGCGCTTCCAAGCCTTTAACAGCATGGTAGTATGGGCTCTCTCTTATATTAACGGATCCATGGATGTTGAAATTGCCCAGGTGATGCCCATGCACCTAGTAATCGTTAATCAACCACCTATAGGACCAAGGGTTTTGCCCTCCTTGTTGAAATGTTCTCTACTTGTTTTGTAGATCGATATTCATATAATCGGTAGAAATTTGTCTTGTTTTGGCAAATTTTTCTACGCCGCTAGCTTTCTTTGCACAACGTCCACGGAAAGAAACAACAGTGTCAGAATTTTACCTGTTGGCATTGACGGTGGATTTTCTATTATATATACTACCTAGGTAGAGAGGCAGTAGGAAAACTAATACAGACAATCCAAATGAAGTGGATCATCAAGCTCCAGGCGTGCTTTGGAAAGTTGAATACTGTAGCCATATCACCTACATTAAAAAAACATTAATAAGTCCGACTCCTGAGATGAAAAAGTACCCGCAGTGAACACGAAACTTTCTTCGTCAAATCATTTTTAGGGGCGGGGAGACAAAAACGAAACAAAATTGCAATTTTGGGGAGAAAGAGCTAGTATTCGTAAGTCCTCTATCGCTTGGCAGAGAAAACAAGAGTGTGTGTTGTCAGATTTACCACAGTACTGGGAGATTCCCTTCCAGACAGACCCTGCAACTCATCCAAGAGTACGCCACGCATAATCAGTTGGAACAAACTCGGCTGAAGAAGCTGAACGAAAGATGCCCGTCCCTTAGGGTGTCCCTGAAGTACGAATCAGGGAGGAAAACCCTAATGCAAAGCATATACCGCAATTGAACTGCTGAAAACAAGCCTCTGAATCAGTGTTTAAAAGGCGATTTTACGTGAATCAATTTTCAAAATTTACATGGTGGCACTTGCATATAATAATAATCGACTTCTTTTCACCAGCCAAAACTGTCCTCAATGTACTCAATGAAAGAGATTCCAGTTTTCATAACTGAATATACCACCATGCGGCAGTGTTCCGACATCTCAGAGGGGCCACAGGTAAAAACGGCCAAGGTTGCGGAAATTGGATCGAGACTCTTCAACTGCATCCTGCGCTACCTGCCTAATAGAAGGCCGACCACCTATTACAATAGAAGATGATCGAGGTTGGTTACTCCTGAACTGATGCCTATGTTTGCATCGGAAAAGGGGTCACTTAGGGTTAATTACATGGTTACACATGATATAACTGATTGAAGAAAACAAACAAAATTGAATTTCATGGATCCCCAACGCTCAAACGACAACCCAAACGATGATTTGTAACGAACCATGACCATGCAGTGCCTCAAACACAAGTTTGCAAGAGGATTACACCAAGAGCCTTTTAAGTATCTCTCTTGGCCTGCTCCATAAACCAACGCACACTAGTCTAGATGCCTTCCTACATGTTCACGTTGGGACGATACCCAACCACTCGTTTAGCCTTATCGATGTTCAGGGTGCGGATTAGGGTGCTAAAACGAAGCCCCTCATGAGTCATATTCGGGGTCTGAGTGCCACCTGAGATTGCCCACACTACCCACTCACTCACAAATCCCATGGTCAGTCCCAGCCACTTGGGAATGCTCGGGGAGCACTGGATTGCTTATCTCGGAAGCAACCGCTCGCTGAAAGTCCCAGAAAAACCAAGGATCATCATTAGTAATGTTGAAAATTACACCTTCCACCCAGACATTAGAATCTGCGGAACGAGGCTTGCCCCAGCTCTTCAGCAACGCGTGGGCAGACTGCAAATGCGCATCAGCAAGATTGCCGGCATATACAAAGTCGTACGAATTTTGTCCGTTGCCCATCTGGAACTTCGACCGACCTTGCTGGGCGACAGCAAACATCTTGCCCAGGGTGCCGGCATCGTGCTCACCGAACACAATACCGGGCCGTATTGAGCAGGTGAGCACCCCCCTATCGTTGTGACCGCCGCTGCGGTTAGCAGCTTGTATGGCTTCCTCAGCATCAGCCTTGGCAAGTCAGTACATTCGCTTCTGTTGCGGGTACCGTGAAATTGGCATCTCTTCCGTGGCATCAATCAGATCGGAGTGGTTGTCGTTGATGACTCCAGGAGTCGATGTGGTGATCAAAGCTCGCACAGTCCCGACCTTGATGGCGGCATCGAGGAGATGCTAGGTGCCATTCACGATTATGTGGTAGTAAGAGGATACCGGTGCATTGGAGAACTCGGGCGATGCGGTATGAAAGATGGTGACGGGTCGCGCAATCTGTATCACACGCTCAACATCCGCTACAGAGGCGAGATCGGCCTGGTGGTAGTGGACATTTGCATTGGGATGACGGTTACGGTCGACGTTCACATCAAGCGAGTGAATGCTGCAATCGGGCTCTTCGGAAAGGATTTTTGCAATTATATGGTAGGCGACAAAGCCGTTGCCTCCAGGGAGAAGGACAGGGCCTAGCTAGCTTGGACTTGGGAGGCAGGTTCGACATGATAGCCGGTGTTGGACAAGCCCAAGCAGTGGTTCGCTATAGCAGTGCCAGTGATCCACGGCAAAGTAGTAAAGAAGCAATACAATAAGGCAAAATCCGGTCTTTATTTGCAAGTGCTGTGCCAACAAGCCAACTAACAACAATTGAGTCGACCTGTTAGCTCAAACGCCTCCCCAGCCCTGCTCAGTTTGAAGTTCATTGTCGATCATGAGCTGCATAAACTGTACTCCGACCTCAACAAGACCACACGGCTGATTTCCTATTGACCTCATTCTTCGACCTTCGACTGGTGAGGGCGTACTCCGTAGTGAGGGTATACATGATATGTGTTTGGTTAATGGATTCAGAGTTCAGCTGGAGCCAGCTGAAGGATGTGCCCCTGAAACAGTGAAATCTAGACCAGACCATCTGAATTGGCCCAACTCAATTGGGCCAAGTACAGCAGATCCTCATTGGCCAATCCGAGTATTTGCGGGTGGCTCTGACTCGCAGCAACGCGGTCTCGCGTTGTTTCGCCGAAACGGCAACTCAGGCTCATGATTCGGACATTTTGCTGATCAGTTGTGCACGAGCAATCCACAAGTGTCGCTGATGTTATTCGGGCCATAGACTTCTTACTGGCCCATTCCTCGTGCCTTTTTTCTGCTGATGATTACCGGTACCCCGTCTCCTTTAAATAAATCGGTTTCAGAAGCTGCTGACGTCCACTTAACAACGCTACCTAGCAATGAAAAGCGGGCCGATTCATTCCGTCTGATGCAACAAAAGAGTTCTGCAACTTAGCGTTGTTGGGTTTCTATCAACGTCGGTCTAAATGGTGTTTGATAGTATTTCAATCTTGCAAAGTCTGCCATGATAGGACGACTTATGACTTTCGCGATTATCTGCACACTTGCAACCGTTGCAACGTAACATAAACAACCCTAAACCATTGTTGGGGGCGGTTTGAAACAACATTGAAATCGGTAGTTACAACAATATATATAAAGACCTCGTGTAGTACCTACGTACATACTTAAATCATTTCCCTAAAATCATGTGTTCTAAGGTTACTTACAATTACACAATAGTGATTTCTCCTCACAACATGAAATACGCAATGAAACTTCTTCGATATCTAGCACTTGGCGTTGTGCTGCAACGTGCTTCAGCGACGGTTGGCTTCACAACCTACAAGGAGATTGATGAAGGAGTAGATAACTCAGGTGAGATAGCGTATTCGGAGCTGTTTAGCGATCCAGTACTCTATTTCTCTATATTCAGATAACTCCGGATGGCGCCGACCACACTGATATTATCGACGACTTCAAGACCCTAGCACAAAATTTCGGCAGCCAGGGAGTTTCAGTGATTCCCCGAGTGCGCTATGGATGGCCGAACGGAACAATCGCAACCGAGCCAGAAGAAAGCACTCTAATGAATGATGTATCTACATTCGCCACTGTGTTTCAAGATATTACAGGAACCATCAATATCCCTGTCATTCAAGCTGGTTTTCTTGGAGAGTGGGGAGAGTGGCATGTAGGGCTTCCGATCGACTTAGGCCTAATGACAGTAGGCAGATATCGACTGACTGTTACTAGGATGGTCAATATTGCCAAGTTCAGGGCACGACTGATACTGCGGAGAATCTTGCTATCAAGGCAAATGTTGTCAATACCCTTCTTTCGACAGGACACAAGGTGGCTCTACGATATCCCGCCGACCATCAGGCTTTATTCAACCGCAGCCGTGCAGTGACCATCCACGACGACTGCATCTTTGACGGAGGCTTCAACGGTACCGATGGAGGCACATGGCCGTCCGATGATCGTGAAACCTGGATTGACTACATTATCGAAGTAGCAGGCAACAACACGTTTGGTGGGGAGGGATGCGATAATGCCGGCGATGCCACCTTTGACTGGTCCGATTATGCTGCTTTGTGTGGTAGTGACGGGATTGCCGCATACATTGATACTTTGCAGATCGCGTATATGAACGTGAGAACAACTAATTTATATTGACGCAAAATTTTCAGTGCACTGACTGACTATTTCATGAACAGTACGATTATCCAACTGATTATGAGAACCTTATTGAAGACTCAAGTGAGAGCAGCTGTGTTGATGCAATCCAGGCAGCTCTTGAGTCGTGGAACTAGGTTCAAATAACTGGATATCAATTGATATTAGTCCAAGAGTATTTGGTTGCATTGACAGGTGGATCGACTGATATATCCTCCATGTATATGTCCTCGATGCGGATCCTGTCGCAACCAACCTACATATGTACAGATCAGATAGAACTTTGAATAGTGAATTACACCAACTCCACGGGAACTTAAACATGTTCTTTCTCGACATATATAAAGCGAAAATGGAGACTGTTGCTAATCTGGCGTTATAACAAGACCGTGGTGTAACTTTAATAACAAGTCACGGTGATCGTGAATTTTCCAAGTATCACGAGTCTGCCCATGGAACCTACTGTCGGAGAAATTCAAACACCTACGTATTACTCTAGGTAGAGAATCAGAAGTTTGCGATCGTGCACCATATGATGATTTTGTGCTACTCTGCATGCCGCTAAGAGAAGAGGATTTGCATGGAGCCAATAGGGGCAACATACGCCAACTAGTTTGCTACAAGCGAGGGGCTGGATCTCTGAATGGGGAGAAAAGAATGCCGTAGATGTAGAAAACGCAAAGAAAAGTACCGGTAACAGACAATGCTCGCCCATCGTAAACATAATCGCTCCTCTGGGAATGCTCGAGAACCTATTCCATCCATCCCACATACCAAAAACACGTTGAGAATACACAGGATCATCACGATATCATTACTTTTAATTAGCATGGAGTTTTATTGTGGTACATCCACCGCTACTACGGTGACTTCAGGCGCAACTGCATGTACTAATCTCACAACCACGCTGGGGTTTGGAAAAGTGTCCAGCAACCCGTTGGATCTACGGTACATCGCCAGTCGAGAAGATTACTGGAACGCGCTGCAAAGCGTTTACCAGCCTTCATGCATTGTATATCCGACATCTGCACAGGATGTGTCAATTGCACTGCAAGCTATTCGCGTTTTGGAGTGGCGTTGATAACGAGCAACCTTGATTTGTATGTGCACGATATCTTCGGTCTTTACATATGAAATAGAGAAAGGAAGAGAAAGGGAGAGAAAGGGAGAGAAATCGAGGCTGAAGAAAGTGGCAGCACCCATTGGCCTGAATAATACTGCGCGAACTTTGACTTTGCAATTGATCAAAACATCCTATGTGGGATGTGTTGGGTGGATCTGGCGGAGACCTGTCAATCTTAGCAGATACAGACAGGTAAGTACTTACATATTACTTACTTGGAAGTTGGTACATACGTACGTACCTAGATAACACTACGGAGTACGCACGGATGATATTGCCGTGCAGAATCCAGCTCGTCGGTGACTCGCCTCGATGAGGCTCCGGATGCCATGTGGATGGAACAATTTCGTCTGCTTCTAGACTCGCTACTCACATCAGACCTCTGGGTACTACGAGAGGCCGTCGCCGAGGTTGAGAATTGCCAATTGAGGCAAAACTCAATCCAGTCCAGAATCTCGGTTCCTGTGTCCCTGCATGCCAGCGTTAGGTAAGTAGCCAAAGCTTCTTATTACGAGTTTTCTCGTGGCTTAACGCGTCGAGTCCACATTGAAAGAATTCCTGCCAGAGCGCCAATTGGCTGTCAGCTTATAGCAGCAGAACAGAGCATGGAGGAGCAGGCACAAATCCATCGAATAAGTCTTTTTGTGTTATGGATGTGTTATGGATCTCTTTCTTCGGAGGAAAGACGGAAGGAGCGCTCGGGTATACATCGGGCCGGACTATATCTGCTCTCTGATTGGTGGACTTTTATATCGCGCGCTAAACTAAAAGTGGAAGCCTATGCGTACTCATTGACCAATCGGAAACGGCCCCTTCTAACCCTGATTACCCGTTTTGCCCTAGTCTCTTCAGAATCTTGCCGAGGTAGTCACTGTGGACTAGGGTTAGGGTTAGGGTTAATATAGTAGATAGTGCGAGTAAATTAAATAGTGTCTTGCTCAATCTTCATTTTCAGCTGTTCAGATACAATTACCAACACTTCTGATCATATACAAGATGGACATGCGCGAACACTACGATTCACCCGGTAGCACCTTACTTTCCCCTGCCACATCCTCTTTTCCTCCTTGGTGAAGGCTCTTCTCCGCAACGGATGCAGCGCCTTCAATCAGTTTGTTCTCATACTCCTCTCCATCCATAATGACGGCCGTTTCTTCGAGGCTCAGATTGCCCGTTTCCACAAAGAGAAAGTATACCACGATGAGTTCAAACAAGAGCCACACGTCATAGGTGATGTAGTATTTCCACGGGCTGTTTGTTACCCCGATCGGGTTCACGTACTGATTGAAGATACTGGCAAGGGCGACGAACAAATTGTACAGCACCAATCCACGCGCACGCAAGTCGAATGGCAGGATCTCGATACAATAGGTCACCTGCAGAGGCGTCCAGCCGATAGAGAAGAAGAAGTTGAACAAAAACACCATCGCCAGAACACCCTTGGCATAACCGTCACCTCCCGTACCTTCGAGCGCAGTTTGCTTCTCGTAGGTAGCCTCGAGACCCGTCCAGACGATGTAGACAGCCAGCGAACCTGCAGTGGAAATGAGGAACAAGGTACGCCGACCGAACTTGTTCATGACAGTGGCAAAAAGAACACTCCAGAGCAAGGTCCACAACGTTAGCAGTGCGTTGATAAGTGTCTGGGTGCTTTCGGCGGTGTAGCCGATCGAGTCAAGAATCAAGGTAAGATAATATGAAATGAGGCCGTTTCCACTCCACTGTGAAAAGAAACCCACAGACAAGATGATGAAAAATCGTTTAATGTTCGCCTTGGTTCGGAAGAAGGTTAAGTACGACGTATTGCGCCTCGCCTCAGCTTCCAGACGAAGAGCAGTACGAATCTCTTCCATCTCGAGAGTGACAAGAGGATCGGAGTCGTCGCCATTGGCATGATACTTGCAAATAAATCGTCTTGCTTCGTCGTCACGCTCTTTGCTAATGAGCCATCGCGGCGACTCTTCGACAAAGAAGTAAAGTCCAATCTGAATGACGCTGGAGAGACCCTGTAGAACTGATGGGATGCGCCATGCCCAGGTACTGTCAATACGGAACGTACCGTACGTCACCCAGGCGGCTACCAATGCACCTAGATTCCAAAGACTGTTGTAGATGGCAACCTGGGGTCCCTGCTGGCCAGGGTATGCCAGTTCTAGAAGCAGAAGGGGTGCTGCCGTTATGTTCAAGACGAGTCCCATACCGATGATGCCTCGCGCCGCGATGAACATGCCCACATTCTGTGCTGCAGCTTGAAGAGCGACACCAATCATGAGAATAAAGGCTCCGACGAAAAGCACCGGACGGCGACCGAATCTATCGCAGCTGTAGGCACAGATAGGCATGGTAATGAGCTGACCAACATTTTGTATCGCGTTCAGACTAGAAGTATGTCAGTGATGGCAAATTCACGATTTTGCTGGAATGCGTTACTTACAGGCCTAGTTCAGATGCTCCAGGGTTGTCGAAGGAATTTTGCCATGTAGTGAGGGACTGGAGTCCGTTCATCATCGAACCATCGTAGCCGGTAGCATAACTTGATATTTGAAAAAGCACAAGCATCAAGTTAAGTTTGATAATACCACCATCCGAAAGCCATGAGAACGTGGTGACTTTCTTCTTGAAGGCACCGACTGTCAAAGGTGACTCTGTATTCGGCGTGGAGGCGCTCATTGTGAGAACGTGAGATGAAGGGCAAGGAAAACGGCCACCCGGCTTCTCAAAGACTCGGACAGGGGACTTTGTAGTAGAAATTCAGAAATACAATTAGTTCGACGAAATGCATATCTACGGTATATGAAAGCCCCGGAAAACGTGACATTGTGGTCCCGGCTCAATTTCTGGAGTTCCTAGATTCCCCCATTATCGTAGACTTATCACACGACGAAGATTAATTGATTGACTGGACCAATTAAGACGACCGAAGTTTATCATCGGAGCTATGCAAAGATTGCCGTAGACAACACCGAACTTTGCCGGGTCGACAAAATGGGTCGGAATGCTGGAGGAAGACGTTCACAAGTCAGATTTCGCAGTCTTATTGAAGGTGAATAGAATATGGACTATAGCAGGTCATGCGACAACATGAAAACCGAATTCGAATTTGGAGATAGCTGTCGCTTCACGAAATCTGCGTTGTTGTACTTTGACGATATAAGAAAGTCCAATATCTACACAGCTAGTCAAGTGCGGTCAATTCACCGGCACAAAACTCACGGTAGCTGAAGTTTAAAATCCGCTGTCTTCATCTTGTACCTGCGTTTACGCAGTCACTGGAAGTGGCTAGATTGAGAGACAGGACAACAGAATTCAGTTGAACCGTTGTTCCCAATATTCTGGACATGGTGCCGTTTAAAGAATTGAATAAGTGAGGCTGGGGACTCCACAGTTACTAAAGACGCTAGAGATGCTTGTTGAAATATTTCAAAGAATAAACACGAAGTACGTATTGCTATAACTTTCTACGCCTGGGATGTATCATGGGTTGATTTGTGGGACTATCCCACGCAAAGCGAACCCTACCTCGAGCTGTGAGCAACAACGCACATATGACCGTACTGGTCTTATTACTCTAAGACATTTCAAATTAGATTCCCCCCAAAACCATGACAACGTATAATTTTGAGCTCGATAAATCATTATCCGAGGCGAGTCTCTGGAAGGGGCTCATTTCTATTCTATTTTGTGGCTTATCTTAAGCGTCGTGGGCTTCACGGATTGATCCGAAGAGATAGACGGTTAAGCTGAACTCCGCTAAATCGATTTATTGACCGGGTTTCTTTCATGAGCTAGCATGGGATCAATCCGCCGTTGCAAAGGACTACCAGGCCAGGATCAACGGTTAAATGCCTCCAAAAACATCCCAGCGTTATTCTCAGTCATTTATTACAAAATAACGTGGTCGCTGCATTTATTATTCATGATCAAGTTAGTTGACGAGACTTGTTTTTGATATATCATCTCTATTTGATTCTAGGGCCGAACACCATGAGATCAAAAGGTATCGTAGGCTGTGCAGCCAGCTTGCTTCTGGCGACGACTGTTTCAGCTGCTCAGATCACACAGAATTTATCCAAAAGTGAGGCATAAATTGAGCCATTGTGAAACATAAGTAAAGTGTTTTTGACAAGATGGGACAGATGCAAAGGATCTCTTCGACTGGTCAATCTACGTCAACGACCTGCGCTGGGACGATTCCTATAAGTACGTCTGGTACTCCGACAATGGTCCTTGGTCAACTCGCTTTACGGCGTGGTATGTCGCGGGTCTCCTGTATCGAAACAAGGGAGAAGATCTTTCCAACGCCAAAGCAGCCATTGAAAACATGTGAGTTCAATTTCTTTCCGCTGGCCTGATAGCCAGATAGTTATTTCCTTCGTGTCAACAGCTGACCTGGACGTGCAGCCTATCATGTCAGATGACTGAGAGCTACGACTCGGCCTGGTACGGTACATTCAAGCTCTCGCCAGACGAGCCATACCCGACTCCAGACTCGAATCTATATCCTCCAAGCATCTATGTAAGCTTTCAGCTGAGACTACATACCATTTTTGAAATCGATAAGTTGATATAAAGCCCTGGTAGAATACATATGACCCCAATTGGAGGGAATTTATTGGCACGCAGCTCGTCCAGATTGTCGAAGAGTTTTCCGACATGCTTGGGGATAGTCTTGTATCGCGCATCGAAGACAGCCTAGAAATCGCCGCTGTCGGCTCTATGCGCCGTAATGGCTCGTACCCGGAAGGTGACAACCTGGCCCCTGCCTACTCCAATCCGGGTATCATGCGTGCCTGGTACGTTTCATGGATCGGCGAGCGCCGCAACAACGAGGTATGTGATCATGGATGAACTGTACCTTCGCGTTCATTCAGGTATAATTCTTGACCTGTAAACTCAATTGACGTATGAAACTCAGACTTTCATCAATTATGCGAATGAGCAAGGCGACATTCTTTTAGAGCTCTTCAAGTCCACAGGTTCCAACGTGCTGTTAGAGTATAATGCACCTACATACTATGGAATGGATATTTGGGCACTTGCAGGTGCCATCAAATACGGCCCAAAGAATGCTACAATGACTCAAAACGCCCAAGTCATGCTGACTGACCTCTGGAAAGATATCGCGAACCACTACAACCCTTATCTTGCCCGGATGGCTGGGCCGGTAGGATTTCCTCTCAGCGCGTCGAATGTCCGTTTACTTTGCTAACAATGTTTTGTCCGACAGTACGACCGTGCCTACACTCGTGATATGGTCACAAACTCGGCTGTTATCGACTGCTTCTGGTGGGGACTATACGGTTATGGCAACGGACCCGAGCCCAACAAGCTCGAAACAGACCTGCTTTACGATATCACCCAGGGTAGTGCGTTGGCTCTTGTTATCGATGTTGTTGCCGATAACATCTCGAAGGAAAACGCTACATGGCTTGCATCCCGCGAAGACTGGCAGGGAGACCGTATGATCACAAAGCGTATCCCCGATGCCCTCGGTGCTGACGCGGAGGTCCGCATCGCCACCACTTGGATCAGCTCTCCTCTCATGATTGGTGCCGAACAAGTCAACGAGGCTGTCAACCGGGGAGTACAATATGTCCCAGCCATTGTTCAGTGGGCCGGTGACAAAGATCATATACCACAGCCGTATATGACCTTCTTTAGTCTCTACCCTACCGCATCGACTATAAAGGCCGTTGCAGGTCCCAACAGCCTGGAGATTTCCTACCCCAACACCACTCAAGATGGCACTGACATATTCACTTACGCCCTTGCACAGGTGCCACCAAGCTGGACTCTCAACAAGAAGAAAGTTGTCAGCGGTCTCGAAGATGTGCCTTGCCTCGATATCAACATCACCGCTGGTGGCTTGGTAAAACAGCCAGTCATCTACGGCACAACCGTCGAGGATAACAGAGTGTACAACGTCTCCTATGTTGTTCCTTCCAACTTCACGGGTACACCCAAGATGTCTTTCACGATCAAATATACCTGTTGATAAGACTCTCTACGTATGGACGCGTTGCTCATTTTCGTTACCACTATTTATGGTCTCATCATGTAATTGTACCTAGAATTGTACATACCATGAGGATTACTGAGCGGTATTTGAGTTTACATAGTAACAACACTTTAGTTATTCTATATATTCTGGGCGATGTGGCTAAATGTTCAGGGATACCCCCCATTAGGACTTTCATAGTATTTTGCGCCGGTGAAAGCTTTTTCAACCTACGAAATCGTTAAAGTCCGGCTCTTAACTGCTTATTCCAGAGTTGCGTCGATTTATGTAGCAGTAACGCGGATTGAGGAGAGTGATATGCGGTTAGGGTTAACAAGCAAAGCCTGGAAAGACCTATTACATTTCTGTACAAGGGAGAAATAGATTCAAATTCCTATATTAATTGGGACCAACCTCAAATAGTCAAAGCGTAAATAGTGATGATCACGACTCGGTTCAATCCGGCAAAGGCCGGTTAATAGGGAGAAAAAGCATCTGCCGGACTTATCACCGTGCGGGGACAGCTTCAGACGAACTTGATTAATGGATCAACTCAACTTGGACACATATTTCGGAAATTTGATCAGGTGAAGATCTTCCAATTAGTGAGGGGGTTGTTCTGCTCCATGGCGACCAACTGACCAGTACTTATACGATTGATGACTTTCTACTAGATCGCCATTACTGTGGAGTTAACTATCTTTCCATCGTGTGTACGTGCCTTGGTAAAATTATCATCGCGTTTTGCACCGGACCCATCACCTTTGAACCAAGATACTGTCGGGTCTTCATGAGTACCAAATGTTCCCTTAGTCGAGTTCTTGATCGAGGAACTTTTCTTTAGCAGGCTACCCAACCTTCTCTTCATGGTCGCCCAGACAGATGCCTAGCTATTTGAATCTCCTACATTGTTTCCAAGCTTAGGTGCCGTCAACAACGGCCGAAAAAGGCACAAATAGCAATTGTATCGTCATCCAAGGATCGTGTCCACCCACGCCGATTATGTCTTTCCCAAAATCTTTACCAGACTGGAACAATCTCAAGGTCATCCATAAGGGTACTCTTCCCCCAAGAGCGCATTTCTACTCGTATGTTTCCGACGAAAAGGCCCTCACACTAGACCATCAGCAGAGTGAATATGTGTCTTTGAACGGCACCTGGAAGTTTCGCCATGACGAGTCTCCTCTTGAAGCCCCGGAATGGGAATCCGCAGATCCCTTAATCTGGGACGACATCAAAGTGCCTGGAATGTGGCAGCTCCAAGGCTACTCGCACCCAACCTACACCAACGTCAACTACCCGTTTCACGTCAACCCTCCACATATCCCTCTTCTGAACGAGACTGGATCGTATTGGAGACAATTCGTCACGCCACAAGCGTGGGACGGACAACAAATCCGCATTCGATTCGAGGGCGTTGATAGTGCTTTCCACCTGTGGATCAATGGAAAGCCAGTAGGATATTCGCAAGGCTCCCGAAACCCTGCTGAGTTTGACATCACCAGTTTTCTTCATCCCGCAGGATCCTCGAATACAATTGCAGTACGCGTGTACGAGTTTTGCGATGGCTCGTATATCGAGCGTCAGGACCAGTGGCTTCTCAGTGGCATTTTTCGAGATGTTGGCTTGCTTGCATTTCCAAAGGACTCCATTATCGATTTTAAAGCTATCCCGACACTGAGCGATGATCTAGCTTCTGGTGAGCTTACTATCAGCGTGAAAACACAGGGCACAGAACACAATCTGCAAGCCAAGCTATATCGCCCAGATGGCACCCTCCTAAACGACTCAACTTTCAGCGCCACAGAGTTCCACAAGATTCAAGTACTCGGAAAAGACCTGAAGTTATGGTCTGCCGAGCATCCTGTTCTTTACACATTGCTTTTATCATTCAAAGGCCGCACCATCCCTCAGCGTATCGGTTTTCGACGCGTTGAGCAGAAAGACTCTAACTTCCTCGTCAACGGAAAACCCATTATCTTATACGGTATGAATCGCCACGAACACCATCACCTTTATGGCCGTGCTGTGCCTTATGAAAGCATGCGTGCGGATTTGATCCTCATGAAGAAGCACAATATCAATGCTTTGAGATGCGCTCATCAACCGAATGACCCCCGACTATATGAAATTTGTGACGAATTGGGCTTGTACGTCATTGCGGAAGCAGACCTCGAGACACATGGATTCGATCCAGTAGAAAGGAATAATATTAAGGATCAACATTTGATGACCGAGTACGAGATCCAAGAGACTTCGTACAAGATGGCTAACAAGTGGACATCGGACAATCCGGAATGGAAGGATGCCTACCTTGACCGTGCTGTTGAACTTGTGGAGAGATACAAGAATTTCACTTGCATCATCTTTTGGTCCCTTGGTAATGAGGCTTTTTATGGTCACAACCACGCTCTTATGTACAAGTGGATCAAGGAAACCGACCCAACGCGTCTCGTCCACTATGAGGGAGACAGAGACGCTGTTACAGCCGATTTGTACTCTAGCATGTACTGGAGTGTAGACGCTTTGAAGGCTCACATTAAGAAAAAGACCGACAAGCCTTTGATTCAGTGCGAATATGGCCATGCCAGTAAGCGAATAACTAGACCTTACACATCTCTTGATCATGTACTAATTGTTACTGTTTTTTAGTGGGCAATGGACCGGGTGGGTTGAAAGAGTACATTGAGGCCTACCGCAGTGAGAAATTGCTCCAGGGAGGTTTCATCTGGGAGTGGTGTAACCATGGACTTCTGAAGAGAGATGGCGATAGGTTTTACTACGCATATGGTGGTGATTATGGGGACGAACCTAATGATGCAGATTTCATCCTCGACGGAATGGTTTTCTCCGATCATACTCCAACCCCTGGTCTTGTCGAATACAAGAAAGTTATCGAGCCTGTTACAGTGCAGTTGAAGGGAAACCAGCTAGAGTTAAGAAACCACTTTGATTTCAGCACACTCGACCACCTGACAGTGTCATGGCACCTTGTCAGGGAGACAGCAAAGACAGAGCCAATTCCATGGGAGCTGCCTGAGATTAAACCCGGGCAGTCGAAGCTAGTCGATTTCCCTCAAGGGGTGAATTTAGGCTCGGAGTCGACCTGGCTCACCTTGAATTTTTGTCTCCGAGATGCCACAGTCTGGGCACCGGCGGGCCATGAGATTGCTTGGGCACAGATCCCTTTATTCGAGGACCAGGCACTTTCTATTGCTTTAATTTCTGTATCGTCGGAGTCGGCTCTATCGATTTCAGAGAGACCAGGCAGGTTATACATCGCTTCGGAGACTTTCGGTTCGCGCTTCAGTTATGACCTTATCAGAGGAAACCTCTCTTGGTCAACTGATACAGGCAAAATCTTCAACAGCGGGCCGCAGTTAGGGATATACCGTGCTTTGACCCAAAACGATCTTGGTCTAGAAGGTCCTCATATTGAATGGGAACAGTTTCGTGTTGAAAGCACTCGCATGCTCGTTCAATCCGCGACTTGGCGTTGCAATGACGATGGAACAGTGACCATTGAAACGAACGTCCGAGTTGCCCCTACCGTACTTGAGTGGGCCCTTGAGGCTACTATTACTTATACAGTCGCCGAGTCATCTGTCAATCTTCATGTGAAAGGCGACTTTTCCGGCACGTACCCGAAATACATTCCGAGACTCGGCCTCACCGTACGCTTGCCTCGGCGCTACGATGCTTCCACATGGTTTGGTAGGGGCCGGGGAGAATCATATAGTGATAAAAAAACTGCCTCCCGCTTTGGAACGTACACGGCAAGTCTACGTGACGGTCTTCAAACTCCCTATGAGTGGCCTCAGGAAAATGGTAACCGGACGGATACGCGCTGGGCTCGTATTCACTCATCATCTCCTGATATCTCGTATGCGGCCTCTGCTGGCGCACTTGCACCTGTTCCCGGACTCGAAGTGAGGATGGACTCCCCATTCAATTTCTCTCTCCGTCAGTATTCGATTGCTGAGCTCGACCGCGCAAAACATCCACATGAGCTTTCAGAGCTAGTTGATGAATCCGAGCTAAACGTCGATCTTGCCCACCATGGAATTGGTACGGCAAGTTGTGGCCCGGGTCCTTTCGAGGGTCATAGATTAGAGGCTGGTCCCTTTGAATTCACTGTGAGGTTCTGTTTAAGGAATTTAGAATAGATGAAAACATGTAATCATGGGGCCGCAGTGTTAGGGATAGTGGATAAATATCAAGATTTTCTATAGGGAATGAAACGCCTAACTATATGTTGTTATTGAGGGTTGACTTATACTACACATGCGATAGTCTTGTAGAGATTTACAGGAATTTGTGATAATATGCGTTATTAGCCGGCTTAATGTCGGCGTTTCACTGCTCTTCTTTACCTATATTGTGGCAGATTCCGACCTTACTGGACATCTATCCAAACTGAAAGCCGGAAATGGAGACTGTTCGGAAAATTGACCGCGAACAACAATTTGGGGACTAGGAGGAGATGGTAAAAGGACTTCTTTGCACCAGAGTTTCTATTCTTAAAATTTGTCGTTCGCTACTGTTTCATAACATGCGTGGTTCTGGGGGATTTACAGCTTTATTGGCTGCTGGATTCATACCTAGGTATTGAGTGCTTCGCTTAATTAGAGAAGATGGCATATAAGTTCTACAAACTCTAGAGCCTGCCTGGTTAATTTATCACCATGTCAAAAGTGCTCTCGGTCTATGTATTTTGGTAACATCAACGAATTAAAATAGAGATCCAAAGGGGCCTGGGTTCCGCTTTGGGAGAAAGGAACCTGCTTTGATATTTTTTTGGAGAGATGGATGCAATGGCTGATGATCTGCCTTCGCTGGCCGACGGTATCATCACAGCATCAAAGAAGCAATAAGGAATGAATCTTAATAGATGTAACTTCCAGTTCTATAACACATATAGATGCTATCTATTGAACATTGAACTACATAAGTAGTCGTAAACAACCAGATCCCGATTAATGTGACAAACGAAATATAAATCAATCCATGGATCAATACGTTCTAACAGCCTTTCATGAAAGCGATAGCGCAATATATGCTCCCTCCGAAGCTGAAACCCGAGTTTCATAATAACATGCAAACGAACTACACTAAACTCGCTGCATAGTACAGTCAAAGTTTCGCCCTGGGATTTTCCTTGTTGTGTCCATCCAAAATCTCATTCTTCTCACTCGCAAGCCGCTCCTTAGTGACCTTGAATAATGAAGGCACTTCTGTCTCTTCAAAACTTGTTCCGCTTCGGACCATCTGTGCAATTGCCTTAGCACAAAGAAGAATCAGAGGCATACCGTGGCCTGAAAACCCCGCGAAGACCATTTGATTTGGTTTCTCGGGGACTTCGCCGACGTATGGCATAAAATCCGAGCTGTAACCCATGACTGCGATTTTCAAATATCGGCTTTCTTGAATCAAGAGCAAATGACGCAGGTAAATATTGCTTAGCGAATACATACTTCCAGTCCAGACTTTGTCGGGGTATGCTTCACTATCTTCCCAGCCAACAAATGTCCTCTGCATAAGCCCATCGAACCACGATTTTGCCGGTTCAATGAGCTTGCTATCATCAGTAACATTGTACCAATGTGAGAGATCTGACCAGAAAGGTGGTTTGGCGCCTCCCACGATAATACTTCCATCAGGACGGGGCATGAGATAGTCATACATTGAAGGCCCATGACGTGTACTATAAGTTTGTGGGAGAAATGGTGACACTTTATGCGTAGGAACCACGATGCGGCTACAAATACCTCGGACAGGGACAATGTGGTTCGTGAACTGTGGAGCTAGATGAGAGATGTAGACGTTCGTTGCGAGGATCCCCTTGTTAGCTTTGATGCCTCCTCTTTCGGTACTGACCAACCAACGACCATCTGCGAGTGGATCCTCGGAGATTTGATTGACTGGATTCATAGTTTGAAGGTTGGAACCTTTGTCCACAACCCCTTTGAGAAGGTGCATCACCATCTTATATGGCCAAACATGGCCGGCTGTAAATGTAAAGCAGTTCAATGCGCCCTTGACGCCAGAGACCTGTAGTAAAGTGTCTTTTAGCAATGTTCAATAAGCATTCATATAAATCCATACACGCTCTGCGTCCTTTCGTTTCGTAAAATGGACATCCGTCAAGTTCGCATCACCTGAGTTTGCTATCTCTGTAAAAGCAGCTTCTGATTCCGCTGCCAGTCCCGTGTCCAAAATAACATCACAGGCTCGAGTCAGAACGAAATCGCAGTCAATATTCTCTTCCTCTACAAGCTTCTTGACTGCACGTACCTGGGAAGCTTGAAAACGAGCGACACCCACTGCAGGTTTCACGCCATATTTCTTGGTGTATTTCGGAAGACTGAAGTAGACATCTGGTTTCAAATGGCCCCCTATTGTATAGTAAAAAATATCATCAGCTGCTGTATTACCGCCTATGGATCAGTTCTTTATTGTCTGTTACCATTACGACCGGTAGCTCCGGAGCAGGCCTGTCGAGCTTCTAGTATCATAACAGATGGTGGTAACGGATTGTCCTTGTAGAGGAAATGTGTTATGGCAGCCCCGTTGTAGCCAGCACCGGTAATGACGATATCACATTCCTCAGGGAGGTTAGGAGTGCTTTGGTGGCAATCTAATTCGTGCGTTTCTGTTCTCTAGAATGGTAGGGTGGGGTCTGACACAGGCGCTGATGATGGTTTCGCCATGCTTTTTCAATAATGAAATCAAAATTCTCCTAGAAATTCAAAGACAAGGAGAGATAACTCATTTATCTCTATCAATTGTTGTTTCGAAGTTCACGCGCTTCTAATCCTTTGTGAAGTGACCCTAGCTTATGCTGATTGATCAACAGTGGACGCAGATAACTGCAAATAAAAGCTTCTATCTTCCAACTTTTACCTAACAGTTATACATTTAAGGTTAGTGACTGTGCATAGATGGCAAATAAAATACAGTCAGCAGAGAAAGTATTCGCTAAATCCACATTTTTATCTGCACCATGTTTTAGTATATCACTAATCCCCAACGAACGGGCAGACACCTTTACGTGGTGTTGGGGATCAGTATTCGCAGTCGCTTGACTATTAAAGAAACTAAGATCTGTCTAAAAATAACTATATAGCTAGATTCTGTAAATATATAGAATCTATAGAAGGAAGAAAAAAAAATAAATAGTTTATTATTTTATTAATCACTTAATCTTATATTTTTAAGAAACTATATATTCTTTCTTTTAAATATAGATTTATACTTGTATAATTCATATTCTAGAGCTTTTTATAATCTTAATCTTAGTCTATACCGACCGCAGCAGTAGTATATATAAATTATTAGCAACTCTAAATAGAAGATATAATATCTTATTCTTAGCAGGTTATTCGTGATCAAAGAAAGTAAAAAATATTGAAAGAGAAATAAGAAGAAATAGTAAGAAAATGTTGTTATGTCACAACCTCGGTAATACGGGGGTGTTCGTATGCCAAGACCGCTGCACTAAAAAGACCAGAATATCAAGTACGAGTGGGGCTCTCCGCCACTCGTACTAAATACCACCCTCTCACGTGATTGGCGGGACCTGACCAGCCAGCTGTCACAGTTATGATTATTTCATTGGCTTATATACAAATTTCTATAGCAGGGGATGTACGCTCTATTTATATTATTATTAATATTTTCTCGCAATCTTTTTAGCCGTTAGTTATGGCTATATAGCTTAATTTAGAATTTTAATAATTCTTAAGTAGCAATTTTTTAGTAGTAACTTAGAGGCTATGCTAAGAGTTAGATAATCTCTAGATAGTAACTTTTTAGTAATACTCTAAACATCTATTTAATAATGCTTTAAACTTGCTATAATATTATATATTAGTATATATAATATTTTGTCATTTATTTATATTAGTTTTATTCTTTTGTATATATTCTCCATATTTATTCTAAACTTTTATTAAATATTAAGGGAATAGTATTTTATATATACTTATATCCCCCTGTAATCATTATATGTTTTTAAATATATAAGGATTATATGGCATATTATATTATTATTTTATATTGTTTTATATTTTTATATTATTTTATATTGTTTTATATTTTTATATTATTTTATATTGTTTTATATTTTTATATTATTTTATATTATTTTATATTATTTTATATTATTTTATATTATTTTATATTATTTTATATTATTTTATATTATTTTATATTATTTTATATTATTTTATATTATTTTATATTATTTTATATTATTTTATATTATTTTATGTTATTTTATGTTATTTTATGTTATTTTATGTTATTTTATGTTATTTTATGTTATTTTATGTTATTTTATGTTATTTTATGTTATTTTATGTTATTTTATGTTATTTTATGTTATTTTATGTTATTTTATGTTATTTTATGTTATTTTATGTTATTTTATGTTATTTTATGTTATTTTATGTTATTATATTGATATTCCCAAGGTCTCTTAGCCTTTCAAAAGTAGTTATATCTAGTGATTTAGTTAATAAATCTACTAGATTTTTTGGTCTTAATATATATAATATTTTTATTTTATTTTATTATATATTTTCTCTAATAAAATAATATATAATATCTATATATTTTAATCTTTTATAAAATTCAGGATTTTTATTTAATTTTATAGCTGATTTACTATTAATTATTATTTTAGAAATACTTTTAGTATATTCTAATTTTAAATTATTATTTAGATAATTAAATATATTTAGTAAATATATTACTTCTTTAATAGTTTCTTTTATAGTTATATATTCTACTTTATAAGAGCTTAAAATAATAGATTTTTATAATATTGAATTCTAATTTATTAAATTATTTATAGCTAGATTAGATAATAGACTAAAAATATAATCACTAGTTAATTTTTTAGAGTTTATATCACCTACTTAATCACTATCACTATATCTTTTTAAATATAAATTATTTCCTAAGTATTTATACTTAATACTAGTATTTATAATATATAATAAATATTACTAAATATTTTCTATTAATTTTATATATTCTTATAAGGGATTATTTATAAATCTAATATCTAGATTTATATTAAATATAATATCTAGTCTAGTTTTTAATAATAAATATAATAATAATCCAATTTTAAATTGATATAAAGCAGTAATTTTATTATCTATTATTTTATTATTTTTATATAATTTTATTCCTAGTTATTCAGATATTTTTTTTAGTTTTATTATATCAAATATATTAAATTTATTTAATAGTTTTATAATATAATTCTTTTAATTTATAGTTATTATTTTATTTATATAGTTAATGGAAATATTATTTCTAAAAATGTAAAGATATTATCTATATCTTAGATTTTTATTTCTTTATTTAATTCATTTATTATGTTTTTTATATATAATAAATCTGTATAAATAAATATAATATTATCTATATAAATTATTAAAATAGTATATATTTTTTTATTATATAGTAGAACTTCAAATCTATATTTCTTTATTATATTTCTAAAAAATAAATTCTATGATCTTAGTGCTTATTTTAATCTATATAATATTTTATTTAATTTATTGTATTTATTTTTATATTTAGAATCATTATATAGATCTATTAATAAAATATAATATATTATTATATTAATATTAGCATAAATAAAGGTATTTTTAATATTAAATTATCTTATATACCAGCTTTTATTAACTATAATTATAAGTAATAAATGTTAAATTTCTATTCTATATATTATAGAAGAGGTTTCTAAATAATTAATATCTAATTTTTGATTAAAATCTTATATAATTTAATAAGCTTTATATCTTATATTTTTTTCTTTATTTATTATATATAATTTTTTATAAGAATTAGAATTAATAGATTTTTTTTTAAAAATCTATTTTCCTTTTATAGAAATAATATTTTCTAGAATATTAATAATTTTATATATATTTTATTTTAATAATTTATTATTTTCTTCTAAATAAGTTTTATACTATTTATTTCTTTTATTTGAATCTATTACTTATTTAAAATTATTAGATTCTTTATTATTATTTATTATTGTCAGAAGATTAGAAACGTCATAGCTAATAGATTGGGCTAATCCCTACGGAAGCTAATACACAAAGAAATAAAGATTATTTATAACCTCAGGATTAGGGTATCAGAGAATTTAGAAACATTTTATAATAGCTCTAATAAATATATTAGAGAATAGTAAAATATTCTATAATAGCTATAATAATAATAGAATATATAAGAATATTTATTTACTATATAATTAGTTTTATTCTATTATTTTTAATTAATTATAATAACTTAAGTATATATTCTTTTATTAAATAGAATATTTAGTTTATCTTACTTTTTTAAGACTTTATACTTATATAGTCTTTTATATATTAAAATATATTAACTTCTTTTATTAATATAACTATTCTAGTTATACTTTAATAATATTTAATTAAAGTTTTTAATAATTAAAAACTCTTATTATAAAAAAGAAGTCTTATATAAGAATAATTAAGTTATAGTATTTAATATATTTAAATTTTCTTTAATCTCTACTAAGGTAAAACAACCTTAATATAAAAAGAAAAAAAGAATATAATTTAATAAAATAATTTAAGTAATTAGAAGATTATATTAATTAATTTAATAACTATATCTAGACACTTAAAAAGTTAAATAAGGATTAAATTAATTATATTAAATAATTTAAAACTTAGATAATAAGAACTTTAATTAATATTATTAATATTAATAAATAGTTTAAAATAAAAATAAAAATACTAAAGTCTATAATCTTTAATAAAATTTAATTAAAGCTTAAGATATTCTTTATTAATATAAAAATATATATTAATAAAAATAAGATTTAAAATAAGAAATATAAAATTATCTTTATTATATTATATCTTATTAAAGAAACAGCTAAATAAATATAACTAATATTTAATAACTATTATACTATTAATAATAAAGATAATTAGGATAATCTAATAAAAATAATCTTTATAAATTATAAGAACTTTAAGATTAAACTAATTAAAATATTTAGGAATATTAATAAGATTAGAAATATTAAAAAATAATTATATTTCTTATACTAGACTAGATTAACTTAATAACTTATAATAAAATTTAAATAGATTATAGCATTTTTAACTTATAATAATAATATTCTTATTAAGCTATTTAAAAACATGCTTAAAGAAAAAGTTTAGTTTAAACTTATTAAAATAGATTACTTAGATAAGTTTAATAAGTTTATTAAAATAGTAGTTAAAATTAATAATAAATTATTTAAAATTAAATAAAAGAAATAAGAATTCTAAGTATAAAAAAAATATAATAAAATATCTAAAATAAATAAAAAAAGACTATAAGAATTATATTAAAAATAATATAATTAAGATAATAATATTATTATATAAATAAATATAATCCTTATAAAAGAAAAAAAGATAAATTAATTAAAAAAAAAACCTATTTTAATTATAAAATACTAGAATATTTTATAAATAAATATTATAAGCTAAAAAAGAACTCTAGATTAGCTAATTAAAGATTATAATAATAAATTATAATAGCTATTTATATATATACTTTAAAAGAAAATAATACTAATAAATATTTAAAAACTAATAAAGAATTACTAGAATAATATAAGTAAGAAATATAGTAATAAATTAAAAAATAAAAAAAGTTATAAGAAGAAGTTTAATAATAAAAAATAATAATAAAAATAAAAAATACTATAAGAAATATTAATAATATAAAAATTTAAGTATTTATAATTATATATAAGAATACTTATTATATATTTTTAAGAAATAAATAGAGCTATAAAATATAAAATTAATTATCTAAAAATAGTTATTTTAGAGGTTATAAACTAGATAAAAAAAAACTAAAAAATAATAATAAAAATACTAATTATAAAGATTCTTTATTAATTAAATTATTTTATACTTAATTAGTATTATAAGGTAATAATAAAAAAATAATAAATTAATTAATTAAATATTAAAATTAAAAGAGACTCTATCTAGACCTTTATAAAAAGATTAAAAAATAATTTATAAAAATAAGATAAAGATAAACTTAATAAAAATATACTAATAAAAATAATTATACTTAAAATAAGATATATAATAAAGAAATTTATAAAAGTAATTATAGCTATAATATAATATAGATTACTAAAAAAAAAATAAAGAAATTATAGAACTAGAGAGATAATTTATATAATTATATATTTATAAAAATAATCTATTAGAAAGAATCTTAATATATTTAAAAAAAATATATAAAAAGATATAAGAAATATTATAAATAGATATATTAAAACTATCTAATATATAAATAAAATAATAAAATCCTAGTAATAATTTATAAGAAGATATTTAAATTAAATAAATATTAACTATAGAGTAGATAATTAAAATATATATTAAATTATATTTATATATATTATCCTAATTTAAGAAGATATATATATAATAAAATATATTAAATAATATATTATAATAATAAATATAAATTTTATTATCTTAATAAAAAAATTAATTAATAATTTTTAAAAATACTAGATATTACTTTATATATAAAATTTATATATTTTTAAAAGAATCTAGAATACTAATATATATATAAAAAAAATAAATATCTAATATATTTAAACTTATCTAAATAAGAATATTATATAGTATTCTATTAATTTTATTATAATAGACTTTTTATAAACTCTTTAAAAAAATATATTTAAATAGTATAAAGCTATATAAATTAATATTAATAAAAATACTTAATTATAATAATAATTAATTTAAAATATTAAATAATTATTATCTTAGTAGAAATTAAAGAAATAAAGCTATAGATACTTTTAGATTTAAAAATTACTAGAAATTATATAAGCTTTAATATAATAGATAAATTATAATTTAAATACTATAAAATAAATTAATAGATTAAAATTATTAGAATTAATAAAGAACTAATTATAGAAAGATATAAAAAAAATAAAATTAATTTTTATATTATTAAAACTATATATGATAATAATTTTATTTAATATTATAATAATAATTAGATATAATATAGTATTAAAAATATTATAATTATAAGAATAAAATCTAATTATTAATTAAATAACTAGAATAGTTTCTATTAATAATAGAATTTTATAAACTAAGTTAAAAGAATATAAAGAATTTATAAACTTATAAAAAAAATTAAAAAATAATTTTTTATAAATAAAATTAAAAAGAAATATTAGTTTAAATAAAAAAAAAATATAAAAAATAATATAATCTATTAAAAAATAAATAAATAAAATATAATAAGAGTAACTTATAGAAATAAAATAAATATAATTTAATAAAGTAACTTAAAAGTAATCTAAACTAATAATATAATTAAAACTAAAAAAAATCTATAAATAAGAATTAAAAAAGATATTTATAAAACTATCTAAAAAATATTATAACTTTATTAAATTATTTATAAAAAAAAATATTAATTATTAAATTATAAAAAAAAATATAAAGTATAAATATTATTAAAATTAAGATTTATATTATCTTTAATTAAATAATAGTATAAATTATAAGATTAATTAAAATTAGAAAATAAATTTATTAGAAAATTCCTAGCTATAAAATATATATATAAAGAATAAAAACTAGCTTTAAATAAACTAATATTTATATTAAAAAAAAATAAAATAAAATAGCTAATTATTAATTATTAAATATTAAATAATAAAATAATTAATAATATAAATAAAATATCATATTAAGAATAAAAAAGAAATCTATTATAAAAAATAAAAATTATAATAATCTTTAATATTTAATAAAATTATTATAATCTTAGAATTATTAAAAAAAATATTTAAAAAATAATATTCTTTATAGATATAGAATTATTTAAATAGATAGTTATATTAATAAATTTAAAAAAATTATCTATAGAATTTATAAAATTTATAATATATATATTAATTAAGTTTTTTAATAAATTTATTATTATATACTTTAATAATATTATTATCTATTCTAAAAATATTAAAGAATATAATAATTATATATAAATAGTAATAATTAAATTAATAAAAATAAAATTAACTTTTAAAATTAAAAAATATAAATTTAATATAATTATAATTAATTATTTAGAAATAGTCTATATATTAAAAAGATTAAAAATTTAATTAAAAAAAATAGATATAATATTAAATTAGCTAATATTAATATATATTAAAAATATTTAAAGATTTTTAAAAGTAAATAGATATATTAAATAATATTTTTAAAATTATTCTAAGATTATCTAACCTATAATTAAACTACTTAAAAAAATCTTAAATTTAAATAAATAAAAGAAAAAGAAAAATTATTTAATAATATTAAAAAATTAATTAAAAAAATATTAATACTTATATTATATAATTGTCGGAAACTTCGGTCAATACCGTCGGAGTATAACTAGGATAGTTATATTAACGGAAGAAGTTAATATATTCTGATGTACAAAAGGCTGTATGAGCATAAAGTCTTAAGAAAGTAAGGCAAACTAAATATCCTATTTAATAGAAGAATGTATACTCAAGTTATCACAGTTAATCAAAGACAATAGAATAAAACTAATTACATAGTAAATAAGCGTCCTTATATATATTCCATCATCAATAGATCTAGTAGAGCCAGTTGCTGCCAATAGCTCTACTAGCTCTATTCAAGCATATCAAACTTTGTCCTAACAACAGCTCGACTAGCTCTACTACCCTAACCCTAGTGGTTACGGATAATCCTTTGTTCCATCTTGCATTAGTTTCCGTGCATGGGCTCATAATTCATTGGCTGTAGTTTCTCGGATTCTCTGACAATAATTTAAATAGATAAAATTTAATATAATTAAATATATTAAAATATATATTAAGAATTATTCTTAAGTAATTAAATAATAAAAAAAAATAAAAATCTATTATCTTTTTTTTAAAAAAATTTATTATAATAGAAAGAAATTATAATATTTATAATAAAAAACTATTTATAATAATTAAAATATTTAAATAATAAAAATACTATTTATAAAGAATTAAGAAAAAAATAATTATAAAAAATAATTATTATAATCTTAAATACTTTATAATAATAAAGAAATTAATTAAATAATAAATATAATAGACTAAATACTTATTAAAATTTAAATTTTAAATTAAATATATTAAGAGAAAAAAATATTATTATTAATATTCTTAATAAAAAATTAAATTATATTATAAATTTTAAATAGCTAAAAACTAATATTTTAAAAAAAAATAAGAATAATATATAATATAATATTAAAATAATATTTATTATTATAATTACTATTACTAATTTAGAATTTTATTAGTAAATAATAAATATTATTAATAAAAATAAAATATTTATAATAATATTTAAAAATAAGAAAATAATACTATAAAAAAAATTAATTATATAAAATAGATTTATACTTATTTTAAGAATAATAATTATAAAAATTATTAAAATATATTATAATCTACTATTATAAGAATACTAAGGAATTAATAAAATTATAAAAAAAATATAATAATAATATTATTTCTTAAATATAAAAAGATAAATTATAGAATATATTAATTAATATAATAATTATAATAGAAATAAATTAATTAATTATTAATTTTATAAAAAAATATAATTATTAGAAATACTAAATAAGCTATAAAAATATATTATAATTAATTTTATATAAGAATTATTAAAATTAAAAGATCTAATTATTAGAATTTAATATATTAATATAATTATTATTATTAATAGATTAATAAAATATATTATTATATAACTAATATTAAAGGACTTAATAATAAAATAATATATAATATTTATATTATAAAAAATATTTAATTAGACTAGATTATTAATTAAAATTATTTTAAATTAAGATAAATTATTTAGATTAAAATACTAATAGATAATTATTAAAATATATAAAATTAAATATAAATTATTAATTATAAATTATTAATAAATAGATAGATTAATTAAAAAAATAATATAATTTATTAAATAATATTTATAATACTATTTAGATTAAAACTAAGATAATTAAATAAAAATATTATTATTAATATAATTTATATTAAATAATATAAAAAATATTTTAATAAAAGAAATATTATACTTTACTAATTTAAAAAAATATTTATAAATATTATAAATTTTAATATTAATAGATAGAAGCTTTAATAAAATAATATTATAAATAATATATATATAATAAATATATATAATAATATTTAAAGATATTTAATAGATAGAATAAAGAATAAAATAATATTATAATATAAAATATAAAGATATATTAATTTTATAAAAAAAAAAAATTTACCTTTTATAATAAATATTAGAATTAAAAAATTTTAATATTAAAATAAAATAATTAAGTAATAAATTTAATATAATTAAATATAAATTATTTAAAATTATAAAAAAATTTAAAAATAATAATTATTAACTCTAGTTATTAATAAAAATATATATATATTTAATATTTTATATATTATTATTAAAATTAATAAAAAATCTAAAAAATAGAAATAATAAAATAAATAATAAAAAATATAAAATAAAAAAGATTCTAAATTATAAATAAAAAAATAATTAGATTTATTACTTAATTAAATAGAAAAAATATTTATTAAAAAATAATTTATAAAAATCTATTATAAATTTAAATTATTATAATAAAATTTAAAAGTACTAAATAATAATTAATTTAAAATAAAAAAAGAAATAAATTAAAATATTTAAAATTAAATTATTAAAATTATTAAAATTAAATATTAATATAATTAACTTTTATTTTTTATATATTATTTTTTATTTTATTTATTTATTTATTTTTTTTTTTTTTTTTTTTTTTAATTTTTCTAATTTTTTAATATTTTTTATATTTTTTTAAAAGAATTTTTTAATTTATTTCTTTAATAACTTTTATTATTTCTAAAATTAAAAAATTTTAAGTAAAATTTATTTTTTTTTTTTAAAAATATTTTTATATTTTAATAAGATATTTTTATACTAACTTAAAAATAAATATTTTAATATAATAATAATTTATTATATAAATATATTTATTATAATATTTTAAAAATTTAATATAAATATATATTTTTTCTAATTTACTATAATAGTTATAAAGAAAAATATAAATAATATTAAATTATTTAATCTATAATAAAAGTATATTTTTTAAAATTATTTTTTTTAATAATATAATTAGTTTAATACTATAATATAAACATTTTTAAAAAATAAAAATTATTTATATTATAAAAAAAAAATATAAATTATTTATTATACTATTAGAATATTAGTCTTTAGAAAAAAAAATTATTAAAAAATTAAAAATATTATAGCTAATAGATTAAACTAATTTTTATAAAAGTTAATATATAAAGGAATAAAGATTATCTATAATTTTAAAATTAAAATATTAAAAAATTTAAAAATATTTTATAATAATTTTAATAAATATATTAAAAAATAATAAAATATTCTATAATAATTATAATAATAATAGAATATATAAGAATATTTATTTATTATATAATTAGTTTTATTCTATTATTTTTAATTAATTATAATAACTTAAGTATATATTCTTTTATTAAATAAGATATTTAGTTTATTTTATTTTCTTAAGACTTTACACTTATATAGTTTTTTATATATTAAAATATATTAACTTCTTCTATTAATATAACTATTCTAGTTATACTCTAACAGTGTTTGACTGAAGTTTCTGACAATTATAAGAATATTTTTTATATCTTTATTATATTATATAGTTTTAATATAATTATATATTATTATATTGTTAATATTATATATATATTCTTTATTAATTTTATTAAGAATATTATCAATATTTAATTAATTTATAGTTTCTTTTAATACTGGAATATATATCTTAATATTATCTTTTAATATTTTATTAGTATTATTATCATTTTTACTATTATTATTATTATTATTATTATTATTATTATTATTATTAGGGTTAGGGTTATTATTATTATTATTATTATTATTATTATTATTATTAGGGTTAGGGTTATTATTATTATTATTATTATTATTATTATTATTATTATTAAAAGAAAAGATAAATGTTCCTTCTAATATAGTAATATTTCTAAATTATAGGGTCTTTTTATTTTCTATATCAAATATTTTATAATGTTTATGATTATTAAAACCAACTAATATTTCTTTTCTTTGAATTGGTTTTAGTTTTTTAGATTGTTTATTTGGGTCATAATAAACTAGTGATTCCTAAATTTTAATATAATTAATTTTAAATTTATTTTTATAGTATATTTTATATAATGTTTTATAATTTAGTAATTTATAAGGTATTTTATTATAAATAAAAGTAGTAGCTAGTAAAGCTTTTTTCTATAAATATTCTTTAATCTTAAATAAAAATAAAAAATATCTAACTTTATTAAATAAAATAAGATTTATTCTTTTTATTAACTTATTAGATTTTTTTATATAAACTAGTATTTGTAGATATATTATTCTAAATTTATTAAATAATATTTTAAAGTCTTTATTTATATATTTTTTTCTATTATTAGAAAAGAATTCTTTTATAGTAATATTATTTTGATTTTCTATTATATTTTTTATATTTTTAAAAGTTGTAAAGGCTTTATCTTTTTTATTTAGAAAAGTAATATAATATTTTTTATTATTATATATTTTTAATGATATTAGTCTTTTTATATCACTATAAATTCTTTTATTATTATTATTATTATGCTTCCATTTTAGAGACCTTTTTCCAGTCATAGACTATGCAAGGTCTGCCATTTCCTAATTTGGAAATGGACTTGATCTAACTAGGTTAAATACATGAATATAAATAGGCAAATTTTAGGAAAATAATGAGAGACCCCCTGCAGGCTAGTAACGATGTGTAAAATCAAATAGGGAAATAAAATGAATGTGGGTTATTAATTAAGAAGTAATAATGATTATTCTTCTTCTAATAAGATCCATTTCCTGGTAACAATCTTGGTGGTTTTTAAATAATCAATCAAAACTGGGAGGCCTGGTTTAGAATACAAGAAATGTAAATTTCTTTTTTCTATATTAAGTTTCCCAATAGTTTGTTGTCTGGTATCATTATATTTAGAACATTCTAAAATTAAATGATATGGTGTTTGTTTTAAATTAGAATTACATTTATTGCAAATGTCATTCTCATATTGCTGATTAAATCTTTTTAAATAGGATAAAAAATATCCATGTCCTATTTTTAATTGTTGTATTGAAGCTCATAACAATTTATTAATTTTTAATGGATTTGCTTTCCATTTAAAATTAATATTGTTATACTTTTTATATAGAGATTTTTTTTGTTTCTTTTCTTTTGCTTTATTCCAATCTAATTCTCATTCTAATAAAGATCTTTCTTTTAGTAATCGTCTAATGTAATTAATAGAAATACTAATATTATTAGGTTCTAGATTTTCAGCTGCAAATTTGGCAATTTTATCTGCCTGTTCATTTCCAAAAATATTCATATGCCCTGGGGACCATTGAATATTTATTCGAATATTTTGACTTTTAATATTTTTAGCTATTTTATATATCTCTTGATATATAAAATGTTTTCTTGTTTGTAGGCCTGTTTTTAGGCCTTTTAGTATGGCTTGGCTGTCGGAAAAGATCTATATATCTAAAATAAATGGATTTTCTTTTAATAAATTTTCCGCGATTTCTAGTGATTTATAGATTCCAAAAAATTCAGAATTGAATATTTCTTGTTCTTTGCCAATATTGTAGGCATAGGGTTTTTTAGAATTTAGATTATAAATCCCAACCCTATTATTTTCTTTTAATTTAGAGCCATCTGAATATAGAATAATATATTGCTCTAATATATTATTTCTAGTCCATTCATGGATCATATTGTTATGGTTTTTTGTTGCGATTTCCTTAGTTTCTTCTGGAATATTAATAGATATTAACTTATTAATATCTTTTTTTCTATATTTATATTTAGATTTCTGAAATTTGCTCCAATCAATAAAAGAAAATAACGAGACCAGGTAGTCCATTTGACATTTATATTTTCTATATTTTTTATTTATAATAGGCTGAAATTCAGGGTCAGGATCAGAATTAGAAATATTATTAATATCATTGTTATTAATATTATTTCTTGTTCTTATATTCCTTGGTGTTTTTGATTCATTCCAATTATAATAATATTTTGGATATAAATTCTTTTATTAATATTATAATCTTTATAATTAGTATTAGTTGATTTTTTATTGATTTTCTTATAATATTTTACTTATAGGCAAATTTTATATTAAAATATAGAATTCTTTATTTCTTTTATAGTATTATTTATATTGTTTTTAGATAAAATCTTTTATAAAGATTCTATATTTATATAATCTAGTCTTTGGTGTTATATTTTTATTATTTTCTTTAATAAATAGTATAATATTACTGTTATTATTATTTTTATAAAGAATATTGATATTAGTTTTATATAATTTATTCTTTTTATATATAGAGCGTATAAGTTTTCTTTTCTTATTATATATAAAATATTTTTTATTTATAAAAATATAGATACTTTTCTTAATATTATTAGTACTTAGAATATTTATTCCTAATTTAAGAATATAAAGTATATTAATAAAAATATAAATAGATTTTATATTAAATCTAAATATAATAATTTCTTTATATTTTATTTTTATATTTTTTCCTTTTCTCTATTACATAATTTTATGTGTAGTTTTATAATTCTAAAAATAAAATAAATCTAATATAATAAAAATAGTTATAGTAGTATTAATAATAAATTTAATATATTTTTAGAAATAATTTGTATTTTTCTTGTTTTTTTATTATTTATTATTATTTTTTAGAATTATAGCCTTATTATTAGTATATAAATATATATTATGAATTAGAGTTTAATTATTTATCTCAAGATTAATATTTTTAAATAAATCTTTATTAAAAGAAATATTTTCTTGGATATTTTTTAGAGAATATTAATTTCTTTATTAATATTTATTTTTAAATTAGAATTATTGGATTCTTTTATTAAATTAAATTTAAGAATTATATTTAGTAATTTTTACTTTCTTTTTCTATTTTTTTTATTAATTTTTAGTTTTTTATTCTTAATAATTTTATTATTAGGACTTTTCTAGTTTTATAAGTGTTTTTTTTTATATAAGAAAAAATAATCTAAAATATTATGATTTATTTTCTTATAATTAGTGCAAAATAAACTAGATTATTTTTTATATTAATTTTTACTTTTAAAAGTATATATTTAATTTACTATTTTTCCTTTTACTTTATTAATAAAATATATATATAACGAATTAAAAATATAAGTATTAGAATCCTTTCTAAATGCTTATATAATATTTTATATAAAGAATTTCTATTCTTCTTCTAAATTATATAAAATCTATAAGATTTTAATTTAAGATATTATATCAATATTTTTAGAAAATAAATTATTTCATAAAGTTTTTATTTAATGAATATATTCTTTTATTATTTAGAAATTTTTTAATTTATAATTAAAAAATTCCTTTAAAGTTAAAAACTCTATAGTAAATCTTTTAAGATTATATAATTTTTCTAGAGTAATCCATGCTTTATAAGCTATTATATAAACTTTAATATAAAGTAATAGATCCTTAGTATAGAATAATTGAATTATTATTAATGCTTTAAAATTTTTATTATTATTTAATGCTTTTTTCTTAATAATTAGATCTAATAAATTATCTTTAACTAGAATAGCTCTAATATAAAGTGCTTAATTAATATAATTTTTAAATCTAATTAATTGATTAATTTAGATTTTTCTTGAAGAAGATATTTTTTTTAAAGAAAAATAAAAACTTTTTAGATTATATATATTTTGTTAAGAAAGTATAAATCTAGAATTTTATTTAAAGAATAAAGATTTCTAGGTTTATAATCTTTTAACAGGTTATTTATGATCAAAAAAAGTAAAAAATATTAAAAGAGAAATAAGAAAAAATAGTAAGAAAATATTATTATAATTGTTTTATTAGCTTATATATAAACTTTTACAATAGAGGATATACACTTTATTTATATTATTTATTAATATTTTTTTACAATCTTTTTAACTATTAGTTATGGCTGTATAGCTTAATTTAGGGTTTTAACAGTCTTTAGATAGTGTAAGAGCGGTGGAACGAGGGTCCGAGTAAGATGGTATAGGCTATAGAATACTTATAGGACTAAATACTAAGAGAACTCTAAGAAATAGTTTTAAGAAAGATAGTACAAATATATATATAAGATTAATATAAAAATAATTACTTGATTCTTTACTCTTAATAAAAGTGAGGATCTATACTCTATATATATAAATACTATAATATATTATATATGTCGGAAACTTCGGTCGATATCGTCGGAGTATAAATAGGATAGTTATATTAATGGAAGAAGTTAATATATTCTAATATATAAAAGGCTATATAAGTGTAAAGTCTTAAAGAAGTAAGATAAACTAAATATTCTATTTAATAGAAGAATATATACTCAAGTTATTATAGTTAATCAAAAATAATAGAATAAAACTAATTACATAATAAATAAGCATCCTTATATATTTTATTATTATTATAATTATTATAGGAAATCCTCTAATTTTTATATAGTAATTATTATAGTTATTATAGCTATTACTTTAATTTCTATAATACTTTAACTCTAAGATTGTAGATAATTCTTTATTCTATTATATATTAGCTTTTATAAAGATTAATCTAATCTATTAATTATAATATTTTTAATCTTCTAATAATCTTCTTTTCTAAAGGCTAGTATTTTAATAGTATAATAAATAATCTATATTTCTATTTATAGTATAGGTAATTTTTATTTTTTAAAATATTTATTATTATAATAATAAGCTAACTATATTATTAAAAAAAATTATTTTAAAGAATTCTTTTCTACTTTGCATTAAATAATTTAATGTTGTTTATTATTTCTCATATAGTCGTTGTAGCAAAACTAGTAAAACTTATATAAAAATAGAATTCTTTAAATATTATAATAAATATATTTATATAAATAATTATTATTATATTAATATATCTATGTTTAACTTAATCTAGAAGCGTCTCGTGGAGGCTTAAAATAAAATAGAGGTAGATAAAGAGAAGGCTTATAAAAAGATTATAGCTTTTATAGCTAGATTTAGCTATCTTCAAAAATAAAAAAAATTATTATAAAAATATACTAATCAATTTATTTAAATAGATATAAAAGATGTCAAAAAGTTAGAAAGATTAGAAAAAAAGAAAAAATAAAAAATAATAAATAAATAGATAAAATAAGAGATAATATATAAAAAATAAAAATTAATTATATTAATACTTAATTTTAGTGATTCTAATAGTTTAGTCTTAGATGATTTTTCCTAGCTTGCTTTCTTTTTTATTCTAAATTAATTATTATTTGATACTCTTAAATCTTATTATAATAATTTAAATTTATAATAGATTCTTATAAATTATTTTTTAATAAGTATTCTTTTTATTTAATTAAATAATAGATTTAATCTTTTTTTTATTTATAATCTAAAATCTTTTTTATTTTATATTCTTTATTATCTGCTTTATTGTTTTTATTTTTTAGATTTTTTATAGGTTCTAATAGCAATATATAAAATATTAGGTGTATATATATTCTTATTAATAACTAGAATTAATAATTATTATTTTTAAATTTTTTTATAATTCTAAATAATCTATATTTAACTGTATTAAATTTATTACTTAATTATTTTGTTTTAATATTAAAATTTTTTAATCTTAATATTTATTATAAAAGATAAATTCTTTCTTTTTTTTATAAGATTAACACATTCTCATATTTTATATTATAATATTGCTTTATTTTTTATTCTATCTATTGAATATTTTTAGATATTATTATATACATCTATTATATATATATTATTTATAATATTGCTTTATTAGAGCTTCTATCTATTGATATAGAAATCTATAATATTTATAAATATTTTTTTAAATTAGTAAAATATAGTATTTTTTTTATTAAAATACTTTTTATATTATTTAATATAAATTATATTAATAATAATATTTTTATCTAATTATCTTAGTTCTAATCTAAATAATATCATAGATATTATTTAATAAATTATATTATTCTTTTAATTAGTTTATCTATTTGTTAGTGATTTGTAGTTAATAGTTTATATTTAATTTTATATACTTTAGTAATTATTTATTAGTATTTTAATCTAAATAGCTTATTTTGATCTAAAATAATCTTAATTAGTAATTTAGTCTAATTAAATACTTTTTATAATATAAGTATTATATATTATTCTGCTATTAAATTCTTCGGTGTTGGTTATATGATGATATATTTTATTAATTTATTAATAATAATAATTGTATTAATATATTAAATTCTAGTAATTAGATTTTTTAATTCTAGTAATTTTTATATAGAATTAACTATAATATATTTTTATAACTTATTTAATATTTCCAGTAATTATATTTTTTTATAAGATTGATAGTTAATTAGCTTATTTTTATTACAACTATTATATTAATTAATATATTCTATAACTTATCTTCTTATATTTAAGAAATAGTATTATTATTATATTTTTTTTATAGTTTTATTGATTCTTTGATATTCTTATAATAATAGATTATAATATGTTCTAATAATTTCTATAATTATTATTCTTAAAATAAGTATAGATTTATTTTATATAGCTAATTCTTTCTATAATATTATTTTTTTATTTTTTAGTACTATTATAAGTGTCTTATTTTTATTAGTAGTATCTATTATTTTCTAATAAAATTCTAAGTTAGTAATAATAATTATAATAATAAGTATTATTTTAATATTATATTATATATTATTTTTATCTTCTTTTAAAATATTAATTTTTAGCTATTTAAGATTTATAGTATAATCTAGTTTTTTATTAAAAATATTTATAATAATATTTTCTTTTTCTTTAATATATTTAATTTAGAACTTAAACTTTGATAAGTATTTAATTTATTATATTTATTATTTAACTAATTCTTTTATTATTATAAAATATTTAAAATTATAATAATTATTTTTTATAATTATTTTTTTCTTAATTTTTTATAGATAGTATTTTTATTACTTAAATACTTTAATTATTATAAGTAGTTCTTTGTTATAAATATTATAGTTTTTTTCTATTATAGTGAATTTTTTAAAAAGAAGATAATAGATTTTTATTTTTTTTTATTATTTAGTTACTTAAGAATAATTTTTAATATATATCTTAATATATCTAATTATATCAAATTTTATTTGTTTAGATTATATAATATAAGTATTAATACTTTCTTAATTAATTCTTTAATATTATTAAATAACTTTTTTTTTCTTCTATTTATTTGAATTTAAGATTTTTTTAAGTAGTTTAGTTATAGATTAAATAATTTTAAAATAATTTTAAAGATATTATCTAATATATCTATTTACTTTTAAAAATCTTTAAATATTTTTAATATATATTAGTATTAGCTAATTTAATATTATATTTATTTTTTCTAGTTAAATTTTTAATCCTTTTAATATATAAATTATTTCTAAATAATTAATTATAATTATATTAAATTCATATTTTTTAATTTTAAGGATTAATCCTGCTTTTATTAGTTTAATTATTACTATTTATACATAGCTATTATATTCTTTAATATTTTTTAAGTAAATAATGATATTATTAAAATAGACTATAATAAACTTATTAAGAAACTTAATTAATATATATATTATAAATCTTATAAATTCTGCAAGTAATTTTTTTAAATCTATTAATATAACTATCTATTTAAATAATCCTATATCTATAAAGAATATTATTTTTTAGATATCTTTTTTAGTAATTCTAAGATTATAATAACTCTATTAGATATTAAAGACTATTATAATTTTTATTTCTTATAATAAATCTCTTTTCTATTCTTAATATAATATTTTATTTATATTATTAATTATTTTATTATTTAGTACTTAATAATTAATAATTAGTTATTTTATTCTATTCTTCTTTAATATAAATATTAATCTATTTAAAACTAGTTTTTATTCTTTATATATATATCTCATAACTAGAAATTCTTTAATAAATTTATTTTTTAATTTTAGTTAATCTTATGATTTGTACTATTACTTGACTAAAGATAATATAAATCTTAATTTTAATAATATTTATGCTTTATATTTTTTTTTATAATTTAGTAATTAGTATTCTTTTTTCATAAATAATTTAATAAAGTTATAATATTTTTTAAATAACTTTATAAGTACCTTTTTTAATTCTTATTTATAAATTTTTTTTGATTTTAATTGTATCTGTAGCTACAATATAGATTATTTCTATATTATTTTTTCTCTTTTTATAGGTTATTTCTATAGTATTTTATTCATCTATTTTTTAATAAATTATATTATCTTTTATATCTTTTATTTATCTGAGCTAGTATTTTTTTTTAGTCTTATTTATAGAAGATCATTTCTTAATCCTTCTTATAAGTTTATAAGTTCTTTATATTCTTTTAACTTAGTTTATAAGATTTTATTATTAATAGAAACTATTCTAGTTATCTAATTAATAACTAGATTCTATTTTTATAACTATGGCATTTCTAATACTATATTATATCTAGTTATCACTATAATATTAAATAAGATTATTATAATATATAATTCTAATAACATAAGAACTAGCTCTATTTTTTTTTTATATCCTTTTATAATTAATTCTTTATTAATGCTAACAATCTTGGTCTATTAATTTATTTTATAATATTAAAGTTATAATTTATCTATTATATTAGAACTTATATAATTTCCTATTACTTCTAAATCTAAAAGTATTTATAATTTTGTTTCCTTGACTTCTGCTAGAATAATAATTATTTAATATCTTAGATTAATTATTATTATAATTAGGTATTTTATCTAATATTAATTTATATAGCTTTATACTACTCGAATATATTCTTTTAAAGGATTCATAAAAAGTCCATTATAGTGATATTAATAGAATATTATATAATATTCTTATTTAAATAAGTTTAAATATACTAGATATCTGCTTTCTTTATATATATACTGATATTCTAGGTTCTCTTAAGAGTATATAAACTTTATATATAAAATAATATCTAATATTTTTAGAAACTACTAATTGATTTTCTTATTAAGGTGATAGAATTCATATCTATTATTATAGTATATTATTTAATATACTTTATTATGCATATATTCTTCTAAGTTGGGGTAGTGTATATAAATACAATTTAATATATATCCTAATTATTTATTATATAATTAATATCTATTTGATTTAGATATCTTTTTATAAACTATTATTAAGATTTTGTTATTTTATCCATATATTAGGCAGTTTTAGTATATCTATTTATGATATTTTTTATATATCTCTATATATTCTTTTTAAATGTATTAAGATTCTTCTTAGCAGATTATTTTTATAAATATATAATTATATAGATTATCTTTCTAGTTTTATAATTTCTATATTTCTTTCTTAGTAATCTATATAATCTTATAGCTGTGGTTACTCTTATAAATTTCTTTATTATATGTCTTGTTCTAAGCATAATTACTTTTATTAATATATTCTTATTAAATTTGTCCTTGTCTTATCTTTGTAAATTATTCTTTAATCTTTTTATAAAGGTTTAGATAGGATTTCTTTTAATCTTAATATTTAGCTAGCTAATTTATTATTTTTTTATTATTATCTTATAATGCTAATTGAGTATGAAATAATTTAATTAGTAAAAAATCTTTATAGTTAGTATTCTTATTATTATTTTCTAGTCCTTCTTTGTCTGGTTTGCAATCTCTAGAATAACTATTCTTAGGTGATTAGCTCTGTATTTTATGGCTTTATTTATTCTTTAAAAGCATGCAGTGAGTGTCTTTATATATGGTTATAGATGCTTAAATTTTTATATTATTAATATTTCTTATAATGCTTTTCATTTTTATTATTATTCTTTATTATATTGTTGTTGCAATTTCTTCTTCTTAATCTATAGGTATGTTTAATACTTGCTATATCTATTTCTGTAATTCTTTTTATTTCTTAGCTTGCTGCTATATTTCTTACTTATATTATTCTAGTAATTCTTTATTAGTTTCTAAGTATTTATCAGTACTGCTTTCTTCTAGGGTATATATGTAGATAGCTATTATAATTTATTATTATAATTTCTAATTGGCCGATTTAGAGTTCTTTTTTAATTTGTAATATTTATTTATAAAATATTTTAATATTTTATAGTTAAAATAGGCTTTTTTTTTAATTAGTTTTTTCTTTTCTTTTTTAGTTAATATAGTATTTATTTATATAATAATATTATTATCTTAGTCTTTAGCCCTTTTCTAGGATGTATTAGCTTGCTATTTTAATTAATGCTAATAATTTTCTTATTTTATATATTGTGTATATAGCACTATATTAATTTATAATGCTGCTTTTATTATCTTTTTGAACATATTAGGTTGTGGTATAATTTGTGAAATATAATCTTTTATATTGTTCTTTAAATTATCATAGAACTAATCTTATAATCTCTAATTATTCTATTTAAGATACTCTAATATCTAAAGAAATCTTAAAATGTAGTTTTCTATAGATCTATATTATTTAATATTCTTAATCTAATGGATTATGTTAAATTTTTTATTAATAGTTTTAAATAGCTGATAAAGCTTTTTTTTAAAGTAGATAAATGTCAGAAGATTAGAAAACGTCACAGCCAATAGATTAGACTAATCCCTACGGGAACTAATGCATGATGGAACAAATGATTATCCGCAGCCTTAGGGTTAGGGTATCAGAGCCAGCAGAGCCGGTGGCTATTAAACGGATCTGATGGCTATGATCAGGTTCATCCGAGCCATAACTTAGGAAAAGGATATGATGGCTATGAAGAAGATGGACTATAAAAGGACGCTCATTTACCATGTATTTCGTTTTATTCTATCGTCTTTAATTAACTGTGATAACTTGAGTATACGTTCTTCTATCGAACAGGATATTCAGTTTGCCCTACCTTCTTAAGACTTTACGCTCATACAGCCTTTCGTACATCAGAATATATTAACTTCTTCCGTTAATATAACTATCCTAGTTATACTCTGACGGTAACCAACCGAAGTTTCCGACAATTAAAGACCCTCATTACGAAAGAGAAGTCTTAACTCGACGATCAACATGGCACCCAACGCCTCAGGACCCTCTACCATCCCAACCAAGGGTAAAGCAACCCAACAGCAGGAGGAGCTTGACCCTATGGAACGACTTAAGACACTTGAAGGGTACATGGATCGCCTCACCAGTCATGTCGAAACACTTGAAAAGCAAAATCAGGAACAAGTTGACCATATCGAACAACTTGAAGCTCAGGTAATGGGACCCAATGTCAGTACTACTAACAGCAGTGAACAGTTCAAAATGAAGATGCCAAAGCCTATGGACTTTGATGGAACCAGATCGAAGCTCAAGACATTCCTTGTCAACATGGAAATGCACCTTGACGAAAAGGGAATTCGGGATGAAAAGCGAAAAATCATCTTCGTTGCATCATGCCTCACCGGCGAAGCAGCTGAATGGATGCAACCAATACTCGACGACTACTACACCACTGACGACAAAGACGACTGGGATGACTTAACAAAGACAATCTTTATGAGCTACAAGAACTTCAAAATCAAGCTAAAGGAAGCTTTCGGAAATATCGACGAAGTTAGAAATGCTGAAAGACAGCTACGTTTCTTACGCCAAACCGGATCAGCTCAGCAGCTCGCAACAAGATTTAGACAAATTACGGCACCATTGGATTACGACGATGATGTTCTCATTGGATTATTCGAAAACATGCTCAAAGAAGAAGTTCAGTTCGAGCTTATCAAAATGGACCGCCCAGACAACTTCAACAAGTTTGTTGAAACAGCTGTCAAGATCGACAATAAACTATTTGAAATCAAAAGAAAGAAACAAGAATTTCAAGCTTGGAGAAAGCATGGCGGAATGCCTAGAATGAACGAAGGAAGACCGCGAGGATCACATCAAGAACGACGTGACCGAGACGGCGATGTTATTATGCAAATGAATGCAACTCTGACAAAGGAAGAAAAAGAAAAACTCATCAAAAAGAAAGCCTGCTTCAACTGTGGAATACCAGGACATTTTGCAAACAAATGTCGAAAGCCAAAGAAAACCCAAGGAACGGCCAACCATGGGCAACGACAACAGATTGCAACAGCTATTCACGTACGCACCCCGGATGAGAGCAGTACAGAAGAAGATTCCGAAACCGACGACGAGTTACCAGAAGAATATAAGAAGGAACGAATTCAACACCAGATTCAGCAAAGACAGAAACTTATGAACGAAAAAATCAGAAGAGAAATACAAGACAAACTCGCAAAACCGCAAGAGAACGAACGAGAAGAATTATTGAGAGAACTGCGAAGGCAGCAAGCAGTACGAGAGAAGATCAAGATCCCAGAGAATCTGGAAGGACTCCTACGAGAATGGACAAACGAAGATGAAATACAGAAAGCGCTAAAGAAGCCAAGTATCGACGTACGAGATACACATACCCAAGCACCTATGGACATGCACGAGGACGCTCACCGCATGGTCCCGAGGAATGACCAGAGCCATGAGGTACGGGAAAGATCACCTAAGAACAGTTACCCCGGAGGTTGCGAACCAAACAAAGAAGAACCGGAAGATAGCAGTGAAAGCACTGACTATGAGGATTCCTCACTAATTGAGTCGTTTCATGCTCAATTGGCGTTGCAAGAAGGTGACGAAGAGGCAATAAGTCAGCCGTCCGCGCATCGAGACCAAAAGAAACCCCACCTGGACCCCTACGAAAGAATCAAGAAACAGATCGACGATCTCGCAAATGAACTAAGTTACACCCAGAAAAGCGACTGCAGAAACAAAGCAACCCACGACGACGAGACATGCAAAGCTAACCGCAGCTATAACACCACATGGGTTACCGAAGAAGAAATTAAGAAATCATGGAACCAGGGAGATGACCTATGCAATTGCATGCCTGTCAAAGCAATTTGCTGGGAAGAATCTCAATACACTTGGAAAGAACACATAGAAATGTGCAAGAAATGTCACGAATGGACATACCGAGAATGCCCGACACATGGACACAGCAACAAGATTCTAGCGACAATCTATGAACGGATCTCAAACTCAAATGGATATCGACTATGCAATGGACAACTAGGACATGTACCAAACTGCATCTGTATGCACTATCCGAACTTAGCAGGATGCATGCACAACGAGGTACATTGGACAACCTGTTTTGACGATGGATGCGAATTCCACCACTTTAGCAAGAAGATCAACCAATGGTTTCCAAAAACACCAGGCATCGCTCTACAATCAAAATTTACATGCCCTCAAGGAAACCCAAGATGCCAATGCGCATACGAAGAAAGTGGACATCCAGCACATTCAAGCTTACCCCGTGAAAAATGCCGAGCAGTGTTCTGTCAAGATCACCACGATGGACTTTTCGAAAACCATCTAGAAGAACACATTCGAGCAGTACAAAGCTACATGGACCGACATCAGAAAAAACACCTAATTGCAGCAACGATTAACCCAAAATATCGAACTATTATTATTTTGGCAGAAGTCAACAACGAGAAATTACGAATCTTACTGGACTCAGGAGCTACCGGCAATCATATGAGCCCCGAAGTCGCAGCAAAGTTACGAATCAAGCAGCACGAGACAACACAATGGGTCAACATTGTAGGAATCAACGGAAAGCCTGTAATGCAAGGATATCGAATGAAAACAGAACCGTTACTGTTGAAATCAGGACCTTACGTTACAACTCTTTCGTTCGATGTCACGACGATGACCGGATACGACGCAGTGCTAGGAATGCCATGGTTACAACAACAGAACCCAGTTATCGATTGGACAACTGGAACAGTCTCGATTGACAATCAAATCCTACGAACGAAATTAGGAGAATACGAAGAACTCACGAGCTTACGAGAAGGATTGGGGAATAACCTTCCGCAAGCAGGGCTGAAGAAAAGTACCAGCTCAGGTGAACAAGAGGCGCAGAAGGTGATGCAGCCTACTAAGAGACAGACAAATGAAACAACACAGGAGCGACCTGTACAACAACCACAGACACGACAAAAACCAAAAGAAATCTATGAACAAGAACTGAAAGAGGTACTTGCAAAGTTACCTAAAAAATACTACGACTTTATCGAACTATTTGTGAAAAAGGAATACCGGTTACCGAACCATGAAAAGGAATATGAAGCGAGAATACCATTGAAACCAGGATTTACACCACCTTCAGTCAAGCAACAGCACAAATCACGAGACCAGCTAGAATTGGAAAACAAGTTCGTCAGAGAATTCTTAGCCGCGGGATACATACGCGAAGGACGAGGACCAGCCTCCAGCAGACCGATGTTTGTGCCAAAGAAGGATGGAACAGAACGACTAGTTATCGATTATCGAGCACTGAATAACGGAACAATTGATGATGCGAATAAAGCACCGCATCAAGAACAGAAAAGAGATCTGTTGCAAGGAGCAAAGATCATGACAGTCTTTGACATCCAATGGGGTTATTACAACCTTAGGACTGCCGAAGAAGATATTTGGAAAACAGCATTCCTTACGGATATGGGATTATTCGAATGGGTAGTCGCACCTATGGGATTGAAAAGATTACCTGCCGAATTTGCAAGATTCATGACGCATGTGTTAATCAAGTTTCTTAACAAGTTTGTTGCAGTATACTTTGATGATATCATTGTCTACTCCAAAAACGTTGAAGAACATGATGGCCATGTACGGGCAGTAATGACCGAACTAATGAAAGCAGGATTGACCCTCAAAATCAAGAAATGTGAATTCGACACGACTACAGTCAACTATTTGGGAATGATTTATACGCCAGAAGGATTGAAGATTCAACCAGAAAAAATGGACGCAATATTGAATTGGCCGACACCGACATGTGTTAAGGACGTTCAAGGATTTTTAGGAGCAAGTGGATATGTCAGACGATATCTTCAGAATTACTCTGAGATCGCCCGACCTATGACCGAGCTACTCAAGAAAGATTTGGAATTTGAATGGACAGAAGAAAGAGAAAAGTCATTCAACAATGTCAAGGAACTAGTCAAGAAAGCACCGATACTTATGCTACACAACCCCGACAAACAACATTTAATACGACCAGACGCATCAGGATATGCATTGGGAATTGTTCTCGAGCAACCAGACGACGATGGAAAATGGAGACCCGTCGCCTTCTTCTCAAGAAAATTCACCACAGCAGAAAGGAACTACGACGTTCACGACAGAGAACTACTTGCGATAGTCGAAGCATTCAAGCAATGGAAGCACTATCTACAAGGAGTTAAGGAAGAAACGATTGTGAAAAGTGACCATCACAACCTCAAATATTTTACGACTACGAAAGAATTAGTTGGACGACAAATACGATGGGCCGAATACTTATCAAAGTTCAAGTTTCGAATTGAACACATCAAAGGAAAAGAAAATGTTATTGCAGACGCCCTCAGCAGAAGACCAGACTATGCCATAGGTCTTGAACAGCCAAAAACCAACATTCTGAAAGAAGATGAGGATGGTATACGATACAACACCAAAGCAGTACTCGCAGCTGCAATCACTGTTAACGAAACAGGATTCCACCAGCGAATGGTACAAGCAACCGAAAGAGACCAAACGATTATGACAGCGATATTGAACAAAGAAGTAAACCAGCAAAATGGACTAGCAACATGGAATGGATCGATACTTGTCCCAGCATCAATGATTACAGAAATCATCAGACGACATCACGACCCGCCATTACAAGGACACCAAGGAATCGACAAAACTATGGAAAAAATACAACGACAATACTACTTTCCACAAATGAGAAAGAAAGTGCAGGAATATATCAGCATGTGTGACAGTTGCAGCAGAAACAAGCCAATTAACCATCGACCTTATGGAAAGATGCAACTACCGGAAACACCAGACGCCCCATGGAAAAGTATTACAGTGGATTTCATACAAGGATTACCGGAATCGAAAGATCCTATTACAGGACTACGATACACAGAAGCAATTGTTATTGTTGACAGACTAACGAAATACGTCATCATACGACCAACACCAAAAGATATGACGACAGAACAATGTGCAATACTTATGCTACGAGAAGTATTCAGTTGGACTGGATTGCCAACCAAGATCATTTCAGATCGAGATAAGCTATTCAGATCAAAATACTGGCAGACAATCACAAAGGCATGTGGAATTGAACATAGCCTATCAACTGCAAATCACCAACAGACAGATGGACCAACCGAAAGAATGATACAATTCATTGAGCAACACCTACGACATTATTTGGATTGGAACCAAGACAATTGGGTAGAACTGCTACCATTGGCACAATTTGCATTGAATAACGCAAAAAGCACCTCGACAGGAGAAGTACCGCACTTCGCCAATCTAGGAAGATACCCGCGAATGTCATGGACTTCTATATCGACAGATGGAAGATCCAACGAAGCAATATTACAGGCAACGCATATGCAACGGATGCACAATACGATGTCTAAAGACATTCAGTGGGCAGAACAGAAAATGAAGCGATATTACGACATGAAACGCGAGGACGCGCCAACCTTACAAAAGGGAGAGAGAGTTTACCTTCTACGACGAACACCAGGTTCAAAAACTTTCAATATCAAGACAAAACGACCAAGTGATAAATTTGACGCAGTCAAATACGGACCATTCAGAATTGTGAAGAAACTCGAAAACGATAATTATCAACTCCAACTACCGACAAGAATGCGTATACACCCAATATTTCATATATCGCTATTGGAACCAACAAAAAACCCAGAAAACGGAAACGACGAAGCAGATGACGAAGAATACGAAGTAGAAAGGATTCTAGACCGCAAACAAGAAAATGGTCAGATCTACTACTTGATCAGATGGAAAGGATACTCACCGGAAGACGATTCATGGGAACCCGTCACGAATTTGAATTGCCACGATAAGATTCAGGAGTATCGAGCGACGATTGGTTTGGAAAAGAAAAAGAAGCAAGCCAGGAAGAATCATCCACGACCAGGCCGTTGGCGTCGCCAGAATTAAGCATCGACGCAATCAGCTCCTGCTCTTTGCGCGCTGCCTCTAGTTTTGCACGCTCCTCCGAAGCCTTCCGTTCTTCCTCCTCCAGCCTTTTCCTTTCCCTCGCCTCTTCCTCTTCTTCCAGTTTTTCCAACTCTTCAACATCCTTTATATCTGTTTGAATAAATTCGCCCGCCCGCTTTCGAAGCAAGTTGTCTTGCTTATGAAGTCGATCAAGCTTAGCAGCTATCTCTCGCATCTTGGCAAACGCTTCCTGCTGTTCAGCTCTAATTTTATCCTGAGCCTCCAGCAACTTTTTCCACGCAAGATCCGATGAAGCCATATCGACACAACGACAATTAGTCGCACGAACGCACTCGCTACAACGACTTGAAATTTTCGATTTAATGCACGTTTTTCCAAGAGAAGCACACCGAATGCAAGGAATCAACAGTGAGACACCGGATTGCTCAATCCGTGTTTGAAGGTTGATCTTTGAGATATTTTTCTTTGACGACATGGTTAGCTCAGTACCACAACACGAGCATTTTGGGAAACAAAAAACTTGCCTACGCCGCAGAAGGGGACACAGACTATTTATTGCGCTGTCGAGACGTCAGCCTTCAGAGGAGGGGATTGTCAGAAGATTAGAAAACGTCACAGCCAATAGATTAGACTAATCCCTACGGGAACTAATGCATGATGGAACAAATGATTATCCGCAGCCTTAGGGTTAGGGTATCAGAGCCAGCAGAGCCGGTGGCTATTAAACGGATCTGATGGCTATGATCAGGTTCATCCGAGCCATAACTTAGGAAAAGGATATGATGGCTATGAAGAAGATGGACTATAAAAGGACGCTCATTTACCATGTATTTCGTTTTATTCTATCGTCTTTAATTAACTGTGATAACTTGAGTATACGTTCTTCTATCGAACAGGATATTCAGTTTGCCCTACCTTCTTAAGACTTTACGCTCATACAGCCTTTCGTACATCAGAATATATTAACTTCTTCCGTTAATATAACTATCCTAGTTATACTCTGACGGTAACCAACCGAAGTTTCCGACAATAAAGCTATTAAATATAAGAATAATTTTAAGTTTAAATTAATTATTATTAATAGCTTTAATTTAGTTAATAATATATAATATAAATTATTTTATTACTTTTTTAATGAGAAAGTTAAATGCTATAAGAATTTTATTTTATTTAGATATAATTTGATTAATATTATTACTAAAATAAATATATAGCTAAGCTAAGAATATTTTAAAGATTTTTTATTCTTCTAAGAATAGTTTAATCTTATTAATTTTAATAATTAAATAGTTAGTATGCTAGGCTTCTAGTTTAATAATTTGTTATTTTAATATTATAATAGCCTCTACTATCTAAGTTAAGATTAGTCTAGAATTATTACTATTTATTATTATTATTCCTTTACTAGAAGTTAATAGAGTTAGAATAACTAGATAAATCTATACTTATAGAAGAATTAATTACTATTAATTAGTTATAATAATTACTAGTTAAGACTTCTTTTTTATAATAAGAGTCTTTAATTATTAGAAATTTTAATTAATACTATCAGAGTATAACTAGAATAATTATATTAATAAAAGAAGTTAATATATTCTAATATATAAAAAACTATATGAGCGTAAAATCTTAAAGAAGTAAGATAAACTAAATATCCTATTTAATAGAAGAATATATATTTAAGTTATTATAGTTAATTAAAGATAATAGAATAAAACTAATTATATAGTAAATAAATATTCTTATATATTCTATCATTATTATAGTTATTATAGGAAATTCTTCAATTTTTATATGACGATTATTATAATTATTATAGCTATTACTCTAATTCCTATAATACTCTAACCCTAAGATTGCGGATAATTCTTTATTCTATTGTGTATTAGCTTCCATAGGGATTAGCCCAATCTATTGGCTGTGACGTTTCTAATCTTCTGACAATATACTTAATATATCTCTAAATAACTATATTCTAATAAATATCTAAGTATTCTAATAAATATATTTTTAATATCTTAGATTAAGAATAATAATTAATTAAATCTTTAAATTAATTATTTTAATTTTATAATAAAATTAGACTTTATAATTCCTTTTTTCTTAAAAAGATCTTATTTTTAAGATTCTTTATACTTTTTTAAAATATATAATTTAATAAAACTTTATCATTATAATTAATAAACTAGGAATTTATTTGTAAACATAAAAATTAAATAATATATAATTAAAATAAACAATATAATTATAATTAAAATAAATAATATAATTCTTAATAGTTATATCTAGTAACTATAAAAGAAATAGAGTAATAAAATAAAAATTTTATTTATTTTATTTTAAATTAATTTTTAATTAATATAAATATTATCTATCTTTTACTTATTCTTTTTTTCTCTTTTTTTCTTAAGCATTAATATTAAATAATAAAATATTTTTTTCTTTAACTATTACTTATTTTAAGTTTAATATAGTAGATTAATATATATATATATAGATTTTATTTTACTATTTATTAAGTCTTTTATTAAGTTCTTTATTAAGTCTTATTAATTTTATTAGAGATATTTACTCTTATTAATTATCCTTTAATATATTTTTATTATATTAAATAAAGCTATATATATATTCTATTTCTTTATTATATTATTAATACTAATACTAGATAATATTATTATTATTCTACTAATAAGTGGTTTAGTGAAAAATTTCTAAATAATTTTATTTAATATAATAAAAAAATATATATACTATAAAATATACTTATTAAATTAATTAAAAATAATATTTTTAACTTTATTTATATTTCTATTTTAATATAAATATAATTCTTTATTCCTTTAACATTATTAATAATTTTATTAAAAAATCAATATTATTATAGCTATAACTACTAAATCTTTAAATCCTATTATAATCTCTAAAAGTAATATTCTAAAGATTAAATCTATTATAAATACTATTTTATCTCTATATTTAATTTCTAAGCTATTTATTATAAAGCTTTTAACTTCTTATTATTGGAAACTTTAGTCAAACACTGTCAGAGTATAACTAGGATAGTTATATTAATAGAAGAAATTAATATATTCTAATATATAAAAGACTATATAAGTATAAAATCTTAAAAAAATAAGATAAATTAAATATTTTATTTAATAAAAGAATATATACTTAAGTTATTATAATTAATTAAAAATAATAAAATAAAATTAATTATATAATAAATAAATATTTTTATATATTCTATTATTATTATAACTATTATAGAATATTTTATTATTTTTTAATATATCTATTAAAGCTATTATAGAATATTTTTAAATTCTTTAATATTTTAATTTTAAAATTATAAATAATCTTTATTCCTTTATATATTAATTTCTATAAAGATTAATCTAATTTATTAATTATAATATTTTTAATCTTTTAATAATCTTCTTTTTTAAAGATTAATATTTTGATAGTATAATAAATAATCTATATTTCTTTTTTATAATATAAATAATTTCTATTTTTTAAAAATATTTATATTATAATATTAAGCTAACTATATTATTAAAAAAAATAATTCTAAAAAATATACTTTTATTATAGATTAAATAATTTAATATTATCTATATTTTTTCTTATAAATATTATAATAAATTAGAAAAAATATATATTTATATTAAATTCTTAAAATATTATAATAAATATATTTATATAATAAATTATTATTATATTAAAATATTTATTTCTAAATTAATATAGAAATATTTTACTAAAATATAAAAATATTTTTAAAAAAAAAAAATAGGCTTTAGCTAAAATTCTTTAATTTTAAAAATAATAAAAATTATTAAAAAAATAAGTTAAAAAATTTTTTTAAAAAGATATAAAAAATATTAAAAAATTAAAAAAATTAAAAGAAAAAAAAAAAAAATAATAAATAAATAAATAAAATAAAAAATAATATATAAAAAATAAAAATTAATTATATTAATATTTAATTCTAGTAATTCTAATAATTTAATTTTAAATAATTTTTTTTAATTTATTTCTTTTTTTATTTTAAACTAATTATTATTTAATACTTTTAAATTTTATTATAATAATTTAAATTTATAATAAATTTTTATAAATTATTTTTTAATAAATATTTTTTTTATTTAATTAAATAATAGATCTAATTATTTTTTTATTTATAATTTAAAATTTTTTTTATTTTATATTCTTTATTATTTATTTTATTATTTTTATTTTTTAAGTTTTTTATTAATTCTAATAATAATATATAAAATATTAAATATATATATATTCTTATTAGTAGCTAAAGTTAATAATTATTATTTTTAAATTTTTTTATAATTCTAAATAATTTATATTTAATTATATTAAATTTATTATTTAGTTATTTTATTTTAATATTAAAATTTTTAATTTTAATATTTATTATAAAAGATAAATTTTCTTTTTTTTATAAAATTAATATATTTTTATATTTTATATTATAATATTATTTTATTCTTTATTCTGTCTATTAAATATCTTTAGATATTATTATATATATTTATTATATATATATTATTTATAATATTATTTTATTAAAGCTTCTATCTATTAATATTAAAATTTATAATATTTATAAATATCTTTTTAGATTAGTAAAATATAATATTTTTTTTATTAAAATATTTTTTATATTATTTAATATAAATTATATTAATAATAATATCTTTATTTAATTATCTTAGTTCTAATCTAAATAATATTATAAATATTATTTAATAAATTATATTATTTTTTTAATTAGTCTATCTATTTATTAATAATTTATAATTAATAATTTATATTTAATTCTATATACTTTAGTAATTATTTACTAATATTTTAATCTAAATAATTTATCTTAATTTAAAATAATCTTAGTTAATAATCTAGTCTAATTAAATATTTTTTATAATATAAATATTATATATTATTTTATTATTAAATCCTTTAGTATTAGTTATATAATAATATATTTTATTAATCTATTAATAATAATAATTATATTAATATATTAAATTTTAATAATTAAATTTTTTAATTCTAGTAATTTTTATATAAAATTAACTATAATATATTTTTATAGCTTATTTAGTATTTCTAATAATTATATTTTTTTATAAAATTAATAGTTAATTAGCTTATTTTTATTATAATTATTATATTAACTAATATATTCTATAATTTATTTTTTTATATTTAAAAAATAATATTATTATTATATTTTTTTTATAGTTTTATTAATTCTTTAGTATTCTTATAATAGTAGATTATAATATATTTTAATAATTTTTATAATTATTATTTTTAAAATAAATATAGATCTATTTTATATAATTAATTCTTTTTATAGTATTATTTTTTTATTTTTAAATATTATTATAAGTATTTTATTTTTATTAATAATATCTATTATTTACTAATAAAATTCTAAATTAATAATAATAATTATAATAATAAATATTATTTTAATATTATATTATATACTATCTTTATCTTCTTTTAGAATATTAATTTTTAGTTATTTAAGATTTATAATATAATCTAATTTTTTATTAAAAATATTAATAATAATATTTTCTTTTTCTTTAATATATTTAATCTAAAATTTAAATTTTAATAAATATTTAATCTATTATATTTATTATCTAACTAATTCTTTTATTATTATAAAGTATTTAAGATTATAATAATTATTTTTTATAATTATTTTTTTTTTAATTTTTTATAGATAATATTTTTATTATTTAAATATTTTAACTATTATAAATAGTTTTTTATTATAAATATTATAATTTCTTTTTATTATAGTAAATTTTTTTAAGAAAAAAATAATAAATCTTTATTTTTTTTTATTATTTAATTATTTAAGAATAATTCTTAATATATATTTTAATATATTTAATTATATTAAATTTTATCTATTTAGATTATATAATATAAATATTAATACTTTCTTAATTAATCTCTTAATATTATTAAATAATTTTTTTTTTTTTTTTATTTATTTAAATTTAAGATCTTTTTTAAGTAGTTTAATTATAGATTAAGTAATCTTAGAATAATTCTAAAGATATTATTTAATATATTTATTTATTTTTAAAAATCTTTAAATATCTTTAATATATATTAATATTAATTAATTTAATATTATATTTATTTTTTTTAATTAAATCTTTAATCTTTCTAGTATATAGACTATTCTTAAATAATTAATTATAATTATATTAAATTTATATTTTTTAATCTTAAAAATTAATCTTATTTTTATTAACTTAGTTATTACTATTTATATATAACTATTATATTTTTTAATATTTTTAGAGTAAATAATAATATTATTAAAATATATAATAATAAACTTATTAAGAAACTTAATTAATATATATATTATAAATTTTATAAATTTTATAAATAATCTTTTTAAATTTATTAATATAATTATCTATTTAAATAATCTTATATTTATAAAAAATATTATTTTTTAAATATCTTTTTTAGTAATTTTAAGATTATAATAACTTTATTAAATATTAAAAATTATTATAATCTTTATTTTTTATAATAAATCTTTTTTCTATTTCTAATATAGTACTTTATTTATATTATTAATTATTTTATTATTTAATATTTAATAATTAATAATTAGCTATTCTATTTTATTTTTTTTTAATATAAATATTAATCTATTTAAGGCTAGTTTTTATTTTTTATATATATATTCTATAGCTAGGAATTCTCTAATAAATTTATTTTCTAATTTTAATTAATTTTATAATTTATATTATTACTTAACTAAAAATAATATAAATTCTAGTTTTAATAATATTTATACTTTATATTCTTTTTTATAATTTAGTAATTAGTATTGTTTTTTATAAATAATTTAATAAAATTATAATATTTCTTAAGTAGCTTTATAAATATTTTTTTTAATTTTTATTTATAGATTTTTTTTAGTTTTAATTATATTATTAGTTTAAGTTACTTTTAAATTATTTTATTAAATTATATTTATTTTATTTCTATAAGTTATTTTTATTATATTTTATTTATTTATTTTTTAATAGATTATATTATTTTTTATATTTTTTTTTTACTTAAGCTAGTATTCCTTTTTAATTTTATTTATAAAAAATTATTTTTTAATTTTTTTATAAGTTTATAAATTTTTTATATTCTCTTAACTTAGTTTATAAAATTTTATTATTAATAAAAACTATTCTAGTTATCTAATTAATAACTAGATTTTATTTTTATAATTATAATATTTCTAATATTATATTATATCTAGTTATTACTATAATATTAAATAAAATTATTATAATTTATAGTTCTAATAATATAAGAATTAGTTTTATTTTTTTTTTATATTCTTCTATAATTAATTCTTTATTAATTCTAATAATTTTAGTTTATTAATTTATTTTATAATACTTAAGTTATAACTTATCTATTATATTAAAGCTTATATAATTTCTAATAATTTTTAAATCTAAAAATATCTATAGTTTTATTTTCTTGATTTCTACTAAAATAATAATTATTTAATATTTTAGATTAATTATTACTATAATTAAGTATTTTTATTAATATTAATTTATATAATTTTATACTACTTAAATATATTCTTCTAAAAAATTTATAAAAAGTTTATTATAATAAAATTAATAGAATATTATATAATATTCTTATTTAAATAAATTTAAATATACTAGATATCTATTTTTTTTATATATATATTAATATTCTAAGTTCTTTTAAAAGTATATAAATTTTATATATAAAGTAATATCTAGTATTTTTAAAAATTATTAATTAATTTTCTTATTAAAATAATAGAATTTATATCTATTATTATAATATATTATTTAATATATTTTATTATATATATATTCTTCTAAATTAGAGTAATATATATAAATATAATTTAATATATATCTTAATTATCTACTATATAGTTAATATCTATTTAATTTAAATATTTTCTTATAAATTATTATTAAAATTTTATTATTTTATCTATATATTAAGTAGTTTTAATATATTTATTTATAATATTTCTTATATTTTTTTATATATTTTTTTTAAATATATTAAGATTCTTTCTAATAGATTATTTTTATAGATATATAATTATATAGATTATCTTTTTAATTTTATAATTTTTTTATTTTTTTTTTAGTAATCTATATTATATTATAATTATAGTTACTTTTATAAATTTCTTTATTATATATTCTATTTTAAGTATAATTATTTTTATTAGTATATTTTTATTAAGTTTATTTTTATTTTATTTTTATAAATTATTTTTTAATCTTCTTATAAGAGTTTAAATAGAGTTTTTTTTAATTTTAATATTTAACTAGCTAATTTATTATTTCTTTATTATTATTTTATAATACTAATTAAATATAAAATAACTTAATTAATAAAGAATCTTTATAATTAGTATTTTTATTATTATTTTTTAATTCTTCTTTATCTAGTTTATAACCTTTAGAATAATTATTTTTAGGTAATTAATTCTATATTTTATAGTTTTATTTATTTCTTAAAAGTATATAATAAGTATTCTTATATATAGCTATAAATATTTAAATTTTTATATTATTAATATTTTTTATAATACTTTTTATCTTTATTATTATTCTTTATTATTAGATTTTTTTTTATAATTTTTTTTATTTTTTAGCTTACTGCTATACTCCTTACTTATATTATTTTAGTAATTCTTTATTAGTTTTTAAGTATTTATTAATACTATTTTCTTCTAAAATATATATATAAATAGTTATTATAATTTATTATTATAATTTTTAATTAATTAATCTAAAGTTCTTTTTTAATTTATAATATTTATTCATAAAATATTCTAGTATTTTATAATTAAAATAAGCTTTTTTTTTAATTAATTTATTTTTTTTTCTTTTATAAGAGTTATATTTATTTATATAATAATATTATTATCTTAATTATATTATTTTTAGTATAATTTTTATAATTTTTTTTTATTTATTTTAGATATTCCACTATACTTTTTCTATATTTAGAATTCTTATTTCTTTTATTTAATTTTAAATAGTTTATTATTAATTTTAATTATTATTTTAATAAATTTATTAAACTTATCTAGATAATCTATTTTAATAAATTTAAATTAAATTTCTTTTTTAAATATATTCTTAAATAGCTTAATAAGAATATTATTATTATAAATTAAAGATACTATAATCTATCTAAATCTTATTATAAATTATTAAACTAATCTAGTCTAGTATAGAAAATATAGCTATTTTTTAATATTTCTAATTTTATTAATATTTCTAAATACTTTAATTAGTTTAATCTTAAAATTTTTATAACTTATAAAGATTATTTTTATTAGATTATCTTAATTATCTTTATTATTAATAGTATAGTAGTTATTAAATATTAGTTATATCTATTTAATTACTTCTCTAATAAGATATAATATAATAAAAATAATTTTATATTTCTTATCTTAAATCTTATTTTTATTAATATATATTTTTATATTAATAAAAAATATCTTAAGCTTTAATTAAGTTTTATTAAAAGTTATAGGCTTTAGTATTTTCATTTTTATTTTAAATTATTTATTAATATTAATAATATTAATTAAGATTCCTATTACCTAAGTTTTAAACTATTTAATATAATTAATTTAATCCTTATTTAACTTTTTAAATATTTAGATATAGCTATTAAATTAATTAATATAATCTTCTAATTATTTAAGTTATTTTATTAGATTATATTCTTTTTTTTTCTTTTTATACTAAGATTGCTTTGCTTTAATAAAAATTAAAGAAAATCTAAATATATTAAATACTATAATTTAATTATTTTTATATAAAATTTCTCTTTTATAATAAGGGTCTTTAATTATTAAAAACTTTAATTAAATACTATTAAAGTATAACTAAAATAGTTATATTAATAAAAAAATTAATATATTTTAATATATAAAAAACTATATAAGTATAAAGTTTTAAAAATAAAATAAATTAAATATTTTATTTAATAAAAAAATATATACTTAAGTTATCATAGTTAATTAAAGATAATAGAATAAAACTAATTATATAATAAATAAGCATTCTTATATATTCTATTATTATTATAGCTATTATAAAATATCTTGCTATTCTTTAATATATTTATTAAAGCTATTATAAAATGTCTCTAAATTCTCTAATACCCTAACTCTAAGATTATAGATAATCTTTGTTCCTTTGTACATTAGCTTCTGTAGGGATTAGCCCAATCTATTGGCTGTGACGTTTCTAATCTTCTGACACTTATACTAATTTAGTAGTTAAATTAGTAATTAATAATTTAAATATTTTTAAAAGTAATATTTTAAAAGCTAAAATATAGTTTTAGATAAAATTTAATAATTTATTTTTTCTTTTACTATTTATATTATATTTATATTTATTTTTTAAAAGTAAAGATTATGCTATTTCTATAATATATAATAAATAATATTTTAATTAATATATATTAATATATATTTTTAATAATCTTTAAAAAAATATTATTTAAAATCTAAGCCTAATTTATATAATTTTAAATATTAAACTATAGCTATTGAATATCTTTAAATATATTATATATATTATTTAATAAAAGAAGTAAATATAAAAAATATTTATTATAAATGTATTTTAATTATTAAAAAGTCTATATTTAAAGTTAATAATCTATTATTTAGTTTAATCTATTACTTATAATACTCTAAGCTTATAGATTTAAAAGATTTTTTTTTTATATAAGATTAATTAAGCATTTAAAATATTACTAATATAAAAATAATAATATCTTTTATAACTCTATTCTAGATCTATATAAGATAAAGTTTATAAAAATATAACTTTTTTTCTAGATTAATATATTAGTAGAGGCTTTTATAGTTAGATAGTAATATAATAATAAAATATCTATTATATTTATATATATCTATAGATAGTATTTAAGAATTTAATTTATTTATTTAGTTTATTTATTAGTTTATAGATAGAATACTATTAATAATTATTATTATATATTAAATTAAAAATATAAAACCTTCTAATATTAGCTAATAAAAATTAATTTTTAATTAAATATAATATTATAAGGATAATTTATATAGTTAAATATTAAATTAAATATTAATATAGTAAATCTATCTATTTTAAACTTTTTAATTATTATAATAAACTATATATATTTTATATATTAATTAATAATAATAAGTATTATATTATAAATAATACTATTCAGCTTATTTAATAGAAGATTTATAATAAAATTAAATAAAATACTATTATTAAATTTTATAAGAATAAGTAATAATTATAACTTATTATATAATTTATATTTATATATCTTTTTTAATTAATAAATATTATAGGATTATATATATTTTATGATATTATAATTTATTCTAAGCTAATAGAACTTTTTTTAAAAAAGCTTTAATATTTTTATAATACTAAAATATCTAGTGATTAGATTATTATAATATTATTATAATAATATTAATTTTAATATAGAATTATTTAGTATATATATTATACTATTCTTATAAAAAATATTATTATAAAGCTTTTATAAAGATTTTAGAATATTATTATTAGATTTTAATATTTATAATTTAGTCTTTTTTTCTATATAAGAATATTTTTTTATTATATAATCTTAATATTCTTTAATAGAAATAATTTTAATATTTTAAAAATATTTTTATTTTTAATACTTTTTAAGGCTAGTAATCTTAAAAAATATTTTTTATAAAAATATTACTCTTTATATTTATTCTTAAATAAAATCTATAATTATTTCTTTTAAGCATTATTTCTAGATTTATTCTATTCTAGTTTAATAGATTTTCTAGATAAACTCTAATTATATTTAATAGATTTCTTAATTAAGTTCTAAGCTAGTTTAATAAATTTTTTAACTAGATAAAGAATAGATTTTAAATCTTTTTTTTTATTATTAATAAAATTCTTATTAAATAAATTATTAGAATATAAATTTTTATTTTAAAGATTTATTCCTATAATAATATCTAAATATCTAATTAATTTAAAATTAGAAACTATTTTTAGTATATTCTTATCTATTAAAATACTTAATAATACTATTATAATATTTAAATAAAAATAATTAATTTTAATAGATATTATTATAATATTTAAAGTATAATTAAACTAATTAATTAATCTATTAGAAATCATTATAGTAGATTTAATAATTTTAATATTTATAGATAAAATTAGCTAATAATCTAGCTAATAATTATATAGTTAATAATTATATAAAAATATTACTAATAATATATATAATTATAACTTTTATTATAAAATTAAAAATAAATCTATATTTATTTTTTTCTTTTCTTTTATAAAATTAAAGTATTTATTTAAAGTATCTATTAGATTTTATACTTCTAATTTATATTTAATAATAAAATTATATATAGCTAGATATTAAGTCTAATAAGTCTATTTAATATTTAAATTCTTTATTTTAAAAAAGTATTATAAATTATTATAATTAATCTAAATATAGATCTTATATTTATTTTTTTTAAGTAATATCTCTATTTCTAAAAAATAAAAATAATTATATTAAATTCCTAGTTATATATTTTCTAATTTTATTATATAATATTAAATTTATATAATATAAAAGCTATAAATTATTAGTTAGACTAGTACTAAGATAGATTTTTACTATTTTAAAATTAATATATAATAATATCTATATTTTATTTAAATATATTAATTTAGACTAATATTAGTTTATCTAGATTAAAGTATCTAATAAGAAATAAATTAATAAAGGTTTTTTTTAAATTTTAAAAGCTTATAAAGCTTTAGATATTAGCTAAAAGAATTTTTTAAAATATTTATTAATTTTATAAAATATATTAATTAATAGAGCAGTAATAATAGAGTAATTTTTAATATTCTTTAATATAAGCTAATCTTAAATAGTCTAAATATAATTTTTATTTATTAAAATTTTTTTATTATTAATTAAATAGCTAAAGAACTTCAATTTTTTCTAATAAAATTTATATTTAAAAAGTTTTATATATAGATTTATAAAATATAACTATTCTAATATCTATTTAATATATTATTTATATTATTTTTTATCTTTAAAAAAGATAAGAATATTATCTAGATAAATAATAATAAAATTATTTAATAATCTTTTTATTGTCTTATAAATATCAGATTAAAATATAGTAAATATATTTATTAGCTTAAAAAGTATTATAAAATATTTATAATAATTATAATAGATATAAAATATAGTCTTTTATTTATTTTCTTTTTTAATTCTAATGTAGTGATAGGTATTATAAAAATTAATTTTTATAAATATTTTAATATTAACTAACTAATCTAACATCTTATTAATATAAAATAATAAATATGTCAGAGAATCCAAGAAACCTCAGCCAATGAATCAAGAACCCATGCACGGAAACTAATGCAAGATGGAACAAAGGATTATCCATAACCTTAGGGTTAGGGTATCATACCAGTCAAGGCACAGGTATGATAGGAATATCACCAGTCAGACCAGCTAGTATGATAGGAAGGATACCAGACATACTATCTGGTATGATAGGAAGAATAATAATAAAATATATAAGAATACTCATTTACTATATATTTAATTTTTCTCTATTATCTTTGATTAATTATAATAACTTAAGTATATATTCTTCTATCAAACAGGATATTTAGTTTGCCTTACTTCCTTAAGACTTTACGCTCATATAGCCTTTCATACATCAGAATATATTAACTTCTTCCGTTAATATAACTATCCTAGTTATACTCTGACGGTATTCGACCGAAGTTTCCGACAAAATAATAATTCTTAATTATTATCTTATTAAAATCTTAGTAATCAATATAGACTTATAAACTATTATTTAATTTCTTAATAAAAAGGATTAGTATATTTATAAAATTTATAAAAAATTAAATCTATTTTTTTTACTATATTTTTTTAAAATAATATAATAAATAGTTAAGTTCTATCACTAAATATAAATAAAATAATCTATATAGAGATATAATAGAATTATTAAATAATTTAATTTTATATATTATTTTATCTAAAAAAAGTTTTATAGCTTCTATTTTTAAGAATATATTTTTATATTCTTAATAAATATTAAAAAGAATTAAAGCTTTATCTTTAAAAAAATTTAAAATAAAAAGAAAGATAAAATCTTTATTAATAATCTTTATAAAATACTTAGCTAATATAAAAAATAATTTTAGTATTTTATAATAAAATCTTTAAATATAATTCTTAAAACTAATAATTATAGATTTTTTATAAAAAAGCTATAATTTATTAAGGATTATATTAAATTCTATTATATTAATTATTATAAATATTTAATTATATATTTTTATTTAGCTATAACTATTTATAATAAAAATTATAAACTTTATTTTTCTATAACTAGTAATAGAGATTTTATTAATAAATTCTATTAAAGAAAGAAATTTTTATAATAATTATTATTTTTTAACTCTTAGAATATTTATAATTAATAAAATTATTTTTAATATCTTTAAATTATTATTTATATTTATAGTAGTCTCTAAACTTAAAATATATTAATATTAACTTTTTTAAAGCTTTCTTATATATAATATAATTAATAGCTAGTAATATAATTAAAATAGTATTAAAATATTAAATTATTAATATTAATTTATATATTATTTAAGATTATAAAGAGTTATTTAATAAAGAAAAAAATATAGTCTTTTAAAATTAATTAATTTTTCTTAGAAATTAATTTATTAAGAAAGTATATATCTTAATAAATTATTATTAAATAATTTTTTAACTATACTTTAATATTTAGTTTTTAAATTCTAAATATTAAAGATTTTATATAATAATTTTTAGAGAAAATAAAATAGTTATATAATATTTCTAATATAATATTTAAATAATAAAAAGATCTTTTATAGATTTAAAAATTTTAAAAATTTAAATTTTAGAAATAATTGTAGAGAATTTTAAAAAGATTTTTTAATAATTAATTATTCTAAAAAAAATAATTACTATTACTAGATCTTATAAATATAGAATAGTTATAAATAAAGTATAAATTTATTATAGTAATTAATTTAATAAAGAGATCTATAGATAAAATAATTATAATATAAAAATAGTAAAATAAGAATCTAAATAAAATAATATAAACTATAGAATACTTATAGAACTAAATACTAAGAGAACTCTAAGAAATAATTTTAAAAAAGATAATATAAAAATATATATAAAATTAATATAAAAATAATTATTTAATCCTCTACTTTTAATAAGGGTAAGGATCTATATTTTATATATATAAATATTATAATATATTATATACTTAATAGCTGTACTAAGACTCTATAAGAGATTAGGAATAGTTTTATATCTCTAGGTAGCTATATTCTAATAAATACCTAGATATTCTAATAAATACACTTTTAACACTTTAGATTGAGGGCAATAACCAACCGAGCCTTTAGATTGGCTGCCCCAATCTCGCGATAGAGTCAGGCCTTACAGATAGTAATTTTTTAGTAATAATTTAGAGGCTATACTGGGGGTTAGATAGTTCCTAAATAGTAATTTTTTAGTGATGCTCTAGATATTTGTTTAGTGATGCTCTAGACTTGCTATAGTATCATATGTTGATATATATAGTGTTTTGCTACTTATTCATATTGGTTTTATTCTTTTGTATGTGTTCTCCATATTTGTTCTGAACTTTTGTTAAACATTAAGGGAATAGTATTTTATATATGCTTATACTTATACGTGTGCTTATAGCTAGTAAAGTCTATAAACTATAGATTAACATAATTAATATTTAATAAAATATATACTCAATTTTGATATAACTTTAGAGATTTATTAATAAGAGAATATAATAAGAAAATTCTAAACATATACTCCCAGGCAATAAAAGGATAAAAAGATTAGAAAACTATAAATTATATTATATAAAAAATATCACTATACTCTTATATATTAAATTAAGAAATGCATACAATCTCATATATAATTGATATAAGTCCTAGAATTAGATTATTAACAATATTAACCAGCTCTAGACTTTATAATACAACTAGCTTACAAAACTTTATTTTATATATAAAGCTTACAGAGCAGCTAGCTTATAAGATTTTATACTCTTACCTCTATAAAATCTTATAAATCTTATTTATAGCTCGTAAGACTTATATTAAGATCTTATATAAATAAGGCTTATATATATATGCTTAAAAAGCATTATATATAAAAATTAACAGCCTAAGGCATCATTCGCACTATATAAATTAAAAGATGGATTTAGATTCTTACAATATTAAGATTAGATATGTATTGGGTTCGGTTTGGTGCGGTTTTGTGCCTTTATTTGACGAACCGCGCGGTCTTCGGTTTATGAATATAAGAACCAAAACCACACCTTAAAACTGTGGTCTGGGGTTTAGTACACCATATATAAACTATTTTAATAGATTATATAATTAATAATTACTAATTATAGTTAGATTAGTTAATAGTTTAGTTAGATTAACCTATACTATATAAAACTATTAATAAATATTCTTTATTATAACTTTATTTTTAATAAATTCTTATTTTTTATTTTATAATAAGATTATATATATTAATATATATATTTTATTTAATTGACAAAAGAATTTGAATAAAAAATAATAAAGTTATTAAATATTTTTATAATATATTAAAAGTATAGTATATAGATATATATATATTCTATCTATAATACTAATATATAATAGCAATATTTAATAACTTTATTAATTCTTATTCAAATTCTTTCATCAATCGAATAAAATATGTATATTAATGTATATAATCTTATTATAAAATAAAAAAATAAGAATTTATTGAAAATAAAGATCTAATTAAAAGATTATTAAAAACCCTAACCCTAATTAGATATATTTTATATATTTTATTAATATAATATATATAATATTAATATAATATTTATTACAGGTTTAAACCAAACTAAAAAACTATACTTAAACCAAACTAATAAAGCATCTAAAAACTATATAGTTTTTAAAATGATTACCAAACACCACAGCAGTCCATAATATTACGAATCATAACCGAACCCTATAGATTGGTGCGGTTTAGGTTCATGGTTCAGGTTCGGTTTATAACATGTCTAATTAAGATTTTTATTATTTGTATATTTACTTTTATTCTTAACTTAGTGTAAAGGCTTTATCCTTGCACTAGCTCTGATATGACGGGCCTATATCCTTTTAGCGCCTTGGCGTATACTTACAGATAGGCACACCTAGGATAGCGGCTTCTACACCTTAGCTGCTTTAGCCAGAATCAATGCTACTACTACTACTACTAGTATATCACTAACTCACCTTTTTTAACCACCCACTAATGCCTCCACAAACATCTTTAAAGCCTATATCAGATAATAAAATATTAAAAAAAAGCTATCTCTATTTATTTAGAATTAAATTATTATCTTATCTAATATTAGTACTACATATACTAAGATTTCTAAATATCTTAAAATATCTTATAAAACCGTCAAGTACACTATTATTAAAAACCCTAAATATAATAATAAGGAGTCAAAAAAAGATCTAAAAGGTTTTATATTTTTAATAAATATAATATTTAATATATTGTTTAGCTTATAACAGATAAACTTTTTATTACTTATTAAGAAATTAAGTAGAAGCTTTAACTATAGTATTCTTTATATATAATCTACTCTACGCTTTCTAATTATAGAATAATCTATTAAAAAGTAAAAAAAAAGTATATAAAAATAAGACTTAAATTTATTATTAAATATAAAGATGAAATATATATAAACTAGAGTAAAATTATATTTATAAATAAATATTCTATCAAATTAAACTCTAAAAAGTAAAGTAAATAGGTATTTTAATAGATTAAGCTAGTGAGAAATAGAAGAAGAAATTTATATAATTATATAAAAAAAGAAAAAGTATTAGAATTATAATTTAAATTATTATTTAGGATTTAAATTATTCTAATTTACTTTAATTAAGATCTAATTTTAAATCTAAAAAGTAAAGCTATAAATTAAAGGCTTTAATTTATAAATTTAATCTTATTTTTATGCAGAATAATATATTTATTTATATATTAATAAAATCAACTGCTTAGTTTATAGATAATATTATAAAATTATTCAAATAGCTATTATATTTATTAGATTTTAATTTAATTAAAACTTTTAGTTTCTGCTCAAAGCTGAGATATATAAAGTAAATCTAGAGATTAAATTTATTATAAAAGGTATAAATAAGATATATAAGATCTTATTTATAGTAGTAAAACTATTATAAAGTAATATTAATACTTAAATTATTAAGAACTATATAAAATCTATACTAAAGAGATTAGTGGTGAATTGGTGATTAAAAAAAAAAAAGAGATAATATATAGATTATTAGAAATACTAAAAATTTATATAATATAATAGTTATATTAATTAATAATCTCCTTAATTTTTATTAGATTTGAAGCAATATTGATAGAAATAATTAAGAAACAACATTATATATATTTTTGATGTGAGGTGATTTTGGCCCGTTTGGCGAACACTTTTTGCGGTGTACTATACTAAAGATTTGGCTGCATAGCACGATCCACAAAACCATACCTGAGTGGAACCTAGAAGACTGTGAGATGATAACTCAGACTTTGCAGTAACCTGAACCTTGTGATATTAGGAGTATGTTATTCATAATATATAGGTTCGCTGTATGCTAGAAAAATGGAAACTTGAAGTGTTTTCAGCTTACACCGCTGCGATCTGTGTAGTCCATATCAACTTGTCCCTTCACAACATTCTTCTCTCTAATGATTTCGTTCTTACCATCTCATTTATGTAGTTAGCTTATCTCACTAGCTGATACATACTCCAACCTTAGTTGGCTATCTAGTGGCTTACTACCTTCCAAAGCAATGATGCTCCTGGATATGTCAAAGCAACTATTACATGCTCCATTTGTTTCGGCTTGCAATCATTCCTCATCCTAGCTTGGCGATTCTGGTATATGCGGGAGAACCGACGTCGTGACCGTCTTGCCGCTGAAAGTGGTCTCACGAAGGAGGAAAAGGCTAGGGAGTATGGAGAGAATGATGTTAGGGACCTTCAGAACCGTACTTTAGGTACACTATGTAAGCATGGTGTAATTTTACATGATATCCTGTCACCATAAGCCCAGGGCACGGTATATCTTAACTAAGGGGTTAGTGGTGCCAGTAAAGATACTTAACCTTTTAGCATATTCATCCTCCAGTCCATCCAAATGCTAATATCACGCTGCAGTTAGGTAATTCCTATACACAAAATTATATCATAATTGCATAAAAATAATTCCTTGTGTTCTCAGTATACGAAATTATGTTTTTTATGCCTAAATTTTCTATTATTTGGTGATTATCTGCTACTTCATATGGTACCAAACTGCACACAATATGAATTAGTCGATCATTATCTAGACAGAAATTGCTGTAGCCTTTTTAAGCAATTGTGTTAATACAGTATCATGTTTTCCATTTGATCACTGGCAGGTTCTAATATACCATCAATAACAGTACGCAGCACCATGTGCATCTTGACAACGCTGGCCAGTGCCACAGTGGGCCGCGACTTCCCAAACACTTGAAATATCGCATACTAGAATGGCAATACCAAGAGAACTTTGGCCACAGGTATATGTCCCTGGTTGACATTTCACGTCCTGCGCGGTGCAAGCAATTGCAAAAAAAGCGATGAGAAATACCATGAGGCGCATGTCGACCCGTATTTCTGTAAAGCTGAGCTTGACTTGGAAAGTTATACGTATTAGCCGCAGGTTGAAATGTCCTTAGCGATGGGATATTACGTACTTGGCTTGAGGATGACGAGATTGAATACCTTTGACGGAATGACTGTCGCATATGTAAGCAGCTCTCTACCGCAAGGATTGACTTGGATTTCACTGACCTGCAGAGGACTGGAAACGAAATATGCAACAGATTCGAAAGCTACTTGGAAGTGGTTTCAGAACCTTGGGATCACTCGAGGATGGCATTAACGCAGTATTTATATTCATGCCAAGAAGTATCCTTTGTGACAGCAGCTTTCGGCTTTGTAGGTTTGGGCTTTCATGGCTCCTTGACACGAGTATGATGGTAAATGGACCAAATCTAATAATAGTAGACGCTAAAATAGCTGGTCTACAAAGAAAGTAGTGTGTATAACGTGGTTGTCGCCGAAGGGGAAACACTGGGTCATATCTACGCCCATAGTATCACGTCGATATTCACAAGCCTGGCGCTGACATAGATGATGGATCATATTCTAATTTCTTACATTTCATACATTTCATACAGGAATTATTGCGAAAGATAAATTGCAAGCGAAAACCTCTAGACTCTAATAAGGCAGTTAACTAATCATAGTGAAGACTTGATAAAAGCGAAGGAGGAATATCAAGCGCAGACATTATGTTTTGAACTAGCGAATAATCAAGTTCAATGTTTTTAGAGACAATAAATGGATTTTGAAAATGAACTTAGTATGAAGGGAATAGCAGCCTAGCGCATGTGTATCATCAAGACTTCAATTTGATTAACGTTGTTTCGTCTGTCTCTCCTAGAAACGCATTACTTCTTCATGAAAGAATTTTTGTATGTAGTTGTCTCCTCCGTCTTCAATGTATCATGACACAATCAACAGTTATTGTAGTTTGAGGGGGCATACAACCACCCAGTCAGTCGGTTAGCAATGTCATTCACGTACGAGTTAGTGGCTCCTTCACCGTTGTTCAAGTCGGAGCTATCCACTGATCCTGAGTTGTAGCATCGAGCGGCCTGTGCATGTTAGCACCTGACATTCCTGTTTCTTGTAATCCTTCTAGGCCAAGAATGCTTACTTCGTAGATGTTTCCATATTGGTTGATACACTGCACCAGGCCATCGCCATCAACTGTCCCTTGAGTACCGTCAATGATCATCTGTGTTATGCTTGCCTGCTGATCCGAGTCGCTAGCTGAATTGCCAATGAAAGTCGAACCGCCATCAGATTGCATCAGGCCTGGGTTATCTGGCTGTGAGGGGTCTGGATTCGTCGACGCGCACACATTGACACATCCAGAAGACTGTATAGAGCAAGATTAACACGATAACTCCAGGCTTGTCCCATCTCAAACATGGGTAAACTCACTTCTTGTAAGATTGTAGCGAGGATGAAGCGATGATCAACTAACGACGCTTCGGCAACCTGCTGAATAGCATTCCATATCAAGCCGATTTGCTCGCCAGTATCGCCATCACCAAATGCCCCCGCCCCATCCGAGCATGATCCAACACCAAGGTCGGAACACGAAGTTGACATTGCAGACTTGGAATAATTCCACATGGCATCAAATTCAACCCATTCAGAGGAAGGAGGGAAGTTTTCCCATCCACCGTAATAGCAATCTAGGTTAAATATTGTAAATCGAGCTTGGTATGCATAAGAGAGGATGCAGCTTACTATACTGGTCAGTGCCAGCATTTCCAGTACCATCATAGATATTATCGTTGTTATGGTTGCCGGCGCCAGTTGTAAAAGCTTCCGACGAAGTTACCTGCTGGCTGGAGGGGTTGGATACCAGCTCATGAGGAGCACCATTTTGTATATCCTTCTGATAAGAGATCAGTCAACTTTTGCCTAGGTAAGTCATAAATAGAATTAGGACAACGTACACCCGGAGCCGCCAGCGCAAACGCGGCTAATATCGTCAACGAAGCAATGCCTTTGAGAAACATATTCAACGTTAAAAGTTCAACGAGGGTAAGTACCTCTGTTCCAAGGTTTGTGTGAGAGTGTGTCCGGGTGGATGTGAAGGAGAGGCTACCCCATTATATATAGCTTTACATCAAGCAAGGCCGCGACTCTCAGATTTCGGTTGCTCTGGGGTTGTCACCGCGAAGAACAAGCGAGCCATGTAACTCTGACTGAGTTTGTAGTCATACACATGTCTCAATCTGGAAATTAGAGCCAATTCCACAATGTTTTCAGGTGTCATCAATCAGCTGAACTCCAGGTAGATATTTTAGCTTCATTGAAAGTGTCCAATATACTTTTGCAATGAATGGAGACATCTGCCGCATTTGAAGTACTCTACTAGGGCACGCGACTTAAAGTATCGATATATTACGCTTTACGTGAGATCAAGTCTTCACCAACTGCCGTTTCGGGAAGGAGTTTGTTAATATTCAATCAGAAACCGAGCACTATTTCTCTTGTGTATGGATTGGTTGTAGAGGGTTACAACCACTAGTGAATGGTGGCTAATCAGTAATCACAGGGACAAGAAACCCAACAGACCTTTGTCTAAATCAGGTTACGATTCGAGTTCCTAGGAGATATTAATGTCAGGAGATCTGGAAAAGACGATTAAACTCTGTCGCTAAGCTTTGATAATCTTGACTAATCGATTGTGTCTTTCTTTGACGTACAAAGATCCCAGATTGCGAAAAATGAACCATGTGTAGAGGCCATTAGTCTTGGCCCCCAATGTAACCAGTGTACCGTAACAGGAATATGCCCGCCAATGTGGGAAGTGTTGTTTTGGCTATAAAGAGACGCGCCATTTATAATATTTACCATGCAGTATGACTCATCCTAGGCTCCAAGGTCAGTCTCAATATGATATTTTGCATGACGACGATATTTGTTGCAACCTTGGAAGTTGCTAAAATATGGTAACACAGGTGTACGCTGTCAACTTGTATGTGTCAAGATGTTTGATTCTTTAAAAGTGCTCCTAAGCTGGGGGATCGTGAGATACCTATCTTTTCCGGCTATTAGCATAGACTACATACTAAGACACTAAATATATGTTCACTTCTTATTAGCTAGATACTACTAGATTTCTAGTATTACTGCCTTCTTAATAAAACTAGCTCTTTATATATTACTAAGCTTATAATATATCTCCTTAGCTATACTAAAGGCAGGCTAACCTAAGATATTTAGAATATATAAATAACTTTAACTTTTTATATCCTTTAGTCCTTTATATTCTTATAATTTAGATTTCTTAGCACTAAGCAGAATAGCTAAGTAGTAAATTAAAATATTATATTCTTTAAGCCTAGTGCTATCTACTTTCTTTATTAGGTAAACTAACTAAAATATTATATTTTTTAAGCCTAGTGTTATCTGTTTTTTTTATTAGTTTAAATTTAATTTTTAGCATACTGCTTATTATAGTATATCTTTAAAAGCCTATATTTAAGATTATAGTAAAAGGACTATGTCTTTATATTAAATTTATTAATTATATTAAATCTATTGATTTAACTTTAGTTAATTTAACTAAAGTTAATAATAATAGTATAATCTACCTACTATAAATTTTTTATTTTTATTGCTTAGGCTTAGATATTTAACTTCTTAATTAGTATATTTAAATCTATTTTAATTACTTTATCTTTTTACTTCTTAAATAAGTGCAAGATATTATTTATACTAATTTACTTTAAAAAGTTATTAAAATTATATTTCCTTAGTACCTTTATAAGCCTATTAGTAATTATTTTCTTATTTTTAATATATTCTACTTAAATCCTTCCCTTCTTATATTCTTACTAAAGCTAGTAGTTGTAAATATTAATATATTAAAGCTTATTTTTAATAAGAGTAATCTTCTTATTTATAAGGAGAAAGATCTATTTATTATTATATTCTAAATAAAGCTTATAGTTATTTAATTTAATATTTAACTTTTTAAATAATTATTATATAAATTTTCTTTTCTTTATAGTTTAGTTAAGAGCTAATAATTCTGTTTTTATAATTAATATTATTATTATATTTTATTTATTTATTTACTATCCTATTATGCTACTAAATAATACTATAATATATACTTAAGAGCTTTTCTAATTAATTATATTATTTATAAAGAAAGTATTACTAATAACTTTAAAATTATTACTATTCTTAAGCTAGAGAGCTAAATATATATAATTTTTTAAATAAAGAAGCACTTAGTCTATAGTATTTTAATATTTTAGTAAAAGATTTATAAGGAATCTAGTAAGTTAAAATATAGTAAAGAAAATATTAATTTATATATTAATTATAGTATATATAAATAATCCTATTTTATATTAATATTTATATATATCTTTTTTTATAATAAGTCCTTTAAATAGCTTTAATTCTAACTTCTCTATAGATATATTATATAATTAATTTAACTTTATAAGTTATAAGATTTTTTTAAGATATATAACTTAGCTAAGTTAAATAAGCTTTTTTTATAATTATATAAAATTCTAATATTTAAGAATTATTATAAATCTTTTTTTTTATTATAGTATATTCTTTCTATAAAATATCTATTATTTTCTTTACTTTAATAGCTTAAGACTTATAGTAGATAATAATAATATTATTAATATAAAAGAATAAGAGAATATTATTTTAAATTATATAATAAAGCTTATAAGGAATAGTTTTAAATCTTAATTTTTTAAATAATCTAGTTAATGTTTTCTACTATAATAAAAGAGAATTCTATAATTTATATAAAGCTTTATTAAGCTTATAAATTATTCCTAATTTTTTATATTCTAAAGGTATTTTTATAAATACTAGTTTTAGCAGCTTTGCATATATAAATATATTTATTATATTATATTACTTTATTTTTAGATTAAACTTTATAATAATTGCTATAAAAGTATAAAATAAATATATAATAAAAGTTGCTATATATATATTTTTATAATTAAACTTATATTATTAATCTTCTTATATAATAAGCCTTATTTTATATTTATTAAGCTTTTTATACTTATTAAATTTATACATATAAACCTATATATAATTTAAGATTTATTAATTATTAATATTAGCTATAAATATTTTATTCTAAGATTTTATAAGATTATAGTTTTTAATATAATCTTTTTTAGCTTTTTAAAAAGCTTACTAAGAGAGTATCTTTTTAGATTATTATACTATTTTAAAAGTAAAAAGAGATTTTTTTAATATAATATTTTAATATCTTAGTTAAACTTAATAATATAATTTATATATATTTTAACTTTAAAGTTAAGCTTATCTTATAATTCTTAAAAGCTAGTTTTTAAATATATTATTTATCTTATTAAGAAATAGTTAATTACTCTTTTATTAACTATATTAATAAGTTTATCTATAGCACTAATATTAAATATTACTTTTTATAATATTAAAAAATCTATAAAGTATTTTCTTTAGCTAGAGAGTTAATTTTCTTAAAATTATATTATAGTATTTATAAGGGCTACTAGAGGAGTATTTAATAATATTAAATAAGCTTTAATATCTTCTAAAATCTTATTATTTTTATTATTTTTTAAAAAGTTATTTATTACTATAGATAATATCTCTTATTTATTTATAAACACTCTCTATTTAGAAAGGTTTTTAGAGTTAATAATTTTTTTTATTATAATTATTAAGATCTTTAAGAATAATTTTAAGATTTATATCTATTCTAATATTTTTATTTTTTAATATAGAATTATTATATAGCTTATTATCTATTACTTTATTAAAAAATATAAGCTTTATATTAGTAATTTCTTTTTTATTTAATTTTTTAAATTAGAATATAAAGTCCTTCTATATCTAGATAGACTTAATAATTCTATTAATTATTAAATTATAGTCTTCTTTTATATTAATTTAATTTAAGAGGTTAATAATTTTATTAATTATAGTTATTACTAACTTATTATATAATATTTTAATCTTTTTATTAAAAATGCTATTCTTATTAAAGAAAATATTCTAAGTATTAATAATCTTTTTTATTACTAAATTCTACACTTTATAGATATTTATAGAGTTATATTTAATAAGATATTCTATTTAAGCTTTAGATTTATATTTTAAGAGCTTCTACTTACTTCTTATATATAGTATTATTAAAATAAAAGCTTTTAAACTATATATATAAAGGTGATTTTATTCTAGTTTCTTATTAGATATTACTTTTCTATCTTAATAGGCTAAAAAGATATAAAAAATTTTATATAATAATTTCTAATTTAAATTATATATTAGTATTTAGTTATAAAAATAGACTGCTATTTTATTTATCTTTAGCTATATATTATAAGAGAATTTTATATTAATATATATAGTATAATTTTTTATCTTTATTATACCTTTTAAATGTTTAATAGCTTTATTAAATGCTTAAATATATAATAATAAAAGTTTAATAATAATAAAATCTTTTTATAGTTATTTTTTAACTTCTTTATATTTTAAAAAAATTATATTATTATACTTTATAACTTTTAGTTTAATATTATACTACTTTTTTAGATATCTAAATAAGTCTTTTAAGTATATTAAAATAATTTTTCTTTATATATTAGTCATAATATAATCTTATATAAGTTAAGAGAAATAATTAATAATAAATATAATATTAATAAAGCCTTTAATTATACTTTTTTTAAAATTATAAAAATCTAATGCTAATTACTCTCCTAAAGCTTTTAATAGATTATAAAGTATTTTTTATATAATATAATAAATCTTTCCTTAGCTATATCTATTATATTTATAAATTTATATTTATTTACTTTTTTTAATACCTTTCCATCTTATAAGTCTAGTAATTTTTATATTTTAAAAAGCTTTAGCTAGGTACTTTAATACTTAAAAACTAGAATAACTTAATTATAGATACTACTTCTTAATTAAATTATATAGTATAGTTCTTTTAATATATAAATTATATTTTTTTATATATAAGATTATTTCTGTCTTTATTATATTACTTTTATTTAATATATATTTAAAAATATATTACTTAAATATATCTTAAATAGTTACTATTAAGCTTTTATTAATTTTTTATAAGTAGCTTAGTATTATACTTTAATTCTACTAATATCTAGACTTTAAAAATATATATAGTAATACTATATTTATTATAAATTTTTTATAGTAAGTAATATTATATAATTATAATTATTACTTTTTTTCTTTTAAATTTATAATATATATATATATATATTAACTTCTTTATATCTTTTAATCTTAATTTTATTTTTTTTAGCTTATAAGAAATCTCTATATATTATTTTTTAATAATTTATAAAGTAACTATAATTATTAAATATATATATTATAACTTTAAAGTTAAAAATTATAAAGAGTTTAAGAATATATTTTAATATTATAATTAATATAACTATAAATTTAATTTAAGAGATAACTATCTTATAGTAATTAATCTTATAATCTAGTTATTTTTTTCTTTAATATACTTATTTAATGATTTTAATTTAATATATTTTTTTTAAGCTTTTTAATTTTTTTAATAAACTTTATATTACTCTTTAACTATTTCTTATAATATCTTTAAATTTTAAAATACAGTATCTACTCTTCTAATATTAGATATTAAAAGATATAAAAGTATTTTTATAAACTACTATAGTATATTCTCTTATATTCTATATATAATAGAAATTAAGAAGTAGCTAGAGCTAGTAATTTCTTATATTTTAAACTATTCTTTCTTTTTAATACTTTTAAAGCTTTTTTACTTTAATATCTATTTTTTTTTAATTATTATTATTCTTTTTACTCTTCTTTTAGTCGTTTTAATTATTATATATTAAAAATATATCTTATTATACTATACTATATTTTATAGTATTAAGTATTATATTAATATATTTTCTAAACTACTTTATTATTTTTTTATAATCTAATAAGCTATCTTAAATCTGCTTTAAGAAAACTAGCTATATTATTTAATTTTATTTTAAAGTAAATCTTTTAATTATATTAAAGAATTTTTTTATCTAATTTACTATATTTTATATAAAAGTTTTTTTATAAGCTTTTACTCTCTGTATAGCTTCTTCTTATTTAAAGATCTAAACTTCTAGATTTTTTAGCTATAAACTTATTATAGTAAGTATATTATTATAAAATTTTTTATTTTTATAAATAATAATGTATTTATTATAACTAAATTATATTTTAAGATTTTTATATTTTTTAAGAGATCTAAATATATTTTAAAAAAATAAGACTTTATATAATTATTTTACTATTTTCTCTATATAGCTATTAAGTTTTTAAAAATTATATTATTATTTTTTATATATAATATTTAATATTAAATAATAAATTATATCTTTCTTCTATTATATTTTTATTATAATAAATCTTTTTATAATCTTAACCTTTAATTCTTAAGTAATTATACTTTTATTAAGTATGAATTCTTTTCTCTTAGGCTTTTTTAGTATAACTAGTCTTTTATAGAACTATTTTTTCTTTTTAATATAATTATTAAGGCTATAATAGTATATTTTATTAAGAAAAGCTTACTTTTAATTTTTTTAGTCTTTAAAGACTAATAGAAGCTTAGTTTAGTTCTATTAAGATATTTTAGTATTAATAATTAATTATTTAATTAGTTATATATTAGACTCTTAATTATTATAATCTTAGAAATTACTAAAATATAGTAATATAAATATATACTATTAATTTGTATATATTAAGATATTTAATTCTTTAAAAATGCTTCTGAGCTGGGGGATTGCAAGATATCTATCTTTTCTAGCTATTAGCATAGACTACACGCCAAGATACTAAATATATATTCACTTCTCATTGGCTAGATACTGCTAGATTTCCAGTATCACCGCCTTCTCAATGAAGCTAGCTCTCTATATATTACCAAGCTTGCAACAATATTCTAGGATCATAGCCCTAGCCCTAAGGAGATAAGTAACCAAACGCATGTGTTAGGGCACAGCATCTGGTTAAAGAAACTGAGATTCTGTACTCAAGGAAGGACGAGCTAGAAAAGTCTAGGAGGCATCGCTTCCAAGAGCGCGAATACGGCAAAGTTCGCATAAGGTGGAGGAAGCCTGCTATTACATTGGCGAACACTTCTCCGATTCTTTCAACCACTCAGAAGCATGATGATCAAGTCGATAACCCTCCTTGCCAGCCACGGGTAATTCTTAACATTATTTGCTTTACTTCGAGTGGAACCTCGTGCCTAGGTTACATTTATTGGAGGACCTTGGCTCTACAGTTGGCCAATTCTTGTTGCTGGAACATCCGTTGTTATTCCGTTCAACCACAGCTGCTGCTTCATTCAGCACACCTTCAGTACTAGAAATAATTCCGAAGAAGATATTCTCTCGACAACAGGATATCGGACAGAGATTATAAGGCGTTAAGAGACAGTTTTCTTCAGGATTGCAGCGAACTCCTGTGCGCAGAAATGTTCACATCCTCGATGGAATGATTGAACGGCTGGATTCTTCAATTTTTGCCTCAAATAACGAATGATCCGAGGAAGAAGGGGGCACGATATGTGCCATTGGACGGTGATATCTTTATTAGCATATTATAGAAAGGTTGCAGGATGACCTTAAAATTAGTTTGGCATGTGTATGTGCACAACGAAAACAATCAATATGACCGATTTGGCAATATCTCTATTATCCTGCGGTTTAGAATCTTGTAACTACCCCTTTCTCCTTCTAAATCCGATCTGAATAATAAGAAATCACTGTTACCATGGAACCGACTTTTTTGATGAATGTTCCACATATGAAACCCAATTTTTCCTAGCTCTTTGTTGAGGGAATTTCCTTGGTGCTACCCTAGAAGCCACAACATTCGACAAGTGTTAGATCTAGTTGTAAGGACGAACAGGGGGGGGCAAGAAAGGCGCCCTTTTCTAATGCCCAGCGATCATATTATTCTATATCGCAGCAGGTTGTGTTTGAGGTAAGCGAAAAATTACTACTTCAGATTCCTCGCGTCAAGTTTTGATGCAGTGAGTGTGGCTAAATGTCTCTCGAATTGCTATGCCCAATTCTATGTCTCGGCTATAAAAGGCACTACAAATATACTCACGCTCTAAATCAAAATTTCGAGTGTGTGGCATATAGCACTTTGAGGGTACGTACTCGATGATTCGTCATACTCATCTGACTTGTTCATGGACTAGCTAAATCTCTTATTGTCGATCAGGCCTTGGTGGCTCACCAAGGCTGCCGGATTCCAGGCCTCTGTCCGATATTACTAGCCAATCCCGAAAGCTAGAGGCCTCCAGGAATTACAACTTGGTACCTGTATTGGTGTAGGAATGGAAAATGTCGTGGTCTCACAATGGCGGCTCACCTAGCGGCATCGGCCTACGTATCTACACCGGAGGCAAGAAATAGGAGCTGATCATACTAAATGAAGCTCACAAGATCGACAGGTACCCTGATTAAAGGTGTAACGGATGATCGCCTGTCTAATGTCATACGAATTCCCGAAACGGGATCTGCGTACTAGACAAAGATGGGACCTTGGGGGCTGTAACTATGTGGAGCATCCTTCAGCATATATAGAAAACCTGCCGATGAGGCCAGGAGAGAATTTCATATAAGAGCTTTACATTACATGGTATCCAAACTTGACTTTCTCCTCGAAAGCCACCGAACATCAAGTAAGACCGGAACGAGGCTCTTTCTGGTATTATTAAGACCTCATGAAGATCTATTCGCCACTTTTAGCCTTAACGGCAACCTTGGCTGCCGCCGGTATTCCCCCCTCTTATTTTCTTTATCTTCACTGTCGATTAAACACTGACTTGGTGTTACTGTGCATCAGCCTCGACTGCTAGCAGCGCGTTCTCGCAATTCACACTCGTTGTTTCCGCATCTGACACCAGCATTAACGGAACAGCTTTAGTCGCCACCAACCATAACGAGATTGATATTGAAGGGGTACTCCAGCCTGTACAGGGGAAAGGCTCGCCATCTATCTTTTACTTTGATTCGGCAACCGGTCGTCTGGTAACGGACTCTGCTTTAACTTATAAAGAGCGATTTGCTTACACTCTTTATGGCAACTATACGAGCAGTGTGCGTTTCAACATCGGATCAAACATCAGCGGGGATATAGCTTATCCCATTTTCAATATTGTCGATGATGGAACAGTCATTGCTCCGAATAACTTGACTTGGGCATGGTGTCCAGATGAGTTCAACGTCGGAAATGGCTACTACCTCCCAGGTAGCATAACCCTAGGTGACCTCGCCGAAGGATGTGAGGCAATTAATAGGTTGAAAGCGGTAGTCGCCACGGCTTAGAATGATCTCAAGTCGATGTGTCATGAACAACGACAAACAAGATCTTTCGGGCCAAACACAAAGTGTGATGAGGTATGGCAATGTCGATAGATCGGTATATCTCATTGAAAAGCTTGGGAGGTCCTTCGTTTTCATGATTATTTCGACTGTTTAATGATTTAAAAATGATGGAAAATTGTTAAAGCAAGTTGTAAATCTCTCTATTAAATGAGTGGAGACAAATACCTAGGTAGATAATACAAGCAACCTCAAAAGCTTAACTCTACCAGTATCATAAGGATATACGGGACTTGCCATCAAACGTAAATTCTTTGCACAGCTTTCCTGCAATATCCTTATAAACCTCATTGCACGATAGCAGCCCACGCCGGAAATAAGTCTGGTGGTACAGCTCCTAAACAAGGTACCATTCCCGGGTCGCCTTTTTGCATGGCAGACTTGTAAGCTGGGCGTTTTCCAACGCGTTGCAGCCATGAAAGGATACCGTTGTAGCCAGTAAGATCAATAGGATAATAAAGCCTCATTGTCGTCACGGAAGTGACTGTCATGATATCTGCTGCTGTAAACTCATCTCCTGCCAACCAGGTCACCTGATTAAGCCGATCATTGAGCATATCTAGGACTGCCTTCACTTTGGCGTCTACGCTTTTCTGTACGGGATTTGCAGATGTCAGCTTCAGCTGTCCAACAAGCAAAGCCCTGAATATGGCTCCCTGCAAATTGGTGTTGGACTGATGGAACCAGTAAAGGTAATCGCTATAATTTTTGTGGGATGGAGGTAAAACCAGTCGCCCGCCTCCATGTTTATGGATGATGTACTCCACAATCGCCGCGCTTTCACCCATCGTCAGAGGGTGGGAAGGATCGAAAGTAGAGTCCGTGATTATCGGAGCGCCGCCCATAGGTGTGAGTGCCTTCATGTCAGGCGGAGCATAGAGAGGGCTTCGATTGTAACGTTTTAAATTGTATGGTATTCCAAGTTCCTCGCAGAGCCAGACAATCCGCTCGCTTTGGCTGCACTCGAGATGATGTACAGTTAACATCGCGGTAGGTAAGGGTGAGAACCTTGAATCCAATGGATAAAACGGAGCTCTTTGAGTGTATTATGAGTATTATGTTCTTTCAGTGTGATGAAATGTTAGACTACAGGTAGAAAAACATCTTTTATATAAGAATTGACGGTGGGATTTTCTGTATCTTTGACTATCCAAGTTGCGGAACCGCTTGGGAACCGCTACAGAGCCGCCACGGATCTCCGTGATGGGCTGGAGATATTACTAAGAACAAAATTCTAGACAGCCTTCTCAGGCTATTCGACAACCATTGACTGTTTCTTGTATCTGGAGTCACACCTCGTGAAGACTTCTTAACCGTGCCTTATTCTACAACGTCCTTGATGACAATCATTGTGATAGATCCCGTCTACCTCTGACCCTAAGCGACTCGGCGGCCGTATAATCAAACATACGATAATCAATTCCTGCGGATCACTAGCCCATGTAAGGTTGAATCTACATTTTACACACATATTGATCGGTTATAAGAGTGGAATCTTTGATTGTTGGAATCTGACGAGACTTCTTAATCAAGCAGCTCATCGGAATCGTCAATAGTCCAGCACTCCATCAGAAGATCTCCGTGAAACGTTACTAACCTGCTTAGCGGTGGCTGAATAAATCGCGATCCTGCCACCGTCGATCTCATATCTAGTAGACAAATTCAGCACAGGTTTGAGTGATAGCATCCAGTTGACTCCATCATCTGGGGTCTCGCTATCGATGATACGTTGAATAATATGATCGATACTCTTACTCAAAATAGCCACAATTGGCCCAGGACTCGCGTGATGTGAAATGAACGGTAACTTCATCCCCGAGTCGCCGGAGAGGTCGATGGATGCATTTTCGGTAGACATATCAGCGATGTGTTTAGAAATCGCAATAACCGACGAAATTGCAGCCGTCTCGTACTGTTTGGCTTTGTTTCCTGCAAGTTGTATAAAGTTATTTTCTAGTCGTAAAGAACTACAACGCGCTCGCCCAATTTGTTCGGCTAGAGTTAGGGTTCCTAGACTCCAAAATAGAACCAAATAACCTGTTTGGATAGTTTCAGTATTACATGCCATGAATCACGACAGGGAGCTAGAAACATACCAAAAGACAGTTTGGATGTTGAGGAAAGGGTCTCAAAGTCGGCCATACCTCGGTTACGGAACCCATCATATGTATGATTAAATTCCTCGACAAAGCCTATTGCAAGGTCTAAAGCACTGGCTAGTTGAGATGACTCTGCAATAATTTCAGTGTCTCGTACAATCTGCTTCACTTTCGCAGTTTGTCTTAATATTCGGTATATCAGAAGAACGGCTCGCTGGCAGACTAATGGTACATCCGCATCCACAAAATTCTCTACAGTCTGGGGAGTGCTTCGCAAACCAGTCACTATTACAAACCATCAGTCATTTGAACGTACGGCACACCTGTAGAACTTACCAGACAAGTCGAATGGGTGTTCGGTAAGTATACAATCCCGTTCTGTAAGTAAGGCCACAAAAGTGTCCTTGATATATGCAAACCATTGAAAGGCTTTGACAGAGGACTGAAGCAGTTTTCGGTAAGTCGAGGTGCTGCTCAACAGCTTGACATACTCGTCCACCATATTTTTTAAATTCTCAAATTGACGGAGACCTTGATCGAGAATATCGTTCAATTCCCCCGCAACATCTTTGGCCTCTTCTGGAGGAACGGACATGTGAAACAAAATCATTGCATACACCCGTGTGAAAGAGCTCCCAGACGTAGCGTTCAAAATTAAAGACCGCGCTTTGAACCATGAGCTGGCAAATGCATGAAAGTCCTCTGTGGATGCGTTTTTTGATCCTTGGAACATTGGAACTGATTTGTCCGTCTCGTGTGAGCTTGTTACTGCCCACTGAAGGGCAAAAACTCGTTGAGTTGCTATCAGCATGCGTTCATCTTCCACCTTGCTTCGTCGATCCAATCTATTTCCATAAAAGTGGCCAAAGTGGTCTAAAAATTTGGCCAATCCAACAAACGTGATTTTGATGGAATCGCCAAGCGGTATGTCTTCCGGTGAACCTCCTTGACGAAGATGTCTTAGAGCTGGCAAACTTTGCAACATGCCCATGATAGAGGAGTCTGCTATTCTAGGACCGGGAGCTTTGTTTGAAGGTCCACTGTCTTCGATCATCAGCGACCCGTTCTTAAAATCAAATGTGTATCTCTGACTTGGACCAAATGGATTGCATTCGTATTCCAGATATCTCGATTCCATCCCATGCATCATGGCGGCATAAGTGTGGTAAAGACATGTTCCTAACGACTTTGCTGTGAAGGTCGAGTTGAGCAGCTGTGTCGGGCTTCCCTTCCAAGAACGGGAAAGTTGTGCTCGTTCAGATTGTTCCCTAGAGCCAGGGTTTTGCGGCGGAAGACTGATTTGTAACGTATAGTTACTACTACCCGTGCTATTTGTGTCCAAGATGGACGGTTGAGCAGAATCAACGGTTGCCAGATCTTGCCATTCTTTACCGAGGCTTTCCAAATTGAGAAATTCGGTACCTATACCTTCGTTCAAGTCATCAAATCCAAGGGAAATATCCCCGTCGCGAGGCTGAAGAACTGAATTCCAATCCACCGTATCAAGATCGTCCACCAGCTCCCCGATGGATGTCAATTCTGTTGATTGAGACTGGTCTTGCTTATGGCCCGAAGTAGTAGAATATCGCTTCCTCTTTTTCTGTTCCACGCGTGCTAAGACGTAGTCGAACGTGCAATTGTATCCCAGCTCCTTGCAGCAGAGACAAGCCAGTCCCGGTCGACGAGTGGTTCCTTCATAAACACATTTGCGCTTCAATCGGCGACATGGATCGCAACTAGAATATTGGCGCCGGGATGACATTTTGAGTATATCATGATTGATTAGCTATAGTCGGCGTCTGAAGACTTCGACCCGGAAGGGTGAAGCTAACAAAATCCCATAGGTGACAGGTCGTCTCATTTCGCATGTAAAAGGGCAAGGCTTCCTTAGCGTGCTAGAAACCTACTGCATTAAACCCTGTATAGTTTAGTACGTGATTACAACTCTCCGAGTCTAACCCTAGTTGATCATCAATCAGGATCATGCCGGAGATTACCGAAGCTGAGAAGTATCCAAATTCCAGATCACCTTCAACAAGGATGAACGATGACTCTTGACCAATCGATTATTTGTCTCGGAATCTAGCTTTCTTTCTTGTACGCGTTATAACCATAATTCATCCGTAAGAAGAGAACACTTCGTATTCTATAGGTATACATCTATATACAAAATCGACATCTGGAGTGCTGGGATAAGGACTGGGAAATATTTATTTGCAGAATCATGACTAAAAAATTACTACCTAGTTTCATGATCCGCCGAGCTTGAGTAAGGTGATATCCCGAATTCTGAGATAGTAGCAAGAAAACTCATTTCATTCACAGGATCATTTCCATCAGCACAATTCAGTGTTGAGTTCCCCGCAAGTGATCTAACATTCTTAGTTCACCTAAGGCAAGGTGTAGCCTCCATCAATTATCAGATCCGCCCCTAAAACATCAAGTTAGTTTGATAAATCTCTCAACATTGAGTCGAAGTCTTAAGTCTTACCCGTCATATAACTACTTGCATCGCTTGCCAAGTACACATATGAACCCTTGAGTTCCGCGGCATTGCAGAGTCTGCGACCGGAAATCATGTTGAACCATTGATTGTCTTCTCCATTCTTCGGGATGAACTGTAAGCACTATTTGGACAGTCATCATCAGTCATTGATCAAATGCAAACTGCATTGTCTCATTCGCCCCATCCATCAATAACTTCCACTTACTTTCGGTGTCAATGAAACCCTTTGTTCGAACACACGTTAGCATAATGGTCGAAACGTGTGGTGAGAGTATAACTTACAGGTGAAACACAGTTCACTCTGGCAAAGCCCACCCACTCTACGGCAAGAGACTTGGATAGATGGACCAGGGCAGTTTTACTAGAATTATACGCGGCCTGCTTCTGCGGCACATTCACGAGAGTCGCTGATACCGATGCGGTAAAGACGATTGATCCTCGATGCGGAGTTCCTTCTTTTCCTTCTTTGTGCTATCTTTCGAAGACATTGGCCGCTGCTTGCGCTGTCCAGAATGCCTCATTGAGGTTGACATCAAATATTTCCCGGAACTTATCTTGTGGATATTCCTGAGCTGGAATATGATCGGCGATGCCTGCTTTGCTACCACAATATCGAGTTTACCAGCCCCAAGTTCTGCTGTTGCTTTCTCAATCGTAACCTGCACTTCGGTTTTCGATTTTACATCGCATTTGTATGCCACCACTAGTCGACCGTTATTTGCAGCGGCAATGGTCGCAGCAATGTCATCGGCCTCTGCTGGAGGAGTGCTTGTGTAGGTTATGGCAACATTTGCACCGGCCTCACACAATCCTCGAGCAACTTCGAGACCGATGCCACGACAGCCGCCAGTGACAACGGCAATTTTTCCCAACAGGTCAAAATGTGTAAGTACCGGTGCACTAGGGCACGGATGAGGTGCAAGAACCATATTTATAGAATCGTTAATAAAGATAATGTGTCTAATGCAGTTGTCATATTGTGTATTGCTGTTCTTAATGAGTAATTTTAAGATCCAGCTTACTATATGGCTTTACGGCTCAGTGGTTCGCACCCTCGTCCTACCATACGGACAAGAATTCATCACCGACAATCAATGCTACATACAATTTACGGACATCCCAGTCCTTGTCCACGAATGGAGTCATCTTTGAGCTCGCTTTTGATTCCTCTCTTCGCAGAACGGACAACAGTCAACCTGTTAGACCCACCCAGTATTCTATCAGGGCCGCTGCTTTTGCAGACGCTTAACAGCCTGCTTGCTAAAATCTCATTTGATTATTATATTGTATTTTCGTGTATGACACCAATTTGGTGGAGCCACTGATGCGTATCGCTCCTTCGTGAGTGTCGTAATGTAACTACGTAGATAACCCGAAAGGCGAATCGCTCTCAGGGTGCCTTCCAGACTCGCTTTTGATATAGTAGATTTGAATATTTATAGAAGCAGATTATTAAGATAGTGTCGCTACTTCCACAACTGACATGAAGAAGGTCATTTGTTTCAAACACTTCTACCCTAGTATCTAGTCAAATATGATTCAATAATAAGGAATTCATTGAACTCCCTCGATGATGACTTTCAAAGTATCTTCCTGTGCCTTCTTTACCAACTCGAATGCCTCTTCTGTTTGCTCGAATTTGAATCGATGCGTAATAAGAGCTCGAGGGTTAACCTTGCCTGATGCAACTAAGTCTATGGCACTTGAATAACACCCGGTCGTGTATCGAATTGAGCCTTTAATAACAAGAGCTCTAATGCATGCAGTTGTGATTGGGAAAACGACGTTCTATGATAGTAAGAATTCCTACTCAAATCATTCTTTTAAACGGGCCGCTGACCTCCTTGCCCATTCCGGCTTGCACGTATGTGGCCCCTTTCTTTGCTGCATATACACCTCCCTGAATGCAAAGCTCAGCTCCAGTACATTCGAGCACAATATCGGCTCCGTCCCCGAGGCCAAATTTCTCAATAATGTGCTCGGCCATGGCACGAGCTATATCAACCGGGTCCTATCCTTCCTTCCTCGCAGATGCTGGCACATAAACGTCGTCTGCGGCAAAATTCTTTGCAAATTCTGCCCTTGACCGGGAAATGTCAACTCCAATAATCCTTTTGGCACCATAAGCCTTAGCAACTGCCTGATAGAGAACCCCAATCGGCCTCCAACCAAATACAACCACTGTCCGGCCTGCTCAGCGGTCTGCCACCTTAAAGATTTGCACAGACACGGCCACGGGCTCAACTAGTTCACCATCTTCTGCATTCAAGTGATCGGGAAGAGTATAGCAGTAATCCCCGGGAACGATCTATCATTTTTGCAGAGTTCCATCATGCGGCGGGGTGGCTGCAAAGACCGTATCTTCACACAGATTGTACGCGCCGGAGCGACAGTAATTGCAGCTGCCATCCGTCAGTTTATTATTACGCGAGCATACCAAGAATCAAAAACAGATTACGTACTATCTGCACGGTACACCTGCTCTATCGCAACTCGATCCCCAACTTTCACATTCTTCACCTTGCTACCCACCTCTACCACGACTCCGGAGCTCTCGTGTCCCAAGACAATCGGGCTGGTGAGGATGAAGTCACCAATGCGACCTCTCTGCTAATAATGAACATCGCTTCCACAAATACCAGTCTGCTCAATATGTACTCGAACGTCGTGCTCGTCACGTAATTTTGGGATGTCGCGGTTTTCGATCGATGCGTTCTTGATCGATTTCAGGACAAAGGCAGGGTTCTAGACGATATCAGCTCAAGGCTCATTAAACGATTCAGTCTCACTTCAACATTTAACGAATAGTACATACAATTTGAGCCATCTTTGAATAAAGTATATGCGGAGTCACAATACCACCGAGTACCTAGGTAGTAGTTTAGAGTCCTCAAACCCAAATCAGTCAACTTTTTCCGATGATGTGGCCGAATGTTACAGCTATTGAAGCAGCCGGTGAGGTTGTAGACGAGGACGCATGGCTCGAGTTTCTCAAAGGGGGGGGGCGATGGTAGAATAAATTACCATTCTGATTCACGGAATAATTGTTCTAGCCAGACTGCGAAATTGATTGATTCGATTCCAAGGTTATGGTGCCGACGGTGGACTAGTGTATGTACTCAGTTCCAGCGAATTACTTAGTAGAATATATATCATTTTGATGCGAGCTCAAGAATGAAACTATTACCTAACAACCATCCAAATAAAATTGTAAAAATCAGTGGACCCGTTGTATTGCCAAGTTTTGAAGATAGAACCCAACAGTAACTCAAACTCCCCTTTTATGATAAAGCTTGTCGTCACTCGCGTGGACCATGGTGAAGTCACCAGAGTCCTCGGACCATACGATAAACCGGAGATGCTCACCGGTCTCAGAACTCTAACGTTTCAAGTGCACCGATCGTTCCACCAGTACATAGTCCGGCGAGGGTGACTGTTGTCCGCAATGTGGAGGCACTTCATGCGACTTCGGTATTTGATTAACAAGATCCACACTGTCTTTCCCCAGATTCTCCCCATAATCAAGGCGCACCACCGTATGCAATGGGCTTGATGCCATATGGGTTAATGATCCACTCTGCTCCCCTGATCAAAACCGTATCGCGAGTCATAAGACCTCATATATCAGACAATCATGCTGCCGCCATTACTCTCAAGAACTACAACAATTCTCATGAAATCCCTGTACGATAAGGAACATATGGAGAGGCAATATGAAGGTTCACGAAATTGTTGGGCACGCCATTGCTGCCGTTCTGCCCAAATATGACCAGTCCTGGTTTCGAGTTTCTCACCTGTTACAACTCAACCTCATTCTTCTTGTGCCTTTGATGTCATCTGCTGTTGCAGGACACGATGGTATGCGTCTAGTGATTAATTCGAATTACTGACACCGCGCCCCTTTATGCAACTGCTAACATGCAATGTCCAGGATCGATGATGAATGCCCTTCAATCGACCAGCCAGTGGAAAGATTACTTCGGCAATCCAACAGGTTCAGTACTCGGTGTCGTCAACGCTGCACAGTCAATCGGAAGTTTCATCTCTCTCCCTTTCGTTGGCCATCTTTCGGATCGTTTCGGTCGTCGCATTGTATTGCTGTCAGGGGCTGTCTCAATCATCATTGCGTCTGCTATCCAAGCTTCCTCTGTCAATTACGGCATGTTCGTATTTTCAAGGGTGCTTGTTGGTATTGGATCAATGCTCGTTGTGCAGCCTTCGCCGATGTTAATAACGGAGCTGGCTTACCCTACACACCGAGGCAAATACACCAGGTATATGCAGTTCCACATTCGGTAGAGTTGAAACAATCCAGTTGACCCGTGTCTAACTTTATTTTATATAGCGCTTTCTGGACTATCTACTACGTTGGTGGTATACTTGCCTCATGAGCTACTTATGGCACCAACAAGCATTTCAAGGATAGTTGGGTCTGGAGAGCTCCTTCAATTCTTCAAGCAGTGTTTCCCTTATTACAGGTACTTTTTTGGTGGTGGGTTGCGGAATCGCCACGCTATGTTTATCCTCGTTGACAAATATATGGAGGTTGTGAGTTGAGCTTATGGCTGAGATGCTACATAGATGGCTCATAGCCAATCGACGAACAGACGACGCCGTTCGAACATTAGCCCAGTTCCATACTGGAGGAGATACTCAACATCCACTTGTTCATTTTGAGGTGGAAGAAATTGATAGAACGATTGGAATGGAAACAGGAGCGTCGAAGGTCGAATGGAAAACGTTGGTGATGACACCGGGCAATCGCAAGAGATCCTTTATCGCCGTCTGCGTTGGAGCATTTGCTCAATACAATGTATGCAACTAACCCCGATCCTACATACTATATTAAACCAAGGCCTTACGCTTTGTTCAGGGAATCGCTGTTGCTCGTACTATTTGACGCTCGTCTTGGACACGGTTGGTGTCACAGATACTGATACCCAAACACTGATGAACGGGTTGCTAAACGCCTTCAACTTTATTGTCGCTCTGGGTGCAGCGTTGCTAGTTAACAGATTGGGACGTCGGACTCTATTCCTCTGGTCTGCCGTGGGCATGTTGATATCATTCATTATTTGAACTGCCTGTTCAGCTGTTTTTGATAGCACCCAAAACACCGCACTGGGTCGGACTGTCATCGCCTTCGTTTTCTTATTCTACTTCCATTACGACATTGCATATACGCCACTGTTGCTGGGATATCCGACCTAGATATTTCCTTATTCAATCCGCAGCAAAGGCTTGATACTCGAACTGCTGTCAGTTTACGGATCCTTGATTATTCTAGCATTTGTCAACCCCATTGCGCTCGGCAATATCGGATGGCACTATTACATCTTTTTCTGTTGCTTCGATGTTCTCGTGTTAGTGGTTACCTACTTCATGTTTCCTGAGACCAGGGGGTACTCTCTCGAAGAAATTGCAGAAGTGTTTGATGGTCCTGGGGCGGTTGGACAAGTAAGCATGTCTTCTGGACTAAAAGGGGATGTTGATGAAATCGGTGAAGCAGAGCATGTGGATTGAAGCATGTGAGCTGATAGGTTTCTACCTTGGTAGGTAGTGCTAAAGTCGCGGTGATCGTCTTGCCATTACCATAATTTTGAAAGAGGGTGATGTTCATGGGTGGAAGCATTGACTATATACAATCAACCCATGTGATTACGTACAAATACATCGGAATTGGAATGGATTATCGTTTCAATCATTCCTTCAATGTTGGTCCCAAGAGTAGATTCCGTGACGGTATTTAATTTGTCCAACTGTTCAATACAGTAAGTTGACTTTCAGGTTCATGTTCATGCCTACCTATATGGATCCATAGCTTGAGCTTTCGATACCTATTTATATATCTGAAGCTATCTCGGTACATCAATTGATTTGTACCTAGGTAGCGCATTGCACAATACCGATAGGTCATAAAAGCGTGTTTATCAAATAGCTTTTGCATTATTTCGCTTGTATTTAGTTATTTAATACCTTTTCCATATTGCGAAAAGATATTTATTCTATCATCAGCAACATAGTATCATAATTGGGACTATAAGTAACATCGTTCAACATCGGTAGGGTTACGTTTTTTTTTGCCCTAACCCTATACCTACCGTACCGTAGAGTATTGAATGCGAACTAAGGTCTTTCTTAGCATAGTCATGACGATTAAGTTACATAGATCTGTTGAGCAGTAATTAGGGTTAGGCCTCTTTGAAGATTTATCCTTTCTAGATTCATGGGTATTTTCGCTGCCTCAAAGCTAGGGTTGTCAGAAGACATACGACCTCTACGGAGTAATCCATACTAATATACTCACTACCTAGGTACCCCGATAGTAAATACCAGAAGAGGAATCCTAAAACTGAGACACTATTTTCTTTTCGTTTTTACTGGCTCATCTATTTTGCACTCGGAATATTGTGCTGCTTTGGACTGGGTGGCTAGCTGATATGCGGAATGCCTGCAAGTTCATAATATGTTGTGGAAATTAGCTCACCTCATCTATTGAATACCCCTCTACTCCGTACATGCCGACCGCGTATACTTGAGTGGATTCTAGTTTGATGTGATGGGCATGCTATTAACTCCACATGGTAACCTAGTGAGAAAATCTTGGCCTCGGTTACAAGCACGATTCATAACTATGGAGTTCATGTAACTATTACGTACACTTCACTTATATTTACTATCGTGTCTGGTATATCAATGGCCGGAGAGACCGGCTCATGCATGTACTAACAAACACTAAAGTATGAAGAGTATATTCCTACTTGGTTTGGTCTGCTGCGGGTAGATCATTTCTGGGGTACGTAGAGATCCATACATTAAATCATCATGATACTCTTTGCATGTGCCAGTTAGGTCGTCGAAGTACTATATTACTAGTAGAATGGGTAACATGGAGTCCCAGCTCCTTAGATGGAAATAGCAAATCACCTGCGACACTTCTGAAAGTGGCTATGGTAGCCGAGCAGATTCTAGATCAACAGGAACTGATATGTTTATGGGATTATGAGGGGTGATATAATAATAGACATCCCTGTCAGTATTGTTCATGATCCAGAGTTGCTGACTAGATTAGGTTGTAAGTACACTCATGAACCAGATCAGCTTGATTTGCTGCTTAGATTTGCCCGAAATGCTGTCGAGACCACGCACATACACGCTTTGCATGGGCCACTTATCCACTGTCAATTGGCTTACAACTTGCTCAATGTCCGTGGTGGAACCTGAGCTGCATCATACGTCGCAAATCTGTGCACCCCACAGGATACTGAAAACACACGCATAACGAGTGCTAAAACTTCAAAGGAAGTAGGTAACTACGGCACGCTGTATCGCTAAGAAATCCGTCAATATGTTTGGAGGAAGGGAAGTACTACACAATCAGAGTCATTTGCCCACCCGGACATTTCTGAAGTGCAAGTTCGTATCGATTCTAGCGTAGCACGCCCTTGTTTCAATCTGGACCGACAGCGGGGATGTTTGGCTGACATCCAGTAGCTCGCTTCGAGCGCCTCGAAATCTTCGTCTTCTCCACTAACACGGACTATTGCCAGCCAGTGGCAGCCACCCGTCCGGCGTCGTCCAGCTTCAGCTGTTCTTCCAATAAGGTGGCTCGGAGAATTGTACGTAGTAACTCACAGCCCCGATTGACAGCATGAAAACTAAATAGTAATCAACCATCTTCCACGGAGCAGAGTCTAAAAATTGAGAAACAGATCGAGTCTCGAACAGTAGGGCGACGATCAGCAGCAACTATAATTGAATCGTCCAGTCAGACCCCAGCATTCGACGCCAGCCAAACTCACCAGTTCGTGTCGGAAACTCTGATCTTCGGCTTCTAGCCTCTCCACCGGCCCACTTGAGACCGGGCTGGCTGTGAGCCTGTGTCAACCGCCACGCGTTGTTGACCTCCACGTCTTACATCTTCGCGTCGAGACACAATGCAGCGGCAGAAGTCACAGATTCATACGGTCATACCCTTGTCATGTTTGCAGCACGCTTTTGAGTGTTTTGTAACCGACCAAGTTCAGTGACAAATACCTCGGCTAAGCGTAGCAAGCATCTTTGCATAGGCTCCAACTACGTATTTACATCGCGATGATCCTCATGTTGCTCCATAGCATCCGGTACGTGAGTCAAGCATTACTCTATGGCATAGGATATTTGAATCGTAAAGTTTGCCTTGATGGGGTTGATGGGGTAGATCTACTCACTGACGACGATGAAGGCATGACCACGACCTGAGACGATGCCAGTTAGAGTTAGATGTCCTGACTGCTGTCTCTTGGTGTGACAATGATTCGGAAAGATGAACGACCTACGCTTTCATATGCGGGTCTTTTCTCCGGTTGGCTCGAACGTGCTCATACCCCTGCGCTTCAATTGAAACATTTCATTCGAGACTCGTCATCCGAAGCCGAGGAAAAAGGAATCAAATGCATGTACGGTTCAGGCAGCCATATATTGCTACGAGGTGTCTCAAATGCAGCACATTGTTACACTGAAATAGAACCCTGGGCAAGCTATATCGCCTATACCGTCCAGTGGCTGGTAGACGGCTACGGCGGCTTAGCTGAGCGCAAGAGGAAATCTGCAGTCGGTCTCTTCGTCTCCACCTGCAAATTGTCCACGAGCCATTGATTTGGTTCAATTGCACAGATCCTGAGGTTGACTTTTTGAGAGCTCGGGCCGTCGTGCTGCAAGCTGTACTCCACATTCTTCTTGTCAAAATTTGCTTGCGATATGATTCAATGGGATCAGCAACCAGTTTTGGCCAGGTTCGTGCATGGATGGTTCCAAATTGAGACGACGATGTTTGTGGATCACTTGATCATTCCAATTTTGATAAGAATTCTTTAATCTGATGGGCAGATGCTAGCTGTACTCGGGCGCTAGACATGAATCTTGCCACTATAGGACAGAATCATATATCATCCCACTTCTGAGAAAGCTTAAAGTCGGAGTAGCCGGGTGAACCTCTGCATTAGGAAAGTTATTCAAGGTTCCACTGTGCATAGTGCATCGAGAGCTCGGATGGTTGGCTCTGATGCAAACGACCGTCAGACCCTTGTATTCTGCGAAATAGCTTTAATAGACAGGGAGTACGCACGTCAAAGGCTCGAAGTGATTTTTCTTTACTCGATTCTTTACATACATCATACTGAAGCTGTTGGATGTTTTGTCTTAAGTGCTTCAAGTGTTGCAATAGAGGACCCGAAAGTGACCCTCCTCTTCCCTCAAAGTTGGTTTCATCACCACGGAAATCCTCGGTAATAAATCCATCGGTGCATCGCGTTGATCAAAATACTATTAAGCCTCCGAAGGATACCATCCAACGGAAGCCAAACGCCCCAACTATCTCAAGCCCACAACATCCTCCTCCTTCAACAAACATGGCACCGACTCTACAAGTGGAGTCCCCCATGAATCCTTTGTCTCCCGGGGCGGGGGGCCACTGGAGACGAATCTCTGGAGGTCTTCACGATTTCGACAGTGTCTCGAATGGCGCTGCCCGCTCGGTGGTCTCACGAAGAATCTCCAGAAAGACAGCAGGCGCTGGAGAGTCATCAAACATTTCCAACGTGGTATATTCCCTGAAGCGCAGAAGTGGCGATGAGCTGGGAGTGACAACATCGTCCAAGCTCATGAATGCAAACCACGCTACACTCCTGGACTGGATCCGTCATCAGCGTATGAGCAAGATTCCTCCAGAGGGAAGCAGCTATGACAAGGTCCTCGCATGGGCTCAACTATTTGTCGAGCGTTTGCACTCATTCGACCTCGCTATCGAGCACTTTGCGGGAGATAGCTACCTGGCTGCACAGTTGGCATACGGTTATTGTGCAATCTTGCTAGAGGTTTGCGTCCTTTCTCATGTTATGTCACTTTTCTCGAACTAATGCCCCCTTCATAGCTTGGTGAAGAAAACTCTGCCGCCCTCAGGATCTCTTTCGGATTTTTCTACAGCATCTCAATGGTGCTAGTCAACCTTCTCGAGCGTACTGAGCTTTTCGCGGTGTCCCAAGAGATCAAAGAACAACTCGTCCTGGCATTGACCGACTTAGTCACGCTAGTGGCCAGTGTATCGACATACTTTCACAAAGCTCTGCGAGGGCTGACAAAGCCTTCCATATCCGTGAATATTTATGGCACGTTCTCGGGACAGATTGAGAGTTTCCGCGGTCGGTGCGAGAAGATCTCTGAGGCAATGTGGAAACACCAACTCCTGAAAGATGACTTGGATGGGGAGCGAGGTAAGCTTCTGCAACGATCATCAAACAGAGATTACGTCCGTTACATTGACTAACATCATTCTTTTTACAGTTTCCGAGATCAAATCTATCAGACAATGGTTGGCTCCAGAAGACCGTGTGCTCGCAAACGTTGCCGAGAATACTTCACACCTTGCCCATGACCGTGAAGAATTGACATGCCTTTGGTTGAGTCCATATCTGACTCGTTTTCTAAAAAGCCAACAACTCAAGGGTCTGTCAATTTCAGGTGCACCGGGCTCAGGAAAGACAGTTTTAGCTTCGGTCATTGTTGACCATCTACAACACCCTATCGGTGGTGTTACATACAACACACTATTTATTCCAATCAGTAAGAAAGAATCCTCCTTCTGCAGTCGACCAAACTAATTTATTTCCCAACTGTCAGATGCTCGTGTTCCGGTTGAGACCGAACCTCAGGCAGTGGTGAAGTCGATCCTTCGCCAGTTGTTTGAAAAACGAATCGGTAACACGCAGTTGTTTCAAATTCTTTCCAATGCCTACGAGCGTAGTAGAAAAGCCGTTAGCATGGATGAATATGAGAAAATCCTTTGGGATGCCTTAGACGCTTCCCTTGGATCCCCTCTCCGTGGAGCCAAGCCTGTCGTTCTTGTCGTTGACGGTCTCGATGAAGCCTCTGGCTCTGAGTCGATTTTGCTTCAGAGGCTTCAAGCGGTTACGCACAAGACTGCAAACTTGAAATTGATCGTTTTGGGATCTCAGAAGTTCGAGGCATCAAGTGAACTCACCAACATACGCATAACATCGGAGTTGATTTTTGACGACATTGCGGCCGTGGTTCGCAATGGCTACGAAACTTACCCAGTTTATACCAAGCTATCAGAGACCGAACAAGAAATCCTCATTGAGCAAATCACCCAGGCTGCCAATGGCTCGTTTCTGTGGGCTAAGCTTGCATCCAAGCTCGCTCGCAATGCAGAAACCCCTGAAGCCCTGCAAAAGTCTGTCAATTCTTTAGTGACTTCCAAGTTGACTATTGTAGACTTTGTCACGCAATTTTTGCAATCTCCAGATCTTACGGAGGACGCAAAGCTCATGTTGGTATGGCTAGCCACTGCGGATCGTCCTCTATCTCAGAGCGAACTCTCCACGTTGCTCTCTATCCAGATTGACAAGGCGACAGTCACGGATCGCAAAGTTGACGTCTTGAAACTCCTGAAGCCAGTAAACTCTCTTGTATACGTCGAGGATGGTTACGTGTATCTCCGACACGGTCAAGTTCGCTCCGCCGTCATTGATATCTTCTCTAAAGGCAAGTTTATTCCAAGCATCAAGGATAGACATGCCGACTTGTTGAGAAGACTCTTTATATACGCCCGCTTTGCAGTAACTGAAGATCACGAGCCTTCATTGACGTCGTTCGATCGCTTCGAAAAATCCAAGCTTCTTGACAAATATGTCCTTCTTGACTTTTCCTTGCGATACTGGTTCACACATCTCCTTCAGACGACAACATTCACCGCAGATGGCGAAGCTGGGGTTTCAAAGGAATTTGGCAAGCTTTTCCCGACAAACACAACATTCTTTTTGCTGGAGCAGACCGTCTGGGAACATAGACCCGTACCAACTCTTCTGTCATGGTACACAACGGTCACGAAGCTCACGCGTACTATCCTTACGCCCAACCACTTGGCGACATTGCAGTCAATCCTTACCCTTGCCACCTTCTACCGCCAAATCAATCGCTATCCGGAGGCCGGTCAGTTGTTTTATGAGGCAACTTCTATCAGCCGCACAGTACTCAACTCGCAGCATATCATTACTACACAGGTCGCAAGTCTCTTCTTAGAAGTGACTGCTGAGAAAGTCACCGAAACCAAAACGGAGATTATGACTAGAAGAGAGGAAGTCCTTCTTCTACTTGTGGATTCCTACAAGGCTCATTATGGAGCAACGTCTGAGATCGTGATTTCAACACTGACTCAGTTGGTTGAACACTACCAGCTCATCAAGGAAGAGTCTAAGGCGAGAGAGATCATCCTTTCACTCAGGTCAGCTACCATACAGCAATATGGTGCAGACTCTCAAGAGGCTCGAGACATAGGTGGCAGCCTGAATGTACATCTTACTGGCCATACTACCCAAATCGAGACGGATACGCAAACAACACTGCTCCTAGACGTCGAGGAGAGGGACGAGCTTGTTGAATCAGAAACCCAAGACTTCTGGGCTCTCTTGAAAAAAGCGGAACAATATTCGTCTGAAGGCCAATTCCATCTTGCCGAGCAGATATTTGTTCAGATCTGGCAACGTGCAAGCAAGGAATGTCGCATGCACTATTCGTCGGAGTGGGAAGAAAGAAAGTTCAAGGCTGTTCTATCATACTCTAAATTTTTGAAAACGCAGAAGCGGGAGTATGAGGCATCCTCTCTACTCACCACGACATGGCAAGAGTATGAACAGACAAGCGTGGCAACCGAGACCTCTGTTTCTTACATATCTGAAATCGCCAATGTCATGAAGACCGTTGGCTTAGCTAGTCTTGCCCTTTCGGTCTATAAGCGGGTTGCGCAATTCTACGAGAGCACCAGCCGGACCCAGACTTCTACCTACAAAGAGATTCAACAGAGCATCCAGGTTACATCGCAGGAGGTGATGAAGGTGGTCTCTTCATCATCCTCGGTCACTTCCGAAACCACACTTGAGGAGATTGTGTATGAAGCGTCGTCTTCTATTACCAAAGTTGACCAAACGTCAATTACAGCTGTCTCAACTCTTTACGAGATGTACATCTCACAGCATCGCTGGCACGATAGCACCCGTTTGATCAAGCGAGTTCTCCATGGAATTTGGCCTAATCTTTTTGCTCCGTCGCTTCAAGATGTTACTCTTCCGGGCAAACATGTTGACCACTGCATTGAGCTTGCTGAAAAATTAAGTCAATGCTATCACGCCCGTCGCCGACTTGGAAAAGAAGAGGATATCCGCACAAGAATTTATCGAGCAGTTCGATCCGATCGCCAAGTTGGAGACAAACTTCTTGATCGTGTCACAACAGAACTTTTACGCTTGTTCGAACGCACTTCTCAAACAGACAAGATCATCACACTCCGCCAGGAGTTGTTGACTGATTATATTGGCAAATACGGTCTTCACCATTCCATCGTGATTACCAATCTCTGGGCTCTAGCGGAGCTGACGCGCCCACGTCCCATCTTCGTTGACTACTACCGTCAGATTGTTACTGCTATCAACAAGGACTCCGATGTCTGCCTGCCCGATGCATTTGAGCCTCTTGTCATTGTGGCTACAGAGTTGTGGACTCAAGGACGTTATTCTGATGCCGTGCACTACTACCAGATTCTTTATAAGACCTTCCTTCAACAGCCAAAACTGAACCCTAAGTTCGAAGACCAGGAATTTGTCAAATTATTCTTCACGCGATACACTCATTCTCTTCGGGCTCTACAGACAGAGTTCGCTATAATTCACAAAATCACAGTCGACTATCAGGCTAAGGTCAAGGCCACTTTTGGTGCGACCGCATCAATCACAATTCAAGCGACCCTGACATTGGCCAAAATCTGTCAAGAATCAAAGCGGCTTGAAATTGAGGCAATTCATCTGTATGAGGAGCTACTGAAAATCAAGTCCGAGGAGATTGACTACCAGGAGATCACTGCCACCCTCGATGCTATTTATGAGGAGCAGACTGCCATCGTAACTTCGACCGAATCCGAGTCGGTATCTTCGGCCCAAGTTGAGCGTGCGGTCTCCGTTCTCAAGCGTCGTATTACGACTGTACGCAAGAGCCATGGCTGGGCCCACGAGGAGTCTCTTTCCAAGATGCAAGAGATGGTTTCCTTCTACTCCAAGCGTAACGAGACTGAGACGGTTCTCAAGGAGTTGAAGGAGGCTACGGTGCAGATTCTCACTACAGAAACATCCTCTACCAAACTTATTGCCAGTGCTTCGGCCATTGCAACCAGTTACATTGCATCCAATCAGATCCACAAGGCTACTGAACTATCTCACGAAATATACCGACAAATTGTCATGAAGGATAGCGCAAATGTCAAGTCTGTCAGCTTCGATGTCACATCAAAAGAACGCCAGAGCCTAGTCTTTTTGGCCCAACTTGAATATAGTCTGCGTCAAAACTCATCGGTGACACTGAATGAGATCTTCTCAGCTTTGACCACTGAGTATATTTACTTTGAGGAGTACAGAAGTCAACTGAAGTCAACAAGTGCCACTCTGCAGACTCTTACATTCACTGCTGCACGACTACATGCATTCTTATTATCCAGAGAGCGCCACTCGATTGCGACGCGAGTATATGAGGATTTCCTCAATTACTTCTTGGGCACAGAGGGTAAACGCATCAAGTTGACTGAGATATCTCAGGCGAGAATCTTCACACTCACGTTACTCAACTACTTTAGCCTTCACGAGACCAAGAATTTCCTTCGTTCTGTCGGTATAGCAAGTCACGAGCATACTCAACAGCTAATTGCCGCTAAAAGATACGACGTCGCTGCCGACCTTGCCCTTGCTGCTTTCCGTTACATTTCTGCTCATGCAGAGTATCGCAGCGCGGCAATTTTGAAGTTTGTTTTCCAACTTAGTCTTACCGTTGCTGGACGCAACGTCGTACCGGTATCTGATGACGCTGCTCGTTCGAAGTTGCTCAAGGTTTCTTCTGTGATCCTGCAAGAAGCATTCAAGGTCATCAAAGAACTCAAGATCAACTTGACACAACTTAGCCTTGCTCATTTGAACAATCTCATTGCTCTTCTTGGGGAACAGCAGGACTACAAGTCTCTCTCCTGGCTTTTGACATTACTTTGGAACAGTCGTGAGGCTCAGCGGTCGTGGCAACCATCCGTCACTTTTGCTCTGGGACGTCGTTTCATTCTTGTGCGCTACCTAGTGGGAGCGGTGTCGGGTGCGCTCCGTCTCGCGGAAGATATTGTCTATAATTGTCGCCGCGTCCACGGACCTCGTCACCCCAGCACGCTCGAGATGTCTATTCTCTTGTCTCAACTTTACACCAGCGTCGCTCAGCGGTACCAGAGCCAGAAGTCCGGCCAGGAGATCGCTCATCGCTACTACAAGAAGGCCGCCGCCGTTCACGAAAACATTCTGCGTGTATTCACCGATCCTTCGTTTGCTGAACTTGAAGGTGGTGATATGAGCATGAGTATGGATGGATCCACCTATTCTCTCGAATTGGCCAATGTTGCGACTAGTAACTGGACCGAGGGCCAACATGTCCGTCAACATCTTGATCTCCTAAAACTCGCCATTGAGCGTTTGGGTGACTGGCCCAAGGATTACAGCGAGTTCGAGCGTCTCAATGCGGATATCTTCCGCGAATTTAAAGAAGACCTCAATGGCGTTGAGGGTGTAGAAAAATGGACCCCGAAGAAGTTTGGATCCGGAAAGGCTGAGAGAAGTGATGACCTGTTGGATACGAACATCAAGAGTTGGGACATTGTTGAGGCATCAGCTTCGAATGGATTCCATGCAGAGGAGGAGGAGGAACTCTAAATTGATCATTAATTTACCTTTCCTTATGTTCTTATCTGCCTACACTGCGGTTTCTTTAGTTCTTGTTTACTTTTCAGACACCTAATCTCCCCCCACATCAATGCCACTATTTCTATATGTCGATTCATCTTTCTGTTGTTTCCCTGCTTTGAATAATTCTCTTAGCATACTTTCCTATATACATTGAAATTTGTGGTTGTCTAGCCTAGTTTCATGAATCAATTGATCCACTGATATGAACCACAATCCTAAGTTGTCAGAAAAGTCATGTAGACCCTTTCAACGACTTTACTATTTGGACCAGCTCGATTTCGCTAAATGTAGGATATAGAGCCCGACTATAACCTAAGCATTGTTCGTATAGAGTCGATTTGCTTCCACCTCGCGCACCCACAGATTCCACGGCCGCATGACCGACCACTGTGTCATCTGAGTCGTAGCATGTATCTCAGAGTCGTCCAAGTAGTACAATTCTCCAACAGGGGCTCCTGCCGTAGTACTCGCAGCAAGTTGAAGAGTCAGCGATGCGGTTTGAATCCGAGCATTCTCTACCGTATAAATAGCTCTGAAGACACTCTCTATGACGCTTTCACTAATCACAGTGAAACCATGGCCTCTCATCAATACAACCGAGTGATAGGAATCATTCGTTTCTTGGGAAAAGCAAGACGATACATGTTTGCCTAGTCGTTGGTTCCTTATTCCTTATCAGAAGATCCTGGACGTCCTCTTCTGAATAGAATTCGGCAATATCAAACTTGGGAACGTATTTTCCTAGGTTCAATATGAATTTTGTCGATTATGTCCCCGTACTAGGCCCTATTCTTTGTGGGAAACATACCTAGGAATCCAGACATGTGCATACACGGCCGCAGATCAACTCCTAGAGAAAGTGAGATACCATACGAGACCGATGAAAACACGCAAACACTATGTGAGTAAAGGTAGGGAACATACCTGTAACACTGAACGGAAGAATGGCAGCAGCGTGACTGTGGATGACGCTGTTGACTGTCGGGTATCTTCTGTATATTTCACTGTGTAGGAATCGCTCGACGTAGCTCTCTGGACTGCTAGGGTCGACCGGGGAAGCATCCTCTACCCAGTACTCAACAATGTCGGCTCTCGATGACAGAAGTGCTGGAGCCATGTTCTGGGGCATTAAGAATGTGTCCTTCTTTTCTGGATGTCGAACACTTAGATGACCGTAGGCATCCAGGACGCTGAAGGCTTCATGAGTCTGTGGCAACACCTCAAGATTCGCGGACACTTACCCATGGTGATGAAGGATATGGCACCAGGTGATGATTGTCTGCCAAAGGGACGGCGTTGCAGCGTTGGTATCTTAATATTTCCATTCTCTATATCGTTTTGCAATATTCCGCGGAGTCGCAACATAGATCACGATAAGCAAGATTCTGGGGAAATGCCAGACTGATTGGAAGAATCTCTTATGGAAATTGCAAAGGCCGCAAAACCCGGGGTCCCGTACGCCCACTGGTGGCTTTGGTAAAACCTGCAAGACCTGTTAGATTGTACGTTGCGCTTATAATGAGAAATCAACAATATGTGTATCAATAATGTATGTTTCTGTAATCTCGTGTAATCCTATCTGGCTTGTATTTGGCTGTAGAGCCACATTCGAAACCTCACAAAAATTTAATAATCAACAGTACATAATGCGTTTGCATTTTAGAGATGTATATCCGCGGGTTTTTCTATTATATCCGTTATTGCTGGACGGCAGTTCGTACGGATGGAAAAAAAAAAAAAACGAACAATCTGCCTGATAACCATTGCGTATTTCTGCAGAAGGACATCTCCACGATATAATCTCGAGTAACAGTCCGATCAGTGCCTTATCTCCCTCCTATATATAGGTAGTATGCATTATTAACATGAGTAGATTGGGGGTACATTAAAATTCTAAAACGGTGACTTGAGTAGAGGTTGGTACCGAGTAAAAGTATCAGCTTTCGAGTAGTACTCATGTGCGCCGTCGTGAAGTGGTATTGTTGTCTGGGCCATCCTCTTTGGATCAAGAGGATATGTCAGGGGGCTTCGCTCAGGCGCAAGATGCTTATACTGGCCTTCTAGCAGGTGTCTGGTCTCTACCAGACACCAAGCCAGAAGAAAGGCGACTTCCTTAGGCATATCATCGCGGACAATTAATACAAAGTCCGCAAAGTCCAAGGCTGGCAAGCTGTGCTGGATATTGGTCCAATAACCGGCGGGCAAGTCGTTTGTGCCCAATCCCAACGACTTCTGTAATCTGTCCAGAGCAAGGGCTTCAGCTGGTAAGGGAAGTAATTTGTTCGATTCGACAAGTCCCCGCCACCAGGGGGTCATGATCGCTTCTTGCAATAGGCCATCGGCTTCTCCAGACTCAACCAAAGCAGCGCATTGCTCAGGTCGATGGCGAGTCAAAACTCTTCCACCCCACGACTGTATAGTTTCCTTTGATATGCCGTGGGCATTCAGAAATTCGGTTGCCACGTACCCAATAAAATTTGTTCCGTCATCAGTAGAAGTTGCGAGCCGAATTGCTGGCTTGACTTTTCGAAGGTCTTCTATACTCTTAATGTCGTACTTTGGGTCTACTGCCAACACCATTCGGTCGTTCTGCGGTAGCCTGCCAATCGCACGTAGGTTCGGCATCTCGTATTTGAACGGAGCCTCACCCGTCACTGCCTTGCTCATGAGTGACGCGGGCGTTCCAATGGCTAGGTCAACAGCACCCTCATGTACCTGTGTGAGGCCTTCCATGCCTCCATCGCGAAAACTTAGGATTGACGTCCGGCTTCCTGAACCCGCACGATCACAGAATTCTTGCGTGAGCCAGGCACAGATACGGTGAAAGTTTGCACCACCCCAATCGCCAACGAATCTGAGATTGTAAGAGCGCTTCAGTCTCGGCTCGCCATGCTCATCAAAAGTAAGACCATCCATTGCGTCTTGAGAAACACGATGATTTTGTTGTGATAATTCGAAAGGGCAGTGTACTTGAGAGTAGTCGGGCGTATGATAGGATAAATCGATGTTGTTGGTGTTGTATTATTAAAACCTGAGTTTGAAGCCGGTATATGTTCTGATAACTGGAAAGGCAACAAGCTTGGAACGCGGTGATTTACTAGTGATAGCAGGAGAGCACCTATTAGAGCAGTAATATCTGCCCGAAAACCTTTTCAAGTGGATACTGAATAGTGCTTCGAGAACGCCCGGAGGCCCTCGTACATGTAAAATGTCCCGCCGGAAGTTTCGGGCTATTATTGCTAGGTAAGGGGGATTACCATGGGCTACGCTAACCTTTATGGCGATCTGCCATGCTAGATATTTGATTCCTTAATGGATACACATGGCAATACATTACACGTCCCACACAGATTCTTAATACCTTTTACATCCGAGTCTTCGGGTCTGCGCCCTTTGCACAAGCTCTGCAGAATTAAAACTTGTCCCGCCGCTGCCATTGGAAATTCCAAGGTACATGATCATATTTTACTTGCGGGGAGAGTGTGGGGAAGGATTAGGTATAAAACACCCCATGTCCGATCTTGACCTTGTGTCGTTGTACAGCGCATTATTTTCTTCTGCTCAACATACCAACCCTTGACAAAGCGGAGCTGTCACAATGCCTTTCGGAATACTTGAATGCAACAAGTTGGACGCCGTGCCTGGGACAGGTAACTGAAACCCCGAATTCACATCGGGGACAATCTTTACTGACCACTCGTTCAGGTAGCATTCATGACGACGTCCCTCCGAATTCTCCGTTGTGCCCCTTTAACCTTGGAAGAATTGAAGCACGGTCACGGGCGTTTTGCACATGTAATACTCGTCCCACAGCCTTCGGACGACCCTAATGATCTTGTAAAACGTTCATGGATGGAGACGTATACATTCAGCGAAATAGGGACGGACATAACAAGGTAGTGTAAGAAGCTATTTCTAGCAAGATTATAGTTAATGATTTGACTACAGATTGGAAAGAATGATTAAAAATAATCGACATTTACAGCACTAGAGCAATCTAGCAGCCCACTCTGTGATGAACGAGCTAACCCTAAATAACAACCCTAAGTCGACAGACTGCAAAAGCCGCAAAACCCTGTCAAATCGAAGGCGCTAGACTATTTACAGATTTATCCTCTCTGATTAGTGGACTGGCCAGGGTTTCATGGACCATCTCATCGGCATTATCTTTGATTGACCAAGTATCCCACAATGCCATCAGTGGGTTGAGATCGTTCCGAATGGCTTCAATTTCGGACTTTGTTATGCGCCAGAACCCGTAAATGCTTATCTCCGCTATAATGTACGCTGTATTGAGGACGACGGAACAATGATCAAGTATAAATTTTGGTCGACACTCTGATTCTAGGTGTTTGATTCAGACACATTTGAGGATAATCATCACATTTATTATACATACACTTCTACTCCTCCGAATCACTCTATAACTTTCCAACTTGCGAATTTGATACCACAAAACAGCAATGTCGGCCGAAATTGCCAATCAGCTTCTTGAGCTTCCTCTCGCCATCAGCGCCGAGAAATGCTCCGGCGGTACTTATATAGTCACCGGCGCAAACACTGGTCTTGGTCTGGAGGCAGCTAAGCACCTGGTAGCGGTCGGCGCTGCGAAGGTCATCCTTGGTGTCCGTAATGTACCGGCAGGTGAGGCGGCCAGGGATCGAATTATCAAGGAGACTGGAATAACGGGCACTGCCGAAGTATGGGCTCTCGACCTCTCCAGCTATGATTCAGTAAAAGCTTTTGCAAAAAAAGCTATCGCAGAATTGGATCGCATCGATGCAGTTATTGAAAATGCGGCAGTGGCTACGGGCCAGGGAAAGGCAGAGGGACATAGCTTGTGCATGACCGTCAACGTGTATAGCACAATCCTGTTGGCGTTGCTCCTTCTGTCCAAGTTGAAAGAGAATGCGAAGCGTTTCGGCATCACTCCTCACATAGCCATCGTGAGTAGCGGTGCAGCCTTTGATTTACGTGACAAATGGTCTGAGATCAGAGATGACCCGCTGGTGAAGGCTGATGATCCTAGTATTGGATTGGTATCGTAAGTATTCGGCCATTCCGGAAAGATGTCCCATGGCATGTCTTGCGGAGACAAACTTGCTAATCGATTTTCGTTAAGTTACCCACTCAGCAAGTTGTTTGAAATTTTCGCTGTTCGGGAGCTTGCCAAGCTCCTTCCTGTCTCTGAGACCGGAGTGGTCGTTAATCTTGTCAACCCTGGTCTCTGCAAGACTGAACTCTCTCGAAATGCACCACCCGAGTTTCAAAAACAACTAGCCGACATGCATGCAAAGTTCGGTCGGACTGCGGAAGTCGGTAGCCGTACTCTACTACATGGCGCTGTTGGAGGGAATGATAGCCATGGAAGCTACCTGAATGATTGCGAGGTTGCCGAGTGAGTTTTGAAGACCTTATAACCTCAGTGGGGTCCATTGCTGACGGTGTTCACTGTGTAGTTACAAGCTACCATCATGGATAACGGATGAAGAGGGAAAGAAGGACCAGGAATTGGTCTGGAATAGCCTCGCCAAGGAGTTGGAGGTGGTCTCGCCTGGATCGGTAAACAGCATCCTATGAAGCTAGCCGGCTCCATTAGTCCATATGCCTTGCTATGTGACATATAGTTTCTTCTGACTTGAGCATAATATCGATATTGAAAGTTCATAGGTGATTTTGCCATTTTTTTGTATCAAACAATGCGACTAGCTCTGGTCCGATGCGTAGTCACCTCATAAGAAAAGTCAGGGGATGACGAAGAACTTTCGGTCAACGGAGAAGCATAATACGTCGAGGCTTGTAGCCAAAGACTTTGGCCTGGTCTATCATACAGCGCATTAATCCATGGGAGGCGCACAAGCAGCTTCAAGACGTCGCCCCAGCTATGCAGACCTAACACCAAAGCTGTTGTCGCTACCATTGGCACAAGCCAATCATGATCACTGGGATCAAGAACCGTAGCATTTCCAAGAAACAGTAGCCACAATAAAACCGAGTGATCATCTTGAAAGCCATATTTGACTAGCGCTCGAAGCAGTTCAGACATGAATGGCATATTTGGTACCTTCCTGTCCAGCCCGTTCATGAAGGTTGTCACAAAGATGGCGAGACCCAAATGAATTGCATTTTCAATTCTGCTGAGTTGATATGACTGGCTAAGTGAGCTTATAGCAACTACTCGGTATCCGAGAAGAATTATATTGGCGTTGAAGGTGTACTGATTGACTTTGGACGTGTTCGAGGCAGCTGCATCATTGAGCTGGCCCGCGAGGGCTGTTGCTTCAAGTAGAGCATTGTGAAGATCCGTACCCAGATTTTTTGATAGCCCCGGTAACGAGATGACATTTGATCGCAGATGCTCAATGGGGTCGATCGTCGTGCCGAATATGGCCATGCGACCTGCAAGCACATGGCTGACGTTAAAAGTTGTTGCAGTGCCCATATAGAGTGCAAAATCAAGGTCAACCCTATAAAGTGCTGGTTAATATCTGACTTGGCCTTATTATGGAATGACGCACTTACCTAAACGCCTTTTGCATCAATACTGGCATCTCCTTCTGTACTTGTAACACACCACCTCGCACGCCTATCAGCCTCTGTAGACCATTTAGATGTACAAGGCCTTGATATTGTTCGCTTTGATGCCGCTCATATTGAGCTAACATCAAAACTGTAGCGATTGTAGACATGGAAGCAAGCTTGCTCTCGGACAATTTCTTATTCACCAAGCGAAGAGTTTGACACAAGTGGTGGATCGCATCTCTGGAAGGGCTTGACTGTTCAGAAAGACTGTCGATTGCTGTTGTGCTTAGAGCAATGGCGCAATGAAAGACTATATTGTGTTGGGAAAATTAGATAATATGTCCATCACCGCATTCCGGTAACCCTCAAACTTGGTGGTAGCTTACATGTTTCATCTACAAACATCATTTTAGCTAGCGCCGGGCTAGCAGTGAGACTATTTTCAAAAGCCTCATTCAGCTCGGATGCATGGCGCGGAGCCACCAAGAAAGAAATAGCTAACAAAATTCATGGTCAGACATAAGAAAATCCGTATGATAAGGGTTGTTTTCTTACCTCTCTTAGCAAGATATCTAGAAGCTGGATTCAGTTGATTCGAAGTGAAGGTAAAGAATAAATCATCTCCGATTGGTCGCTCAATTCCAGGACTCGACGCCGTGTCATCTGGCGATGAAGAGGAGAAATCTGGCCGCCTCAATTCCACTGTCCCTGGCACACTGGAGAATGCAGTGGGATATTTGGACTGCTCCTTGAATGCTTTGATCCTGGATGGGCGCACGACGGTCTTGCCGGCATTCTTCCCTGTGGCGACAAGACTGCGAATGCGCTTTCGGGTCTTGCGATCGATGCGCACATTATTGTCGATGAACTCAAACGGCATCCTGTCTTATCGAGCCTGAGGACTCCATGTACCGGGAGAACGTCGATGCATCGCGTTGATTGTCAAGAGTCAGAGTCAGCGAAGTCGTCGAGGCTGGAAAGATTGGCTCGGCGCCCCCAAACATTTTTGCCGCTTCCGATTGGCTGGCTGGCTGGCTGCACGGAGATAACGGTGTTAGCGGTCTGATAAAAGATACAACATGACCCTAACCCTACATAACCCTAACAAAGGATCATACTCGCTTGGAGAAACGGCTTATTCTAGCTTCTGTATACCGTTGTCTGTAGAAATATTGACATGAATATTCAAGGTAGATAGTATTGTGTAGACAGCAAACCATTGCACATCAACATTCGTGGTAGAAGCTGTGCACATCTCCCTATCAGGATTACTGTACCTGCCGTTGAGACTTCGCAATGAATCCTGTTACGAATATTGAAAGGGGTCTTCTCAAATCCTATCTAAAATACAGCCAGCACGACAACTGCCCAGGCAGGCAGTGTTACATTAAAGCTTCCACTGCCCGACACCTCACTCTTCTGCGGGGTGATGGTTACGTTATGTGAGTAGTCACTATCGAGCTCACCTCCGGACAGTAGCTGCAGAGTGCCAGATTTTGCTCCTTCAATATTAGTAGCGACTGACTCCTCAGTCGAGCCATAGTTTGCCATCTTCACGTAATATGTCGATTCGTCGACTGATGCAACCCAATATACTGGACCAAAAGCTGCATCAGAGGTCACCGGAAGAATCGTCGAGCCCCTGTTTGTAGAGAACAACTTTTGAACATAGTACGATGTTGATCCAGTGATTGAGTCTGGTGATGAATCTAGACCGAAAAGGTCGGGCTACGGGGTTTGGTCAGACCTGTCCAACAGGAGTAGATTGCTGTAGGAAGTAGAAATACTTACCGCCCACTCAGCCAAATCAAAGTGCTCGAGAAGAGGTGCAAAACTAGCCATCTTTACAATATCACTGTTGCGTTCGAGGCCGATCATATACACGGCCTCTCCGCAACGACCTTGCATATTCGACCAATATGTCGTGCTACCGTCAGTTCCGGTTGTACTCGCATATTCTCCAACAAAGATGGGATGGTCTCTAGGCCAGTTGTCCCACTCATTGAACAATGAGACAAATGTATTAGGTGGTTCATAGTGGTGAATGTCTGTCCAGATACCTGAAGGTAGTGTTGAGGGCAGACAGCTCGAGCTCGTGGTAGAGGCGATCACTATTATTTCAGGATACTGATCGTGAATTGCGTTATATATCTGGGTGAATCGGGATGGATGCATATGTACTACAGCCTCCGGAAATGTTGTCTTCGTTACTCACTTCAATATATCTCACGGGCCATGGATCAACACGGCCATGCTGGGCACGAAGAGCACCATAGGTAGTACTTGTGTCACCTAGCAGATACTGCAAAACTGTGAGATTTGTGACAACTGCGGAGTCTGCTGAGTTCCACAATAAGAAATCAGATCAATTACTTACCTCCAGCAGAGTGATGGTGCCGGAGTATGTCCCTTCTATCCAGAAGTAGTTGGCATATGTTGTTTTCAACACCGGGACGCTGTTGTACCCTGTGTTCGCAAACCCAACGTATCCTGTAGTCCCAGATGGTACAGACACTTTGAGTGAAGATGTAATTGCCGTACTTAGTGGATTTGATGTATCCCGTAAAATATTCACATTACCAACAGCAGCATACGCAATCAATCCAGGGTTAGTTCCCTGGAATCCATTGTTTTTGAGCAGTTGTCCGTGAATGCCACCATCGCCTGAATTGTTAATGTCCTATCATATTCGTGTTAAAAGAAGATGGTTTATATTTTGGGATATTGGATCGACTGCACTCACCTCGAACATTATCCCATACAGTAATGGGCTTGATGCATTGCCGCCAGTTGTTGACACTGTCAAAGTAACGCTTGATTACTTAGGTATCCCTCTGCAAAACATACAAAGGCGCCAGGCCGAACTAACTTGAAATAACATTTAATTCAGTGAAATACAATTGTTGAAAAAAAATATCACAATCTATCATTTACTCCTAGCTGCGGTCTCCAGTCTGGGGATATTTAACATATCTCTGCTTAACGTGATCCGATTCTTGTATGTACGACTCAATGATAGAATATCGTCGTTAAATCCACTATCCATCCACGGCTGCTTCAACCCATTTACATGAGTCTTTTCCACGGCTGGCAAGTGCCAAGTTGAATACGAGGGCAAAACTTTCACATGAATATAGTTTGCACTTGGATATATCTGCCCAATCGGACATTAGGTACAATACCTCCAGGGCTATAAATAGAGCATCGAGTTTTGCGGCTGAAACCTGACTTTATGGAATATCTTAGAATGATATACGAACCTGCAAATCAAGTCTTAATTGCGGGTTAAAAAAGATAATCTTTGAGGACTATTTGGTAAGAGTCGACTCGTCTACGCGATCCTTGAAACACCATGCCAAGAGTGTTGATATTCGGCGCCACTGGATACGTGGGAAGGCGAATTGCTGGTGTGCTCGGTCAAAGTGGTCAGCATTGTGTTTACGGTATAGCAAGGTCTCAAGGAAAAGCCCTGCTACTTCAGAGAGAAGAGATAACACCAATACTATGCTCCGATCCTGTCAACAACCCTGAGCCCTATCTGGCAACGATCCGTTCGGGATCCATAGACATTGTTATTGATGTCTCGGAAGCTGGCCAGGGATCACATGCATTTCTAAGAGACGTGAAGCGACTGGGTGAGGAACGCATTGAGTCATGGCGTGGAAAGGGGATTGTCAACGGACCGAAGCTGGGTTACATCTACTGCTCCGGGACTTGGGTTCATGGATCATCTGAGAGACCCGTGACAGACCTTGATATGGTAGGCCCCGACTCGCAAACACCCCCTGAAGAACTCTCGGCTTGGCGAGTCGCGCTCGAGAAGGAAGTTCTTGCTTCCAGTGACATCCTAGACGTCATGATAATTCGGCCTGCCTTGATATATGGACGCGAGTCGACAATCTGGGCACCATATTTCATGCCTGTCCTTCAAGCGGCAAGAAACAAGACTCCGGGTTCCATTGAGATTCCTCTTGTGGAAAACTCGAAACCTGGCCTGATTCACGTCGATGATGTTGCTACAGCATTTCATAAAGCTGTTGAGAAATTGCCAATGATAGCGGGAGCGAGAATATATCCAGTATTTGATCTTATCACCAGTCAAGAGGGCATGCGTGATATTTTCGATGCGCTGGTTCTGTGTTCGGGACACACTGGAACTATTCAATTGGTTGGTCACGGAGGGGACTCGTTCTCGAAAGCCATGAGTGCTACTTTCAATGGAACCTCAGCGCGCGCAGAATTGTTGCTTGAATGGCGACCTAGACGACTAGGTGGATTCGGGAAGGGCATGAGCATTTATGCCATGGCATTTGAAGCTAGCTTGTAGCGTACTGCATCTTGTAACAAGAAACTTTGTCTCCTGGAAGTTCAAACTACCTAAGAGAGCTAGCTTTCAATACATGTTTAGGGTGTGTAAAACGTAAGCTTATCCAGTCCTACTCACTGGTTTGCTCGAGTCCAAATCTGCATTGACAATACTCTATCGAATATCAACCAACGACAACATGGTCGGTAGATATTCCCATCAGAGAAAGGGTTGGGCAAACTGATATAAGCGTTTTCGCGACCCCTATCGATACTCCCCACCACAGTCTCCCATTGATTGGAACATTTCCGATCTTCGACTCTTTTTCAACACATTTTCAATAGCTTCTTGATCCTGACTGTCAAGCGACCAACCAAATGCAGCCATGTTCTCATCGACATGCTCACTGATACCCATTCGTGAGCCGACTATGACTGCTCCCACGTAAGGAAAGTCCAGCACCCATCGTGTCGCGACATTAGAGATTGATACATTATGCTTCGTGCCGATCAACTTCAAAGTATGAAGCAGATTCTGGAACAATTCCCAACCGCCCCAGCTTCGGATCATCGTGTAGTACTTGACAGATAGTAATTAGCGCTATACCATGAAAAATAGCACTGCGGCTTGTCAAGAACAAATTACTTTTCTTTGACTAGGAGTGATTTCACTACCATAGAGGTCAGGGTCGGGTCTTTCGAGCCATTTTTCTGCTAGGAAGCCACCGCACTATTTGATATCAGTATTTGGACGATTGGGAATAGCCGGGGTTGAAGGTAGTATTTTGCGTACCAATGTGCCATAAGTCAATAATTTGACATTATATTTGATGCATACTTCACCCATTTTAACCACAGGTCGCGAATCGATTAAAGAGAACTGTACGAGTGTAAGTATGTTATGCTTATCATGCGAAAACAAGGATGACTGGAAAAGGGTTATTAATACCTGCACTTGATTCGAATATACAGTGACGCCGCTATCTAACACTCGTTGCATATGTTCTGTGTCGAAATTACAGAGCCCCAGCATGCCGACCCTTTCGTCTTCTTGTAAGTATCTTACCACGTCCAAATATTGGCTGTCTTCGTACTGTGGTGCGCTAGAGTATAAGCATTTGCGAAACGGATTAATAAATAGGATAGAGACTTACAAATTGCCAGTGCAACTGTAGGAGATCTACTTTGTTCACTCCCAACCGTTGGCACCTTTCAGTAACATTAGCCTGTACTGTTTCACGGGTGGCAGTCATTGGGTGGAAGACGCAGTATTTGGTGGCTGCAAAAAGGGCATCTTGGTAAGGGTAGGAGGAGCGGAAGCCACCCTAAAGATGATACATTAGTTCCAAGGAAATAGTGTGACAGCCAAGGATGGCATTGAAGAACGAATCTTTACGTACAAACATGATTTCGGCGTCACCATAGTGGTCAGCCATGTCGAATGCTCTGAGGCCTCTTTGCACATATCGTGCGAACCCAGTCATGATCTTGGTGGCAGATGCAGATCCCCAGGCTGGACTCGAAAGCTGCCATAAACCACAGAAGATGCGGGGCAGCTTAGTTTCTCCTAGTTGAAATGTGTCCTTGACTTCCAGCGGAGCCAGAAGTAACGCGTCATTGACCGCCTTTGTGCCATTGGTCGATTTCACAGTGCTCATAGGTACCGTACGACCTAGTAGACTAGAGATCGCAACCAGTCCTCTTTGAAAGGGAAAATCATATTCAGAGGAATCAAAGGATGTCCGAGATGTTGCGAGGGACTCGTAAAGAGTATCTAGTAAGGCGATTTCGTCATCCGTCAGCTCTCGTGCGCCGGTTGAAACTGCCAATGTCTTTTGTACCGCGGTAACGGCTTGGACAATGTCTCCATCAGTAGACGCGATCAAATTCATGTCATCATAGATTCCATCACCGTTGACATCAATGTTTTGGGATTCGTCGACGATTTTAGCCAACAGAGGCAGACTCTGAAAGCATAAGCCACATCCAAGCATACAGCGAATCCGCGACTGTAAAAGGTTGAAGTCATCTCTAACAAGCTTCCCCTTTGTTATAATCGAGCTTTCTGCGGTGGGTGTAGTGAGCTTCAGATGATTTCTAGTTTCTTCTTCGAAAGCTGCTGTAAAATTCGGATACGAAGCAAGTACAGCTCGAACGATGGATCGTAAGGAGGCTGGAGGTAGGTTGGCGATGATGGTATCCGTCATCATATTGACATGAGCCGCCTGGGCTTTAGTTGGGGGTTCTGCGACAGCCATATCTGAATGCCAAAATACTCTCGACAATTGTCTACCGCACAGCGCCAGTGATAATCCAGGGGACCAAGTTTAGCGGTATTCTTGCAATCGATGAACGTTTTGCGTTAGATTCTAGACAGTTCAGTTGAACCGATGATCGATGGAGATAATGAGCATACCGGCGTCTCATCGGCGTTTTCGATAGTGGGATGTACCTATTTGAGACGCCGGCGAGTGTGGTCTCGGATATCTTGCCGAGTCAGGAGTGGACTCAGTGGAGAGCACGTTACCAGTAGTGGGTCAAGTAAGATAAGAAACAAGGATGGATTAGACATGGAGAAGATGTCAATTTGGAGAAGATGAAGGCCAGGGATGATAACGATGGAGGTTGAAGTGAAGGTTGGGAAGGAGGTCACGACGAGACAAACAGAACAAACATGAGTTACCCGCTTACATAATCCTGTTGTCGGCATTCTAACCGAAGAGAATTGCCGTGTTCCTTCCACAACCTACACGCGACACATGCCATTGCCATCACGGTACCCCTGGATAAGGGTATAGCCCATCTGTTTCGCAATTTATAGGCACTAAAATCTAGTGCGACCGCGCTGCCAAGCTTCAGCATGACAGAGAGCATTGTAAACGACTCCCAGGAGGAGAACTGGCAAGCGTTGCCCGCCGTGCCAATCCGTGTCCGGTCTATCCAGATGAAAGCCTGTTTAGCATGTCGCAGGGTCAAGATGAAATGTCGCCTTCAAAGTGGCGAGACTAGTTGTGCTCGCTGCGCTCAGAAGTCAATTGAGTGTATCGTCTTGGAGCACCGCCGGGGCAGAAAGCCTGGTACAAGGTATGTAAGCTGGCGGTAGCGATTGGTACTGGACTAACAATCAACTAGAATCACGAGGAAAAGTGGTCGTGAAGACAATGATAAAGGAACACCGAAAAGTGCAATGGCTCCTAGACACGGCACCGAGGAGCAGTACGTTGCTCAACCTGCGAGATTTGAGGCATACAGCGAGCCACAATTCTCCGCAGAGACATCCGGACTCCAGCCATCGGAGCTACTGAACCACGAAGCAATGAGAGGAAAGTTCTCAATGCAGAGAATTCTCGATACACAACTTGAACGAGCTGATAATGACGTGTCCGAAAGACCCCTCGTTCAGCCTACACAAGATGCCATCGAAATTGGCCTTGTGAGTCAATCCATCGCTGAGCATTTATTCAGAAGGTGATTACTCCTATCAGCCCGCTAATATTCAACGATTCATATCTGCTTACTGTTAAATTTCATCGAAGCTTCATGGATATACTCAACCCATACATAAGTCAGCTGGATCCTGACCTGCACACATTTTCATATGTACGGCAGAAATCGCCATTTCTACTCGGCTCAATACTCGCCGTTTCGTCAAAAATGTTCAATCCATCCCTCTATAAGCGTCTTTACCAGTACGCAGAAGACCTATTTCTCGAGAATTTTCGGGTCGGATACAAGTCCACTGAGACCGTACAAGCTATTTTGATGTTTACCTACTGGAAAGAACCGGAAGATACCCGATCTTGGGTCAATCTAGGCTATGCTATTAGGATATGTATGGATCTAGGATGGCACAAATTAAATCCCCAGACAATAAGAGACCGCAGCGGGATGGACGAGTTTGAACTGCGGGAAGCACGCAATATCGAACGGACCTGGTTCCTACTATTTGTTTATGATCGCAGGTGAGCAGTGTATTCTCTTTTCTATGGTTTTTGCTAACAATCCTTACGACAGTCTGAGCCTGCAAACCGGAAAGCCATGGATGATTGAGCGAAGTGGATTCATTGAAAGCATCGAGCATTGGAGCAAGGAGCGGACGGCCACGGCAAATGATAGGCTTCTAGCTGCTTTCGTGACACTTCGCCTTTTGACATCCGAGGTCTTCAAACTGCTCGGTCCATGTCGTCACGTCAGCTCGTTTGAGAACATCAAATCATTTCTTACTATAATTGGCAATCGCATCGACGAATGGGAAGACAAATGGATACAAGCATGTGGCGATGGTAGGAAACGTCCCAGTACACAACAACTAGTCATTTCAACATGCTAACTATAGCTTCGATTAGAGTCTGAAAGCTGCCATCCATTCCTGATCCGTTTCTATGGGACCCATCTTCGACTTCAGTTATATTCTCTGCCTCTGCAAGAAATACTGGGATCCAACAACGATAATTTTGCATTCGATATAGCACCCTTATGGGAAAGCTACTCCAACGCTATCGCAATGTTGAAGCTGGTTTGCCATTTTTCATCTCGGTTATACTTCGCACAAGACTCTATACATGTCATGACGGCATATTCCGCGGCTTTTTTGATCAAGGTATGATTTGTAATTCAGCATATGGCTTATGCTACTTCGACGCGCATATCTGACATCAATCAAACAGCTGTTAATGTCGGCACCTACGTATATCACGTCCGAAATTGAGCCTATCATAATTGACACCTTGCGAACTGCAGCTGCTGTATTCTCAGAGCAATCGGCACCATCTGGTTCTAGTTGCTTTCTGCAGTCCAGATTCCTCGCTAAGATAATTACAAATTACGAGCGCATGCGCCATACAGGCCATGACAGTTCAACATTGAACAGCACACAATTCCATCCCAGTCCTCGTGAACCCTTGCTAGAACCAGCGACAACAGTGGCAGATACTACACCCGTAAGAACCAGAGAAAGAAGGTTAGACGACGCACTGCCACATCCGCAAGCATATCAATACGCTAGCTCCTCGCATGGGGTCCAGGATCGAGAGCAACAAAGTGATGTCCTACAACGCCGTTCACATACAAATAATAACCAAATAAACACTTCTTCAATGGAAGTCTTACATCAGGAGAATCACAATCCAATCTTTACGGACGATGAAACATGGGCTGGGATCTTTAATAGTGCGGGGTTCTGTATACAAGATGGTGTTTTCTTCTCTTGAATAATCCTCTGCCATGCAACTACTTCCCCGTGCCTTTCAGAGTCCTCGTTTTTCAAGAGGCACCACTGTTGTATCCGCATGATTAAATGTCCTAAGTCCTTCTCTGACTATCTTTAGCTGGGATGGGCAATTCGGATCAGGACAGGCAATCAAGGCGTCGGTCGTCATCCAGTCGTTTCGATCGGTCACACGCTGTTTGGCCGCGAGAAGTGGCAGTACGGATGCTGTCAATGCAGAATCCAACCATTAGCCATTCACATTTACGAGCAGTGATTTGGTCTATTGAGAGGGAGTTCAGAAGCGCCTACCCAGGCTGTAGATGCTTATCCCTTGGTTAGGCGGCAGATAGAGCATCTCGCCATGCAAATTGAAGTAATCGCCTTCTTTGGCACCACATAATATGCGTTTTCCCGGAGGGCAGACGACCTCAACTCTTAGATCAAACAACTGAAAGGAATCGTTATCTTTGCCTGCCATTATGGTAGCACTTTATTTCCGGTCACGATTTGTCGTGGTCAGAGTTTAGGATTTAGGAAAGACGGCTGATCAGAAAAAGTTGTTCCTTGACAAACAACAGTCTTGAAAACACAAATACCAAATATTCGTCTCCTTTGGGTGCCATCTTAAACCCACCTTGTATTTTCTATCTAATTCTAAGCTCGTATATGGATGGGTCTCTATGAACCCAATCTATCAATCCCCGCGTCGGCCTCCTGCTGCTGCATGGGTTTTGAACACCGAAGACTTCATGATTAGATGCTACTGCCTTGATTCGACCATTCGATGAATCACTCATCTACTGCTGCCTGCATAAGGGAAAGCTATGTTTCTTGTCGAGTCAACGGTTTAGCTTGCGTGTTAACTCCGGTGATGTCTCTGTAGTCAAAATCAAAACCGGCGTTCTATCCTCTTATCGGCGGATCACCGGCGTCTCAACCTGGGCTTCAACATTCGTTCACCTTTGGTTTAAAGAGTCAAAAAGCTTCATATTAGCAATATTTGTGACACTCTGAGGACAATTCTATATTGTGTGTTCTGTGACAATTGCTGAATGTGGTACATGTAGGGAACGGGGCGTTAAGTGACGCAGGTTTATGGTGCCCGTCCAGAGATATATAACCATTCGGATGACAACCCTCCACCTGGCAAACACCAACGGTGGGGTATGAATCAAACGAATGCTGTTTTTATTGCCAACTTGGAATGAACTTGGGAGAAGTAACAAGATTGCGGTTGGTGACTCGAAGACTACTCTACTAAAGACAGCCCTGGAGGTCATATACTGTGTATATGTAGCGTCATTGTTCTTATTGTGCAGCTTCACCTGTGTTTATTTTACGCCCGTCTGGTTGATCCGTGGCTTGCTGGGCGCTGTTGATTGTTTGTGAGTGTTTGGACTCAGCGAATACCGTTGGCAAGTCTCCACTGGAAATAAAGAATATGGGGCGTCTACATATGGCCATAACTAATACATTCCTAGACATGCTGATAGTCCCTTTTCGTCGATTTTTTCTTGTTTAAACTCTGCTATAAACAGTAAGTAACATATCTGCCGCCGAATCAATTGAGTGAATTTCGTCTGATATCGATTAATATAGGCGGGGTAGCGGGGAGTGCGTGACAAGTTCGACTAGGAAATTGTCTTGCAGGGATTGCTTGTATGCAAAGTTATCTATTTCGCATTAATCTCTAAGGTGCTCCTTCATGTTTCAAAGCCAATGACTGGTGTATGCGCTTTCTAATTGACACATTCACGTTCCCCAAACAGGAAGCTCAACCAGCAAAACAAAGAATGGGTGACCAAGCAGAGCCAACCGCCAAAGCGCCAAAAGTCGCCATCATTGGCGCTGGACTCACTGGGCTATTGGCTGCTCAGGGACTGAAAAAGGTACCCCCAGTTTATTTCTAAATTCATTTTGACAAACATCCTCGATTGCTAACACAGGCATGTACGATCATGCATATAGAACGGCTTTCAAGTTACAGTCTTTGAAGGCGAATCCAGCATCGATTCTCGCCCACGCGACTGGACTATTCTGCTTCACTGGGCCCTGCCAATCCTCACTGAATTGTTGGATGACGACGTCAAGAACGATTTGCCAAAGGCTATATGCAACCCATATTTGGATTTCAACGCTGACGTGGAATGCCTTCCCTGTTACAACGGTAACACAGGCGAGCTTCTGTTCAAAAGCCCACTACCGGGATCTCGACGCATTTCCCGACAGCGTTTGCGAAAAGTTCTGAGCCAAGGAATTGATGTCAAATGGAGCAAAAAAGTCGTACATATCGAGTTTCCTTCCGACGATAAATACGAGAGCCCTGTTCAGCTTATTTTCGACGATGGGGACACTGACGTTGCCGACTTCGTCCTGGCTGCCGATGGAGCTTCATCAAAGATACGCGAATTACTACTCGGCCCTGAGACGGCTCGTGTTCAACTTGCTGGCTTCATGTTTGCCACAGGCGTCACCAATTATCGCGATGCAGACAAAGTTGCCACGGTGGTGAAAGCCCACCCTGTGGCCGCGATTACATTGGGAATGGAATCCGTAGCGGGGTGCGGAGGTATGTCTATTTTCCAAGTATTCCTCAAAACAAGGGAGCAATATCTCCTTTTGTCTTTTCATGGTACTGACATTTGTATTTACCTTCAAGTTCTACATGTCGAAGACAAGGATGACATGTCCACATGGACGACATTTTGGACTAAGATATGGCGTGGGACCTCGGCGGAACTGCCTAAAGAAAAAAACATGGTGGAGCATATCAAGGATACTACCAAGAACCTTTGTGAACCATTTCAGTCGCTGGTTGACTGGACGCCTTCAGACAGTGCATGCTATGTTGATGAAATGAAGTCCTGGGTCCCGGTACCATTTCATAACCATGCTGGAAGAGTGACGCTTGTCGGAGATGCAGCTCACCCTATGTTGCCTTGTAAGTTTGACCGATATTTCCAATCTGTTTCCTATTTAGTTCCAAAGATTGCTACATCTGAATAGTACTGACGAATATGGAACACATTAGACCGCGGTCAAGGATATCAACATGCGATCACGGATGTCAAGAATTATGTGGACGCTCTTGTGAAAATCAGAGATTCTCCAGATACCAACGACAGGCAGGAAATAATGTCTGCCTTTGACGCGGAAATGATTGAACGAACTGGGAAAGCAGTCAAGCAGTCTTTGCAGGAAGCCGAGTACTCGATGAATATTGAGACCGTTAGCAAAATGCTGATGGCTACTCATGGCCATGGTCGGTCTGCTTAAATCTTTTCATTTCAGTTTCTCCATAGAATTCGATCTAGATGGTGGTGGAAATTTGTTCTCCATAGAATCTTGAGAGAATTGAGCGGTTTTGTATGTTTTCCGACCATCGAGTCACATGCGAGGAAATATTCAGGCCACGTCTCCTATTAGGAGCTCCGGCCAGTAGTAACGGTAGATTTAGCCGACAAGCATGACATCCTTGACTATAAGTTCTATGCTATTAATTTCCAGAACCAAAATGGCTTGGTCGCAATGTCGTTATCCAGCAGAAACCAACTTTTCAATTCTGCACATTCAATTGACAATAAGGGAGGACCAAGCCACCTCTTGAACTACGTACCTACTGTATCACCGATGAATCCAGCTCCAGGGCTGTCAATGCGCATATCGTTAACCAATAGATCCCCAAGCCCCCATGCGGGCGAATCTGCTGTATCACATTTAGGCCCGTTGCAAAGCAAGCAATAAATTAACAGGTCCGACCGGGGTCAGCTTTTAATTAGTCCGTCAAGACGTTTGGTTGCAGAACATCCATGTTTCTTCAGCACTGCTACTGCAGGACGAAATGAAAAAGTTGCATTCGGGTTGAAGCTGTCATTTAATTACAAAAAGAAGCAAATACGTACGATCCTCAAACATGAGTGGCGCCGACAGAAGAACGAGACCAAAGTCGACGGATGAACAGTTTAGTTTGACAGCGGCTTCGTCGGTCGAAACGAGCGTACCGATTGAACCGGCCAGCGGACCTGATGAAGAAGAAGACGAATTCGAAACAACAGATGGTATAGATGCGAGATCGACGGGATCCGCGAGTGCGACATCGAGTATATATGCGCATACCTATGAAAACGGTCGGCGATACCAGTGCTTTAAGAATGGTCGCTACCCGATTCCGAACGATGATAGCGAACAAGACAGGGAGGATATGAAACATGCGATGATGCTGGAGCTTACAGATGGAGAGTTATTTTATGCGCCGATTGGCGAACATCCGCAGAGTATTTTGGATATTGGAACAGGCACAGGTGAGTTAGGGCTGGGTTGACTGGATATGGAACAAAACAACTAAACGTTCTGAATCGTGTCATCAAAGGTATTTGGGCAATAGATGGTGAGCGCACCCTTTTTCGTGATAAAATTCGCTTGATCATTGTTCAAATTTCTTTTGCGAAAATACACATATGATGAATTCAATGTTGAAACGAATTAGCTGGCGATCGATATCCGAGCGCGCGTGTCCGTGGAATCGACCTGACGCCTATACAGCCTACTTGGGTCCCACCGAACGTTGACTTTTTGATTGATGATTGCGAAAAGGATTGGTTGACGGAAGATTGCGATCTTGTTCACCTACGATTTATGATTATAATACTACGAGATGTCCCCGCTGTGCTGGAGCACGCATTCAAGTAAGGACTCCCTGCCCCAAGATTGTAGCACATTGCCTACCTAATGCGATATACTACAGAAGCTTAAGGCCAGGCGGATGGATCGAACTGCAAGAGCTCTGCGCCGAGCCTCTATGCGATGATAATACAATGCCGGACGACGATCCGGTGAAATATATGTACGACTTGGCTGGTCAAGCGTTCGGAAAATTCGGGATGGATGTCACTTTACCAAAACGATTGGAGCCTTTACTGCTAGATGCAGGATTCCGAAATATTCATGTGGTGGTCAAAAAGGTGCCCATTGGAGTTTGGGCGAAGAATAAGACTTTGAGGTTGATCGGACTTTATCAGAAAATGGCCATTCTGGATTTAATGCCGGCTCTGGCTGGACGACCTTTCAGTGCTTTGGGACTATCTCCAGAAGAGAGCCAGGTGACGCTGGCATTTGCACGGAAAGGATTGGATGACTACAAGACACATCGCTATTTTAATTACTATTTTTGGTATGCGCAGAAACCAGTGTCGTGAAAGCCCGGGGCTCATCATTCTTCCATTCCATGACTACACGCGTTCAAGGAGTTGCTTCCGAATTGCTACATGAAACATATACCCAGGGCTCATTATGAGAAGGCCAGATTTCCTTTCGAAAACTTGACACCTTCTTTCATCCACTTCCATATGATAAAAGAGGAAGCCTACTCGAGTCGGACAGAGCCTTCGAAAGGATGATAGTCCGCTTCCCCCTCCCATTGAGCTTCATATAGCGACTCATCCATCTGAGAGGCATCCATTCCGGATATGATCTCGCTGAGAACGAAAACACATGTCAGTCTCTGGAATAGTGTAAAGTTACTCAGACACTTACCTATCAGTAGCCAGAACCTCAAATCCAGGAACACAATCAATGAGTGCATAGATTGCGTAACTCCCGACGAAGCTCCAGGAAAACCCAATGAGAGCTTCAAGACACTGAATTCCTAGCTGTTTCCAGTTACCATCAAACACGACACCACCTGCAATGTATGTTACTCCATCGTAAGCAGCGACCTCTTTCTGTGCAAAAAGGCCCGTCATAATCGTCCCAAGGAATCCACCAATGCAGTGAGTCGCAAAGGTGTCTCCGTTATCTACCCAGCGCCAAATAGCAGCCTTTTTCGTAAACTTGATGCGCAAAGCCTGTCTGCATACCACGGCTCCTAGTACACCGAAGAAGAATGCGGTAGTCATGTCAATGAAGCCGGCACTGGGAGTAATGAGAACAAGCCCCGCAATTGCGCCCATAAAGGTACTATCGAGACTCCACACCCCAGATTCCAAGTAAGTAATGAATGCCCACGTCATGGCTCCTGCTGAGGCACAAATGTTGGTCACACAGGCAGCCATTACACTCTTGAAGTTGAGCGAGAGCGTGGTTCCAGCATCAAAGGCCAGCCAGGAGTTCCAGATAATGACCATAGCAAGTAGCTGAGACATGCTGTTATGGGGTCGGTGCAATTTTAGATGTTGAGGCGTGCGACCAGCCGACTTTCTAGAGCGGAATAGTGGATAGGACAAATAGACGCTGAGAGCCGTTGCGCTTGCACCACTGCATATGTGCACAGGGGTTCCTCCGGCAAAGTCAAGCACGCCTAGATTGCCTAGAAACCCGGTCTCGGACCAGACCATGTGCGCTAGTGGCTCGTAAACGAAAGTGCTCCATAGCTGTTTTCGAATCGGTTAATAAATGGGCCATGTTTGTTATATGAATTATGGGATCAGAGAGATCCGACATCGACAAGGACAAAAGTGATGACTTACGAAACAGAATGGAAACAGCGGAAGCAGTCTTCCACGTTCACACGCTCCTCCCACGGCAATAGCGCAGACCGTTGCACAGAAGATCAATTGAAACTCAGAAAAGAGTATCTCAGGGATCGTTCCCACTGGTTCCGCCAGAACTCCGCGGTGAAACGCCTTTTCGAATCCCCCAATGATTAGATTGCCCTCGCCGTATGCGAGCGAGTATCCGATAATCCACCATTGAATGCTGCACACAATCACGGCAATCAGACCAGGGTAGAAGGAGGCTAGGCCGCTGCGACGAGTCGAATAGCCCGAGTACCCAAGGCCGACTGCAGGGATAATGGGCCAGCAGAACACGCAGCAAACGAGAATAAAGACGGTATCAATCTTGGAGCAAGCCTCCCATGCTTCCAGCACAGAGCCCATCTCGGATACTGCCGTACGTATCAGAGAAGATGAAATAGGCACCGATGTGGGTTTGATTATGCTGTTCTCGCTCTTTCCCGTGAAATGGCTATATGCGTTGTCTTCTCTTGCCAATCGTGTTGGACCAGCGGCGGATCGCAGCAGATCTGTGTGACACACCGTTATGTGACGAGCCGATTGAATGTCATGCGGCGGCCTGTTTCAGTCAGTCTTTGTTTTTGACGTGTTCGGGGCAGACTGATTCTGGACGATATGCGGGCTCTTTGAGATTTCCACCCGGCTCAGATAGGAACGAATCCAATGACTTTTCAAGACGAGGGTTCAAGGCGGGGTTTTAAACCAAAGTCCGATTCTACGATTAAGATGACTCCAAGATGAGGGTAATAAGACAATGAAGCATGATTGACATCAAACGAAGCAACGCCCTGCACCCTGCAAACACTGGCGGGTTATTATATGGTAGTGCCATGCCGACTGTTGATGAGGGCTTATCATGGCCTATCGACCTGCCGAATACGGAAGCTAATTCGGCAATGATATAGACGAAGCGTTAGGGTTCACAACGCCATGAAGTAACAATCTTCTCCTGCGAATGTAACCGGCACGTCCTACAATACTATTTTGAAATTCCGATCGCAATATTATGTGACTTTGTAAAGCGCAGGAAGTGTTGCAAATGTCAGCAACAAACCGAGACTGGGCGATAGTCAGGGCAATTACAGACTTCTGATTGGCTGCAATTTCTCAGCTTGGCTTCTATATTGGGTTAGACTGCCTATATATGGATGCAATGATTGGCTGTGCTTTTTTCAATTCGGCATCACAGGCCAATCATTGAGCGATAAATGTCGGCATATTTGACCAATCATGGCTCTCAATTTCCAACTTTATTCAATGAGTCAGAAAGAGACTGAATGGAGTCATTCAAATATCTATAGATCTATAGACTTCATCGTAGGCTTGAGAAGATCCGAGGAAGATTTACGAACTTATAGCTCGTTGATATTTTCAAATATGTACCTACGTGCAGCCCATGCAGAGGCCAATGTCGCCCTGCTACAAGAGTTCATCAAACAGAACCCCTTGGGCATTCTGACTACTGCCATCAAGTCGGCAGTTCACCCTTTTATCCAATCCAGCCATATTCCTTTCATTCTCGATCTTCCGGAGTCAAATAATACGAATTCAAACAATGCAGAAGACGGAATCGAGACATATGGAATCCTACGGGGTCACATGGCCAAACAAAATCCACAAGCAAAAGTATTGATGGAGGCACTTGCTGCAACCCAGAATGAGCATGGAGATGCCGCAATTAGAAAACTCCCAGAGGAAGTCCTGATACTCTTTAATGGACCTCATCATCACTACGTGACACCTAAGTTCTATGTCGAAACGAAACCTACTACGGGCAAGGTCGTGCCCACGTGGAATTATTCCGCCGTTCAAGCATACGGGAAAATCAAAGTTTATTGTGATTCAAAATCAGAGGAAACTTCATCGTTCTTACAACGCCAAGTTGAGGCCTTGAGTCGACAAGCAGAAACGTCAATTATGGGATATACGGGAGGGGACAGACCCAAAGCCTGGGAGGTGTCCGACGCTCCAACTTCCTATGTCGATCTTCTCAAGAAGAATATCATTGGAGTTGAGATTCAGATTCACCGGCTGGAAGGAAAGTTCAAGATGAGTCAGGAGATGGGTAAAGGAGATAGAGAAGGTGTCATTCAGGGGTTCAATGATTTGGACAGTGACGTCGGAAGGAATATAGCTGAGACAGTGAAGGAGCGGGGAGAGATAAAAGACGGTCAAAAATAAGCTGGCTGCAGAATGACATGGTCCCCGCCTCTAGTTGTTTCATAGAATCTACCACTAGTAATATATGTACACCTTTTTAAGCATCCCCAGAAGCGAGATAATCATTCATGGTATATCCAAGGCAACCGTATTATGCACCTCCCCTGATCCACGACCAACAGCCCAAAGCTCAATCCCACCGTACTTCGCGCCTTGTTGCCGATCCAAACACCAACTTGATCACCTTCGACATAGTATTTTGTGCGAAATGGAATAGAGTTCAGACCATTGGTGAGGAAGGTGTGAGTGGTGTTAACTATCTCGCTTTGAACATCTGCAGAGACAGTTGCTGCGACAAGTAGATCTACAAGAATTAGTATCATTTGTAAATATCCAGTAGAGTAAATATACTCCAATCAGCAAGGCCCCAATTGATACCAGATCCAGTATAAGACGTATCAGTAATTGGACCAGCGAATGGTAATCCTCCTTCTTGCACCTGTTGCGAGTACCAAGTTGACTGCATGTCCCATGCAGCTGTGTCAAACGTTCCCAACTCTAATAGTACACTAGAATATGCCGGGAAAAGAACATTCCATGTGTCATCCTGGCCATAGTAGTACGTAAAGTGGGTGCTTTCTACCTGCGCCGCACCGTCAAGACCAAGGGCGTCGTTGTATACAATTTTTGCAATTGTATCAGCTGTATCAGAGTACTTTGAGTCGCCGAGAATAAGACTGGCTGCTTTTAACCCGATGGCTGACTGAATTGCCAGACCAGTTTGATTGGCTTGGGTTAGTCAACACTGATTAATTGACTTGCTGGGTAGAGGGAGTTCTCGTTGAGGTACTCGGCATATCCAGCTAGAAGGGAAGCATATTCTGCAGCAAAACTGGTGTCACCTGTATACTCCTGATATGCGTAAAGCATAATGAAGAAGGTCGAGGTTTCGAATAGCGGCATCTACTCGGCAACACTGTCATCGTGGCCGATGGCGCTAGGATAATCTATTCCAAACGATCTGTCAGCAATTTTACTAGCTGGATCTTGTCTGTCGTTTGAGGACTTACGTGTACCTAAATCATGGATAACCCATGCATCGGGCCATGCTCCGGTAGCCAGATAAGCAAGTACAGGCTGGAGTAGCATCTTCAAGTGCTCTGGATTGAGAATAACATAGACTGGCCATGTTTGAAACATGACGTCGATCTTCTGAATGTTGCCATCATCGATATCTCCTTTAGGAATACCTGCGGAGACACAGTTGTGTCGTCAATTGGTATCTGGTCCACGGTTAGTTGAAACCTAGCGATGTTCTCCTTGGAATATCCATACCGTTAGTTCCGTCGCACGGAAAGTCTATCGAACGCTGGCTTCTACAATATCGGCATATTGCGAACCCCAATCACTTGAGACTGCTTCAAGACTTTGTCCGCACAGCCGAGTCAAAAGCTCGAGAGTTGGTCAATGCATCATCGTAGTTCCCAAGGAAATATTGAATGGCCTCTGGGATAAGCCACCATTGTGAACACCGGTCTGCGCAGAGCCCAAATAATCGATAGCAAGATCACGCTGGAAGCCCACGGCAAATGTTACTCGACCGAGGTGACGGTACCAAAGTCCTGAGACAAAGCTGCCAAATCGGATCCTCCACATGTGCCAGTGCTGCTCAAGTTGCCATTGCTAGTAAAAGCACTATAAACATTGGCTGCTGTGTCACAGGCGTATGTCAAGCCATCTTCAGCCGCCAAAGTAAAAACTGTATGAGTTGACGTGTAATTGACTTCCGTCGTCGTCGCTGCAGTAGCCCCAGACACGCCATCAGGTGCTCAGAAGATACTGTAGGTTGTCCCTCCGATGCGCGCAAGAATTGACCAGGTCAACTTCTGCCCAGCCCAGAACTCTGGTTGAGCTGTCGCGGCGTCTGAGACTTGTTGCCCAGGCACGCATGTTGACAGGTATGGGCTTTTAACAGCAAGTGGGTATGATGGCAGATTGACAGTTCCTGCTAACTAGCGAAGGGCTAGAAAGGCTAGCCAAGGCTAGCGCACAAGACACGGTAAATTTGTTTATCATGATTGTCACTCTCTTATCTTGTAAGTAGACAATGAATGAAAAGTGTCGAAGCTAGATCGAGCCTTTAAAAACATGCCATTATCTGAAGTGTGTGAGAGACGTCCCCTAGATTCTGGAATCCGTATGTATTCATAGATGCTTATTTATGGCGTAATTGATCCTTAGAACATAATATTACGGCGGAATATCCGAAGCTGAATATCTCAACCCGAATAATAAACAGTGATTGGTTGCAAAAACCCCACGGCATACGTATGCTAGGGCTAGTTAGCAGCCCTAAATTTGCGGGGGCCGATCCCCTAACGTTGGTTAGGACCTTTAAGCTGGCTTCATTCGTCGTTCGTGTCCATAGCGTTTGTCTAAGCCCAGCTGGTCGCAAATCTACCCCCAGAAGGGTACCGTCGCGCCCACTGTTGGAAGAACAATTGGTTGTGAATGGGAGCCGAATCGCTCGAATAGCCACTTCTAATATTAGACCATGTATCAGCAATCCAAGCAAATTTCTATAAATATAATCACGCAATCTTGAAAGCGAATAGCATGATATTGCCCAGGTGCATTCTCCCCATTGATTGCGATTTCTTAGAGAAGTTACCAACGACAATGAAATGCCCGCTTTGGAGTTGTTGACTTAGTTTGATGGTGACAGACAGTTTCACTATTGAAAATATGTAGCAGCAATTTAAGGTGACATTCTTTTCAAGCCACAAAAATCCCGTTTTGCACGTATCAGCTCTCAAGTCAGCACCTGTTCCTTTTTAGCTTCGAATAGCTTTACCCTACCAATCATCAATCCAAACCTGCAAACGTCGCCATGTAACATCTCAAGACGATGTTTCGAGCTGTAGCCATGGTGGCTTGCGTCGGCATCCTAAACATGAATTAGGTGTAACCGCTCATAGTCTTTCTGCAAAACGACGATATGTTTATAGTAGACGGCACTTTACCCAGCGCTGCCTTGATAATTGGAAGATTCTATAGAAATGGCTGATAGGGTAATGGTATTTCACCTAGTTATCTAAGTTCATTGACGTCTCTGATTGCGCACCACTATCTGATTCAATACATTTCAGTTCTACGGAGCTGCCGCGTTCACGTTACAGTAAGCGCCGTGATAGACTGTCGCGGGGCCAAAACACTAGTTGCTTAATTATCCCAGAAACGTGCAATGTGGTTTGGTTGACTTTTTGCGGACATCGTGGTCCATGTCGAGAAGCAATCCGCGAACCTCCCATGTAAAAGCTCTGAACACTCAAGACATCATCAATCATGGATCCTCGCATGAATGCAATAGGACCTGCTTTGTTTTCAGTTTTCTCTCGTTTTACCTTTTCCTATCTAAAATTGGATTTCTTGAATTCAACTGGTATTATGGCTGCTCCAGGATAGAGTTGCCGCACTTCATGCCCTACCTTCCGGTTTAGGAAGGAACTACCAAATGCGGCAACAACGAGTTTTTACCTGATTAGGAAGTGCAAGGGAAAGAAGACGAGCAGTCTTGATTTCACTTTTGAAACATGACTGGATGGAAGTGAAGAATAATCATTCGAAATTCTATGTAAACTGCGAACGTAGGTAGTTCCGCGCGTTGAGCGTGCTGAGCGATCGAATAGAAGTTGCTTTAACAATCAAGAACCTGAAAATCAACATACCACTGATAAGTTACATTGGATACGTTTGCCACGGTTCTGAAAAGAATAATTGATTCAAAAAGGGGCCTTTGCCTTATGTTCTTCTGTATATGGATATGCACGCCGCTGAGGCCGTGTTTATAGTGTACCCCTAATATTATATCCTACTACGTACCTACTATTTTCTAATCCACCCAATTAGGATCTATTGATAAGAGAGTGACAAGAAAGCATCATTGGTCAAAGACTCGCCGAGACTGACCGAGCATACTAAATCGGCCTTACATGTAATCAACCATAGCCACTGACGTACGAACACGCCACCAAGAATCCATTTTCAAGATTTTATGCTGTGTGAAATATATTACGATGTAACTTCAAGTGCCTTTGAATAATTACCTAGGTACATTTGTATGTAGGCCTAATTTGAATTTCTGGTGCCGCACTAAACAACTATTCCATATTCTCTCAAAGTACTCACCCGGATGAACCTTCAAACATTATCTGTCTTGGAAGATAGGTAGTTATATCACTGCAAAAGTCACACACTACGCCACATGCCTTGTCAAAGGCTTGGCTGGTCGGAGTAAATGCTTGTTTCTGAGTTTTTCCCATAAGTGGGATATGGAATGTTTTGTATCTTGAAAGCCTCCTGGGCATGTGGTCTAAGATTGATAAGATCATAGGCCATTTTACCTTTACTAACTATGATGTTGGCCGTCATGTATGAGTAGGTACGTTGTCAGAGATGATTAGACACAGCAACAGTTACAAAATTTTCTTACCTGTACTGTAACCAAGTCATGCGCATCGATAACACCGAAATGAGCTCATTGATTGGACAGGAAGCTGCTTTTTTGAATGAATTCATTTTCTATAAAGTATGTAATGAATAATTGTAAACTCACGGACATACGACAATCATGAAGACTGAATATTTGCCATCTTATTCGCTACCTTGAGCATCTCGACCTGGGATCATGGCGAAGTAACGGTTATCCAGTTGGAGACTTACTATAATGCCACTAATCTGAGCCTTAGATTCATCTCATCTTGTCCTTTCACAAATAGTCTAACGTATAATTCAGACTGCCATGTTGTGATATCTTCAGCACGAGCCCTAATCTAGCTGCATATAGGATGTTTGTATCTGCACGGATCAGTATCAATGCGACATCCCATGAATTAGCTACCAGGGCAAAGCCACTTCCGACGATAACCGCAATTAAGAGGAGTATTTTAGCATCTTGCATATAGGATTATGCATGATAGGACCCTACGCGATTCGAATACGGGGGATGCTCTTGATAAGAGGCCGTGGAGTTTATATTTGAGAGTCTAACACAAAGTTCATTGGCTGAGCATAGATCTCGCATTACTATCTAGCACTTGATAAATGTAGACTATTCGCAGAATATGGATGTAGCAAATATTCCACGTATGAAAGAAGATTGCCACAGACAAGGGTCTTTACTTACATTGTCAAGAGTATGTTAGTAAACTGGAGAACCTGAAGCACTTCGGTCTTTCCCGTCCTAGTCATAGGGCCGAGAACACTCATCTGACTGTCGGTCGATTGATAAGAAGTCGTTTATATCGGCGATAGCGATAACAATCTTCCATCAGAATTGTGATATTTGGCCCATGCATCAACACCACTCACCTAGCATGTTGGTTGGTATGAACATTCCTAGGTAGGAATAGCTTTCTTTTTCATCAAACACCGGACACTAGATACGCATATTGCTCCTTTAGCCAACACACCAATGATCGACAAATACTATACTCTAATTGTCCTAGGAACCGACAGCATCTCCAAGTTTCCTCTGCTTTACTTCGCTGTCTCAATCTCTGATTGGACTCGGTGTGAAACGTGGCTTGCTCCGGTGATGTTTAGTGTTCGTCAGTTCAAGGTCCCCGTCATCCCTCGGCTCACCAGCCTAGTGCCGATGCAACTCTATAATCAGTGGATCAAATATCCACGGGGAATTTACAGGCATCATTGTTAATTTTCTGCTTGGAAACAAAGAGAGAAAGTCAAAAAGATTTACCCTCGATATCCGCGCTATGTTTCGTCCCCTCCTGCATACGGAAAACAGTCGTGCTCTACGGGGTGGCGTGTGTGCGTTGAATATACAGGGGTCATCAGAGATCAACAATACATTGGCTTTTAATGCGTCTATCTACCTGCCTTTTATCCCCTGGCGCGTTCTGCGGAATAATACACAAGGCTCTCTTATGCACATTATGTTCTTGTTTATTGGTCTGTTCGACAATCTTGCATTAGACCGCACAACCAACCCCCCCGAGGCCGTCAGGTCATATGTCGCGATAGTTGTTTGCTCCATTATCCAATCTCATCTTGATAAAACATACCACATATAAGCTTCGCTCTTGACGAATATCACCTTCCCAAGAGGGACATATCGTGGCGCTTGACTGCGGGGTCTTTGGGCTAGATCGTGGAGACGTCTCCAAGTCTTGTCCGTGCCTCGACTCGTAGCCTGTCATCACTCTAAACTGAGAAAGAAACGGGAGCGGATACTAGTTATGTGTTTAGTAGCTCAATTTTTCCGTCTTGTCTTAGCTATTTAGTTTCTACCTAACTTTCTCATTCAAGCCACTGTTACGTACCCCACCGAAACACCGCGCGTCCAGCGAGGACCAATACTACACAAAATTCTAGTAGAAAGGATGTAAACATGTTGCTTGCCAATACTTGTACATTATTCGCCCCCTCGGAAGTTGCCAAGAATTTCCACATAGTGCAGTGACAATGAATACATAATTCACTTTTTATTGCAGTGAACCACAGACTGGCTGGTCAAGATTGGTGGAATGTAGATAATCAGGAGCAGCATAATGGGAGCACCCACGAAGGGCTAGTTGAGCCGTCTGCATGTGCTTTTGATGGACTTTGCAGGAAACTCTATTCTATTATCATCTTCAGATAGGCTTACGAGCGAACTCTCTATCAAAGTTTCAAAGGCTCCACGGCCCCATCAGGATAAAAGCTTAGCAATCCTCGCCAATAAAAGCATCTAATAAGAGAGTCAATTGGTGACTAGCAAGTAAATTGTCCGCTCCTGCATGTTATCTCTGCAGCGTAGTATGGCTTCATTATGCGTGGCCATTTCTCGTTTGGGAAGGTGGTTTACGGTAGTCCATATTTCCTATCAATTAGGGATCTATAAGGTATGATCATAACATTCGAAACATCGGATAACCAGCGACAGACGAGTCAGAGACAGTATAAAAGGGATGATCTTTCCCACTGACCTGAGACTAGAAAGAGGCATCAACAACACAAGCTTCCTCGGTCTCACAGAACTCTCAACCGACAAGATCATTGTAACTTCGTTGTAACTGCATTATATCCAAAATGAAGTCAACCATTTTGTCTACCCTTCTCCTCGCCGGCCTCGCGGTCGCTGCTCCTTTGACTGAGAAGAGCTTGGCTCGCCGTGCCGCTCGTCGCTCAAACCCCGCCTACCTTCCCAACGCCTTCGGTGTGGAACAGTTGAACATTACCGGCACCAAGCACGTCGAGTACAGCTCTAACTGGGCCGGTGCTGTCCTTATTGGAACCGGCTACAGTGCCGTCACCGCTGAGTTTACTGTCCCCAAACCTAGTGTTCCTAGCGGTGGCAGCAGCGGCACTCAGTACTGCGCCTCTGCCTGGGTTGGTCTTGACGGTGACACTTGCGACACTTCCATTCTCCAGACCGGTGTCGACTTCTGCATTCAGGGCAGCTCAGTCAGCTACGATGCTTGGTATGAGTGGTACCCTGACTACGCCTACGACTTCACTGGCATCACTATTTCTGCTGGAGATGTCATCAAGATCACTGTGACTGCCACCAGCACCTCTGCGGGCTCTGCTGTTGTTGAGAATGTCACCAAGGGTAAAACTGTCACACACACCTTCTCTGGTGAATCCGACAAGCTCTGCGAGTACAACGCTGAATGGATCGTTGAGGACTTTGAAGAAGGCGGCTCCTTGGTTCCCTTTGCTAACTTCGGCACTGTTACCTTCACCGGTGCTGAGGCTACCAAGAGCGGTTCCACTGTTGACACCTCTGGTGCCACTATCATTGACATTGAGCAGAGCAGCGTTCTCACCTCTGTCACTGCTTCCGGTAGCACTGTTACTGTCAAGTACGTTTAAGTCAAGTTCCTCAGGGGTCAAGACTATTGGAGCTCCACGTTCCGAAGGTAAATGCTTTCATAACAACTCAATACATCTTCTGATCACGCATTCAAACTTTTTATGAATATAAGGGGAGGATCGCAACAGTCTGGAGCAAACCGACGTACATACATGTCTCCGGATGTTATAAATTGGCGGTAGATAGCAATCAAATATATTGATTTTTCAGTCTCAAATACTCTGTCATACTAATAAATAACATATAACTCTGTATTCGTTCAACTACGTAGAATGTTTTGTAGATGTGTAGACTTCAGATAAGATAAGATAAGAAAGATAAGAAAGATAAGCAACTGATGGAATCGGCCCGATCAATTGCGTTATCGATAAATCTCCCCTCCACAACACGCAACGTTCTTACACTTTTCGCACACTTGATAGACTTCGACATCAACCAGAGTCCCATCAACTAGATCTTGGAAGAACCATGCGAGTCGCTATTATTGGCGCTGGTCCTGGAGGCCTCGCTGCCGCCAAGTAAGAAACGTCACCCTCACGGTAGAAAGCGTAGATTGATGTCTAATGAGCCTCGGATGTGTTTACTAGATATCTCCACGCTGAGAAAGCCTTCTCTGCGATTACTATATTTGAACAGCGCGATGAAGTCGGCGGAGTCTGGTGTTATACGTCACACAACACTGTAGAAGAGGATTTCGCTATCCCACATACAAAGCCTACGACGACAGCGGAGAAACCTGTTCCCACTGAGCAGACAAATGGCGAAACTATCTTTCAATCACCGGTCTACGATCTCTTAGAGACGAATATCCCGCATACTTTGATGGGATATTCTGATTGGAAATTTCCAAAAGGGACGTCTTTGTTCCCTTCTCATGAGGCTGTAAAGCAGTATCTTCAAGGTTATGCAAAGGAGTTGTTATCTTCAGTTGTGTTTCATACACAAGTCATCGACGTACGACTACAAGAGGACCAGACGGCAAACAATGGGTGGAAGGTGTCTGTACAAGACCTCCGGACACAACAACATTCCACGCATGATTTCGATGCTGTCGTTGTTGCTAGTGGTCACTACAATGATCATTATATTCCTGATATTGTCGGTTTACGAGAGTGGAATGAAGCTTATCCGAACTCTATCTCTCATTCGAAACATTATCGACGTCCGGAACAGTATGCGAATCAAGTAAGTTTCTCGCCATCGTCCCTGTGCAAACTATTAATGTCCAATACTATTTAGAAAGTGGTAGTGGTTGGAAACTCCGCCTCAGGAATCGACGTGAGTGTGCAAATTGCTGCTGTTTTGCAACAGCCGCTTCTGCTCTCGGCCAGAAGCGAGTCACCACCATATCTTAGCAAGAACCCTCAAATCAAGATTGTTCCAGAAATCGTTGAATTCATCACAACGAATCGCTCACTTCGATTCTCAGATGGTCATATCGAGAAAGACGTTGATCATGTCCTATTTTGCACCGGATATCTCTATACATTCCCATTCCTGTCATCTCTAACGCCTCCAGTGGAAGTGCCGAATGGAAGTCGCCCGAACAACTTATTCCAGCACATCTTCTACTACCCTCAGCCAACCTTGACATTCATCGGACTGCCACTGAAGATTATTCCCTTCCCGCTTTCTGAAGCACAGGCTGCGATCATAGCACGCGTGTACTCGGGCCGCTTACCCCTACCAGCTTTGGAAGAAATGAAGGCGTGGGAAATCGATTGGATTGCCAGGCACGGAGCGGATAAGAATTTCAATGTTCTCGGATTTCCAGCGGATGCGGATTATCTCAATCACCTTCATCATTGGAGCCTAAAGGCGACTAGAAAGAGTGGGTTGGATAATGACGGCCAAGGCAAGATACCTCCTGTATGGGGAGACGAGGAACAGTGGGTACGCAAATTGACGCCTACGATTAAAGCTGCTTCTCAGGCTTTGGGGAGTAAAAGGAAGGATATACAGACACTGGAGGAGCTCGGGTTTGTATATGATAAGGATACAAAGTCGAAGATATAAAGATACATTTGAGTTACGTACATATTCACATAGAGCTAGAAATACACATTGCACATTTACACGTTGTCAACAAATACAGACTGTACAGATTGTTCGATTAAAAACCACCAGCACCACGAACGCGTTGAACGGCTCCTACAATACCCTTAGCCCAACTGAATCGTCCTGGGTCGGGACCTATGGTGCCTTCAGCTATTGCGCCTGTTTCAGGGTCATGCCAGCAACCGTCTGTGGAACTGACGAGTCCGAATTGTGATGTGTTCTGGTTGCGCTCGATAGCTTCGCGCCATATTCTGCAAATCAATGGCGAATCGATCATGACGTTGATTTCGGTTGAGTGGAAGAAGGATTGTGTGTCGAGGTTGCCGTTTCCTGAATTTGCAATTATCAGCTACGTCCAAAAGACGATAATAAGCAAACTCACCTTGAATGGCAACCGTCTCATCAACGATCATCAACTTGACATGACTACTGCGGTATTTGAACTTGTTGTGAACGGGCGACTTGCGATCTTTTGCAACATAGTTGTGAATCCTAAGTAGGGACTTCTCCTCCTCGCTGCCGAGAGAAGAGTATAGACGGTGAGCAATCATCTCGTTAGTACCGTTCTGACCAGGGAGTAGTTCCCCGGCATCGTTGTATCCGAGTGTCACATATGCTGTTACTAAAACTCCCCGTCTGATAGCATTGAGCAATGGCTCTAACAGTGGTTCGGCATTCAAGTTTGGCGTTTGAAGAAAAATGGTCCTCTCGGCGTTGTTGATTGCGGTCAGCCAGGCCGCGTTTTGCGGTACTGGGTAATTTGAGTTGCCAGGAGCTGTACAGGTATCAGTCAGACTCATATCCGAAAAGTTCAATGCATTGAGTAATACTTACAGCCATTGGGTTCTCGGTTTACCAATGCCATTGGAACTGGCTCGTGTTTTGGTAACACTATGTAAGGAGTCATCTTATCCTCGTCGGTAATGTCCGGTCCGTCGGGGCGAGGAAGACTTTTCTCTGCCAATGCCTGTTGATTATGTGCTAGTGTTCTCTTGTCTAAATTTCACGTTAGTTTTTCGACGAGATCAATTCGGTATGCGAACTTACCGAGATGGCGTGTAGCAGCGTCCCTTCTGGTTTCGTTTGGTGTTGGATCAAGCTGACTATTCACCCTCTTCGCTTCCTCGACGAAAGTCTGATCATAGTGCGGCTCCGAACTTGTAGATTCCGGCAGGATCTCTACCTGCCTCTGGTGGGAGCCGGATGCAGCTGAACTTGTCAATTCCGCTTTACTGGACACGTTCTCATGGGTAGGTATCGGTTCTTTAGCTGCAGGTTTTCTAATCATTGGCAGAGCTGGGTCGAGATGCTTGTACCAGGATATCAGAAGGGTGTCGTACATGGCATCCACAATGGGACCTTCCAAGTGAACCATCATTTCGAGGTTATCGTTGTCTTGAATGTTGTTGCTTTGAAGGAGTCCGATTTTTCGGTCAATAACACATAGCTTGGCGTGAAATGTGCCCAGTAGTGGGCGATGATAGTTGATAACTTCCATATGTAGATTCGGGACGTCCTCGGGTGCGGGAAGTTGAATTTTATCGCCAGTGTACTCTTTCGGTGACACATGTTGATGGTTCTCATAGAGCTATATCTACATTAGTTTTTGAGGAGCGATTTGTAACCACTGATTTAAACGTACCTGTTTTATACTGCCGCGATCGTAAATGATCTTGACGACTACTTTATCGCCTCGCTCTCCTGCTCGTTTGGACAACTCACGCAGTGCATTGGTGATAATAATAGAAGCATCAGAGTGAACCCAAAAGTTAGTGGCTAAGAAAACTTCTTTCTCGGCTCGTGCGATACAGTTTGCGGAATGTCTGTTAATGTCTGGTAGTGTCGAAATGATGGTCAATGGGACAACACCATGAGTGCCCATCAGACTTGGCGATACCAGTCCAGCTAAAGGCTGGATTTCAAGCGAGCGCAAAGCATTGTAATAACACTAGATGAAATCTGTGTCAGTTACTTGCGTTGATAGTATCATATATGCAGTCACCTTCAAAAACAGATTACTCGGCCGCTGGCCTCCCCAATTCCCGCATTCCAATGCCCGCTGCAGATCTGCCTCCTCGCTTTCTTTACGAGTTGGCGGCTCCGGGTTACCGCCTGTAGCTTCTTGCTTGTGTTTGAAGAGCCTATTTGCAATCTCGCCAGGAGACTGATTAGGGTTCTCGGCTAGTTCCGAGCTGACGCTTTTGTCGCTCATAGCGAACTGATACAGCTTGTCGGATATCATGTTGATGCAGTCTCAATTAAATCAAAAGGAGATCCTTAATGCCAAGTATCTTGGTGCAACATTTGATACAGCCTTCAGAGAAAATAAAGAGGAATAGGACATGTCTATAAAACGTCTCCAGAAACAAGCATTTAATCAAGCTTTTGTGGGGAACGCCTTGACGTCATGCAGTCCGCGTCGTCTTTATTTTCGTCCATTCAGAAAGAGTTACAACCATTCATACGCCGTTTTAATTTACTCTGAGATCTTTGTGGATTGGCCATAAGAATATGCAACCGTGCGACGAATCACCTGCACCGAGAGATATGTTCCTCCCGTCTGAGAGTGCCAATTGAACGTCAGCGGCGCGATGTACCACGATAACATCACTCTCTTATCATACAAATAGTCTTATGTTCAATCCCATTTTCAATTCCATATTTTTTCAGGTCAATCGTTATGGCGTCGTAATCTTTCCAACCAAATTTTCTGTATACCGGATACGCTAGTGGTGTGGCTTCGAGGAGGATCCTGGGTGTCTTGTTCTGGCCAGATTCGGATAACGTTGCGGCTGTATTGATCCCCCATTCAAGCATCATTCGAGCAATGCCCTGTCCCTGATAAGCAGGATCCGTGGCCAGCACATACAGAACGATATCTCGAGATTTGTCCATTTGCTTCCCCCGTTTATCGTCACATTGTTGCAGATAAAAGTCCACCAAGGGTTTATTTGCCTTGTCCGGGAACGCAGCAGCTAGTTTCTCATCGTTCACTGCACCGTTAGGCTCACTCGACTTGGGAGGTAAAAGCCATCTGCTGTATCCGGCAATGACTTCTTTCGCATCGTCGTCCGCTTCCTGTCTTACATCGACGGCTACTATCGAACGCATATTGGGATCTGACAGGGCACTGCGTAATCGTCCCTGATACCAGTCCATTATATGATCGGTATGTTCTCTTGGGAGCATTGCCATGTGTAGAGGATCGCTTTCAAAGGCGGCAAGGGCCGATTCTGCTATGCGAGGGACATCTTTGTCCTCTGCGGGACGTAGTTTGAATGGCATTTAGGCGTTGTCGGTGATCCTCCTTGAATTGTATACACTTTGGAAACGTTGTCAAATCTCAGCAGATCAGAATTCTTAGGAAAATTCTCGAATGGCAACTCCACGTCTGCTAGGCAGCTGAACTGTTGGAAAATATCCATAGATTAGTCGATTGGCCAATCAGATTGCCACGATCAGGGCTCCATATTTCTCTGGCTTTCCATTGGCTAACCCTTAAACTGACCAATCAGATATTTTTGCGCGCTGTTCTGGACCCACATGCTCGTGCCTTCCCATTCCATCTCCCAAAACACTTTGTCGAGAAATTCTACAACACGCAATAATTCAACGTCTGGCTTTCGAAAGTGTGCGGTCACAATGGCAACGGCGACGCGATGGTTGCAAAACTGAGGACACTTACAGGCTGCTTGCAATGTACGTTTCTCATACCTCGGACATCTCAGTAGGTTGCAGGATTAACGGGCTTCGTTAGGTCGTCGACGACGTAAGAAGTGTGATGAGCAGAAACCCGCGTGTGTCGGGTGCAGGCGAAATGGACTGTCTTGTCAATGGCAGGGCGCCGATTATGTAGACAGGCGGCGTCTACGACATCGAAGAGCCGTGCAAAAGACTGTGCCTACACCGACATCCCAACGTGAACTTCCTGATTACGATGGTCGCATTTGTATACCAATCGGCATGAATTTCTTCCAGCACGTATCTGATGAAAGAGAATCTATGCTGGTGGAGTATTGTCTATTCTCATTCCTGCCTTCGCAGTACCATCAAGCTGCAGATGGCAAACCCACAGTCGATCTATCGTATCTACGATATTTGTGTTTGGAATCGCACCTTTTGCTGAATGCAGTGTCCGCATGCGCCATGGTTGCATCGAACTCCGCAATGGTCATGGATCGTTCACATGAGTCGTCTCATAAACTGTATATGTCTGCAATATCGGAGATATCAGCTGGTATCGCCAAGGGAACCCTTAGTGGCACAGAGGATTCTCTTTTGGCTACAGTTATATGGCTTTGTGTGTATGAAGTACGATTAACCAGGTGTCGCTTAGCTCATTCTTACCGATCGCTGACAATCCTTACAGAACTCAAGAGTTGAGGCTCGAAGACAGAGTTCTATTCATGCTGCGGCACTGCGCCGAATACTACTATTACGCCAACCGATGAACGGCAAACATGCTTCCATGTCAGAACTTATCTGGGAGCGCATGTGTGTCGAGTCTTATATCTATCACAGCGCTGTCACGACACTGTTTGACGGCCAAGCTAATTTGATAGAAGATACATTTATGTTATTAAAGAAGTTTGGCAGTCGGATGTCAGCTCCATCTTTGACGCTCGATGTCTTTCAGAAGACAGAGAATGACACGACGACCCAATCGATAATCCAATCGCCTGTCCTTGGAGCTCCTTACCATATGTTCCTCTTTCTCATGGAAGGGACTCAACTTGCGCGAGACATTACGCCGGGATCTGTGACAGATGAAATACTAGCGTGGTCACGTTATTATGAGGTCCAGAACATGCAATTCGCTCTCGAGGAAACCGCCAGCAACTATTACTGCGACTCCCGCCGATGGATTGGGAAATTATACGCTGTTGGTATTCGACTTTTATTTCTCTACATTATTTCTGCATCAAGACACATCAATAGCCAAAGTCTTAGGCCCGACCTGTCGTGGTATAGGGAGTTTGACTCAACTCTGAATGAGGCCCGAAAACTCCTCATAACAACCGAAGATGACATTGACAGGACCTGGGGTAAATTCTTCCTGTGGCCGCTCGCCATCATTGGCGCGGTGCTTTATGACGCGAATGATATCTCGCTAGTTAGAAGCTGGCTTGATCGTGTGATTCGCAAGAGCAACAGTAGCAGTATCCTGGTTATCAGAAAGGTTCTCGAAGAACGAATCTGGACTGTGAGGATCGCTAGTGAAGACGTGAACAAAACTCATTGGGGTTATGCGCAAGGTCTGGCGATTATGCTTGATACTAGGATTATGAATCAAGCTGCTGGATCTTTGCTCAACCAGATGCCATATGACTTCTCATGTCGCCAAATTGGATGATACATCTCTTCCGTAGATGTTCATCTGTCCAATCAATTGTTACCCAAATGCTTTCATGAAGCCGATATTAGCTTCAGATTGCATGTCCCGCCAGGTGGTGGTTTGGCGACTCCCATCTATGGAACTTCGAAAGACAATCTTCTCTACCAACGAAGGGCATGCGTACAATCGGACCACATCGCAGACCGAACCAGATCATGAACAACCTACAGGCAAATACTGCAACTGCTCAGCCATCCATCTCAACTCAACCATGAATCTGTCTGCAGCCCGCAATAGAAAATCCTGCCTATAATCGTGCAACAAAATATTCACAGCAACCCTCTCATTGTCGTTGCTGGCTGCAAGCCATGCAGCACTTAGGACGATGAGGATATATCCCGCCCCTAACGGCCTGTATCTATTTGCCACCTGGGCCAGTTCCAATATTTGAGTCACGAGGTTCGTGGAATCGGCTATAAGCTCGATTGCATCGAAGGGCGGAGTGAATGCGCGCAACACCCAGTTGAAAATAGTCACAATCAACAGACCAATTCCATATGCACGTTGATAGTAGGCGTGTAGTATGACATTCTTGAGAACATTATTCGCATCGAGGGTGCGGCCGTCGGCCCATTGTTTGTGTAACTGGAGTAGCAGCGTCTGGGAAGCTTCATATACGGGTTTCAGTTCGTCTCGCAAAATTGCGATTTCGTCCGCATTGGTTGCCGCGCGAGCGCGTCGAAGTATACTTGGTATGTTGGCAAGATATCGCATTAACTTTCCCTCGGGGATGTTTTGGTCCAGTTCGTTTCCTACTAGTGAGATCCAATCTTGCGGGTCAAGTTCTATGTTCTCATTGAATAGGCCTTCAAATAACTGTAGAAGAATAAGCATGCTGTATACGATCAAAGACTTTCGGTGCAGCTTGGAACATACCACACATCCTCTTAATGAAAGGAGTAATTGCATTTCGAAATTGTCGCGCGGTTTTGTAAAAGGTCGCGCTTTTAGTATCTTTGCGGCACCTTCGCAGTGGCCTGACCAGCGCTGTCCTTCCATACCGTTGAGGTTCTAATAATATTCAGTACCTCGACCTAATGGCAGATTTTGACTCTTTCGACCTACCTGACAAATCAAAAGTAGCATAACCGCACACAAAGTTTCCGTCTGTGAAGCTTTGTGCGGATCATCGAGACAATTTCTCAAGCTCCGCAACGCGCGAGAATAACTACTCAACGTCTCGACAGAGACCTCTTTTCGCGAGCAGAAATTAGAATGCGAGCAAATGAGCGCATTGACTGCCGTGTCTAATGCTTCATTCTCATTCATCCGTCGCGGGATTTCGAACATGAAAAAGCCGTATGCCCAAGCGAGGTTGTATCTCAAGTTTGTTGTTAATTTGATCGCTTGAATGTATTGGCTTGTCAGGATTGTTGTTTTGTTGCTTGGCGGCAGTCGAAGGAATGATGCGATCAAATCCGCTTCGGTATGGAATGTATTGGATTGCTGCGTTGTTGAAAGGTCTTTGTTCCGTGAGTTGGTCTTCTTCGTTCTGGACGTTACAAATGCTTGTTGCGATTGGAATTTGTATCGTCGTTGACCGGAACCAATGCATGCTATGCCGAGACGAATGCATCGCGAACAGGAGGGAATTTTCTCGTCGCACTTGAGTATTGAGTGAGTTCAAAAGTTGTGGTGTTATTCGAGATGTTTGTTCAATGTTAAACCCACCTTTTTCTTCAGTTTGCGACAGCCATCACATGCTTTTCCAGAGGGTACTCCGGGCATTTCGACGACGGTCTATTGCTCTAACACAGCTTCCGAGTCACCTTTTCATCAGCGACACTGAACAAAGTATCTGAGTAAGTATATAGAGTTTGCGGCGAAACTGTCAAACCCGCTGTTCTAGACAAGATTGTTTCCGTTGTCAATTGCATCGCTTCGACTTCAGCCGCGAGACGAACGTCACAGCCGCCTTAGCCTCATTGGGCGACTCCACCACGGTGAACATCGCCAAGCAGTGCCAAACATTTCGACTTCGCACTTCTGAGTGCTCACTGGTTCGCTGTCGTTATGAATTTGATCAGGATCATCTTGGGCCAAAAATCGAATATGGCAGTGCTTCAACCTTGCCGACCTAAGTGATGGGCGCTGACCCGTCCCAGACACTGGGATATGTTCCAGTATTCACAGCCATGTCGCCTTCATATATTTGAAGGTTCATATGACGGACAAAAATTCGACGAGTTACCTAGATAAGCATTGTCGTCCATTCAGCGCCTGGTCAATACGATGGTCCTTCTTCAACCGAAATCTAGTCATTTTCTCATGGGTCTAGTCCAGTACTTATCCCAAGGCTCACACGGGCTCACACAGGATCTAATCAATGATCAGCATTCCCACCGCCATGTAGCTGAGACGGTGGAATACGAAGTCACTATCAAATTGCATACCTGCAAATACGACTTCTCATCCTTCTCAACCGCCAGAATTCAGGCAATGCAATGATATCTCGTATCCATTCAGCATACAACCGTACATCTGATTGGCTGTATTTGCTCGCAGTCTAACCTTTTATAGCCGTATGTACCGCCAGGTGGGTCCGTTGTCGTTTTTGCAATGATGTTATTGGTTTAATTCGGGAAATGAGTGGGGCATGACCAAGAGATTGACCAATAGCAATAAGTGCTGTAAGTGGGGGCAGAACAGCCACCAGATTGGCTGCGGGAGAGACGTCATCTTTAAGCCAAGCATCCAATCAGAAGTTGCCCCCTGCTTACAAACTTTGGTTGGCCAATAAGATATCGAGGAATACGGTTAAGGTTAAGGGTTGCGGAGGCTCAGCGACGCTTACCCTAAGCAGCGTGTTGTGCCGCTGGCCTCATGCCCTTATCCTTATTGCTGTTGTGGTGCTTCGTTTTAGCATAAATATCGTCGTAGAACCCACGATTATCAGTCATGTTAATCACGACAAGGATTCAGTCTCCCGGAGACACATTGCTGAGCAACCCATCAATTCGACGATACAAGATACCCCTTTTCGATTCACGAATCACGAAACACCATCAGTATGAGTACCGGTTCGGATTTGCAACCGGATAGTTACTATCCATACGACCCCAGCCATGTCCTTCCTGCTGTTTTCGCGGCCTTGATCGGCATATCTTTTGTCATACACGTCTACCAAAACTTGTAAGTCGCTGATCAATTGAGATTGCCAGTACACCAGCTTACCATGGACCTCCTACAGCCGCTACAAGTTCTGGACTACCACATTCTGGATGTCATGGGGTGGTGCAGTGTTTACAGTAGGCTGGATAGCCCGCGCTATATCGAGCTATCATACATCAAACTTCAATCTCTACATCGTCCAATACGTATTCATCTACGCTGGACCACCCATTTACTCTGCAACAGCGTACAACATCATCGGCCGGCTATTGCACTACCTACCAATGTACGCCCCACTCCATCCTAACCGCGTCACCACTTTCTTCGTCTGGGTGGGTGCAGCGGTCGAATCCTTGACGGTTACAGGCGCTGCTCGCATGGCTTCGAATATAGACGACTTGTCTAAGTACAAAAGCGGTGGAACGCTTATCTCGACGGCACTCCTCTTGCAAGCCGTCATTGAGTCCATGGTAGTCTGCGTGGTTAGTCTGGTGCATTATCGTGCCACTCATGCCGGCCATCCACCACCACCGAACGTGCGAAGACTCTGCATCACCTTATACGGTACATCGTTCTTGATCATCTTCCGGTGTATCTGCCGGGCCATCGAGTCTTTCACAATTTTTACTCAAATTGATAGCTGCATTCAAGGCCACTGCAGCCCTATCATAACTCACGAATGGTACCTCTACAGCTTTGAGGCTGTACCAATGGTCCTGTTCACCTATTGGCTTAATTTCAGGCATCCCGGTCGATTGCTCCCTGGACAAAAGACTCGTTATTTGGACCTGGATTGCCAAACCGAACGTCTTGGTCCCGGCTGGATTGATAAACGATCTATGATCCAGACTATTATTGATCCGTTTGATTTGTCGGGTATGATGGCTGGCAAGCCGAATCATGAGGCCTTTTGGTTGTGGCCGGAGAAGTATCCTGTCGCTACTGATGGTAGCTTTGCTCTGGGAACGGCTTCGAATGTGCGGAAATTAGGGTCCAAGGCGGCTCAGAAACCTGACAGTGCACATGAGCTGCTGCCATCTCAGCCAGCTTAATCTCTGTTCTATCTGTTGAAACCTTATGGGGTTAATCAGTTTTCTTTTGTTTCAGACTTCTTTTACTATATTTTCTCTCTGAATTAGCCTGTATCTTGTATTTAGGTCCTTGTATGTTTGATAGCGTTGTATTGTGAAATAGATCTATGCTCAAGTGCTGTGATATATTCTTTACTACATTGGCGATGTGTACTACAATCTATACTACTGTCCCTCTGAAGCCCATGAAATACTTATAATGAATAACTTTGGGGCAACATTGAGTATTTAAATATGTAAATTTCAAGGGAGCTTGTATAACACTTGAATGTGAACTAAAAGTTGATACCTAATACATGATGACTCTGCCAACCCATAATCCGTGGACTCATGTACTTCGAGAAAGATCACTTTTTAAGCGATCCAATACCATACCCTCTCTGTCGTAAATTAGAAATTTAGAATTCAATATCAAAAGCATATTTGAGATTTTGAGGAGGAAATTGACTTACGGAAAATATTCCTCGGTTTGACTTCCTCCCAACTATGTTCCAAACGATCCGCTTCCTCCTTGCCAGAAAAGAAATCCATTTCGTCCAATTTGACAAAACTCGTTCTGTAATAGATCTTGTATCCCAAGAATAATGCCGCAAAGATGGGTATGTCAATATACGGCGGTACGAATGATTTTGCGCTAAACTTTCCGGGAAAGAAGCAGTCAAAGCCATTGAAAAATGCCACGGTAGCAGAGAACAGACACGAAAACCACGCAAGGTAGGGCTGGAATGGAGCCCGGAAGGGAAGTGAAGACCGGGCAATACCCTGATGTTTCATGCCCTTGTGGAAGCGGATATACGTGATGGAAACTGATGTCCACACAATCAGCGTGCTGACGGAGCTGAGATTACTTATCCAGAAAAAGACGTCGGATGCACTCGAGTTCACGTTCAGATAGACAAGTAGACTGAGCAATGTCGTAATGCCCACACAGGCATAGGGTACTCCGAATTTCTCGTATTTCAAGAACCCGGGCGCCTTTCCATCAAGGGCAGTAGAGTACAATACTCGAGTCGACGCATAGAAGAAGGAGTTCCCAGCCGAAAAGGCGGATGTAAGCACGACCGCGTTGATGATTGATGGAAGGACTTTTATGCCCCCGTTCTGCATGGCGATGACAAATGGACTGGCTCCGACGCCTGGGGCGCTTTGATTGATGGCGTTCAGGAGACGGCTATCCTTGGCAGAGACACACATGCCCACCAAGAAGATGCTCAACACATAGAAAATGGCAATACGCCAGAAAACTCTGCGGACTGCTTTGGGGATGTTTCGTCGTGGATTCTCGGTCTCACCGGCTGCGACGACTACCATTTCACTTCCACCGTAAGCGAATGTGGCGCTGATGAAGACTTTGAAGAAGGCAAGAAAGCGTCCCAAGGCACCTGGCTCGAGGTATTCCAGCATTGGGCCGGGATTGTCCCAGTATCGAAAACCAATACGATCATGATTCGGTGCACCTCCAAGCGCAATAATGAGCATGAGCAGAATTAGCCCACAGATAGTTGTCAACTTGATTGCGCCGAAACCAAACTCGATTTCACCATAGTACCGCACCGGGAACAAGTTTATAGCAATCACTGCGATTAACAAAATGGTGATCCAGACCACAGTAGGCACATTATTTGGCCAGTAATCAATAACCAATGCCGCTGCACTGATCTCGATAGGCACACCGATCGCGAATTGATACCAATAATTCCAACCGAGCGTGAAACCCAGAGCCGGATCGACGTATCGCGCTGCATAGACAGGTACAGCACCTGGTAACGGAAGCCAAGTCGCCATTTCGCCCATACTATTGATCACGGCGTAGAGATTGAAGCCGGTGATGAGGTAGGCTAGTACTGCAGACAGAGGTCCGGCTAGGGAAAGTGTTTGACCTGTACCGACAAAGAGGCCGGTACCTATAGCGCCGGATAAGGCGAGGAATTGGACATGTCGGGATTTTAGGCCTCTTTGGAGCGTGCCGACGTTATGGTGTTCGTAGTCGCTGTCTTTGATCGTGGGGTCATCTGTGACGCCTAAGTCGGCTGCGTATTTTGGTTCAATAGTCCCAAGGGCTTCGATGTCTTTTGATGTGTCGTTGGCCATGTTGACGCGCTATATACTCATGCGATTGGCTCTGCTACCTGTCTTTCTGCATAATAATCAATGCAATAATATAAAGATTTGTTAGCAAGGAGAAACGAGAGGGATTTATACGAACATCTCCGCATCCAAGACGGACCTTTATCAGTGCATGCCTTATCTTTCCCCATTCTTACCCCAATGTAGCATTTTGACCTGCCAATCCCCCGCTTTCCACTTGGCGATGTCTTTAGTGGACAGAAATTTGGAACTCAAATCTCTCATTGTTGGTTGAAACGGAAACACTGTTGGTTCATGTCGGCATGAACCGCCTCTAGATTGATACTAGCAGATTAGGGTTTGAACGTCTCTACAAGTTTCAGTAGAGATTGTGGTTGATTTTTTGTGGACGGAGATAACGCAAGCATAATCTAAGTTCTTGACAATGGATTCTGTGTGACAAATTATTTTAGTATTTACTTTACTTAGCTAATGGAATGTACAAACGAAGCGATCGACTATCAAGTCATCCTCAACATCTCTAGATCATAAGGAGAAGACCAGCGCCTGCCAGACCAGAAAGAAGTTTGGCATTGCCACTGGGCAACGTTGCCATGCCCGAAGATGTGCCAGTAGATTTTGCAGAACCGCCGGTGGTTGCGCTGCCGGTAGCAGTAGTGCCAGCGGTGACAGTGGCCCCGGTAGCACCCACCACACCGGTAGTCGCTGTCTGAACACCGTTTCCTGTAGCAGTCGAGACAGCTGAGGGAACAAGAGAGGCACCTGGCACTCCATCGGCGCCGGTACCGATTTCCAGAATATCGTCCTTACCAGGGTTGAAGTTGGTGTTGGCAAGGGAAATTTCATTGTTCTCAAGGTCATAGACGACGTAGGCACTGCGCAGGAAACTGTCTCCAAGGATGTTGACTCCAGGTTCGCTGGGCGTAAGACCAATAGCACAGCTGTTCTTGGGCCAGCCAGCCATGGTCCCGAAAAATACCAGTTGACTAAGTCCCACGTCGACCTTGGCTCCAGAGAAACCGAATGTCACATTGTAATCGGTTTCTATGAGGTCGCAGCTCACATAGGCGAAGCCGCTCTTCTCGTCGTAGGTTCCATTCAGAGCGCCAAGAATGTCATTAAAAAGGTCTTGTGGCAGTAAAGTATAACTTGAGCCGGTATCCAGCGAAACTGCGAGCGGAAGGTTCGTCGTAGTACTCTTCGAGTCCCCAGTTTGCACGGTGACTTCGGTCAAGGCGAGCGCAAGTGAGTAATACCTGTTATAGACTGGCACGACTGGGAGAGTTTGGAGTTCGCCGATGTACTTCGCCTTGTTCACACCACCAAACATAATCGTGCCGGACGTTGCTGCGACATCATCCATCCACAGACTGTAAGCGGCAGATTTGGTGACCCCGCTGGCAGCCAAGGCATAAGGTAGGTTGCCGTATGTTTTATTCAGGCCTGAAGATGCATATGTTGAGATGTTGTACCCGACACCAGCAATGCCCACTGTATATGATCAATCAAGAATCAGTACGAATGCATACGCCATTGAAGTTTGCCAAGAGACAATGATGTTTTCATAAGGTCAGATCTCACCATCAGATGAAGTTTGGTTTACAACAATAAACTCAAAGTCCTTGACAGTTGCACCTCCCAAGCTCAATGTGTCAGTCGCGTAGACACCGAGAGCCGTAGTGCCATCCGCGTATGTTGCGTTGTATGGAAGATCCAGAGATTTGAAAGAGGACGAATCATCCGAGACGTAAACGTTGGCTGCCTTTTTGGATCCTTCAATAACCCATAGATCGCTACTGCCCGTGTCCAGAGCGAGCGTAAAATTCTGCGCAGGTGATCCCAGAGTCAAGTTCAACCAGTAGCTTGTATTTTGCTATGCAGTCGTTAGATACTGGGAAATATTGCATTCGATATCCTCGTACGTACGTGATTGAAGATCGATACATCAACTGGAGACGTATCTCTTTTGCCTAAAATTCCATCCACATGTCTGCGTTGTAACGGCGCTGCTAGAACTGCTGGCGCATCACGTCTATGAAGAGAGAGCGCATTGCTGACCGACACCGTCGACAAGACGATGAGCGGTAACGAAGCTGACACACGCATCGTTATAAGCGAGTGGTACCGGTTCGAAATATAAGTAAAGTGAAAAAAAAATAGCGTACTGTATTCGGATGGACTTTTCTGAAGGCCACCGCGTCCAAACACTCCGGATTTTTAAGTTTGAGAAAGTCACCTCCACCAGAGATGTGCGTCAGGATTTTGAATCCGTCGGGATGCGGCGAACCCTTTTAACCCCATAGTTCATGAATATTAGGCCAAAAAACTATTGATTTGTGGCGTTTATTCCAAGACAAATCCTGTCACCAACGACGTCGGATAGTACGGATACGCAGTTTATCTTTAGACTTAAATGTCTAGGCACCTGCGCCTCCACAAGCAAAGCATGAACAGCCAATCGTAACATTGAAATTCGATGAAATTTGACTTGGCTCCGTTGGATTTTGTTACAGCCGCTGAAGATTCTGTGATGTTGTATGGCGTACGTAGTCTGGTGGAGATTAAAACGGGGCTTTCAACAAAACCATCAGCTGCTACTACTGAGTTGGCTAGTAGCTGTGCTGCTAGTGATTTTACTGGCTACTCGCAAGTTTAAAGACCACACCTTTTCTCCGAATTCGTCCAGAGGCTTTTATAAGCATCGAATCATGATACAGTCTTCACTGCTCACCGTTAGATACGCCATTTGAGGCTCGGCTCGCGGATTTAGGCAGTTATCCTTCCGCTCGATCCGTTCGGGAAATTTTCCGAAACTGGACATCTACAACTCATCTTATGCCTTGGAATCAAGACTCTTTGATGTGGTTATTGGGTTAATTTTCAACCTCATAGATGTGTGCTTAAATTCATATCGCTTGTTGTAACTCTTTGTCATAGCCAAGTCTCGCTCATGCTACCTCGCATGTTCGCACTCGGTACCATAAGCACTAGTCATTAGTTCTCACCCAAAACCCGAAAGACTGCAGGGATTGGAGGCACGATGGAACTTGCGAGTCGCAGTCATTTCTAGGCAGCCGCCTATTCTTTGCACTTTCTTTGCGACACTTTATCTGGTCCGAACTTTGTGCAGTTGATGGTATTTGTAAGGAAGGGCAGTCGTAGTTGACAGTGAATCGGTTACATAACGCCTTCTGGTGTCCGTTTTACTGCCTTCTACGGAGTAGTCCAACTACTCTTGTGAGTCGCTGGTTTGAAGTTACATATTCGAACGATGGGTCAAGACTGAAATTAGCATTCTGGCTGTGCCTTTCCTGTATTCCGCTTGACTGACAGAAGAACTCAATCAAAGAGAGTTGCGCGCTCGGTTAGCGTGCCGAAATATATTATACAGCTATGTCTGTACTTTGATTATGAGTTCATTAGATTCTTTTCTAAGCAGAGCCTCAAGGTCAAAGACTTCACGCCTGTCGCTGACAATAAGAAGTTAGGGCTATCTTGGTTATCTTGTTCGGTTGAACTATCAGCCGCGCTCCTCCCTCATAAAATATCAGATCGCCAACAATAGTACAAACTTGTGAGCACTTTACTTGCTGAATATGTAGACATTTTCAGACAATAATAAAAAGTTGCTCTATTTATGTCAATAAAAGCAGTAGGTAAGGGCATCTCAAAAGTTGATCTACTAAGGAAGAGTGGACGTTTTGAAGTACATTGGGGCAGAACTATCAGCCGACATGTCAATTCCCCGCAGGAATTCTTGAACTTATAACTGCGCCGCGTCCAACATTGAAATGTTAATTATTATCTTTATTATAATTCTCGCATATAATTCTATGCCGTTGTTTGAAAAGACACCTTTTTGGCAACCTTAGGACATTGAACCCGCATCATAATGGCGGCGAAAGAGATCAAGACATATAAAATTGCTAGCATTCCAGGAGATGGCATCGGCCCGGTTGGTATTTGACCTATAGAATATTCCAAACTTTCATGAATCTTTTTGAAGGCTGATGCTCTTTAATCATCATAGGAAGTCGTGAATGTCACTATCGATGTTCTTAAGTCCCTGCAGGACATCCTCGGCACGTACAAGCTCGAATTTACAGAGCTTGACTGGGGTACCGCACGATACAAAAAGACGGGGAAATATATGCCAGCCGATGGATTGGACACATTGAAAACATTTGATGCTGGACTTTTCGGCGCAGTTGGTGCACCGGGTATGAAATTCGCATACAGATGCTTCATGTCACGGTCTTAGAAGCGTTAGCCAATTAAACGTGCTAACACACTTCGTCTGTACAGACGTACCCGATCATATCTCCCTATGGGAACTTCTCCTAGCGATGCGTGGACCCTTGCAGCTCTACGCCAACGTACGGCCCGTGAAGAATTTCCCTAACGTTCCTTCACTACTCAAAGACGTCCAAGACGGAGATATTGACTGGGTACTCGTTCGTGAGAATAGCGAAGGAGAATACTGCGGCCAAGGCGGACGCACTCATCGTGGAACGCCCTGGGAAATCGCGACTGACGTGTCTGTCTTTACCCACGTAGGTGTCGAACGTATCATGCGCTTTGCATTCGAAACAGCTCGCAGCCGTCCTCGCAAGTTACTCACTGTTGTTACCAAGAGCAATGCCATGCGCCACGGTATGGTACTTTGGGATGAGGTTGCTGCCGAGGTTGCTAAGGACTTTCCGGACGTTAAATGGGACAAGATGCTGGTTGATGCTATGACGGTCCGTATGGCCGCTAAGCCGAAGTCTTTGGATACGATTGTTGGCACAAATCTGCATATGGATATCCTGTCTGATCTTGCTGCCGCACTTGCTGGTTCGATTGGCATTGCCGCTTCTAGCAACCTTGATCCCACGCGCAAGAATCCGTCTATATTTGAGCCAGTTCATGGTAGTGCATTTGATATTACTGGAAAAGGAGTTGCGAATCCTGTTGCCACCTTGTGGTGTGCTTCAGAGATGTTGGCTTGGATTGGGGAAAAGGCTGCGGCAGCAGTCTTGCTCAAAGCAGTCGAAGATACCTGTAGCCAAGGCATTTGTACTCCTGATTTGGGTGGAAAGGTTGGCACTGTTGAGTTTGGGCAAGCAGTTGTCGAAACCATTAAGAGGTCTTTACGCTGATAGCGCAAATATACAGATTCGCGAAGGACTCGCTTCTTGTACGGACGCGATTTTCTGTACATAAGAAATATTCACCTATTTGTCCGCTCTAGACACATATGTCATGCCCATTCTACCTAGGTATCAATTCAAGTCAGAGAAGTTTTATTTGAACGTATTTGAAGGCATTTAAATTGAAATCTTTTTTTATATAATCACAGTCTCTCTTCCTTCGCGATTTCGCCCAAGGCACGGATGAGAGCAATTGCATTGTTGGTCGCAGCCCTCTGTTACCCTATACATGTTACTAGAGTCTCATTAAAGGAAAGGATTTTGTTTCTTCCGACCTACTAAGAGGATCTAATATTCATTCAATCCAATGATCTTCGTTGTCTGCCTCGACGACTCAAATCTACTCACTTGGCTAAGTGAACAGCATATAACCTGTCAAATGACCTAGACCGTTTAATCCCAATTAACAATAACTATGCGTCTTTCAAAACAGAATTAGGACTGTCATTGAGAGCTTATGTCATCCTAAAGCACATCGGCCTTTTTGCTAGAGTATTACAAGCTACTCTCACGTCGGCCGAATGGGTTCAGGGACATGAAGCGTTTTCTAGTATTCCGCGGCGAAATCAAGTCGTCCAGTTGAAATTGAAATGTACTCCAAAATGTATATATTGAGGAGGGATACAAGTATTGCTCTTTTCACAATTTTGTGCAACTAGAGCTACGTAGTTCTGCACAAGACAAATGATGTACTACACAACCTTCTACTTCCTGGAAAAAGTGCTGGTACACCTTTTTATCCCAAATTGTGTCTTACATGTGATTGCTATCATATACATCATTAATACTAAGATGATTACACAGTATACAAGCCTGAAGATATGTCACTTGGCTTTACGCTTCGAGTTAGCTACTTTATCAACATACTCTAGATGGAATAAATTGCTGAAGGGTAAGTAAAATCAAGTCGTCCACAGGCAGCGGCAGTTGAGCGATGCCCTCGTTACTACACAGTCCAAAAGCGTCAATGCATCGCTAGGCGTAGTGGTTACCTTGAAAGTACGGTGCGGCTGCTTGTAGCGCTCCCTTATTATGCTGTTTTTGCCATAATATTGTATGCTTTGTGAAGAATTAGATTGGCTAATAATGAAACTATCAATAGCTCTCTTAGGGCTAGGGCTAGGGCTAGGTTTATCAGCTCCGTATTCTACGTAGTTTGAAGCCTTGAAAATAAGGCCGCCAGGGCTTAAGTGTGGGGTACCTTATCGGGTACCTTGTCGCCCCGATAAGGTAGAGTTACCACGTTACCTTCCTCAACTTCATCTTCTCTATCTGATTACTACTACCAAGTACACAGGACATAAATTGTCAAATATAACCATCGGCAATGGGCGAGTACATTATAGATCCAAAGGGCCCGACCCCTTTCGGTCGCGACATGCTGCAGAAGCACTTTATGATCAACCCCAAATACCGACCACTCAATCATGGTACTTGACCTACCTCACTTTGCCTTTTCCTAGCGAACCTCTTTCGTCAAATCTAGACGGGCTTCTAATTTGTGTGGAACTGTAGGCTAATTGGAGTTTTCATTTGCATCTCATAGGCTCCTTCGGCACGTTCCCCGTCGAGGTACGCGATGCGCAACGCATATTCCAGGACGAGCAAGAGTCCCGACCGGACGTCTTCTTTATCATTTCACATGCACAACATGTCACCGAATCTCGCAAAGCGATCGCGAAATTGGTCAATGCCCCTGTCGACGAATGCGTGTTTGTGAAGAATGCGTCGACAGGAATCAATACTGTTCTTCGGAACCTGGATTTTAAACAGGGCGATGTTATCGTATTCTTTGCGACGGTGTATAATGCTGTGGAACAGACGTTAGAATCGTTGATGGAATCGACTCCGGTGCAAACCCGGAAAGTCGACTATACTTTTCCGATCACACACGACGAGATTGTGAGGAGATTCCTAAAGGTGGTGAAGCAGACCAAGAGTGAGGGATTGAATGTGAGGGCAGCGATATTCGACACGATTGTGTCCGTACCAGGAGTCAGATTCCCTTTTGAAAAACTCATCAAGGCCTGCAAAGAGGAGTCTGTCTTGAGTGTCATTGATGGAGCACATGGCGTCGGTCAGATTCCGCTGAATCTGGGTGACCTTAGTCCAGACTTTTTTGTCAGCAACTGTCACAAGTATGTCATTTTTAAAATTTCTGAGACCTTGCTGTACATGTATCGGAATGATATTTGTCCGACTGACAGCCAATAGGTGGCTATACACACCGCGTGGATGTGGCTTACTCTACGTACCTAAACGAAACCAACACCTACTACGAACGTCCTTCCCCACGTCTCATGGTTACACGTCACCTGCCGATAGAGGCCGTGGGACACACGCAGGAAAAACCGATTTTGAGATGTTGTTCGAATTTGTTGCTACCGCGGATGATACTCCGTACATGTGCGTTCCAGCAGCTCTCGACTTTCGAAAGCGAATATGCGGTGGCGAAGAAGCTATATATAAGTATTTACACACCATTGCCCAAGAAGGCGGAGATGTTGTTGCTCAAATAGCAGGAACAGACATCATGCAAGAACCCGGTCTCTCCAATCCTATTGAGCAAAGTGATATCCGAAGATGCGCCATGGTGAATGTACGAATGCCGCTTGCCTTCAAAGACGATAAAGAGGTCAATCCACATGTACCGGATCCATCGTCATCTCCATTCCCTTTGCTAAGCATAAAGGATGCAACACCAGTTTGTGAATGGATGCAAGCCAAGCTGATAAAGGAGTATGATACTTTCGCAAAGTTCTACCCCCACGGAGGGTGGTTGTGGCTACGGCTGAGTGGGCAGATTTACCTTGAAATCGAAGATTTTGAGTGGATTGGTCATATTGCGCGAAGTCTCTGTGAGCGGGTTGGCTCCGGGGAGTGGCTGCCAAAGTCAAGAATTTAAATAGGACGGCTCCGATGGTGCAATTGAATCCTGCACGGACTATAAATAAGCAAAATTCTATCGTGTCACTGTTGGGTCGGAAACCTTCGAACAACACTTTCATGTCACTGGATACAGCCTTAAATAGCCTCTGGCTGCGTACCAAGGTTGGCGTTTAGCCCTGGATTTGCTGAAAATGTGTTGAGCTCACCGCCCCGAACTACTTTCGTAAAGTTTAGGTATGGATAGATGTTGCCGTGAGATTCGTATATATTATCTAGAGTGTATCCTCGCTCCAATATACTTGACTTCGAGATTCGTATGGAACATCAGGTCAAGTGTGCCGAAAGCTAGCATTCCGGTGGGTCAATGCAGACCCTGTCTCGGCTTCGATATTGCATGTAATGCTCCCGTCCGATCGTAAAGCTAGTTGCCGAGATAAATCGTCGATGACTTTGTATTAATGACTTGATATACGAAGTATAAGTACAGCCAACGCCTAAAGAAATCCGTGAATGACGCTGTAGGAAGTACTACTTCCTCTTTGGGCCTAGTTTACGAGAGTGGAGAATCTTCACTTGGGTATTTCCCCGAAACGAACTAGTGCCATCTCAATCTAGATTAGCGCCCGCTGTGGATTAGTCACTATGCTGCATCGGGGTTAGTGTACGAAGGTTCGTATAAAATTCTTTGACGACGTGACTTCCTCACTACTTCTGTACCTTCGGAGTATATCTGTGTCTCGCGAACTCCTTCCGTTACTCGTTGTACTCGGGTGAGGAGTACGATTCTGCCCTTTACGTAGCAGACAGATTTGATAGCTTCGTCCTACTACGACCACACCCCTAGCTGCTTCTTCGCGACTCGGAAATCGTTCAAGAGATCCGTAGATATCATGAGATGCAATCAACTGTGCTTTGATATCACGGATAAGTGCTTCCGTTTTCGTGATCGCTGTAGAATTACGGAGTAAGCCCTAAAATACCACCATGGGGACGCTACTCATGACACATTCTTTTCGAGGTCATTTGTCGTTCACAACCTGAAATCGTTGCCAATAATTGACCGCCAGTTGTTGAGCTGGCTCCAGATATACGAAATCTATACGATGAGGCCCGGTAATGAACTTTGTTTTGAGGCTTCAAGTCCACGGCCTGCCCTATAGACTCGCTTCGTCGACTTGTCACAGGCTGTCTGACATTCGGGTTCGTTTATTAGTACAGTCCCTAACTTAAATGCGGGGAGTCCAACATGTTCAATCTACGTATGATATTTGCAGTATGATTTGGCAAGGACCCCCATGAACGAACATCAAAGTACGAAGCACTACGTGTCTACCACGTATACTAGTAGTAGAATATTCCGTACACTCATCCAATTACTCAACACGCCTCGGATCCTTACGTGTTAGCAGTGTCATGCTGGCAGGATTGCATCTCAATTCCCGAACGTTGTATTAAACGTCTAAGCGAGGAGGCAGACTCACTGGGCCCACCATGTACTTGGGTCCCACGCCAATTATCCCAGCGTTATGGTACCTAGCGCTTTGACTGTTCATATACGAAGCAGTGCGTAGTCTTAGTCGAAAACGTGTGTGCTTACTTATTTAGCCTAGGTAGGAAATTCTTTCATGGTCCCTTTTTTGTTTCATATACGTTCGTATATGCGTAGATAAATGTCGGTCTACCCATGTAACTTCACCGATATCAGAACTTACACCTACCAAACGAAATTTTGAAGGAGACACTTTACGACAACCAAATAATCATAATTAATGCACCAGTTACTGCGACATGGCATTCGCACACAACATTCCTGAAGTTCATATCGAGCGAACAAGAAGAACAGGCCCAATCTCAAAACGCCGCTATCAATACGACGGGCGAATGAGATTCTCTTCACCCATCCGGACAGTTTCTCGCGGTACACAAACAATCGAAATGTCCGATTACCCAGCAGCATTGGACATGGTGTACCGAACCCTGAGTCCAGCGGCAGGAATCAGGCGAAAAGGTCGATCAAATAATCACGATCATAGGGCCGAGGATTCGCAACGAGATAAGAAGTACCCGAAAAAATCGATGGTGGTTACGACTGAGACTACGACTACAACGGAAATAGATGAAGGAGATAATACCGTTACGACTACAGAGACATCTACAACATCACCAACAGCGAAAAAACGTACCGCGGCAGTATTAGGGATCGGGAATATAGTCGGGATTAGTCAATCAGACGGTACGGAACGATTAGCCATGATTTCTGAAATGACGACTTTCCACGATTCTAAGATCGTAGTAGTCTGCGCATGGCTATATACACGAGCCGACATCCATGAGGATCTGATGGATAATGCGGACTTTTCGTCGGAAGAATCTCATGATTATTTACACTCTATGTGGCCTATCCTGAATAAGGATGGGACGCTGATGACGAGCACTGGCCGGTCGCAGTGTGATTATATGGTTAGCACGAAACGGACGATCATCGTTTCGGATGCGATGGGTACATGGCTCAATGGAGTTTCGCCGCATGTTGCGACGAGGGTGTGTCGGGATGCGATATACCATGCTGACTCAGCGGAGAGGAGGATATCTGATGTTAATGAGGATTCGTGTTATTGGTTGAAGAAGATTCTTTGATCTTGATCTTGTTTCTTACGCTGCATGATGGAGTACGGAGCGAGTGTTGTTGATTCTTACTTTGCATTGATTATGGTGGATTTTTGGTGAGTGTATAATATACCCAAGCATGGCCATCGTATTATTCTTCAGTGGGTCGATAGCATAGCCAGCACGAGGTCAAATTCGTTGTTTTCAGTAATTACTGCTCATGAGTATAAAAAGGATTATTATCGCTGCAATTTAGAATACAAGTATACAGGGACGAAGGGATCATGCCCGTTCCACAGTTGAGCATGTGAGGTGAAGTAAAATTTCCAAATTAGGCAATTACCTTGCAGCCCTAAGATCTTCCTCTGTCTTCACCAAAATGCCATCAAACTCTTATCGCAGCTTGCTATTCACACTATCGGGGCCCTTTCCACTAACGGACACAGCATGGTATCTGTATAAGCGACATATCTAGCTAGATACTCCGCCCTGAGATGAGATGGAAGGTTTAGTCGCTATGGCCGTCTTCTAGTGCAGGCTTAGAAATGATCCCTGGTATAGGCCACATATGCATTGATATCGTGGTATCGGGCTCAACAGTAGTTTCCCAAGTGTGCGGCAGAATAACGTCTCCATGTGGCCCAGCCAGGTCATAATGGCCCTTTGCTACATGTATGCCGATTACCTCCACATGGAGAAAGGCTTGTCTGATGATCTCTTCCATCCCCTACAATGTGTCATTTAAGTTAGTAGCTAAATCATATATTTGGAGCAGCAGTGCACGTACCGACCGTCCACGTTTTCACTAAGTGGAGGAAAATTGAACTTCCTTCCCAAAGCATCTTTGAACTTTACTGGTTTCTCCTTTACTGATTTCTCCATTTCTCTTTTGATTGTTTCAATTTATATGCGAGCTTCTTCGGGATTGGTACTTCTTTCAACCAATAGCTCTAATTTCTGGGGCCCGTAGCGAATGATGCGTTTGACATCGTGTATGTAGAGCTTCGCGTCTTTCCGTGATTCAATTGGCATATTGTCGAGTAGTTTCGCCAATAATTCTGCTTATGCAGTTGCAAGAGCTTGAGATACGTGGCATTCTGTGACTTGCATGCCGTTATCTATCAGAAGGGAGACTGCCCATATACTAAAGTCCGGGTCAACTGCAGAAAATGCTATCAAAGCCATTTCATCGACGTATGAGCCGCCAAAACTTTCGCCTCCCCTCACAGCGTCGCCGCAGTAAAGTTTTAACTGATGAAAAAGGGCTATGTGGAACGGATTGGTGTCCGAAAGTTTTATGTAATGATAATAGAAGCTGCAAGCTCTTCCTTTGTCCGTCCGCTATACCACGCACTAGGCAATGTACCATCCGGATCCCCCATTCCTGCTTGATGGTAGATTTCTTCTGTCCGGCGCGCCGCCGTCGACCTCAGTTTGGAGGTATAGACCATGATTTCATGCCTAGAGCTTGGGCCACACGAGCAACTGGTTTTTCAGAGGCCTTTAGTGAATATCAAAACGATAGGTGGCAAGACGTGAGTCTCAGAGGGCCAACCTTGGCGCCCAATCGAACCATAGCCGAGAATCGCCATGGTCTTCCTATAGAGACTGGAGGGTGGGTTGCTTATGTCGACGCTGCGCCAAGTTGTGGTGCGTTGCAATTCCTTGAATGTGAACAGCTGGCGGAACTGTCCCAGTAAACCTCCGATTACCCACTCCGCGACAGCAGGCGACGGACCGCCTACTGAACTAGTGATGCTGACATTCGAATCTGCAATGAGAGCTTACCTTCAACGTGGTCGAGTCCGGCAACATTGAAATGGATGAGGCGAAGCCTGGGTACGTCAATTGGTTTAGGCACGAAGCCATCGTCATTAGAACGGTGATTTTATGGAGGATCTCTGTTTTATATTGATCCGTTAGCCCTGTCCTTAGCTATCCGTCCTTGCTTTATTAGGTATCTATTACCAGTAGGTACATCCATCTCCTGTCTGACAAAAGCTTTCCTAACAGGAACATTGTGACGAATATAGGTAATTTTTGGGTTGGGAAAGGCATTTCGTATGCGGTCAATGACGACCTTTGGTTCCGAGAATGGTAGGATGACAAGTAGGTGTTCCATAGTCACTTGGATTTCAAGACGGTATCAGTGAGTCGATATAATGCTCAGAATTCGGTTTCGCAATCTGGACATTCGTAGTAAGCTGAGAATCCACTAATGCAAGCGAGTCCGTAAACTTCCACCAGCCACTTAAATATGTCAGTGTGTCGTCCATGTCCAAGCTAGTCCACCCATACTGCGTACGCGACTTTTGTAAGGGTTGTGCACAAGGGTCCCCGACCGTAAAATAGCCTAAATGCCTCGAGCTGCTTGTACTGTGTAGGTACGTAGGTTGAACAAGTTTATTGTCCATATCGAGCTAACCGAGCCATGACAGACATCTACCCTTGATCCCGAAACTATTATACGGAGAGAGGCCGGTTAGGCTTATTCACGCACCATGTATTGGCCGGGGAAGCATAAAGCACATGTATTGGCTATCTACTGTCGCTAATCCCTATTATTTCTCACTTTCCCAACTTATGTGGAGCGGGTGGCCGTTCTGATGGACCAACCCTTTTTGAATACTTCTTAGGGGCCTGCTACTGCCAACTGCACTACCTGGTCGGCGAGCCACTGGTAGACCGAAGCCCCTCAACATACTCTGTACTGCTGGCAAAATTAAAAAGTTGCAGAACCTCTGTTCTCTTAGATCGTAAGCCAGTCTTATCCCCTTGTATTGTTGGCCGCTCGACCTCGGAAGACACGGGAAAGTAGACAAGGGTTGCATCCTTGTATGCACTTACCCCTGCAACATAACTAATCCAGCTGGCAGCTGCAGACATTTATTCCATTAGTGTGAGTTGGGTTGACTTGCTCGGTAGTTTTATCTAGAACTGCCAGGTAATTAGTTACCTTGCTAGTGATAACACCATTTAAGTATTTTGCCTCGCCCCAGCGAAGTGGCTATTCCGAGAAGTTTTCTTTTCGCGATGAGATAGCCCATATTTCAATCGACCCCTCACGCATCTCGTCATCTCTGGCGGGTTGCAATTCCTTCAAAGCGAGAATTGAGCAAATCTCACAGTATGGGGACGGACACCGAGGCTACTGTCGTCACGAGAAGTGACTCGTCTAACGGCATCCCTATCAAAACCGACGAGGGAATCCTGACGAAGGATGAGGCAGAAAGCCTTGTGAATCCGGCTGCCGAGAAGAGGCTGATCAGGAAACTGGATATTCACGTCATCCTACCTGTCGGCGTGATGTTTTTCTGGGCGTTCGTGGACAGAGTCAATCTGGGCTATGCTAGGCTTCAAGGGATTGAGAAGGATTTGCATATGGTTGGCAACGATTTCAATGTGGCTTTGATCGTGCAAATTGCGCCGTACATATTCTTCGAAATTCCAAGCAATCTCATCCTTAAGCGTGTTCGTCCGTCGCTTTGGCTAGGTGGTTTGAGTCTATGCTGGGGCTTCATAACCCTAGGTCAAGGGTTTGTCAAATCTTTCCATGGACTTATCGTTCTTCGGATATTCCTTGGCCTTTTCGAGTCAGGTCTAGTCCCAGGTATTATCTCCCTAAGGACTTCGTCGATAGTTCGCTCTGACAATCTGCAGGAGCCGTGTATTTGACGTCCATGTACTATACGCGTTATGAGTTGCAGAAGCGCACGGTTGGATTGTACATTGCAAATTGTATCGCCATCGCAACCAGCGGCGTAAGTCTCTTACCTCCAGAAAACAATTGACCACTGGCGACAGTAGCTCACCATTAGTGGTAGCTCATCGCCTACGCCATGACCCACCTGGAAGGAGACGGGGGCTATCACTCCTGGCGTTGGATCTACATCATTGAAGGAATAATTACGATTGTGTTGTCCGTTCTCCTCCTCTTTATCATCGCTGACTGGCCTGGCCAAGCGAAATGGTTATCTGCCGACGAGAAGAGACTCCTTAGGGCAAGGCAGATTGTCCAAGACGGGGGCCTGGCTCGTATGGATCGTCTCGACCGGAAAGCGCTCTTTCGCATCCTGAGCGATTGGAAAATCTATAGCGCAATTATCATCTACTTTTGCGTTTCCGCCTCAGTGAATGCGACTGCCTTTGTGCCCAGTATTATTGCGCGTCTCGGCTACACCAACGCTGCAGCACTGGCGTATACCATTCCGATATACGTTGTAGCAGGCGTCCTAGCATTCATTGCGGCAGTGATATCAGATCGCATACGCAATCGGTTTGCACCGTGCCTTTTTGCGGTAGTGCTCTGTGTTTGCGGATATACCGTTCTCCTCAATCAGGACAAAGTCTCACTCCATGCACAGTACGGCGCACTTTTTCTCTTCAACGGGGGTTGCTTTATGGTCCTTCCCACTCTGTGGACATGGCTAAGTAACAATATGGCCGGCCACTATAAGCGTTCCTGGTCGAGTGCCGCCCAAATTGGATTGGGCAACGCAGGTGCAATTGTGCCGACCATGACATTTGTCGCCAAAGAAGCTCCAGCGTATAAGAGAGCGTACTCAGTCTCACTAGCCTTGATCGTCGCAGCGGGATTGGTCATGGTCCTCACCGAAATGGGCTTGTGGTGGGAAAACAAAATTCGTGACCAAGGGAAGAGAGACTATCGTCTCAGTCTTCCAGGGAAGGAGATCGAGAATCTAGGAGACGATCACCCCAGCTTCCGATTTACATACTAGAAATGTCTGGTTCTTGTCGTACCCGATGTGATAAGGAAAGTGACTGCGTTCTCGCTGCTGATCAGACTTTCTCTTTCCTACTCACCTGTTCTTGAGTCTGGAATCGCCTCCAGGGCTATCAGTAGCAACTCTCCTATAAATTTCTTGTTCTATCTTCTTATTCTTTCATTCGTTCACGGCTCTCCAAGGAATCCACCCTTGAGGGGATGCCTCTGAGCATACAAGGCTACCACGTTTTAATAACGAGTGTATAATCCTCTACGGACCGATTCAGCTTGATCTAGTTTCTAAGTAGTCCTTGCTTAACAGAGCGTAGATATGCATTTTCCAGCGAGTAGAAAAGGGGTAACTGGCACTAGATGTTTCAGTCACCCTGACGACGTTCGAGAACTTGCGAGGCATACATCAAAATACAGCTGTCAAAGAGAAGAATTTCTCTAAAATATCTGAATTTTTCAGTAGACAAGGATACGAAAATTTGATTGAGATAGGAATGGATGAAAAGGTGCCATCAACCATGGGAAACTTTTCTTGATAGGTTAGGGTAATAATGCTTAGCCCTAATAGCACTAACCCAATTTGAAAGTATTGGAGCCTGAGGCATTAAGTTGTTAACAGATCTTTCAGCTATGATGTCATCGCTATGAAGATCAACAACATCAACTTTCCAATAGAAGAGAAGATTGGATGCTAAATGTGGCTGTGTTCTAGAAACGAGACTTCTTATGATGGTACAACATTATCTGTATAAATAAATCCATAATGTCGTCTTTGGCGACAAACGCAGCAACATGTCTAGCAACAAAGTAACCGATCACGCCGACCACATCGAGGATGAAGGTAACCCTAAAGACAACCCTGCTTTACAAGATATACATAACTGACGGCATGCCTTTAAATATACGCAGTATCCCGTGAGACCCTCGCAGCAGCCAAAGCAGGTCTCAAATGGGGCGTCACACCCAAGATCAATGCCAACAAAAAGGATGAGCCCCCCGGTCCGGATCACCCAGTCCATTTAATCCCCATCAAAGAACAGGAGAAAATGAGAAGCAGAGGCGTAAATCCGGTGCTCTATGCTGAAATGAATCGAAACAAGTTGGAGGGCAAGGGGACTTTCTGGTCAAAGGTTTCGCAGACGGCGATGGGAGGGGGCTGGATTAAATAATGGACCAGTTCGTGTTCTTTTGCAAGATATTCTCCGTTCAGATATTATTAGCTTGTTGAATGGTTCATGGAGATTCTTTAGATTAAGGCGGAGTAATCCGTACCATCTTGTAGTACAAAACCTGTAATTATTTGAATGCCGACAGACAACACAGTGCCGGAGTACAGCGTTACACAAATTTCGGCATATCACTACCTGATTGGAGCTTCTAGAATTCAAAACAGGGAAAACAGGAACATCTCATAATGAGCATAATCAAATGTTGAATGCGGGGATTGCCATCTGTGATGCCTTCACATCTCGAGTCCGGTACAACTTTTGTACCACTCGGGGAACAAAGAAGCGTTCATTTTGTCACTAATCTAAGACAAATCCCTGGTAGTTTCCTATATTGGTCAACAGAGAAGTAGTTCATAATTTAGCCTCGAGTCTATTGACCTTCTTCACTCTTCCTCACCCCTCTTGATATCTATCTATCGATAAGATACAAGTCCTGATAAGACAAGCTTACAACTCACCATCAGACTCGTTATTTCATCATCAAGTCTTTGAAAATACTTGCATATCCATCATGCAGTTCCTCAAGACATTTTTATTGACCGCATTGGTCTTGGTGGCGCCTGCTTCTTCCGCCACCATCCAGAAGCGAGACACTGTTGATGTAGAGTTCCCTCTGTTTACCTACTCATTTCTTTACTTGACGTCTCAATGAATGCTAATGCTATCTTTCTCTTCAGGTCTTCATCTGGGGGGGTACCAGCTTCCAAGACTACACCGAAAACTACACCTTCAACCCCGGCGACTGCCAGACCATCACCGCTCCAGCGTAAGTCGACACCCATTCAACAACAAAAAAGACATAACAAGAGGCTAAACATATATGACAGATCTGGGAAAGTGGGTTCCGCAACAGTCGATGAGAATGCTACCTGCAATGTTTACGCGTGAGTACACCCTACACCTCCCCAGAGTGAACCAGTAACTGACTGAATGATTGATGACAGGAGCTCCGATTGCTCTGGCGATGTAGCAGGCACCTTCAGTGCGCCGGGAATCTCTGACACTGGGTCGTTGGGGAGCAGCTTCGGGAGTGTTTCGTGTACCATCCCATCGTCCTCAGGCAGTGCAACTACGACGTCGAGTGCTGCTAGTGAGCCGACTGACGTTTGTGATGCATGATTGATCGATGAAACTCGAGCTTGGTGGGTCAAAAAGGGTCTCTATTACGATTTGATCCGTGTTGGCGACAAGTCTGCAGGGTGAAAATGTGGTTGATGGCCTTCAAGAGGTCTCCGCCTAAGGTGAGACTGACTGTACCTAGGTACGAAATACTTTGTCAGCTGTTATAGCGAAAGGCACCTATCTAGACAGCAAGTAGGAACCTAAAATGGATAAATAACATATCAATCTTCCAAATTGCCCATTATAAATTACATAAATCCATCAATAAATACATCGAAATAACATCTCGACTCATAGCGCTCGAGAGAAACTATTCTAACTCTGTCAAATGGTTGCGCTGTCGTTGTATCCCGTCATGTTCTTCAATTAATGGGCTGACCGCAGTTTCAGTATCATTGTGCTCCTCAACTTCTCGTACCGTTGTGATTCTTCCACTCATTGTGGCGCTAGTTGTAGCCGTATATTCTCTGTTAGAAGTTTCCACGTTACTTCCATCCTGAGAGCCAGGTACTGATGCTACATCCGAGACCGAATTGTCTGACAATTGCCTATTATGGGCAGGTCCGGGATCTGATGACCCGATTTCCGAGATATCACTTCGATATCCGGTGCTCATATTGCTAGTGTGTCGGGTGTTTTGATTAGTTGGCCTGGTAGGCGATTGACTCCTATACACCATTCCATCGATATTAGGGGATACCAGTGGCGGAGATTGCTGAGGTTGAGACCACTGAGTTTCATGCCATTGTAGTGCTTGGTCATTCGGGCCTATCTCATAGACAGGAGTGGTAATATCTAAACAAGTTAGTATGGAATCTGTGTTTACTTAAAGATATCAACGTACTATCAATCTCGTGCAATGCCACGCTGCCTGCCTCCGAGACATGGCGCTCGTGGGTTTTGGAGGACACGACGGTGGCTCCGTCAATATCTGCAACGGCTATATCTGGTTGACTTTTCGCATCTTGTGCTGCTGTACCGTACAGCCATCGTAGCACAAACCCTCTGATTCCAGTTGTACTAGCCTGTGTTTCGCTTACTCTCGTACTTCTCCCTGACTTTCGTCGTCGCCAAATCAAGAAGAGGATTATAGCTGCTGCGACAACTATCAATCCAAGTACAACACCTAATACTGGTCCTACCCAAGTTGGAAGACCACCGCCACCGGTGACGGTGATGGCTGTTGGTCCGGGTGTCGGGTTGGTTGTATTAGTTGAGTTTGTGGATTGTAACGCATAGGGATAATATGTTGTGATTGTCTTTGTATACACACTGGCAAAGACATCGCTCAAGGTTGCCGGTGACTGCACTGTAGCACTTCCGTTGCCACTATTTATAGTAAGTAAAAGCCACAAGTTAAAGGGAAGGAAAGAGCACTCACTTTCCGCCAATCTTTGCTGTAACAACATCCGGTACCCTGTATTCACTCCATACTCGGGGATCATACGAGTTCTGGAATTTCAAATTGTTCACGTTGAACACTTCGGCAATTCCTTGCAGACAAATCAGCGGGTTATTTTCATAAATTCCGCCTATTATCATCATCTGGTCCGGATAGACCATGAAGCATTTATGTCCGCTTCTACCATGGTTGCTCTGTCCGGTATACGCGTGAGTCCATATCATCTGTGGTACGGACAATATGTATACATCGTCTGATGGTATGCTGCTTTGGTTAAGGCCATCGTATCCCCCATATATGTATACGTTGAAGGATGAATCATCTCTTGCTGGGGCGACCACAGAACAGAACATAGTCAGCTGGGGAGGGATGTCCCCAGTTGTATTTTGCTGATACCATTTTTTGTTGGCAATATCATAAACCGAAACTGTCTCCATGAACGTTGGACTAGTTTGGGTCTAACCACCAGTTAATAAGTAAGGCACAGAAAATATAATGGCACTTACGCTGGCATTAGTCTGTGATGAATTCAGTTCTTGGGCGGCAGTTAGTGAAACTGGATCGATGACTCCTCCTATTGCGACAAGTACTCCGTTTTCTCCTGCTGGTATCCAGGCGATCTCTGCATTTGCCCGTGCAGGAACGAAGGATGGTAGCGTATCATTCGCCCATGTCTCGTCTCTCATTACTGACATATTGACCGATATTAGGCTGTTTGCCAACGTATTTGCAGATTCGCCATCGTTCAATATGGGGCCCCAGTCTGCAGCTCGCATACCACTAAAGTAGTAACCCATATTCTCGCTCGGAGCCGAGACACTGGCGCCATTTGTGACGTACCGAGTGATATTCGTTGGCAATTGTTTGTTTATGAAGCCGGCCGACCAAGATTGACGCGCTGGACCGTATTGATATGCTTCATACCCTAGGATAGCGTCTTCGGCGGGGGCACTTGAGCTGTTGGTCGCGTCGACGAGGCCTCTACACTTCGTCAGATAGCTAATCGAATTAATAAAGGAGACGGTCTTACCCAAAGGTGATCAGCTCGTCGTCGTTCGCAAACATGGCACCGTCCACATAGTTTGGTGCAATGTTGTTGCTAGCAAGACCGCCAGTTTTGGACAGGGTCTTGAACAGGCCGGTGATATTGGTGGACTGGTTGAAGGGCTGGCCCAGGTTAAACTCGTACACCACGCCATTGATGCCTCCTTGGGAGAGTCAGTGAGATGGTTGAGATGGTTGAGATGGTTGAGATGGTTGTAGGACAGAAAAGAGAGAAAAACGAACCGTCGTTCTGTGGGCTGGCGTAACTTCCGTCGGAAAGGCCGCTGTCGAGGTGCGCATTAGGAAGGAACGAACGAAGGAAGGAAGGAACGACCAAAAGGGAAGGCGCGACTCACACCCGCCACCACAACTCTCCGCCGTCCAGATAGATCGTGTCCCGGATGACATTCGCTTTTTTGTCAATTTCTCTTTGCCATCTATTATTTGTTTGAATTTGTATGCTCACCTCGGAATTGTGCCCAATTGCACATCGACACATTCACCTCATTCTGCCAGTCAAGTCCACTGACGCTCTCAACAAGCGTCCAGGCGATGAGAGTAATCGCAAACCACAACATGCTTTCACCGGTGCTCACAATACGGCACAACGAGATATACCGCAAAATATCATCTCGCGCTTGTTCGTGCGATACTTTTGGAGCTCAAGTCGAACCCTAACGAGAACTGCGAGGCGGCAGCGTGGGAGAAGGCTGAACACCAAGGTGGGCTGGATATAGGTGCTACAAGACATCGGAAGTCAAATTGCAACGCCCCCGCACGGCCGACGTGGTGTGTACCATTCAGCCTGGGTGTTGCATGATGGTGTCTTGGATTTCTTTGCGTGATAGGTGCGACAATCCGCAAATCCAATTATGTTCTGAGGGTATGTCGTACTGTGCTCTGTTTAGGCAGCTAAACGGCTGCTTGCATGAGACCGTGGTCAATATTTTCAGCTCGAATTTTCAGGCGTGGAATATTATAGACTATGAGGCTCATTCCGGGATGATTGACCAATCCGTGAAGAGCGTGGTCTGTCATATGCATAGTTGCGCTTTTATGCATGCTAAGTGGCAGGGACTATACTGCACCTCTTACTAAGAATCCTTCGCATTGGCTCAAGCTAATTGGGAAAAATGCAAGAGTCCAATGCTGGCTTGAGCAGACGCAGCTAGGGCTGTAGAGCTGTAAAGATCCCGGCCATGCCAACACACTGTACACTCCGAGTCCCCCGCAGCCTAGTCAATGTGTCCGAATGATAGCCCGATCAGAATCTGACCGAATGGGCGGGGTCGGTTGGGTTATGAATTTAGCCATGGGTTGTTTATTGTCTTCAAGGCTGATTTGAGCATACGCGGCCTCTTAAACAGAGTTTGTGGTCAATGTAGCATTGACTAAAGGCATGACACAGTGTTACCCAGAAACTCATGAGGGCTTTTCGTTATGTAAGGCTCCATCGCCCTCTCTTAAACTGACGTCGGGGACTGACACAAACAGTTTCCAGTTCAGCAGTCTGTGGTTCTTGTTGTATGAGCTTGGCTCTCTGAAGCAGAAAGTAGAAGGTTTACAAAGTGTACAACAATGCAATCAACATGGTCTGTCCTTTTTCTGTGGCTGGCAATCATGCCAGTTGCTTGTATAGCAGGAGATGGCCCAGATGGGGGTCATGATTCCTGTTGGTACCCAGATGCGAAACGAGATGGCGACCATATAGAGCCATGGTGCTCAGAATCCACCAGCACTTCGACTCTGAAAGGTAGATCCACGAGATGGTCCACGAGTACGAGTACGTCCACAAGCTGGGCAACGAGTTGGTGGACAAGTTACTCTACAAGCTGGTCAACCAGCTGGTGGACTAGCTACTCAACAAGTTGGTCGACCAGCACGACTACCATTATCGGTTATCCCACTACAGTGACGAGTACATCAACTAGCTTTTACACGACTGCTTGGACAAGTACATCGACAACTACTATTTACCCGACTACAACCCCAACAAGTACTTCAACAAGCACATCAACCACCACTACTACGACTACAGAGACATTCACAGAAACGGAATGTGAGTCAACGAGTACTTCTACTTCTACATCAATCATTCCAAGTACATCACCCTCTTCTTCTACATCAGCCATTCCGACTACTTCTACTACCACTTCTACGTCAACCATTCCTAGTACATCATCCTCTTCTTCTACGTCGATCATTTCCACCACAATGTCCTCTTCTACATCAGTTATTTCTACTACCTCAACATCTACGTCTACATCGGTTGTTCCACCTACTTCGACTGTTACTTCTACATCAGTTATTACTTTAACATCAACCTCTACATCTACATCGGTTGTTCCCCCCACATCGACTTCTACTTCTACATCATTCATTACTATAACATCAACCTCTACGTCTACGTCAATTATTCCACCGACATCGACTTCTACTTCTACATCTACTACAACAACAACATCCACCTCCACAACCACATTGACATCAACTGTCACATCTAGCCCAACCAGTACAACATTCAGCGTTTCGGTATGCCCAAGTCGTATTGTCAATCCTACATATACGGCCCCGGGACCATTACCGACGGACTACACATGGGGCTGTGAACCAGGATTCCTATGTCATCCTAAAAACAAACCTCCTGGTGGAGGAGATTGCAATTTCGAGGCGGGTCTTCCTGCCTCCTCTTTCTATTGCTCACCAGATGAGTGCATTCCTAGCCCCAAACTCATTGAACACCCGGATCAAGGGTGGGGAGAAGGATACCAGTCAAACAAAACCGGTACCTTTGAAGTTACTCCTGGATACTTCAACCTAAACCCAACCGAGTTTGGCTTGAACTATAGCATTTTTACCTTTCCTTGGGGAAATGAATGTGATGACTATGGTAGACCATACCATCACGGCAAGCCTCCTAAGGACAGTGGTGGATGGAACCATCATGACAGAGTCAAGAGGCAAACAGGCGCAGAGAATGTCCCACCTGTATGCTACAACGAGTGCAACAAAGTGGCTCTCGAAGGAGAGAAAGATGGAAAAACGCCGGCACTCTGTGACAGCGGTTCTGTGTTTATGGGATACTTAAGTGACTGCAATGCGTGCATATCTGCCCATGCTACAGTGCAAACAACGCTGGGGCCCCTTCCAGATTTTGAGCAGTGGCTATTTTACTGTTCGTCATTGGGTAAGACGACGACGTCCAGCAGTACAAGTACAACTTCAACGAGTAGTGTGCCGATCCTTCCTGATTCTACTACGGGTGGAACAACCACCACGACCACCAGTACTAGCACGACAGTTTCAGAGACACAAACTACCAGCACTTCAACACCTTCACCAACCGAGACGCCAGCAACTACAGCAACTACAGCAACTACAGCAACTACAGCAACTACAGCAACTTCCACTGGCCAGGCGACGGTGACAACGACGACTGGTACAACTATTACGGAACCAAGTACTACCACGGCATCTACTACATCTTTGTCAAATACTTCAGGTACCCCTGAGTCATCGGCAACATCGACTGGAATATCAAATACTTTTACCAGGATTGTATCAAGTTCCGGATCTTCAACAATTCTCGCAACAACTGGCACCGCTACCACGGCTCCGTCTACTGCTACAACCTCCACTTCTGGTTCCACCACTAGCCCCATCAGTGGCACAGCATCTGGAAGCAGTACCATTACTTCCGGAGCCAGTTCAGCAACTGCCAGCGGCACAGCGTCTGGAAGCACTACCAGTACTTCCGGAGCCAGTTCAGCTACTGCCAGCGGTACAGCGTCTGGAAGTGCGGCCAGTTCTTCTGGTGCTGGATCGGGAACCACCAGCGGAACCCGGACAACACCTCCAATCACTTCAGGCGTCACTAAAACTGCTCCTGCTGCGACATCCGGTATCTACACTGGGGCTGCATCGCCTACTTCGCAGTCACTGCCTGAGGGGTTGCTTGTCACCATTGGCGCCGGAATATGGTTCTTGGTTACGTTGTTCTGATTGGAGTCGAACTATTAGGTTGCCATTTCGTTATTTCATTTGATACTATTTGATACCTACACTCCTTGAGAGACGGATTATGAGCGATGGGTTTAATTTTAATAATACACCTACTATCATTTAGTTATTTCTAATTTGCTGATTATCAGATATCAAGAAATCAAGAATAAAAACTACAATTTTACAATATCCACTCATCAGTCTAAACACGAAACCGCCCACCTCGAAGTTAGGTATGAGTCTCATCTGTACTGCGACACATATTTTGAAGACCGTGACTAGTACCTAGGTATGGCAATCTTTCTGGATATTGTTCATAGATCGCAAAAATCTGCAATATATGCCCTGAACGAATCTCGAGGGCTGGTCGCTAAACTAGGGCAGAGCAAGACCGGTGCAGGGCCTGAACAGGGACAGTTATGCATTTTGGTTGTCTAGTACGTTCACTTTGTACAGGAGATCATTGTGAAATAGAACCTGCATTGCGTTCAATTTATTTTTAAAATGAGTCCTTAAATCTGTTGATACCAATTGTGCAGAATCATAGCGTTGTGTTGGATGTATATTAAGTGGTGGTTGTCTTTCCTATCAAGCCTCCTTCATTCTGGACGTCTACATCTAATAGAATTTAGTATATTGCCACGATATCCTTTTCTTTCTGGAAGTCAATAAGAATGATGACCGAAGAGAACAACCAGTCCGAAATCACCGAGCAGACACCAGAAAATGCCACCACAGACATCGAACAATCAGCCCAGAAAGAGACAGAACTACCGTCCACAAACAACGCAGAACAACAGTAACAACAACATGTGCAATACTCCGCTTTGACAGTCGGCCGCGTCGACTGGAACTATTGCCGTAACGCCGAATGATCTGGTCTCACGGTTGTCAAAGGCGTAGGTCAGGACCTCGCAAACTTCAATATTGAGCGCGTCATACTCGAGGCTGCGTTGCCGATGTATTATACCTCCCTCGCCATGGTGGTTATATACGGCTGGCTGATGGGGCGGAAAGTCAACATCGCCGCGCCTATTATTCTGTTGGTTGTGAATGGCTGGGCTTTGAATGCCACATCGCAAGTTCTGGGCGCGTTGATGGTTGATCTCTGGCCTGGTTTATTTTAAAGTATGGGATAGGGATGAAGCAGAAGAGGTTGGGTCGACAGAAAAAGAACTAGATGAGCAGGCAACATGACTGAAGGCAAAAGTGTACCATATATAGACATGCTTTGTATTTTACTCTTTGTATTATTTAATTAGTGAAGCATAGAGTACAGTGAAGCCCTAGAATAATAATTCAATCATGGTGGAATACACAGTCAATCAAAATGACCACACATGTACTTCCGATCCTCAAGTAAATGCTCTCTCTCAACCTTGAGCTCCTCAATCCAATCCAAGTACTTGATAACCCGCTCATACTCCCATCTCAACTCATCAAAGTGCTTGATCGCCTCGCGCATATTTTTGTTTTTCCCAGCAATGAGATCAGTCGCGAACTCCTTGGATGTAGAGGGCAGCTCAGGGCGCCAGGCGCGCTCCATCTTTTTCACTTTTTCGACTTGTTCCTGTGTCACTTCGATGAGGGCGTCGAGGTCTGACTGGTTTTGGGTGAGGCGTGAGGTGGTCTCTGCGATGTCGCCGCGGCAGAGGGTTGTGGCGAGTTGTTTGACGGCGACGGAGGTGGTGGATTTGCTGATTTTGTAGGCTAGGTCAAATTCAGAGCGTGTGTTGAGGGTTGGCGAGGCGAGTTGCGCAACAAGAAGTTTTGTTGGGGTTGGTGCTGGCTCTGGGCGCGAATTATGAGGTCCAGCGATGATGGTGGATGAAGATGTGGTCGAGGAGGAGGTGTTGTGTCGACTTGTTGCGTGGTGGCGACGCTTTTTGGTCTTTTCTGGAGGCATTGAGAAGCGCACTTTGCAGGTGTTTGGTTTTGCTGCAATTGGCTTCAGTATGGGAGAGATTGTCAGTCGAGATATGAGGAGACATACGGTGGTCTTTCTTGAGCTTGTGGTTTGATAGGCATGGAACGAGGACGACGGATGTCATGCTTGATAGATTCTTTGATACGTGAGCTTGAGAAAGTAAATTGACGGAATTGAGCGCGTTGGGGTGCTGTAATCTCCAAAGGAAAGAAGAAGATATTAAGTCAGGTCTGTCGCGTTGATACAAGACGTACCGACGAGGCATCGAGGGCTAGTACGTAACAGCCATTCAGCCCTCTGTCAAATGATTAGACAGGCAAAGATCAATTCGACGGCATTATCCTTCTAGACAAACGACTTGTTCAGGCTTGACGTCAGTTAGGAGGTTGGTTCATTGTTGTTGTGTTTGAGGTGAGCATGTGACTATCAGAATACTCTCATTGACATCAGATGAAATGCATTGCCCTGAAAACAACCCCTTTGGACAACCGAGTCAGTCTTTCATTAATAGACAGGCGTGCTACAATAGCTGAGTAAGGCAATCACTTGTATTAATCATATCATCTTATCATAAAAGACAATGAACTAACCAGACAAAGATAACAATGATATAGTGCAGTCTGTCAATCAAATTTGGTATAAGAAAACATACTCAAGACCAAATCATGGACGGTCCTTTCGCTTTTCAGCCTTAGCGACAAAATGCCATGGCTGCACACAGAAAGCTCCATTGACGTCGCCCTCAATTGTGTACTTCTTGTCGGCCAATTCAAGGTCAACCTCTCTCAGAATAGTGACCAAGGTAATCCAACTCCATTGCCATGCAAATTTTGCTCCAAAACACCGTCTCTTCCCATTTCCAAAGCCCTTCTTTACTCCTGAAGGCAATCTATCATATGCTTCACCGAGCATACGTTCCGGGCGGAATGCCTCTGGGTCATCGAAAACTGCGGGGTCACGGTTGACAGCACCAAGTACGGCAATAAGAGCTTGGTTGCTGGGCACTTGGTATTGGCCACCGGCTAGCGAAACATATGGTCCAGTATTCACGTCTGGTCGAGGCTCAATGTTGAACCCTGGCGCTACAGAAGACAATCGCATGGATTCGCGAAGTATAGCGTTGCAAAACTGGAATTGTTGGAGGTTGTCGTAGGTAAGCTCTCCATCGGCACCGAGAATAGAGTCGATTTCTTCACGGGCTTTGGTGATGTATTCAGGATTTTTGATCAAATAGTACAGGGCGAAACTGACAAAGCATGGGGACGTCGCCGATCCAATAAAGATGTTGATGATCTCATCAATGACTTGTTCATGGTCGAGAGACACACCGGTTTTTGGGTCTTTGCCATTCAACATCACGTTGAGCATGTCGTCAAATGTTCCTTGATCATTCTTGCGCTTAGCAATGACATCGGCGCAGAAAGACCGCATGGTCTTGATATCCTTGTCGTAACCCCGCTGGTGGACAAGCCAATTCAACAATTTAGGGCGAGTCGGACGCTTCACAGCCTCCATAGTAGACTTGTCAATGGCAGTGAGAAACGCTGGGAAGGGACCTGACATCCAGTCACCCTTTTGGTGGAACATGCTCCAAACCACCGATTGTAAGTTGAGTCGTTTGAGTCCATCCGCGACATTGACCTTTTGGCCGGGTTTAGATGTCCACGCAGGAACAATGGCCGCGATGCTGTCGCGCTGATCGTTGAATGTGATTTTGTTCGACTCGTCCGATACCCAAGGAGACATGATGCGATGGGCGGGTCCCCAGACTTTCTCATCTTCGGATTCGTACGCCGTGAAGAGAGAGGCATGGACGGCCTGGCGGATCTCGACAATAGGTCCATTGACACACTTGCGGAAACGGGTTTCGTCGCAGATTTCTTCTAGAAGTGCCGCATTGCAGATAAAGACGATTTGCGTGCCGAGAGCGTTGATTTTAAAGATAGGGCCTTAATAGTTAGTCAACTTCTTGTTCGTGCATGTGTCATGTCAACATACCCCATTTAGCAGCCAATTTATTTAGAGAACCCCACGTATTGCTTGGGTCAACGTCAAAGACGTTTCCTAACAAGGGCACACCTGGAGGTTGAGGGATCTTGCTCGTCATGTTGATGCGAATTCGTACTAAACGAGGAATTGAGAAAAGATGAGGGGAAAGGAGAAGAAAATCTGGAAACAGACATCCTGTGAGCTAGAACATCGTACGTAATAACAGGCGAGCTCTCTGGGCAAGTCTAGCTGGAGCTTCGCAAATCACTCAGCCAGCCGCCGGCTCGATAAACAAGCTAAACAGGTGGGTTGACATAGTTCTGCAGCTCGTTTCACCGCTAAACCTGAATCCGAAACGATTTGTTGAGTGAAAATCACAGAGTCAAGTCAGTGCACCAAACAGAAAGCTGAGATTCGTCATACTGCAGGGCTTGTGGATAGATGGCTGAAAAGCGGGAGCCGGAGCGGTTCGTCGATCTTGACCAAATCTCGAGACCCAAGATTGAGAAGGCTGCTAGCCCCGATGAAGGCTTAGATGGGACGGATCTCCCTGCGATGATTTGGCGAGGTTCGTGGGAGAGGGGCGCCCAGACGCCAATCTCGGAGCTTTCGCTGTAGCGCTGTGATGGGTTCGGACGTGCTGAACTGTGGAGTGGACACGCAGGATGATTTCACTAGTCGATGAGATGGATTGACAATTTGACCTGTAACACCGTAACACGGACTCTGTCCATTGAAGAAAGTGGACACGAGAATCGAGATGGTGATTGAGCTGGCGAATGATCAGCGAGTTGATTATTCAAGGATCAACTGGGGAGACATGCAAATGGCAAGGGATACGGAAGAGGTACGTGCTTCTGACAGTGACAGCTGAGAACATGTCTGAAAAAAGCCACGAAGACAGAGGACAGCAACGAATGCTGCTTGGTAAATCAAATTGTGTTTTGTGACTCGGGAAGTTACAGAGGAGGAGAGGAAGGAGGAAAGAGCGGCAGATCACATGAGACGGTCGCTCCTTCCTTTTACCACATTATTTTCTTAATTTCTATTTCTATTCTTCTGATTATACAAAGCTGAGACTCCAGACATCTCCCAGACGGTTGTTGGCCTCTCCCAATCCCCCCTGTACGACAATCGTGTCCCTACCGACAACATCGGCTCCAAACCATCCTCGTGCGTCAGGAACTGCATCGCCCTGAGTATCGACCTTGTGCCATGTCTTTCCCACAATGTCAAACGCCCATACATCGCCCAACATCTTGCCAGCGCCTTGATGTCCTAGATTGCTTGGGTCGCTCTCTCCGAACAGGGTAACGATATAAGACTTGTCGCCAACGACGACTGGGAGCAAAGCGCAAACACTTCGTGCAATTGGGCCGGATTCGTTGTCCGGCTTGTACGAGTGTGTTTCCCAGGAGTCAGTTTCTGGAGTGTATACGTCAATGCTTCCGCCTTGTTCGGTTTTCCCATCGAATCCATTCATGCGGTAGAGTTTGCCGTCTGCGAATGTGATAGAGGTACCTCCACGTGCAGGATCCGGTGCAGAGGCGAGTTGTTTCCATTGTTTCGTGGTCAAGTTGAAAGACCACAGATCCGAAAGTCGTCCCTTTTCGGGACATCCTGCGTGAACGTATAAGGTATCCTTCTGATCGCTACAGCTGCAGTGGTAGCTGCGTGGCTCCGGAGAGTTGGCTGCGTCAGCTGGAGATAGCGTCGACCATTGTGCAGTAGTGGTATCGAATTTCCAGATGGCACCCTTCTCGTCAATGGGAGCCATTGCTACTCCGCCTCGACCGGAGAAGAGATAGACGCTTCCATTCAAGGTTGTAGTTGCGGTTCCGACTCGAGGAGAGGGCGCATCGGATTGGGAGGGGATGGAGTTGATGGTAGCCTCTGCAAAGCGATTAGCTGTCGGAATGAACGGACTTTCAATTACAAACGCACCTTGACCATCTAAGGACACAACATGAACAACGTTATCGCGGGGTTCTCGGGGTCGCAGCTCTCCGCCAAACACGTAGACTTTGTTATCAACAACAGAGAGCGCCTGTGACGAACGCTGGAGGATCTCGGCATCGAGGAGTTTGCTCCATTTGGCTTGGACGGACATGTTGAAGATCTATCAGGATAGCAACTCTGATTAGTTGACCATTGCATGATGCGATGGATTTCTAGCAGAACGTACTTTGTATTTATCTGTGATGACTGAGGACCTTGGTGGTTGCTGATGTGAATATATATCCGACCTGACAATTCAAGTAGACACGCAATGTTCCGCTTTGCAGACAATTGGTTTCGGTCAATTGGTAGAGGTGTGTTTACTGCCAATTGGTATCTTAGATTAGAGAATAGAGAATATTCTATAAAGCATCATTGCGCTTCAGAATGGACAAACAATTCTATCTTATCGGCGGATGGTGGAGGGGCAACTGTATTTTACCTGTGCCATACCGTATATTACAACTATTATTGGCTCAAATTTGGCATTTCTAGTAATATTACAGAATCTGACTTCAATAAAATACTACTCCGTAAAGTGTCCAGGGTCAGACCATCGGCTTGGTCAAATCCCGCCTCAACAATGTGAAAATTCGATCAACCCTGCTTCCATCCAGCCTATTCGGCGCAGATTGCGCTATTTAATGCGTTGAAATCAACATGGCTCGAGTCATTGGCCCCCAAGGTCCTTGTATATAATAACGACAAAACGACAAAGCGACAAAGCGACACAATGGCACCTCCCCAGGTTCCTGCCACAGCCCACGCCATCGAAATGGTCACCAACACCCAAGACGAAGAAGAACAAGTTCGAGATGTCGAACAACCACAAACCGAACCAGAAGCACCGCTCCCACCTTCGATCCCTTCGCATCTCGCCTACCGTCTCTACATATCGCATTTTCTGTCAACATGGAACTCACGCCTCTTCGAATTCGGATCCGTGCTTTTCCTCGCATCCATATACCCGCAGACTTTGCTCCCCATGTCCGTCTACGCTCTCATTCGCAGTGGCGCCGCGATAATCTTTGCGCGGGCGTTGGGAGCCTGGATTGATCGTGGAGAGAGACTGTCGACGGTGCAGATATCGATTATTGGGCAGCGGTTGGCGGTTGCGGCGAGTTGTGCAATTTTCTGGGTGTTGCAGCAGGAGCATGACACAATCAAAGAAGGGAAGCTGAAGGATGGGCTCTTTGCGGTTACGGTTGTGTTGGCGTGTGTGGAGAAGTTGTGTTCTGTGTTGAATTTGGTGTCGATTGAGCGGGATTGGGTATGCGGCTTGAAGCACTTAGTGAGAACTTGAGCTGATCATTATAGATTGTTGTCATAACGGAAGGAAATGAGGGAGTCCGAAGAGGTGAGTAGAGCTACGTAGAAGCGATGACAACTGCTGACCAGTCTAGTTATGAACGCTCGAATGCGACGAATTGATCTCTTTTGCAAACTCATGGGACCGTTGACCATCTCGTTGGTGGCATTGGCGTCGACCCTTATTGCGATCCGTGTTACTCTAGCCATGAACGTCGCTTCGGTTTTGGTCGAATACATATGTATTGCTCAGGTGAGTCGTTTCCCTACCCTAGCTGATTCTTATACTCATTTTGTAGGTGTATAAAAGATTCCCCCAACTCCGCCGAAACGAAGCCGAGCGCCAGGAAAGGACTGTCGACACTACCGCGCAACGATCTGCTAAGACAACGATCATCCAGTGCTTAAAAGCAGTCTTCCCCATCTCGTCGCTTCACTTCTATTTCAACCACCCCGCATTCATACCTTCGTTCGCCCTGTCACTACTATATTTCACCGTCCTATCCTTCTCCGGACAAATGATCACCTACCTCGTCTCCGTCGGATACAGTACCCTCTACATCGGTATCGCGCGAACAGTGAGCACGGCTCTCGAACTCAGCGCGACATGGATTGCGCCGCGGATGATGAAACGGGTTGGTGTTGTTCGAGGAGGTATATGGAGTCTTTGCTGGCAGATGGCCTGGCTCGGTGCGGGTGTTACATGGTTCTTTGCAGACTTCAACCGCGAAGGTAACCATGTGATTATTGCGGCGACTGGACTTGCTGTGGGTGTTGCGTTGAGCAGGGTTGGGCTATGGGGATATGACCTATGCGCACAGAATCTGATTCAAGACGTAAGTCAACATCCTTCGCAGAAATTGGAAATGTACTGATTTGAGATAGGAAGTCGAAGATTCGCATCGCGGAGAATTTTCCACCACCGAAGCCGCCTTTCAAAACCTATTTGAGTTGTTGTCGTATGCATCGACAATCATCTTCTCGAAACCATCGCAATTCCAGTGGCCAGTGGCTATCAGTACGGCGGCAGTGTATATGGCTGGTGGATTATATGCGTATTTCGTTCGGCGGAGAAGAGGACATCTATTCCATCCACCAGGATGGATGTTGATCAAGCGACCGGAAGAAGCTGTATAATTTTTCCAGGCACTGCAGGCTGTAAATATACCAAAATTGAATGTACTATACATAGTAGAATTCATCTTTAATCGTTGTTAGATGTGAAACAACCCCATGCCGACTGCCGGACAAAAAGGAGGCTCAATGCGATTCCTCCAATTAAATTCTCTGTAGATAATCAAATACCCGCAAAATCCAATTCAAAACAACGAGCCAAGACAATCAAAACAAGCAAAAAAAGCCGACTAACTCGTGGCCCCTAACTGTAAGCAGCGAACCGGCCCCTCTTCATTTGCTTTTAGTGCTGTTAGAGTGATACCGGCGTAACAGATTAGAGGGAAATTTTCAGCTGGTCACACCATTGACCAGTCTGAATGATGGATTGCGTTTCTTGTTACACTTAGCTCTTGGTTTTAAGTGCTACGTAGATGCAGATCTAATCTCAATTTAACGCTGTTGTCACCCTACACGTGTCTATCCACGACTTACACTCGCTCCGTACGACGAATATGAATAAACAACCGATCAGACGAGAATAACCGACGACAAAACACTCCAACAAAGGGTAAAAAAGGGGGATGGACAAGATGGACCGCACAAAATACCTCGATAGCCTCAGAGGCATCGCCGCCGTTGTCGTCGCTTTCGACCGTCTGTTTCTGAACGACCTCAACCTCGCCTTTCGCTCGTACTGGGCCGAACCCGCCTCCAAAAACCGCGTATGGCTTCAACTACCTCCCTTCCGAATCATATTCGCGGCGCATGCGATGGTGACGCTATTTTTCGTGATTTCGGGTTACGCGGTTTCGATTAATTTATTGCGGTTAAGAGAGCGGCGACATCAGGCGGATTTTATGGGACAGGTGGCTTCTGCGGCGACGAGGAGGGTGTTTAGGCTGTTTGTGCCGGTGGTGGTGATTGCGTGCGTGTCGCAGTTTTTATTTTGGATGAATTTTTATAGTTGGACGTCTGTCGAAATTAAGCAGTTTGTCGCGGAGAACAAGATTAGGCCCTGGAGTGCGCCGGGGGGTCATATTGCGTTTTTGTTGAGGTATTTGACCGACATTATAAACCCATTCGGCGCGTTGCGGTACCAGGATGTGAATCATGGGCTTAATGAACAGTTCTGGACGATGCCGGTGGAGTTTCGAGGGTCGTGCTTGGTGTATTTCCTTGTTGTGGTTATGTCGCCGTGGAAGGCGCAACGCAGGTTGATTGTGTTGGGTGCGATAGCGGTTTACTTCCTCTTGTATGGCATGTGGGATATTGCGACGTTCGTGGCTGGGCTGTTGTTGGCGGAGATGAAGGTCAATCAGGAAGCTGAGCAGGGATATACGCACCATCACCAGCATCATACGGACTCTGAAGATGATTCGGACGAGGAGAACATTAATGGGACGCTGCATACTCCCTTCTCATGGTCTACAACATCATCGCTATCATCAACCCTGTCAAGCCTTTCAACATGGAGCAGCTCATTCCGCGCCGACAGCAAGAAAACCCACCAAATAATGACCCCCGTCTCAATCACGAATATCGTGCTCTTCGCCCTGGGCATTCATCTCATGTGTCTCCCCTCCGGCACGGGCGGAAAAAACGACGGTCATCTCACAACCGGGTACCGCATCTTGCTGATCTTACAACCCCCAACCTGGAAGACATGGGACGTCGTACACCACAGCTGGAAAGCCATTGGCTCAGTGCTCCTCATCTACTCCATCAACAACTCCCCGCGCTGGCTGTTCCAGCGCCCTCTCGAAACATCTCACACATTACAATACCTCGGCCGAATCTCATTTCCGCTCTTTCTGATCCAACAAATCGTATACTCGCTATGGCGTGAACCGATCAAGAACTGGATCTGGAAAGATCTAACTGGCTACACCTACCCGGGTGGACAGCTCGCGGACCGAGAGCCGTTTGCGTGTGTGGTGATGTGGATGGGTGCCACTATGATTTTGGGCCCGGTGTTGGTGTATTTTTCCGAGGAGGTTGGAAGGTATATCGAGGGGGCGGGCGTGGTTGTTGCGAGGGAGGTGGAGAGGTGGTTAGTTTAGATATTTTTCGTTCGTTGTATATTTTTATTTCTTGTTGAAATTATTATGGACATAGCATATTGAATTGTACATTTATTACCATAGCCATGAAAGAGCCCAAATGGGGTTTATGAACCTTCTCAACAATAGATTACCTGCACAGAGGTAAATTATGATTCAAATGTTAGATGTTACCAAATATAATACACAGACTTTTTAAAAGAGAATATTGTTCCCTTCGGCCTTGGTAACCTCAGAAATGTGAAAAGATGGTGTCATGGGTCTATTTAGATCAACACCCAAGAATTTGCATTCATTACATTCTATTCAAGTCAATATTCTTTGCCCTTCTCTTATATACGCACCGGCATGGTCTAGAGTCGAGCACATCTAGAAAGAAAAGGGCCTGCCAATCAACAAGGCTGCGGAGGTTAGTAATTATGCCATCAATATCACTGCATCTCCAACCCTCAAGGATGGAACACTTCAAATTGGGTTGGCGGTTTATATGGAAGGTGGGAAAGAATGGCAGATCGAGTCGGAAAGACTAGACAGCGAATGGATGGGAGTAGAAATGGCTCAAAATTGAGTAGCCATCAATCGCGTGTTAGGGGTTGGTGCTGGGTGGACGACTGAAAGACCTTGAGTATACTTCCTGCGTTCTCGTTGAGACCAACCTAGTTAGGTACCTAGGTATGCTACTTGATTGACGAGCTTCACAATTATATGCTACCTGTTTACTTATTTCTCTATACTGCTTACACACTGAACACTCCAGCTTAACCATAACAGCAGAGTCCAAAGATGGTGTAAGGTGGGTTTATGATTAGCTGCTATCTGTACGACCGTAGAACCTGGCTATAACCAACAGAAGGCACTCCAACGTCCGAATCTGATATCTAGAGACTCTGGTTCATATGGGAACAGAGAGCATTCTGATATAATACTTGTCTGGTCAATAACGATTTGGAGGACTCTCCCCATTCATATGAATCATATTGAAACTGATATCAATAGAGTGACAAGGGGGCCTTCTGTACGCTATAGCCAGGGTCTACTGTAGCACCATCTAGCTTATAGCAAACAGCAATGGCGCCCAAATATCAAAATCTCAGGTCTGTATCTACATCCATGGATGTCTAATCTAAGCTACCTAGTAACTTGACGAGTCTTTTATGGCCCCGCTGTCCAGCCCACCATAATGCTGTATGACCATTATTATCCGCAGTATTGACATCCACTTTTCCAGTATCTAGTAAAAGCATTACCATCGCTTCTTGGCCATGCTGAACAGCGTGGATTAATGGTGTACAGCCATACATGTCCTTAGAATTGATGTCCACTTCTCCGGTCTCAAGTAGCAATTTCACCAGAATTTCATAGCCTTTTTTTCCTGCAGCATGAGATAATGGTGTGTCTCCACGATTATTCTTAGAATCGACATCCACCTTCCCAGTCTCGAGTAACATCTTAACCAACACTTCTTGACCGCGGTGGATAGCAAGGTAGAATGGTGTATTGCCTCGATTGTCCCTAGAATTGACATCCACCATCCGGGTCTCAAGCAACAGCTTGACCAACACTTCGTGGCCGCATTTGATAGCATACCATAACGGTGTACGACTAGTATTATCCTTGGAATCGACATCCACATTTCCAGTCTCAAGCAACAGTTTCATCAACACTTCGTGACCCATCTCTGCAGTATAGGATAATAATGTACGACCACTACTATCCTGATGGTTGATGTCCGCATCCCCAGCCTTAAACAGCAAGATTGCTATTGCCTCAAAACGCTTGGCTATAGCCCAGACCAGTGCTGTTCGCCCTCTATTATCCTTAGAGTTGACATCAACATCTCCAGTCTCAAGCAGTAGTTTCACCACTCCTTCATGGCCCCTCATTGCAGCTATGGATAATGGTGTATGACCTAATTTATCCTTAGAATTGACATCCACTTTTCCAGACTCAAGGAACAGCTTGACGACTGTTTTATGACCCATCCATGAAGCGTGAGATAATGGCGTACAATCGTCGCGATCCTTGGTGTTAATATCTATGTTTCTAGCCTCAAGCAGTACTTTTACTACTGCTTCTTCATCGTTCCTTGCAGCCCAGGATAATGCTGTGTAACCAGTATTATCCTTGGAATTGATATCAAGACTTGCATTATCAAGCAGTAGTTTCACTAGTGCTTCATGGCCCATAATTGCAGCCCAGAATAATGGTGTGTAACCGAATGAATCCTTGGAATTAATATCCGCTTTTCCAGCCTCAAGCAAAAGCATCACTACTGCTGTGTGACCTTCTATCGCAGCGAGCGATAACGATGTTCTGCCTTCCTCGGACGCTTCAATATTGGCACCTTCAAGGATACTGATTCGAGCAGTAGCCTCATTCCCATGCTTAGCAGCCCATAGGAGGGCGGAGCTGTTGCTGTTCTGGCAATTATATCGATATAAAAATGGATTCAAGACAGCGTATAGGTGGATATTGGCTCGAGCTAACGAATTGATATATCTCTCTTTTTCCAAAAAGCCTGCTATCAATTGTATCATTTCTGTGGGTAGATGATGCAGATTCATTTTGATGAAGCAAAAGAATGATGTATCGTGAGGAACGTTTGGCGTGACAATTGTACTTAGTATATCATAAGTAGTGCTGATAGCTGATGATTGCAATAAAAGTCACTGAAGAAGGATGATAGAACTTCCAACATGATTTTCTGGAGGATCTTCCGTTAGAAACGTGTTGCGGGGTAACAGACAGTACAGTATGTATGTAGGGTTCGACTTAGGGCTGGGTTAGGCCCTAGCCCTAACTGATCAGATACCCCTATTTCAAGATATCACTCGACCCCATGAAAATACTGCCAATCCATCGCTTCTGGGGAATAGCCGTTATCTTTTATTCTTCTTCCTGCTTGTCTTAGTAATTCAACTCGTCGGCTTGCATACGGGAAGCGTACTTTATGGGATTGTTGTTCACAATTGAGCGAGTTTGTGACGCTCATTTTATTGGCGTATCTCGAACAACGGAATTTAGAAGTGGTGATCTCGAATACCTAGGTAATTCTCATCTAGGATGTTAATTTAAGAATCTCTAAAAATACCAACTACTTGTCTTCGATTGCAATTCTTGATTAGAGGGATCTAGAGATGATAATTTGCAACCAAATCTAGTAAAAATGACAGTCTGGAGACCTTCAGGAACCATGCTCCCTGTATTATCCAGCTCCGAGACCTTTACAAAAGAAGGGCCACAATCCGGCTGTTTATTCAACTACCGAGCTCTCAGCAATCCCTTCTTCGAAATTCCTATTACTCGGGTATGAAGGGACTGTATGAAACAATTTTAGATCTTCACGCTAAGAGGCTATCAGTATCTGTAGCAGGCTGAATGCCTTGAAAAAAATTACAAGGTATTCCCAATCGGAGTTTAGGAAACTGATATGTACGCATAAGGGTTAGGTTAGGCTTAACTAGCGCATCCTTCCAGCTGTCCAGACTAAGAGCCTAGACTGCAGATGTTTAGAAGACATGGTCACCCCACCCAAGACCCAAGGTCGGTGAATTTGAAATCTTTTCAAACCAAGAATACAACTGATAATGCCGTCCACGTCCAGTCTTGCCAGTTTGCCAGTTGAGCTTATCCATGCAGTAACTGCGTTTCTCCCCAACCGTGACATTAAGAACCTCCGCTTGACATGTACAAGGCTGGGTCGAATCGCCCATCCTCGCTTAAACAGAGTGTTTTTATCCGCCAATCCGCTGAATATCGAAGTCTTCCGCGCAATTGCAGACCATGACAGCTTCCGTCGGGGCGTTGTGGAAATCATCTGGGACGATACGCTCTTGACCAATGGAATCGAACTGAATGACAATCGCGGGAATTCTCTGTCAATGTTTGCTGGCATTCCCCTGATAGAAGGCGTTCCTGAATGGTTTCAACGGATTTGCGCATGGAACTTGGAGGGGCTTCCAGATACAGGAGATGACCGTCTATCGCTTGAGACGTCGTGGAGTTACTACTATCAGCTCCTACGAGGGCAGGAGGACGTGGTGGATTCCGGTGCAGATTTAGAGGCACTGAGATACGGCTTAGAACGCTTTCCAGCGATGCGCAGGATCACTATCACTCCTGCAGCCCACGGATGGCTAGACTCTCCTCTCTATGAGACACCCATGATCCGCGCCTTCCCTCCAGGCTTCACCTACGGTATCCTTCCTGCCTGGCCGCTTCAGTTCAACCCTCTGGACCAAGCGGAACTCTATGAAGCTCCCCCCTGGGGTCAAGAAGAAGCCAAGAAATGGCGGGGCTTTTCCCTGATCCCTCGTGAGCTCGCCAAAGTGAGTGGCCATCACATCTCAGAGTTCATTGTCGATGCCTATGTTCTCAATACCGGACTGAACTGCCGTGTTTTTGATCAGCCAAACGAAGAATTTAACAACCTTGTCACCTTACTTCGGCAGCCGGGATTCAGCTACCTTGACCTAGCTCTCCTCGCTGATGGACAATACAAGAGCGGACAAGAATGGTCATCTTTACGTAGCGGCTACCTCAAACGTGCTCTCGGTGAGAGTTCGGATCTGAGACACATTAGCCTCCGCTTCACAATTAGGTATTATCACTTAACTGACTGGAGATCTCCCGAAAGCATCCAGTATGCTGAACACTTCATCCCGCTTCGCACAATATTCCCCATTGACACGTGGAAAAATTTGCAACATTTTGGACTATCGGGCTTTTTAGTCAGGGTGGACGATTTGCTCTCAGTTCTCGCAGCATTACCGAAAACCCTGCGCTCCGTTGAGCTCAGTTTTTTATGTTTTACTGGAGAGAAGGGTGGCTATTACTATCTCCTCGAGGCAATGCAGGACACGCTAGACTGGCACGATCGTGCCGTGGACGAGAGACCGGTGGTGACCATGCACGTTCTTGAAAGGGTGGGTATGAAAACCTGCTACTGGTGCATGGATGCGGCCGTAAGCAAATTTCTATATGGCCAGGGACTGAATCCATTCCGCAGACAGCCACGCTTCGAAGGCGTGGAACGAATTGGATTTCTGTATCAAAATAACAATGCACCGATGGAGACGCTTGAGTGAATCGCGTTCTATAAAAGTAAGGCACTGAATTGATTTAGTTTTCCAATCTATTTCATCCACCACATGCCTGGATGGCAACTTTGCATATTGATATAGAATCAGCTCCCCGCTTAATCGCCCATTGTCAACAACGTCCTGGCCCGAAAAGTTTGCAAATTCCCCATTGTTGATTCTACGGCTACTTAAGGCTTTGGTCTGACTGGATCTGAACTGTAGATATTCCTAAAGCTTGCTCCAAATGAACTTCTACCGAGCTCATAGAGGAATGATTCACAAAAGTAACTGTTGGTCTTTGTCTTTAGGCCCTCAATTTTAAAATAGCGAAGGCGGGCGAGAAGACAGTTGGAGTGAAGCATCGAGTTGGTAAGTGGTCTAGTCATCCAGGGCCGTTTGTTTGCTTTTCGATAGAGTGAGGCTAATGTAGGAACCAACATCGTGAACCAGATATCAGATGACTTTCATGCTGTTGCAGCATTTGCAAACTGGCAGTGTCTTGGCCAGCTAACGCAGCATCGCCCGAACTTGAAGCACCATGACCTGAAGCTTCTACATCTACTGAAGCATTATCTGGGTATAGCGGTTAAGTCTAGGAAGTTGAATCGTCGTTACTATCCGTCCGATGATCTGCGAAAGGAGAAGGAGACCGCGGACGCGACACGGAAGCACTGAGAGCTTGTCGGAGGTTCATCAAAAGTACAGGCCGTTCCTAAGTTACGACAAATCTGCCAAGGGAGCTGGTCTTCGTAAATGCAAGCATGCTTACGGCGACGACACACATCACAAGGCCGGTGCCGCTTTGATCGGTACGGCCTGCGTTGCGCATGAAATGGTTGACGTTCTTTATGAGCTAGACCGCCAGGCTCCGTTGCTGACTGTTGATGCAGTTATAGGTATCTAGTCAACATATTACAATCCGGCGGTGCTTTAGAAAAAGTATAACAACTCCGATTGACGTTGGCCGAACGCGGCCGACGGCCGATGCGAATCCTTATCAATGGGTCTTACTTCTTCTCACTTGGAGTTCTGGTTAAATCTCGGCGACTCTTTATTTTTCCCTGATTGTTGCAGATAAATTTTTTAATTCATAGACTAATCACCCCACGGATGGTCATTTTTTCCTGATGTATGTGGTCTCGCATCTGGAGTTCTCCCGAGGATAAATGAGGCCGACACGATTCACGCAGGCATAGCTCATATACGTGGTAATAATCCCATCAGCAGATATTGCGCTTCGATCTATACTGTTTTAATCAGATTAACCATGTAGAGTTTATCAAGAACGTACATCAGTATAGATAAGCACACTACACTATCATAACATGAAGAACTCCTGAAAATATGATATTTTGTACGAAAGATAGAAAATCGCTCAAAGCATTATAGATAACTTATATAGCTCTATACTTAGACTTATTACTTTAAAGCAAGTTACTTGGAATTCAACAGCTGTATGTTTGGATAAATGTATGTGCCCTCTTCAAATAAGGAAGCAATGCCCTCCCAAAGCTTGAATTGAGATTTGCTCCCAGTACACCCATTACCATGCTTGCCTATATATTTGATTCAGTAACAAGGGTTCCTCCCATTGAAAAGGAGATAACTGAAACGAAGAACTTTGGAAGTAATAACCTCTGGCTAATGAATATGCATGTTTTGGTAGATAAACGCTCAATTCGTTGTCCAGCCCTATCGTGACATGTAGCCCTAGGCCAACAAGGCAATCCATAATTCGATGACCGCTTTTTACAGATATTTCTCTAGTTCAATATTTCCAAGTAGGTGCTTAGCTAATTGACTGGTTCTCATACTATGATTTCTTGAACAAGCTTCTGGTGCCTGATGTCTGGACGTCTGCCTCCCAAGGCTCCAGTCGCAACCCTAACTCTCATGTGAAGTATAAGCCCAGCCATCGCCCACTGACTATCCTTTTTTCAAACTTACCTTCACTAAACTGGTTGTACAATTTCGTCGTTCATCGTTCAACTTTCATCGAAAACCTTCAAAATGAATCAATTCGGCATGCGGTACCGCGATCTGGAAGGCCGAATTTACGAAATTCCCGAATACAACATGACCATCAAAATCGAAGAGCAACTGACAGAGGTCCTGGATCCAAGAATGGCCCAAATGCACGTCCTGGCTCATGGACGCGTACAAGAAACTGGAGCCAGGGTTATGACCAAGATACGATATGAGTAAACTCTGCATACCTATTTTAATCCCATTCATGTGACTTGCTTGCTAATTGGTGTTTTCTTTTTCTTTTGACAGTCTCAAGCCTCACTATTTCTGTATCACAGATATTGAGAAGAACAAAGGAATCGTCGAACGACATGCCGATTGGGAAAGCGACCTAATGGATCTGTTGTATGATATCGGCCATGGCCCAAAGCGCATCTGCACTATTCGCTTCAACCAAGGCCCGAGTAGTGCATATCCAGGCGGATACTTTTGGATTTCAGTCCTGGAGCATCCCCCCGGCGAAGATGTTGGGAAAATAAAGAATCAACTCTCTGGCGAACAGCTTTACAGTATCAGGAAGCAATTCGCATACATACTGAGTGAAATGGCCAATGGAGACGTAACAATGGGCGAACAACATCCAAACTTTCTGCGATATGATAGAGAGACTGACAAATTGTGAGTTTTCCCGTGTTCTGAGATGGTATTTTGACTAATTGACTGTTAATAGATATCTGGTTGATCTTACGCATTGGTCATATCATGAGATTGGTGTGGAGATTGGGATGAATAGTGCATATGTAATGGCATTTGGACTATGGGAAGAGGCGGTGCCCGAGGGCGAGGAGTATCCTTGGAAAGCTGAACAAGCCGAAAAAGAGGAGTAATAAATTTCACCTAATAAATCTAAGGAGACAAAGGAATTCCTAAATCGACGACCGCTTCTCCGCCTGCCAGACACAGTGATTGGTCTTGGGAGGTCGACATGGCTGGCAATTTCCGACATTGTTTGTTGCAGGGCGTGATCAAAGGATATTGGCGCACGCCCAGGGCAAACAGAATTCATCAAACGCAGCGGTGGCCAAATCGGGGGGCGGTCCTCAGGTATAAATATCTTTGCTCCTGAAGCTCCCTACACCAAGATATCTGTCCAAACCATATGTATAAAACTTCTACGGTTACCGCTCAATCCTGATCACGTTGCCTCTATACATGCTACTATACTGGATCATCTAGTATGAGTACGTCTAGTTGGTTTCAAGACGATTCACTCTGAAGATCTCCAATCCAACATTCGACTCTTCCTGGCCACGGCGGCTGTCTTGTCCGCGTGATGGATTGTTCGGTATTTCTCGTACGAACATTCGCACCAAAGAAAAATTTGGAGTATCATCATTTCGAAATCCCCTCAAATCTACATACGCATCAAAAGATAAGCCGTCTTACTACAACACAAATCTCAACCATACGAAGTGGACTTCCAAGCCTAGTTACGCACCCCAAATTCTCACCGAGTATCCCAGCGTTTCCAATTACAAGCTCAATATCAGTCAAACTGCGAAATGGGATACATTTTCGACCATCGTGAAGGACGTGATAAGGCAGTACGAGACAGACCCTGCAACCCTCAGGATGCCCCTACCAGAAACACATGGGGTAGGCAACGAATCGGGCGTACAGGGAAGATATGTCCAGCATGTGGCGGACACATTCAATCCGACATGCCGATCATTGGGCCTGAAAATCCGGATGTCAGAATTTGAGTTTGGGACTCATAGCCTTGGCCGGGGACAATATGTCAAAGAACATTGATTCCAGATCTGAGCACTGTCTAAGATGAGAAACATCAGATCCGTGTGGTGGTGGAGTTGAAAGCTCGGTGGACGTCCTGGAAGGGGCGCCGTGATGACTCGGTAAGTGACGCCCTTTTTCAGAGTCAACACCAAGACATTACTTCACTTACTAACTGGATTGTCAAGGACAAGTGGTCCGATTAATGGTCCACTTCCATTGTATGTTTGGGTGTTTAAGCACCTACAACCAAAACTGGTTCGACAAGAGACAGGTGTATAGGGCAGGCACGTCCAGCTCATATCTGCCCCCTTCAGTCCGATGTTTGAGTCCTTAGGGTTCAAAGTCTGCATGGCCGACTACGAGTTCGGCAAGCATCGAACCCAGGCTCTGCAGAATGACAATCTCCCGAAAAAGCTCATCCCAGACCTTGTTATCGTCGAAGATGCCTCTCACCATATTCGTATGGTGGACGGACGTTTTGGCTTGGCTGCAAGAACCAGCAAGCGTTCCTGGCCGCACGATTAGGTGAGCGACCCGCTTTTTCAGAGTAAACATTAAGACGTGAGTTTATTTGCTGACTGGATTATTTAGGCCAAGTGGTCCGCTATATGGACCACTCTCAATGTCGATTCGAGTGCTTGAGTACCTACGATTAGAACCGGTTCATTAGGAGAGATGGAAGGTGTCTTTTCTCGTGACAGAAGGTATTCTGGACGACGCCTCGTTGAAGAGCGCCACGGAGCAGGAAGCTTACGACAGCACTAGACGACTCAGGAATTGAGATCTGGTAAGGACACCAGATCAATATCTGATATTCTTTATTGGTGCAGCGACCTAACTTTCTCTTAGGGCTCATTCCATGCGACGACCACCTTTACGACGGGCAATAAAATACCAGGTCAATGCCATTGCACGATTCTGTTGAATCTAGGCAGATAACACCGGAAGCCAGTACATTGTCTTTCGCAGCCTGACAAAATCACTCCTTGACCAAGACTTCCTCTATCCCAGAAGCGGTCTCCTTACCTTTGAATCCTATTTTTCGAGTCTCGATCTCCTGCTTGTCAAACGCCTCTACACATTCTGCGATTACGTTGCCTCGCTATTTTCTACCATACTGGATCATCTACTGCGCTTTCGCTTGCAACTTTTGTGCACGGAATTATTTGGATATCATCGATCTACTCTTCGAGATCGGCTATGGCCCACTGCGCATCGATGCTGTATTTACGACTAGGCTGGCACTTCGCCATGCCCAGGAGGCTTCAAGTATCTTGACGTTATGAACAAGTGCCTGGTGAGGATGTCGAACAGATCATGGACGATCTCACCGACGACCAGCTCTACAGCATCAGGAAGCAACTCGCTTACATACTTAACGAGTTGGCGCAGGAAGACGTGACCATCGATGAACACCATCTGGGTTTCTTGAGATACGATAGGGAGAATGACAAACTGTAAGTTTAGCTATGACAAAAGCTGTTTATAGGGAGACATGCGAACTAATTTCTGCATACTAGATACTTGGTTGATGTTACCCATTGGTCGTACAACACCATGGGCAAGGAGATAGGTATGAACAGTGCCTATGTTGTCGCATTTGGATTGTAGAAGGACTTGGTGCCCGATAATGAGGAGTACCCTTGGAAAGTTGCGAAGGGGGTCGAATAAATGAAGGAAGAAAGGAAGGCATACAAAGACGACAAGGAAGGGGAGGGACTATTTGAGGAGGAAGATCGTATAAAAAAAAGGGCATCTACTCGGAATTGATGGATCGGAAAGATATCTGTACGAGTTGACCATACTGAGTAATGATCCTAAAACCGGGCCAGCAAACCACCAACGCCATGCAATGATATTATACATTTTTACAACCCAGACAAGACAAAAATTAATCAAAGGAGGACGGTGACGGCACCAGACATGCCTGTTCAACAGCCAGCGACTTGTACCGCGACAGTAAGTCGATCGTCGTCATGCCGCCTTGATGCTGAAAATTGAAATGGGCTGCTAGAGCTGTGCCCTCAATAAGAATAGCTGCAACACAGTCAGTATTCGTAGACGAGCTAGATAGTAAGCGAGGAATTACTCACGTCGTCCCGCATCACGATGAAGGGTAAGAACAAGCATATCCTCATCGACCTACCAATTGAAGACATCCGTATCAAGCACATCACTCCCCGAAATCGCCATGCGATTGATCCGGATGCCCTCCCGTTTCATAGCCCATGGATGATCGAATTTGTATAAATCCAATTTTTCGGTTTCTATATCCTCGAGTACAGAGTAACAATGCTGTGATGTAATATCTAAAATTTCCTGTGTTGACACCAAGACTTCCCTAGTGCTGCGCTGGATATCCGACTGTTAGGTCAAGGCCTTGTCGTCGAAGCTGTGCAGCCACATTGATTGAAGAATAATTACTCTAAAAAAGCAGCATAGTAGACAAAGGGATGTTAAGAATGCAAAAAGGATATTTTCTCGTTTTAATATGCTGGGGTAAATTAATAGCGCCTGTACAATCGAACTCATAACCCCTGACAGTTCGCCTTGCTAATATCCGTGCCTTGCCACAAAATACATAATAAATAAGTACTAGCTAAACGCAATCATCAAACTATCCTACCTTAATTTAAGCCAAAGTTGTATTTTTTCCTCAATATAGCTCAGCTAATGGCCTAGTATTCAGCGGTAGTTCCTGTGGTTTCGGTGTCGGGGGGAGTTCATGGAGTGTTTTCGACGACAACGATGATGACATGTGGTAACTCTTTGTTGGCAGCATATCTTGACGATTAACAGTTCGTTGTCGACCACGCCGCTGATGAAAATATAACGATATGAAAGCAAGTAGGACAAGTACTAGCACACCAGCACCAATTCCGATGCCTGTTTTCGCTGCGGTTGATAGCTCTAAGGGGTGATCAGTGTTAGGGCCTTGTGTTTCCGCAGCTGAAGTAGGTGATGTAGTTGGCGTTGTAGATGTTATTGTTGATGGTAATGCTGATGTTATTGATGTGGGTGCTGAAGATATCGATGTTGTCGTTGATATTGTGGATGTTGGTTTTGAAGTCGATGTTGTTTTGGAAGTCGTTGACGTCGATGTCGATGTCGATACTATCGTTGTACTGGATCCGGCAACCCATATAGTAAAAAGATTTGACGGGGCAGCGCCAATAAACGTTTCATTCGTTGGCGACTGGCAAGTTCTCTGGTTTTCCGTTCCACCACAGCACTTCCAAGAACCATCAGAACTGTCATAGACAACGTCCGGCAAGCCGGTATCCGCTAAATGCACCCAGAATAGTCAATAATAGCAACTTATACGAGGTTGTTTGAATATCACTCACCACATCGATTTGAGCATGCTGAGTTAGAGCCCTTGTCCATACTCGTCCCATTTGAACACCCGGCAGAATAGTATCCGCTTCCACCGACATTGCTATGAGAGGTATATGCGCATATGTTGTCGGACAGACAGAAATCACCATTTGCGCAACATGGAACGACTGGATTTGTCTCGTTTATGGGTCCGCAGGGGCTTGATGCTGGTATGTAGGCCATGCCAGAGGGCCAGGCGCAAGTATACGTTGCCATAATTGTCGGGATGCGGAATCGAAAAAAATCAGATTCCAGCTGACTATCAAATCTTCGAAATCTATGAGAAGATATTATGTCTAAAGTTGTTGCTCCGTCATATCTCGTGCGAGTGGTTTTTGGGTAATTGCTCGTTGCAGGGCAGATCATAACCGGATGTTGTAGATCAAGGAGCATGTTGGAGACCCTCATGTTTAATATTCAACGACACGCGAAGCGCTTATGGAAGTATTATTAGACTTATTAGATACACTACGGAGTAAACTATGCCTGTGCCGCATGTGTGACAGATCAAAATAAAGTTCTTGAAAATCGAACTGTGAATGGTGACACTCGGCGCTTAGATGCATCGCACTAGACGAATAGCCTCCATTCATCACAAAGGGTTGGCGCGTAGATACATAGCTACCTCTTTGGGTCCAATCATATTCTTTATGCGTTATTACTAGTATACATTCTGCCAATGATCGTAAATTGCATGTTAGGATGGCTGTATGCGTTGGTAGTGACCCGATTTAGTACAATGCTATCCTCGTACCGAGAGATACACGCGACACCAAGAATAGATTTCACAATTAGAGCCTCGATCTAGACTTGATTCTACAGTATTTCAATAATATGTCTAGTTAAGTAGTATGGGGGCGGTTAGGGTTTGTGCGCGCAGATATTGCATGTATTCTTTGAAACCCTAATAACCCTAAACTCATATTTAGCAATATGGTTTAGATTCAAATCAAACAAACTTATCCCCATCTCAACTTGCTAATTCTACTCTTGACCAAACAAGGCCTCCCTTCTTCCGGTACTCTCAGGGTCAAAGTAGGGCCTCTCACCAAGACTGACGACGCGATGGCCAGATCGTGGGCCCTGGCCCTCGATATCCCACGTAGCGGCGTGATACACCGACCTGTTATCCCAGATGGCTAAACAAAACCAAGGACGTTAGTATCAGAAATGATCAAAGATATATGGATGTCCTTACCAAGATCATTAGGATTCTGCCAGCGGAAGCGCACTTGCAAGTCATGGTTCTCAACAATCAAATCGACGAACCACTTGAGAAGATGGGCGCTTTCTTCCTTGGACACGCCATTCACTTTCTGGCAATGGCTTCCTACTGCAAAGACACTCTTCCACCCTGTAACTGGATTCGTACGGATTACAGGGTGCACAGCTTTTAGTATGTTACCAACGTTTTCGGGTGCGCCACGGGGTCCAGGATGAAGCTCGAAGTTCTTGTCTCTTGCAATTTCTTCAAATTTGGGTTGAGCATAAGTCGCGGTGAGGCTCTCCAAGAACTTTTGGTAAGGAGGAGAGATACGATCGTACACCTCGTAGCCGGAAGCCCATAGAGTATCTGGACAGTCTCCCGTCAGCAATAATCCATTCCGCACAGAAGAAGCCTACTTACCACCACCAGTCTTTGGAAGTGTTACCAGTCGTAGACTTGTATAGTCACTCGGAATAGGTTCGAAAGTGATATCACTATGCCATTCAAACCTAGCGCTCTGGGCGCGTTCATTGCGGTGCTCATAAAGCTTCTCACGCTCTTTGGAGCTGATGACACTAATTTCATCATCCTGGGTGCCGTGCTCACGGCTTGAGTTGGCTATGGGGTGGATGTGTAGGCCAGATGTTTTGGGCTTTCCGGCAAGTTCACCAAGTCGCTGGTTGAACTCCTTTTGTAGCTCGTCGGTCACGTCATCTTGCTTTCTGAAGAATACGACGCCGCGGGAGGATACTAATAGGCATTCAATTAGTTATCACTCTTGACAAATATGAAGAAGAAATTGGACTAACTAGTGTAGGCAAGATCTCGGAGGAGGTCATCTGAATTAGGAGCGCGCAAGATCTCCGTTATACTGGCGGTAGGAAACTCTCGACCAATGGTTGGTGTCAAGTCAAAGTGCTCATACACGTCAAGGGCACCACTATATTTGAGCGGTGTCTGCTTGAGGCCCTTCTTGGACGTGATGTGCTCCCTGATTGGAATGGCAGACTCTGTCTCAGTGACCGCGGGAGCCATGATTTAGGGTTCGAGAAGAAGAGGCAAGAAGAGAGATCTGGTACGACTGTTTCTCGGGTTGTAAGATTTGACAATTGCTGTTGGAATCTTATGTTATTTCAGTAGATAGAATCTTCCAAGGTTCATTCGAGGGTTGGTCTTTGTTCATATATTCCAGATGTCCCCTCCTACTCGCCCACCCCGCCTACTTCCTGATGATGCAAGCAGCCCTTACAAGCACGAATCAAAGAATTTGACTTTTCCCCTCTTCTTTGGACTATGAAACTGCAAACCATTTATTATCTGCGCGAGAGCCCTTATCTCTAAGTTGGATAGGATGGCAACTGGTGCCATATTAGACCTGATGGCGTCAGAATCGTGGAGATAGGTAACCCTAGCGTTAGTCCTAAGTAGTACTAGCGCCATTTCTTGCCCTAATATGGGTTCGCAAGAAGTTTGATTGTATCAATCACTGACTGCAAATTAAGTACAGTAAAGAGCGAGCGTAATGCAAGAGCCTTTTATTGTTTGCCGAAGCCGGGTAGAATGATCGGATTCTACGCATAACGGCTACATGGGGTCTCGGTTTCATTCTAGCTGAAATCATTCTTAGCATGGGAGATTTCTTGTCGTTGTCTTCTTTGGCCATATTTTCTTTGCGGTTGCATACTGGTATCTGCATAAGAACAACCTCGGGGACTAGGAGGAGTATCGGGTCGTTGGTCTTCTTCGTTGGATTGTTCATACTCGGACCCAGGTTGTAAGCCGCTTGTGAGGCGACCAAGGCTGATCATTTGGGAGGTATTACTCCTGCTTTTACCTGTGCAGATACTGATATTTGAACATGATAAGGTGTCGACACTTTAGGTATACAAATATAGAAAATTATGTATACTAGATTCGGCTTGCAAATTTATAGAGAGATATTTGTGAATGACTACTTCGGGTGGAAGGAATTAGCCCTAACCTGACCGTTATTCACAAGGCTGGCTTTGATGTGCCACTTGAACTAGAGGGAATTTATCAACCCCGACTTCCTTCTTTATGTTCATGTCGTTTCTCTCTCTTACTGTTCACTTTTGATCCATATCATTACTATTTTATGTTTGTCGCATTATACCACCACTATAAATATGAAACAAACCGACATGTCGTCGCTGAATCTTCGCATTCTAGATAACACAGACGATTCCGTCAACGAGGTTATCGGTCGCTACTCTGACGGCAAGGCTCTGGAGGTTCTGAAACGATATCTTGAACCTGGTGGAGATCTTTCGATGGAACAAGCTCTGAAGCTGATTGATGACATGCTTCCGAATCCAGAAGAACGGGACCTTCACTTTCAGCTGGAAAATTTTGGCTGTTTGACCCTGGAACAGGCACAGCAGATTCCATATGAGCATCCAGCCCAGATGCGGTTCGCAAGGTTCTTGCAACGACTGCAGCGGTCGTACAAATTGAACGAAATTGGTTGGACTGATGAGGTACGTTGATTCATATTGATAGTATCTATGACTCGTATTATCCATGGATGGCTAACTAAAATTTCACATGCAGGGATATAAAATATATGCTAGTATGCATTCATTCCGGACGGCAGTCCGAGAGTGGTATGACCGTATGTCCGAAGTCCTGCCCCCTTTCCATCGGTTAATGTATGCTGATAATGGTTAAGCCGAGTTTGAGCCCGAGACAGACGAGGAAGTCTACTTCGTAAACATATCAGCATTCATTGCACGACTAGCAGCCTTGAACATTCTTGATGGCACGCTGTGGGCAATATCCACCATGAAAGATACCCTTGAGAACGAGCCCAGTGCAAGATACTACAGTAGTCGTGTCAGCGCTGCTGCTCTGTGGATTCTGTGTGCTGGCCAATGGCTCTGCGATGAGGTGTTGCGCCCGCGAGAAGCAAATCCGAGCACCGGCGGTATTTGGGATACCGATGGACTTTATACTGGGCCCACGCATGGACTCGACAGATGGAAATTTTGGCAAAAAGCTTTTGCGGCTGCGGCTGATAGTGAGTATGCATCTGATGAGTGTAAGAAGCTCGCACTCAGGGCGACGAATCTGATGGAATGTCTCGCACGAGATAGTATGTGATGATTTGTGGGTTATTGACTTCTATCGTGGTATACTGGGGGTTCTGTAATCGGCTTTGTGCGTTGTTGTCTGCTGCTTGTATTATCTATCTCGTATCTTTTCCAAGGTTTCCTCAATCCCCCTCATGTTTACTCTAGTTTGCAAAAGAAATACATCGCGCTTGCCCAAAGGGTTTGGAAAGCAATATATGTTTCAGAGGCCCTCCCGATATATACCTATGATTTGAGTCCAGACTGCGGCGTGGCGGTCTCTGACAAGTGTATATAAACACGATATTCTATCCTATATGGTGAATTGTAGGTAAAAAACAGATCCAGACTGACATTTGAACTAAGTGAAGCAAAGAACAACCCTAGCCCTAATGCAATAGGGTTAGGGCTGTTGACATCAGGGGGTAATCGGCACGGAATAACCACTGCCCCGATCGCGAAGGATGTTTTGCCAAACATCGCTTCTCGTCTTCTCGACTGGATTATTTCCCCAGATAAGAATTGCCAAATATATACACGATGAACCCTTTGCGGAGAGCTTCCAATCTCTCGCCGGCAATACGACAAGCTCCTCGGAGCTATCTTTTCACCTCATGTTCGAACCCCAAGCCTCTCAATAAACCAAACCGTACACGACAACCCGATCACGCCGCGTTTTACAGCACCAAAAACAAGCCGAACAACAAACCCGAGCAACAACCAGATCAAGAGTCATTATTTGATAGGCTGTACCTCCAATGGCAGGAATCCGACTTGCGCCAAACGCTCGATGAACTCAGAATACGCAAAAATAGAGAATATAAGGATTTGTATGGAGATAAAACGGCTGGGGCAAAAGATAAACAATCGGATGGTTCCAAATCGCACTTTATGAAGGAAAACATTGGCTTTATGAAATTCATTTCTGATTTGTTCTGGTACCCTACGCTTGCATATTTGGTTTGGAAAAACATGCCTAGTGAGGAGGAACTGAGAAGAATGAGGGATAAAAAAGCTGGAAAGGGTGGAGATGGAGAAAGCGACGCCTCAAGAGAGGGAGAGGAAAGTCAAGAGCTGTGGTTCAATTCTGGAGATGGAGACGAGCAACGAGAAGGAGCAGAAAGTCGAGATCGAGATTGGTACGGTTTTGGCGATAAGGGTACAGTCTTAGCATTGACTGAAAGAAGCCACCTCAATTGAAGCAATGGAGCACACGATTGGGTATGGACGCTGGCTTCTTTACATGCGGCCGCAGTTGCAGATGCATACTCAACCTATGATTTCTCCTACTGGATCGGGCTAAATGAACGCCTGGAGTTGTCTGAACTCAAATCTTGACAATCTGTATGGTGATGCAACGACTGTGTATATTTCGTCACCTTTAACATGAATTAAGCTTCAGAAATTACTCATCGTACATGATTTCGTGGTCAAGAACTAGGGCTAGTTTCCCCTTTGGGAAGTTGTTCGTCTCAAAGTTCGTTCTCCAACACAAAAAGCGAGTCCCGCAGATATTGGATCATGGAGTACGTGTAAACTTGGGCAAGCACAGATATATGTGAGGACGACTATTATCAGGCTAAGACCTGCTGACGAATCCTTGCCAATAGCGAACCTGATATGCAGCCTTAATCAACATTTCCATTTTGGGACAATGGTTGGCCCGTTTCTGGCCTAGTGCGATTTTTGTATATGCTTAGTTCATGAGGACACAGCCTATCTATTACCTAGGTGCTTTTTGCGATTGAGATATCAAAGAGAGGCTGGGACTTGGATAGTCCATGGCCAGGATCGAAGTATTTATTGTTCTGATTTTCCACTCTTTGTCAGGATGATTTCTTTTTTCCTCTTATACAGCACCTCGATACGGCCAATATCAAAATTTTCAGACCGTTTTACATCATGGCAGACATCTCCATTGGACAGTACATCTTTACCAGACTCGCTCAGCTTGGAGTCAAGTCTGTGTTTGGTGTTCCCGGCGGTACTTTCCCACCAGCTCTGGCAAAGCAAGCAAGCTTCATCTACTGACGATGCCATTTGATGATGTATAGATTATGAACTCGTCATCCTTGACATGATTCCCGCCGCAGGCTTGACATGGCGTGGAAACGCAAATGAACTCGTTGCTAGTTATGCTGTATGTCTCCTTCTTTCCAACGGACTATCTGGTTTGCTAATAGCCGAGTCATTGTAGGCCGATGGCTACGCGCGTGTGAACGGAATCGGTGCATTTGTGACTACCTTTGGACCTGGCGAGTTATCCGCTTACTGTGGTATGGCTGGCCAGTATGCTGAATACGTAAGTTATCTACACAACCTCCTTGTTCTTAAAGCTTACGATGTATAGGTCCCCGTCGTGCATATTGTGGGATATCCATCAACATCCGCGATGAAGAGTCGTGCTGTTATGCATCATAGTCTTGGGGATGGGAAGTTCGGGTATATCCATACTAAATTCGCTGCGTTATAGTCGCTAATGTCGTGTTCAGAATGTATCAGAAGATGATCAAGCATATCACTGTTGCGGATACAGTCTTGGAGGATATTGGCAACGCAGCTTCGGAAATTGATAGAGTGCTTGAGGGTAGGTTACTCGTCCACTAAGTATCGTCCAGTATGACTGACATGCTGTATAGCAATGCTCCACCACTCCAGACCGGTGTAGGTTGACCGACCCATCCGTGAACAGGCCCGATCTAATCAATAATAGTTACATCGGTGTCCCGGTTGATATTGGTCCCAAGATCATTCCAAGCAGTCACCTCTCAAAGCCTCTCATTACGGCATTACCATCAAATACGGACGAAGAGGAAGAAAAGGTGATCACGAAGATAGTCAATTTACTAACATCCCGTAAAGACCCTGTTATTGTGGTCGACGGCGGTACGTAACCTCACCCCCTTATTCGTGTCCAGTGTTGATACTTCGTCCCAGGAGCCGTCCGTTTCGATCTTCTTAAAGAAACGCGAGGAATGATTGAGTCACTTAAAATCCCATACTTTTCAACTGCCATGTCAAAGGGTGGTATCGGCGAGCAACTCGGTAACGGAAAACTGTTTGGTGGCGTTTATTCTGGAGGGGCGTCGCCGGATACTATCAGGGCTGCTGTTGAAAAGTCGGAGTTGGTTCTGTTTATTGGCAATTATCCTGTAAGTTTGAGGGTTTCGAGTACCGGCGAGACTCTTGCTGATCTCTGATATAGTCCGATTTTAATACGTATGTCTTTTGTCTACAGTATACTAACTGAGAGTTACTTGCTAATATCACGAAGAGGAGAATTTACCACTCAGCTCGAGGGTCATAACATCGTCGATTTCCAGCGCTTCTCCGTCAACATCGCTGGAAAATCGTACAATGTTAGGGGCAAATATGTACATTTCCTCACATAATACATGTCAGCTTATACTAAATATATGTGCAGGTCCTTCAAAAACTGATTCAACATCTTTCATCCATCTCCGTGACTCCGCGAGATATCTCCTGGGATCCATATCCAAATGACAAGTACGAGAACCTTGGCAACCTCGTTCAAGACTTCCTCTGGCCGGTATTTTCTCCTCTCATGCCATCCCACTGTTGCTTATAACAGCTGACTAACTGTTGTATAGACACTAGGCCGCTACTTCCGGGCCAACGACTTCATAATCGCCGAAACAGGGACATCAAGCTACGGCATCCCAGCCGCAAATCTGATGCACATCGACAATGTGCGCATGTACAACCAGACTATATTCGGTAGTATCGGATACGCAACTGGTGCCGCGTTAGGCTCTTTCGTTGCTGGAAAGGAAGATGGGTCTATCAAACGGGGAATCCTGGTTACCGGGGAAGGATCGTTGCAGTTGACGGTTCAGGCGCTGGCGGATTATTTGAGATGGGGGTTGAATGCTACTATGTCAGTAACCCCCGTTCCTAGAGCAAACAATGAGGAGCATCATACTAATGAGGGTTATAGTTTCATTGTGAATAACGGCGGCTACACGGTCGAACGATTAATCCATGGCATGGATGCGCCATACAATACCATCCCAATCTGGAAGTATCAGAAGTTATGTGAAGTGTTTGGACCGGATTATCCTTCTCGGTATCATCGTGTCGAGACTGGTGCGGAGCTTGTCAAGTTGCTGAATGATGAGCAGTTTAATGCTGCTGGTTGTACTCAGGTATGTTGGAGTTCTATATACGTGGTTGAGATGCTGACTTATGAGAAGGTTGTCGAGTTGATTCTTGGAAAGGATGATGCGCCTTTGGCTGTTAAGATGGCTAGTGCTGCTGTTGAGGCATTCAATTCGAGGCAGTAGTTCTTGGAAGAATCCGAACAGACGAGCTAATGACATTTCTATTAATCTACATACAAATATATATTGCTTTTATCTATCCATAAACATGCGCCCCCAAACTCAAAATTCTTTGGTTTGAAGTTCGTCCCATATCCGCTGAAAGTAAGGATCACATTCCTCCACATAAGGAAACACAGCCAACACCCCGTTCACAGGCTTCCACGAATCCAACTTCAATCTTCCCAATGTATCAGAAAGTCTTGCCAAGAACCAGCGTCTATTCCGTCGCCCTTCGGCCCCCGCTGCACCAACGAAGAGAAGCCACAGGTATACCCTTGACGGATACTGATCCTCGTCCGTCTCCTCAAGGGCATACTTCAAATAATCTACTAGATAATCCAACACATTACTGCGTAACGAGAGCTGGCGTAACCATAGACAGAGGAAGATACTTCCTGCAATCGGATATGCTCTCCACGTCACGAAAGATCCTGTGGAAGGGTTTCGAGGGCTGAGATCATTTTCGAGAATTCTGTGCATTTTCAGCTCTGTTATGTTCAGTTGATCGAGCCACGTGGATTGTTGGGTCATGTTGATGTGCGATGTTCGTGAAATAGTTGTTGAGAGGTGCTTGAGTGAATGGAACATTGACTTTATCGACAGATAACTATCTCCGGGCAGATTTGAGAGGATGCGGTCCAGCATTCTGCTTTCGTTGGTTGATGGGTAGTCTTGATGCCCGTTGGAGATGAGTTTATTCGCTCTACTTCCCATTAGTACATCTGGTTATAAAAAGAGATGAGGTATACGAACAATTTCACAATACCGAACGACAAATGATGATCCGCTGGAGCTGCAATTGTACCTCCATGAGCAGCCATTATCTCTCTTAAACCAGACATGTGGTTTTGTGCATTCTCTATTGTTCCGGTTGTATACTTTCCATCGTCAGCACTTGATTTCCAACAACATCTTGACGTTCTTGGGTGGCAGGACAAACCTCGATAATGGCCAAAACAGCAATAGCAACCTGGACATCATACGCCACCGCATTCGAATGCCTAGCAAGATTCTGATTCACAATCTGAATGGTCTGGACTTTATGATGATAGTATGCTGTCATGAGATCGGAACTGTGTCTGTTGCTACCGCCCGATATGAGAATTCGATGACTCGCGACCAAGCTCAGGAGAGCGTTTAGGACTGCGGCACTGGAGATGATGAATGGCAGGCAGTATTGCACCAAGCCCAGGCCGGTTCTGCGGACGGGGTTTTGGATGAAGACGTATACTTGTGCTACTAGATAGACGTCAGCTCAGATATTTAGTCTCAGATGAGGGAAGGGATTTACGGTATTCATAGAGCTGTGCTGATCCTGATGTGTAGTCGATTGGTAACGCTATCCCCACAAAAGTCAGCTATTCGTCCCTTTTATCATGAAGAGGTTCTCACATCGCATCGAAACTCCTCTCAAATGACCCTCCACGTCCCTCTCCGTAGTCGTCTCTCTACAACACTCGGCATTAAGCTGTCCACACGTCGGACACTTGAAATAATACTCAATACGCGGATCATAATCCGCAAATGGACTTGATCTATTAGATGGCGGTACATGCTGACCGAGAGCCTGCTGCGCTCGAAACCGTTGCATTACATGCGAGCGGACACGACTTCTCGTCTCGTCTGGGGATGAATGTGTGGTTGTAGATGATATCCATTCGAAGCGAGTGGTATTGGTTGCTGTGGAGTCGAAAACAATTTGTTGGTATGGTCGTGATGGGTTGCTTCTTCTTCTGGAGGTGGAGTTGCGATGTTGACAAGAGCACTGCATTTTGACGGTGGGAAACACCTCCTCGTTGCACGGTGTTTCTCTCCGTCAAAGGCGCCCTGCAATTTTTTTCTGAATGATTTCCATCATTTTATACTTTTTTTATTTGAATATGTGATGTCAGAGTCGAATCCATGCCTCGGTACCTGGATAGATCGGATTGTTTTGTCTCAATTTCTTTGGCTGAAGTTCTCGGCCGAACTGCTTTTTGTCTTTAAATTACTTGCCCGAAATGGAAGTTTTTCGTATATACGAGTTGAACCAAGGACTAGTCAAGCAGAATACGCCACTATATACGTATAACTAACAGAAAAGAATTATTCTAAATATCAAACATCCTCCCTTATACCGAGAAATATACACTACATTGAAATTACTCCAAAATTGGCTGCGCTCTCCAATTTGTCTCGTCATCGTCAACAACGACGACCATCCAAACTCCAACGCCGCCATCGTGCGCCAACAGAGCTGTACAATGTACCCGCCTACTACGTTCAAGAGAGTCAAATCGGTTGAGCCATTGGACTCGTTCTGTTACGCTTCGCCCATCGATGAATGCTCGGAGGAGCTCGTCGCGTACTGTAGGTGAGCCGCCTACTTTGGAAAAGAAGGAGGGTTGTATAATACCAGGGATTCTAGGAGACAGCGACGTAAAAATAATTTAAATGGAAGGATAGGGCTGAACGAGCAAATACTATTTGGAGTCAGCAATGACTCTCCGAGTATAATATGGTAAAGATGGATGATTCACATTATCGTATACGCCCGGTAGATTGGGCTGTTTGTTTATTGGGTGTATGCTGTCCCGGGACTGGCTCTCCCTTGCCTCAACATGATACGAGGCTTGAACTTGTGGACTTAGGTTGAGTAGCTCAATGGCACAATCACGAATACTGTCCCATCTTTGTTTGTTCATTAATCTTGCAGTTTTATTTGTCAACCTTGCGGCCTTGTTCGTCAATCTTGCGGCCTTGTTCGTCAATTTTGCGGTCTTGTTCCTCAATTCTGCGGCCTTGTTCCTCAATTTTGCGGTTCATGTCTTCCATCATCTTGAGTAGGCTGAAGCCTCCTTGATTGCCAATAATTCTGCAGTCTTCCGACATGGTCAAGCGTTGTGATTGAACGATTCTCCGTGCTTCTATAAGTATACTGTTTCGTGCTTGGTTCTTCGAGTAAGGTATCTCCGTACTGACGCAGATGGGAACTATGTATTTATACCTGTTAGTATTCCATATCTCAAATGTAGTCCTTGTTCTACCAATAAAACGTACTCATGTCACAGCTTGCTTGGTGTGCCTCGCGCGGTTTGATCGATGTGGTAGTGAGAGTCATCCCTTTCAGGTCGAGTGTTGTTCGTCCTTGTCGTGTCTGCTCATTGGTTTGAGAGTAGGAAGGCTTTTGCGAGAAGAAGTCTGTTTAATAATTCTGAAGCGCTCCAGAGACAAAATTACTTCATCACTTGAGATCATTTGTGTTTTGAGCTGTTATTATTATTTTTATAGACAAGAATAGCTCAAGGTCGCCTGTACGGGCAGACACAAAGTATATCCATCCCTTTATTTAGAGCATCCTAGAAAGCTCTTTATTATTGAAACATATGTACTAAGAAAGCCCTCCCAACAATTATTTAAAAAGCTGAATCAATCTAATAAAGCAGGGTCTTTGCTAATCTTCCTAATGCTAAAGAAATGTTCGTACGAGTGCAATATCCTTACCTGGAGAATACTCTACAACGTATGCACGTATATGCGGCGCTGTTTGGATACAAATTTGATATGGTCAATGGAATCCTTAGAGCGCTTTGATACATGGGTTTCAACGTCTGGGAATAGCTTCATATTCCATTGACAACAATGGACACTTGTCTCAGCCTTTGTACGTGTTGTCCAAAGGCCATTGAACGTACGTCTGCGATGGAGCTCTCAATAACGGCGCTGCGTAGGCTTATATACAGCTCTGTAGATTACCTAGGTAGTTATCAATTTGAAGTTACACGGTCAGCTCACCCTATGGCCTCGTTGGACTAGGGTCCTGATGCTTTTGAGATGTATCGCATTCCGGGATGTCAGCTCTCGAGCTTATTTATATGATCGGCAGGCCCTTTTCAGCAAAGCAAATGCTGTACAACAGTTGAGTCTTAGGAATAATGATGTAATCATGTTGTTTCGATTGAAGCAGAAATTAATGGATACGAAGAAAGAATGAGGAGAGGAGATGGAAAGATGAGATGAGGCGGATTGGACAAGGAGCGACAGGATGTATCTAACCCTAACTTTAGCCTAATAACCAATTCCTCTTCTTCCACTCTCCTACGTATAGGATACCCATTCCCACAAACGCGGAATCCTTGAGGACAAGAAGCCTGCTCGACTAACAAGAATGTGAATCTGTCACATTGATCGCTCAAGACGTATGTCGAGCGATCGATGTTCCACTCTCAAGAATATTGCATACAACGTTGCAGAAAAACAACAATGGACAATGCGATGTCACCTTATGGTAATTATTAATTGCTGGTCAAAGGCCAAGGTCAATATTGTATGTTGCACATACCTACCCAATATCATAGAACGACCCTTGAAAATCAGTCAAGGCTGTCCAGTCAGGGGTCACGGCCTCATTGCTTTGTCTACCCTCCAACATACACAGATTAAGGATCTGGCCAACGTTTTAAATTAACAGACGTGTCTTGGCAACCGCAAAACAATTGAGGGGCCTCGACTTGCTCGTCATGCTGTGTAATCTGCCTTAAGGCCAGACCTCCACGGCCCTCGTCAGACAGACCCGTCACACAAAGAACTCTTTGTGCGAGAGAAGTCAGCCCCGCAGGTAACCAGCATTGTACAAAGAAAGTTGGCGAGTTTGATGACTAGATAGGTATGGGGAAACGATATTGGGGACGGGCCGCAGTAAAATATCCGAGGATGGGAGCCAGATGGCACCGTGGCACGAATCGATGATGAACTTTACGATATGCATTGTCATACCACGACTATCTGTTCATTTCTCTTGAATCAATCCACGATTACCCCTCACCTTGCTCAATGCTGTCGACCCGTGCTACTTCTACTTCAAAGAATGTAGCACAGCATACACTCTGTAACGAACAGATCGGCCACATATAAGAGCACAGAACCCCAGCAGCCAGGTGAGCCCGACTCTCCCGTCCCAAAGACACCTGTGCAAATACGCTCATCAAAGGATTTTTGTAGTCCGGTCTTCTCATCTCGGGTGTATCGTTTCGACAAAATGGGCTCCACGCACCAGCCTCTGGATTGGTCCAGCTATGCTAATGTCATAGACGGTCGTCTATCCTCTACTGCCCAAGTCCGGCACAGCGTCAATCCTGCCACTGGCGAGGACAATCCCGATGTCCCCGTCTCTACTCAAGATGACGTCGAGGAGGCCATGCAGGCAGCAAAGAGAGCTCAGGTTGGCTGGGCTGCGACACCATATGAGGAACGAAGAAAGGCATTGCTTGCCTTCGCGGATGCGGTTGAAGCTGAGTTTAAGGCTTTTTCTGATATGCTTATCAGGGAGCAGGGGAAGCCGGTACGTATATACACTTAAATCACGTCATGAGTTTGGTTTCTCTGGCTCGCCCACTGATACTATCTTTCTCACCTGGGCACTTAGAGGCAATTTGCCGATTTTGAGATGAACTGTGCCATAAACTGGATCCGTACCATGGTGAACCTCGACCTCCCCACCTCGAAAATCGAGGAAGAAGACAAAACCATCGTCACCCGGTACACGCCGCTAGGTGTCGCGGTAGCAATCATACCCTGGAACTATCCTATCTTCCTGGCAACAGGTAAAATAGCACCATGCTTGGTGACTGGTAACACCATGATTGTCAAGCCTTCCCCTTTTACTCCCTGCGGCGGCTTAAAGCTCGTCGAGCTGGGTCAGAGGTTTTTCCCTCCTGGCGTTCTGCAGGCGTTGTCAGGAGATGATAATCTTGGTCCGTGGCTTACTAGTCATCCTATTCCGGCAAAGATTTCGTTCACTGGTTCTACGTTTACGGGTAAGAAGGTTATGGAGACTGCTAGTAAGACTCTTAAGCGTGTTACTCTCGAGCTTGGTGGGAATGATCCGGCCATTGTCTGTGAGGATGTTGATGTTGCTGATGTTGCTCCCAAGGTGTGTCTTCATTTCTAGGTACACATTTTTGAAACCTGCTGATTCGAAATGATTTTCTGCAGATTGCTCAACTTACTTTCTTGAACACAGGACAAGTCAGTCTTATACTCATCCTTACCAAAGCATACTTAATTGACACGGAACAGATCTGTCTTGCCTTGAAACGTGTATACGTCCACGAAAAGATCTTTGACGAGTTCAAAGCAGCCATGGTTACAGCCACCTTGTCACTCAAGGTTGGCGAGGGTAATGAGCCCGGAGTCTTCATGGGTCCAATCCAGAATAATATGCAATACGAGCGTGTCAAGGGCATGTTTGAGCACGTTAAGGATGAGAAACTTGACATCGCTGTGGGAGGAGATATTCCCTCGGGCAAGGGATACTTTGTCAATCCTACTATCGTTGACAGGCCGCCCGAGACTTCACGTCTTGTTGTTGAGGAACCTTTCGGTATGTCAACCATCCTCCCATGCATGTCAACAGTTTCTTACCATCTGCGCAGGACCCATCGTCCCCCTCCTCAGCTACAGCACATACGACGAAGCCATCGCAAGAGCAAACGACACACACTACGGCCTGGGCGCCTCTATATGGTCTGGAAACACTCAACGCGCCAACGAGCTAGCGCAGAAAATCCAGGCTGGAACGGTTTGGGTCAATACGCACTTTGAGCTTGATGGCCGGGTGCCGTTTGGGGGGCACAAGGAGAGTGGGATTGGGACTGAGTGGGGGGTTAGTGGGCTTGTTTCGTATTGTAATTCGCAGACTTTGTTTTTGAAGAAGTAGCATCAATATATTAGGATGGAATACGTATATCTGGCGATGCGGAGGGCATCCCTTGAATCGATGGCTATCCGAAACGTTGATCTCGTACTCTGGTACAACAAGGCATTCTTTGATGTTGCAAAACATGTGCTAGACTATAGAGCGCGTATCTGGGGGAAAGTGGCTAAATCGCCTATCTAGATACCGATTACGCTACTTGAAGTTCCAAGGTTGGAATATAAATACAATCATCACTCGCACTCTGTAACAAAGCTTGTCAAGGACCTGGCGGGTACACTTGCCAGGAAAGAGTTGTGCTTGACGTCAATTTCGCTCATTTCCTCCAAATCATAGTCGTTGCTAGTGACCCAAGGTACAACCTTTTTCACCTCCTTATGCGTCTTTCCCAGATCGATGGTCAAGGAAGCAGCGGAAGTGCCGTTGTTGATGACTTGGATAGCGACGACGCCGTTTGTGTTTTCAAATGCACTGACGGTCACGGATGCATCGGAGCTGGTGGCTTTGACGCGTTGCGCGTTAGGACGTACAAACTTGCTGAAGGAAGCCATGGACCAGAATCGCTTGGAAGGGATGACCTCGTCGTTGATCAGATTGATCATTCCGGAGTTGGTAGTGGAGTTCTCGGCGCCAATCCAGTAGATGAAGGCACTAACATTGGCGTTGACGAAAGCTGTCTGAATGTGATTCGCCCAGGTCATACCCTCGCCTGCACCGCCGTCAGCGAAAAAGGTATATGGAGTGAAAGCTCCGGAGAGATCTGTCCACTCAGTCAACCAGGTGCGTCGTTTGGTCGAAAGAGGGAATGTCGGGGCGGACGAATAGCCATGTCCAGTCACAACGGAAAGGTAGTCTTCGGCACTTTTTCCATCGGGACCGACAACCTGCAGGCCTGGGATCATAGCTTCCTGCTCACTCCATCCAACGCCATCACAGCAAGTGAGCTCGATGTCAATGCCTTCCCGCTCCAGGGTCTGGCCGAGGATTTTCACGAACTCGGCGGCTTGGGTACCGTTTGAACCCATGCTGGCGTATGAAACCACTTCTTGGGGCTCATTCAGGAAGCCCAAGTGTGTCACTGGGACTCCGGATTCGGCGTAGAACTTGACATATTGAACCAGGTAATCGGCATATGCCTGTCTCCAATCTCCAGACGGGCATGTTTCACCTTCGATTCCACACAAGAATCCTGACCAATTCTCGTCTTGATTTGTTTTCATATATCCAGGTGCAGACCATGCGTCAGCGTAGATGTAGGGAAGGCCGCGTGCTCTTGCCTGTTGAGACAAGGGGAATTGGCCGCTGTTGTAGTGGTCCCATGTATAATTTGGCGTGCTAGACGGCGATCCAGGGCTGAATGGCTCGATCGAATTCATCAAGTTGCTTTTTGAGGAGTTACTCGAACCGATGCCGTTGCGCAAAATCGTAAATCCAGCGCCACGCTCTTCGCTGTACATGAGGTCGAGAACATAGCTTTGATTTTTGGGTGACAACCCATACTTGCCGAAGATATCCTCCGCTCGTTGGAATGCCTGTGAGCAGCCAAAGCCATCAACAGACTGATATCGGGCCTGCAAGTCAACGCTGATCTGAGCGTCAATGGCATACGCCCCCAAGGATAGCGCTGAAGCAGCGACGGCGACTTTGTTGAACACCATTCTCAATACTTGGTATCGTATCGCGAATGCGGTCAAGAATTCGAGAAATCAATTGCTGTGACGGATTGATTTCTGACTCGGGTTGAAGATGATATGAAAAGTTGAAGTTAGAGACCAGTATCCTGAGGCATGAAAACGAATCGGGAATTTTAACAGGATGGCACAGCGCCTTTTAATCTATTCTTCGTGTGCATAGCGGTATGATTTCATCGCAATCGACTTCAGCCTGGGTTTGGAGCTAAGCGCAAAAAACCCTCGAAGAAAAAAGCATGGCTAATAGACAGCTTCCTTCTTGAGGAAGACCAATGCACATAGAAGAAATAGTTTAAAGCTCTCTGTTTTCTCCACGTGGGATGGTTAGAAAGATGTAAAGTTAGTCCGGATAAAGTCCTTGTAGTTTTAGGCTATTGAATACTTGATCAATGATCATCCTCTTCCCCAAACTTCTCCCTCAATTGCCGACTCTGTTGAGACAGGTACAGGGCTCCTATTGGACTCTTGTTTCTGAGGACCTCCACATGCATACACGTACTCCGCAACTGTATTTCGGCTAAACACCCGGATTGATGTTTAGTAGCTACGTATTAGGTATAACACGTTCTTTCGTGCGGGGGTCAAAGGTCTTCGGAAACTGGGGAAACGCTAGGATTTTAACCTGGTAGCCGAGTCTGTGAATCACAATTTATGAATTGAGTCGAGTGATAGCCGTTGCCTACTTATTGACTATGCCTTACGGTACCTAGGTAAGTCTACCTAGGTATAGAGCGTTATGCAAGGGGGTTAGTTTTTGGCCGGTACTCTCAATTGTTCATCTTGCATACCCTTAGATACGAGTCAAAAGTGATGCGTAGTAATAAATAATGTCTTTTATAGAAGGATATTTGAAAATCTCAAGTACAGATATGCTATTATTTCCTTTCAGTCATTGTCGGACTGCCGGCCTCAATGAACGGACACGAATTTTGTTTATAGACCTCAGTGCCATGGTGCTTGTATCACGTAATGTTGGGCGGAGGAATGAAAGACATTTAGCACAAATTGTTTCCATTGCACTGGCCCGCGCACTTGTATTCGCCGATCCAAGAATCATCACCATAAACATCCAGTCCCATCATCCAGCCATTAAAGATCTGTTGGAGATAATCGAGGTTCTGAGGCTCCCCGTTTGATTGACCCTCCGAAGAACAGGGGTAGCCGGTTGTCAAGCCCTGATTGTTGTTCAATCCATTTCCTGCGGTGAACCATCCATTGTAGGAACCGAATGCCTCGATGGCGTTACCGTTGAACGCGTTTAGCTGGCTTACGAGATAATTGGTTCCGGCGTTGACATTATCCTGGATGCTATCGGTGCACACGCCGTTGGGATAGTTGTCACAGGATACCTGCATCAGGCCGGGAGTTGGGCCTCCGGCGTCAGCGTTGCAGGAGGATTCTTGCATGGCAATAATAGCAAGTATCACCGGGTCGACGTTGTATTGAGAAGCTGCGCTTTGAAAGTATTGGTCATACTGCTGGCACGCCGAGCCGAATCCATTATAAAAGGTGTTCAGGTCGACGTGGAGAATATCATCGAGGGCCATGAATGGGGGATTCCAGCCATCGCCATCGATTCCGGTGTTTAACCAATCCTCAGAACTGTGGCATTTGAAACCCGTTAGATTGGTCAAGCATGGATATCTTCGCTGTGGACTTACCCGTTTGGACCACCACCAGGCGTGACCTGCTCCGTCGCACCCTGCGCCTTGGAGTTCACTCCAAGACCAGGATCAGCGGATTGAGCAGCTACACTCGACAATAGGGCCAAAGAGGCGGCGGAAAAGGTTTTGGTGTGACGCATTTTGCAGCTTCAATATTCGTGATTTTATGCAATCTCAGAAGGCAGTCAATAATACAGAAGAAAATCCTGTAGGCACAGAGTCGACTTGTCATACTTATACTCATTGTTGGCCCGAAATATGGAGCTGCCAAAAGACAACATCTGTGAAGTCTCATTTCTCCTCCTTCCAGACTAGGAAATTGGTAGACGAAACGTCGCATACGCTGACTTTGAGATTAGGGCAGTTTCCAATTCGGTCCTAGCGAGCTACAAGAGGGCAGTTTCCGCTTCTGTTCAAGCACGCTGGGGGCCGAAATTCTTCCTTTCTGACAGATCGATCGATTTGTCACGTAAAGGACATTGCATCATTAGCATGAAGGCTTTAGGGCCTACGTCAGGAGGCCTGATGTTGTTGAGATAAAGGTCGGTTTCGTCGTCGTCCTCACTATTGTCGGTACCCTCATTGTCGGCGCATATTGACGAGAACAATTCTTGAATCGGTTCATCATATTACGTTCAGCGGCGTCGCGTTCTTCCTGCGGCTGGTCATATGACCGACGTCCTAAATATGAATTCTGCTGTACAGGCGAATGTTAGACGATCCAGTGGACAGCTGGAGTGGCCACGGGGGTTCGCCGTCACCGAATAACCTCGCGAGGCTTTCATTGATTCGATATGGTAGTATCGTTGCAACATGAGATTTTGAGATCGGATTGTCACAGAGTATTTCACTCTATATGCCCATATTGGCTGTTCAGGACGATTTGGGGATGGTGGACACAGTCAGATAAGGGCGAGTGAACATCCCACTCACCGCGCGGGGGTACCCCCGCTCTCCCACTTGCAGCTACATTCTTGAGCGACAATAGATTCATAACTATTTTATTATTATTTGTTCATTTAATTGCTTCTTGTTATTAAGTATTCGACTTGAAGAAGTCGACCAGAACAAGATGGATATCTCCCTCGAAACGCATCAGTCATACATCGGCCAACCCATCGAGGCCCTTCCCACCCCCGCGCTGGTGATAAGCAAGCCCGTACTGGAGAACAATGTGAAGAGACTCCACGATGATGTTGAGCAGCTCGGTATTGGGTTTCGGCCTCATGTCAAGACTCTCAAGGTACGCTATTCCCAAATAATTTATATATCATGGAACTTTTCGCGTGTACTGAACGTGGGTAGAGTATAGAGACTACGCGAATCATGCTCGGCAACGGGCGATATAAAAAGATTGTCGCATCTACGTTGTGCGAGATTCGGGGTTGTTTACCGCTTGTCAAGGAGGGCATTCTTGAAGAGGTACTATCAGCATTTTCGAGTCGAGTCAACAACTAACCGGTTCAAAGTGTCTATACGGACTTCCTATACGACCATCTGTTCTCGCAGATCTAGACAAATTTACCAGCCAGCATGGTCTAAAGATTGTTCTCATGATCGACCACGCTGATCACATACGCATCTTGGAAGAGTACAACACTCGCACTGGCCGCACAACTCCCTGGCCGGCATTCATCAAGGTCGATGTTGGCACTAATCGTGCTGGTATTGAGAACTCATCGTCACGACTTGACGAGGTTATTCAGAAGGCTAATGCATCCGAGGCTGTGTTGATATACGGCTTTTATTGTCATGCGGGTCATTCATATGCATCCAAGACGGTCGAAGATGCCGTAAAGGTTCTCCACGACGAGATCAATGGTGTTCTGATAGCGGCTAAGAAACTCATCGATCCCAAGACGGAACTTGTTCTGTCTATCGGCGCTACGCCAACAGCTCATGTGGTCTCAATGTTGAAGGCTAGCCTGCCGGACAATACTTCACTAGAATTGCACGCGGGCAACTTTCCGGCCAACGATCTACAGCAAGTCGCGACCGGTCTGGTGTCCATCTCCGATCAAGCAGTGAGAGTTCTGGCGGAGGTGTGCAGTGTGTATCCCGAGCGCAACGAAGCACTCATCAACGCGGGCGTACTCGCACTCACGAAAGAAACGAGTTCATTCACTGGTCTTGCCCGGTGGACGGATGGATTAGACTGGAGTATTGTGCGCGTTAGTCAGGAACATGGCATTTTCGGCTGGGTGGGAGATGAGGCCAAAAAGGAAAAAGCGGAGGAGAGATTCAAGATTGGCCAGAAGGTGTTGCTGTATACGCAACATGCTTGTATTACGAGTGCGATGTTTCATGCGTTTTATGTGGTGGATGAGCATAATGTTGTTTGCGAGACGTGGGTGCCGTGGAAGGGGTGGTAACTATCCTCTAGACTGTGACATCTGGAAATAGTGAGCAATTAGAAAAAGTTATATACTATTAGGGCCATTATCTGTTGAGGCCATTCAAACCAACTAGGTATCGTACATATGTATCGATGATTGCATTTTGTCACGGTCAGGTATTCGTACAGCTACTCTATACATTCGTATACTCCTCCTCTCTTCCTACATATACCGATCCCAAATCAGTGCTGCACTAGCCACAACAGCCATTGAGGTCTCAAAAGCCGCAACTTGTGGCCAATTACCGCCATTTCGATACATAATCCACGCGGCCACGAGGCGAGAAGGTACAGAAGACACCATAATAGCCGTATCTCGCTGGTAGCTCGAAATAAGGTAGTATGTCCCCAGAGCAAGAGAGGTTATGCTTCGAAAGGAGATGTAATTAGCATTTGGCATTCACTTGGGTCAAGGTTAATGGGGTTGAAGCTTACCCAATACATTGAACAACATCTTCAGAGACCCCACTTAATGAAGAGCCCTCAAAGCTGGCCACTGAGGATGGAAACATGATGCTGTAGAACGCATTTCCCAAAAGAAAAACGCCTTGAGCGGCGAATACTGCGCTCGAGACGCCGCCCATTCGGAGGCCGATGTTCTGAAGTGACATACTTGTGGATTTTTATTCGTATCTGGGCGGCTTGAATGGTATTTATGGTCAGCTTAATCTTTAGAGATGATTGTCGGTGTATAAAATTTGAAAAAGAGTGATATTTTTGCACCACACAAGACCATGAAGAATGTCTCAGATGTACCGGTACTTACCTAAACTACCATGCCGTCAATTTGAAGGAATAACTTACAGTCATGTGACCGTCATATAACGGTAACCGTAGTCAGCTCCATTTATTACCTTACAGAATTCCATAACCACATAAATTACACGACGATTACCCGCCCATTACATCGTCGGCTTACACAACATTAGCGGGAATGTATGAGATTATGAAATCTACGGTACAATTTCGTATTTTATGTAATCTATTACAATACAATACAACCGCGTCCACAACATGTTTTGATCAACAATGAAAGCAACACAATGCCCGCGTTGTACTTGTAATTTGTAGCACCTGTCAACGTACGTTAGTGAGCGCTCACAAGAATGGGGGTTAGGGGGTGAATTGGTAATATCGAGGTGTTAGATATATATATTTACAGCGCGCATGGGCAACAAAGCAAGGATTAGGGATTTGGGTGCCTTAATGCCTCAAAATTACCAGATTAGGAAGGAGCAAGGCTCGAAGACGTAATGGGAAGCCCTAACGTCATGAAATTTCAAAATGTCATGAGGACAATACGTTGTGTATTAACATAACAGAGCCTAGCTAAATATAGCTAGTTTAGAGCTATATCTAATAGAAAAGCAATGTATCTTTATGTAATATAATGGTAACACTGTCGCACCATGTAATGGATTTTACTAACCATCATATTACCGTTTCTCAAATCTTCAATGCGACGCTATGGTACTAGGGTTATATGCTGTTAGGGCTCGATATATTTATTAGGGCTACTTAAGCCAACTCTAAGTATGTGTCGAGGGACAACTCGCAAGCTTCCCCCACCAGAATTGCCAGCCCACGACATTTTCATTAATGCTGCTATGGATGAGACATTAGCCAAGGCGATATAGGATAGGATTGGTCACAGTGGGGAGGGAAGCGCTTGCGAAAGCTACAGATTGCCAGGCGCCTGGCTTGGTCTTTTCTTATTTCAAGATCCATGGCGTACGTGAAGATACGAGAGATTAGGAAAGGGCTTATTGACTTGCAAACTGCAAGACAACTAAAGTATGACTTGGACTTGGATGAACCCTTCGAGGTACCGGGACAAGTCCAAGAAGTTGTTTCCTTTTCGTGGCCCTCTGAGTCGGGGGAGTTTACCTCGAACTTTTGGTGGAAGAGTTTCCACTAGAAGTGGATACGTGAAACAAGCGCTCAATGCTTAGGATATGTTACTATAACCAGACTTACCACCATTCATAGTACGAAAATCGCGGTTTAACAAGATTGGATCTGGGATAGAGTATCTCAGGCTCGTTGAATACCACACCGTGGCAGCAAATTCATGGTGGCGTTCCTTCGAAATGGAAATATCCTAAAATATTCCCAAGTCGGATGGGACATATCATCTGCTTGACAGATCGATGACGGAGAGATCGCTCGCGTTCGTTCGCAAGGTTGTACAGAGGATACATCCGGGGCCTGTGCAAAGTCGCGTGGATTGCTTGACAGATGTGTATCACAGATGATGTGGTGAAAGATCAAAGCGAGGTAAAAATTCCGAAGTTTTCTGTGAGTCTCTTGAAAACAAGTCGCAGCCCAGTCGTAGCGGTAGGAGGTACCACGATCGATCTACACAAATTGTCGACTCTAGATTCTGTAGAGTATGATTAATTCCCCAGGTCGTCGATCGTAGTCGTCGTAGCAAAGTATAGTAGATAATTTTCGGCAGACATATCACCCGAATCGTTAATCAAGATCAAAAGACCATCTCACATGTGCGGAGTGCGTCATTATAAAGATCGTCCACTCCAGTACTACCATCAAGAGTACTAAGTCAGTAGCGAGGAATACGTTGCAATCTGCTTGTCAAGAGCGCATCCATCACGACATTTAAAATCTCCAGGATCGTGCGGATTGTAACCCTAGAATAGATCGGCTATCCTATGAGAATCAGGCGGTGGATAAAATCTCATCGAGAGTCGCAAGTTTAGTACTTCTTTTTGTAAATCGTCTCCAGTGTGCTAATGTAGGAAATCCTGTGCGCCTTAGCGACGTTCACGTGTCATTGTTGAAAATGCTGGATTTAGTTGAAAATGAAGTCGAAGCGGGGTGTAGATCCTAGATAAGCGTGCCTGTGAATCGATTTCTCTAGCCTGTACTAGCAATAGTACCTGATTCTATATCCTATGTATAGAATCCATGTTGCAATGTTATTGTTTCGACTATCTCGTGCTTCCGACCATACACGTGTAATCATGTCGAAAATCAAGAACAAGTGCGTGAGCATTACTCTTGCATCAGATCGATAGCTCGTTTCATGTGTTTCGTACCGTTGCAATGGGATAAATGACCCTAAATTAGCAGCGACTAGCCAGGACAGATCCGGGGGCCGGAATAAACTCGACCATGTTTTGTTCGACTCATTGCATATTGATAGTACTGTTTGCTAAAGCAAACAAATCATTGTTGAGAATAATTTAATCTAGTCCGTGTGATATTGACTATCCGTACAGACTACAGAGTCTGGGGTAGGAAGCCGGGAGCAATAAAAAGAAAAAAGCAACTGGTGATTCAGCCCTCAACAGGCCTACCTCATTCAGTCGGGATCAGCAGCATCGGACACAGACTATCTTTATTAATTCTAGTCCGGCCCGAATCGATCGACTACTATAGAGTAGAGAATGAGTGCCGAATCAGACTGCTGATTGTGGATATGGAGTAAACACCTCCGTAGTCGTGCAGCTCGTACAACCTCATGATACGTAGCTGGCACGAACCGGTTGATTTGTTGATTATTGATTATTGATTGGTTTGGTAGACGTCCATTGGGTCGGGTGCGTTTCCTGTCACGCTGAAGTTTATCGGTGTCGCGGTCATTCTGATTCAGTCATCCGCTCGTAGACTGATCAATATAGAGATCATCAAGAAGTAAGAATCAGGATCATCGATTAGCAGATAGAGTAGAGTGAAGTTAGCTACACGTCAACTTGGGTAAAAAGAAGGAAGTAAGGAGACAAACAATGCAAACTAGCGGCCCCGGCTTGCATAAACATCTCCGACTTGTCCTAGCCTACTCTGACTTAGTCGATTGTTTACACAGACTAAAGCAGGTACGCTCAGGGGCTATTGCAATTTAGTTGAATTTACTACATAGTACAATCAGGATACAGATGAGCTCTAGTACAATGAAACGTCAAACGGCATATTCACAGTCATCAGCGGCGTGTTTTGTCCCGGTGGATCAATCAAGCCTCCCCCGGTACGACCACGACGGGGAGAAGACACCATGACTCCAATCACATCGACAACCCAGAGCCTTAGCGGCAGCTGATCTATTTATACGTTCTCCACACAGACACTCGGACTTGGATCTGGAAAGCAACCTTGATGACTAGCGTGCCTAGTCGAGCATGGTCCGGCCGTCGATGGAATGTGGATGGCGCCGACTTGTGATAGCGCGGCCACCAGCATGCTTCGACATGAATCTACAAAAGGACCACCCGCCCAGATTTTTGAATTTGTCCGGCATTCCATTCTCTCTTTACCTTGTATATCGCCATACACTCCTTTATATACACCGGCGACATGCGTTGGTCTTCCATTCTTTCTTCCGCCCTGCTCGTCGCTGGCGCGAGCGCTTCCCCTCATCATACGCACAAGAGATCGGCGAGTGCTTCGTCCTCGGTGGCAGTTTCGACTCCTTCTCCTGCACCGATCACAGCCGCCGGTGCTGCGACTGACCCGCCCTACTGGTTGGCCGATATCACTCACCAGGGCAAAGCTCCTTTTGCCGGTAGCGGATACACTGTTTTCCGCAACGTCAAGGACTACGGTGCTGCTGGTTAGTCTCTCACACTAGATGATTAACAAATTCTGATATTTTGTAGGAGACGGTGTGACCGATGATACCGCTGCTATTCAGAGTGCTATTAGCGACGGTGACCGCACGGCTCCATCATCCAACGAGACAACCACAATCACTCCCGCTATTGTCTACTTCCCTGCCGGCACCTATGTGATTTCTTCTCCTATTATTGACTACTACTTTACCCAGCTCGTTGGTAACCCCAACAGCCCTGCTGTTCTTCAAGCCACCTCCAGCTTTGCCGGTATTGGTCTTATCGATGGTGACCAATACCAATCCAACGGCAAGGAGGGATGGCTTTCTACTAATGTCTTTCTCCGTCAAATTCGCAACTTGGTCATTGACATGACCAAAATTCCTGGCACTACTCCTGCTACCGGTATCCACTGGCCCACGTCCCAGGCGACTAGCCTGCAGAACGTGGTTGTCAACTTGAACGCTGACGAGGGTACCCAGCACACTGGTATCTTCATCGAGGATGGTACGTTTATCCTAGTCTTTAGACGATGTAGCTGACTTTGTAGGATCCGCTGGATTCATTGGTGATGTTATTGTCAATGGAGGCCTCCAAGGTCTCAACATTGGCAACCAGCAATACACCATGCGCAACGTTACTATCAACAATGCCGTCACCGGTATCAACCAACTCTGGAACTGGGGTTGGACCTACATTGGACTTACTCTCAACAACTGCCAAGTTGGTATCACGTTTGCTACGTCCGATGGCGCCCAACTCGTCGGTGGTGTCAACATCATTGACAGCACCATTTCCAACGTCAACACATTCGTCAACACTTCTTGGACTCCCACTGCCAACCCCGCTGCTGCTGGTAACTTGATCTTGGAGAACGTTGTCTTGGACAGTGTCCCTACTGCCGTTGCTGGACCTGGTACTGTTTACCTCGAAGGAGGCTCTACCACTATTGCCAGCTACGGTCAGGGCCACGAGTACACTCCTACTGGCCCTAGCACTCTCTCCGGAACATACGCCGCTGCATCCCGTCCGACTGGTCTTGTTGCCTCTGGTACTTCCAACTACTACACCAAGTCCAAGCCCCAGTATGAGGCTTACACCACCGACCAGGTTGTCAGCATCCGCAGTGCCGGTGCTGCCGGTGACGGTACCACTGACGACACTGCCGCTATCAACTCTGCTCTTAAATCTGCTGCCTCTAGTGGTTCTCTTGTCTTTTTTGACTACGGTGTGTACTTGGTCAGTGACACTATCTACTTCCCCCCTGGATCCAAGGTTGTCGGAGAAAGCTACCCTATTATTGCTGGTAGCGGTGACAAGTTCTCTGATGCATCAAACCCCTACCCTGTCGTCCAGGTTGGTAAGAGCGGCGATTCCGGAACTATCGAATGGTCCGACATGCGTGTTGGTACTATTGGTGGCACTGCTGGCGCTATCCTTATTGAATGGAACTTGGCCGGTGATTTGGGTTCTGGTGCATGGGATGTGCACTCGCAGATTGGTGGATGGAAGGGATCTAACCTCCAGCTCAGCCAGTGCCCAATCAGTGCTGCTGTTTCATCTGATTGTGAAGCTGCATTCTTGAACGTCCACATTACGTCCGACGCGTCGAACGTTTATTTCGAGAACAACTGGTTCTGGACTGCTGACCACGATATCGAAGACCCCACCAACACGCAGATCTCTGTCTACACTGGTCGCGGTGTGCTCGTCGAGGGCAGCAACATTGAAATGTAAGCCCTTTTTCTTTTATTTTGATTCAACTAACGTGACTAGGTGGGGAACCGGCTCTGAGCACCACGGACTGTACCAATTCCAATTCAACGGTGCTTCCAACGTCGTTGGTGGATACTTCCAAACCGAAACACCCTACTACCAGCCCAAGCCTGATGCCACCTCCGGCCCTTACAAATCCATCACCACCACCCCCTGGTCCGACCCGGACTTCAGCACCTGCCTTGAAGGAAACTGCGACGCTTTGGGTCTGCACATCACCAACAGCAAGGACATTACCATGTACGGAGTCGGTCTTTACAGCTTCTTCAACGACTACAGCACTTCCTGCTCCAACGTCGGCAACGGCGAGAACTGCCAGAGCGAGACCTTCCGTGTTGACGGAAGTGTGTCTGGATTGAATGTTTACGGCTACCAGACCGTTGGAACTACGAACATGATCACCATCAACGGCACCAGCGCGGCGTTGTACTCTGACAATCTGAGTGTTTACCCGGACTCTATAGCTTTGTTCAGTTATTAGAAGCTGTCTAGTTACGACACTAGACGCACTTTGCTATTACGTAGTATCAAGTATTAATATGTACAGACCGTACCATTCAATGTATTATTTTTGACCACTCTCTCATAAACGCGCTGTAAATGTAAACACCATGATTGGCTGCAGCGCGGGTTCGCGTCTCCCACGCGACTCTAACGCGCATAAACGCGTTCCGCCCGCGTTCCCGCCCGCGACGATGCGCCTCATACTTATCTTTCTTTCTTATTGGTAGCATATCACACCGTCTCAACATTTTATCTCGAGCCGCGGGGAGCCAAATGCATCCCGACTCGTCCTGAATGGTTGATCGCGTTTCGTTTCACGTCTTTTTCTCTCTGTGCAGACCACTAATGCACCCGCTCCAGTCCAACCGTGAAACTTTTCTTGTCGACAGCGTATGGGATGCGTTCCTTGCTGAGCCCCTCGTCGCATTTGGCACTTCTGTGCTACCAGTCGCGATTTTGGGAGTGTGAGTCACTCTTCTCTTTCTTTCTGATTTTCGGGGAATTGTTTCGAGGGTGGGGTTGGATTGGTTGATTGTTTCGTTTCTTTCGATGCGCTTCTTTGATTTTTCTGGGTCGTGGGAGGAGGAGAGTCGCGATATCTTGATTCAACGCATACGCAGAGAATATTCTGTTCAAGAAACGGGGTTTGTTTCACGCGTCGATGTTCTTGGCATGGAATAAGCGACATCCATCCCATACCTGTAGAAGTATTCTGTGAAAATCCTGGTGGGATGTGTATATATGAATGTCATGCCCGATTTCTGAGGTTGAACTTTTCTCTTCCCTTATCTACTCGCAACAATAATACCCCTCATGATATGATGTTGATGATGATTATGATTATGAATACATGTTGATGGCTTATGATATTGTATTGTTTTATTCCATACACTGAAGAAGGAAATATCTGGAATATTTCTCTGTTCATTTCTTCTTATCCGACATCCCACCTTCCTATCCGGGACATAACCCTACCCTCAAACCCTAACCGTCCATCTACCTCTCTACAAGCAGCAAAGAAAGAAAGAAAAAAAAATGACATCCCAATCCTTCTCCAAATTCTGGTCCACAGACCTCACGCGCGATTCCCTACTCTCCCTCCTAGACACTCCCACCTTGAAGAGTTTGCGTCTGGTCAACCGCGCCTTCGCAGCAACCACATCCCGACAACTCTTCCGCGATGTCTCAATCACATTTCGGAGCAGTACATTCACGAAACCAGCGCGCATGGCTGCACTGGAGAGGATTGGATGGAATATTCGCACGGTCACGTTTGTGATTAATCATGGGGCTGAGATGTTTCTGCCGCCGTTGCTGGATCCCCTTACCGGGGAGGAGGTTTGTTTTGTGTTTACGCCGTGTGTAAGGACGACTACGCCTACATCTTCTCCTACGGCCCCAGCTTCGGGTTCTACGTCTACGGCTGCGGGTGAGAGGCAAGGGGTGTACGGAACGTGGGAAATGACCGATCTGCTCGTCAAGCAGTACCCACCCTTATTCCATGCGGCCATGAACGTATCCTCGTTCGTAGCTGCGTTGACACACATGCCCGCACTACGACATTTGAAAGTGAGCTGTGCGGGTCAAGAATCCACGCATCGCTATCGTCGCAGCGTAGTGGATTATGCCCTCTCCTCCCTCAGGATAGCAATTGAGCAGGCTCCCCTACCGAGACTGGAAGCGTTATCGCTTACGCCCATTCATCCAGGCGGGATTCAGTATCTCTGTCCCATGGCGGGAATAGGCTCGTTGCCGAATAGTTGTCGACGCTGGACACAGATTCGGCGTCTTGAGATCCACATGGATACTTTTCCCTTTGACAAGGGCCAAGCGACGGATCATTTGAAACTGTTGCATTCGTACTTACAAGCGTTTCGTGCCCTGCGCGATTTCAAGTTTCGCTGGGTTGGCGATGGACACAAGGGGCCGAGTCCGCTGTCACTCGCCACAGAGCCGGCTCTGTGCGAATTAGCCGCAAGGTCACAAGCATGTCCCAAAACGCGGCACTATTTGCGCCCACTCAAATTCCCATATCTGCAGTACATGGTTTTGGGAAATGCGGTGCTGGACGCATCGCAAGTCTCGGATTTTCTAACCGAGCATCGTCATTCTTTACTCGAATTCGATTTTGAGCAGGTCTCGTTGAGATCGGGGACGTGGGATGACGCGCTTGCGCCGTGGAGGACGTTGTCGAGCGCTGAGTATGATGCGGCATGGGGCGAGAAGCAGGGTGCTGAAGTTGAGGTTATGGAGGTTCCGTTCGTGCTAGGGCCGAGTCTGGATGAAGCGTCGCCTGCGACATCATCGCCAGAGCAACACAGTAAAAGACGCAAGAAGAAAAAGAAGAAGAGACATGCCAGAACGACTGAAGTTGCAGTCAATAATGACCTGTTTGCTTCAACAGCTGCGATGTTGTTGGAAGAGGAGCCGGTGCATCGAGGGAATCTCAATTTCAGGACTTTGCGCGAGGGATTGAGTAATTGGGCGCGGTCAAAGGGGATGTTTTGGGGGCATGGCCATGGACATAGTCATGGTCATGATTATTTGCACAAGGCAGTTCAGTCGCCTATACTTATATAGCTTTCTTTTGTCAATGATAATTGTTGTGATATGCATGCGGAGTACATAGTAGAGTAGAAGAGTAGGAAGACGGAGGCCGAAGCTGCGTGGATCGGAGCCTCGGCACGTATCACATGCCCTCACGTCACCGCTCTCAGTCTCCCTTCTCCAACTTCTCCATATTCTTCTCTCGTCTTACTAGACTACTCACTAAAAATTCATTCTTTCATCTGATTTGGCAAGCATCACTCTATTCCTCAGCCTTGGCTAGACACAGTAAGTGACGATCCTACCCTTTGCATCACACTCAGCCTGCCAAAACTACCGAGGTTCGTTGTCGCATAGCTTACACTTGATTGTCGTTATTTGTTGATTTATATACCGTGTCCCCATCTGAATTCAAGGATCTAACATTTATCACTTAGACTTCGTCAAACCTGCAACCCACCACACACATACCATCATAAACAACCGCCGACATGTCCGTTAAAGACGGTTCGCCCACCCTCCTCTTAAACCTCAATTCGACACAACTAACGCTGCGATAGACTCCTTCCCCGCCAGCGCCGCCTTCGACGCCATCAACGCTGCCCTCCAGAACGAAGCAGACCGCAAAGACGCCATCAAGCAAGGCGCCGGCGTCTACGCCTTCATACTCAAGAACTCCGCCGGCCAGGAGGCCACATGGCACATTGACCTTAAAGAAAAGGGGACTGTCGGAAAGGGTCTCGGCGGGAAGCCTGATGGTATGAAACTCCTGAAAACTTGTTAGTAGGTAGCAATGTGCTGACTGATGAAGTAACACTGGTCCTCTCCGACGACGACTTTGGCTCCCTCGTGACCGGAAAAGCGAATGCGCAACGATTATTTATGGGCGGAAAACTCAAGATCAAGGGTAACATTATGAAGGCGACTAAGCTTGATCCGATTCTTAAGAAGTCGCAGACCAAGGCCAAGTTGTAGATTAGTCGTGTACAGTTAATGCATTATTGTTATAAAGTATATACAGCGTAATGATAGTATTTCCGGTCACTTGCGCGGTACGTCCATATGGATAGGGAGCGACTCCTGGTCAGATCCACGCTCCGATGCACGCGCATGTAATAATCTCTCCTCGTCGTCCGCCAACTTTACGAATACTTCTCCCTTTGCATCGAGATCGTATGGAATGTGACATCCCCTATCCCTCAAAGACGGATAGTACCGTCTATATGTAAAATATGCAACAGTCGACCCTAGGAACGCGCCCGCCGTGACATCCCATACATCGTGCCTATAATCTTCGCAACGGGATATAGCAATCATCAAGGCGCCCAGCGTCGGGACGAATGCGAACAGACAGCGACCGAGATCAGCGCGTGGGCGAAAGACATGCAATTGTCCTGCCAGGAATCTTCACCAATTAGTACAATCACCTAGCAAACAATGGTGAAAGGTGGCTGGCATACAGAGACAAAAATCCCAACCCCGCAAACGCAAAACTGCTATGTCCGCTCGGAAAACTCCTCCATCCTTCTTGTAGTATATGCTCATTCGCCTGCATACACACGCTAAATGTAACGAGTTTGTGTTCCGGCGTGCCGGCTTCGGGTCTGCATCGATCAATTAGATCCGGTCGTGGACGGCCAACGGCGTTTTTGATTATATCCGTCAAAAAGGGCGTAGTCATTAGAGAAACGGCAAGCCCTAAAAAGCTGACGTGGAGTTTGTGTGCGGATGGGCGGGTTATTATGGCCCAGAGGAGGAGGACGAGCGCGGGAAAGACGGCGGAGTAGACGATGCACCATGCTGTACCCATCAGTCAGAGATGAGATAAATATGGGAGATATGGGACGTACGCATAGGCACTCGTTCCGACTTCGCAAACGGAAACTGAATAGCCATATTATCCAGATAGAACATGCGATGAAACGGCGTGATAAACAATTGAATCTACCCACATCAGAACCAATACTCTCCTTTTCGTAAAGGTATACTGACTAGTATAAATCCAGTCGCAACCACCCCCAATGCGACATAATCAGCAGCATACGTGCGCGCCCAAAAGCGGGCTATTGCGCCGACAGGACCGGGCTGGTTTGAGAATGCCATGCTGTTTCGTGGTGGAGGGAAGGGAGGCATTGTACAAATTGGTCGGTGGTTGGTACTATATAGACATATCGGCCATTATAGTCGCTCTTCAGCAGGCTGTGCACGATGCTTTGTCGAATGGAAGTGTAACGTGTATGGAAAGAGACACAAATTCAAAAGTGGAGGAGGAAGGCGCCAAGGCAGCAAGGTAACAAGGTACGCCCAATCAGCTTGCAGGGATATACTTCTACGATTAGGGTTATTCATGCCCTAGAAGAGACTACATGTTGGTGAACTCTATTGAAATCTACCAGATGTTTTGAATGATTGAAATGATAGACATACGGGCGTTGAATTCGAACATCCAATGATGATAGCGTCAAAGATACCAAACATGATGGGTACAATTGTCGAGAGACCGAAGATTCTGTTTTCTAGCGCAGACGGAACAAGCCGGTTTTTCATAAGGATGGAGATTATCCCAGGAACCTTTATGAAGTTGACCTTGAAGATTGGATACTCAGAGGCCATCCCCTTTTCCCATACTGTGAGTTCGAACTCACCGCCGTGGACGAACTCGTCTTCTGGGGGGCTTTGGAAGCTGCAAACATTGACTTGTGCTGCTCGAGGCCAGGGGAAAGCCTTGATAAAAGTCTTGATACAACGAGGGGCCATGAAACTTCAATGATATAGAAGAATACTTTGGCGTGATAGTGGCGTCCAAGTTCTAGCCAGACTGATTTGGAGAATGAACTAAGTTCTATATTCTTTGACTATGACTGACATTGGTGACTGTTCAAAGAATCCAATATCAGTCGGCCGTCTCCCTGGTTCCCTATTCTAATATTTTCTGTTGAAATTCCTCATTTCCGGTTCTGGAAAATGGCGCAGGATACAGTTGTAGATTGTAAACAGCTGCCTGTTCAACACCGAAAGCAGCGGCAGAAGGGTGAAGGTGTCTGATTGCGAGGACTCAACCTGCCCCAATTCTGGTTCGTATGTGAAGCCGACGTGATTGGCAAGTATGTTCTCAATCGCCTTTTGAAGACAGACACACTAATAGAGGCCACAGAGCATCATGCCATACGAAGACGGACCAAACAAACTTGATATGACGGAGGGTTATTCCATCTATTCGTTAAAGGTGTATTTGCACGTATGGAGACTTCTGTAGTTCATGTACTCTGCAGTTAAGAATCGCTACTCGCTAAATTAAAATTCACGAGACATATCACCTAGCCATATTCGAATTTCCTCCAGGGCACGAAGATCGTTTTCAGGAATGGATTGTTCAACTGTCTCATCATACCATTTGTATGTACGACCAACGTCTTGTAGACTTTCTCCCACTGGACGACAAGAGCTAAAGTCTATTATTACTGCCTGGTCACCATCAAGCATGATATTGCTTAGATTGATATCATTATGGACCAACCCCAAAGAATGGAAATGCCTAATGCCGCTTTCAATTCCGGCCAGGAGATTACTGTAGTCCTTTGTCGTTTGGCGCGTAGATCTGGATGTTCTCTTCATCAAGTTGTTCGGATTCACCTCTTGCATCAACGTATGCTTGTATCTCTTGAAGCATAGACCAGTGACCCTACTATTCGAGACTTGGCAACTAAAATATAAGGCGATATTGGGATGCCTTTATTCTATTAGAAGCTCACAAATGTATGCTTCTTTAAGGACAGATTCTGTAATAAAATTCGGGTGGGGTCCTTTGCAAATCTGATCATAGCTGATTAAACAAGGTCTCTTGATAAATGCATCGTTTAGCATGGAGGCGGGCGCAGGTGTCAAGTCAAATGGAAATAAGAGACTGTAGGCCGAGATGGGAATTCGAATATTATTTCTAAAGTGGTCCGCGTTCACTTGAGAGGGCGAGGAATAGCGAGCTTTTGAGAATGCGTGATGCAGTTCAGAGTTTACTTGGTAAACAATGAGAGTGCCTGAAAATTCGTAACGTCCATCGACCTCCTCGAAAGCTTCGTTCAATTCCAACACGTCGATATGAGAATTGTCCGCCATGCGTGGATTGGCATACAGAACCTGCTCTTCAATCTCTTTCACAAAATCAAATGTGAGCAACGAGCCATCACGGATTGTGTTGGGCAAGCTAAAAATTAACTGGTCTAGAGTCAGGTCACGTGCCCATTCCATTCGTCAAAAGATGTAGAAACTTGCGGGGTCGAACTATTCATCCGACAAAGTCATCACAATATTGACAGACTGCCTCAAAACTGACAACGCAGTATCTGGGCAAGAAACTGTGACATCGATCTTGAATCTATTGCCTAAAGATGCCGCGCTTTCTACAGAAATCTTCGGATTCGGCGAAGACTGCTTCGAGGCTGCTGAGACGACTTCCTATCGAGGGGAGTCGATGAGAGAGAATATAGCTCGTAAGTGTCCGGATATCAACGATGTCATCATTCAGAGCTGACGGCGAAGAAAGAACCAGATGAAGAAAACCCCGACGAATACGTAAATTACAACTCTTTCATAGCTCACCTCCACGAGCACCGTATCTTCCCAAGGGATCCCTCATATGCCATATGGGCATTGCGAGATGCCCCTGAAGAAGATCTGACGAATGAAACAAAGCCAATACGCAGTGCCTACTTACTAGGAGCTGCTCAATGGATCCTATGGAACCGACAAACCTTGTTCATGGAAATCCTCCACGAGGATTTCAAATCAGCTGATCAGAATACGACCAAGTCATGGCGACCTGGCTCGCTTTATCAGGGGAAAACAGCCTTCTCCATGGAGAGGTGGCAGTTTTGGAGGTCTCGTTTTGGAGAGGTTTGTGAGACTGCTGATGTGACTGACGAGTGCAAGGATATCTTTACGAGGGTTGTTACTCTGATGGATGTTTTTGAGGGTACATTGCGGTTTTGAGGATGTCTTTTCGAATGTGGAGTGTATAACTGTTTACTTTTATGCTAGCCGGTGTATGGGCTCCAGTGGTTTATAACTAAATAATTTCTATGTTCTGTCCATAGATTGACTGTAGGGTTTCGTACCGGAGTGCGCCAATCCATGGAAGGCCGAACCTTGAAGGAATCTTAATTCCATTTTGATTTCATTATGACAATATGAGTAGATTATATGACTCTAGAATATGCAATCAACAATGAGCCCACTGATTATCCGCCGCAGCACCTCCCAGTATAAACGTTCCCAGCCATATGCCCGCAAGAACCGACAGAAAATATCCCACGTTCATCGTCATGACACCCAGCATACTACCGACAATCAGTAACTGATCAGCAAATCAATGAGATTGGAAGGTAGACTCACAGTAAATATCCCACACCTGCAACAAGCAACTCATACGTAGCTCTCCCAGCAGCAGCATTAACCCTCCACTCCGCCCACCGACTCGAAAAGTCATACCTCACCTGGCTTACCCCCGCCAACCCTCCATCTTTGAGTGAGTGTTGTTGCTCAACATGCGCATTATCATGCAACACATGTCCACCATGTATAACACGCGCATGATCATTCCAAACCCTCGATTCAAGTATCGGCCTCAGCGCAAGTAAGAAGCGCAGAATAACAGCTAGCACAATCAGGAATATGCAGGTTCCGGCGTATTGACCGTCGTTTGTGGGCGTCCATGTTGTGGTGAAGAGGGATGAGCGCGCGGAGATGAAAAAGGTCATTACCATGGACATGCTGTCGGAGGACGAGGACATGGAGGACATGTCTGATGAGGAAGTGGAGGTGGATGAGGGCATTGATATGGCCATTGTCGTTGCTGATGTGGTTGTCATTCCTGACATGTCCATTTTGGCTTGCAATTGTCTTGTGCCTGAATGTAAAGGTAGTGAGCAGAATCTAAGAAGATTATGAGTGTATATGGTGGTAGTCGATGCGACCACGAAGTTATAAAAACCAAACAATTAAAATGAATGACAGACTAAAATCAAAGCAACTAATTATTATCTTCATGTTAATATGCTCAAATCCGCTTGACACCATCCATGCCACCTCCCTAGTTAAGTAGTAGTTAGTAGATGAAATAGCCCTAATGCGCCTAAAAAAGCGTTGATGCATTCGACCCGCTCTCGGGACAAAAACTCACTCAAATCTGCTCAACTGCCACACATTGACCAATGACACAAAAAGAGGGTATAGTTAAGGTGTCTCGTAGAATACTGCGTCGTTAACGTGGTTGACGACTCACTAATGCAGTCTTGTGTAGGTGCCTCGTATCTTCCGATTGACCAGGTAGAAACGCTAAGATAATCTTCTCAAATGTGTGCACTATCTAACTTAACCCTATGCTGTAAGATACCCACTGTTGTCTAGTCGACTTGGCGGTTAGTAATAATCTGCTCTGTTCGCTCGTCATGAGGATGATGTAGATATATACCGGACTGCCGTAGTTCAACGAGACATCGGTCAACAATACAAGTGTCCTGCTGAATAGCAAGCAAAATGCCGATGCTGCCATGGCTCACCTCGCCGGTCATGCTACACTCCTCGCGCGACCCCGGAGAGTGTACCATGACCCCTGAACAATGCGCCTACAAACAGCGATTCTGGGTATATTGGTACGAAGCCGATCATCGCTATAGTCTTCCGACGGTAGCTTTGTTTTTGGTGGGTATTGCGCTTTTCATGTTGGCGCGATTGATTAGATTGTTTGCGCCGCGATCATGGAAACTGTTGTCGGGATGGACGCGACTGATGGCCTTGTTCCGAACGGTGTGTTATAAGAAGGTGTGGTTTCTGGGGAGTGCGCAGTCAGTTGGCGCGCTTATGTTGGCGTCGGTTGGAATTATATTCTTTCTAGGTATGTCAGCCATGCGAATGAAGGAGCGGGACTGACGATGCGATAGCAATGACTCTCACCCCTCAGCCATACTACTGGCCCAACACGGTGGAGATCAATTATGGGAACTCGCCTCCAATTGCGACTCGTGCAGGTTTCATGGCGCTGGCCTGTATGCCATTCATCTAGTAAGTCCCCTCCCAATTGTTCGTCCGACGGTGTCTGACCGAATAGTATGCTGGCCGTCAAAGCGAATCCAATCACATTATCGACCGGAATCTCCCACGAACTACTAAACAACTGGCATGCCTGGGCGGCCTGGGCGATGTTCGTCCTCGCTCTGGTGCACACCTTCCCCTTCATCGTCTATCACATTCGTATGGGCGACATCGTGGAACAATGGAACGACGGAGGAATCTGGGTAACGGGAGTCGTCGCATTGCTTGCCCAAGCCTGGCTCACTTTTGCCTCTATCCCGTGGCTTAGAAACCGATACTATGAATTCTTCAAATCGACCCATTATCTCGCCGCGCTGGTGTTTATCATCTTCTTCTTTTTCCACTGCGATTATACCCTGACCTCGTGGGATTATTTTATTGCGACTGCCGTTCTCTACACCCTGTCCTGGTGCTACTCGCAATGCAAGACATACTTCGAGTACGGCATCGGCCACAAAGCGCGCCTTCAACGCGAAACCAATGACACACTGAAAATCACAATCAGCACAAGAAAAGCAATCTGGACCGCGGGACAACACATATATCTCCGTTTCCTAGCCGGTGGCATAACGCACATGCTAACCGCTCACCCGTTCACCATTTGCTCGATGCCCCAGTTAGAAATGACGGGCAAGGCGAGCACACTGGTGTTTTATATTCGCCCACGAGGGGGAGCGACAAAGTTCTTAACGGCGCATGCGATAAAACATCCAAACGTTGAAATTCCAGTGCTCATGGATGGGCCATATGGTGGGATTCCGAGCACACAGTTGAATCTGTCCGATAGTTCGGTAGTTGTCGGTGGTGGTGCCGGTGCTGGCTTCACTCTTTCTGTCATTGAACATTTTCTGCAGCGGTATACTACCACTCAAAATGCAGGTAGAAGATTGAAAGTAGTTGTTGCAACGCGCGAACCAGATACCCGATTGTGGTATATTGAAGCTTTGAGAGATATTTCCCATCGGTATCCACGCTTCAATGAGGCGGTTGCTGGTATATCGATTGATTTTCACGAGACGGGCCAGTCTAGACTTGAAGAAAAGACTGGAAGTGCTCAGTTAGATGTCGAAAAAGCATTAGACTCGAAGACCATCCAACTCAACAACGAAGACAGCCAATCTGACTCTCAGAACCCATCCGTTACAGACCTGTTCAACGTCAGCTTTCATAAAGGCCGGCCCAATCTGCCGGTCACCATCCAGACTTTCATTTCTGGCCAAGAAGACGTGACGATCGGTCTTTTGGCATGCGGTCCATCATTCATGTCTCATGATGTCGGCGAGGCGGCAGTTTCTGCTCAGCAGCAGATTATCAGAGGACGGATCAAAGCCAGAGAGGTGTGGTATCATTCTGAAGATTTTTCATACTGAGTTGCGATGAAGTTTTCTTGTATATACCCAGATAGTCAATTCAGTTGTAATAATGCTTGAAGTTGAAGTTGTCGAGTTGAAATAAATCGATCATAGTAAGGCTTGAAGTGCGACGGCCAATAGGAACGCAGCAAGCGGAGAGCTTAGCTTTCCTTCGATATCCTCCGCATTCAAGTCTTTGTCCTCCCATCTCACCTACACCGACAATCTCATGAGCTGATTCTCACCTCTTGCGTCGCACTCTCCTGGTGGTGCGATAATATCCTACAGCTCAACATGGCAGACGCACAGCGCGCCCTCACAGCAGCCTTTCCCCCGCCTCCACCGTTCTGGAAACACTTTACAACAGACAACATCGAGAAGTTGGAAAAGATCAAGAAGGAGTCCGCCGCTCAGAAAACTTCCATCGGCAAGAAATGGACAGCAAGTGACCTGCGAGCACTGGACGTACCGCCTGAGCTTCGATATTTGATTCCACCAGAAGCGCCGAGGGAGGGTACATACAGTGTTTTTGGGGAGTTACAGAACGTATGCCTTCCATCATAGTCCACTCTTGTGATTTATTCTCACATCTCGGTTGTATAGCTATCAACCAATCTACCCAGCCTAAACGAACAAGGAATAGAACAACTCTACCCCGACGTCCCGACCGACAGCAAAGACGACCAAAACGGCGGCCAACCATTAAACCACGCCTACTATCTCTTGAAAATCAGCAAGTCCCTCCTACTCAACTTCTTAGAGTTTGTCGGCGTCCTCTCTATCGCCCCCGAAGAATTCGAAGCGAAGTTAGGCGATCTACGGAATCTATTCATCAACGCGCATCACCTTCTCAATCTCTACAGACCGCATCAAGCGAGGGAGTCTCTTATACTGATGATGGAGGAACAGTTGGAGAGTACGCGGAATCAGATACAGGAGATGGATGATGTGAAGAATCGGGTGGAGAGGTTGTTGGAGCAGTTGACAGCCGAGGGACTGGATGCGGAACAAGGTGCTTCTCAGGAGGGGGGCAATGAGGCGAATGCAGTGCAGTTTGATGCTAAAACTGTGGAAGAGGCGCGGCAGTTGTGGGAGTTGCTCAAGGATGAGAACGAGTGATGCTTTCGGAGCAATCTAAACAAGATCGTCTTATTCCCTTTGACTGTACCAGCCCACCCGCATTGCGACAAATTATGCGCCGCCATATCGATTCGCCGCGCAGAAACGACCATTGGATTGTTAAAGCTACAGAAATAGCTAGCAGTCTACCTGGGTCTCAAACGAGTGTTCCAGAGACTGTTTGGATGATATCGGACACAAGATACTCCGGAGCGATCACGTGGTCGCTAAGCTTAAAGCTTTTCCGACCACAAATTCTTCTTTCTTCTTCATCCTCATCACTCAACAACACTGTCAATCCTCCAACATTCATACTTATAGTATGTAGTTAAAAGGTACGTCGATTCTCTTTTTCTCTTCCACTACTATTTCTACATGATGAACGGTGCTTTTCTATGTTTCAACCCCATATGAAAATACTTTGATTATATTTTGCATCTCCTACCTCACCTGAAATAACTTCTACACCTTCACATTCTTGGCTTCATGTGTTGAGTCATTGGCTAACATTGTCTCAAGACTCACAGGCCGACGAATCGTCTCGTACGAACATTAGAAACAGCCCTACACAACGTCTAGAATGAATACAAATGAACTTGATTTGAAGCCTATCGCAATATCTCTATTAATTGCCTAATTATGTTATGACTAGTCTCTCCTCCAAACCTCTAGACAACTCCAACAACTGAAAAAAAGAAGACAAGGAAATAACAAAAGAATGGAATAATCACAAAAGAAACAAAAGACAGCCTATTCAGCCTTCTTACTCGCCTTGGTCCTCAACTTCATCAACACATACACCATCGCATACGACGAAATCGCAAAAATCACCACGATTGCTGCGTCCCTCCACCCGTAGTAGTACTCCTTGATATTCAAGTTCTTGAGATAATCGCTTCCCTGGCTGTACTCGCACACTTTACAGCCCGACGTCGCATCCGGATTCTCGAGGTAGGCGGCAGCACCAAACCCGCTCAGATACTCGGCCAGATAATCCGCGCAAGTCGTGGCGTTGGGAGTGTTGAAAATGGCGTATTCGGCTTCGGCGCAGCGGATAGGACTATCCCATATGGTGAAGGTGAGCATGCTGCCCATGAGATAGTTGAACGGATTCAACCAATAAATCCAGTATCGCCAGAATTCCTGGATTTGGGCGTAGGGAACTAGGACACCGCAAAACGAGATCAGGATACCAATCAGCAACGGATTTGCGAGCGCGGCGAACACTGCATTGGGCGCGTATGCAGCAATAAACTGGCCAATGCCGGTATAGACAAACTCGTAAATGAGCATGACGAAGAAGGTGGCGCCGGCTTTGTTGCTGTCCGAGGGGAATCCGACGGTGTAGTACCAGCACACATAGTACAAGACTGCACAGATACACAGATACGGAACCTCAGAGACGATCAGACCAGTCACAAAGGCTTTCCAGGAGTACATTTTGGATTTCTTCTCGCGGGCTTCGTAGATGTCGCGTCGTTCAATGAAGAGTGGTTGCAATTGCGCAATGACACCGGGCGCGACGAAGATGAACTGAAACACGGTGAAGAGGCGCATTTGCAGGTCGTTGACGGTGTCGCCAATCATCCAGAAACTGAACCCGTTGAACAGCGCGGAAAAGATGTGCAGCATGAACTTGTTGTTGATATAATCCGTGTTGCGATACAAGGCGACGTTCATCCGATGCGTTACGATCTTGGTCTGTTCCCAGAGCGGCGTTGCGAATTCCCTGCCATCGTCCAGCGTGCCGGGCGGTTTTGCGGCTGCTTCGGCGATGATGTTGTCAAGTTCACGGTTTGTGGCTTCGTATTCGGGGGATTCGAGCCAGACTTTGTTCCAGTCTCGGCCTTGAGAGAGATCGCCAGAGACGACGTCGATCATGTGTTCGGCTGGGTTTGCCTCGGTGGGACAGGGAGCACCATATCGGCCAAAGTATTCTTTGACCGTGGCGCCGTTATCGCCAATGTCACCAAAATACACAGTCTTACCACCCTTGGCGAGCAGCAGGAGAGTATCGAATTGAGCAAAGAGTTGGGCAGAGGGTTGATGGATCGTGACGAGAACGGCTTGACCGACATCTGCCAATTTTCGGAGGAAACGGACAGTGTTGAAAGCTGATTGACCGTCGAGACCAGAAGTGGGTTCGTCCAGGAAGATGAGGATACTTGGCTTGGAGACGAGTTCGACACCAATGGTTACACGTTTGCGCTGTTCAACGGAGAGACCGCAGCCGACTTTGCCAATCAGAGTGTCTGCAATGTCGTGCAGTTCAAGCAAGTCAATGATCACGTCGACGTATTTCAGTTTCTCATCACGAGGGACATCACTAGGTTGACGTAAGAGAGCAGAGAATTCAAGGGCTTCACGGACAGTAGCATAGGGTTCATGCACATCAAGCTGTTCACAATAACCAGCCGAACGCTGAAACGAGAGCGGCAATGGGCGACCATCGACCAGCACGGATCCGTGAATTGTTCCTTCCGTCTTACGTTGAGCAAGAACATCAAGTAAAGTCGTTTTACCGGCACCTGAAGAACCCATCAACGCTCCAAGCATACCTGGTTTGACCCATCCTTGCACATTGTCAAGCAACAAGCGATCGCCAGTAGGTGTTTTAACGGTGTAGCAGAGATTCTTCCATGTAAAGACGGATGTGTTTCGGATGAGGTTGTTATCAATATCGGGCTGGCTGGATTGGTCGGTTGATTTTTCGGCTGACTTTTCGACGAGGGTGTTTGCTGAGCTGCTGACGCCGCCATTTCCAGATTGAGGGAGAGCAGCTTCTTCGTCGAGAGTGTTTTTCTGTTGAACGCTTTTCAGGGTTTCGCGGGGAATGAGCAGTGATGGGCCGTTTTCAGATGACATTCGCCAGCGAGTAGTGGAGTAGATGGTGATGCCCACGAAGAGAGCCCACCATGCCCAGAGAATTCCAAAGTTGCGCCATACGTGCGACGAACTGTACGAGAGAGAGTGCAGGTATGCTTCTCCTGTGACGAAAGTCTGTCCTTGAACGGCGCCTCCAACACCAGCACAAGACTGGTACGCAGAATCCGTATAACTCGGTCCAACGGGAATGATATTGTTGCCAACACAAGGAATAGTCTTGCCTTTGTACTCGTTTCCAAGCAAAGCCTCAAACCCATACGCAAGTGGATCAATCCAGTACAACCACACGAACCAGGGATGCATATGTGGTTTCATGATCATGTAGCCGTTGTACATGATCACGGCCGTGACAACCAGACCCGATATTTTGGATGCGTCGTCGAAGTTGCCTGATGCAGCACCGATTGCGCGGAAGAGGGCAGTCATACACTGCAGCCGTTAGTCTGAGCTCATAAGAAAAGGAGAAAGGGACATACCATCGAAGCGGCAATAACAATGATCCAATAAGTGAAGAATGCAGATGCAGAGGCGGTCAAGCCAACCATGAAATAAACCACTATACCGAAGATACTGACTTGAAACAAGATGATGGGAATATCAGCCGCAATCTGCGCAATACAAAACGCGGCGGGATGATACATGGCGAAAGTTTTGTGCTTGATCAAGACCGGCCGGCCAGTAAATGAATCCGTGACTTCACTCATGGCGACGAGAGAGTTGTACAGCAGCGAGAAAAAGAGAGCACCGGACTTGACGAATAAACCTGCACTGTTGTCTGGGGCGTTGTAAAACAATGAACCGGCAATGAGAGCCTGTACCAGGGAAGAGACTTGCTTAATCAAAAACGAAGCTTTGTCACCCCATAGGATCTGATATTGTCGAATAATTGCAGCCTTGACTTGAGTCGCGAAACTAGATGTCAATGCACTTGACTTGGGCAGTTGAGGGTGTTTGTCGTGGGCCACTGCTTCCTTGAACGTTTCCGTATTTTCTTTCGCCCTTTGTGTCTCCGGGAAATCGTATTCGGCAGTCATTCTAGGGTAGATGTCGGATTTCTTGTATTCTTCAAGCAACGCATTTGCATTTCGAGGAAATGTGTGCTCGTATCCTCCGCGAATCAATCGTTCAGTCGGCACAGTGACACCAGTCAAGAAATCAGCAACATTGGCACCTTCTCGGCAGACGAATCCTAAATTCTCCATGTACGGGCGAGCCTCTTTCAAGGGTCCGTAGAAGACCTCCTTGCCTTCATCGAGAACAAGCACTTTGTCAAATAGTTCATAGATACCGTTTCCGGCCTGATACAAAGTGACAATGGACGCCAATCCGAGCACGTCGGTCATTGCTCTAACAGCCTTTGTATAACTCAAGGCGGTACTGGCGTCGAGTCCACGGGTACTGTTGTCCCAGCAATACACCGATCCTCGTGTGGCTAAAGTCTCGATAATCGAAACACGCTTCCGCTCTCCTCCAGAGACACCACGCACATACTCATTACCCACCATGGTATCATGCGTATGCGAAATGCCCATAGACTCCAGCAGAAACTCCTTTGTCTCGACTCTGAGTGCCTCTTGTGACTCCACATCTTCGGGGATATGATGTGCAATCTTGACTCTAGTCGCAAAATCGAGGGTTTGACCAACAGTCAACGTGGGGAAGAAAATTTCTTCCTCGGAATTCATCACAATCTGTCCCCGATAGGCCTTTGCCTCTTCCGGCGTCATGGATCCGTACCACACATCGCCAGACACGGAAGCATACCCGCGTCGTCGATTGGCAATCATATTCAAAAGCGTTGTGCAGCCTGATCCAGGACGGCCAAGGACAAGCAACATTTCTCCAGGCTTCACGCATCCATGACTATCACTCAAAATCCGTCGAAGGGGTTTCTTGTGGCGTGATTCGGAGACCAATTTGGGGATGTTGAATTGCGAGAGCGCGTTTTCTTGGACCGCGGCTTCGGCGCTGACGACGTCCACGTTGAGGCCCTTCCATGTCACGCCGAGCTCGCGAGGCTTGAAGCCGGAGCGGGCTTCGCGGTCTTTGGTTGCGAGAACTTTGTGTTTGAGGGGCCAGTGGTGTGTTAGCGATCGGGTGAGGGAGTGGCCCTCTGAGGAGGTTGGAGGAGTCTCCGTCTTTTCTGGTGGTGAGGACAAAGTATGGTTGTAATCTTGCTCCATGTTGGAAATTCTAAAGAATGTTGTATGAAGCAAGAAAAGAAGCTTGTATCAAGCCAGAATGAAAGAAAGTTCAGCCACGATGTCAGTCAGGGGGGACGACACTTTTATAAACCACCCCCAAGTAGATCAAGATCAAGATCCATGAAACAAATACGTCCGAACCAAAGTCCCACTTTACATCTTAACTCCGTTCCATTCCAATCTTCTCATCTTCCCATTCGTCACTTTGTATCTCATAGATCCGGTTCAAACGCAGCCGGTCAGGAATTGCCAATAAGGCCACGCCGATGGGTAATCGGCCGGCCTGATTATCCTACCGACATAGACATATCCGTGAGTCGGCGAGTCGGTAACAGCATGCCGCGGAAGGAAATTTTCATATATATGGGGCCAACCATGATCCTCATCGGCTCGTAGTTTTTGGCCTGAAAAAGTAAACGGAAGCTGGAGATAGTTAGGGTTCTGATCGTTCCGGGCACGGGTCGCCGGGAGCCCTAACTTCCGAAATCTTGGTAAAATTACCGGGCCATGGGGCTTTCCGAGCACACTCCCAGGCCTTACTATTGGCTAATATAAATTACATACGGTAATTAAATTACCACTATGTATTTTTCATCGATGGAGTTTTCCCGTTTGTGGCCAATCAGAACGAAGGACCGCGTCAGCGTCGTCAAGGCCTTGGTGCCTGACAACCTAGATTGGAGCCTCAGGCATTAATGGTCACGTGTGGTGCAAGCCAATTTCCCCGCAGAATTCTTGTCTCGCTTGACATCAAACAACTCAAAAAGCTCGAATATCATCTCTTGACTAGTCTGGAATATTCTCAATGGGAGCAAAGACTTTTGAAGGAGGCGACAACCACGAGGATGGTAGGATTCATATCTCAGAAGGTTATCGTGAAACTATGCTAACACCGTCTAGCAACCAACGCGCTTTCGACCAAATCGAATGCCGTTGGAGGTAAACCTCGTGGCGCCAACATGCTGGAAGACGGAGATGGCGAATTCGGTTCCGACGACGACGATGACGCTGATGGGCAGGATCCATCCTTGGCCGTGGTAAACCCCGAGGATGGCTCTAAGCCAAAGAAGAGAAAACGCAGCAAGAAGAAGAAGAGCAACAAGAAAAGGACGACCGCTGGTGCGAAGCAGCAGACTTCGCCTCCTAGGGTCCCACTTTCTGAACTGTTTCCCGATGGGAAGTATCCAGTTGGACAAATGGTGAAAGTTCCGGATGAGAATCTGCGTCGTACTACGGACGAGGAACTACGCTATTTGAGCCGTGGTACTATCACCAATGATGAAGCTCTCAACGATTATCGCAAGGCTGCTGAAACTCATCGTCAAGTTCGGCAATGGGTTCACGAGACTGTCAAGCCTGGGCTGTCTCTTACCGAGCTGGCCGTGGGTATTGAAGATGGCGTGCGCGCATTGCTTGGTCATCAGGGACTTGAGCCTGGCGATAGTCTAAAAGGTGGAATGGGATTTCCTACCGGTCTGGCGTTGAACAACTGCGCTGCCCACTATACGCCCAATCCTGGTCAGAAGGATATCATCTTGAAGAAAGAGGATGTCATGAAAGTCGATTTTGGCGTGCATGTAAATGGATGGATTGTCGATAGTGCGTTCACTGTGACTTTTGATCCAGTCTACGACAATCTCGTCAATGCCGTCAAAGATGCTACCAACACTGGTCTGAGGGTTAGTACCCACTCAAACATGTCTCAATCAAGCAGGTACTAACGGTTGTTTAGTGCGCCGGTGTGGATGCCCGAGTCGGCGAGATTGGCGGCTATATCCAAGAAGCTATGGAGAGCTACGAGGTCGAGATAAATGGCAAAGTGCATCCGGTCAAAGCGATCCGCAACATTACCGGACACGACATTGTCCCTTACCGAGTCCATGGCGGCAAGCAGGTTCCTTTCATCAAGAGCAAGGATCAAACCAAGATGGAAGAGGGCGAGGTGTTTGCGATTGAGACTTTTGGTACAACTGGAAAGGGTTACATGATGGATGGTGTTCGTATCTCCGTGTCCTTGTATGGTTGATTATAAGCTTACCAAATGGTTAAAGCCCGGCGTGTACGGCTATAGCAAACAGCCAGATGCACGAAACGTCCATCTCCCTCTAGCTTCAGCACGTGCGTTGCTGAAGACTATCAATCAGAATTTCGGCACCATTCCGTTCTGTCGCCGTTACCTTGATCGTCTTGGACTCGACAAGTATCTCTTAGGGGTAAGTTTACTATTCCGAACAATGACTACTTGTCGGTTACTGACTGTTATGTTTTTGATTGTAGATGAATAGCCTCATTTCTCATGGGATCGTCCAAAAGTATGAACCTTTGGTTGATATCCCCGGTTCCTATACCGCGCAGTGGGAACATGTATGTATTGAATCATCATGACAAGTCTATCAGAGCTAACTGTTAAACAGACAATTCTGATCAAGTCCTCCGGGAACGAGATCATTAGCCGTGGTGATGACTACTAAGTCTGAGCGCACGAGCTCAGAGGTTTACCTCTCCATCGTCGTATTTTGTACCCAACCACAGTCGCTCGTTTGAATCGTGTTTGTGTCGCCATTATTTGTTATGCAGCCTGCAGCCTGAGATTGAAAATGAGAAACCCACGATATGCTTATATCGTGTGGAGGCTGGTACTGAAACATCCATGAGCAGATCATCTGCTAGTATAACTTTTACTTGAGAAAATCCAACTACTTACACTCCTTACCACATAGGTCTACTTATAGCATATCGGTCGTAGACATGCCTAATATTAGATTCGTTGGTACAGCATTCGATCTTGGTGGGATTAACACAGTACTATTATTGCTTGTCTGTGATTAGACGGGCTTTGCCTTCCAGCTATATTATTGCCTTTCCTGGCGTCGGGCAACTTTCAGGACAAACAACCACCTGGCGTCCTGCCTTTCCCCTCCCTTTTTCCCTTTTTTCTCTCTTTCCCTTTCCTTTGTTATTCTACCTATCTGTACCGTTTACGCGACTTGGTTGGGATTGCCACGACCTGACTGACAGTCATCAATAATCAACACGTTCCATTCGTGGTCGTGCCTAGGTGAGTATGCCTCTCTAGGAATATCTAGCATTTGCATTTCGCGTCATCTGTCAACTTATGTTGTCTGTTACCAACCCAGCTCTGACTCTCCACCGTGACCAGGCACCACGAACCCGAGCCCACCATGTCAGCGAACGTTCCTACAAATGTGCGAGGCATCTCATCTGGATTCAAAATTAAAGACGCCAATCGTGACAAAATCGGGCCTCCTTATCCGTTACCAAAAGACTTTTTTGAGCTGAAAGACAAGTGGTGCGAAAACTGCGGGAGACGTCATCCAGCAGGACAGTGCCAGTTTCTCATGGTAGACAAGATGATTAAGGAGGGCGTTGTGAGTATCCATGACTGATTTGGAGCTTGCAGTGGGTTCGATCTAATATCGTCGATTACAGGCAGAGAAGGAGGCTCTTGAACGGCGTCTGTTTGACGAAGCATGGGAAGAGGAGCTACAAAGACGCGTAAGTATATCAATTCTGGTTACCTCTTCGGGTCAGCTTGAGCTAATATCTCTCAGTTACGGAACTGGCGTGCCGTAGAAGCCTTGCGAGAGTCACACTTCGGTACGAGTGGTGGCAATACTGTGTCTGCTGGCCAGCAGCAACAGCAGACGAGCACTAGAGCTTCTCGTTTTACTGAAGGTTTCGAGGTGTCGGACTCTGAAGACGAATACAATTACGAGGATGAGTCTGACGTTGACGACGAGTCCGATTCTTACGCCTCTGAGTCTGCGCTTGCTCCTGCTCCTGAGTCTACCCATGCCAAGGAACAGTCGGAGACTGCAGAGTCCATGGAGTCCGAAGAGGCGCTCTGCTTGTTGGTGTTATTATCCATGGTCTTGATTGTGCTATTATCCATGGTCTGTGTTATGATTTTCTGCGTTGGTTGGATATCTGTGGTCTCGAGGGCTGGGTTGAGATTTTGGTTCGCAGTGTAGGTATGAGGTCTAGGCGCATGCGACGCTTGCCAACCTACCTACCTGTACTGTTTCACCTTCTATGTTGAGCATAGCTTTGACTATACCTCGAAAGCGATACCCCAGATTAATGTCTTAAGTGTCCCGTTGGCGAAATTTTTCGATTCTGCATGAACCAACGGCGACTAATTATCCAGCAAGCAAAGCTACATGTTTCTATGAGGACTTTGGTGTTCTAATGAATATTTATTCAACCTTTTGTAGGAATTATTGCCAGTTCCATGTAACAAAGAGCGTTTCAAAGTTCCAAGGGTTAAAGCTCGAAGGTTGAGGCTGAAAAATGTCAGTTGATATATGTATATCCGCAAGCGTTGACTACGTATATTTATTTCCTCCCCACTGGTACCGAAAAATGTAGGTGAATACGACAGCAGATTTGGTTCGTCGGAAATTACATGGAGACAAGCAAAAATTCCCGTCAAATGGATAATAACTGTAATAGTCATCCACAGATATATCCCTGTTTGGAGAAAGAATGAAGATGACTGTAGACAGTCGAAGGACTCAGGGTACCCATACAACCCTAACCCTGATATTTTATATGCCAAGAAATCATGTGATCTGCTATATATGGCATAGCGCATGGAGCTATACCCTTTTAAGCGTGCTCGGTGCGGCGCTGGTCGGACCTGCCTGCGGTCGAGGTCAGAGTCAAGTCAGCGAGAGAAGGCGCGGCTAACACAGATGAAAAAAAACAGTTCAACGAGCAGAACATCCACCATCACCAACCCCAGCAAACAACAACCCCAACTCCGGTCGCGGTAGTTTGGGAGTTGAACCATTTCATTCTATTTCTGATTTCCACCTTCTTTCGCTATCTGTCTATATTCCACCTGCCGCAGTTTTTTCATCGGCTGTTCGTTGACGTGAGCTTGATCCCGCGATCGATTCTATTGAACCACCATCCGTCATCATCAAAATAGCTCGAACCATCGCGCCGAAGCTATTTTAGCCCGTTTTTTGCATTTCGATATAGTAATATTTGCATCCACGAGTTGTCGCTTGTTGCGCTTCGCCGGCACGATTGACGCTTGAGGATTTGTGTTTGTGATAGACCGATAGCTCGTGCGCCGACGGACTACACATCCCCCATCGATCGATCAGTCGAGTATACCGCGCGTGCATCGTGGCGAACAATAGACTTGCTGTCAAACCGCATTTTAGTATCATTTGCTTGATATCTGAATGTTGAAGCGATAGTCCACCAAAAGCAGCGGCGCGTTATATTGAAAGGCTCATTTGCCCATCCCGCCGTGTTGTATGCGATAACCGACAAGGTGCGCAAAAGATTGGACGAAGTAAACAAGAAGAGGCAAATTTCCACGACGGCGGGCGTGTTTTGGCGGTACCGCTTTCGGTGCGGTCGTGCTCAGCTTATATAAGGAAGGGACAGCGTCCCTCAGTTCGTGGGAGGAGCACATTTATTCCCCGGAGTCGCAGTTCACTCCGTTGATGTCGAAACGAGTTTTACCAGGCCCGCACGCTGATAGGTCTGCTGGGATCGATTTCGATATGTCGAGTACTCCAAATGATACGCCTCAGCGGGCGACGGCTGCTCAGTTGGCCACTAGAAAGTAAGTGAAGATTTGTGATTGTTGTTGTTGTGTTGATTGTTGTTTGCCCGATTGTCAGTTTTCCCTTCATTTATGCGCACAACAGGGTTGCCCCATTGTCACAGCACTCTGGCTAGGCATAAGCCTTGATTGATGGCATTCTGAAACTTGTTGCGCCTTCTTTGTCGCGTTCGTTTGTCGTCTGTCGCGTTTCTCCTCGAGCTGCCCTCACTGCCCTCGCTGCCCTCGCCCCTGCCCCTCGTTTTTTCTCATCCCACTATCCTCTCCCAACTTTTTCTTCAACTCACTCTTTCATCTCACTGTCAATCTCTCTTTCAACTCACTTTTGTGTCTCTCGTTCCCACTCTTTCACCTCACTTCATCTTCAATCCACTCCCAGCACAAGAGCCTTGTTTTTCAAATCGTCGTTTCAAGTATGGTTCGATTCTCATCGCGTCACTCTAGGATCAAAGATCTCAACAAACGTCGCGTCAGGCCCAACCAGCCATCCGCTCCTCAGACGCCATTTTCTTTTGGCGACACCAGTGGTGCCACCGCAGCTCCTTCAAGCTCTACAGCTTCTAACGGCTTTTCATTCGGCCAATCTCAGAGCTTTCCTGCACCGAGCGCTTCAGGTGCCACCCAGAACGGCTCCCAGTCTCTCTCTTTCAGCGCTGGGGCTCCTGCTTCTTTCAATTTTGGAGGCTTTGGTGCGACTCCTGCCAGCAACCCTTTCGCCAATTTGAACGGCGGTAACACACAAACTCAAACCCAAACCCAAGCATCCAACATTTTTGGTGCTCAAAGCTCGACTCAGCCTGCACAACCCTCAGGTCAGGGTATTTTTGGTCAGAGCTCGAACACATCTTTTCAAACCCAACCAGCAAGCACTGGCGCGAACCCATTCGCGCAGTCAACTGCCACAACCCCCGCTTCTCCTTCACTTTTCCAAACACAGCCTGCCTCGACTGGCTCATCCTTGTTTGGACAAACAAAGCCAGCAAGCACTGGTACCAACCTCTTTGGACAGGCCTCTTCTGCTGCTCCTGCATCCACCCCTGCAGCAGCGACTACTGCTCCCGGCTCACTTTTTGGCCAGCAATCCACATCTGCTGCTCCTAGTGCCTCACTTTTCCAGTCAAAGCCTGCAACAACTGTGGGTTCAACTCTCTTTGGTCAAAATCCTCCAGCAACTACCACAGCCACCACTACGAACATGTTCGGTCAGTCAGTTGGTGCTTCATCTACCGGTGGTGCTACTTCTGCAACTGCTACAAGTGGCCCTACATCTTTGTTTGGACAGGGAGCTCCCGCCACTGGCTCACCCTTGTTCCAGCCAAAACCAGCCACGACTGGGACAACAAATATGTTCGGTCAGACTGTTACTGCCTCGAGTCCTGGTGCGTCTTTGTTTGGACAATCTGTCGCTGCACCGTCTACACCAAACAAGGCCAGTACCTCTTTGTTTGGGAATGCACCTGCAACAAGTGCGTCCAACACTTTCAACTTTGGACAGACTACTTCTACGACCCAGAAGCCTCTTTTTAATGTCGCCAGCGATACTGATGACATGAGCACTTCCCCCGACGGTAAACGCAAAGTTAGCGAACAACCTCCAGCACCTTTGAACATTTTTGGCCAAAAGCCTGCGCAGACGCCCGCCCCATCTGAGGTCAGCCGTCCAGCTTCTTCGCTTTTTGGCGCTCCCACTCCATCAGCGACCGCCAACCCTCCGTCGCCTAACCTTAGTACTTCTAGCAACATCTTTGGCCAACAACAGTCAAGATCGGTTTCACCTGCACCAAACGGAGTTACAACTGCAGCTAGTTCTGTATTCGCACCTACCGCCACTACCTCAACAGCGTCAAATCCCTTTGGATCATTGTTTGCAGCTAGTCCCAACAAGCCAGCGACAACTCCAGCAGCAGCTGCGTCAGCCTCTACTGCTGCGCCAGCTCAATCACTTTTTGCAGCGACTTCCAAGTCAGCCACAACCACAGCACCAGCGACAGCTGCTCCTGCAGCTACATCCACAATCCAGTCTCTCTTCACCGGTCCCGCTCAGCCAGCTCAAGCCAAGCCTCTGTTTACACCTCAGCCGTCCCCTGATAAGAGACTTGGAGGTGCAATCATGGACCAAGCTATTTCTAAAAAGGCTGCAGGCGCAGTTCAGGTACCTGCTGAAGAGTTTCTTGAAAGTGACAAGAGAGCTGAAATCGTCGACCTGAACCGTGGCTTCAAGGAACACCTTGCTTCCTTCGACCCTGAAACCCAGAGCTTGGACAGCATTATTATCTTCTACATCAAAATGAGAAAGGCGATCGGCGCACCGGTTGGTTCACTCACTAACAAGCCTGGTAAACGCAAGCTTGACGACACGCACGGGATCGAATCGTCTGTCCAAAGACCCACTGCAAAGAAGTCAAAGGCTCAAGAGGCCACCCCAGAGCCTGAACTTCCCTCTGTTCGACCTTCGTCTGCCGGTAAGCGAAAGTCGTCAGAAGACCTTGATGATAGTCCGAATGGTAAACGCAGGGCTCAACCTTATGTGCGTCCTACAACTCAGGCCGCAGGCAAATCTGAGACAGCGAGCATCTTTGCAAGTTCATTCTCCGCACCCAAAGCAACAGCACCAGCCAGTACAGCTTCTTCCAGCTCTAATTTGGTTGGTTTCGGATCTGGTGCATCGCCAGCCAAAGAAACCCCTCGCGCAGCATCTCCCCAGAAGGAAGAGCCTCCTGCAAAGCCAGCATTTGAGGTTCCTAAGTTTGGCAACGTGAACTTCACTGGCCAGTTCGCGAAGGACAGTTTCCAGCCATCTTCTGCAGCACCTAAGGTCAAGCTTGATCTTCCCAAATTCGATGTTTCTGGACATACCTTTGTGAAGCAGTTTGGTCAAAAAGCCAAAGGCGATGATGATAGTACCGATGAAGACAGTGACTCCGACGCAGAGCCTGTTGTAGAGAAGAAGGTTGAAAAGCCAAGCTCTGCGCAACCCCAGCCCAACCTTTTCTCTGGGTCCATCTTCGACAGCAAGCCCGGAACACCTTCGATTGGAACAAACAACATTTTTGGTCATTTGAACACTTCTACGGCAACATCAGATGCTGGAGAATCCTCTGATGATGATTTGACAGAGCAGCTACAAAAGCGTGCCAAGAAGAGCCAGCCTGATGCTGAGACTGAACCAAAGGCAACGAGCAGTTTGTTTGGTCGCATCACTAGGCCTGACGGAACGCCAGTCAATCTCAGCTCAGATGAAGAAAAGGCAGAGACCCCCAAACCCAAACCACTTTTTGGACAATCCACCTCTAGTACATTCCTCGCCGCTCCCAACAACACACCTTTGTTCAGCTCGACATCTACACCAAAAACGTCCTCTAACATCTTTGGAGGTAAGTGACATCGACACATTCTGAGGCATACATACTAACGCATTCAATTAGGATCGTCGACACCATCAACAACATTCAATCTCTTCTCCTCTAGCCTCAACCCCGCTGCTCAACTGCTCGCCAAAGAGGGAACAGCCACTGCTAGCGTCACGTCCGATTCATATGCGGAAGAGAGCGACACCGAGACCGTCAAGGACACACAGCTTAATCTATTGACCAATGCTGGCGAAGAAGATGAAGACTGCATCTACGAAGTCCGTAGCAAAGGGGTGAAATTGGTTGAAAAGACGGCCGATAACGGGAACACGCAAAAGATCTGGGAGACGCAGGGTCTTGGTCCACTTCGTGTTCTTGTGAATAGAGAAACAAAACGCGCTCGTCTCTTGCTACGCGCAGATCCCAGTGGAAAAGCTGTCCTCAACACATCCATCAGTCGCCAAATCGAGTACAAGCTCCAACCTGGTGCTTGCTCGTTCCCGGTGCCTCGTGCGGACGGTGGTGTGGATCTATGGTCGGTTCGTTTCAAGAAAGAATTCACTGCGGAAGTCGAGAATGCAGTGAAGACTGCCAAAGAGGGTTTGCCCTAAGGGATTATGAACATGCGATCGACCGCCGTGACCACACGACCACACGCTGGGTTGGAGAGTTTTACTTGCTGTCAACGTCGATTCCGTCGAATTGATTTACGGGTTATCATGCTTGAGTATTGTGATTCAGTGAAGAAGCATTCTTGAGATTTGGTACCGTGGAGCTCCCTGTGCATGTATCAATAATACATCGGTGGAAAATGGATTTGACAACTCTTTGAATGTGGAGCTCCCCTTGTCTTTGACTTGGGTTGAGAGAAGCATTCATCGACGAGTTAAGTTTGTGGACCTCTTTGTATGATTTGATATCACTGTGCGGGTTGAGAGAAGCGGTACTTTTCATATCCAATGCGGAGAACACTGGAAAACTGATTCGCATGATTTACGATAATTGATTTTATCGACTTCGCAGACCATACACCTACAGCCAAACTGTTTCCAGTTCCATATTCTTCGATTCACCATGTCGATCGCAGTCGATGTTCATCAACCTATTCGCAACCCAAGCCGAAAACGATATTCCATACCACACTCTCCGAAACCTCTTCAATTCCCCATGTGTATGTATCCATGACTCTTGCACCATTCAGTTCTCGTCCTGTTGTTCGTTCGTCATTTCAAAACCCTCATGTAAACGGAGTTTGTCCCATTTCCCATCAAATGTTTTACTTTCGGTTCTCGCTCACCATAGAACTCTGGTTGTTAATGTTAATTAGCTCGTTTCCCTTTCCATTCTTCATGTTCATTATTTTTTTCTGGTCGTTGCCATGCATTTGCAGCTAGCTCCTCAAAAGCGACGTGTATCAAATAGTCAGGTTCCCTCCAATTCATCATTTCAGATCAGTATTGCATTTCCCTTGAAGCGAAGGACTCGTGTTCTCTTCAAAATCATCGCTCTTACGAATTTTTGATATCTGGTTCATGTACTGTAGAGTTGCAACTCATTTTAATGATTCGATTCATTCAACTATTCGGAATATCTTGGAAGGGGGGGAGTTTTTTTTTCAGGATGTGTGCAGCAACTACGTATTTCATACAATGTAGAAACTGGTATTGTTTGTCATTCGTTTCATTTTTGTGTTTATTTTATGCAGGTCATCCTAGGACACGATGACCTGCCCTGGTCCTCATCGTAAGAGGCACCAGATAATCTCCTGACCGAGTAAAGGTAGGAGTATCGAGGTAAAAAAATCTTTTCCCACGCCATAACTTAAAAAAACACCATATGCAACAAGAAGAGTGATCAAATTGTCATATCTAAGCATCCTCGACAACAGTGGTGTTAAGACCCTTGGCATCCTTGACATTGACGGCCTGAACGTAGCTGTACAGCTTCTCCTTGGCGCCTTCCTCGTCGTTACGCTTGCGGCTGATGCGGACGCGGAGACGGAAGGGGACGCCCTTGATTCCGGCTTCCCAGACTTTCTTGTTCAACTGGGGGTCGAGGCGGACGTCTTTGGTGCCCTGCAATTCAATTAGCATCATCATCGTCAAGAAAGACGGGTTTGGGGATTAAGGGGAGAGAGGGGGGGTTTACCATAGCCTGGGTAGCGAAAGCGCGAATCTCCTTGACGGCGCGGGGAGCACGCTTCTTGAAGGAAACACCGTGCACCTTTTCGTAGAAAAAAAAGAGGGAAAAATCAGTCTTCCGTCCAAAATGCCTTTTGTTTTTGAGTGGATAGTAGAGAGGTGAACTGCATGGAAAGCAGCCAGGCCATAGAGGTGGACTTCATCAAACTAATTTACTGAATGGTGGTTTTTTTTTTGTTCGTTTCCGAGAAGGAAGCGAGTTGAGAAGAAAAGGTTCTCCGTCCATCGTCTCGATACGTATCGCATTTGCAATGTCTTATTCCCTCCGCCCTTGTCCCCTCGTTTTATGAACCCCGTATTCAAATCTCGGCGAAGTTGCTTGAAGACTCGGGTAATCGAAATAATCGACATCGACATTCAACGCTTCGACGATCGGCGATGAAAGAGCGGCGGAAACAAGACAATTGCAAATATCGATCGCAGGGCCTGTAGGGTCACGAAATGCGAATGGATAGGAATGATCAACATACTCTCTTGTGCAAGTGGATGGTGTATTCGCGCGACACAACGTCGGCGATGGCGGAACGACCGCTCTTCTTTCCTTTGGTGGTGCTCGACATTTCTATGCAGACGTTTAGTATTGAAATTGAAGATTTGTAGAAGGTGAAAGGTACGGACTGACTGGTAGATGTGCCGGACTGTCGTTTTTTGTTGTCGTCGTCGTCGGGCTAAGAGAATTCACTCTGGAGTGGAAGAAGTTTGTTGGAATTTGTGTGGGTTCCCGCCTAGTGCGTCGCTTAAGCATTTGCGCCATGTTATTGGTTGGTGAGTGCATCACGTGATACAGCTTCAACCGCAATTGATTGGCTAGATCGAGGAGCTGTGAAGACTGCTTAAGATGTCTATATAGATGAATTATAGTGCTAATAATCTACGGCTAATCTTCCAGCTTAACGTCTCCCGCGCTCACGTCAGGATAAACATCAAACCGACGCTGCGTATACACCGGAATACCCTTCCTCGCCGAATCAATAGCCTCACCCGTCAAATCAGCATAGACAATATCCTCCTTCTCCTCTAACTCACCCAGAACCTCTGCATTCGGACTAGCGATGAACGTGTGGCCATAGGCATGGTAACTTGCGCTCATATCGCGGGCTGGGCTGCACATGGCGACGTACACTTGGTTATCGATTGCGCGCGCACGTCCCAGTAGAGACCAGTGCATAGGGCCGGTGGTGGTGTTGAATGCGCCGGGATAAACGAGTAGAAAGGCGCCCTTGCGAGCTGCTACCATTGCTAGTTCGGGGAATCGCACGTCGTAGCAGATGGCTAAACCGATCTTGCCGTATTCTGGCAAGTCAAGGATTGTGACTTTGTTGCCTGGGGAGAGGACTTCGCTCTCTTTAAACGTAATCTTGCCTGGAATATCGATATCAAATAAATGAGTTTTGCGATGGGTGCCGATCAGCGCCCCCGTGGGAGAGAAGACGAGCGATGTGTTGTAGTATTTCTTCGTCTCTGGTTCCAGTTCAGGAATACTTCCTCCGACAAGGTATGATTTCGCCTCCGCGGCTAGTTTGGAAAGTGCATGATATGAAGGTGACTGATCCTCTGTGGGCGGCGAGGGGAGAAGTGTTTCGGCATATTTGGGGAAGAATTGTGTGCCGTAGGGAGAGTTGAAGCATTCTGGGAGGACGATTAGTTTGGCGCCTGCTTTGGCGGCTTCGAGGACTTTGACGCGCGCATGGCTTAGGTTTGCGGCTTTGTCGGCTCCTAGACATCATTACTTGTTAGTTTACTCATTGAGGGGTTTGAAGTGCAAGAACATACCGGATGCCAGTTGTATGAGGGCGAGCTTGAGGGGTTGCTTGAGAAGTGTCGTCATGGCTGTGACCTGAAACTTGGACCTGTGTTGGACTGCTGTTTGACTATGTCAATTATTGAATCATGAAGCAGATCAATTCTGAATGTTTGAGGATGTTATCTGTTGTAGTTGTACAGTCTATCGGACTCTCATGTCCGCGGGGTCGGACCTTCGGCCTGCCTTCCGACATCATCATTGGTGCCTGATTTATCAGGCACTAATATTCGCACTCAAATCTTCGTTCCGAAGGGTGAACTGGAATCAACAACGACAACAACAGCTCCAGAAAGTCGTTCGTCAAAATACCAAGTATTTGAGCACGAGGTCAATTGCCACTCGAGCTCACACTACTGCTAGCTTCTGAATATACTTTGGCCTCCATAACTGCCCCATGAAGGATTGATTCCTCTAGCTCCAGCCCCGGTCGTCGTCAACGAATCCTGGCAACGCGCATGCGGATACGCACAGCGACTTTCGATCAGATTACTGAATGTGGGACATGGACGACATGGTCCCAAGAGCCGAGATCAAGAGTGAGACAGTCTGGCTTCTTCTGATGTTCACATGGATCATTCCATCGCCCCTAATTATGGTTTGCCAACACGAAGTCACGAACTCTACTTTTCTTTGACTGAGACGACTAAATGCTGTTCTTCCTTTGTTAACCGTACAATGACCACAAAGGAACCAAACCATGAATTCAGCTGGATAGCAGCGGATGACACATTTGCTGAGGCAGCTACTACATATCCACGTAGGACGAAAGAATATCCTGCATCAACATTCATTGGACAGTAAACTCCGGTCTCTGGATATCGCTTGCGCCCCGGATAGAGCCATGGATGTGGCTGTGGCTATTGAATCCCAGCAAGCCAAGCTCAGCATACTAACGATGTCGAGCGTCTTTCGCCCCAATCGCATGTCATAAAATTATTAAAATAAGGTAAAAGGGCCGATGGCTGAACACAACACTACAAACGTTATGGAGCCTCGTGTTTGATGGGGGATGTTTGTTTGTTTGTAGTATCGTGCGTGTTTGACTGGAGATGTCAAACAACAGAACCCATGGATGTCAAAATGGAACTCCGACTTTAAGCGGCAGGCCCCTGTCTATTCCTTCCTGAGGCATCAGTCAGGAGTTAGAGTTCGCTGCATCCCACGCTAAGCCCAATCAGGCACCGGGCCGGTCTTCCAGAAGCTGAAAAGAACAATTGTGCCGCACGTGATTGGGCGAGCTTGTTTGCTTAGCGCCGCCCGGGTGCTTGCTTTTGATTGGCCAAGACGGCGGTGCGGCGAGACTTCCTTCCTTCCTCGGTGGCCACTTTCTATTCTAGGCTGCGAAAAAGGAAAAAAGAAAGTGAAAACAACAAAAGATCAACATTTCTTATTCTATACTATACATATCTTCAAACCATCCCTTCGCTTCTCTTCCTTATATTCATCTCGTCGTTTGACTGCGGGCTGAATACTCATTACCGGACCGCCGCGGCCCCAAGGAGCGTTATTACTCATATCCTTTCAGGCGGCGACTAAGTTATAACTATACCGTCATCTTCATCCTCCAGCCCCCAATCCCATAAAAGCCAACGTCCGCGCTGTTTGATATACCAACCGCTCTACGAAACCGGAAATCGATCACCCCGTTATATGAGCGAGCATGTTTGAGAATTTCTCATTCCCGTCCCCGTCTTCCACGGCGGAAGGGGACGATCGACTGATGCTCGACTGCGATAGCACGACGATATCTCCACTTTCATCCCGGTGTCCATCACCGTCGTCCTATTTATCAAGACGGCCGCGTCCACTGTCACGTCCTCGATCGCCATACCATCGTCGTCCGCAACAGCCGCCTACATCCATGCCGAGCAACTACGAGCAGTTCCAGCGCCGGATATCGGTCAGCACGCTGACTGAGAAACTGAATGCACATACTTTGGATCAGAATACTACTCCGGTACTGGCACACGCTCCATACGAATCACCATTATCACCGATCTCTCCGACGTCGTTTTCATTCTCAGTGACCAAGGATTCAGCCTCTTCCAGCGGCAGTGTACGGACGCTTTTGACCCCACCAGGCGAATATGAAGATGAAGGATACGACGATCAGATGGCTCCTGGTTGGGAGCCATATCACCCTGCACATTCACCAACTTCTATACCACTTGAACACGACGGATTTCTAGATGTACCACACCATCGTTTCCCGAGGGAACCAAGCCTACGTCTACAACGCCAACAAATGTCTCGAGCACAGTGCAATATCGACGTTCTCAAACTCGCTCTGCTAGCCGAAGATTTCACCCGTCGAGGCTCCGAGTCAGTAGGGCTGAGTGACGACGAATGCCATCCTAGTTCTCTTCCACCAAACACCTCTCCGCCAAGCAGCCTTCGACGGGCATCCATTAAACCGCGAGGTGGCAGTGCTGCTTCCACAGCCGGAAATGTACGGTATCGGTCACGGACTTCAATTGATCCTGGTATGGTTCGAAGGCGCAGCACTTCTTCAGCCGGAACGTTCGCCTCTTCGACACGTATCGCAAAACCACGTGCTCGCGAGTTACTGTCGAAAAAGAGCGAACAGACATTAAGACGGAAGAGTCTGGTGTGTGCAACGCTTGCATCGGCGATGTATGAGACACCGAAATCTAGGTCTTCGAGTCCTGGGCAGTGATCTGCCTTTTTTTCTGCGTGTTCGTTTATTCACTTCTATGTATATATATTTACATTGATTTTTCTTCGGCGTCGTTGAGTCGAATTTGGCATCGCATTGGGAGGAGTTAATCTACATCCATCTAGAAGTGAACCTCGCGGTCAAAACTATGGGATTGTCTGTTTTTTATTTTGGAGTACAAAGCATTGCGATATGCGGGGTTATTATATACGGAGCTTTTTCTCCTTGTCCGATGGTTATATTTATACAATACCTAGGCATAGCTGGGACAATTCATTCATGTTACTTGGGTTGATCTTTTGGTCATTCATTTCCTGCCGTTTCTCAATCGGCTCAGAATCATACTAGAGTACATAATCATCCAACAGAAACATCCGGCCTGCACTGCAGACTTGTTTCAACAACGTACGACTCGCGTTTGTAGAAATACATCATCATTCCAACTTCGTAATCAGCATCACATCCAACACAAAAAGAATAGGACCAGAAGATTTTTCCAGGGTTGAGGTCAATGTCACTCGCACAAGAATCATAAGAAATGACTGGTCCAACCGAGGTAAAAATGAAGTCATACAGTCATCGTCTCAAAGACAATGACACCCGGAAGCTAAATATACATATCAGTCAGCAAACACTATACATCAGAGTGTTTCTCGGCAAGCCTGGAAAGGACTTACAGTGTTTCTTAATCTTCTTCCTCGGCGCAATAGAAGTCGTCACCACCCTCGGCCCAGCCGCCTGCGACGTCGCTGTCAAATTCAGAGGCGGCGGCGTACCGAGTCTAGGGTTGATAGAGGTAGTAGTCGTAGTATCATTCTCGAACCGGACAATGCGATGATCTGGATGACGAGCTGGGATCTCGGGACTCCAGCTTATTCTTGTCAAGGGTTGAGGCGTGGCTGTGCGTCTGGGTGGAGGGGTGATGGCGCGGGAATTCGAGGGTAAGGCCAAGGAGGAGGAGGAGGAGGAGGATGAGTCGAAGAGGAGGGGGTGTCGAGGTCTGGAGGGTTGGAGGAAAGGGGGCGAGCGCGGCGGGAGACGCTGCGGCGGAGGGGGGGCGCCTGCGATATATTAGTTATGTATGTAGATTGGGAAGGTGCTCAAGGAAGGAGCTACCCCGTCCTTGCCTTAAGGGAAGCCTTACCTCATCATCATCTTCTGTTCTGTCGTCCTCCTGATCCTCATCAATTCCCCCGCCTTCATCCTTTGCATAGTCGGTTTCATTGATTATCTTCACACTCAACGCCTCATGCTTCTGCTCATCTGGATCAGATAACGACGACACGCTGGAACGATCACCACCCGCCATAAACGCCGCAGCCCGTTCAACATACGGCCGAATAGAGGCACGCGTACTAGGCGCATTCGTCGAAAGATTGCTATCCGATGGTCGATTGCGTGGCATGTGCACTAGAGTTGGCTCATGCCATGTATCTGGCTGCCAGGGTCGCTCAACTTTTTCGTCTTGTGGTTCATCACCATCATCGTGGCCAGCACGGTCTTCATGTTGTTCGGCATCAATGTAGCGCATGATATCTTCAAAGGTGAGCCCGTTGTTGTCTGTTTCGAGTTGGCGGAGAGCATCTTGCAGGGTTTGGTGGCGGTTGGATGAGTGAGGGCCCCAGGTTGGTCTGCGGCGGGATATGATGTCTTCAGAGTCATGGTGGGATGAGTCGCGATTTTCGTACTCGGAGCTGCTGGTGTCGACTGCTGTTTCTGGTTGATGTAGTAACTGCACTGATTCTTCTGCTTCCCAGTGATTAGAGAGTGGTGACTGTGGGATATCCTTCTCGTTACGATGCTCATCATAGTCATGTTTTTCGTTCAAGTCGATGTCCAGTCTGGGAGAGGAACGCTTATCGGAGCTACTGAATAAACGAGACACTTTCTGTTTTAATGTTCGCACTGGTGTCTTGGGCGATCGAGGCGACACTGGACTCGAAGGTGATTCTTTCAAAGGAGGCAAGGCACCAAACGAATAACTGGACTGTGGCAGTCCTGGCGACAGTGCTGGTGAAGTGTACTTGGAGAGCACCGCACTTTCAGACGCAGAGAGGGGTCGAATCATGTCATCTGGTAACGCGTAGCTCATGAACGAGTGGGTTGGTGATATGTCGGGACTTTCCTCCTCCATCTTGTCTTTGAAAAGACTGGATAACCTATATGTTGAAGCCTCGCCAAAATGAAATGAAGGAGAACTTTTTGGATTTAAAATTTCGAATTCTGCGCCGTTGTGCTTGATTTTGAATGTCGGGGCGCTAGTGGAGGGCAACGTCGAGTCTGAGGAGGTCCGACTATGACTGGCAAAATTTTGGTTTGGTCTCTTCAGTCGAGCAGAAAATGGGTCCTATTAGGCGATTAGCGACTCGTTTCCCCCCTCCAAAGACAGTCAAGTATGCGATCGAGGCGTCTCAGCAAAAATCAAAATTGTCAGGAGACATCAATGTCCTTGAGTACTTGGAGGCCAAAATGAAATCTGTGAAAGGTGTTGATGAGGAAGTGATAGGAAGGAAAAGACAAGTTTGATACTGTGCAAGGTGTGAACAGAGGAGGTCATGAACGTTTTGACAAACAAAGAAATTTCAGATCAGATTGGCCAGACAATTGAAAACCACATACTAACAAACACCTACCATTCGTCGTCCTAATGAGTGGCTTGAGGAAGCATGCCGAGAAAATGGCCTCACTATGGAAATTGGAGATATCGGCGTGGGCAGATCACCACCAGGTAAACTAATCACAGACTGGCTGAAAGAAAGTGGCGGAGGACTCGAAGGAGCAGACGAGACAGGAGACTGCAACTGAAACCCAAGATCATGATGCGATCTTTGACATAGGTTCAAGGCAGCCGGCTTTCTCTTGAGTCTGGGCCTGGGAGATGTGGGCGACATCTTGGTGCTGTCTTGTCGAGACAGGAATTTTCGATATTCATGAAGTGATAATTGGCCTGAAGAGAAACTCGTGTCGATACGCAGGCTAGATGCTTGCACTTGCGCCATTTCCATAATTCTGATGAGGTGAGAACCAGCTGAAGCTTTGATGAGATATCTCGAACTGGTATTGAGAGACTTCGGCAACTAGATCTTCGTTTTATGGGGTATCACAACTCCGAAGCAGAGGTAAGATTGAACTTCCAGCCAACAAATAATCTATCGAATCAGCTTCATTCTCAATTATGATACTAACATCACTAGGACAGACTCACTTTATGCAAATGTTGATATGAACAAGAAGATCAAAACCCTCGACGCCGTCTATACCCTATACCAATTTCAAAGCAAGAAACACCGTCTAATGCAAATTATGGATTAAGAGACAAAAGCAAAGCCTTTTCCGGCATCAGTCTCACACACAGACATTATACATGAGCTTGACACCTACACTTCAATAAACAAAGTTCAATCGCACTCGAAGAACTTCTCAGAGATTACACACGCACGCACCGTCGCAAGACCGGATTAGCATGCATACTTTCGAAACAAGAGAAACGAATGACGCGGCTAATAGCCGGGCTAATAGCGAGGGGGCTTGATCTTTTAAGTATGAAACGAGTGGTATGTGCTTATGCAGGACCGTTTGACATGCTTTCATGCACAAGGTTGTCGTCGGCGAGTATCAGAAAAACAACTCAGGACTCAGGAGAGCATCGTTTGACGAGGCAGCTGATTTGAAATAGACAAAGGAAACGAGAACCGAATGCAAACAAAAGCAGTCGACAGGGAGGGAATTAGGTCATCTTCAGCTTTTTCTCCGAGCCATCGAACGAGTCTACAACCTTGGAATGATGAAATGATCCGAAAGGGTAAAAAAAAGGATTATTATGACTAAGATCTGAGGCAAACATACTTCGTCCCACACCATCATCGACCCTGGATTAATCGACTGGACTTGGTTGAACATCATCATCGACATCAGGCACAATTTTTCACCCCAGCCTCACGAAAAGAGGGCAGAAAAATTGGGTACCCAAAACAAATCGGAAGAGGAAGAGAAATTCATTTCCAATGGACGAATAGATGGTGTCGAAGATGAAAATTCGTCGAGAATCAAGGAGGGTGTGTTTGGATGAAGTTGTTTTTAATTGTTTGGATGAGCATCTCGCGGATCTGATTGGCCGATCGACTATCCGTAGTGGCAGCCAATCAGAGTACAGTACGTCGACTTGTTTACATCGACCAATCACAACCATCTACAGTCTAACCAGTCAAAGAGCAGAAACGCGGTGTTCTTTGAAACAACAGGGCTGATAGTTTGACATCGAGAAGGGAGCTATTACTCAATAGTGCAGGTCAAGCGGGTATGGTGCAGATGACCATGTCCCAGTCGAGAGATGGGTTGCATGCTGAAGAGGGGAAGGCACAGACAAAGGAACGTGGCACGATATGGTTGATCTTATCATGCATTATCGTTTTGTTGATGCATCTGCAAGGAACGGTCTGGTCTTTTTAGGGTGTTTTGATGTCGATATCGTTTAGAAGAGCAAAATGTGCATTGTTGACCGCTTCGAAAGGAGGACTTTCTCGTCGCCGCGAGTCCGGAGTGTACGTAAAGGGGGGTCAGCGAGAGTCTATCTTGGCAGAGGCAACGTCAGATTTGGCTCTTTATTGGCCAAATGCTATTTCCATCAGGATCCGAGAGCATGGGTACTGACTGGTAGCAGAGAAGAAAGGTGTGGATGATGTATGGTCGAGGCAGTGGAGGCTGATTGTTTGTGGCTGTGCGTGTAATCTAACATCAGCCAGTAGGCAGCATGTGATGACCACTGTATGGAGGATGGGAGATGACAAAATCTTAAGGTGTGTCAAGTGTACGTACGACAGTTTCCATGCAACTTTTTCGTCGGTGTGTTGTTGCATGGCCTAGGCCGTTCTTACAGCCATACTGGCATGTAGACCTCGGTACTTTTACGAACTTATACCCCTATTTGTCTGTAAGTCAAGCATCGGAGATGAACAATAATCATGTATACCGCGTGAACTAACGTGTCGTTGATACATATAGCATTTTCCATGATCATGTTCAAATTTCACACATTTTGGATACATGTATGTAGCAATTAAGCCGCATTGCTCAACCCCGGATACGTACTCCCTCAGCTTAGGTACCACTTCGAGACAATCGATCCAAAGAATCCGTCGATGACGCTCCAACACAAACATAGAATGACAGCCAAAGACTGCTGCAGTCAGATCCGACGTAGGGATTCCATTCATTGAACTGTCATTCATTCCATTAGTTCCATCAGAACGTGAAAGTAACAAGAGGAGTAATGGCACGTACCTGATCAGGGGTAATATCGTATGTCTGCTCAATCGAGTAACATGTATCCCCTGAAACGACGAGGTGGTAGTCCGTACAGGAGGAGATTGTGCTTGGCTCTGTGGGCGATGGAGGGGCTGTTGCTGATGTGGTTGTTGTAGATGTAGTTGTGGCTGGAATAGTTACAGGAGTAGATGAAGTGATGGCACTAGCTGAAGATGTTACCGGAGTAGATGAGGTTGTAGAAGTGGTCGGTCCTTGGATACAGACGTAGAAGCCGAGCCAGAGGTTCATACAGTCTGAGCCGATGTAGGGATTCCATTGCGAGAACCACAGATCCACCAAGAAATGTATCAGTGAGTGCTGTCATACAAGTAGGAGAACGAAATGGGTTGAACTTACCTCATCAGCCGTGATGCCGTACTTAGTCTCAATTGAGTAACATGTATCCCCTGTAACGACGAGATGGTAGCTTGTGCAGGACGAGATTGTGTTTGGCTCCGTAGGCGAGGGAGCGGCTGTAGTTGTAGCTGTTGTTGTTGCTGGAGCAGATGAGGTAGTTGAAATGGTCGGTCCTTGTACACAAACATAGAATCCGAGCCAGAGGTTTTCGCATGCTGTGCCGCTGTAGGGATTCCATTGTGCGAACTATTTTATTCGGATAATCAGTCAATATCATCTGTCCAGTAGTTGCGGAGAAATTCTCACCTCAGCATTCGTGATGCCGTACTCAGACTCAATCTTCGAGCACGTATCCCCCGAAACAACAAGATGATACTCGGTACAGTCAGGAACAGTACTCGGCTCAACAAGCGAAGAAGTCACACTCGAAGTCCAACTCGGCGTCGCAGTAGCAGTCGTCGTCGTCGTCGTCGAAGTCGAAGTCGAATTCTTGATAGTCTCACCCGGAAATCCCGCTCTCAAATTATTGTATACACTCGTCGAATAATTCAAGTGATTTATTGTTTGATCTATGGCACTTTGACCACCATAAGTTTCAACCGTAGTGCCTATCAGGCTCGAGTCGTCGGTCTTATCCTGGCTTACTTCCCACCACATCGTTCCTCCGAGGCCCATGTCCAAGACATACCGTGCCTTGATAGTTGCGATTTTTGCCGTGTCGTAACTAATCATATATCTCTTGACAGGGTCGTAGCTATAACTAGCCCCGATATCTGGGAGATTGTAAGTCGTCGCATTGAAACCCGGCACAGGAAGAGAGTTGTAATTCCATAGCCCGGCTGCACCGTTTGTGCCTAATGTGCCGATTCCGTCGAATTTTGTTCCGGGTCCGGAGGTGTTGTTGAATGAGGTTCCGTATAGGGGGCATCCGAGGTTAATTTTATCGGGTGTCACGCCTTCAGAGATATAGTATAGAATGCCCGTATGAGTATCGACAGGCGTTGAGAGAGGGTTCGTTGTGGAATTGTAGAGACTAGCCTGGTGTCCGGAATAGGTATTCCATGATCCGGTGTAGGCGTATCCCATAAAGTTCCAGAAATCGAGGTATTGGTCCATGGCACTGAAATCCAGTAGATGATAAAACGAGGAACCCCCGGGGGATGCGAATGAGAGTGAGAATGGAGATGCGCTGATATTTGCGGCGAATGTGTCCAAGGCCGTACGGGTTTTGTTTAGTAGATCGACAAATTGCTCTGCTTGCACGGAGCTGCTGACGGACTCGTAGTCGATGTCCAACCCATCGAATCCCAAATTGGCGAGGAGTGTGACGGCAGAATCAGCAAATTTCTGACGTAGAGTGTCATTTGCTAGTACAGGGACAAAGTTGGTGGAGTATGTACCGCCGCCGATGGAAAGCATGGTTTTAAGGTTTCGTTGCTGCTTTTTCCATAGGTAAAGTTGCTTGATGTTGCCATATACATTGTTTCCGGTAGCGGCATCGTCGTCTCCTGGGTAAGGATATTGGAGGTCTGCCCATGTGTCGCTCAGATATCTGGGTGGATTTAGTTGCCTTTACAACTAGGTACATCAGGTGCAGACTTACACCTCGCCGGTGGTCGAATTGACATTTGCAAAAGAGTATATCAGATGCGTCAAGTTGCTTCCTGGAATGTTCGTGATATAGTAAGGCGCTGAACCATAAATATCCTATGAGTTGATCCATTAATCCTGGGTTTCAACTATAGAAAACAAATTGACATACCCAATTCCCGAAATATCCCACTGTTCGAGGTGCAGTCTGCGCAGGCTTGGAATCATTTCTAGGTACATGTCTGACTTTGTGGCCCGATGCCGCAACACAGGCAACGAACCATGCGAATACCACGATCAAATACATCCTGAAAGACAAAGGGCGAATAGATGATAACGAGCTGTTCGATCAGTGATGCAAAGACGGGCTAAACCCTACGTAAGTACGACCGAGAGATCAAAATCCATTTGAACAGGTGTCTACATTTCACGTCCAGAACCGGATTACTCCAGGGGTACATAGTCACAATAGACTGGTGATACATAACCCCCGTGTGGACGGAAAGGAACACAAACACTGGACACCATCGTAGAATCTTCTCATTTCACAAAACCAACAATCATACCGTAGATGTTGGCTCTGAGGAAAGTGTTACTGCAATATCATGGTGGAATTAATTAAAATGTTGTTGGAATCTTTCCGAGGCTTTGATTCGTTGATGTATGATAGATATGTTGGAAGTCCCGACAATACCATTGGCTCCGTAGTCTATACAGATTTCAGTAATGTCACTATAATGTATTCTAAATAAGCTTATGCTGGCTATAAAACATGTGGCTAAGATGGATCAATTGCAATTGGTTGATTTCTACACCGCAAGCAAATACTGAGCGTAGCGGCGTAGCGGTTGTAACTGTTGTACCTGAAAGCGGGAGATGGTGCGAACGATAATCTCTTGAAATTTCAAGTCGCAATAGTGTTCATGATACGTGCCAAATACGGAAATCGGGGAAGCCAAGTAGATCCATGTAGAACTGCTAGGTTAGGTCTTGTTTAATGGATGCTGCTCTTTAAGCCCTAGATTGTTTACATAGAATCATAGATAGAGTTTAGCTGTGCTAGCCTGTCAGGGTTTCATGTAGTGGATATGGGACGGGAATAGAAATAATTTAAGGGCGACGACTAGAGCTTGAAATACTGTAGTATCAAATATCGTACTTTGTGTGCATGAAATGCAGGAACCCTGCTTAAACGAGTCAGCCGTTGCGGTTGGGCGCTCAGATCGAGGCTACTCATGAAATTTTTATCGGAGAAGTTCGTTCTTTCCCTGGTGTAGTACAGGAAGTACTTTTAATTCTTGGATACAGCAGTAAAGCAGATATGGAGTAACTGATGTAGGAGCGCTTTCTTGAAGCTTGGGCAGAAAAATTGCCTTTTTAGGACGGTTAGGGCTAGTCCCGCTATGCTATAAGGGCGCAGAACGAACGCAACTTTTAAATCACAAATTTATATCACCGGCATGCTACCATCATAGTCATGAATATATTTATAATAAATTATACATGAAGGCGGGACTAGTCATTAAAACTATTGAATCATTTATCAGTTAGCATAGTATGTTGCTCAGAATTACAAATAACGGATAGTGCAATGCTCAATTCAATAAACTTCAAAGTGATGTAGTACAACAAGCGAATATTCTAGTAGTAGCAAAGCATAGTATCCATGTAATACCTACCTAGAGCTAGGATTAGAAGCTGGCCATTCTGTGATACATGCATCAAATACATCAGTCAAAGTGACAGTAGCGGTTATCAAGGAGAAGTGAGAAGCAAAATATAATTAATAGAGATACAAGAGTTCTAACTCCCAAGATACCAGTCAAATCAGCCCGATCCTAAGATTTAGCAGATTGAATGGCAATATCGCAGAGAAGTTTTGTTAATTTTCTATGATTTACGGCACTTTATATCCGTTATATGGATTGTAAAGTTCAATGTTGTTATTCTGTCGCTGATTTGCCTACCCAGGTAATGTTCGGGCAGGTGAAGACTTAGGGCTAGGACTATCCCGAGAGGTTTAAATATGTTCAAGAATCTTGCCCATGCATTCATTCAAGGAGCTGCTACACGATTATATGTAACAGTCAATGATTTTTACCATTCTATTGAAGAGGAAGAGGGCTTGATCAAATTCCAATTTGCTGCAGGCTATAATCTATGTAATCAAGCAGATACTCGTTCATTGATCTCCGTAAATCTATAGCCTTATACCAAAACTCTCTGAGTTCAAATCTAACGGCGTGGAAGGGGTGTAGCTTTGTAAATAGGTTGAAGATGACACCAGTAGGCTTCGTAGTTGAAGTGTTGTTCTGTAATCTCTCGCCGTATCGACCCACTTGGAAGTTGATTTTCAACCTCTGGGTACGTGTAATTTGGGTTCCTCTTCAAGATCCTGCGAATAGATTGACTTGTAGTCAAGGGCTCGCGGCCGAGTACCTCTTTCACCAACGGATTAGAGAGTTTCAAGTCTCCTTTTGCGATGCCTTCACACCAATTCTGAATCTGATGTCAAAACCCTTCTGGCCCAGACTTTTTCTCCTTCTGATGACAAATAGAGTAATCAGTCGCATAATCCTCCGAGGGAAAAATGATCACTTTAACATCCCGATTGGTAGTCTCGTTGATGAGTTCGACGATTTCCGCAGGTCCAAGCGGCTCATCTGTGCGTAAAAGAATAATCTCGTTTTCGTGACCACCTTGGATCAGTAGCTTCTGCGAGCTCTTCCATTGATGGCAACGTGATTTGGCCGTTTGGAACGTATACGGTTCCTATATGAGGATACCACTGAAGGAAGATTGGGAATATCTCCGCGGAAAGACCCTCCCTAATTGGTATAGGTGATATACGGCTTTCATATTCGATTAGAATCGATTAAACAACATCTCTACCTTCATAAAAACAGCGTATAACCGCTAGAAAAATAGAGATTTTTGGAGATATGATCCTGATTGGCTTATATTAAAGTAAGGGTGACTAAATCAGGCAGTAGTGTACATTGTTGTTATCTATGCTGTAACAGTAGGTCTTAGGGTTAGGCTTTGTCCTAGCCCTAACAATCTGTCGGCAAAAAGGAGACCCCCATAGTGGGACTGTTTAGTAAGGCTTTGTATGTGACATACTATTGCCAATACTAGAATCTATAAAGAGGCTGACCAATCAGAATGCAGGGAAAGAGGACGGCAGTACAGGTGCAGATATTCTTACCCTGAATACAGAGCAGAAAATCTACTAAGGCTGTAATCCTGTCAAAAAAGGATGCCCACCGGACTAGAAGAGAAGCTCAGAGACAAGACGATATTTTCGAATAGGATGAAGAGGCCAGAAAAATCGAAGAGTCACGGGATACCCGTGGGCCTCGGGAACGGAATGGGATCCCGAGGAGAGGAGCCCTTGACTCAGTTGACTGGAGTATATGATTACCAATTCCCATAGAGCGCCGGTGTTTCCGCGTCTGGAGTCTGGACCATGTATACATCGGCTAGTATCTCCAAGTTTAGAGTTTTGTGTATTTTCAAGTTAGTATTAGTATACTCTAGTGTGTTTCTTAATTCCCGGTCTGAAGGGCGATATCAATTGGCCACTCTACAGATAGTACACGTCCACCTTTCAGCTTTCCAAGTGCCCAGGTATTTATGCTCCCCAGCCAGGCGAAGCACGGACTAGTGAAAAATGAACCAACTCAATTCAGTAAATCAATTGGCTAATCTAAATCCTCTCCTTCGTATGGCTGGACGCCTCTGAAAGTCACCGTTACGCCGCCAATGCCAGCCACACAACAACGAAGGATGAGGCTCCCCAAAACACAAACTTACCAGGCTCGCTGGCTGGACTCTGACTGGCCCAATTTCCCGACGCTTCGGATGGACACGCGCCGAACGACGAGCGTTGTTCTCGAAGGAATTTAGTCTGGAGTACTCCGCATTGTCTGTGGCACAGGACTCGGCATCTGCTGGGCGCTTTGGCTCGGGGGAAGTCTCCCTCAGATATTTGAGAATGCATGGCATGATCCCACCCGCCCTGCAATCTTTGCTCGCTCCTTCGGACAAAGTCATCCCCGTGCATAACATCCAGCAAATGCTCCTTTTGACGACTTCGCATCAACATCTCCACCCGTTCGCGGATGGAGAAATAGCCACGCGAGAAACTATATGGGTACCTGAGAACGATTTCACAATGGAAAGCGATGCGGCCAGTGAAGCAGCTACAGAAGAGTCGCCCTTCCCAGGCAGTAGTCTGGGAATTGATGGAAGCAACGTAAATGATCAGCAGATTGTGGTAGATCCCAAAAGGCCGGTGGCAATCACGGCGTACGTCCTGTCTCCCAAACCTTTCCATTGCGTTTTTATTTTCGTTTCTCGTTGTCTCCTCCTCGTCGGTAGTTGCTTTGCGACTGAGTAGTACTGATGATCGTCCAGCTGTGAGCTTTGCAAAGCCAGGAAGGTCCGATGTGATCGTGCCGAGCCAGCTTGTGGATGGTGTACACGACGTGGACGAACGTGTATCTACAAAGAGCGACAGAAGCCAGGATTTCGTGCGGGTCACGTACGGGCGCTGGAAACCAAGATCAACCGTATCGAAGGTGTTTTACAGTCGCTCAGCCGCCAGATCGAGGATTGCATGACCTTACGGGTTGCTAACAGCGAAGCTCTGCCACCAGCGACGTCAGCTGAAACCCTGAGGTTTCTGAACGATCAAGAGAATTATACATCCATTACAGCGCCTGCACAGATAGCTGATGGTATATTCCCTGCACTGAGTAGAAGTGATGAACCACTGCAGACATTGCGCACGGTGGAACTGGTTCCTGCTCAACCAGACATGAACCACCGCTCCAGATCATTGGACCACATTAATCCAGACTCCATCAAGAACCTAGAGCTGCCGCGGGGAGAGTTGTTGTACAACCTTGTGGACCTTTATTTCAAGCATATCAACACGTGGTGTCCCATACTGGATCGACGAGCGACATTCGATAGCTACTTTAGCACGTCTGTGGCTGACGAGGCGGACAACGTGGCCCTTGCCGCGATGTTGGCAATCTCCCTGCGTTTCAGTCAAGATCCGTCATTGACATCGGAGGTTCGGAGGAAATACTATTCCTTGGCCAAGGATAAGGTGATTCTCTACGCAACGGAAAACACCTCAATCAAATCGCTGCAAGCTTTGGTGATTCTCACATGGGACTCGCTGGGGTCATCGGATGGGCCGCAAGGCGGCCTCCTGCTGGCGATGGTTGTTCGGATGGCTTTGCAGTTAAATCTCCACGTCGAGTCCAGCATATATCTTTCGAGTTCAATTCCTGATGACGCGTCCCCGGGCCAACTGCGCCGAACAGTCTTGCCTCAACCTCAGTCGTGGATCGAAGAAGAAGGACGTCGTCGTCTTTTCTGGATGATATACATCATGGAACGATATGCTGCCGTGGCTTCAGGAGCTGAAGTAGTTCTACCGGAGTCCTGGATCCATCGCTACCTTCCTTGTAGGTACGATCTTTTCTCCAAGAACCAACCAGTTGAAACGCGCTGGTTCAGCGGAACAAGCCGCGCGAACACCAACCCCGACAGACCGGAAAATCTGGGTAGTTTCTCATATCACTGCGAGGTGACGAGCATTCTCAGTCGGGTGAGAACTTTCTTGGAGTCTCCGGTAGACGTTTGCTCAATAGCCGAAGTCGAACAGTGGCACAATAGATATCGTGAACTGGATGATGAACTAAATACATGGCTCAGCAATCTGCCAGACGACTATAGCAAGGTCTCGCAGCTCTGTCATTCGGATCCAACAAGCAAGATCGCCAACTGGATTACGCTTCACGCGGTGTTTGTGACGTGCGTGGTACGTCTTCACTCGTGTGCTGCTTATCCCACGGTTCGATCACACATCTTCAATCCGTCTTACGGTGCGTCGAAGCGCTGTCTTAGTACAGTCGACAGTCTGCGTGAGATTGCGAAGGACGTGCTCAACACGGGGATGCTGAATCTGCTGGGTCCACCATTCACTTTCGCGTTGTATGTTGCTTGTCGCCTCTTGCTGGTTCACTCGGCAAGTACGGGCGTCGAGCCCGATTCTAACTGCGAGGTTTTTATCTACATACTGGGTCTGATCGGCCGTCACTGGGGACATGCACGGCATTACGCGCAACTCTTGGACCAGATATGGAAACGAGCGCGTCTCGGCTGGACAGATTTGACTGGGTCAACCTCTTCTGCTCCTAAAGCATTAGCAATGATGAGAAGGTGAGTTTTCTCTGTGCGAAAAAGCTCTATCATCAATGAAATCTAATGATGGATAGAACCGCTTATGAAATACACGCTACGTCGGTGCAACGACAATCGGTGGCAACAGGCACTCTTCCCGAAAGATCAGTGACGCCGGAAGAATTGGAGTATTTTGAACTATTCTCTTTCTTCAATTACCCCCGTTTGCCAGCGGCGATGATGAGTAATCCGAATATGTACGCCTCGCTTTTGAATATTGACGGCACGACGCCGGCAAAGGAAGTTTTTATGTCGTCAAATTTTCCTTCATAGCTAAACAGGGATAAGATGAATTCATATCTTGTATTTGAATTTCATCAAAGATGTCTATATATTCAGGCCTTGTAGCTTTGTAGGGAATCGATCCAGCTGTTCATTGAAGACCTGGATATTTGGAGTTGCAATTTTACCTTACCTAGGTAGCATATGTACACAACCGAAGGAAATTTGCTGGATCGATCCCTGAGGACTATGTGTATTCATTCTCTCTTCCTCTATGCATTACATCCTAAAGGTATATCTGGGGGAAAATTCATACAGAATTGTACATGTAAGAAGCATTACCCCCTATCCGAATCTTCGTCCTTCAACCCCATCGACCGTAAAAATACAACTGTATCAGCATACTCCTTGCGTCTCTTCGCCTCATCCCAGCCTAACTCCTCACCCATAATGCGAATGACCCTAGGCAGCGCCTGGAGTGCAGTACGAACATCTAAGAACGACAAGCGCATGCGTCGAGCAAGGATATCCGGTGCTGTCTGAGCATACTCATTGCGAATAGCGTAGCGCACCTCACCGTCGACATAGGGATACGATGAACCTGCAATACGGTGTCCGTCCTCTGATGCTGGCGATGAGAGCAACGCAACTTCCCAGGCTCGATCGCCATACGAATGGGCGAGGTGGTCGGCGACGTCGGACGACAGTTGAAATTTCTGCATCAGATCTTTAGTCAGGTACGGTGAGTAGCCGTGGGCGCCGAGGAGACGTAGCCTGTGCGTGACACATGAGCCATCAAGAATCACGTCCACTGGTGACGTCTGCTGCAGACCGCTGACGAGTGGTGGATGAGCCGTAGGTCGTGGTTTCAATTTAAACTGCTGGATCGCGGTGTCTACTGCGTCTTCGGCCATTTCTCGATATGTTGTCCATTTCCCTCCGACGCAGGTGAGCAGTCCCGAATCTGAGATGGACACCAAGTGACTTCGCGTTAGAGCTTCAGTGTTTTTAGCCTCAGGGTCTCGAACCAATGGTCGGATGCCTGTGATTAATAGATCATGGTTAGCATGCTCTGTAAGGGGGAAGTGGAGGAAACAAACTCACCAGACCAGCTGGCCAAGACATGCGAGCGCTGAATCTTGAGTCGCGGATCAAGCAAACGATTCAGTTCTTTCAGAATCCAGTCGATGTCCTGTTCACCAGGTATGGGGTCCCGCTGGATCTTGCATGCGTGGTCAGTTGTACCCGCAACCATTTTCCCTTCCCACGGTAACAGAAAGACTACTCGGCCGTCCGACGACGGGTCGATGAGACCAATGTTACTCGGGCCCGTCCATTCCGGTAGTACAATGTGAACACCGCTACTGGGCATAATCATCTGCGATTCTTTGCCCTTGTCCTTCTGCTGCAGGTCGTCCGCAAACGGGCCAGTGGCGTTGACGACTCCCCGTGCCCGGACGACAAACTCATCATTGGTGAGAACATCACGCACCGTGGCACCGCACAGTTTACCGCTCTTATCTTTCTTGAGATCTGTGACTTCGGCATGGTTGACAATCGTTGCTCCATAAGCTGCCGCGGTCATGGCAAGCGACACGTTCATGCGGGAGTCATTGTGCTGACCGTCGTAGTAAACAAAACCGCCGACGATCTTATCGCCGTCTAGCGTAGGAAACGCTTCGAGAGCCTTTTTTCGCGTCAAATAATACGAGCTGTGCAGACCCTCAGAGCCCGCCAGGAGATCGTACAGCTTTGTCCCGGTCCACATATACGGCGCTTCCCACCACTTTCGGATAGGAAGTAGAAGCGGCAAAGCCTGCGAAAGATGTGGCGCTATATCCAGAAAGTACCTTCTCTCGCTGAGTGCAGAGCACACAAGCTTGTACTGTTCGTAGTCCAGCTCCTTGACTGCTTTTTCCAGATACCGGACGCCGCCGTGTACGAGTTTGGTGCTCTTACTACTCGTTCCCGAGCTGAAATCATCGCGCTCAACCAGCGCTACTTTCAGACCTCGCGTTGTGGCATCCAGAGCAATTCCGGTACCCGTCGCTCCGCCGCCTACTATGAGTAGATCGTAAATATTGTCGTCGTTAGCGTTGTCGTCGCCATTTCCACTGCTCTGTTTCAGCGCCGCAATCTGCTCGAACCTCGATGGTATCTTCGGAAACTTGGGCGGATGTGTAATGAAGGACGGGACGTTATGATACGTTTCGAGCGGTCTTCGAGGTCGTAGAATGTAAATGGCTGCCGTTGCGCCTACGGCAGCGAGTGAAACCGCACCGAGTTGTTTCCAGAGACGAGGTGATCTCAGCCGTGAAGACATTGTTTTCAATCCTGGTATAGTCCCCGGGTTTATCTTTTAGAACAAAGAGCGTGATGAATTGACCGCATGATCTTTATAATTGAATTACATGTGTCAATAACAAGAGGTGATCTTCTACAGCTATCCGGTCTTAGAGACTTCATGGTCATCGGGCACGTTACACTACGTCCATAACATCCACTTCGTCTTCCTCTGGGATACTCGTATCTCAAAACAGTTTCATGCTCGTGGCAAGGTTATACCGATCCGCCGAAATATCACGAGGTTCGGTGCTGACATACACCATTAGAAACAAAAGTTTATAGCGCTAAAAGAGCGGGCCCAGCGTTGGTTTCATTCTGTCTAGCCCGTTCGGCATCTTTTGGGCAGTGCTCCGAAGTATGGCGCAGTGCCAACAGGCGTAGAAATCATTCATTCCCACTCATCCACTATAACACGCACGGTAGATCCAATCATAGTAAGTACTTAACAAACGCCGTAATACTCCAAGGCTAATTGATAGTGGTCATACGAAATTTCACCCGTGAATATAGGGAGTTCATGCTAAATCGGGAAGGTGCCGAGTTAGTTGAGTTTATTTACTTTATTAAAATTACCTATTATTTCACGCAGCTGAACGACCAACTTTAATTTGCCCTAGTGGATTAGTCAAAGCCATTGGATGGTGTAGAACATTCTTCGAATGATCACTAGACCATACTCGTACCACTTAGTACCTCTACTGCAAAGAAACAGGAGAAGATGTGAAAAAGAAAAAGCGATTGATTAGAGGATATGTAGCAAAGGGCTTCAGTCACCAGAAGATTAATTCTTTTAGATTGACCTAGGTAGGATTATTTTAATTTCTGCTAGCGTTATTACCCACCACATCGGTGGATACAAGAGACTCCGTATCAGAGGTAGCTACAAGATGAAAAGAAAGGCAGTAATCAGTTGTCAGGTAATTCGAGACAGGGTCTCAATTCATCTTTTCAACTAGAGCTATTGCCATAAATCGAATCACAAGACTGCTGCCGACACGCCTCACCCTCACCCATACCTGTGCCGAATCCCCCTTGCCAGCAACGCCTGTCCCACGAATCGCTTCAAACACGCCTTAAACGTACCAGTCATACTGCAGAATCCCACTTGCCACCAACGCGTGGTCGCACCAATCGCTTCAGACCGATCCAGGGAGTGTTTATGGGACTCTCATCAGTGTAGATAAGAACATCATACAGGAAACCGCCAAACAGACATCCAAGGAACGGCGAGACTATTGGGATCTGTCGTTGCTTCTCGTTAGTCTTCTTCAAATTCAATGGCAGTAAAGGAAAAGGGAAATATTTCGTACCCAGAAATAATAGCCGCCGGCTTTGAAGACTTCTGATCCGTATCCCAGGAAAAATGACATGAGTCTCGGTCCAAAGTCCCTAGCAAGATTGATCGCATATCCAGTCTCCCATCCAAAGCAAGCGCCGATGCCGAAAATTACAAAGAACAGGCCCAAAGGGGTGAGGTTACCCGCTCCAGTGCCCTGGCGACGGTCGCCAGTCAAAGCATAAATGAGAAACATGAGGAGAGCACTGGCAATGAATTCAGAGAAAAACATGCCTGTACGAGTCATGAAAGGTGCCGGGTACGTGCAAAAGATACCGGCGGTGGCAGTCTCGGAGTACCCAGGAACTGTGCGTATGCCGGAACCGCCTTCGAACACATCAATAGCAGACTTATAGTTGGCATAGACAACGCCCGAAGCGCAGAAAGCACCCAAAAACTGCGCTATTGCGTAAACGGGGAATTTGCGCCATGGAAATTTGCGGTAAACGCAATTTGCAAATGTCACGGCAGGGTTGAGATGAGCGCCGGAGACACCGGCCGTGTATACACCCAGCATAACACCAAGACTGTGTTCAATTCACTTTCATTAGCATATCATAGGCTGTAAAGGGACTGTGTAGCAACAAGTTGGCAAGAGAGAAAGGAACAAGAGCAAAAAGGACAAAACTCACCCCCAACCCCAACTGATCGATTGATAGTTTCCCTTTTCCCCGTTACTGAGAACCACCTGGGCCACTACACCATCACCAAACATGAGAATGATGAATGTGCCCATGAACTCAGCAAAGGGATCACGCAGAGTGCTGCGGATGCGGCTCCAGAGTAGACAATCCGAGGAGAATTCATCCAGCACCGTCTCGGCAGATCCAGGAACCTTCTCGAGATGTACGACAGGGCCGTCTTTGGGTAGGGGAGAAGGGATATCCATCTCGCTCACAATGGTGATCTCTGAAGTTTCAGAGCGCTGCTCGACCGTCATGTTAATCAATGAAGAAAATGATTGCAAGTCTTGAAGGAAAGAAAGGTACTATGAATGCAGTAGAGTGGAGGCCGTTGTATTGAGCTGCGTGGTATCTGCAAGAGCAACATGGAATCTGGGGTCATACATGACACTTATAAATGTTGACACAGAGATACAGGAGTATCGTGGAGTACCAACTTTCGGTCCTTTCGGTGCAAATGAAACGCAAAGAATTCCTTGTAGAGCATCGCCAATGCGAGCCCTTGCGGAACGCGTGACACTTGCTTGATAGACCCCACAACTGAATCCTGGAGACATGATAATAGCATGATACATCGGCGTCGTCAACCACGAGGAGACGCTTGGGCTTCCGCGAAAGCCGACCAAGCTCGGTGTATTGAGATCGAGACAAAGATGTACATCTGGGGAAGGATGTATTTGAGATCTGTAATTGGTCGATTGAAGCTTCAACGAGGTTACAGTGGAGTGAGTTAAGATATCTCGGCTGAATAGTGATGGCGTTGAACGGGGGTTGACTTACCCCGAGAATCCACACATGTTGGATTTCCTAATTAGGGCAAGCAGTTTCACCTCCCCGTGGGGAAGCAAAACCACGAGAAAACATAAATACAACCAACTTCTTTCGAAGACTTTCCTTAATTAGTTTTCTATTGATATTGAACATTTTTATTCTCCTCAGCGTGTAACTTGAACCTACCTCAGATATGGCGGCACAATCCAGCACTGAATCCTTTGTTGGATCTATTGATCAAGGCACGACAAGCTCTCGATTTCTGATCTTCAACGAAGCAGGAGAAGTGGTTGCCTCTAGCCAACAGGAGTTTACCCAGATATATCCCCAGCCTGGGTAAGTCTTTTGTTCTCATGTACTTTGAGGCCATGTGCTGATCCGGAGTAGATGGCACGAACATGACCCCGAAGAGATCGTGGCGTCAGTGAAGAGCTGCATTGACAATGCGGTGACTGCATTCAAGGCCAAGGGTTATTCGATTTCCACCATCAAGGCCGTCGGGATCACCAATCAGCGCGAGACCACCGTTGTGTGGAACAGCCATACTGGCGAACCGCTGTATAACGCCATCGTCTGGACTGACACACGGACACAGTCCCTCGTGCGTAAACTCAAGGAACACGAAACTTCCGATACACTCCAAAGCCTGACGGGTCTGCCATTATCTACGTACCCATCAGCCGGCAAGCTTCTCTGGTTGCTGGATAATGTGCCGCGAGTTCGCGACGCGTACGAAAATGGCTATCTCTCCTTTGGTACCATCGACGCATGGCTCATCTATAAGCTTAACGGGGGGCCAGACCGTAACGTCTTTGTGACCGACCCGTCAAATGCATCGCGCACAATGTTTATGAACATTCACACTCTGAAATACGATCCTACCCTCTTTGCCTTCTTCAACCTTGACGGCGAGAAACTCCACCTCCCCCGCATTGTGCACTCGTCTGACCGGGAAGCGTACGGTACTCTAGCCTCGACTGAACTTGCCAAGACCCCTATCACCGGGTGTCTGGGAGATCAGTCTGCTGCGCTTGTGGGACAAAAGGGGTTTTCGGCTGGCCAAGCCAAAAACACCTACGGCACGGGATGCTTTTTGCTGTATAACGTGGGAGAATCGCCAGTTATATCCACCCATGGATTATTGACCACGGTTGCCTTTGATTTTCAAGGCAAGGTTAACTATGCTTTAGAAGGCAGTATCGCGGTGGGTGGATCAAGTATCAAGTTCCTGCGCGACAACTTCGAGTTCATCAACGACTCGCCTGACATCTCGGCGCTCGCAGAAACCGTTGAGGATAACGGAGGGTGTGTTTTTGTCACAGCATTCAGCGGTCTATTTGCTCCGTACTGGATCGACGATGCTCGAGGCACCATTTTCGGCATCACCACCTACACCAAGCGTGGACACGTCGCGCGTGCCACGCTCGAGGCAACCTGCTTCCAGACCAAGGCCATTCTACAGGCCATGGAAAAAGACAGTGGTCACAAGCTGAAAGAGCTTGCCGTTGACGGTGGCATGTGTAATAGTGATTTGGCAATGCAGGTAAGTTTTATTAGTTTTTTTTCATCCTTGATCGAAACTCGCAACCCACCGCTGACCCATTTGGTACAGACCCAAGCCGATCTCATCTCCATTCCCGTCAAGAGACCAGCCATGCGCGAGACTACAGCACTAGGTGCGGCCATTGCGGCTGGGCTGGCGGTCGGAGTATGGTCAAGCATTGACGATATCCAGACTACCAACACCGAGGGTCAAACCGTCTTCAACCCCGTTATGACCAAGGATAAAGCAGAGAGCATGTTTGCCCTGTGGGAAAGGGCTGTGACGATGAGTCGGGGATGGACAAATTGAGCTGGGACTCAGGGTGGTAAAATAATATCAAGCTCTTGTGTTGGATTTTGTGTACTTCTGTATGCATTAGTACAATTGTTAGGATTCAGGGCTCCGATTGGCTGCAATTGGCATAAATATGCTTTAAACACTTCTCACTCTACTTAAAGCAATAGGTTTTTCCAATTCTAGAACCTAACCTGGTAGAATCTTTAGGTGCGAGGAGTAGCTATATTGAGATAAGATTTCTGCTCCAAACTCTTAGCATTAGATATGCTTACGCGCCTGAATAAAAGGAAACATAAAAACCATACTGTCTTCAGGGTACGCAATCCGCCCTACAAACGACATAAACGACTTCAATGTTAGGGCAGAGATTTGACGTACGAACGTATTAGCCAAATAGGGTTAATTATATCGCTCTAATATACGTACATACCGTGATTTTACAATGATACTCATAATATACCTAACGGATCAGCCAGTCAAGCACTAGGCTTGGAGAATGTTTTTTGTTGTTCTTGTACCTATTCAGCCTTAGCTATTTCTAGCCCGGGCTGCCAGGCAAAGCGTAAAAGCGGCATATAGCCCTAATAAGGGCCTCCTGCGGTCCGGGGATGTCCTATCTATATCGTCTATCTTGATCCTTGCCTTTATTAGAAACGTGCTGTGATAGCTGTCAATTTATATGTGATACATTTCAAATGTTCGGGAACTAACTGTCAACGGACATATTGCGGTCTAGATGATTCCTGATAATCATGTCATTGAGGGCTACTAGATAGTTTTATCTTCAGGTTGATTAATGCGTTTTCTCGAAAAGGTCTGATTTGCAATAAGAGATGGCAAATTTACCGAAAGAAGAACTGTTTTCCACAATCTAACTGGGTTTAATATGGTGAAAACGTGGCGCCAGCCCATGGCTAACCCGTCACTCGAATTCCTTTATGTTTCATGTTATATTGCATTGTGCATTGATTCATTTGCTATGCACAGTTCGCATACTGAAAAAATTCAGCCGACGATCACTTCCTCAATTCTTCCAGCAACGAATAGTCCTTGTTGATGGAGATCCCGGTTTTCAAGCAGCGGTGCGGCGTGACAACTCAACAATCTCCCTGGAATGAAAATTTCACAATCCTCGTGGAATGAACCGGTAAAAGACAAGCCTAGACCTCGAAACGGCCGATGCAAAATGTTCGGGTAATCTGAGGGTTTGTTGAGGAGCAAAATCGCGTCGATAGATACGGCGTCCTGTGACCCCTGTCTCAGCTCATGCTCATCCAGGCGGCACTTGAACACCTGTCGAGCTTCCTTGTCAATGAGAACAGCATGGCCGTTGGCCGTTATCGTACAGCCCGTCCATTTCTAAAAGCGATAGATCCAGTATTTGCCGCGGATTCCCTTCTCGGTGATCCTTACAGCGTCGTACTTCCATTGCATCGGCGCCTGGATGGTCTGTCCCAGCATCGTCCGTGGGAGGCATCGAAAGCCAGGACTGGATAATTTGGGATATTCTAGCATCGCTATATCCTTGGGTACTGCGCCAACTTGCAACCAGAATTCTTTGACGCGGTCTTCGCCGGACAAGTGGTCAAGTTTAGAGACATCACCTCCGAGAAGAGGAGCGATTGCAAGTAGTTCGTCCTCTCGTTTGGAGGAGTCGCGCAGGGCCAGCATCTGGGCAGTCTGACTTATTTGTAGCTTCATGCCTGTTAAGTATGGGATACTCCGCAGTTCTCGCAGAAACAGTGAGTGGATGGTGTTAGAGGGAATTTTACGGCATACTTCATTTGCGTTCCGGACCTCGTCGATGGAAAGCTCGGTCAACTCCGCCAGGCTTTTCAACGCTTCGTCAGTCAACGGGTCGTCTGTCCCTTGTAGAACATCTTTGAAAATTGATGAAAGCTCCGCGAGACCATCCGAGAACAAGACATAGAGCTTTTTTGAGAGAATGGCCTCTTGCAAAGTCCACAGGCGCCGTGACCAGGCACAAGTCAAGAAACGAAACATGACTGTGTAACCAGTTCGGTAGTCCTGACTGTGATACATACCCTCATCCAGTACGATAGTCAGAGAAGCTTTTGAATACACCTGTTTCATCTTGACGATCGCCTGTTTTCGTACGTGTGAATCGTCTGGGATACACAGAGCGTCAATCCAGAGGTACCAGGGCGTCTCATGGGACTCAGACTCTGCCCAGATCGTTGACGCGGTGTAGGCGAGATTGGCAAGGTGCTGAACTTGACACCGAGGTAGGCCTGTTTCTGAGGATCCAATGAGGCCGTCGGACCACACATGCGAGATGGCAACGAATTTCATTCCTTCTCGATAGTCTCTTACTGCATATGTTCTCAAAATATCTCTCTCATATTCGGGAATGCCACTTTTGTGTGCTACCAAAAAGACCCTCATATCGATTACCGGAAAGCTATCCCCGCTGATTGATTCAACGATTCGATCGTAACCCGGGGCCACCCTGATACACTTGCAATCCGACTGGCGGTGTTTAGCTTTCGCAGTTTGCACATCCATATTGTAAGCGATGCACTTATCCTCTGAACATCCTTCATGTCTCTCTATTGACTGATCTGTGGCGGGGAAACAACAAGCATATTCGACAAAGTGCAAACTGGCAGAAATCTTTAACAAGGTTTGGTACATTGATGGACACCAGCCTTGACTCAATAATCTACCACGCAATTGCTCTTCCATCCCCGGCGTCCGACGGGCCATAAGCGAGGGCATTGCCGGTCCTTGCTGCAGTTCGTCGGGTATGATCAAAAGTAGATGCTCGAGCAACATCACTGACAGCCGAATTATATCATCGATTGCGGATTCTGTGCTCTCAGGTATAGACATGTTACTTCTTGTGAGCGCTCCCAAATGGAGCAAAATGGCCTCTTCTTCTGAGAATGTTTTCCTCCACCGTTCTCGCCACTTTTCAATCGACACTCCGAGACCTAGTATCCTCAATCTCCATGAAATCTTCAGACCCCTTAGAAGCGTTGTATTGATTACCCGCCCATCGGGTGTTTGTTTTAAGAATCCCGAGCTCGAGTAGGAATCGGCTATTGCGGATTCGATCACACCTAGGAACAGCCAGGACTGCACCAAAGGCAGTGCCTTGTCTGGATTGGAGAGGATCCAATGTATGACTTCGTTGGGCTGTGAATATGGAAACCCGCGCACAGAGAGGTATTGATCAAACGGGACGACAGGGTAATGTTGAGTCGAGTCATGATCTCCCCCGAGCCAAGGGACGTCTTGGGTTGAGTGGCCAAATTGCTGTGCTTCCTGTGCGGTTAGGAAATAGTCCATTGTAGTAAAATAGTGTAGGAGTCGTAGAGTGATTTCCTGTATCGACAAAGGCTCGCGTCCCCGACACGATGATCTGAAGATATGAGAGGGTCACTATAAAGCGGAGATATCCTCATTGATTTCCAAGGTTAAGAACAGAGCCTGTGAGGGGATTCATCATGAGGCTGAAATTCTATAATTAGGTACTATGCATAGGGATATTTGGCAATGCAGTGGCTTGTTACAGGAATTTACCACATCCATGGATGGTAAGGCTGTCCAAATAGGATGAGGGGCATCCTTGTCGCATTCGAGACACTGTGCGTCTAGAGCTTGTCTTACATTTCAAATCAAGAGATCCATGTCAAGACGTATTTTGCTTGGAAAATCAAAGCAAAAAATGAAAATTTCCAACTGAAATTTAAGTGCGGGTTTGCTGCTGAAGAGGATATTGAAAGTGGAAGGGTTTGAAATGGATAGTATAGACTGGCCAAGAATCTAAGTATACCTATAGACACCCATGGACAATTTTCAGCCCATCAGCCACCTATAGGTCGTAGTCTGACTGTATTAGTGGTCGTCGGGCTTGCTCGAGGCTCTGGAGTGACCGTATATACGAGATACCTAGACTGCAAAGAATCCTTCTTACCTATTTAGGTAGGTACATGTAGGGCTAAAAGGTCTTGGTCGGCGCGAGGGGATCTGTACTGCTATATGATAGTTTGGGCTATAGAAGAATGTCTAACCTTTCTCATTTTCTTTTTCCTTTTGACTCAGTACTCCTGTAAGGAGAATCAATTCGACAGCCATCCATCCTAGCGAGTATCATGAATGTCAACGTCTGAACACCTAGGTACACAATCAAACCATAGAAGAACAAAACGCTGCGTTATGTATTATGCAATAGATGATTATATACTCCATAGCAACATAAACCGATTCCAAAGAAGCAAATAAGAAGAGTAGAAAGGTAGGTAATCTTGAAATTAAAAATGAATGACAAAAAAAGTAATATGGATAACTGATAACTGGGATATCTTCATGAGGTTCGGCCGTAAATTCGTGTCCAGCAAACAATGACGCCTTATGCAAATTGTGATATGAGAAAAGCAAATGGGGAATATGGTCTATTCATAACCGGTCATGGTAAATCAGACGGATGCTGAAGGGTTTAATGTCTTTTGTATTTCTGTAGAATATTATTAGCTTGATGTATTAACCAGGATGCAGGGGGGGCAACTCACATCTTCAATTCTTCGTCGATTAGTCGGATCCAATGAGTTTCCAGCACCAAGCAGAGTCTGTCCAACCGCACGTGTAGCTCCAATGGCAGGTCGGAGGATAACAGTAGGTGCACGTCGCCAGACTGCCTTTGCAGCTCCAGCGGCACTGCTGCTCTCCATGACCTCGCCGGGAACAGCAACAATGGCATCTCGTGTCATGAGTAGATCACGCTCAAGACTGCGGAATGCACCTCGAAGACCCTGGACGACTCCCACTGGTTGATCAGCATAGTGAGATATTTGTTTCTTCTCGTCTTCATCGGTAGAGTCGCCGTCTCCTTCTCCGTGTGCCGTTCCAGGAGTTGGGGCACTGAGGAAGTCTTCGGCACTCTGGAGAACTGTCTGAGTTCCTATCGCTAGCTTGGCTCCCAATTTGATCAATTCGTTCGTGGTGGTCTTTGCGAATGAGAATGCTCCTTTCTGGATGCTACGCACAATTCGGCCGTCTTTCTTATACTCGCGCATAGGAACAACGACCAAATCTTTCACGCCGCTTCCAACGTTCACAAGGGATCGAATGGGTGCGAGACCGGCCAATACACCTGGTAACTGATTTCGCTTGATATCGGGCATCCAAATATCGTTCAATGTCTGACCAAGTCTCTCGAAGCCCGAAACGCCGTATATTATGACGTGTCGCATGACCATGTCTGCCTCATCAAGAATGAAGAAGTTCATGAACTCGGTTGTGCGTCCAGAGCGTAAGCCTGCATAATCAACTCGTTTGGGCTTAAAGTCGAGCTTCACTCGTACTGCATTTACTTCGACGCGCTGTAAGAAAGGAGTGTCACCTGGCGAGCTAGGAGCAGGTGCCGACTCGTCTTTGAACTCAAAGAAGCGGCTCAAAAAGTCCAGTGCATCTTGGTCGACATGAAGTCGCAAAGGTAACACGGTAGCCTAGAGATCTATTAGCATTTGTCCTTTATGATTAAGTCAGATTGAACATACCTTGAGGACAATTTCAGATGCCGCCAATTCCGCCACAGGTTTCACATTGATGATCTCCAAATGCACCATGCTGGTCCCACTTTCACGCACTCCAGCATCGTTCATGTATGTAGCAAATTTCTTCCACGTCGACGTCGGGATATGATCAAAAATCTCCAGGTCATTCACTCGGACGTCAATCGTACTCTGTGTCTCACCGGCATCCGGCGGAAACACGACAAAATCCGCCGAAATTCCCTTCAGCTCAAAGGTCATCTTATGATGCTTGCTTCGTGACAGTCGTAACTTCTTCCCACGAGTCGAGGAAGGTCGATTCTGATGAGAAGTGTATCCAGTGACTGTGGTTGACGTGATATAACTGCCAGTTTCACTTGCCATATCATCAATGTCATGGTTGATCGCACGAGACAGCTCACGAGGGTCCTTGTTTGCAGGTATACCGATGTAAATAGAGTTGAAAAGAAAATCACCAATGACCGATTCTTCTTCATCCTCTTCCGGAGAGAGTCGACTCGCAGTCTTTGCACGTCGTTCTGCAGCTTTCATCTCAACGTCCTTAACGGCTTTGGAGATTGTATCTCGAGTGCGTTGCCAGTCATAGCCGTCAAACAGATTCCAGATAAAGTGTACATCACGAACCCTAACCCTCAACGGGCTACCATGAAGCTTGACTTCATTCGCGAGCCCATACGTATTTTGAGTGGTGTTCCATCGATGAGCGGTGCCACCAACCGTTGACTTCCTGGCAAAATGATCATCTTGAAAATCAAGTCCAGTCACACTTGTAGAAACATTATATTGAGAGTGAAAGCTGTCCATGAGTTGTCTGGAACGAGACATATCAGCCATGGGATCCATCATACTTGCGCTGATCGGCCCTTCTAATCCAGGTTCCTGGGGATAGAAATCGCTGACATAGTCGACCTCGTCGTCAAGAGCACCGTCGAAGTTGTCTTCAGCTTCATGAACGGATATTTCTTCGGCATTGGTGACTTGGTCGGTCATGAACGCATCGCCGGTGAATGAGCTAAGCATATCTTGCAAAGGCATGACCTCGGTACGATATTTGAGCGTGGTGCTCGGCAATGACGGCGGAGAAAGACCATTGAGAAGGCTAATAAGTGTTTGAGTGGAATCAGCACACGTTTCCAAGATGAGTAAATCGTCTCTAAGCTCTACATCGACAGACTTGTCGCCAACTGCGTCAGGCGGTTGAACATTAACTGAGAGCACTGCCGACGATATGTAGGAGACTGGGACAAAACCCATGTTGCCGAGTTTGTTGACTTGTTCCTCTTGACTCTCGCCCATGGTTCGACGACTTGTACTGTCACCGCTGCCAATCAGTTGCACGTCGTCTATAATCATCAATGTAGCCTTTTTGGTTTCAAAATTCGCCTCGAAAGGCCCCTTATCTTGATTGATGCATTTGAATTTGGCATAGGTAAATACTACCAACCCTTTCGCAGGCATGTCACGTGGGTTCAGCCCAACCACACAATCTCGTAGGGAAATAGCGAGCTTAAAAGGCTTTGTATCAGGCTCAGAGCCACTATACTCCCCAAATGATGGTCCATGAAGCTGCGGCGCGTTTATTTCCGTTAGATTAGCCACGGATCTGGCCATTTTTGCAGCGAGATCATCAGGTGTGGCATCATTTCCTAGATCGAGGAACGCTATTATCGAAGGCAAGGTATATTCCACCCTAAAGCCATGGAGTTTGACTTTGACGGTAGGATCCATCTCATCCGCGATAAAACGCACCATCAACATGGGCAAAGATGATGACGCGTGGGTCTGACCCGTAGCAATATCGAGAGCTTCACCTATAAGTTCCTCGGTGGCATTTCTGCTAAGCGAGATACTTTTCACTTGAGCCGCAATCAGAGACGGAATGCTGATGTGAGCTAATTCGGTATCTTTGGTCGCTAATCGCAGTTCCCCTACTCTCTCGTTGACATGCGTATGGCTCTCAAATTCACGTATGAGTACAAGTGTCATGACGCCGGGTCGGTCATCTTCAGGTAAATACTTGGTCACGCTCGATAACCTTGCAATTTCGTTGGGAAGGTCGGCTAGAGGCTTCAGTTCTTCAATGTCGGGAATTGACAGCTTGGCTGTTGCGACTGTAACACGGAGAACGCCGCCCTGTCTTCGTTGTCGAAACAGTGTATCGAGCATTATATCGTCATCCTCCTCGTATTTATCCTTTGAAGGCGTAAGCAAAGACAGCAGCCGGTCAAGGTCGACTTCCTTTGGCGAATACAGGTACTCGATTCGAATATTTCCGATACTGAGCGTTGCTGGGCGTTCTGTGTAGTTGTCAAAAAGTACAGGCCCAACGATTTTAGCCTTGTCGATCTGGATACCGATGCCTTCAAATCTGCTTACTGCCTTGACTGCAGTAGTCGTCAAATGGACACGACAAGCTTCACCTACAAGATCAAGTATAATACCATCTAGCCTAGCGTTTATCTTCCAGGGAGCAGATGTTGTGGTGGGAGAAGGGATATTCGGAGGTGGAACTCCTTCGAAACGCACACCACGAGCCGGTTTTTTCACAGAATCTGACACATCCCCTCGGACAGTTGAAACAGAGGCCATAGAGCTTCCTAACTCCATTAGGGTGCTCAAACCGCCGAACCATCCAAAGATCTCCTCCAATTTCTGTATATTGAAATTGATATGCAATGGTAAGGTAGCAAACTCGACCTTGCCGGATGATGAAGTTTTGATGATAGTGAGTGTAACATCACGAGGAACAGACGTTCGCAAATCCCTGATGGATTCTCTCATCTTGAGATCCTTGTTGAAGGAGATCAGGGGCTCGGTTGCGCATCCAAGAACAAATTTGGTCACATGGAGTTGGAACTTCATCGTGTCATTTGTAGATAGGTAGTCAGAAGTAACTGATGATATTTGCGCCTGCAGGATGACATCTTCTCCGGTAGATGGAGTAGATTGGGACGATTCGGAAATTTTCTCTCGCGCATAGTAGGAGACACCGGCCAAGTTTTCCAAGAATTTGATCGAACACGATTGAAGGCCGAACTTGAAATGCTTGTAATCCGTCGACGACGAGTTCTGATTGTTCTTCGAAACATTTCCCTGTGGATGTTCAACATTAAACGCGGTGATCACCTTTTGACTTGCCTTAACAAGCAACCACCCGGTTGCTATGTCAAACTGGACGGCGGTTTCGCCGACATCAATGACTATGGCTGTTGATGAATTCCCGAAGGAGAGAGGCCCCATTACTTCTTCGTTTCTGTGGCCTGGCTGCTCACCGCTATCAATGGCGATTGACGAAGTGATAGAGGTACGGCGCATGGACGTGGAGAAGTCCATCCTCGAACTTCCAAGAGCATCACTACTGATTGATTGGGCAATGGTATTGTCGGGACCCTGACGCTGTGGTTGTTCCTGACGCTCCTGTTGAATACTATCGACGTTCTCAGGTACCCAAACCGTGATTCTGCTGATATCTATGATCTTGCGAGTAACCTCAAGTTCTTCAGCGTGGGTCTTAATATCAGCGCTTGTGTGATGTTCAAAATCTGTGTGATAAGACTCTCGTGTCGGGGTTCGCGGGGCATTGTCATTCTCATTCATAAAAGTTGAGGTTTGAGCGCCAATCTTTGGAGTTGAAATTTCCGCCTCTTCATTGACACGAGTCATTGGTTCGTTAAATTTCTCTCTCTCGTGGGTCGGCGATTCAAAGTTTTGTGAATCCCAGGCGCCAGGCATTGCTGGCTCTCCATGACTGGAGGTCCCGCTGATAGCACTCATATACATGCTCGATGCCTCTTCATGAGTAAAGAGTTTCGACTCTGACATCTCGGCAGGTAACGATCCAGAATTGGAACTAGTTTGGCTGGATTGACTCTTCACGTCTTCTTCTGGAGATGAAGGAGTAGTCGGCAGGTCAGCATAGTAAGATTGTTGAACCTGTTCAGGTGAGAACGAACGGGATGCCTTTGGAGATGACTCAAATTCCGCACTTTGCCCTAGAGGCTCGTAAAAGTGGGTATCTTCAACATTATACTCGTGTTGGCTCCGAGATTGAGGTTCGTCAAAGTCGTGCCAGGTCTCCACTTGCGACGAGTCTATTTGAGGACTTTGCGGCCTCGGAGTACCAGTATCTTCAGGCGATCGCGGCGGTAATTCAGTCGAGTCTTCAGGATCATCAACGAACTGCGAGTGAAAAACCTCGTCAAGGTATCCAGGATTATCCAATATCTCCTCATTAAACCCATCAAAACGACTTTCCGAGAGTGAATGAGATTGATCATGATATGTGTATCCCGCCTCGCTGTCTGCGTCGGAGAATCGACCATCTAAAGAATCAGTGGAATTTTCCATGGATCGTCTACCTGCTGCTGTAGGAGTTGCAGACCGCTCAAGTACTTGAGAGCGATCCAATATCATAGACTGCGTAATGCCTGGCCCCGAGCACTCAGATATGGAGGCTGACTGTGATGACGAAACACTTCGTGCTTGTCCGATACTTCGTCCAGGATTCGAGGTTGTGGTCGAAGGAGAGGACGGCGCAGCAGCGAATCGTGCATAGTTGGAGAATACAACAGGATCGGATATGAGGAGCACACGTATCGAATCCAACGTGATTTTCCTGCCTATCGCGTTCGGTGGAGCATTTTGACCCTCCGGCTGAGTAACACAGCCTATCGATAACTCGCCAACGACTAGTGACGCTGTCAGCTGGTCCGGTTTGTCCGCCGGAACTCTCTTTATGGGCCCATCTTGGGGAAGGTCCATATCAATGCGAACGTTGACATTGTTGACTTTAATTTGTAGTCTGCCTATGACTCCCTGCAGAAAGCCGGAAATGAAGCTAGGGAGTGAAACCTCCTCATTGCCAAGGCCAACTTCATCCTCATCGCTTAGGGAACTGGTCGAACGCTGGAGGTATTGGGATTGCGACGAGATTGCTGCCTCGATTTCGGCTCTTTCTTCCCTAGGTTCGGATGCAATAAACGATTGCGCTAGATCGTTGGTCGTAGGCAGCGCTGGTCCATCGCTTCGATCTGAATCTCCGGGAGCCGGTGTATCTTTTCCCGATTCACTTCCATCCAACAGCTGTATATGCACATTGACACCGTCGACTTCGATAATTATCCCGCTGCTGTAGATGTCGGCCGGTATCGTCACTCTTATTAGTGATGCTCGTGCTTTCAGTAGCTTGCATGTTGCCGGTAACCGGAGGATCGAGGTGAGTTTCTGTGTGAGATGAAAAAGTGTCAGCCGAAGATATCCCGCCGTCGAAATACTGTTTGTTGCCTGCGAAGAGATGTTCACTTACGTCTAACCTGAGACCCAACTCGCGTAACTCAAAGGTACTCCTCTGTCCCCATCGTATACCCAGACTATCAAGGTCGATAGCCTCGGTGTCAACCAGCTCAAGTCGAGAGAGTGCGTATCGCAGCAACCGCTTTTGCACAAACGACGGCAGGAAGTAGTCCATCGCGGCTCGTGTCTTCCGAACCCCAAGCCGGGTGAACGGCTTCCTAATTCATCTGGATCGAATAAACAAGGAGGGATATTGTTGAAACGTGTGGTTTGATATATATGAGATGAAGCTCTGGGCCGGGATCGGGGAGTAGGATTTCGAAACGCACGCTACGATCGAAAGGACACGCTTTTGATGGCTGATTTCGTCTGAAATGAGGTGATCTTGCGGAACTGGAGGCGGAGAGCGGAGTAACGATTAAAGATAAGGAAGCCGATAAGCAGGACCAAGCCCCTCGATAGGTATGGGCTTCTTGTGAGGTTGTCTGAACAAAGGAGCCAAAACCTCAGCCCGCAAGTGCTGGAGAAGGTAAGTTGAGGATAGGAAAGAAGCACTTGAGACAACAAGTGACCTGAGTACTGAAGGAAGGAAGGTACGTTAGGTTGCCAGCAAAGCGGAGTGCGTCACGTTGCCGCGGGTCACGGCCTGAGGCCTCATCTACTGTTCCGCTGCCACTAGGCCGCTTTAGGTATAGTCAGCCAAATGCAGTTTAGCGCAACTTAGACTATCCGCATGAGTCATGTCATTCAGGGCCTCAGGCCAGAACAAACATCACCAGATTTCTCTCAAGGCATAGCTTGGACTCTTGGAGTCATAGTACTCTAATGCTTCAAACTACTTCGGTGCTGGGTAATACCTGTAGGCATGAATAATCTTCGTGCCGTTTTGCCAAGCGTTTCCGCCTTTATACAGAATGTGTTACATTGATAAAGGCAAGCTTTGTATGTTTTATATGCTTTGACAAGATTGCTTCATATCGGAGTTTCATGAGATTGTCATTATTGAGATGGAAAGTATGGCTGTGTATGGAAAGGTATAAATAGTGAGATGTTTCCCACAGCTGGTACAGATTTTAGACAGACAAGCTAATCGGCATGTTCTAGCTATCAATGCTGAATCGAGCCTCTCGGTCTGGTAAACCCACTTATCACTCAACCTTGGAAGATATAAATTCACTTGGCTACTAGTTGTTTGACCCGCTCGTGACTTGGAACCCTACCTAGGTACCTAGAGGAGTTGACTATTCAATGTTCTGCAGACCAGACATCTTAAAGCCTGTGAAAGGGTTTATTGAGATGCCTGCCTATAGCCCATCTCAAACAATCACTGCAGTGGTTGTTTGCTTGCTACAAAGAGTTTTTTAATCAAGCAAGTCCAACAACATGGATTTATTGTTACTGGAATGGCTTCAAAATTGCCGTTCTCAGCAGGCGGCTGCTGAGCGAATATTGACGGAAAGTTCCTTCTCCCCTTTGTTTCGAGCACCGTCTTCTGCGTATAATTAGCTCCGCTGGAAGACCCCAGGAGTGTATAATCTCATTTTCTAGCAAAATTCTCCTTTCCTCCAACATCTATCCATCTCTCTCACACACAAATTAGCACTAGCGAGCAAATTCCTTGCTACTATCCATCATTAGCATATCACTGAACTTTTCTTGCTACACCATGCTACTGTGTTGTTTCCACAGAAAGGGCCGCGGGGCTCACTCGAAGAGCAGATCGGATGAGGGCCAGGCCGGCGCTACTCCACCAAATCTAGAACTACATGTACTTGCCAACGCGCCGCAAGCAACACCTCAAAAACCCGACGATCTATGGTTGATGGCAGAGCAGAAGCTAAAGAAAGATGAAAAGCTGGGCAGAATCTTAGCCGCAGCTTATGATATCCTCGAAACAGATTTTCAGTTCCGAGTTTCGTCGAACACATCAGTTTGTGACCAGCTTTGCAATTTTCTTGATGCTCAAGCTCGTGAGCTAGAAGAGAAAAAGTGGATGATAAAACTGGGCGAACACAGCATTGAAGTACAGGAGCTGCTCAAGAGGACCTTTCAAAACATATTGAAGCTCAAGGAAGTTGTCAATACAGCAGCGTCAGCAAGTGCGCCAGCTGCAATAGCCTGTGCTGGGGTTATGGTTAGCCTTCAGGTAAGATCCAACTTGTCGATTATTTTGTTGTTGTCCACCTTTCTGACTATGTAACTCGTAGCTTGTTGTGCAAGCAGTCGAGCAACATGAACATCTCTTACAGGGCCTAGAGACCACCTCTGCTATGCTCCCCCGACTTCGTCTTATGGAAGATCTCTATTTACACCCGAGCGCCAAGTTGACCCCTCAGTTGATCAATGAATTCACTGAGACCCTGACCTCGATATACTCCAAGGTCATTGAGTTCCAAGCTCGGGCGCTTTGCTACTTACGAAAACACTCAGTCTCCCGGCTCTTCAGAGACTTGTTCAAGCAAGACGGATGGGAAGATTTAGTGCAAGATATGCAGCGACTCGAAGACTCCGCAGAGAGTTTTACTTCTCTGATGGAAAGCGCAGAATTACGGAAAAGGCTTGATGATATTCAAGATGCATTGTCGAAGGATCAAATCTGGCGAACCACTTCTGAACGCGACGAGAGGGTGAAGCGTTTGTTCAGGTTGTTCTACACCTGTCCGTACAGAGACCGCAAGGACAGGAATAGCAAGCATGTGCCTGGCACGTGTAAATGGTTTACCAATCATGTTCGATTCCAAAACTGGGAGCAAAGCAATCAATCCGGTCCGTTATGGGTGTCAGCCGATCCAGGATGTGGAAAGTCAGTGTTGTCAAAGTTCTTGGTCGATGAATTTTTTGTCAGCGGCCACAGAAGGAGAACAGTCTGTTATTTCTTCTTCAAGGATGATTTCGCTGATCAGAAAACCGCCGCCAACGCACTATCGGCAATTCTACGTCAACTCTTCATGGCACAACCACATCTCCTACCAGACTCAGTATTAGAGAAGTTGGATACAGACGGTGATAAACTGGTCGAGTCATTTTTTGACTTGTGGGATATTCTAATCAGCGTCGCAAGTAATACGAAAGCTGGCGAGATCATCTGCGTACTGGATGCACTGGATGAATGTGTGGAAGCGATCGAAAGCAGCTTACTCAAGCATTGACCACCTTCTATTCAGGAAACGTCAAAACGCAGAATCTAAATTTCCTGCTCACAAGTCGGCCCTACGATCACATACGTCGCGGTTTCAAGGAACTGGAGGACCAGCTACCGACCATCCATCTAAGTGGTGAAGGAGAGACTGAGATCCAACAAATCTCGCATGAGATCGACCTTGTCATCAAAAAGCGGGTTGAGGACATCAGCAAGAAAAACGACCTGCGGCCAGATGAGTGTTCATATCTACAAGAACAACTTACATCTGTTCCCAATCGTACATATCTCTGGGTTAGCCTGACCCTTGACGTTGTCGAGAACATGACTGGCTTCACGAGGGGAAATATTCGAGAGGCCATACAGAATCTGCCGCCAACTGTGGATGACGCTTACGGCAGAATCCTCGATCGGAGTCCTGACAAACTCAAGGCCAGGAGACTGTTACAAATCATCATTGCTGCAGAGCGGCCACTATCATTACGCGAGCTCTCGTTGGCACTGGCATTCAACGCCGGACATCAATCAATTTCAGATATCCGGGACGAACTCGAGACTGATGATGGAAGATTTAAAAGAACAATCAGAGATCTTTGTGGCCTCTTCATTGTTGTGATACATGGAAAAGTTTACCTGCTTCATCAAACGGCGAGGGAGTTCCTAGTACCGGACATTCACTCACCATCAATGTCGCCTAATGATTCTTCAAAGAAGAATTCCTGGAAACATTCCTTCAAGCTGGAAGACTCCCAGAAAGTTCTTGCGACCGCTTGCATGTCATACCTTCTGACTCAGGATATACAATCAGATCCTTTTCACTATTTTCTAGAATATGCGGCACGTTGTTGGCCGTCCCACTTCCGCAGAGCTTTTAATCAAGACGCACAGGAGGCCGCCAGACTAGGATATCGCCTTTGCCAAACTGGGTCCAATGTTTTTGCAACTTGGTCGAAAGAATTTAAGAACGAGCTACCAAGTGATTGTACCGCTATCTCAATAGCGTCTTACTTTGGACTGACGGCCATAGTCAGACTTTGCCTTGATACTGAAATCGAATATGTCAACTCCAGGGACCCATTGGGTCGGACAGCTCTGTCGTGGGCTGTAATAATGGGGCATAACGCAGTTGTGAAGCTACTTCTGGATACTGGGAAGGTGAATGTGGAACCTAAGGGATATTTTCAAGGTCGAACTCCTCTGTCATGGGCTGCAACAATGGGGAACGAGGAAGTTGTGAAGCTACTTCTAGAGACCGGAAAGGTGAACGTGAACTCCAAGGATAATGATCGCCGAACGCCTCTATCATTGACTACAATCGGAGGACACGAGACGGTTGTGGAGCTACTTCTAAAGACCGGAAAGGTGGACGTGAACTCAAAGGATAATGATGGTCAAACGCCTCTATCAGTGGCTGCATTGAATGGACATGAGGCAGTTACGAAGCTACTTCTAAAGACCCGAAAGGTGGACATAAACTCCAAGGATAATCATGGTCAAACGCCTCTATCAATGAGTGCAACATATGGGCACGAGAAAGTTGTGAAGCTACTTCTAGAGACTGGAAAGGCGGACGTGAACTCCAAGGATAATGATGGTCGAACTCCTCTGTGTTTAGCTGCATTTAAAGGATATGAGGCAATTGTGAAGCTACTTCTAGACACTGGAAAGGTGGATATCAACTCCAAGGACAAGTACGGTCGAACACCGTTGTCATGGGCGATGGAGGAGGGTCATTGGGGAGTTGTGTCGCTGCTAGAGAGATACAGTAGACCCTAGCTAAAATGAACAGAAGCCCCCTAGGGCCCTTTTTACTATATTGGTATCAATTTAAATATGATTCATATGAATATGGAGAGTGCTCCGACCCATCCATTGATTATTGATCAAGCAGGTTATTAGGGTGCTTCCCATTGCCAAATGTATCAGAGTCTTTAGATATCAGATTCTGACGTTGGAAGGCCGTCTGTTCGTTATATCCCGGGTCTACTGTCTACTGTATAGCATTGCGTCAACCAAAACTCATATTCTTGTGGTTGACGTGTAAGAATCGACGTCGATGAATCAGTTTGTACCTCAAAGAAGAGATCTTTACTTTGCTCGACGACTAGTCGAAAAATAAATCCATATCGGAAGCGTGGTTTTTTACAAGTATTAGGCAGTATCATTATGTTAATCTCATAAGGAAAAGCATGGTCATTACTACCTAGGCAGTCCGAGGACAAGCAGTGCTGATGGATGTAAAAAGTATGTGTATGAGTAATCCCTTCCTATTGATGATTTATGCGTGACATCCTCCGGCTGCCATGCTTTCGACATGACTTCCCACAGCAGGGAGGGAAATTACGATTAGCTTGGGCAATCTTTCAGCCCAACCCTAATGGTTAAGTCGCGAGCCATCATATACCTGTACCCTCGAACTTGGACTAAATCGTGACTTTCCATAAATCTTTATTTCAAGTTTGATATGGCTTGTTCTCATGGTATTGATGGGCATCTTGGTAGTATCAGAGTAACCTTGGAAATGAATTGAATTACATGAAGGTCATAAATGCATTGCATCAATTATGTTACTGTTGGGCGTTGATGAGAAGCAGCACTCCTTCGGTGAACTCCTGCCAATAGTACCATCAAATGTCTGGTAGCAGCTTCTTTGATACCTATTTTCGATTCCGCCTTGGACGTTCCAAATGGGTCAACATACATTTTCTCCCCGCTCTCATACATAGCCTTCCTAACCGAATCGTAGGCACGAGCAAGTGATATGACAGGCCGGATAACAACACTTATATATCCCTGGGCTAGTGATCACTCAGGTATGTGATAAGATAGAGCATTTAAGTAGGGCAAACACTCATACTTGATCTCTGTCCGACCGAGTAATAGATAATTTTGGTATCAACTGTGTTCGAATTATGTATCATAGAGGAATGGTTGAGATGATCAACTGCCCAGCTAATCATCAACCTCATCCGCAAACTCCAAGACAACCCATTGACAAAACTTCTCAAAATCCTGATACCATTCCTGCAACCTCTCCGCTTTAACTCCTTGGCCAGCTATTCCTTGTTTGATATCAGCTTGCCATTCCTCAGTAGTCTGGTCTTCGAAGCAGCTCCATCTGATAGAATTCTCGGCCATGGTGGCAAGTCCCGACAACCCCAGATTCTCAAGACCTTGAAGGGTCTGCCAGAAATCGTGCGTAAGTCCGTTTTTGCCATGGCCAAGTATTGCAGGATCGTCGTTGTTGAGGGAGACGGGTACTCCGCGGGACAGTAGGGCGGGAAGAGAGTGGTGTTTGATGGTGCTTGATAGGCGGAGTATCTCGTTGGATATGGGGCAGCATTCGACAAGAATTTTCTTCTCTTTGACTAGGTTGATTAGTAGTGGATGCTTGTAGAGAGAATACCCATGGCCGATGCGTCTCGTGCCCAGTAAAATCGCGTCGTAGAGATTTTTATCCGTCTCGTCGCCATCTCCAAGGCATTCGCCGGCGTGGAAGAAAAATGGTATCTCGACACCTTCTTCTGCACAAACTTTCCGAAACCAGAATAATAGAGGCACCAAATCCGCAAGTGTTCTCCCCTTATCTTCTTGACCGACAAGATCAAATCCGCATATCATGTCCGGATATTCATGTTTGGCAATTATACACTGCTCCATGCTATCCACAATGTCTCTATTGGAAAAGGCTCGAACGGTCGTCCAGATCATCCTTGCGCCGTAGAAGCCTTTTCCTTCTTCGCTCTCCTTGAACTTTTCAATTTCATCTTTGAAAACTCGAAAGAATTCGACAAAGTCGCTTTCTGTCTTTTCGCTTCCCGTCTTGCGCCATTCGAATACAAATGCTGCTCTGAAATCGACGTATTTGATCCCGTCTTTTGCCAATTGTCCGAGCATACGTCGAAAACAAGGCCGAAAAATTGGCTCGTAGAATATGATAGACTGCAAAATCGGGAAAATGCGCTCGAATATGCTCCATATAGCATTTACACCATGGTGATGATAATATGAATGATCCGCCGTAAGCATCATCCGATCCTTCAGCCATTTTCGAAATCCTTCTTCCCCTCCCTCAGGAAATGTAGCGGCAGACTTGCGAATATGGATGAAGGAAGTAGGTTCATAGTCTTTGCTCCATATCGGCTCTTTATTTTCGGACTCCTCTGGTGAATGTGGCAAGAACTGGAAAGTGAAAGGAGCAATTTTAAGGTCATCCTTGGTCAGCAACGGCGCCGGAGCAGACATGTGTATCCCCGGCGTCTCAAAAGCTTGATCAATCAAAAAATCGAGATCAAACATGGCGTCCATATGAGCATGCAAAAGAGCACCCTTGGGCATTCGTTCGAGAATTTTCCATAATTTCGTCTGTTCCATACGTTCGCGGGCGACAGTAAACATCATCCCGGGATACAACAATTCATCGTCGGGGCTTTTGTCGTCCTTGGTCCATATTTCACGAAGCTCTTTTGCGCGGATTGTGGATACGATTTTGCATGCTTCTTGTGCCACGGCTGACATTGAACTGCGGAATGCAAAGTCTAGAAACATACGTCAGCGGGATTGTTGTCTGGGTACCATCTCGGGGAAGAGAGGTAGTGAGAAGGACAAATAAAATTATGCAAAATCTGACCATGTCTCTGTTTGTGTTCCTGCTCTATGAGTGCGTTGCGACCGTTGAGGTACTTTTGGATAAACGGATCGTCGACCTGAGGAATTCCTTCACTTTTCTCCCATTCGATATCTTCCTTGGAGCGAGCCATGGTGAGTGATTTTGTATGTCGATGTTGATATTTACAACTCCATCACTTTATATACATGGAGTAGCAGTTCTCCTTGCTCGCGTGCGATATAGACAGAGTAAAGAATGATCGATCCCAGTGCCCATTTGTGATGTGTTTGTTAGCACGACGCGTCAGCCAATCGGAGATTGTCGATTTTGGATCAGTCTTGTGATGTCTTCGAGAAAAACTATAAATAAGGGCATTGAGCTGGTACTTCGTCTAAAACCTAATCGTCTATTAATAGCATCTTCTACCTTAAGCTTCAAAAGAAAAGATAATATTATATAGATAAAAATCTTCTTTTCTTTCTTTCTCTAAGTCTTCTAGCTTTTATTAATACTTATAGCACTATATTAGATTTATATTTTTAAAACTAGTACTATCTTTAATACTTCTAAAATTTATAAGATATAGATTTTAAATTCTTTTAATAAAATTTCCTCTTCTAATCTTATATATATTAAAACTAATACTAGTAGTACTAATATTATTAAAATTTATATAGCCTCTAACTCTTTACACTATAAAATTTAGATTTAAGAGACTAAAATAATCTTTTTTAAAGAAGAAAATAGTACCTAATAATTTACTAATTTTAATAGTAATAAAAAACTTAATTTAATCTATATTAAGATATTAAATACTAGTATAGATTATATTAAGATTTATATTACTTCTAAATTCTTTATATATTAGATATAAATCTTAGAGATAGCTATTATTTTTATTAAAAAAAATAATAGATAATAGTAGCTGATTAATTTTAATAATAATAATAAATTAAATTTTATTTATATTAAGAACTAGAATATTAGTATAGGCTATATTTAAATATATATTATTTTAAAAGTATCTAATTTTTAAATATATATCTAAAGACTAAGAGGTTCTAATTACTTTTATAAAAGAAAATAATAGAATATAATAGCTTATAAATTATTAATATAGTAGATATTTAAACTTTGCTTATATTAAAGACTAAAATATTAAAATTAATAAGATAAAAATTTATATTATATTTAGTACTTTTATCTACTAGACTTAGATATAGAAGATATTAATAATATTTAAAAAAAAGATAGATAAAGTTTAATAGTTTATTAATTAAAATATTAATAATATTTTAAATCTTATTTTTATTAAAACTAATAATATAGGTATAAATAATATTAAGGTTTATATAGTATTAAAAGTTTTTTAAATAAATATATTCTAATAGTATAATATAGAGAAAAATAATTTTATTATATTTTAAATAAGAGAGATATTATAAGCTTAAATCTATTAGTTTATATTAATAATAATATTGGAGAGGGAGTAAATTATAAAATTTATATTCTAAAATAATTATATGTTTAACTATTATTCTTAAGGCCTAACTTTAAACTATTTATAAGATAGTTTAGTATTTTATATTTATATTTAAAGCAGTTTCTTATTTTAGTAGTGATTTATTTAATAGTTATTAAATTTATTTAATTTACTTTATTTTCTGCCTTGCTCATGAAATAATTATTAATTTGAGAAGTAGCCAATCGGCATTCCATTCAGGCCTTGCGTGCTAGCGTGAGCGTGGCGTATACAAGCCTGCTGTCAGCTTATCCTGATTAGTTAATTTGAGGCAAGCACTAGTTAGGAACTATTAGTAGACTAGGGAGCATAGAACAATTATAAATACTTAACTATATCTATAACAATAATAAATAGTAATATAAAAAGACTTAAGAGCCTAGTTCTTTTCTTTTTAGCTATAATTATCTATTAATATATCTATTTAAATAAGTATAATAGTTATGTCGGTTCATGAGCCTTATCTGGCTCTAGGTTATACATACATACACCTAGTAGATATAGCTATTGTAAGCGCGCATGCGCTTATATACATATATATACACTTTAAGCTCTTTATAACACACTATAACACTATATAGATCTTTATTATATATAATTTATATATTATAAATAGCTTTATACTTTTATTAATATAATCTCTAATAATAAAGCTTTATATCTAGCCTTTAAATAAGATTATCTATATAATTATAAAAAGTAGCTATTATATAATTATAAGTGTCAGTTCGTGAGCCTTATCCGGCTCTGGGTTGTACGTACGTACACCCAGCGGATATGGCCGTTGCAAGCGCATGTGTGCTTATATATGTACGTATGTACTTTAAGCTCTTTATAACACACCACAATACTATATAGATCTTTATTATATATAATTCACACATTATAAATAGCTTTATACCTTTATTAATATAACCTCTAATAATAGAGCTTTATATCTAGCCTTTAAATAGGATTATCTATATAATTATAAAAAGTAGCTATTATATAATTATAAGTATAGATATCCTTCCCTATTAAATAGTTTTAAAAACTAATTACTAATTTAATTCTATTTAATTATATTAATTAGCTTGACGGGTGGGTAGCTTAGTGGTTAGCTACTCATGGCCGTCCCTGTTACGGAGCCTATCTATCTGTTCTGGGGAGGGGGGTTCGAATCCTGCGCTCATCTATAAAACTACAAAAAACAACCAAAATAATAGTAGGGTTATTATTAGGATATGCATATATAATAGATTTAGTAGTTATTATTAGTATTTAAAGGTATTAAGGGTTCCTATTTTATACTAAAAATAACTATTTTATATCTATTAAGTATTGTATATAAAATACTTCTATTAAGCAGGTCCTCCTTAATCAAACTATAAAATATACCTATTTCTAAAATATCTAGTATGTTTAAACATCTAGATATACCTATTGAATTAATAAACTAGTCTATCTTAGGATAGCAGACCTTGCATAGTCTCAGTTACTGGAAAAAGGTCTCTAAAATGGAAGCATAATAATAATAATAATAATATATTAATTAGCTTATTCTTATAGACTTATTAGATTAGCTTTATAGCAATCTTAGCTACATCTAAGACCCTATAGAATTAATACTAATTAGTATACGCTATAGATCAACTTTCTATAATATACTTTACTTTATTATAGCTTACTCTAGTATATTATATAATTTTCTAATATAAAAGGACTAAGAGCTTATTAAGCTTACTCTATATTATTACTTCTTCTTGCTTTTTATATAATATATTAATATATATATAATCTTACTTATATATAAGCTCTTAGTTAAGATTTATATTCTCTTTAAAAAAGCTATATAATAATATAAATTTAAAGTATACCTTAGCTTTATATTTTAATAATATTTCTATCCTTCTTTTTTTATAATTTTTATATTATTACTTTACTCTTTATTTACTTTCTTCCTATTATTTTCTATAATAATACTATTTACTTACTTTTAATTACTTTATATATAAAAGTTTTTATAACCTTTCTATTAATTATATATTTATTTTTCTTATCTTATACTTAAAATAAGCTTACTATAGATAACCTTATTTTACCTATTATTTAATCTTAAGTTTATTTTTATTTATAATTTATACTATAGTAAACTACCTCTTATAAATACACTCCTAAAGACGACTAGATAAGAACTTTAAACTAATTATTATATCCTAGTTTATTAAATATATTAATATATTATACTAAAACTATAAATAATATAAATAACTATAAATATATAATTCTTTCTTATTTTCTACTTAATAATACTATTTAGAATTACTTACTTATTAAGATAAATAAAAAATAAAGTTAAATATAAAAACTTTTAGCTTAATTAAAAAACCTAATTTAGAGCTTATTAAGTATATTATATATAAAATATAAGAATATTTAAATTTTTATAACTATAACCTTTAGCAATTAATAAATAAAGATTTTAAATATTAAAAACTTAAATATTTTTATAAAATATTAATTATTATTATAATATACTTTAAAAAGCTAATTTATACTAATAGTATTTTCTTTAATTATAAGATTCTTTCTATAAATGCTATTAATACTATTTTTATAAAAAAGTATAAACTAGACTAAAATAAAGAATAATTTAAGAATTTTATAATTACTAATAGAAATAATATATTACTATAATTAAAAGAAAAATTTATTTATCTTCTTAATAAATTAATATCTCTAAAACTATTTCTAAAGTTAATATATTTAAAACCTTTATAGCCTAAAAAAGCTAAATTATTAATACTAAAGAAAAGCTCTAATCTAAATTAATATAAAATATATAAAGTATCTATAAAATTAAACTATATACCTATAGTATTATAAAAAAATAAAGTAATAAATATATTATTTTTTCTATAATACTATACACTAAATAATATATTTATATATTAATAATAAAGCCTATATCTAGATCTATATAATAAAAAGAAAAAATATATAATAAACTTTTTAATATAATTATTAAAGATTTATAAAGAAGATATAAAATATATTAGATTAAAGAATACTTTTAATTAAAAATATAAAATCTTTCTTAATTTATACTAATATATTAATATATTAATAATAATATATATTTATTAATTTATTTTCTCTATTATACTTAAAAGAAATATTTTAGTATATTATTATACTAAATATAGCTATTAAAAATTAAAAAATAAAAAGCTTAATATTACTTTAAAAAATTATTTTAAAAGTATTAAATAATAATAATTAAAGAAGAATCAATAGTCTATAATTATACTTTAATATATTATTAAAAATAAAGATAATAATAGAAAGAAGCTAATTAAATATCTTAAAATTATACTTTAAAAGATTTAATAACTATATTACTTTTTATTAAATAATATTTAGAATAATACTATATATTATTTTAAATTTTTTAAAGCTATATAATTTTATTTTATATATAATTAGATAATAATAAAATCTTCTCTTAGTATCCTTAGTCTTATTTAAGACTTATAGTTTTATATTATTTAATATTAAGATAAAATAAATACTACTATTTACTATATATTTATATAATAGATATTAAAGTATACTATATAAATTATTAATATTATAGATTATAATTATAATTAATATATTATATTAATAATAGATATTAATTATTCTCTATACTAATCTTAATAAATCTATAATATTATATTTATAAAAAAATAGGTTGCTATTTAATAAAGTATATTAAAGCTAAATATAAGAAAATAAAATAATATTTCTATAAATATATAAATAAATATACTAATTATTATTTTACTAAATAAGATAGAATTAAGAGTAATAATAAAAAAAAATCTAATACTTAGAAAAATATTACTAAAGTACTTATTATTAAAGAAGTAGATAGTTTATTAGCTTATTATATATTTATTACTTCTTACTTTATTTTTAAAGTATTATTAATATCTAAAAAAAGTAAATCTATTACTTAAGAATTAATAGAATATACTATTTATTACTATATTAATATAGTATTAATATTAATAAGAAGTAACTTTCTAATTAATTATTTAATTTTACTATATAAATAAAAGGAAATCTTAATTAATTAAAAGCTATACTATAAATTTTAAATAATTAAGCTATAGATAAAGCTATATTCTATTTTCTTAATTAAATATTATATAAAAGAAACCTTTTAAGACTTTCTAATTAATATAAAAACTATAGATTTTTTTTTAAAAAATTATAAATAATTTTTTATTTATAAAAGAATTTATAAAGATGTTATTCTTAATATATTAATTATATATTTTATTAATATATAATTTAGTATTAAAGAATATCTTTATTTAATAGAATTAATTAATATATATATATCTATTAGCACTATATAATTCTATATTATAGAATTAATAATATTATTTCTTTTTTTACTAAAGGATTTAGACTATTTTAAAGTTTATTTTAATAATATATATAATATATTTATTAGACCTATAAAAAGCTAAATTATATTAATTATATAATACTTTAGTTATTTTTTTTATATAAGATAAACTTATAGATTATATCTAATTAAATTATTTAATTGTGAGAGCTGACTTGAGCTAATGCTATTATAAGATTAAAACAGCTAGTCTAAAGGCTTAGTTAGTTAGTGCCCTTAATCTAAAGTATTAAATAAATATTTATTATATTACTTAAGTATTTATTAGAATATAGTTACTTAGAGATAATAAAGCTATTTTTAACTTTATATACTGCTTTAATATAGCTATTATATATATAGTATACTATAGTACTTATATATATAAAATATAAATCTTTACTTTTATTAAAAGTAAAGAATTAAGTAATTATTTTTATATTAATTTTATATATATATATTTATACTATCTTCTTTAAAATTATTTTTTAAAGTTCTCTTAATATTTAATTTTATAGGTAATTTATAGTTTATACTATCTTACTTACTTAAATTTATATTTTATTATTTTTTATATTATAATTACTTTATCTATAAATCTTTTTATTAAATTAATTACTATAGTAAATTTATACTTTATTTATAATTATTTTATATTTATAGAATTTAATAATAGTAACTACTTTTTTTTTAAAATAATTAACTATTAAAAAACTGCTTTTAAAGTTCTTTAAAATTATTTTTAAAACGTAAATTTCTAAGATTTTTAAATTTATAAAAGACTCTTTTACTATTTAAATATTATATTAAAAATATTATATAACTACTTTATTTCTTTTAAAAATTACTATATAAAATCTTTAATAATTAAAATTTAAAAATTAAGTATTAAAATATAGTTAAGAAGTTATTTAATAATAAATTACTAAAATATATACTTTTAGAAAAAATTAATTAATTTTAAAAAGCTATATCTTTTTCTTTTTTAAATAACTTTTTATAATCTTAAATAATATATAAATTAATATTAATAGCTTAATATTCTAATACTATTTTAGCTCTATTATTAACTATTAATTATATTATATATAAAAAAGCTTTAAAAAAGCTAATATTAATATATCTTAAATCTAAGAATTATTATAAATATAAGTAATAACTTAAAAATATTAAAAATAACTTTATTAATTATAAATACTTTAAAAATTAAAAAGTAATAATTATTATATTATAGCTTAGTAGTTAATACTAGACTTAATAGATTAAATATAAAAAAACTATAAATTTATTCTACTTTATATTTAATAACTTTATTAAATAGATAAAAGCTTAGATTAAAGTTAAAGCTATATAATTTATTAATATATTTATTTAAATAAATAGACTTAAGATATTAAAAATAGGAAACTTATAAACTTTTTATATAAAATTTTCTTATAAATATAATCTAAGCTATTTTAAAATATTAATAAATAATAATAATAAGATTAAATTTTTTATTATAAAGTTTTTATTTTAACTATAGCTTAAAGTAATAAATAAAAATAAAATCTATTAAGATATAATTATATATCTTAAAGAAGTTACTTATTTATAAAAATTATATAAAAAAGAGTAAAAAGCTATTAATAAACTTTTAAAATAGTAGTATAATAATAGTAGTAATTTAAATAATAAACCTAAAAAAGGATACTTTAATAAAAACTAAAATAGATAAGATGGTTATTATTATTATTAATTTATTATTATGCTTCTATTTTAGAGACTTTGTACCAGTAACTGAGACTATGTAAGGTCTGCCATTTCCTAATTACGGAATGGGCTTGGGCTAGCTAGGTTAAATACATGAATAGAAATAGGTAAATTTTTAGGAAAATAATGAGAGACCCCCTACAGACTAGTATGAGTATAATAAATCGAAAGGAAATAAGCGAATGTGGATAGATAAGATAGTTATAAAGTGTCGGAAACTTCGGTCGATACCGTCGGAGTATAACTAGGATAGTTATATTAACGGAAGAAGTTAATATATTCTGATGTACGAAAGGCTGTATGAGCGTAAAGTCTTAAGAAAGTAAGGCAAACTGAATATCCTGTTCGATAGAAGAACGTATACTCAAGTTATCACAGTTAATCAAAGACAATAGGGAAAACTAAATACATGGTAAGTGAGTGTCCTTATATATCCCATCGCGAACATAGCCATCATAGCGCTTTTCGTTTAGTTGATATGCGCGCTATGTTCGAGTGAACATATCACTTGCTTAGTACTCTGCTATGCCTGCTATGTTACCCTAACCCTAAGGTTACGGATAATCCTTTGTTCCATTATGCATTAGTTCCCGCAGGGATCAGTCTAATCTATTGGCTGTGACGTTTCTAATCTTCTGACAATCCCCTCCTTTGAAGGCTGACGTCTCGACAGCTCAATAAATAGTCTGTGTCTCCCATCCTGCGCGTAGGTAGATTCTGATTTCCAAAATGCTCGTGTTGTGGTACTGAGCTAACCATGTCGTCAAAGTCAAATATTCGAAAGGATAACCTCGCGTTGCGTATTGAGCAATCCGGTGTTCAATTGCTGATTCCTTGCGTTCGGTGCGCAACTCTGGATAGAAAGTGCATCAAATCCGAGGTTTCCAGTCGTTGTAGCGAGTGTGTCAAAAACGGTCGGTGCAAGTGTGTCGATATGGCTTCATCCGATCTTGCGTGGAAGAAGTTAATTGCGGCACAAGATAAAATTCGTGCCCAACGTCAAGAGGCTCGAGCAAAATTGTTAGAGGCGGCTGCTCGCTTGGATCGTCTTGAGAAGCAAGATGATCTCCTCCGAAAACGCGCGGGTCAATTTATTCAAACAGACATAAAAGATGTTGAAGAATTGGAAAAATTGGAGGAAGAGGAAGAGGCGAGAGAAAGGAAAAGGCTGGAGGAGGAAGAACGGAAGGCTTCGGAAGAGCGTGCAAAACTAGAGGCAGCGCGCAAAGAACAAGAGTTGATTGCGTCGATGCTTAATTCTGGCGATACCAACGGCCTGGTCGTGGATGATTCTTCCTGGCTTGCTTCTTTTTCTTTTCCAAACCAATCGTTGCTCGATACTCCTGAATCTTATCGTGGCAATTCAAATTCGTGACGGGTTCCCATGAATCGTCTTCCAGTGAGTATCCTTTCCATCTGATCAAGTAGTAGATCTGACCATTTTCTTGCTTGCGGTCTAGAATCCTTTCTACTTCGTATTCTTCGTCGTCTGCTTCATCGTTTCCGTTTTCTGGGTTTTTCGTTGGTTCTAATAGCGATATATGAAATATTGGGTGTATGCGCATTCTTGCCGGTAGTTGGAGTTGATAATTGTCGTTTTCGAGTTTCTTCACAATTCTGAATGGTCCGTATTTGACTGCGTCAAATTTGTTGCTTGGTCGTTTTGTTTTAATGTTGAAATTTTTTGATCCTGGTGTTCGTCGTAGAAGGTAAACCTCTCTCCCTTTTGTAAGGCTGGCGCGTCCTCGCGTTTCATATCGTAATATCGCTTCATTTTCTGTTCTGCCCATTGAATGTCTTTAGACATCGTATTGTGCATCCGTTGCATATGCGTTGCCTGTAGTATTGCTTCGTTGGATCTTCCGTCTGTCGATATGGAAGTCCATGTCATTCGTGGGTATCTTCCTAGATTGGCGAAGTGCGGTACTTCTCCTGTCGAGGTGCTTTTTGCGTTATTCAATGCAAATTGTGCCAATGGTAGCAATTCTACCCAATTGTCTTGGTTCCAATCCAAATAGTGTCGTAGGTGTTGCTCAATGAACTGTATCATTCTTTCGGTTGGTCCATCTGTCTGTTGGTGGTTTGCAGTTGATAGGCTATGTTCAATTCCACATGCCTTTGTAATTGTCTGCCAGTATTTTGATCTGAATAGCTTATCTCGATCCGAAATGATCTTGGTTGGCAATCCAGTCCAACTGAATACTTCTCGTAGCATGAGTATTGCACATTGTTCTGCTGTTAAATCCTTCGGCGTTGGTCGTATGATGACATATCTCGTTAATCTGTCAACAATAACGATTGCGTCGGTGTATCGAATTCCGGTAATTGGATCCTTCGATTCTGGTAATCCCTGTATGAAGTCGACTGTAATATATTCCCATGGCTTGTTTGGTATTTCTGGTAGTTGCATTTTTCCATAAGGTCGATGGTTAATTGGCTTGTTTCTGTTGCAACTGTCGCATTGGCTGACATATTCCGTAACTTGTCTTCTCATGTTTGGGAAATAGTATTGTCGTTGTATCTTTTCCATAGTTTTGTCGATCCCTTGGTGTCCTTGTAGTGGTGGATCATGGTGCGTTCTGATGATTTCCGTGATCATTGTCCCTGGGACAAGTATGGACCCATTCCATACAGCTAATCCTTTCTGTAGTGTCGCTTCTTTATTTTTCAATGCTGTTATAAGTGTCTTATCTTTGCTGGTAGCATCTGTCATTCGCTGGTGAAATCCTGAGTCGGTAACAGTGATTGCAGCGGCGAGTACTGCTTTAGTATTATATCGTATACCATCTTTGTCTTCTTTCAGAATGTTGGTTTTTGGCTGTTCAAGACCTATAGCGTAATCCGGTCTTCTGCTGAGGGCGTCTGCAATAACGTTTTCTTTTCCTTTGATGTGTTCAATCCGAAACTTGAACTTTGATAAATATTCGGCCCATCGTATTTGTCGTCCAACTAATTCTTTTGTCGTCGTAAAGTATTTGAGGTTGTGATGGTCACTTTTCACAATTGTTTCTTCCTTGACTCCTTGTAGATAGTGTCTCCATTGCTTGAATGCTTCGACTATCGCAAGTAGTTCTCTGTCATGAACGTCGTAGTTCCTTTCTGCTGTGGTGAATTTTCTTGAGAAGAAGGCGACGGGTCTCCATTTTCCTTCGTCGTCTGGTTGCTCGAGAACAATTCCTAATGCATATCCTGATGCGTCTGGTCGTATCAAATGTTGTCTGTCCGGATTGTGTAGCATAAGTATCGGTGCTTTCTTGACTAGTTCCTTGACGTTGTTGAATGACTTCTCTCTTTCTTCTGTCCATTCAAATTCCAAATCTTTCTTGAGTAGTTCGGTCATCGGTCGGGCGATCTCAGAGTAATTCTGGAGATATCGTCTGACATATCCACTTGCTCCTAAAAATCCTTGAACGTCCTTAACACATGTCGGTGTTGGCCAATTCAATATTGCGTCCATCTTTTCTGGTTGAATCTTCAATCCTTCTGGCGTATAAATCATCCCTAAATAGTTGACCGTGGTTGTGTCGAATTCACACTTCTTGATCTTGAGGGTCAATCCTGCTTTCATTAGTTCAGTCATTACTGCTCGTACATGGTCATCATGTTCTTCAACGTTCTTGGAGTAGACAATGATATCATCAAAGTATACTGCAACAAACTTGTTAAGAAACTTGATTAACACATGCGTCATGAATCTTGCAAATTCGGCAGGTAATCTCTTCAATCCCATAGGTGCGACTACCCATTCGAATAATCCCATATCCGTAAGGAATGCTGTTTTCCAAATATCTTCTTCGGCAGTCCTAAGGTTGTAATAACCCCATTGGATGTCAAAGACTGTCATGATCTTTGCTCCTTGCAACAGATCTCTTTTCTGTTCCTGATGCGGTGCCTTGTTTGCATCATCAATCGTTCCGTTATTCAGTGCTCGGTAATCGATAACTAGTCGTTCTGTTCCATCCTTCTTTGGCACAAACATTGGTCTGCTCGAGGCTGGTCCTCGTCCTTCGCGTATATATCCTGCAGCTAAGAATTCTCTGACAAACTTGTTTTCCAATTCTAGCTGGTCTCGTGATTTGTGCGTTTGCTTAACTGAAGGTGGCGTGAATCCTGGTTTCAATGGTATCCTTGCTTCATATTCCTTTTCATGGTTCGGTAACCGGTATTCCTTTTTCACAAATAGCTCGATAAAGTCGTAGTACTTCTTGGGTAACTTCGCGAGTACCTCTTTCAATTCTTGTTCGTAAATTTCTTTTGGTTTCGGTCGTGTCTGTGGTTGCTGCACAGGTCGCTCCTGTGTTGTTTCTTCTTTTGCAAGTCGCTCCTGCGGTGTTTCATTTGTCTGTTTCCTAGTAGGCTGCATCACCTTCTGCGCCTCTTGTTCACCTGAGCTGGCATTTTTCTTCAGCCCTGCTTGCGGAAGGTTATTCCCCAATCCTTCTCGTAAGCTCGTGAGTTCTTCGTATTCTCCTAACTTGGTTCGTAAGATTCGGTTGTCAATAGAAACTGTTCCAGTTGTCCAATCAATAACTGGGTTTTGCTCTTGTAACCATGGCATTCCTAGTACTGCGTCGTATCCGGTTATTGCTGTAATGTCGAATGAAATTGTCGTAACATATGGTCCTGATGACATAAGAATCGGTTCCGTTTTCTTCTTATATCCTTCCATGATTGGTTCTCCGTTGATGCTAACAATCTCGGTCCATTGGTTTGTCTCATGGTATCGGAGTTGTAACTTGTCTGCTATATCGGGGCTCATATGATTTCCGGTAGCTCCTGAATCCAAAAGTATTCGTAGCTTCGTTTCCTTGATTTCTGCCAAGATAATGATCGTTCGATATCTTGGGTCAATTGTCGCTGCGATCAGGTGCTTCGTCTGATGTCGATCCATGTAGCTCTGTACTGCTCGGACGTGTTCTTCTAAAGGGTTCACGAAAAGTCCATCGTGGTGAAATTGACAGAACACTGCGTGACATTCTTGCTTGGATAAGTCTGAATGTGCTGGATGTCCACTTTCCTCGTATACGCACTGGCATTCCGGGTTTTCTTGAGGGCATGTAAACTTTGCATGTAAAGCAATGCCTGGTGTTTTCGGAAACCATTGGTTGATTTTCTTGCTGAGGTGGTGGAATTCGCATCCATCGTCGTAGCACGTTGTCCAATGTACTTCATTGTGCATACATCCTCCTAAATTGGGATAGTGCATGCAAATGCAATTCGGTACATGTCCTAATTGTCCACTGCATAGTCGATGTCCATTCGATTTGGATATTTTCTCGTAAATGGTCGCTAGGATCTTGTTGCTCTGTCCATGTGTTGGGCAGTTTCGGTATGTCCACTCGTGACATTTTTTGCACATCTCTATGTGTTCTTTCCAAGTGTGTTGAGATTCTTCCCAGCAGATTGCTTTCACAGGCATGCAATTGCATAGGTCATCTCCCTGGTTCCGTAATTTGTTTATCTTTTCTTCAGTAACCCATGTTGTGTTGTAGCTGCGGTTACTCTTGCAGGTTTCCTTGTTGTGCGTCTTGTTCTGAGCACAATCGCTTTTGTCGGTATATTCCTGTTGAGCTCGTCCTTGTCTTATTTCTGCGAGTTGTTCTTTAATCTTTTCATAGGGGTCCAGGTGGGGTTTCTTTTGGTCTCGATGCTCGGCTGGCTGACTTATTGCCTCTTCGTCACCACCTTGCAACGCCAATTGAGTATGAAACGACTCAATCAGTGAGGAATCTTCATAGTCAGTGCTCTCACTGCTATCTTCCGGTTCTTCTTTATCTGGTTCGTAACCTCCGGGATAACTGTTCTTAGGTGATCGGTTCCGTACCTCATGGCTCTGCTTATTCCTCGAAAGCATGCGGTGAGCGTCCTCGTGCGTGGCCATAGGTGCTTGGATTTCTACGTCATTGACATTTCGTATAGCGCTTTTCATCTTCGTTGTCATTCTTCGTTGTATCGTTGTCGCGATTTCTTCTTCTTGGTCCATACTGATCCTTTTCATTTGTCGTCTTCTTGGTGCTTCTTGGTCCATAGGCGTGTCCAATGCTTGCCGTATCTGTTTCTGTAATTCTTTCTGTCTCTCAGCTTGCTGCTGTATTCCTTGCTTGTATTGTTCTGGTAATTCTTCATCGGTTTCTGAGTATTCATCGGTACTGTCTTCTTCTGGGGTGTATACGTGGATGGCTGCTGCAATTTGTTGTCGTGATCCCTGGTTGGCCGATCCAGAGTTCTTCTTTGGCTTGCGACATTTGCTTGCAAAATGTCCTGGTATTCCACAGTTAAAGCAGGCTTTCTTTTTGATGAGTTTTTCCTTTTCTTCTTTTGTCAGGGTTGCATTCATTTGCATAATGACATCTCCGTCTCGGTCACGTCGCTCTTGGTGTGATCCTCGTGGTCTTCCTTCGTTCATTCTAGGCATTCCGCCATGCTTTCTCCAGATCTGAAATTCTTGTTTCTTTCTTTTGATTTCAAATAGCTTATTGTCGATTTTAACGGCTGTTTCAACAAATTTATTGAAGTTGTTTGGGCGATCCATTTTGATGAGTTCAAACTGGACTTCTTCTTTGAGCATGTTTTCGAATAGTGCAATGAGAACGTCGTCGTCGTAATCTAATGGTGCCGTAATTTGTCTGAATCTTGTTGCGAGCTGTTGAGCTGATCCGGTTTGGCGCAAGAAACGTAGCTGCCTTTCAGCATTTCTAACTTCGTCGATATTCCCGAATGCTTCCTTTAGCTTGATTTTGAAGTTCTTGTAGCTCATAAAGATTGTTTTTGTTAAGTCATCCCAGTCGTCTTTGTCGTCAGTTGTATAATAGTCGTCGAGTATTGGTTGCATCCATTCAGCTGCTTCGCCGGTAAGGCATGATGCAACGAAGATGATTTTTCGTTTTTCGTCCCGAATTCCCTTCTCGTCAAGGTGCATTTCCATGTTGACAAGGAATGTTTTGAGCTTCGATCGAGTTCCATCAAAGTTCATAGGCTTTGGCATCTTCATCTTGAACTGTTCGCTGTCGTTAGTAGTACTGACATTGGGTCCCATTACCTGAGCTTCAAGTTGTTCGATATGGTCAACTTGTTCCTGATTTTGCTTCTCAAGTATTTCGACATGACTGGTGAGGCGATCCATGTACCCTTCGAGCGTCTTAATTCGTTCCATAGGGTCAAGCTCCTCCTGCTGTTGGGTTGCTTTACCCTTGGTTGGGATGGTAGAAGGTCCTGGGGCGTTGGGTGCCATGTTGATCGTCGAGTTAAGACTTCTCTTTCGCAATGAGGGTCTTTGATTGTCGGAAACTTCGGTCGATACCGTCGGAGTATAACTAGGATAGTTATATTAACGGAAGAAGTTAATATATTCTGATGTACGAAAGGCTGTATGAGCGTAAAGTCTTAAGAAAGTAAGGCAAACTGAATATCCTGTTCGATAGAAGAACGTATACTCAAGTTATCACAGTTAATCAAAGACAATAGGGAAAACTAAATACATGGTAAGTGAGTGTCCTTATATATCCCATCGCGAACATAGCCATCATAGCGCTTTTCGTTTAGTTGATATGCGCGCTATGTTCGAGTGAACATATCACTTGCTTAGTACTCTGCTATGCCTGCTATGTTACCCTAACCCTAAGGTTACGGATAATCCTTTGTTCCATTATGCATTAGTTCCCGCAGGGATCAGTCTAATCTATTGGCTGTGACGTTTCTAATCTTCTGACATAAAGGTAAAAAAGATAATAATTATAAAATAAAAAAAAATAATTAAGAAGATAAGTTAAAGTTAATTTATTTTTATTATAACTATTAAAGATATAAAAATCTTAATTATAGAATAATTTACTACTATAATAATAGTATTTTAAAGCTAAAAAATAATCTAAAGTTTAACCTTTAATTTAACTCTTTATTAATAAAATAATAAGATAAAGAGTCTAATATAAATAATAATAATAACTAATAAAGAAATATAATAATTACTAATCTTAATAAATCTTAAAAAAAAATATATATATATATAATATTAATTAATTTATTTTTATACTTTTTAGAATTAATATATAATACTATAAACATACTTAATATTAATAAAAATCTTAATTTTATTATATATTATTTATTTAATACTACTAATTAGTAATTATTATAAGAACTTTTTCTTTTAGTAAAATTTATTAATAGAACTTTTACTACTAATTATTAGACATGGCAATAGGGCGGGTTGGGTCAGGTTTTAGGGGGGTAGGCTTCTAACCTACTAGGTTCAGATGCATGTTTTTCCTAAACCTAGCCTAACCTAAAAACCCTAGGTGCAGGTTAGAGTTTAATCTATAAACCTAGGTCTAACCTAGATTAGTTTAGGGTAATTCCTAAATAGGTTAGACTAGGTTAAAATAGGTTTAGATTTATATAATCTAGCCCTAATCTATCTAATATTTTATAAAATTATTAATAAATCTTAATTTAATAAATATTTCTTATAATTAATTAAATAATTAGATAAATATATACTATTTTATTATATTTTTTAAATTTATTTTTAATTTTACTTAATAGTTTTATATATTTTATAATATAATATATTTTAATATATTACTAGTATATAATTTATATTATTTAAATAGATTTTTTAATTTAGTTTTTTTATATATTATAAAATAAATGATTCTTATTATATTATAATATAGATTTAATAATAATATCTAAAATATAATATATTTATCTAATAATATTTATTAAATATAAAAAATAAAATACTATACTAAAATATAAATTATAATTTTATAATATAATTCCTTTTTAAGAATAGTATTTTTTTCTTATTAATAAGTAACTAGTTTAGTATTAAAAATTTTAAGCTTCTAATTAACTATTATATAATAATTTTAAAAAAAAATAATATAATTAGGATTTAAACTTTATTATAAAAAATATATATTTTATTAACTAGATTATTTAAATATATAAAATATATCCTAATTAAGAGTATATATTTAACTTTTAAATAAAAATTTCTAATATATTAAATATTAAGCCTAAATATAAATATTTTTTAATGCTAATTAAATATTTAAAATCTATATATCTAATTACCCTTATATCCTTATTTTTATTAATTAATATTATGATTTAGAGGGAGAATTTAGATTAATAATATTTATATAGAAATTAGATTTAGATATATATATTTATTCCTAAAAATTTAAATAAATCTATTTATTAATATAACCTATATTATAAAATTACTAAATCTTAATAAAATAAAGCTAGAATATATTTAATTAATAGTAGATAGTAAGCTAGTTATAATAAACTTATTTTAGTATTATTTTATTAAGGTTTAGGAATTTAGTAATTAATATAAGATTTTAATATTTATTTTTATATACTTTTAAGTAATACTTATATATAGAGCGCTTTTATTTTTTAAAATATTTTTATAAAAATAATATATTTATAAAGATTTATATTATTTTTATATTTTAGCTATAACTTAAGTAAAAAATAATAAAATTTAAAAATTTAGTAGTTAATATAAAATTTTAATATTTATTTTTATATACTCTTAGGTAATATTTTTATATAAAATACTCTTATTTTTTAAAATATTTTTATAAAAATAATATATTTATAAAGATTTATATTATTTTTATATTTTAACTATGACTCAAGTAAAAAATAATAAAATTTAAAGATTTAGTAATTAATATAAGATTTTAATATTTATTTTTATATACTTTTAAGTAATATATAGAACACTCTTATTTTTTAAAATATTTTATAAAAATAATATATTTATAAAGATCTATATTATTTCTATATTTTAACTATAACCTAAGTAAAAAATAATAAAATTTAAGGATTTAATAGTTAATATAAGATTTATTTAAAATATAATTCTAAGCCTTATATATATCTAAGTAAGATTTTTATTATTATAACTATTATTCTTAATAATTTATAAAAGAAAATAGATATTTATAAAAAATTAAATTATTTTTATATATTTTCTTAAGATTAATAAAAAAAATATTAAAATCTAGAGGTTTTATAGTTAATAAAAATAAATTATATATATTATAAATTATATATAATTCTTATTTTAGATTATATAAGTAATAACTTAATCTAATAACCTAAAAATAACCTAACCCATAGGGTTAATCTAAAACCTATGGGTTATTATTTTTCTAACCCGACCCACTTAGTAATCAACTTTTTATAACCCACCCTAACCCAATAGGTGCGGGTTCGGGTTGGGTTCGGGTTGACGGGTTGGGTTCTGCCATGTCTACTAATTATAAAGAGATTAAAATTATAATTTTTATTATAAATAATTATAGTTAGATAAAAATATATAATTAAATATTTATAATAATTAATATAATAGGATTTAATATAATTCTTAATAGGCTATAGCTTCTTTATAAAAAACCTATAATTACTAGCTTTAAAGATTATACTTAGAGATTCTATTATAAAGTATTAAAACTACTTTTTATGTTAATAAAATATTTTATAAAAATTATTAATAGAGATTTTATCTTCTTTTTTATTTTAAGCTTTTTTAAAGATAAAACTTTAATTCTTCTTAATACTTACTAAGAGTATAAAGATATATTTTTAAAAATAAAAACTATAAAACTTTCTTTAAATAAAATAATATATAAGATTAAGTTATTTAATAATTTTATTATATCTCTATATAGATCTCTTTATTTATATTTAATAATAGAACTTAACTATTTACTATATTATTTAAAAAAATATAATAAAAAGAATAGATTTAATTTTTTATAAGTCTTATAGGTATACTAATCTTTTTTATTAAAAAACTAAATAATAGTTTATAAATCTATATTAATTACTAAAGTCTTAATAAAATAATAATTAAGAATTATTACTTATTACTTTATATTAATAAAATATTAGATTAATTAGTTAGTACTAAAGTATTTATAAAGATTAATCTTTATAATACTTATTACTATATTAGAATTAAGAAAAAAATAAGTATAAGACTATATTTTATATTTATTATAGTTACTATAAGTATTTATAATATTTTTTAGACTAATAAATATATCTACTATATTTTAATCTTATATTTATGATAACACTGACGGCCGGAACACAAGTTTCAGCACTTTTTGAAAAATAGAGATTTTTACATGTTTTAGAGGGCCTTATAGGCTTCTTAGCATTGAGAAACCCCTATAGAGATGTCTTAGGGACTTCTAAAGGGCTCTAGAGTCTTTAAATTAATAGAGGCTAGGATAGGGGTTGTTAGTAGCTATCTACCTTAAATATAGAGTAATTAAGCCCTAGGAAAGCTGCTATAGTTCTTAGAACTAAGTAATAGCTAGGATTAATTAGTAAGATTAGACTAATAGATGGAAAGAGGTTTTTAAGATATATTACAAGCCTAGATAAGCTCTATTAATACTAGAGTAAAGTCTAAAAAAAGTTTAATTTTAAGACTTATTAAGGCTATATAGGGATTAAAAAATAACCTTAATAGAATTACTAACTCTAACTTTATAAGAAGTAACTATTAGAAATATATATAATAAGACTTTAGAGATATTAGTACTTTTATAATAATCTTCATCCCGAACCAACCCACCCATTGGGTGGTAACCCAACCCAATTTTCACATCAATTTACTCGCTGCATCGCATACAATACAATTCTCACTACGCACCCTATTTCACATCAAAATAATCGAGAAATCTGTTGTCAAAAATGCCTATTTTCGCTTGAAAAATTTTTTTATATTCGCGCTCCTGTAGGCGCTTAGGCCACCCCTCTAATAGTTCTTAGCTATACTAAAATAACACTAAGAAATAGCTACTATTAGCACCTACACTCTTAGCTACTCTCTCTTACTAGGCAGCCTCTAGGTATTAGTTCTTATTTATTCTAAATAGTCTTATAGGCACTAGATCTTTATACTATTAAGTACTCTATAGATGTTTTCTACTAAAAATCTTTAGGTAGTTTTTAGGTACTAGATCTCCTAGCTCTAGACAGCCTTTATAAATATTAAAAAGCTATTTAAAAAGAAATATTTTATATTTTTTTATTATAATAGTCTTTATAATCTATTTTATTAAGTAATTAATAAAATAGAGTTTATTTATTGCCTAATTTTACTATTTTAAGATATACTAGTTAATATTAAAATAGATAATAAATAATATTTTATATACTAGTAATATACTAAAGAATATTCTAGCCTTTTATTATATTATTTAGAAGTAATATAATATTAAGAAATTTAAGTATTTTAGAATAATAATTTAGAATTAAGAAGAGCCTATTTTTAGTAAGAATTATTTATAAAGCTTTATAAATAATTAAAAGAATAAAATTTTTCCTATTTTTAATAATATATAAAATAAGAATCTAATATTTACTATTATTTAATTTTTTTTATTTTCTTTTATTTATTTGCTTTTTTATTATATAATAAAAAAAGAGATTTAGAGAATTTTATATAAAAAATTATTTATTAATTTAGTAATTCTCTATAAAAATTACTATTTATTTATTTCTTATTAAAAAAATAAATATTTTATTTTCTATTTTTTTCTTTTTTTATTTATTATATAACTTTTTATTACCCACAAGTCCTATTCTTATATAGAAAGAGAAGGAAAATAAATAAAATATATATATATAAATATATTCTTTATATATTTATATAGACTATTATTTTATTCTTATTAACTTTATTTTATTTATCTTATTTCTATAAAAATCTTTTTAAAATAAGTGATATACTAGAAGCAAATATAAAAAATATAGAATAAAATACGGAAATTTCTTTTAATTCTTTATTTAATTTTTCTTAATCTAATATAGATATTTTTCTTTAAGAAAAATTAGCTTAATATAAAAAGAATTTAATAAAAAAGAAAATAAATAAAATTTAATAAGCTAGAGCTCTAATATTTAATATTATAAATATAGAAAATAGTGAATTATTAAGATTAGATATATATAATTATATTATTAAATTAAACTTTTTAATAACTAAAATAAAAAATCTAGAAATATTGAGCCCTAAAGAAATACTTTTAAATAATATAAATTTAAGAATTAATAAATTATTTACTAAAGAATTAATTATTAATAATATAAATTTAAAAATAGATAAATTATCTACTAAGATTAATAATATAGGTAGAAATATTTTTAATAATAATAATTCTATTATTTTTACTAAAAATATTAAATATCCTCTAAGTTCTAGAGGAGTTATACTAACTCTAAAAATATTAGAAGATTCTATTTATAATAATAATAATATTATTAATAATATTAATAATAATAATAATAGATTTCAAAAAGTTAAATCTAAAAAGAAAAATCAAAAAAATAAGAATAAAAATATTAATAAAAATACTATTATTAATTTTTTAAATAATAAAAAATAATAAAATTAAACTAATAATAATAATAAAGTTTTATTCTCTTTTAAAGATATAGAAAATAAGAACTAATATAAAGCTAAATAAAAAGAAAAAAGGTTAATTCTCTAGATATTTAAGGAATTTATTAAAAGTAAAAACTTTAGTCTATTTATAATAAAAAATAAGATTAATAAAGTTTTTTAAGAAAAAAATATTATAAAATCTATTATTAAATTAAAGTCAAATATCTTTATTATATTAATAATAATAGATAATTTTTTAGCTAAATTTTTAATAAATAATAAAATAATATAGGAAAATATTATTTCTTTTAATAGATTTTAATATAATAAGAAATAGATTAAATTAATAATCTATAAAGTCTCTATTAAATTATTTAGAAATAAAAAAATTTTTTATTTACTAAAAGAAAAAATTAAAAGTTATAATAATATTAAATTATTAAAAACTCTACTATAGCTCTTATAAAAAGAAGCTAAATTATATAAAAATTATTCTTTTATTATTATTTATATATTTAATCCTAATTTAGTAAATATTTTATTAAAAAAAATATATTTATTATTAAAGAGATCTATAATATTAAGAAATTTACTCTTAAAAATACTTAATATAAAAAATACTAAAAATATAGGTATACTAAATTTAAATATAAAAATAATTATATATATAAAATTTATATAAAAAATTATAATTCTAATACCTATTTTTATATAAATTATTATATAAAAAAACTAATAAGTATATAGCAATAAAATATATAAATTATAAATAACCTTATATAGCTAATAATTATTTATACTTAAAATAGCAAAGAGTTAACCTAAAAATAAGAATTATAATATTAATAGAAACTAATTAATAGATTTAATATTTTTATAAAATAATATAGAAAAAAATTAGATTATATAATTACCTATTTAGAATTAGGCCTTAAAAAAATATAAATTTTATATTATTTTAAAAATTTTATATTTTAAATAGTAATACTATTTCTTATCTTATATATAATATTATAATATTAATAAATTATATTTTACTAAGGGTGGCAATATTCCATTTTAAAAAATCTAATTTTAATTTTAAGTTATTATATAATTCTCTAGATCTTTAGATTATAAATATATTAATTAAGAATAATAATATTTAATTAATTAATATCTATAATGAGAAAAAAAGAGATAAAGAAAATAATAAAATAATAGAAAATTCTTTATATATAATAGATAGAGAATTATTAAAAATAATATTAAAAAAAATGCTATTTTAACTAGGGACTTCAATGCTTATCATTCTTAGTAAAATAAAAATATTAATAATTTATAAAGAGCAAAAGAACTAGTTAATTAGTTAAAAAAATATAAATTTAAATTATTAAATATACTAGATATCTTTATATAATATAGAAAAAATTTAAATAGCTTTATAATTAATTTAATTTTCTATTTAGAAAATTTAAATAATAATAAAAATTATTTTATATAGGAAATAGACCTAGAAATTATCTCTAAATTAAACTATAAAATATTATTTTATTCTTATAAAAATATTAAGAATATAGTATTAAATCTAATAATGGATTTACTATATAATTTTAATAAAGCTGATTGGAAATCCTTTTTTATTAATATAACTAAATTTAATAAACAATATAGTTTAATAAATCTAGATTTAGATATAGAAAATAAACTAGAAAAATAGACTAAAATATTATAAAAAATTATTACTAATTTTATAGAAATAATTATTTTAAGAAGAAAAATATACTCTAAATCTAAAGCTTAATAGAATAAAAATTTAAAGAATTTAAAAAAAGATTTTAGTAAGATAAAAAAATCCTATTTTTTAAATATAAATAATAAGGAATTATATAAAACTTATATTATAAAAAGAAATATATATTTCTATAACATAAAAAATATAAAAATATAGATATAGAATAAACTTTTAAAAAATATTAAAAGTAAAAGAATATTTAAAATCTATTCTTATATAAAGAAAAGATTTTTAAATAGATTATCTACTTTACTATATGAAGAAAATAATATAGAAAAAAAGCTATTTCTTTTCTATAGAAGTATAATATTTTTTTAAAATTTTATTTAAATTACCTCTTATTTTTAAAGAAATAGATTTAAATATACTATATTTAGAAAAATATAAATAATCTAATCTTAAAGACTATAAAATAAAGGATTTAATATTCTAATTATTAAAAAATAAAGCTCTAGGACCTGATAAAATATTTTTTATTATATTATAATATACATATAATAATATAAAAGATAGATTTAATATTATTTATAAAGTTATTATTATTATTATTATGCTTCTATTTTAGAGAGCTTGTGCCAGTGACTGAGACTATGTAAGGTCTACTATTTCCTAATTAGGAAATAGGCTTAAGCTAACTAAGATAAATATATAGATAGAAATAAACAAATTTTAAGAAAATAATAGGAGACCCCCTATAGACTAGTAAGATTAAGATATAATAAATAAGGAAATAAATAAATATAAGTTATAAATTAAAAAGTAAGAATATTAATTATTTTTTTCTTTTAATAAAATCTATTTTCTTATTATAATCTTAGTTTTTTTTAAATATTCTATTAAGATAGGAATGCCTAGTTTAGAAAACAAGAAGTATAAATTTTTTTTATACTAAGTTTCTTAATAATTTTTTTTTATATTATTAAAATTAGAGCATTCTAATATTAAATAATATAGTATTTATTTTAAATTAAAATTATATTTATTATAAATCTTATTCTTATATTACTAATTAAACCTTTTTAAATAAGATAAAAAATATCTATATTCTATTTTTAATTATTATATAAAAAACTATAATAATTTATTAATTCTTAATAAATTTGTTTTCTATTTAAAATTAATATTATTATATTTTTTATATAGGGATTCTTTCTATTTTTTTTTTTAATTTATTCTAATCTAATTTTTATTCTAATAGGGATTTTTCTTTTAGTAATCTTTTAATATAATTAATAGAAATATTAATATTATTAGATTCTAGATTTTTAGCTGTAAATTTAGTAATTTTATCTACCTATTTATTTCTAAAAATATTTATATAATCTAGAGACTATTAAATATTTATTTTAATATTTTAATTTTTTATATTTTTAGCTATTTTATATATTTCTTTATATATAAAATATTTTCTTATAGATAGACTTGTTTTTAGTCTTTTTAATATAGCTTAACTATCTAAAAAGATCTATATATTTAAAATAAATAAATTTTCTTTTAATAAATTTTTAGCTATTTCTAATAATTTATAGATTCTAAAAAATTTAGAATTAAATATTTCTTATTCTTTACTAATATTATAAGTATAAGGTTTTTTAAAATTTAAATCATAAATTCTAACTCTATTATTTTCTTTTAATTTAGAACTATTTAAATATAGAATAATATATTGTTCTAATATATTATTCTTAGTCTATTATTAAATCATATTAATATAGTCTTTTATTATAATTTCTTTATTTTCTTCTAAAATATTTATTAATAGTAATTTATTAATATCTTTTTTTGTATATTTATAGTTAGATTTTCTAAAATTACTTTAGTTAATAAAAGCAAATAAAGATACTAAATAGTTAATTTAGTATTTATATTTTCTATATTTTATAATTAGCTAATAATCCAGATTAGAATTAGAATTAGAAATATTATTATTAATATTATTATTAATATTTCTTATTCTTATAACTCTTAATCTTTTTTAGATTATCCTAATTATAATAATATCTTATATTAGATTTTTCTTTTTCTTTTAGATTTAGAATAAAGTCTATTAGCAACTGTTTTTTTATAATATAAAGTTTTTTAAATTATAAGGTTCTTAAAATATAAGATCTATATATTTTATTAAATCTTATTTCTAGTAGGGGTAATAAAGCTTCTAATTCTATAAATTTATATAAAAAGGTTTTAAAAACCTTTAATATTTTTCTTAGAGCTAAATTCTATAATATTTAATATTTATATAAAAATTTAGATTATTTTTTTTACTAAATTAGGACTCTATAATCTATAATTAATATTATATAAGCTATATATAATTATTTTATTATTTAAAAAGTTAGACCTCTTTCTATATTAAAAAATCTTTTTATTTAGTAAAAAACTCTAGTTATCTTAGTAATCTAATTTTTAATATATTCTTTAAAATTTAGTTTATAATTAAGAATAATTCCTAACTATTTAATATATAATTTTAATGCTATATTATTTCTATTAAATTTAATCTAAAAATCTTGATTTTCTAGATTAATTTTTCTAGTTAATAAGAAATAAATTAGTTTTATTTTTTTTTATTAAATTAGATATTATTTTACTCTCTTTTTTAAATTAAATAAATAGTAATTTTTTCTAATATTCTATAATTATTTTTTATTTTTTTTAAACTAATTTTTATTCTAATATTATTAATATAACTAGAAAATCTTACTTTTTCTATTATTATTTTTATTTTATATTTACTATTATCTAATTCTTTAAATAAGAATAATATTGTAATATAAATTAAGAATATAATAAGTAAGAAAAATAAATCTTAGAGTGCTTTAATTATAATTAATATACTTTTACTTTTTTAATTATTAAAATTTAATTAGATTTCTTTATTAGAAAAGAAAGAAATAATCTAATAAATTAAAGTTCTTAAAAGCCTTAATTTTATGCATATTTTAATTAATTAGTTTTTAGAAATATAGTCAAATATACCCTTTATATCTAAAAATAATATTAAAATATTATTCTTATTTTCTTTTTTAATTTAGATATTATTAACTAATAATAAAACTATATTAATTAATAATTTATTTATTCTACCACTAATTTAGTTAAAATATAATAAATTAGAATTTAGGCTTTCTATAATATAAGCTAGTCTTTTAGCTTATATTCTTTTAGATATTTTCCCTAGATAATTTAATAAAGAAATAATTCTATAAGATTTTAGATCTATATCTTTTTTATTTAGTTTTTTTAATATAATACTAGAGGCCTTTTTCTAGCATTTAGAATAATACCCCTTTTTTATTAATATTTTATAAATAATATTAAATCTATCTTTTATATTATTATATGCATATTATAATATAATAAAAGATATTTTATTAGGTCCTAAGGCTTTATTTTTTAATAATTAGAATATTAAATCCTTTATTTTATAGTCTTTAAAATTAGGCCATTTATATTTTTCTAAATATAATATATTTAAATCCATTTCTTTAGAAATAAGGGATAGTTTAAATAAAGTTTTAAAAAAGATATTATATTTCTATAAAAAAAATAGCTTTTTTTTCTATATTATTTTCTTCATATAGTAAAGTAGATAATCTATTTAAAAATCTTTTCTTTATATAAGAAAAGATTTTAAATATTTTTTTACTCTTAATATTTTTTAAAAATTTATTTTATATCTATATTTTTGCGCTTTTTATTTTATAGAAATATATATTTCTTTTTATAATATAAGATTTATATAATTCTTCATTATTTTTATTTAAAAAATAGGATTTTTTTATCTTATTAAAATTCTTTCTTAAATTTTTTAAATTTTTATTTTATTAAGCTTTAGATTTAGAGTATATTTTTTTTTTAAAATAGCTATTTCTATAGAATTAATAATAATTTTCTATAGTATTTTAGCTTATTTTTTTAGTTCATTTTCTGTATCTAAATCTAGATTTATTAAACTATATTATTTATTAAATTTAGTTATATTAATAGAAAAGGATTTCTAATTAGTTTTATTAAAATTATATAGTAAATCTGTTGCTAGATTTAATGCTATATTCTTAATATTTTTATAAGAATAAAATAATATTTTATAGTTTAATCTAAAGATAATTTCTAGATCTATTTTCTATATAAAATAATTTTTATTATTATTTAAATTTTCTAAATAAAAGATTAAATTAATTATAAAGCTATTTAAATTCTTTCTATACTATATAGGGATATCTAGTATATTTAATAATTTAAATTTATATTTTTTAATTAATTAACTAGTTCTTTTGCTCTTTGTGGATTATTAATATTTTTATTCTACTAAGTGTTACGGGCCAGTCCCGCCTTATGAAACAGCTATATGTTCATATTCGAATATACTAAATACATGAGGAAAGAAAGAAAAAAAGGAAGAAAGTAGGAAGTTCCGCAATAGCAGGCATCTTATATGAAAAAAGGGGGAACGCTAGTGTTCATTCACTAAATTGATAATACCCGTCTAGGGCCTAGCGTTGCGCTATTGGGATCTGGGAATAGCTTCAAATCCTTGTTGAGTTCTGCCTCCCATAGGCGGTAAGTACTTCGGGCCTTGGCATAGACTTCGTGAGGGCTCAGTCCCGAACGACAATATGGGGTCAGCCCATAACATTAGCCCCCCCCTTCGAGGCTTCCCAGACGTCAAGCGCTTCGGTGTCGACAAAGTTGATTGCGGGCTCCCAGTACAGACCCTCATAACCCGTCCACTTCACTAGATATTGCAGCTCCTTGCCTCGGCCGTGGATACGCTCACCCACGATGCTGTCGATCCCGAACTCGATATGGCCGTCGACCAGGATTCCTGGAGGTTGGTAATCCGTCGTATCCTGCGAAGGGAACGGATCTGTGTGAGCGGGACGAAGCAGGACTGTATGGAACACGTCATGAATCCCTTGCACATTAAGCCGGTAAGCGTGCGTGCCAATCTTCTCTAGGACGGTATACTTGGCATGCCGATGGTCAAGTTTCTTTGACGGCCTCAGGGACCGCACATTGCGCAGATCCAGCCAGACCTTGTCACCTGGTTGGTAGTTATACGCGGGTTCGCGGGTGCGGTTCGCAGCTGTCTCCATACGCTGCTGAGCGGCAGCGAGCTCTGCTTGTGCCAATTCTAACGCTCCAGCGAGCTTGTCAATGATAGTCTTCGCGATCTCTCTTTCCTTCAGCTGGTTCGTGGGTTCGTGCTCTGCAGCACGAAGGTCAATAACCTCTAGATGGTAGCCGTGTTCGAGGAAGAAAGGGCTGACACCTGTCGATGAAGCATCCCGGTTGTTTATCGCTAACTCAGCAGCGCCGAGTAGGTCCTTCCAATCCCCTTGGAGGTGCGAACAATACTTCCGGAGGTAGTCCTCCACAACGGCATTCATACGCTCGGTCTGTCCGTCGGTCTGCGGATGAGCGGTTGTTGACAGTCGTCTTACGACACCAGCGCTTCGACAAATATATCCCCAGATCTCACCCACAAATTGTGTACCACGATCCGATACGATGCCTGTTGGGAAGCCATGTCGGGGGACGAAATACTTGAGGAATTTCCCTGCCACTGTTTCGGCTCGCAGGTCCTTCAGCGGAGTCAATATCACGCCCTTTGACAGTCGGTCGACAATAACCATGAGGTTCTTATAACCACCAGAGTCTGGTAGCTCCACCACAAAGTCCATACTGATCTCGCGCCACTTTTTATAGGGAATTGGTAAAGGCTTCAACAATCCTTGTCTCCTATCTCTCCAAATTGTATTTGCCTTGCACTTATCGCAGTTATTGGTGAATCGTCGAATATCGTCGCTGAAGCCCGGCCAAAAGAAACTACGGCCCACGATTGCGCATGTCCCGTTGCGGCCTGGATGACCCAACAATGCAGAGTCATGGGAGACCTGCATGATCTTGGTGCGGAGGGGTTCATAAAACGGCACCCACCTCCGATTCCCGTGCCAGAGCCTGTCGTCTTCGCTAACTGTGCATTCGGCGATAGTCACCTTCAGCCCTAGGTCCCGGGGAAGCGTCTCAACCCCTGCTTCACTGCATCCTTGATCCGTTGGTATGATTCATCCTGTTCCTCGGCTATCTGCCATAGTTGCTCAATCTCCGCAGCGGGGTCTGCTGGATGGTCACTGGCAGCTATAGCGTTCGTTCGGACGGTCTGGGCTGGGGGAAGCAGCACGCGGTCTCGGTAGGCCAATCGATCGTCATTATAGTCCTTCGGCATGTCTTGTGCTCTCCGGGAAAGTGCATCAGGGCGAAAGGCTTGGGACCCAGGTCGATAGCGAAGTTCAAAGTTAAAGCGCGAGAGGGTTAGTTGCCACCGAGATTGTCGCTCATTGAGGCGTCGTATAGCGTTAAAGTACCGCAGATTCTTGTGGTCTGTCACGATGGTAAACTTCCGCTCTACTGAGATCAGCTCAGCTTCCCACTGTCGAAGACAGTCTATAATCGCAAGCAATTCTTTGTCGTGGATCTCATAGTTGCACTCGGCCGGTTTGAGCTTCCGAGAATGGTATGCGCAGGTGCGCAGTACCCCTCGGTCATCATACTGCGAAAGAGTTCCTCCAGTGGCGTATCCAGATGCATCAGTTTCAACCACTGTGTCACGGGCCGGGTCGAAGGGGACAAGCGCGGGTTCAGTTATGAAAGCTTGCTTCAGGAATTCAAAAGCCTCATCCGCAGCTTTGGACCATACAAATGGTCGTCCCTTCTGAGTCAGGTCCGTGAGCGGTGCTGTGAGCTCGGCATACGCTTTGATGAACTGGCGGTAGAAATTGGCGAACCCTAAGAACTGGCGGACCTCGCGTACAGTTGATGGTGCTTGCCATTCCTTGATAGCAGCAATCTTGGCGGGGTCCATTCGAACACCTTTCCCTGCTTCGATGATGAATCCTAAGTATTTGGTGCTTTGGACTTCAAACTCGGATTTGTCAATGTCGACTTGGAGCCCTGCCTCTCGAAGGCGTTGCAAAACACGTTTAACATGTCTTCGGTGTTCAGCCAACGTGCCGTCAGTGAACACCAAGATGTCGTCGATATAGGCGGAAACAAAGTCGTCAAGGAAGTCTCGTAACGTCCAGTTAATATACCGTTGGAACGTACTAGGAGCATTGGCTAGCCCAAAGGGTGTTACCAGCCACTCGAAGAGCCCAAATCGAGTGCGAAACGCAGTCATCCATTCATCTCCCTCAGCAATACGAATCTTGTGGAACGCGGCAGGAACGTCGAACTTGGTGAACCACTTCGCTTTAGAGATCCTCTGGAGAGTCTCATGGATTAGGGGCAGCGGGTATCGGTCCTTCTTCGTGATGGCGTTCAGGGCGCGATAGTCAACGCAGAAGCGTAGCCCACCTCCAGGCTTCTTCACGAATAGTACTGGTGCGGCGGCTGGTGACTTGCTGACGCGTATAAACCCCTTTGACAATAAGTCATGCAACGTCTTCCGTAGTACAAGGAGCTCTTCCCTTGACATGTTGTATAATGGGCCCCATGGGACCTCTGGCTTCTTACCGTCCTTATCTTGTTCAATTAATTCGATAGAGTGATCAACTCCGGATCGGTGGTGTGGTAACTTGTCGGCTTCATTCGGGTCAAATACATCTAGGAACTCACGGTATTGTTCCGGCAACGCAGCGTGAGGATCGGTTCGTTTCTTGGGTGACAGGGCTTTGTCTATATCAGCCAGGCTGGCGGCAAAAATTTCCAGTTGTTGCTTCTTCTTCCGTCGGTCTCTTTTTCTCAATATCTGTAAAGCATTTGCTGAGATCTCATAGGTGTTGTTCTTCATTTGGGTGCGGACATCCCGCAGGTTCATATTGCTCACTTGCACTCCATCGGCAAAAGTGAGAAGTTCTTTCTTCGCATCAAATATCACTCCTTCGGCTCGCATCCATTGCAATCCCAGGATCATGTCGTATTCCATCTTCGGTACTACATATAAGCATATCTTCTTCTGTCGGTGACCACCGACGTCCATCATTGTAACCACAATTTCATCCGTTTCTTGTCCATTGACGCCATCGTAGCTGGCTAACGGCATCGGTGTTATAGCGCGTCGTGTGAGATTATTCTTGAGAGCAAAAGACTTTTTGATTAGTCCATAAGTGAGGCACCCACTATCAGCTAAGGCTTGTACATGAACGTCATTATCTAACAAGGCCTCCACTTTGAAAGGCGTGTCATTGACAGGTGCTAGTTGCTCTTGAAATTTTCTCCACTCATCATGCTCCCGGGGGCGACTGTCCTCGAGAGCGGCTAGTTTTCCTGTTCTGATTCTTCGGGTTCCACATGTCCTTGTGCCTGTTGAGTCGGTTCGAAGGTGACACCGTTCACTCGGGTACGGTTCGCAGGAGTGGCGTTGGCAGAGGATCTTGCGGCAGTACGGGGAGGTGGCCTCGGGGCATTTGGATTATAGGGGTTGGTGCAGTTGCGAGACATGTGATCTGGCAGGCCGCAGTTGTAACAGAGGAACGGGGTTCTGACAGCGTTGACGTATGCTGGGTTGGACGTCCATTCCATGGCGTTAGGATCGCGGGCTGGGGCAGCAGCAGGGACAGCTGGAGGATAAGGGTTGCCTCGTCTTGCTCCAGCAGGTTGCTGGCTGGCGGGTCGGCGTCGCCGACTCTCGATTCGGTTGTACTCCTCTAGGTCATCAGCGACCTTATTGAGTTGGGTGCGGAATTGCTCATAATTACGCGAGAGGGTCTTGCCAATGAGTTCTTTCCGGAGAGGTTGGTTGATGGCAGATCGGACTTTGGAGATCTTAACACTGTCGCTCCAGTTGGCGCCACCCGCGAGCAGTAGTAGTCGATCGAATTCGGCGATAAAGTCGCGGAAGGAAGAGCTCTTCTGGAAGTGTTGGTTGAGTTCGAGGTTCGCCTTCTCCTCCGCATGTTCGTCTTCGAAGAGGTCGCTGAGGTGTGAGAGGAAGGCTTCGAGGGACTCCTCAGGTACGAGCTCGTCCTGTGCGTATAACTGCATCCATGGGAACACTTTCGAACGTGCGTCGTCACGAAGACACTCATAGGCGTACCAGATTCGGTTGAAAGGGGATCCAATGGCGGCTGAGTCAATTCGGAGCTTGGCCTTGAGGCCAACGAAGAAGGGCAAGAACTTGGATCTGTCGGTATTATCATACAGCTCGGGGTCACGGTGCGTGTGACGAGGACGCTGGAAGATGGGCTGTATGGGTTGGGAATTGGCATAGGCAGCGGCGGGTGTGGCAGCAGGTTCAGGTTGGGGGGCTGGCGTACCAGCAGGAGCAAGACCCGGTGCAGGCTGTTGGTACGGGGGCGGTTGGGGCTGCTGTTGTTGCTGCTGTTGTTGCTGCTGGAGACGTTCAAGGAGGGCAATACGGTCATTGATATGGGTCAAGTTGTTCTGCACAACGTTGACACTAGCGTTCATGGCGTTCATCATGTGGTGCATCTGCATGAGCATCTCGTTCGGGGTCAACTGTTCGCCATGCTGCGGCTGCTGTTCGATTCCTTTGTCATCCATCGTTCGATTCAGGGTTCTATAGATCAGTGGTTCAAAAGGATGTATTTAGTATAATGTTACGGGCCAGTCCCGCCTTATGAAACAGCTATATGTTCATATTCGAATATACTAAATACATGAGGAAAGAAAGAAAAAAAGGAAGAAAGTAGGAAGTTCCGCAATAGCAGGCATCTTATATGAAAAAAGGGGGAACGCTAGTGTTCATTCACTAAATTGATAATACCCGTCTAGGGCCTAGCGTTGCGCTATTGGGATCTGGGAATAGCTTCAAATCCTTGTTGAGTTCTGCCTCCCATAGGCGGTAAGTACTTCGGGCCTTGGCATAGACTTCGTGAGGGCTCAGTCCCGAACGACAATATGGGGTCAGCCCATAACACTAAGAATAATAAGTATTAAGGTCTCCAGCTAAAATAATATTTTTTTCTAGTATTATTTTTAATAATTCTCTATGTATTATATATAGAGAGTTTTTTATTATTTTATTATTATTATTATTATTATGCTTCCATTTTAGAGACCTTGTGCCAGTGACTGAGACTATGTAAGGTCTGCTATTTCTTAATTAGGAAATAGGCTTGAGCTAACTAAGATAAATATATAGATAGAAATAAGTAAATTTTAAAAAAATAATAAGAGACCCCCTGCAGGCTAATAAGATTAAGATATAATAAATAAGGAAATAAATAAATATAAGTTATAAATTAAAAAGTAAGAATAATAATTATTCTTCTTCCTCTAATAAAATCTATTTTCTTATTACAATCTTGGTTTTTTTTAAATATTCTATTAAGATAGGAATGCCTAGTTTAGAAAATAAGAAATATAAAATTTTTTTTCTATACTAAGTTCTTTAATAGTTATTTTTCTTATATTATTAAAATTAGAGCATTCTAATATTAAATAATATAGTATTTATTTTAAATTAGAATTATATTTATTATAAATATTATTCTTATATTACTGATTAAACCTTTTTAAATAAGATAAAAAATATCTATATCTTATTTTTAATTATTATATATAAGACTATAATAATTTCTATAACTAAGAGAAATACATCTTAAGCTAGTATATATTTTTATTATTTTCTCTTTTATACTTATATTAACTAACTACTATAAATTATCCTCTTAAGCTAGTATACTAGTTCTTATTTTTAGTACACTGCTGCTACTTATTTATAAATTAAATTTCTAGTTATTAATATTAGTATTTTAGCTTATTTATTAACTATTATAGTTTTGTATTTATAGTAGCAATATAAGTATTAACTAATTAATAATATCTTTAGCTTTATTATTAGTCTTAAGTATCTTATCTATTTAAAGTATAATATATATATACTGCCTAATCTTAGGCTCTATATCTAGCTTATTAACTTTCTTTTATATATTATCTATCCCTAAACTAGTATATTTAATGGCTATAAGCCCTAGCTAATAGATTTCCTAGTAGTATATTATGTAAGACTAAAGTAAGGTATATACTAGCTATATCTCTAATTTACTATGCATAACTATATGTTATAATCTAATTAGTTAGATAGTTTTTAAAATTATTCCTGGAATTAGTAAGATTTTTAATTAAGCAATAGAATTAATAAACTATCTACTAATTTTTATCTAGCAGCTTTAGGGGTAAGAAGATGTAACAGCTATAGGAATTGAACCCATTCCCATAGCACTGTTGCTAGTAGCGTGGCGGATGGCCTACATGGCGTCTTACCACTGCATCATGCGGCCGTCTTCTAAAATATTTATTAATAGTAATTTATTAATATTTTTTTTATATCTATAATTAGATTTTCTAAAATTGCTCTAGTTAATAAAAGTAAATAAAGATACTAAATAGTTAATTTAGTATTTATATTTTTTATATTTTATAGTTAGCTAATAATCTAGATTAGAATTAGAATTAGAAATATTATTATTAATATTATTATTAATATTTCTTATTCTTATAACTCTTAGTATTTTTAGGTTATCTTAATTATAATAATACTTTATATTAGGTTTTTCTTTTTCCTTTGGATTTAGAATGAAGTCTATTAGTAACTCTTTTTTTATAATATAAGGTTTTTTAAATTATAAGATTTTTAAAATATAAGACCTATATATTTTATTAAATCCTATTTCTAATAGGGGTAATAAAGCTTCTAATTCTATAATTTTATAAAAGGAGGTTTTAAAAACCCTTAATATTTTTCTTAGAGCTAAATTCTATAATATTTAATATTTATATAAAAATTTAAATTAATTTTTCCACTAAATAGGGACTCTATAATCTATAATTAATATTATATAAGCTATATATAACTATCTTATTATTTAAAAAGTTAGACCTCTTTCTATATTAGAAAGTCTTTTTATTTAATAAAAAACCTTAGTTGCCTTAGTAATCTAAGTTTTAATATATTCTTTAAAATTTAGTTTATAATTAAGAATAATTTCTAACTATTTAATATATAGTTTTAGTGCTATTTTATTTCTATTAAATTTAATCTAAAAATTTTGATTTTCTAGGTCAATTTTTCTAGTTAATAGGAAATAAATTAATTCTATTTTTTCCTATTAAATTGAATATTATTTTGCTTCTCTTTTGAAATTAAATAAGTAGTAATTTTTTCTAATATTCTACAGTTATCCTCTATTTTTTTTAAACTAATTTTTATTCTAATATTATTAATATAATTAGGAAATCTTGCTTTTTCTATTATTATTTTTATTTTATATTCACTATTATCTAATTCTTTGAATAGGAATAATATCGTAATATAAATTAAGAATATAATAGGTGAAAAAGGTGATCCCTAGGGTGCTCCAATTATAATTAGCGTACTTTTGCTTTTTTGATTATCAAAATTTAGTTGAATTTCTCTATCTGATAGAAAAGAAATTTTTATTATTTTATTATTTTCTTTATCTCTTTCTTTCTCGTTATAAATATTGATTAATTAAATATTATTATTCTTAATTAATATATTTATAATCTAAAGATCTAAAGAATTATATAATAATTTAAAATTAAAATTTAATTTTTAGAATAGAATATTGCCACCTTTAGTAAAGTATAATTTATTAATATTATAATATTATATATAGGATAAGAAATAGTATTACTATTTAAAATATAAGGTTTTTAAAATAATATAAAATTTATATTTCTTTTAAGACCTAATTCTAAGTAGATAATTATATAATCTAATTTTTTCTCTATATTATTCTATAGCAATATTAAATCTATTAATTAGTTTCTATTAGTGTTATAATTCTTATTTTTAGGTTAACCCTTTGCTATTCTAGACATAAATGACTATTAGCTATATAGAATTATTTATAATTTGTATATTTTATTACTATATACTTATATAGTTTTTTTATATAGTAATTTATATAAAAATAGGTATTAGAATTATAATTTTTTGTATAAATTTTATATATATAATTATTTTTATACTTAAATTTAGTATACCTATATTTTTAGTATTTTTTATATTAAGTATTTTTAAGGATAAATTTCTTAATATTATAAGTCTCTTTAGTAATAAATATTTTTTTTTTAATAAAATATCTACTAAATTAAGATTAGATATATAAATAATAATAAAAGAATAATTTTTATATAACCTAGCTTCTTTTTATAAAAGCTATCATAAAGTTCTTAATAATTTAATATTATTATAGTTTTTAATTTTTTTTTTTAAAAAATTAAGCCCTTCTTTATTTTTAAAAGGTTTTATAGAGAGTTTATAGATTATTAATTTAATCTATTCCTTATTATATAGAAATCTATTAAAAGAAATAATATTTTCCTATATTATTTTATTATCTATTAAGAATTTAGCTAAAAAATCATCTATTATTATTAATATAATAGAGATATTTAACCTTAATTTAGTAATAAATTTTATAATAGATTTTATAATATTCTTTTCTTAAAAGGCTCTATTAATTTTATTTCTTATTATAAATAGACTAAAGTTTTTACTTTTAATAAATTCTTTAGATATCTAGAGAATTAACCTTTTTTCTTTCTATTTAGCTTTATATTAGTTTTTATTTTCTATATCTTTAGAAGAGAATAAAACTTTATTATTATTATTAGTTTAATTCTATTATTGTTTATTATTTAAAGAATTAATAATATTATTATTAATATTTTTATTATTATTGTAGATAGAGTCTTCTAATATTCTTAAAGTTAGTATAACTACTCTAGGACTTAAAGGATATTTAATATTTTTAATAAGAATAATAGAATTATTATTATTAAAAATATTTCTACCTATATTATTAATTTTAGTAGATAATTTATATATTTTTAAATTTATATTATTAATGGTTGATTCCTTTGTAAATAATTTACTAATTCTTAAATTTATATTATTTAAAAGTGTTTCTTTAGGGCTTAATATTTCTAGATTTTTTATTTTAGTTATTAAAAAGTCTAACCTAGTAATATAATTATATATATCTAGTTTTAATAGTTCACTATTTTCTATATCTATAATATCAAATATTAGAGCTCTAGCTTATTAAACTTTATTTATTTTCTTTTCTATTAAATTCTTTTCATATTAAGCTAATTTTTCTTAAAGAAATATATCTATATTAGATTAAAGAAAAATAAATAGAGAGTTAGAGGGAATTTTTTTATCTTATTTTATATTTTCTATATTTACTTCTAGTATATCACTCATTTTAAAGAGATTTTTATAGAAATAAGATAAATAAGATAAAGTTAATAAGAATAAAATAGTGATTTATATAAATATATAAAGAATATATTTATATGTATATATTCTTTTCCCTTCTCTTTCTGTATAAGAATGGGAATCATAGGCAATAAGGAGTTGTGTAATAAGTAAAAAAAGAAAGGAATAAAATTTAAAATATTTATTCTTTTAATAAGAAATAAATAAGTAGTAATTTTTATAGAGAATTACTAAACTAATAAATAATTTTTTATATATAATTCTCTAAACCTCTCTTTTTATTATATAATAAAAGGGCAAATAAATAAAAGAAAATAAGAAAAATTAAATAATAGTAAATATTAGATTCCTATTTTATATATTATTAAAAATAGGAAAAATTTTGCTTTTTTAGTTATTTATAAAGCCTTATAAATAATTCTTACTAAAAATAGGCCTCTTTTAATTCTAGATTATTATTTTAAAACATCTAAACTTCTTAATATTATATTATTTCTAAATAATATAATAAAAGGTTAGAATATCCTTTGGTATATTACTAATATATAGAATATTATTTATTATTTATTTTAATATTAACTAGTGTGTTTTAAGGCAGCAAAAATAAATAATAAATAAACCTTATTTTATTAATTACTTAATAAGATAGACTATAAGAATTATTATAGTAAAAAGATATAAAGTATTCCTTCTTTAATAGCCTTCTAATACCTATAAGGGCTACCTAGAGCTAGGAAGTTTAGTACCTAAAAACCACTTAGAGATTTAGTAAAGGGATACCTATAGAGTGCTTAATATTATAAAGATCTAGTACTAAGAGGCCATTTAAAATAAGTCAAGACTAGTGCTTAGAGACCACCTAGTAACAAAGAGTGACTAAATTTATAGATACTAGTGGTGGCTAGTTATTTTAGTGTGGCTAAGAACTATTAAAAGGAGTAGCCTAAGCGCCTACAGGAGCGTGAACACAAAAAAACTTTTTAAGGGAAAATAGGCATTTTTGATGACAGATTTCTTGATTATTTCAATATGAAATAGGGTACGCAGCAAGAATTATATTGTATGCGATGCGACGAATAAATTGATGTGAAAATTGGGTTGGGTTACCACCCAATGGGTGGGTTGGTTCGGGACGAGGAGGTTTTTATTATTTATAAAGTATTAATAAAAAAGAGATATTATTCTAAATGCTAAAAAAAGGCCTCTAGTATTATATTAAAAAAACTAAATAAAAAAGATATAGATCTAAAATCTTATAGAATTATTTCTTTATTAAATTATCTAGAAAAAATATCTAAAAGAATATAAGCTAAAAGACGAGCTTATATTATAGAAAGCCTAAATTTTAATTTATTATATTTTAACTAAATTAGTAGAATAATAAATAAATTATTAACTAATATAGTTTTATCATTAGTTAATAATATCTAAATTAAAAAAGAAAATAAGAATAATATCTTAATATTATTTTTAGATATTAAGAGTGTATTTAATTATATTTCTAGAAATTAACTAATTAAAATATACATAAAATTAAGACTTCTAAAAATTTTAATTTATTAGATTATTTCTTTCCTATCTAATAGAGAAATTTAATTAAATTTTAATAACTAAAAAAATAAAAATATATTAATTATAATTAAAGCACTCTAGAGATCATCTTTCTTACTTATTATATTCTTAATTTATATTATAATATTATTCCTATTCAAAGAATTGGATAATAGTAAATATAAAATAAAAATAAAAATAGAAAAGATAAGATTTCTTAATTATATTAATAATATTAGAATAAAAATTAGTTTAAAGAATATAAAGGATAATTATAGAATATTAAAAAAAATTATTACTTATTTAATCTAAAAAGGGGAGCAAAATAATATTTAATTTAATAAAAAAAAATAGAATTAATTTATTTCCTATTAACTAGAAAAATTAATCTAGAAAATCAAGATTTTTAGATTAAATTTAATAAAAATAAGATAGCATTAAAATTATATATTAAATAGTTAAGAATTATTCTTAATTATAAACTAAATTTTAAAGAATATATTAAAACTTAAGTTACTAAGGTAACTAGGGTTTTTTATTAAATAAAAAAACTTTTTAATATAAAAAGAGATTTAACTTTTTAAATAATAAGATAGTTATATATAGCTTATATAATATTAATTATAGATTATAGAGTCTCTATTTAGTAGAGAAATTAATTAAAATTTTTATATAAATATTAAATATTATAGAATTTAGCTTTAAGAAAAATATTAAGGATTTTTAAAATCTCTCTATATAAAGTTATAGAATTAGAAGCTTTATTACCTCTATTAGAAATAAGATTTAATAAAATATACAGATCTTATATTTTAAGAATCTTATAATTTAAAAAATCTTATATTATAAAAAAATAGTTGCTAATAGATTTTACTCTAAATCTAAAGGAAAAAGAAAAACTTAATATAAGATATTATTATAATTAAAATAATCTAAAAACGCTAAGAATTATAAGAATAAAAAATATTAATAATAATATTCTTAATTCTAATTCTGATCTAGATTATTAACCTATTATAAAATATAGAAAATATAAATGCTAAATAGACTATTTAGTATCTTTATTTACTTTTATTAATTAAAGTAATTTTAAAAAATCTAATTATAAATATAGAAAAAAGGATATTAATAAATTACTATTAATAAATATTTTAGATAATAATAAACAAATTATAACTAAGGATTATAATAATATGACTTAAAAATAGATTAAAAATAATATATTAAAATAATATATTATTCTATATTCAGATAGTTCGAAATTAAAGGAAAATAATAGGATTAGAATTTATAATCTAAATTTTAAAAAACTCTATACTTATAATATTAGCAAAGAATAAGAAATATTTAATTCTAAATTTTTTAAAATTTATAAATTATTAGAAATTGCTGAAAAATTATTAAAAGAAAATCTATTTATTTTAAATATATAGATTTTTTTAGATAGTCAAGCTATATTAAAAGGACTAAAAATAAGCCTATCTATAAGAAAACATTTTATATATAAAGAAATATATAAAATAGCTAAAAATATAAAAAATTAAAATATTAGAATAAATATTTAATAGTCTCTAGATTATATAAATATTTTTAAAAATAAATAGATAGATAAAATTATTAAATTTATAGCTAAAAATCTAGAATCTAATAATATTAGTATTTCTATTAGTTATATTAAGAGATTATTAAAAAAAAATCCTTATTAGAATAGGAACTAGATTAGAATAAATTAAAAGAAAATAAATAAAAAAATCCTTATATAAAAAATATAATAATATTAATTTTAGATAGAAAGTAAATCTATTAAAAATTAATAAATTATTATAGTCTTCTATATAATAATTAAAAATAGGATATAGGTATTTTTTATCTTATTTAAAAAGATTTAATTAGCAATATGAGAATGATATTTATAATAAATATAATTCTAATTTAAAATAAATATTATATTATTTAATATTAGAATACTCTAATTTTAATAATATAAAAAAAAAACTATTAAAGAATTTAGTATAAAAAAAAGAAATTTATATTTTTTATTTTCTAAACTAGGCATCCCTATCTTAATAGAATATTTAAAAAAAACTAAGATTACAATAAGAAAATAGATTTTATTAGAAGAAAAAGAATAATTATTATTATTTTACTTTTTAATCTATAATTTATATTTATTTATTTTCTTATCTATTATACTTTAATTTTACTAGCCTGTAAGGGGTCCTCTATTATTTTTCTAAAAATTTATCTATTTCTACCTATATATTTATCCTAGTTAGCTTAAGCCTATTTCCTAATTAGGAAATGGCAGACCTTACATAGTCTCAGTCACTGGCACAAGGTCTCTAAAATGGAAGCATAATAATAATTATAATAATCTTCGACTTTATTTAGGACTATATTATAAAGGCTATTATCTGTGACAGCCAACCACACAGCAAGACACGTGGGAGCCACCAAGCACGTGGCACATCGCCGGCGTGGTCCCAGAAAGGACTGATGACGGAAGAATATCTCAAGATAGGGCTACAGCCCTAGGCGGCAGCTACATTAGGAACTACCTTTCTAGCGGTACTATATTAAGAAAGAAGCCTTATATAAAGAGTATATAAAAAAGCTCTTAACAAGATAAATTTTAACTTCTTTCTTTTTTTTTTTTTATGCTTGATATTGCTTATAGACCTAGTATATCTAATTAATAAGATAGCCTTAATATTAGATTTTAACCATTATTATATAATATTAAGCATTATTATTTTTTTCTTTATTTCTTATATATTAGTATAGTAGACCTTTTTAATATTTAGCTCTAATTAAAAGACTCCTTCTTTTTCTTTTTTTTTACTTTAGTATACTTATATAGCAGACTATTCTAGTATTATATTTAAACTAAAAATTATTTTTTTTTATTTTTTTATTATTATTTTTTTTTTCTTTTTCTTTCTGATTTTCACTAAAGTAATAATAAAGGAATTAGATCAGAATAGTGCTAGAAAAATACTAAATATAGATATATTAAAAAGCTCTAAATAGAAGTATATAAAGTAATAAGCTACTTTAAAATTTAATAAAGCTTTAAAAAAAAATTTAGCTTAGTTATAATTTAAAAAGATAGCTTTTTAAGTTTCTCTATATTCTAAAAGCTCTATAAGGATTATCTTAAGAAGCTTTTTAAATATATATATCACTAGATTAAGAATCTTCAATAAGCAGCTTCTAAGGCCTAAAAATGTATTTATAATAATAGATTTATAGATAATAATAATAAGGAGATTTTATTATTATAAAAGTAGATTAATCACTTTAAATAATAGATAAAAGATTAACAGAATACTATATAAAAATTTATAATTAAGTGTAATAATACACAAGCCTATATATAGAAGTTAATTTAATAAAGCTCTAGCTTAATATTTCTAGTTAGCTAGAAGAAGTTAATTAAGTTTCTTAATAAAAAAAGATTTAGTAATAGTAAAAATCTAAAATTTATTTTTTAACTTATTAATATTAAGAATAAATTAGAGTTTAATATTAATTATTATCTAACTCCTTTAGCCCGTATGCAGTATATAAAAAATATATATAAAGAAGAAATAATAGATTATTTAATATCTTATTTTTAGAAAGACTTATTAGAATAATACTAGAATATAAATGATATTATTAAGTATCTTAAGATGATTTATTATAATATAAATAAGATTTTCAAGACTAAGTAAAAACTGTGTTAGCTATTCATAAATGATATAAAATTCTAAGATTTTTTATTAAAATTTATACTTAAGGCTCAGGAGTTAGGACTTATTATATTTTTATAAAAGAATAAATTATATAAATATCTACACTCTAAGATGTAGAAAACTCTACTTAAAAAGAGTTATAACACTAATATATTTTACTAAGAGTTTATTCAAGAGTGTTATTAAACTATGAATTAACTTAAAGTTATTACTAAAAACAAAAAACATGCCCTAAAGAACTACAGTAATAAAGAAAACAACTATAATAATACTAGAAAAGATATTAAAAAAAATAAGAATAGCACTAGAATAGATAGATTAAAGGATAATAAGAATAAAGCTAAAATTTTATAAATAGAGAAGAAATAGCTTATAATAAAAAATAAATATTTTAAATGTAAAATATTTAGATATATAGTAGATTAATGCTTATTTAATAAAAAGGATATCTCAGATCTTAAAGCTTTAAAAGTAATAAAGAAAATAGCTAAAAAGAGTAATAATAAAGATATAGATTTAAAAAATAATAGTATTTAAAAGAAGATTCCTTTTTAAGCAAGATCTATATTACTAATATCTTAAACCTCTTATAATTAATTAAAAGCAATAAAGATAGTCTAATTATATCTATATAGCTAGCTAGAAATAGATTATTAATTTATTTTAAAGTATTAGTAGATATAGAAGTAAATAGATTTACTTTTTTAGATATTTTTTTTATTAAGAAGCTTGTATAATATTTTTATTATTATATTAAACCCTTAAAGTAATCATTCTAAATAAAAGAATTTAATAGCAAGGCTAAAAAGATAATTATATATATTATAAAATTAATATTAATAATAAATAAATATATTATATATAACCTATTATTTTTTATTATATAACTAAATAAATATAATATAATCTTTAAAAGGATATAATTAGCTAAATATAAAGTACTAATTAACTACACTTATTAATAACTATTCTAGCTAGAGAAGATCTCCTTAAAGAAGGAAATATAAATAAAATAATTTATACTACTATCAAAGAAGTTACTACTATAAGACTATAAAATGGAGTTTTAGCATTAAAAGGACACGAATCACCAAAATCAGTTATTTAAAACTAGTATTAAGACTATAGAATAGATCCTAATTATTGCTAAAAAAAAATAAGAATAAGCTATATAAATTATATATTATAGCTTCTACTGCCAATAGCATAAGTGTAAACTTAATTAAATAAAGAAAGAGCTTAGTAAAATAATAAAGCCATTAAATCCTCTAAAAAAAATAAAGCTTATAGTCAAAAAACTAAAATAAGTAAGATTTTAAAAATAATATCTTAATATAAATATTATAGTAATTAATATAGCTAGCTATCTGTCGGAAACTTCGGTTGTTTACCGTCAGAGTATAACTAGGATAGTTATATTAACAGAAGAAGTTAATATATTCTGATGTACGAAAGGCTGTATAAGCGTAAAGTCTTAAGATAGTAGGGCAAACTGAATATCCTATTTAATAGAAGAATGTATACTCAAGTTATCATAGTTAATTAAAGATAATAGAATAAAGCTAAATACATGGTAAATAAGTGTCCTTATATATTCTATTATCATATCTTCTATCATATTAGATGATATGTCTGGTATCCTTTCTATTATATTGTCTAGTCTGACTAGTAGTATTCTTATTATACCTATACTCTAATTAGTATGATACTCTAATTCTAAGATTATAGATAATTTTTTATTCCATTATATATTAGTTTCCGTAGAGGCTAGTCTAATCTATTAGTTATAATATTTGTTTAATCTTCTAATAATTCTCTTCTCTGAAGGCTGGTGTCTTAATAATGCAATAAATAATCTATGTTCCCTATTTGTATTATAAATGTGTTTTATTTTCTTTTTAAACTACTTATATTATGGTACTAAGCTGACTATATCTTTAAAATGAAATAAGACAGCTGAAATAATCAGTCTTGTAAATAAAATCAAAAAATTTAGAATAATCCTTTTTATTCTTTGTGATTGTTATTGTTAGTTAGATTGTACTTGTATTAAGGCTAAAGATTCGACTTGTTATAGTAATTATATTTATACGGGTAACTGTCGTTATACCGATATAAGTAATTCTAAGGCATCATGGAAGCATCTAATCTCAGTATAAGATTAATTAGATGCTGATAAAGAGAAAGCTTATAAGGAAATAATTAAGATAATAGCTAAATTTTCTTAATTATAAAAATAAAAAAAACTACTTTAGAAGTATACTAGACAATTTCTTCAGATGGATATAAAAGATATTAAAGAATTAGAAAAATTAGAAAAAAAGAAAGAGATAAGAAAAAGAAAAAGATTAAAAGAGAAAGAATAGAAGACTTTAAAAGAGTGTATAAAACTAGAGACAGTATATAAAGAATAAAAATTAATTATATTAATATTTAATTCTAGTGATATTAATAGCTTAATTGTAGATAATTCTTTCTAACTTGTTTTTTTTTTTTTAAACTAATTGTCGCTTGATACTCCTAAATCTTATCATAACAATTTAAATTCGTGATAGATTTCTATAAATTATCTTCTAGTGAGTATCCTTTCTATTTAATTAAGTAATAGATCTGATTATTTTCTTACTTATAGTCTAGAATTCTTTCTATCTTATATTCTTCATCGTCTGCTTTATTGTTTTCATTTTCTGGGTTTTTTGTGGGTTCTAATAGCAATATATAAAATATTAGATATATGCGTATTCTTATTAATAGCTAGAATTAATAATTATTATTTTTAAATTTTTTTACAATTCTAAATAGTTTATATTTAACTATATCAAATTTATTACTTAATTATTTTATTTTAATATTGAAATTTTTTGATCCTAGTATTTATTATAAAAGGTAAACTCTCTCTCTTTTTTATAAGATTAATATATTTTTATATTTTATATTATAATATTACTTTATTTTTTATTCTATCTATTGAATATCTTTAGACATTGTTATATACATCTATTATATATATACTACTTGTAATATTGCTTCATTAAAGCTTCCATCTATTGATATAAAAGTCTATAATATTTATGGATATCTCTCTAGATTAGCGAAATACGGTACTTCTCCTATCAAGATATTTTTTACATTATTCAATATAAATTATATTAATGATAGTATCTCTATCTAATTATCTTAATTCTAATCTAAATAGTATTATAAGTATTATTTAATAAATTATATTATTCTCTTAATTAGTTTATCTGTTTATTGATAATTTATAGTTAATAATTTATATTTAATTCTATATACTTTAGTAATTATCTACTAGTATTTTAATCTAAATAACTTATCTCAATCTAAAATAATCTTAATTAGTAATCTAGTTCAACTAAATACTTTTTATAGTATAAGTATTATATATTATTCTACTATTAAGTCCTTCAGCGTTGGTCATATAATAACATATTTCATTAATCTATTAATAATAACGATTGCGTTGGTATATCAAATTCTAGTAATTAGATCCTTCGATTCTGGTAATCCTTGTATAAATGTGAGGGCCCAATCAATACATTGTATTGGCAGCTAGTACTAAGAAACTAAGCATGGAAAAAGAAAAAGAAAAGAATCAATATATGAGGCCGTATAGGGAGTTGATATATGTGGTGGTGTCATATGACTAAGGGTTGCTCTTCCTACTAACCCTAGGCACGTGGTTCGCTTAGTGTATGGCTGGAATAATGTTTAGCTGACTCTGTATCTATGAAATGTATATGCTTATGAATAGCTTTGTATGTAGCTGTTATATTACCTCTCTTTTTAGGAGTTGCTTATCTCTAAGCGCTGTAATCTATTACTTCTATTGCTAGCTTAGCTATTTTAATATCCACTAAATTGTTCTTTATGAATTTATTATGCTCTGTTATATTAAACTATTTCTATAAGCCTGCTGGTGGTTCTGGCTTCTTTAGATATTAATTATGAAAAGCTTTTAACTTCTATGATGCGTTTTTAAAATTACTAGTAAGATATTATTTAGAATTAGGGTCATGTCTTATTTATTTTATGTGATAGAATAGCTTTCTTTAATATAGTTTTAAATCTATAATAGTCTTAATTTTTTATTCTTGTTTACTATTGACTTTTATGGCTAGTGGTTTTTTAAGAATTTATTTTTATAATGGCTTTTTTATTAAGGCGCATCTTAACTTCTTTGGTATAAAAATAGGATAAATATTGACGCTATTGTTAAGCTTTAGCTTATAAGCATGATTAATCTTTTTTATGATGGGAAATAGATCTATTATTTGATGGTTAAGCTTTTTATTAGAATGGCCTATATCCTAGCTCTTAGTCGACATTATGACTTTATTATTAATGTTAAAATCTATCTTCTATTTATACTTGTTTGCTTGTGCTTTTTGTTATTTTTATGCTTTCTTAATATTACTGTGTGTAAAATCTTATACTTTCTTAAAATGTTTTATTTATATTTTAGTGTCTTTCTTATTAGTTATAAGCTATTTTGATAAGTCTGGCTTCTCTTAGTTAAATGATATTCTCGGTTAAAAATCCTTTTTAATTATAAAAGGAGATAATTTAGTTAAATCTTATGGAAGAGCTGTTGCTGCGAAATTGATTATAAATAGCTATTCCAATCAGTTATTCTAATAATGATTTATGTATGGTCTCAACTGCTGGGATAGATATTGGTTAGTGATTTTTATCTACCTATCTGTTTGTGCGTGGTTTGCTATAGATAGGATTATTTTGATGCTTAAGATATAATAAATTTCTCTTTAGAATTCTAATACAAATTGCGGTCCTCTATTGGATATAATAGAGTTAGGTAGTTTTATTTAAGGATATATATATTTTATTTAAAGCCTGGCTAAGTCCCTAGTGTTCATATTTTTATAGTATAATATAGATATAGAGATCTTGCTAAATTAATTAACTACTATAAATACTATATCAATGCTAGATTTGTTTTTAGGATACATTATAAAGTCTATTAAAATATGTTGCTATAGTTTTATGGGAATTAGTAATAGTTGTAATAGGCCTAGTGATAGATTTTGCTAAGTATTTATCTACTTGCATATCCTATAGTTGTTAATATATCTCTTTATATTTTTATTCTATATTTTTTAATAGTATTATTCTTTAACTAGGATCTTTATTTTATTCTTACTAGGATGCGCTATTGATAGTTACTAGTGAATCTTATTTAGTAATTATGTGTAAAGATTATCTTTATTTAATATATATAATCTTTCTTTAAAATATAATAATCTTTCTATTAGGTTTTAATTTTTATTACTTTTTTATGCTGCTTTATAGTACTTCTCGCAGTTGAGGCTTATTATATTTATATTAGTGACTTGGGCTATGCTATCTATTATAAGATCTATTAATACTATTTACATTTTATCTTTTTTATTTAAATCATATATTCCCTCTGTAATTAAGGCCTTTAAATTAAGTGTATTATATACTTTTAAAGATTTTAACTATTCCTTTAGTAGTATTAGTTATTTTTATTCTTTCTTTTTATTAATTAAGTGCTCTTCTTATCTAGTTAAAGCATCTGCTAAAATATTTTCTTTTTTAAGGTAGTGCTTGATGATAAAATAATACTAGTATAGGAGTTTATATTATCTTGCTTACTAAATAATGAGTCTCTTAGTAGTTATAAAATATTATAGTACTAGATAGTTAGATAAGATCTTGAACTAGTTTTTATATTAGAATTTAACTAACTTGGCTTTTTACTCTCTTAGCAAATTTATTATTACTAATATTTCTTTATTATAAATATTGTAGTTAAATTCTACATTATTTATTGTTCTTAAATGATAGATGATAAGGTGTTATTACTTATCTATTTAAAGCTATGAGAAGACTGCTATAATTATTTTATCTAAGATGTTAGTTTTAATTTAATTAAATAACTTAGAGTAGTAATAATATAATATTAGTGTGCTAATTAGACTTTTTTTTAGTTTTTTAAAGGCCTCTTAATATTCTTTTATCTATTTAAATAGCATGTCCTGTTTTATTAAATAGTTTAATAGTTTTGTAATCTTGTTATATCTGTGAATAAACTTTTAATAGAATCTATAAAAGCCTAGAAAGGACTATACGCTAAAAATAGTAATAAGAATTATTTATTTTTTGATAATAGCGATCTTCTTCTAATTAATCTTAATGCTATTAGATGTTAAGATAAAATCTAGAAACTTAATATATATTATATGGAATTTATACTTGTAGATAGCAGCTTATAGATTTATTTATTATAGCTTCTCTAATACTTATTTAATATAGATCTTGTGCTCTAACTTATTCTCGCTATAGATAAGCAAGTTGTTAATGAAGGTAATAAGGAACTTATTTAAGCAGTTTATAAAGAGGTTATTAATAAATTATTAAAAGATAATTAAGCTATTAGTTAATCTAAATAGTATGATCTTATATTTATATGTGCTGTATTAATATTTAAAGATAGTTAAATCCTCTGAGTTAGAATGTATATGGATTCTATAGAAGTTTTATTAGATATTAAGTTTTATAAAAATCCTTACTCTGTTTAGTCATTTGAATACCTTATTAATTAGAGAGAGAGAATAGTAGTTTTTTTTTATTAATTAATTTAATTTCTAATAGTTTATATAGAATTAAAGATTGCTACCTAGCTTTTCTACTATTAGAATAAGAGAGATAAATAAAGCCTTATTAGGTTTTATAAATCTTTTATTTAGATTATTAATAATATATTCTCTTATTATTTCTAGCTCTTTTAATAATATCTTATATAATAGATGATAACTAAGTTTATTTAACTTCTCTAGTTTAATCTTATGGTTATATGATTATAAGGGTAGAAGCTTGTCCAATTTCTTTTTTAAAAAGATATTTATAAACTTTTTAAGATAAGAAAAGAGTAGCTTTTATTAGATTTTTTTAAATTTTAATTCTTTCTCCATTTTTGATTTATTTTTAATAATCTTATTAATCTTATATAGACTAGTAAAGAAGGTCTTATTTTTTTTTTTTTATTAATTATAGGAAACTATTTTTTTTAAATATTATAATATCTAATTTAATTTATTTTTAGGCCTTTAGGTTTTTTTAAATTAGGGATAAAGCTGGCTTTTTTTTAAGAATATTGTATATTAATGCCTTTAATATATTATTTATTTATATTAGAAATGCTTTATGACTCTTTTAGTATATATAATTATATTTAACTAGTAATATAGTATTCTATTTCTTTATTGCTTAATCCTATTAATTTATATTCTATTAATGCTTTAAATTAATCTTCTTGACTTATTATAGTATCTGCTATAGTATATTTATATAATTTTTTATTATTAATTAATCTTTTAGTAATATCTTATCTAGCTAGCAAAGTTGCTTTTTTATATAATTAAATAGAACTCTAAACTTAATAAATTATATCTTTTTTAAGATAATGTTGTGTTTTCTTAAATTAATAATTAAGAAAGAAACATCCAGCTGTTATCTACTATTAATAATAAAGATAAAGATAATAATATGAGTGATAAGAGTTACTTATTTTTTATTATATTTTCTAATAATATAGCTATTATCTAGTTAATAAGTCTTTACTTTGAGAAATTTGCTTAACAATATTATAAAATTAATATTTATAAATACTAGTCTATTCACTTTAGTATTAGCAAGTGCTTTAATAGAAATTAAGTATAAATTCTTAACTATTTAAATAGATATAGTAAAATTATTCTTTTCTCACTTAATAAGCTGATTAAGATTAATCTTATATATACTAAATTCTATAAAGTCTAAGATAGAGACTTTTCTTAGATCTTATTATTTTCTAAGTTAGATTCTTTATAATTTAAATTTTCTTTTTTCTCTAGCTTCTTAAGTTTTATAGCTTTATTAATATTTCTAGTTAAAATATTTGTGGTATTATAAAAGTAGTTCTAACTAAGATGTTTTTTTTTAAAGTACTTGAAATATTTGTTTTTTTTTATAAGAGTAGTTTATACTATGGTATTAAGTTAGCTTTGACTAGCCTAGTTATTATTCTTATTTATTTAAGTAGTACTGAGGGTAGAAATTTAACTATTAGAGTAATTATTATTATTTTTATAAGTAGTAGTAATTTACTAGTAAATTTACTTTTTCTTAATATAGATTTGCTTTAAATGATTGATGTGTTTATAGTATATTTTTACAAATTCTACTCATCTAATAATATTGTTATTTGCTTTAGCTATGATGGCATGCTTTATCTTAAAGTTTAACTTATAATATATTTTTACCTTCTACTCTAAAGGATTAAGCTCTGAGTTCTACGTATACTAAGTAAACTTGATAATATAATTCTAGAAACGTGTGTTCTTTTTTATTTATAATATATTAAGGCTATTCTTAGTCTTTAAGATGTGGCTATTATCTTTAAAGATAGTCTTGAGATAGTTAAATATATTTTTTATATTGATGAAAGGATTTAGTGAGTTATTATATATATAGAGTAATAAATACTTATTAGCTTTTTTTTCATATATATACTTTATAAAGGCTATATGTGTGCTAAGAATTAAATAATAGTTTTAATTGTCTCTAAGTAAGGCATATATGTTAATTAATTATAATTTGAAGATAGGTTTTACTTTATTAAAAAGTTTTATACCTTTAAGCAGCTTTATAGATTTTGGGGGTGTATAGAAGATAGTGTTTATAATTATAATATTAATGTTATTTTAATTCTGGTTCTGAGCTATTATCTAAATGTGAGTGAAAGTATTTAAATATAGATTTTGATTAGTTTATAACTTTATCTTTAACTCCTTTAGTTTTTCTAGGTTAGCAATATACCCCTTATTCTCAATTATAAGAGTATTATAGTCGTTTAAAAGCTTATTCTATTTTTTAATTAAATTGTTATAGTTAGTGACAAGCTATATTTATTATTAGTAAATAAAGTTAAATAGTTTTTTTATATTTATATATGTCTTATTAATAAATTATATTTTAGAATAGGTGCTCTTGTCAGCCTTAGAAGTTTTAATCTAATTATTAATAACCTCTTTTTCTAGCTAGAGTTCTAGTGCAGGCCTAAAATATAATAAATATTAATCTTTTTTAAGACTCTACAAGGTCTTGATTATATTGTTAAATTATACTATAATTTAAATTGGTTTAGCTTCAGTATTCGGTTTGTGTGTTGGTAAAAAGATAAATAAAAAGAAGAGTATTTAGTTGCTATTAATAGGCTTACTAATTAGAATTAATAAAGTTATTATTTAGCTTACTAGATGATAAAAAGAAAGAAATGATGCTTAGTTTAATATAAAGATTTAATTAATATATTGTATTAGTAGCTAGTACTAAGAAACTAAGTATAGAGAAAAAAAAAGAAAAGAATCAATATATAAAGCTATATAGGGAGTTGATATATATGATGGTGTTATATGACTAAGAGTTGCCTTTCCTGCTAACCCTAGGCACGTGGTTTGCTTAGCGCATGGCCGGAACAACGTTCAGCTGACTCCGTATCCGCGGAATGTACACGCTTGTGAATAGCTTCGTACGTGGCCGTCACAATAAAGTTGATTATAATATATTCCTATAGCTTGTTTAGTATTTCTAGTAGTTGCATTTTTCTATAAGATTAATGGTTAATTAGTTTATTTTTATTATAACTATTACACTGGCTGATATACTCTGTAATTTATCTTTTTATATTTGAGAAATAGTATTATTATTATATTTTTTCTATAGTTTTATCGATTCCTTGATGTCTTTATAATAATGGATTATGATATGTTTTGATAATTTCTATAATCATTGTTTTTAGAATAAATATAGATTTATTCTATATAGCTAGTCTTTTTTATAGTATTGCTTCTTTATTTTTTAGTACTATTATAAGCATTTTATTTTTGCTAGTAGCATCTATTATTCACTAATAAAATCTTAAATTAGTAATAATAATTATAATAGCGAGTACTATTTTAATATTATATTATATACCATTCCTATCTTTTTTTAGAATATTGGTTTTTAGCTATTTAAGATTTATAGTGTAATCTAGTCTTCTATTAAAAATATCTATAATAATATTTTCTTTTTCTTTAATATGTTTAATCTGAAACTTAAACTTTAATAAGTATTTAGTTTATTATATTTATTATCTAACTAATTCCTTTATTATCATAAAGTATTTAAGATTATAATAATTATTTTTTATAATTATTTTTTTCTTAATTTTTTATAGATAGTATTTCTATTGCTTAAATACTTTAACTATTATAAGTAGTTTTTTATTGTGAATATTATAGTTCTTTTTTATTATAATAAATTTTTTTAAGAAGAAGATAATAGGTCTTTATTTTTTTTTATTATTTAGTTATTTAAGAATAACTTCTAATATATATCTTAATATATCTAGTTATATCAAATTCTGTTAGTTTAGATTATATAATATAAGTATTAATACTTTCTTAATTAATTTCTTAATATTATTAAATAATTTTTTTCTTTCTTTAGTTTATTTGAATTTAAGATCTTTCTTAAGTAGTTTAGTTATAGATTAAATAATTTTAGAGTAATTCTAAAAATATTGTCTAATATATTTACTAGCTCCTAGAAATCCTTAAATATTTTTAATATATGTTAGTATTAGCTAATTTAATATTATATCTATTTTTTCTAGTTAAATTTTTAATCTTTTTAGTATGTAAATTATTCTTAAATAGTTGACTATAGTTATATTAAACTCATATTTCTTAATTTTAAGAGTTAATTCTATTTTTATTAGCTCAATTATTACTGCTTGTATATAGCTATTATATTTTTTAATATTTTTAGAATAAATAATAATATTATTAAAATATACTGTAATAAACTTATTAAGAAATTTAATTAATATATATATTATAAATCTTGTAAATTCTATAGGAAGTTATTTTAAATCTATTAATATGATTATCTATTTGAATAATCTTATATTTATAAGGAATGTTATTTTCTAAATATTCTTTTTAACAGTCCTAAGATTGTAATAATTCTATTAGATATTAAAAATTATTATAATTTTTACTTCTTATAATAAATCTTTTTTTTATTTCTAATATAGTGTTTTATTTATATTATTAATTATTTTATTATTTAGTGCTTAATAATTAATAACTAATTATTCTATTCTATCCTTTTTTAGTATAAATATTAATTTGTTTGAAACTAGTTCTTGTTTTTCATATATATATTCTATGGCTAGGAATTCTTTGATAAACTTATTTTTTAATTCTAATTAATCTTGTGATTTATGCTGTTATTTAACTGAAAGTGATGTAAATCCTAGTTTTAATAATATTTATATTTTATATTCTTTCTTATAATTTAGTAATCGATATTCTTTCTTTATAAATAGTTTAATAAAATTATAATATTTTTTAGATAATTTTATAAGTATTTTTTTTAATTCTTATTTATAAACTTTTTTTAGTTTTAGTTATATTTATAACTATAATATAGATTATTTCTATATTATTTTTTCTTTCTTTATAGATTACTTCTATAGTATTTTATTTATTTATTTTTTAATAGATTATATTATTTTCTATATTTTTTATTTATCTAAGCTGGTATTTCTCTTTAATTCTATTTATAGAAGATTATTCTTTAATTTTTTTTATAAGTTTATAAGTTCTTTATATTCTCTTAACTTAATTTATAAAATTCTATTATTAATAGAAACTATTCTAGTTATCTAATTAATAACTAGATTTTATTCTTATAATTATAGTATTTCTAATACTGCATTATATCTAGTTATTGCTATAATATTAAATAAAATTATTATAATATATAGTTCTAATAATATAAAAATTAATTTTATTTTTTTTTTATATTCTTCTATGATTGGTTCTTTATTAATATTAATAATCTTAGTCTATTAGTTTATTTTATAGTATTAAAGTTATAACTTATCTGCTATATTAAAGTTTATATAATTTCTAGTAGCTCTTGAATCTAAAAGTATTTATAGTTTTATTTTTTTAACTTTTATTAAGATAATAATTGTTTAGTATTTTAAGTTAATTATTATTATAATTAAATATTTTATTTAATATTAATCTATGTAGCTCTATACTGCTTAGATATATTTTTTTAAAAGATTTATAAAAAGTTCTTTGTAATAAAATTAATAGAATATTATATAATATTCTTATCTAGATAAGTCTAAATATACTAGATATTTATTTTTCTTATATATATACTAATATTCTAGATTTTCTTAAGGGCATATAAGCTTTGTGTGTAAAGCAATATCTAATATTTTTAAAAACTATTAATTAATTTTCTTGTTGAGGTAGTAGAATTTAGATCTATTATTATAGTATATTGTCTAATATATTTTATTATATATATATCCTTCTAAGTTGGGATAGTGCATATAAATATAATTTAATATATATCTTAATTATTTATTGCATAGTTAATATCCATTTAATTTAGATATTTTTTTATAAATAGTTATTAGGATTTTGTTACTTTATCTATATATTAGATAGTTTTAATATATTTATTTATAACATTTCTTATATATCTTTATGTATTTTTTTTAAATGTATTAAGATTCTTTCTAGCAGATTACTTTTATAGATATATAATTATATAGATTATTTTTCTAGTTCTATAATTTACTTATTTTTTTTTTAGTAATCTATATTATATTATAGCTATGATTACTTTTATAGATTTTTTTATTATATGTCTTATTCTAAGTATAATTACTTTTATTAGTATATTCTTATTAGATTTATTTTTATCTTATCTTAATGAGTTATTCTTTAATCTTTTTATAAGGATCTAGATAGGGTTTTTTTTAATTTTAATACTTAATTAGCTAATTTATTGTCTCTTTATTATTATTTTATAATGCTAATTAAGTATGAAATAATTTAATCAGTAAAAAATCTTTATAATTAATACTTTTATTACTATTTTCTAGTTCTTCTTTATCTGGTTCATAATCTCTAGAATAATTATTTTTAAATAATTAATTCTATACCTTATAGCTCTACTTATTCTTTGAAAGCATGTGGTAAGTATTCTTATGTATAGCTATAGATGCTTAGATTTTTATATTATTGATATTTTATATAATACGTATTTATTTTTATAATTCTTTTTATTTTTTAGTTTACTACTATATTTCTTACTTATATCGTTCTAGTAATTCTTTATTAATTTTTATGTATTCGTCGGTACTGCTCTCTTCTAGGATATATATGTGGATAGCTGCTGTAATTTATTGTTATAATCTCTAATTAGTTAATCTAGAGTTCTTTTTTAGCTTGTAATATTTATTTGTAAAATGTTCTAGTATTTTATAGTTAAAGTAGGCTTTCTTTTTAACTAGTTTTTTCTTTTCTTTCTTAGTTAGTATAATATTTATTTGTATAATAATATTACTATCTTAGTCCTTAGTTCTTTTCTAGAACATGTTAGCTTGCTGTTTTAATTAATGTTAGTAATTTCTTTATTTTATATATTATGTGTATAGCGTTATATCAATCTATAACACTGCTTCTATTATTTTCTTGAATATATTGGGTTGTAGTATGATTTATAAAATATAATTCTTTATATTATCTTTTAAATTATTATAGAACTGATCTTGTAGTTTTTAATCATTCTATTTAAGATATCCTGATACCTGAAGAAATCTTAAAATATAATCTTCTATAGATCTATATTATTTGATGTTCTTAATCTAGTAGATTATATTAAATTTTTTATTAATAGTTTTAAACAGCTAATAAAGCTTTTTTTAAAGTACGTGAAGCTGCTAAATATAAGAATAATTTTAGATTTAAATTAATTATTATTAGCAACTTCAATTTAATTAGTAATATAAGATATAAACTATTTCATTACTTCTCTAGTGAGAAAGCTAAATATTATAAAAATCTTATCTTATTTAGATATAATTTGATTAGCATTATTACTGAAGTAAATATATAACTAAGCTAAGAATATTTTAAGAATTCCTTATTCTTTTAAAAATAGTTTAACTTTTTCTATCTTAACAACTAAGTAGTTAGCACATTGTGTCTCTAGCTCAATAATACATTATTCTAATATCACAATAGCCTTTGCTATCTGAGCTAAGATTAATTTAAAATTATTATTATTTATCATTGTTATTCCTCTATTGGAAGTTGATAAAATTAATGTAGCTGGATAATTTTGTACTCTTAGAGAGGTTAGTTGCTGTTAACTAGCTATAATAATTGCTAGTTAAGACTTCTCTTTTGTAATAAGGGTCTTTAATTGTCAAAAACTTTAATTATTTACCATCAGAGTATAACTAGGATAGTTATATTAATGGAAGAAGTTAATATATTCTAATATATGAAAAGCTATATAAGTATAAAGTCTTAAGATAGTAGAGCAAATTGAATATCCTATTTAATAGAAGAATGTATACTCAAGTTATTATGGTTAATTAAAGATAATAGAATAAAGCTAAGTATATAGTAAATGAGTGTTCTTATATATTTTATTATTATATCTCCTATCATACTAGGTAGTATATCTGGTATCCTTCCCGTCATATCGTCTGGTCTGACTAGTGGTATTCCCATTATACCCATACTCTGATCAGTATAATATCCTAATCCTAAGGTTATGGATAATCCTTTGTTCCATCGTGCATTAGTTTCTGTAGAGGCTAGTCTAATCTATTGGCTGTGACGTTTGCTTAATCTTCTGACACTATCTTTAAAATATAAAAAATAAAAAGATTAAAACCTTCTTGACTAGTATTAATAAAATTAATAAAGCTATTAAAAATAAGCTTAATCCAGATAAAATAAAAGAGAAAAAGAAGATAAAGCAGCATCTTTCTAAATAATATTATAAATTTATTAATATTTTTTTAAAATTAAGTCTAACTAGCTTCTAGAATAAAAAGAATATAATTATAAAATTAAATTAAAGAAGAAAGTTAAGCTTAGCTATTATTTCTTATATTATATAATTACTAAGAAGCTTTAAGCTGCTAAGAACTATATTATAAAAAATCTAGAGAAAGATTTTATTATATTTAGTAGTATATTATATATATTATTAATCCTTATAGCTAAGAAGCCCAGCAGAGGTCTTTATTTTTATATAGATTATTAATATCTTAACTTATTTATAAGAAAGGACTATTACCTATTATTATTAATTAATAAAGTATTTAAATAAATTAATAAAGCAAAGATCTTCACAAAGCTTAATATATAATAAGGCTTCTATTAAATCTATATATATAAAGATTCTTTTAACCTAATAATATTTTATTGTCGTTATAGAACCTTTAAGTATAAGATTATACTATTTAGATTAACTAACAGCTCAATAATATTTTAGAGATTAATTAATAATATCTTTATTAACTGCCTTAACAAGTTCTTGATCATATTTATTAATAATCTACTAATTTACAGTAAGAATACTATTAAGTATAAAATTTATATTCATACTATACTCTAATAGCTTTAAAACGTGGGGCTATAGACTAGCATTAAGAAATATAAATTTCATATAATAATAATAAAATATCTTAGCTTTATTATTACTCTAAAGAGCATCAAAGTAGACCTTAAAAAAATTAAAATAATACTTTCTTAGAAGATACTTATAATAATATAAAAAATACAGTTATTTCTAGACTTTTATAATTTTTATTAAAAGTTCATAAAAGAGTATAGTAGAATTATTAAACTATTATACTAGCTTACTTAACAAGATATTCTTTTTATATAGATAAAGTAATATTAAGAAGTCTTTAACTACTTAAAATTAATATTAGTATCAACACCTATTTTAGTTTATTATAACCTAAACTAATTAATACGCGTGAAGACTAATATATTAGATTTAATAATAACCACAGTGCTGTCTTAGCTTTATAAAAATAGAGAATAACACTCTATAAGATACTATTTATTTATAATAATAGACTCCAAACATAATTATAATATCCACAATAAGAAGATACTAATAATTATTTAAATATTTTAGAAATAAAGACTAAAGCTACTTAGACTATAATAATAAGAATAATTTAAAGTGCTATTAGATTATTAAGCTCTAGAGTATTTTATAATAACTAAAACTCTAATTACAAGGCAAGTATAATAGTATAAATTACTATAGAAATTCTATTTTATGCTATAATATCAATCTAAAAGAATAAATATGCTAGTAAACATATTTATATAATAAAAGAATAATAGAGCTAAGAATCTTAATCACTATAACTTAATAATATTACTATAAAAGGTTCTTAATAACTAAATTATAATAGAACTAGCTTTTATGGACCTGAACAATATTATTATAGATAATAATATTATTAGATAAGTATTTAATACGAATAAAAAGATAGCCTTGACTAAGGATATTTATAAGAAGGTTAATCAAAAAGATTTAAAATAGTATATCAAGAAAAAGAGAATATTATATTAAAATTAACTATATATTTCTAATAAGGAGAATCTTTATATATAATTATTAAATAAATTACATTAATCACCTTCTATAGCACATCCTAATTAAGATAAGATGAAGAAGCTATTCTAAGAATATTTCTATTAGAAATTATAGAATAAGAATATTAAAAGCTACATTAACAATTATAAGACCTATAATAGGACTAATATCTAGAGAGATTAAATATCTAAAATATTATAATTACTACTAATCCTAAATCAACTATAATAGTATTTATTAATAGACTTTATAAAGTTTCTAAAGAACTATTATAGCTTTAACACAGTATTTATAATAATTAATTATCTAAATAAACATCCAATATCCATATCTTATTATAAAGATATAGCAACAGCTAAAGAGATGGCTTAATTATAGATTTAATATATCTTTCTATAAATAGAATTATCTAATAGCATTATCTCAAACCATAAAAAACAGTTTGTGTCGGAATTTTAGAATAAAATATACTAAATATTATAAATTAAGATTAAATTGTCTACAGCGCGACATACATAGATAGATAACCAAACAAAAATAGTGAACTAATATCTCCAGTAATACTTACAATCTTATATTAACTTTACAATAAATAACTGATTAAAGTATTTATTTATTATTGACTTTATGGTATCAGCTTTATTTTAGGCTTTAATAGAGATGTCACTATTTATAATCAAAAAAAAATATTAATCTTAAATATTATTTAATTAAACTACTTTAGCGCCGCCATAGAGGCTAACTCTTAATAAAAAGAATATATAAACCTAGATTAAAAGAATATAGAAAGTTTAAAAGTTTACTAAGAGGAATATAATATAAGCTTAGAATCATTAAATAAAATAGACTAATAAAAAGCATTAATCAATAAACTTTTTAATTAGAGATATAATATATGTTATAAATAAAAAATAAAATATAAATTATCTAAGTAGGAAACTAGGATATTAGTAAGAAAAATTTTTCTCTATTATAAAATAAGTTAGCTATATCTTTAAACTTAAGTTATTAAATAGCTTGCATATACATCCAATATTTTTATTAAAAAAGCTATATTTAATAGCCTTAATAGAACTGCTACTAGAATAGTTACTAGATAAGAGATCTAAGTTAAAAATAAATAAATATTTAGAATAGAAGATAAAGTAAGTATTAATCTCAAAATTATTATAGAAAAAGTTATATTATTATATTAGCTGGTTAGACTAAGATCTAGATCTAAAATAGTATTTTATAGAATATCTAAAGAATACGCTATTAATATTAAAGATTTTTTATAATACTAATCTAAGGGCTATTAGACTGCTCTTTTAATTAGATATATAGCTCTAAGTAGCTAAGAGGAATTAATTTATTAAGGACTATATTAAGAATAAAGTCCCAGAGAAAATCTAGCTTAAAGAGTCTTATAGATGGGTAATTAGAGATTCTTTTTAAAATTGAAGTTAGATTATGTATTATATATAATACTTTAACTAGACTTAGTAATTTTAATTTAGTGAATTATTTTATATATATACATGGCTTAATCCCAGCTTTGCCTCTTGTTTTTACTGAGCATACAATTTTATAGGATGAGGAGAATAGTGGATGAATAGAATAGTAATAAGAGTAAGGTATAGAATTAGAATTTAAATTAGACTTAAGTTATATTTTTTTTCTTTTTTAGATGCTTGCGGGTAAGTGTTTTGTAAAGGGGAGAGTAATATGATAGTTAATTATATAGTAAGATACATGGAAGCTATTAAGTATATAATATATTGCTAGCGTGGTCCTAGAAAGGACTGATAATAGAAGAATATCTTAAGATAGGGCTATAGCTCTAGATGGCAGCTACATTAGAAACTACTTTCTTAGCAGTACTATATTAGGAAAGGAGCCTTATATAGAGAGCATATAAAGGAGCTCTCAGCAAGGCAGATTTTAGCTTCTTCCTTCTTTCTTTCTTCATGCTTGATATTGCCTATAGACCCGGTGCACCTAGTTAGTGAGATAGCCTCAATATCAGGTTTTGACCATTGTCACATAATCTCTATTAAAACCTAACTAATAAAAAATAAGAAAGTGCTTAAGGTTTATATAAGCCTAGTATAAGGCTGTATTATAAGAATTAATTATTTAAAAAAAATTATAAGAGTGCTATAGTCTACTAAAAATCTTATACTTAATACTTTATTAATATATAATATTAGAGTAAACAGTTTAATATTAAGATTTATTCTTAAGAATAGATTAGTATCTACTTAAAAAGAGTAAGCTTTTATTATTAAAGTCTTAATACTTAGCTTAATTAAATATTAAGGCTTATTTTAATATTAGATTAAAGGAAATTAATAAAGCTAAGTTTTATTAATATTAAAGGCTGTATATAGAGTAGCTCTAATTAATAAATATTTATAAGTAGTACTAACTATTAAATCTATAATAATAACTTTAATTATTAAATTTTTAAAGAGCTTTATAATTTTTAAATCTTTATCTTTGCTTTAAGTATGTATTTTTAAGAATTAAATATTAACCGCTACTAAGGGCTTTTAAACTAATACTAAAAGATAGAAAATAATATAATATAAGAAATAGAAGATAGTATTTATAATACTTAATAAACTTATATAGATACTAATAAAGTCTATAAATATCTAGAGTAAAGAGGAATAATATCTAATTTTTAAATGCTAAAAGCTAGCTATAATATAAAAATATAATATTTAAGAGATCTAGTTAGTACTTAATTAAGCCTTAGTAAGTATAAGAATACTAAATTTTATATAAATAATTAATATAAAGTATATAGCCTTAGGATATCTTATAGTACTTTTTAAAAAAAAAAAGCTCTTAATAGCTTAATAATACTAGTTTATAATAATATACTTATTACTATTATATAGAAGGTAAATATAATAGTTATTTTAGTAGAGATTAATAAGCAGTAGTAGTGTGTTAAAGTCTATAGAGTTTTTATAAGATATTATATAAATAGTAGCTAAGATTTAAAGCTAGCTTAAGAAAAGATTAAAATAGAGATATTTTTTAAGTTTAAATAAGACTCTATCTAGTTTAAAAGCTTTAAAAGTATAAAAGTTAAAAAGTATTTATTTATTATTATAGTAATAATAGTAAGTTTTAAGAATAAGATTTAGAAAATATTTAAAAGATAGATATATTTTAGTAGCTACTTTTATACTATAAAAGCTTATTAAGATATTAATTTTAATAGTATTTATATATATTACTGCAGGATAAGGCATTCTAACTATTTAAAGTATAAGAATTAATCTCTTAAGTGCTTTATCTATATTAGAGATTATAAGGCTTTAAATTATTACTATAATATTATAAGCTATAATATTAGGTTAGATAAGCTTTGCTAGTATAGCTAGATTAGATATACTAATTATAATAGCCTTTATAAGGCTATATTTACTAGATGCTTTAAAATTAAGTAAGCAAGAAAATATATTATTTAATAAATAAAGAATTAAATCTTATAGCACTATTTATTAGTATTCTAGCTTTTTAAGGTAGTCTTTTTAGACCTTTTATAGTATTTAAAGCTTTTAAAGTTTTTAGGTATAAAGACATTTAGTATAGAGAAAATAAATAATATTAATATATATAGACTATAAATTATATTAATATTATAATATAACTATATATATACTAGTGCTATTATATATGTAGTACTAGAAATAGTTTTAAAAATAAAGACTAAGATAATATACCTCTAAAAACCCTTAGATAATAAAGATAAGATTAATTATTTAGATTTTATATTTTATTAGTTAGAAAGCTCCTAGAAGTATGCCTATATAATAATAATAATAAAAAAAAATATAGTAAATAGAATAGTTATTAAGGCCTAAATAGACTTTCTAAATTATTTTTATTTTATAATAGTAGATATAATAAAGTATAATAAATATATTAGAGTAGTAAATTATTATAATAATATATTAAGGCTTTTTTATATATATATAGAAGTAACTCAGCGTAACTAAAAAGCCTTTATTAATATTAATTAAGACCTTATTTTTAAAGGATAGTACTTAATTCTTAGAGATTTTAATATCTATAGCTCTAAATAGAATAATCTAAGTAAAAGAAGAGAGAATACTAAACCTTTAAAAAAACTTATTAATAAGTATAATCTATTTGTTAATAATAATCTAAATATACTTATAAAGCTCTAGAAGATAAGCAGTCCTAAGAATAGTATTAGGAAAGAGAAAATGTTTAGTATTTTAATTATTAATCTTATAATTAGTAATTAAGTGCTAAGCTTTTTAAAAAACTAAAAAATAGAGAAAGAAAACTTTATAATATTAAATTATATTATAATATAGATCTTATAAGAGCTTCTATCTAAGAAGAGTACTTTAAAAGAAGTAATAATTATAGAATAGTAGATAAGCTTATTATTAGAGAATAAGAAAGCTTTAGATATAGTAAAGTATATGTTGGAATGATAATGACAGCAACAGGCCGGTGCTTGAGGCAGCGCTGCGGAGCACAGCTCCCAAAGCAGCCACTGCATTAAGTCCTTTGTTGATGGGCATTACTATTAGGAATAGCTTCCTAAACAGGCACTACATTCTTGCTTATAGAAAGATAGAGCTTATATATAAATAGCTTTATATTTATACTGTAGCTAGTTCCTAAATTTACACCTCTTAATAATATTAAATTAACTAGTAAAGTATATATATTAACATACTACATAAGAACATATAGAGAGTGTTAGTAAGTATACTAATATTAATTAATAGTATATATTATAAATCTATATAGATTAAACCCTTACTCTTTATACCTTTGTATATTATTATTGAAATTATTTATTATATTAATAGCTTTATTGCCTCTTTTTCCATCCTCTTATATATTATTGTTAGAATTATTTATAATATTAACAGCTTTATTACCCCTAATTCATTCTTACTAAATTAAATGTTAAATTTCCTATTAAAATGCGTATTAAAACATATTAAATTTATTATTCAAATTCTATTTTTCCCTTTATCGATCTTGTTAAATTTTTTATTAATTCTATCCCTTTTTATTAATATTACTTTCTTTTTATTAATCTTTATCTTTCTTTTTGCTCCTCTATCAATATCTAACCTTTTTTTCTTAGGATATTAATACTTTTTATTTTTTTTTATTAATTCTTATTCCTTATTGCTGTGTATGTATTTCTATTATTATTAAATTAAGCTTATATATATCTATGCTATATAGTTTAATTTTACATATATAAAGCTTTATTCTTAGTAAATTAAATAACTAGAATTATTACAACATCATTTAAATAAGTATTATTACTCTAAAGTAGTGTGCCTAGAGAACCTTATTGCATATAGAAGCTTATTTTAATAACTTTAATATAAAAAAAATAGATAACAATATAAATTATTAATATACTCATTTAAGGGGACCACCTAATAAAGTTAATAATAAAAAAAATTAATTAACAATAGCAATATTAATAGATCCTATTACTTAATCTAATCTGTGCGAAGAATCATCTTTATATTATAAGAAAATGAAAGAGAAAGACTATATTTAATTATTAATTAATAATAATAAATATTTAATAACTTTTTATGTATCTAATCTTAACATAACAGATAATAAATAATTTATATAAATATTTACTAACTTAGCTAAAATATATAAGCATCTCTTTAATAAAAAGATTTACCTCTTTTTTATTAAGGACTTTAAAGAGTAGATAATTAAGTATTTTTATAAAATGTTTACTAGAATATTAAGCATATTTAGATGATAATTATATTTATAAGGCATATATATATTACTTTATTTACAATCTATAATTATACTTATAATAGTACTTAATAACCCTATAGAGGTAGAATAAAATAAAAAATACATATTAAAGTTGATTAACTATAGCTTAAAAATTATACTATTAATATATTCTTTATTTCTATACCTTTTTAATAAGAATGAATTGCTATAATAACAATTACCTATATAATAAATAATTATTAATTTATTTATTTATATGTCTACTTGAAAGTATATTTAAAAACTTATTTAAAAAATAATAAGAACTATTAAACTAGCTATAAAGAGTATATAACCTAATATATTAAAAAAATAAATCTTTATATAAAATAAAAAATTGATATTTTAATATATAATACCTATATTAAAGTATATAATCTTAAATTTTTATTAAAATTAACCTATAGATTGCTATTAATTAATACTATACAATACCTACATAAAATTAATAAAACCTAAATATTATAACTATAAATATCTTAATTATAAGTTCTATAATATAGATTATCTATCTTAAGGATATACCATACTTAATTAACTATAATTTAATTATTTAATAAATAATTATTAAGCCCTAGTAGACATGGCAATGGGGCGGGTTAGGTTAGGTTTTGGGGGGGTAGGCTTCTAACCTGCTAGGTTCAGGTGCATATTTTTCTTAAACCCAGTCCAACCTAAAAACCCTAGATACAGGTTAGAGTTTAACCTATAAACTTAGGTTTAACCTAGATTAGTTTAAGGTAATTCCTAAATAGGTTAGACTAGGTTAAAATAGGTTTAGATTTATATAATCTAGCCCTAATCTATCTAATATTTTGTTAAGGAAGAAATAATTATAAAAAATAACTATTATAATCTTAAATATTTTATAATAATAAAGGAATTAGTTAAATAATAAATATAATAAACTAAATACTTATTAAAGTTCAAATTTTGAATTAAATATATTAAGAGAAAAAAATATTATTATAAATACTTTTAATAGAAAATTAAATTACATTATAAATCTTAAATAATTAAAAATTAATATTTTAAAAGAAGATAAAGATAGTATATAATATAATATTAAAATAGTACTTATAACTGCAATTATTATTAATAAAATAAAATTATATTAGTAAATAATTTAAACAATATAATAAAATAAGAATATTATAATTATATTATAAAATAGAGAAATAATACTTTAGAATAACTTAATATTATAAAATAGATTAATATTAGTATTAATAGATATAATTATAGAAATTATTAAAATATATTATAACCCACTATTGTAAAGACACTAAGGAATTAATTAAATTATAGAAAAGATATAATAAATTTACTATTTCTTAAGAATAAAATAACTTATGATAAAATATATTAAAAAATATAATAATTATAATAAAAATAAGCTAATTAATTATTAATTTTATAAAAAAATATAATTACTAGAAATACTAGATAAGCTATAAAAGTATATTATAATTAACTTTATATAAGAATTACTAGAATTAAAAGATCTAATTATAAAAATATAATATACTAACACAATCATTATTGTTAATAGATTAATAAAATATATCATTATATAATTAATGCTAAAAAATCTAATAGTAGAATAATATATAATATTAATACTATAAGAAATATTCAGTTAGATTAGATTACTAACTAAGATTATTTTAGATTAAGATAAGTTATTTAGATTAAAATACTAGCAAATAATTATTAAAGTATATAAAATTAAATATAAATTATTAATTACAAATTACCAACAGATAGATAAACTAATTAAAAGAATAATATAAATAATTAAATAGCACCTATAACACTATTTAGATTAGAATTAAGATAATTAGATAGAAATACTACTATTAATATAATTTATATTAAATAATATAAAAAGCACCTTAATAAAAGAAGTATTATATTTTATTAATCTAAAAAGATATTTATAAATATTATAAACTTTTATATTATTAGATAAAAGCTCTAATAAAATAATATTATAGATAGTATATATATAATAAATATATACTATAATATTTAAAAATATTTAGTAAGTAGAATAAAAAATAAAATAATATTATAATATAAAATATAAGAATATATTAATCTTATAAAAAGAAAAGAGAATTTACTTTTTATAATAAATATTAGATTTAAAAAATTTTAATATTAAAATAAAACAATTAAATAATAAATTTAATATAGTTAAATATAGATTATTTAGAATTATAAAGAAATTTAAAAATAATAATTATTAACTCTAGTTATTAATAAGAATATATATATATCTAATATTTTATATATTATTATTAAAACTAATAAAAAACCTAGAAAATAGAAATAATAAAGCAGATAATAAAAAATATAAAATAAAAAAGATTCTAGACTAAAAATAAAAAAAATAATTAAATCTATTATTTAATTAGATAAAAAAAATACTTATTAGAAAATAATTTATAGAAATTTATTATAAATTTAAATTACTATAATAAAATCTAGAAATATTAAATAATAATTAGTTTAGAATAGAAAAAAAACTAAATTAAAAAGAATTATCTAAAATTAAATTATTAGAATTACTAGAATTAAATACTAATATAATTAATTTTTATTCTTTATATATTATTTTTTATTTTATCTATTTATCTACTATCTTTTATTCTTTTTTTCCTTTAATTTTTCCAACTCTTTAATATCTTTTATATCTATTTAAAAAAAATTGTCTAATATATTTTTAAAGTAATTTCTTTTATTTTTATAAATAAGAAAATTTAATTATTATTCTAGTTATTTTCTTATAAACTTTCTTTTTATTCGTATTTAATTAATTTTATACTAATATTAAACACTTCTATAATATCTTAGAATTATTTATATTAGTATAATAATAGTTGCCTATATAAATGTAATTATTATAATAAATTAAATCTTCTATCTTAATATAAGCATAATTCAACCAATAATAACAATTATAAAAAAAAGAAGGATTATTCTAAATTTCTTAATTTTATTTATAAGATTAATAATTTCAGCTACTTTATTTTATTTTAAAAATATAATTAGCTTATCACTATAATATAAGCATTTTAAAAAAAAATAGAAATACCTATGCTATAAATAGAAAACATAGATTATTTATTAAACTATTAAAATACTAGTCTTTAAAGAAAAGAATTATTAAAGAATCTAAAAAATCTTAATTAATAAATTAAAAGCTTATATATAGAAACTAATACAAGATAAAATAAAGAATTATTTATAATCTTAAGATTAAAGTATTATACCAATCTAAACATAGATATAATAAGAATATCACTAATCAGACTAGCTAATATAATAGAAAAAATACTAAATATACTATTCAGTATAATATAAAGGATAAAGATGGAATATATAAGAATATTTATTTATTATATAATTAATTTTTCTCTATTATTTTTAATTAATTATAATAACTTAAGTATATATTCTTTTATTAAATAGAATATTTAGTTTGCTTTATCTTCTTAAGATTTTACACTTATATAGCCTTTTATATATCAGAATATATTAACTTTTTCTATTAATATAACTATCCTAGTTATACTCTGACAGTATTCAACCGAAGTTTCCGACACAATAGCTAAACTAGTATTAACTATTACTAATATTATACAGGACCTATATATAAATATTAATTAATATAAAGATAGAAAGACTATAGCTTAATAATATATAACTACTTTAAATAATAAATAATTCTTTATTAATTATTAATATTATAATAAGTGACCTAAACCTCTAAAGTAATATTAAAAAAAGAAATACTATATATATAAAAAATATAATTACTTTTTAATATAATATATGTAAAAGGAACACAATACTATATATTATTAATATAAGAAATATATTATAAAAAAGGTAAAGAAATATACTATATAATATTTTATAAAATAAGATAACATTAAAAAGAAATTAGATAATAATAAAGAATTAATACTAGGAATTAATAACATACTTTTAAATAAGAAAGATAATAAAACCTTATCTTACTATATATTTACTTATGCTTTTACTACATTAAAGAAAATATTAAAGATTAATAACTTAGTAGTAAAGGAACTTACTAAATATTCTACTATTTATTTTTTTAATATAACTTTAAAGATAGTAGAAAATAGTAATTCTATTAGTTAAATAATTTTACTATATATATAAGGTAAAATTCTAGCTAATTAAAAGATAAAACTAAAACCTAATATAAAAAGATTTTATACTATTTATAGTTTAAATATATAATATTTATAAAATTACTTCTAAGGTATTCTTATTAATAATAGTATAGTAGATTACTTAACTATTAAATACCCTCAATTTCTTATATATAAGAATATTTATAAAGATATAATAATTAATAAAATAAATGCTAATGCTATTAATATTAAATTTAGCCTAGATAAATTACTAGAATTAATAGAATTAATTAATATATAGACACTTATTAGAAAAATATACTTCTATATTCTTAAAACCTTTGTACTATTTCTACTCTTATTAAAAGACTTTAATTAATTAAATTTTTATTTTAATAATATATAGAACATACTTATTAGCTTTATTATAGATAAATTAATGCCTATTATATATTACTTTAGCTATTTATTTATAGTCTAGGAATATACATACAGTATATTTTTAGTTAATTTATTTAATATAAATCTATACTTCTTAATAAAGAAAGAACTATATTACTTTTACTACTACTTTAAGCATTTATTTATAGATAGATTATACTACATTCTTAAGCATGCTAAGTATAATATTAAAATAAAAGTAATTAAAAAGATTATAAAGTTCTATTACTATTATTAAATTTATAAGAAATCACTTAAACAATTTAAATTTATTTTATAAGAGAATTTATACTTTAATTATATAATTATTATTAATATTATATTTATTAATAATAAACTAGTGCTCTATTCTGTTAATAAAACTATACACTTTTAAACTACTTAATTTTTATACAAAATAATAACTAAAGCTATATAGGATACTTTATATATAATATAAATTAATATATATTTAAGACTACTAGATTTTATTATTACTAATACTAGAAAGAACTTTATAAGTAAATAATTCTTATAACTTACAAGTTACTACTACAGTAAATATAATAATTAAAACTATTTCTATTAAAATGTATTAGTTAATTAGCATAATTAAATACTATTATATTATTATTTAATATATTTATAAGATCCTTTAAGAGGAATTACTAAGCTTAATAATAAATATAACTCTTTAAATAGCAATTAAAACTATAAATAATATTACTAAACTTAATAGCTTTATTTTTACTCTACTAGTCTTTAAAGTATACTTTTATTTTATAGAATATAATTCTTTAGTACTATTAATTGCTTAATATAGACGGCCGCATGGTGCAGCGGTAAGACGCCATGTAGGCCATCTGTCACGCTACTAGCAATAGCGCTGCAGGAATAGGTTCGATTCCCATAGCTATCACATCATCTTACCCCTGAAGCTGCTAGGTAAAAATCAGTGGATAGTTTATTGATTCTATTACTTAACTAAAAATCTCTCTATTTCTAGGAATAGATTTAAAAACTATTTAACTAATTAGATTATGATATATGGTCATGCATAGTGAATTAAGGATATATCTAGTATATGACTTGCTTTAGTCTTGTATAATGTACTACTAGGAAATCTATTAACTAAGACTTATAGCTATTAGATATGCTAGTTTAGAATTAGATAGTGTGTAAAGAAAAGTTGGTGAGCTAGATGTAGATTTTAAGGTTAGGTAGTATGTATATATTATATTCTAATTAGATAGAATACTTGGGGCTAATAATAGGGTTAAAAACATTATTAGTTAGTTAGTACTTATATTGTTACTATAAGTATAAGATTATAATAGTTGATAAATAGACTGAGATGTTAATATTAATAGCTGGAAGTTTACAAATAGACAGCAGTGGTGTACTAGGAATAGGAATTAGTTTACTAGCTTAAGAGGATAGTTCGCGGTAATTGATTAGTATAGGTGTGAAAGAGTAAATAGTAAAAATGTATACTAGCTTAAGATATATCCCTCTCGGCCTTAGGGGCCCTAGGGTATATAAATATTTATGAAAATGAATAGGCAGATAAAACTACCAAATTTATAGCTGAAAATCTAGAATCAAATAATATTAGAATTTCTATTAATTATATTAAATGACTGCTAAAAGAAAGATCCTTATTAAAATAGGAATTAGATTGGAATAAATTAAAAGAAAAGAAGCAGAAAGAATCTCTATATAAAAGATATAATAATATTAATTTTAAATGGAAAGTAAATCCATTAAAAATTAACAAATTGTTATAGTCTTTAATATAATAATTAAAAATGGGACATGGATATTTTTTATCCTATTTAAAAAGATTTAATTAGCAATATGAGAATAACATTTATAATAAATATAATTCTAACTTAAAATAAACACTATATCATTTAATTTTAGAGTATTCTAAATATAATGATATTAGACAACAAACTATTGGGGAGCTTACTATAGAAAAAAGAAATTTATATTTTTTATATTCTAAACTAGGCATCCCAATATTAATTGAATATCTAAAAAAAACTAAGATTGTTACTAGGAAATGGATCTTATTAGAAGAAGAATAATTATTATTATTGCTTCTTAATTAATAACTATATTCGTTTTATTTTCCTATCTAATTTTATATATTTATACTATCCTACAGGGGGCCTCTTATTATTTTCCTTAAAATTTGTCTATTTCTATTCATATACTTAACCTAGCTAGCCCAAGTCCATTTCCCAATTAGGAAATGGCAGACCTTGCATAGTCTATGACTGGAAAAAGGTCTCTAAAATGGAAGAATAATAATATATATAAACCAATAAATAGATAAAGATTATAAATTAATATCTATTTTAGAGGTTATATCTTTATATAAGTTACTTTTAAGATAATTAATCTAATTAGCTACTTATTATAAGCTTTATAATATCTATTCTACTATAAGAGACTACTAGTATTTCTTTATTTATAATTAAAAAAAGTTTTAACTCTAAGTTAATTTTAATTAAATAAAGCTAAAACTGCTTTAATATTTTACTATAAATAAATAAAAAGGATATACTTAGATTAATTATATATATAAAATTTAAAACTTTATAAGAAATAATATCTTATCTTTATAATATTAATAAAAGGCTTAAGCTAATAAGTATTATTAAAAAATAAATTTTAATATTAAAAATAAGATCTTTATTACTATAAGGAATTAAAATATTAATTACTTTAATTAAAAGCTAGATTATTAAACTATAGGCCCTTTTAAAATTATTAAAAAAGTAGAATATTTTTTAAATTAGACTTATTTTTAGATATAAATATATATTCTATTTTCTTATTAGATAAGCTTTATTATATATTTTATTTAAAGCTACTTACTAAGTAAATTATTAATCTATTACTACTAATTATTATAAATAGTAATTAAAAATAAGAGGTTAATAAGATTTTTAATTCTTAGCTCTTTTAAAAGAAGCTTTATTATTATATATAATAGCTAGATTATAACTCTAATCTTAAATAGTATTTTATTAAGAACTTCTAGTATACTTTAAAATAGTTATAAGACTTCTATAGTAAATATTTAAATAAACTTAAATTATTAGCTTTATTTTAGTATTAGCTTTATAAAGAGGAGAAGATAATAAATATTTAAAAATAAATACCTAGTAGAGAGAAAAGTAATATAATAATTATATATACTTATTATTTAGTATTTTATATAATATAGCTTAGTCTTATATAAAAGCCTTAAGCCTTAAAAATAGAGATTCTCTTTAATTTTATACCTTTTTAATTAGGCACTGCTATGGAGCTAGTATACTATATAAAAGCTATAGTAAGTGCATACAAGCTTCCTTTCCTTTTCTCTTTCCTTCTTCATGTTCAATATTTTGTCGATTAGCTACTCCTTAGGTAGAGGAACTGAGCACTGTCACAATACTTACTAATTATTAATATTAATAAAAACTACTATAATAAAACTAGTATAAGACTTAAGCTTAGACTTAGAATAAGTAAATATTAATATTTTAGTATTACATTATTATCTTACTATAAAATCTTTATTTAATAAATTAGCTTAGAAAAGAGATTATATTTTTATAAACTCTATCTTACATAGACTTAAGATAGAATTATAAAAAATATTATTATTTCTATAGTAGTAGTATTTTAAATATTTAATTAGTTTAATATAAAAAAAACCTTCTAAATCTATAAGCTTAGAGTATTATAAGTAATAGGTTAAATTAAATAATAAGCTACTAATTTTAAATATAAGTTTTTTAATAATTAGAATAGGTTTATAATAAATATCTTTTTTATTTATCTTCTTTATATAGCTTATATAATGTATATAAAAGTATTTAATAGCTATAGTTTAGTATTTAAAATTATATAAGTTAGATTTAGACTTTAAATAATATTTCTTTAGAAATTATTAAATAGTATATATTAATATATATTAATTAAAGTATTATTTATTATATACTATAGAAATAGTATAATTTTTACCTTTAAAAAGTAAATATAAATGTAATAAAGATAATAAAAGAGGAGGTAGATTATTAAATTTTATTTAAAACTACTTTTTAATTTCTAGAGTATTACTCTTAGAAGTATTTAAGCTATTAACTATTAACTTAACTACTAAATTAGTATAAAGAATTAAAAGCTCTATAATAAATAACTTAAGAGTTAAATATAAAGATAAAATAGTATTTATAATAAATTTAATCTCTAAAGTATTACTTTTAGAAGCTATAATAATATTAATATATTAATAAAACTATTAGTAAGATTAAGTAAAATAAAAACTATTATTTATATAAAAGAATAAGGAAATTAAATAAATTTAAAAAGATAATCTTTAGTTAATTTAATAAGTTTATTTTATAGTATATATATATTCTTATTATATTAAATAATAATACTAGAAAATTATTCTATATACTACTTATTAGTAATATAATTATAATACTATATACTATTAATATTAATATAACTAAAAATAAAAATAACTATATATATAATTTTTACTTATATAATAGTAATACATTAAAGGATATATATCTATAGAAGAGAATATTTTTAAATAATATAATAAGAACTTAATAAAAGTAGTAATAAAAAACTTAATAATATAAAAATAAAGCTTATATATATTTATTAGCTTATTATACTAAGCTTAAAGTAAGTAAAATCTAAAAGAAAAGATAACTTATTATTAATATTAATACTTAAGAGAGGAAAGGAAAGAAAGAAGAAAAAATTAAAAATTAAATAAAAAATAAATAATATTTTAATTAAGATAAATAAAAGAAAATTTTTACTTTACTATTTTACTTACTTTATAATTACTTAATATAGATATTAAGATTATATTATTTATTTTAATTATAATTATATATTTATTTTAATTATATATTATTTCTTTCTTATATTTATATATGAATTCTTAGCTTATTAATTATAGTAATAAAGCACTATAAGAATATATATTTAAAAAAGTATAAAGAATCTTAAAAATAAGATCTTTTTAAGAAAGAAAAGAATTATAAGAGTTAATTTAAGCTAATACTATTATAAGATTAAAATAGCTAATTTAAAAGTTTAGTTAATTAATACTCTTAATCTAAAGTATTAAATAAATATTTATTATACTATTTAAGTATTTACTAGAATATAGTTGCTTAGAAATAATAAAGCTATTTTTAATCTTATATACTGCTTTAGTATAGCTATTATATATATAGTATATTATAGTGCTTATATATATAAAGTATAGATCCTTACCTTTATTAAAAGTAAAGAATTAAGTAATTATTCTTATATTAATCTTATATGTATATTTGTACTATCTTCCTTGGAATTATTCCTTAGAGTTCTCTTAGTATCTGATCCTATAAGTGTCTGTAGCCTATACTATCTTACTTGGACCCTCATTCTACCGCTCTTTACATTAATATAAATCTCTATTTCTTTATTAAAATTAAATTTTATTAGCTTTATTATTGCTTTAAGCATTTATTAGTAGAATAATTATAATATATTCTTAAATATATAAGATATAAGATTAATATTACTATAATAAAATATATTAATAAATTTTATAAATATTATTAAAAGTATAACTACTTACTAGATTACTTTAAATTTATATTATATAATGATATCTATTTTAATTATTTAATTATTATTAATATAATATATATTAATAGTAGAGTAATACTATACTTTATTAATAAAGCTATATATTTTTAAACTATATAATAATTCCTTAATATAAAGATATATACTATATAAGATATACTATATATTATATAAATTAATATATACTTAAAATCTTCTAATTTTATTATTACTAATACTAGGATTAATTTTATTAATAAAAAATTCTTATAATTTACTAGTAGTATTAGCACTTTAGTTAAAATTATATTAATTAAAGTATATTAGTCTATTAGTATAATTAAATAATATTATAGTATTCTTTAATAAATCTATAAGATTATTAATATAGAAATATAAAGCTCATGTATAGTAGGAAAAAAATATAATAATAATAGTTATTTTATAGAGTTAATAGTTTTTGTAGATATAAATTGGTTAGCTCTATCTATTTTAGGCTAGTTCGCATAAAAATTATATACTAATGATAATTCTTCTATATAGACTACCAAAGACATAAGTATTATAAAGGAAGAGATTTTCCTCCCCATTATCATGATCAGTAAATTCTCAACTGAAGAGGAGGCTATCCGCAAGGTCTGACTTGCTATGAAGCCCCTAACTGGCAATTTGGATGGGCTCAAATCCATAACTAATTTTGGTGGATCTATAGTATCTCCTTTCTCTGGGTATCCACCCATGCTGCTGTTCTGACATGGGTTACCTACCTCAAGCATTAAGTTATAAGACTAACATAAATTAGTATCAACCTTGCAAATTGCAAGGTTAATACTGCGTTATGTAATAGATTATGTGTATTTAAAAGCTACCTTATAGTAAGTAGCCTATCATTCCCCCTTTACTTTAAGTAAAGATTCCTTGTAGGAAGTCTTACTTTTCTATTTTCTTTAACTCCTTGTATTTTCTAGCATGATGGTACTAAGATGGTTTTAAGGGCCTATATAGTCTACTTTTTAGCACTATATTTTAAATATTTTTAGTTATACTTTTTAGCCTCTTAGATGCTTATTCCTTTCAACAGTAAAATAGGGAAGTTATTAATATAAGAATAATAAAAAGCAATTACAACCTATAAGTTTAAGTTATTAGGTGTAAAGAATTTTTTTTTATTTATTTCTTTAGGACGTTAGCTAGTCTTCTAGAGAGGCTTCTTATAATATTATTATTTAATAAGCTGCACAATGCTTAGATAATTATAAGCTCTTAATTATTAGAATCTTTGCAGAAGTATATCTTTTAGATAATAAGATTATTAGAAAGGTCCCTTGTAGTAAGAGTAAAGAAGATATACAATTAATCATCTATAAAACTATAATTTATAAAATTCTTAGTATTTATCTGCTAAATGGCTCTTCAGAGGTAGAATTAACTATATTAATATCAAATATTATCAGCATGGTGACCTTGCGAATTATTGTTAGAAAAATGCGGTCACTGCTAAACTTCAATCAAAATAGTTCTAGCAGATCCTAGAAGCTGTCGTTGTTATTCATAGCCATGGTGTCATTCATTCGGATCTCGCATTCTGGCAGTTTTTCTTGGATGACAAATTAAATCTATGACTTGGCGACTTTAATTCTTCGTAGTGCCCAGGTCACCTAGTATTAGGCTATGAAAAATATCATATTGCCTGTCACAAGATTATGATCTTCCAAACACTGAAGCCTCTGACATCTTTGCTTTAGGGTCTACACTATATAAGCTTGTTGCTGGAAGGGCCCTATATAGCGAACTTGCTGGGCCTAAATCTGATGATTGGGATATTCTGCAATATAACTTTACTAGTGGCTTCGAGAAAATTGTGTGATGTAAGGAATATGAGCGAATGCAGGGACTACCAAATTCTAGAATCTATTGTTATTAACGGTTCAGAATGTAACAGAGATTATCCTAAATAATGGATGATTAATGCCAATCTCTTAAAGACGCTCTAGATGCTTGGTATATTCTTAGTCTTATTATATTTTAGTTATAACTGGACCTCTGATCAGACCTATTCCACATAAAACCTATCTACCTGTGTTTCACCATGATCATATTTATCTCCTCATCTAGCCTTGGAAATTGTTGAGCAAGCCAACCATTGCATATTATTCTACAATTTGTTAATTGTGTAGAAAAACAGCTACAGTGTGCACCTACATATCTTGTCCATTTGCCTCAACAGTATGAGTGTCTCCCTTCTTCTCAGAACGAAGCCCTTTATCATACTCCTAGTGCCATTTCACACTCTCTAGGCCACCAAGATGATAACATGTAATGGCAAGGAGATCCTTTTCTCTGGCCACTTCCTTCCAGTTCAGGGTACGGAGAATCGGCGTCTTGATAAGGTACGGATAAGGGCAATGTCAAGATCGGCTTGGCTCGAACCTACCATCTCTTGCCGAAGCAAGGACTGCTGCCACATACTAGGATAATTAGAAAGTGCAAAAGCCCTTGGAGATTATAAGCATGGAATACTTCGTGGAGCTTTGCTCGCTCGCTGGAATTAATATCGGTAGCCTTCTTAAAAATCACCCATCCATCATTCTCAAGGGTTTGGAGGAGTTCTTTCCGACATTCTTCACGGGAGAGATCTAGACATACGGTCCCGGTGCTGGTTTTTATCTGAATTTCGAGTGACATCCCAACAAAAAGTAAATCTCAGGTAGCGTCTTTCGAGAAAGAGAAATTCAGCGTGGGCAAGAGAACATTATATATTCGGGCATGAAACGTCCCGTGGAATGTAGCCCAATCAATCGTAATATGACTGCGTGGCAGCGACTGTCAGTACTGCGTGGCCAAGTGGACTGTTTATAGTAACAAGAAAGCAAAGGGAAGACCTCCTTTTCAATTCACACGGTCCTAATAAACAGCCAATATGCCCTTGATTGCTTGACGCTTGTTCCTAATAGGTTTTGCGATAAAAAAAAAAGCATTGTTTGAGTGCAGCCGCAACCCCACCACTCGGCAGTATTGTATTTCCGTAGTCCGACTAAAAACTCAAGACACAATGTTAGGTGGGAGTTCAGTGATCAGGATTAAATGATTCGCCAGAGGCCAAGTCTGCACCTAATCTATCCCGAGTTTGTTCCATGACAAACCACAAACCTACTGATTCCTCCTTACCGGGATTAATCTTTGAGGTGGAAGTGTTGGTTTAGCCTATAGCTCAAGGCACATGCAACACGCCTATAGGAATAGTTCTATGTCTAGATAGCATATGATCTTGATTCTTAATTCAGAGATTGACTGGCAATGCATGCTTTCCCAGAAGTTTATCTTCAGGGTTACCGTGGGAACGGCTAGGTGCCCCTGCTGAAACATACACGTCCTTGGCATGGGAGATCAGCTGGCACCAATCACGGGATCTCTGCCATCGGCGGTGGGACTGGCTCTTGTAAATGCTTCTTGCCTATGCAACTTGAAGCAAATCCAGCAATTGTTCACTCTACATACCGTACCATATTACCTGGACCATGCCAAAAACTAGACGTCTGCTACGTGAAGAAATCACGTACTCGGCCGCGAAGGACAAAGAAGTCAATATTCTTCATCGCCTGGAGTACTTTAACCAGGAAATCCAGTTCTTCTCCCTTCTTGACAAAAACCGCAACTGGATCCATGCTGTTGTTTCTTATCACTTGAACCTGCGATCGTCGGACTATTGCCGCGTGGCGGACGTATCGGACTGGTTACACGGGAGCTTCAATGTATGTATACCAGTAACGATCGTTGATTGGAAAGGAAAACAACAGTCAGGAGACCGCGTTCTTATCCGATTTCCTCTACCATATCGAGTCGGCGAAAGCTATCACCCTGGGAATGGAGATGAGAAGCTCCGATGTGAGGCCGCTACCTATTCTTGGTTGCAAGATAACTGTCCCGATGTGCCAATTCCACAATTATATGGCTTCGGGCTATCTAGTGGTGAGATTGTATGGGTCGTTACTCCATATATATAAGGGTGATCTCCAAGACTAATATTGTCCAGTTTACACAAGTCACAAATCTCCCTCTTTGGATCCGCTGCATACACTTTCTGAGACGCAATATCCTCACGTTGCTTGGCTACCCACTTCCGTCGCGATATGTACGTCGTTATGGTAGTGAGGAGGTGTCGGGTGATGGGCGGCTGGCCCTCGGTTACCTCTTGACAGAGTATATTGAGAGCACAAGGGGAGAAATGCTTTCAAAAACCTGGGCCATAAACCGAGATGATGTTAGATTACGAACCAATTTCTTCCGTGATCTGAGTCGAATATTTCTGAGTTTGGCAAGAAACCCACTTCCAAAAATTGGTTCTTTCACCATCGATAATAACGGAGTCTTGTCTCTCACAAATCGCCCCTTACAACTTGAGATTCAGGACCTTGAGAATGAGAGAATTCCAACAGATATACCGCGGGATTACACATACTCGACCGTTGACTCATATGTGGCCGATATACTTCAGTACCATGATAGCCGCATACGCCACCAACCGAATGCTATAAATGATTCCGGGGACTATCTATACCAGATATCGGCTTTAACAGCAATGCGGGCAATATCTCCACTGTTACTCCGACGAGATCTTCGCCGTGGCCCCTATATTTTCATGTTAACTGATATTCATCAAAGTAATATCTTTGTCAACAAGGATTGGAACATTACTTCTCTTGTGGATTTAGAGTGGGCATGCTCTATACCAGTGGAGATGGTACAACCGCCTTACTGGCTTACAGATAAGGCTGTGGATCAGCTCGTGTCCGAAGAATACAACGAATCTCGCTTGGAATTTATGAATATTTTTGCTGACGTGGAGGAAGAAACTTTCAATTCCCTCAGAGGTAAAAGCCAGACCACTACCGCTTTCAAATTATCTACAATCATGGAGGAGACTTGGCAGAAAGGCACCTTTTGGTTCACACTTGCCCTTTTCAGTCCGACTGGGCTCTTTTCAATCTTTGAAAAGCAAATCCAACCACTCCTCACAAAAAATTGCCCCGATCATGATGCTTTCCATGAAATTATGCCATGGTACTGGTCGCTGGATATTATTAGTACTCTCAAACTGAAGACAGCTGATAAAAAAAAGTACGATAAGGACCTGCAGCAGGCATTTGAGAATGGATGTCTTACTGATTAATGAGAATCTTTACTTGGATCTGACTGATCATCTCGCACTGCCCTTTCAGCTGCTTCGTCCAACATGCGTTTTGCTTTTGCGTTTTTGATTTGATTTCGTTTTTCCAGGACGGCTTTTGCCGAGGAACTAAGCTGTTGGAGGCTCTTCACGTCCCCTGATATACCAACAGTCGCTTCTCTGCCCTCGTGTTGTTCGGCTTGTGATTTATCTGACATTTTGGCTCCTCTAGAATATATGTGGAACCTTCTCTTTCTAGTTTAGAATTAAGAATAGAGATTATGATAACATAACTCACTTCAAAGACTCTTATGGCAGATAGATTAATGTGGCTAGGAGATATCAAATATAGATGGTCTTCACTTGACTTACAGCTGCAACACTTGCAGTATTTATGCACTTCAGATTTTTTTTTTCGATTACCCAGTCCCATTTAATAGACTTTATAGCGTGGCTCAACACGATCCTGGTTGACTTGCATACTCCATCCTCACTGGTTTGTCGTGATGGAATAACGTTAAAGGTTGGGCCGACCTGCATGCGAATTCAGCCTTGCATAACAAACCAGTGTGAGAATCTAGAATGTACCTCTTCTGATATAGAGTCGCCAGATGAAGACCGGTAGTGAGGGCTAAATATCATTCCTTGCTGTGAATACGATTAGTAAACGAAGCAGTTTGCTTTGTTGCAAAATATTGCAAAAAATTACCAATGCAAGAAGCGGATCGGAGTCGGTCGAGAGTTTCTTGTCCTGAGTGAACCCCGGATCGACGTCAGTATATTCCATTGTTCAAGCGAGTAAACTCAGAGATAGTTAGTATTATCTACTAGCATCTATACTCTAGTTAGATTTTTAATCGAAATGTTATTTAGGGCAGCTATATCGATAAGATATTCTATATAGTATATTTTTCACAAGGTTTTTTAGAAAGAGATATATCAATTTTCATTTATTAGCAATCAAATAAAGGGAATATATTTATATATAAACTAACACATAGATTAGCTACTAGACAGTGAATTTAGCTGCTTTTATATACAATTATTAATAATACCGTGTCAGGGAAGATATTGATAGATGATTTCTTATAATAGAATTTTACTGAATCACCAGTTATTATATTATTATTATGCTTCCATTTTAGAGACCTTTTTCCAGTCATAGACTATGCAAGGTCTGCTATTTCCTAATTAGGAAATAGACTTGAGCTAACTAGTTTAAATACATAAATAGAAATAGGCAGATTTTTTAGGAAAATAATAAGAGACCCCCTACAGGCTAGTAAAGATATGTAAACTTAAATAGGAAAATAAAATAAATATGAATTTATTAGTTAAGAAGCAATAATAGTAATTATTCTTCTTCTAATAAGATCTATTTCCTGGTAACAATCTTGATTTTTTTTAAATATTTAATTAATATTGGGACGCCTGGTTTAGAATATAAAAAATATAAATTTCTTTTTTCTATAGTAAGCTCCCCAATAGTTTGTTTTCTAATATTATTATATTTAGAGCATTCTAAGATTAAATAATATGGTGTTTGTTTTAAGTTAAAATCATATTTATTGTAAATGTCATTCTTATATTGCTGATTAAATCTTTTTAAATAAGATAAAAAATATCTATGTCCTATTTTTAATTGTTGTATTGAAGACCATAATAACCCCTATGGCCGAGGGGGATACACCTTAAGCTAGTATACATTTTTGCTATTTTCTCTTTCACGGCTATACTAACCGACTACCGCGAACACTGAATCACCAGTTATTTGCCCTAAACAGTTGTTCCAATCTTTACGTGGCAGGAAATATAGGTTAGCATTTTTATATTCAGGAGTGTATATAAACATGTCTATCAGTATTTATTAATAGTTGTATAAACTATATCTACCATTTGAAGGTAGAGAGCAGGCTAATACGCACATTTAAAGTTCTACAGTATTATATATAAAGAAAGCAATAGACAACAACCCATCATATATTCTATTAAAGGAAGGGACATTACTTTTATATAACAAATATAACCGTGTTGTACCAAGAAAGACAGACTTACTAATTTAAAATAATTATATCACTTAAATTGATAATGATATTTAGCCTCCAGCAGCAAATAAAATAATTAATTATATAAGTAACTTAATCTCTTCTAGATTTATTAATATATATAGATACTTATAATAAACTCAATAGAAAGGCCTTTATTATAATTAAATCTTATTTAATTATTACCACTCTAGTATAGTTAAATATAATCTACTTCTAATATCATTATCTACTTCTAAAATTTAATAAAAGAATAAGAAATCTTGCTAGCTTTTAGTATAAGTTAAATAATACTTTCTATAGTATTTTAGAAAGTTGTATTAAGGCTATAGATACTAAAATAACTACTATTATTAATTATATATATATTAACTACTCTTTTCACTATAATAAGATAAAACTCTTAATTCTTCTTTTATATATTATATATATTATATATATTATATATATTATATATATTATATATCTTTATTTAGCAGCTAGAGCTTAAACTTAACTATAAACTTTATATTAATATAAAAATAGACAATTTTAAAAAGCTAGTAAAAGAACAGCTATTTAGCCTAAATAAAAAAGTCTAACTTAAGTTTATAATAGATATAATATTTATTTAAGCTAAAATCTTAAGAGACACTTTTAATAAGGCTTATAAATATAGTATATAGCTGCTAACATCTCATTTAATAAAAGTAAGTATAATAGACAATAAGTATATTTATATTTTTTAATTCTTTCTATTATTCTTATTATAGATAATTATTTTTTAACTCCTTTTACATCTTACTAATATTTCTTTAAAAGATATGCCGTCCGCAGTAATAATATTATAAAAGAGAAGTTTTTTTAGATTAAAATAGTAGATACTTATCTCTTAAGTATTTTTATATTAGAACTTTAAATAGATTATAAATATTTAATCTATCTTAAAGTAGACTTTCTATTATTATCTTTTATTAATTTAGATAGTAATAGTATTAATATTTTATTAATATCTATATAAGTGAATACTGCTCTATAGATTACTTATTATCAGAATATTGATGCCATAATTCAGTGCTACAGCATACTATGCATAGTGAACATATCATATACCAGCATAGGATAACTATTATCCTAGCACTCACTACACACCTCTATATATAGCTATATATTTCCTTTAAAGCCCCTATAGTTCTAAAAGTTAATTATTATAATATAAATATCTATACTTATAAGTAGGCTTACCTTATAAAGTAGTTAAACTATCTTTATTCCTTATTCTATACTCTTATAATATAAAATATAGCTAAACTAATACTAATTAATAAAGCCTATAAATTAAAATTTTATTATTTTATTTTTATTCTACCCCTAAATTAAGCTATTAAATTAATTTAGATTTATTATATTTTAATACTCTAAACTAAGCATTAAATATTAATAATATAAAATTAAAGGCTTAGCTTAGTTAATTTTTAAAAAAAAAACTACTTTAAAGCTTTTAAACTAATAAAAAAAGATAATAACCTTAAAGTAATTAATATTTTTAACTAATATATTTAAAGCTATATTAAAAGCTATATTAAATAGTATAATTATAATCTTTAAGATGTTATTAAAAGTAACTTTACTAAATAAACTAAAACTACCTTTAAAGTAATATCTAAAATATTACTTCTTAAGCTATAAGAGATACTTTAAATAAATAATATATTTATAGCTTATAAATAATTAGTAGTAAAAGCTTTTACTACTTTATTTATTAAATTTAAGCTATATATATAAATTAAAAATAATATTAAATATTATTTATAATATTAAGGAATATTTATCTTATTAGATATTAAGCTTATATTTAAACTTTTAATTTATAAGCTCTAAGCTTTAGCTACTAAAATATTATAATGATATATTATTTATATAAAGTAAATAAATATACTTTTATTATTTTTAACTATATAATACTTATTACTTAATAATAATAAAGCTATAATTCTAACTTAGTTAAGAATATAAGTTAATACTAATACTATGTTATGAGCTGACCTCATGGTGGATATTCGGGCGAAGCCCTCATGATTGCTTCGTTGACCACCTCGTTGACCCGGCACCTGCTCGGTGCCTACACCTACACTCCATGCCTACGTCTACGCGCTTACCTCTGCCTCTAGGGGGCAGATCCACCCCCGTTGCCAGGCAACACCTACTAGAAGCTTCTACTTCCCCTTGCCCATATAAACCCCTATACGCCCCCGATATCTATTACTTCTCTTTCTCTTTCTTTCCTCATGTTGTGATTTCTACTCGAGTATGCCCTTATAGTGAGCATCAGGCGGGACTAGCCCGTAACATTAGAAATCACAACATCATCTCTCTTCGTTCAGACCCTTCGATTGGTCAATTGGAACAGCCGTTACTTGTGTGTATAAGAATGAACGCGAATAACCCGATTATGAGAGAGCAGCAATCGCTGCCCGTGGAAGAGATGTTTTCCCAGCTCGTACTCCGGATGGAAGCCCTGAGTACGGACTTCAACACCCGGATTGAGGCCATGAATACGACTGTTAACAACCGCATGGCTCAGATGGAGACTAATGTGAATAACCTGAACCAGCGGACTCAGACTCTGGAGAACCCCAGCGCGACCTCGATAGATACCCCATCCTCGCCAACGACCCGGTCCCGAGACGTAAGCGAGGCACCTCCTACGCGACAACTTCGACACCAACTAGGACATGCCGCTGAATACGACAATACTGACAAATCCCTCTTCCTTCCTTTCCTCGCGGAGCTCCAAGCTAAGATCAATATTGACGGAGCAGCAATAGGAAGCGCTTACGCCCAAGTGTGGTATGCTTTCAGCCGACTCAAGGGAGATGCGAGATCGAAGGTCTTTCCTTGGATGCGTATCCACGCTACCGACCCCCGTGTTGTCCGTGATACCACGTTAACTGAGTTCTATCGACACCTCAGTGTCCAGTTCGAGAACCGTCAACTAGTGGAACAGTCGAACCAGGAATTGAACCGGCTCCGACAAGGCCGAACCCCGTTTCCGGAGTTTGCAAGTGAATTCGAACGGCTTCTTCTATTAGCTGGAGGCCAGACGTGGCCTGACGAAGTACGAATTGCTCGCCTCCGCAGTGCTATTAACCAGGAGATGCGCCTGGCCATTATTGGACAAGTCCTTCCCACTGAGTATGAAGCCTTTGTCGAGCATCTTCACCGTGTAGCCAACGACCTCAATGAATACAACCGTATCCGCAACTTACGAACACGGAACGCCAACCTGTTCGTTCTATCTAGACGCCCACCAACGAACGTAGCTCAACCACCCCCTCGAGTTGATACCGAGACGGCACCGACACTCCCCGTAGCTATGGACCTGACTGCCGCGACACCGGTCCCCAACAGGCAGATCCGTTCGCCCCTGACTTGTTATAACTGTGGCAGGGCAGGGCATATTGCAAGAATCTGCCCAAATCCCCGATCTCAGTCTTCTCGACGCCCATTGACTGCAAACGACACCGAGCCTCTAACCCCTTCCGTTCCGGAACCGAGACCCACCGTCCACTTTGATGAGGAGCCTGAATCGGAAAACGAGTAGCTCCCAGCAGAAGTCGTAGCTGGGAGCGAGAGACGGCCAGGAAGGTGTTGAACAATGTGGAAGAAGCAACAGCCTTTGAGATTGATGTGTTACTAAACAACAACCTGTACGCTAGAACGTTAGCTGACAGCGGATGCATCTCTTATGGAGTAATTAAGGAATCTTTTGCTCTGAGACACCAACTTGCCCGATACGCAATAACCCCAATTCCTATCCGGGGATATGACGGAACGAAAGAACAGACTACTAGTGAGATTGTGATTACGAAGATGGATATCGGAGGACATAAGACAAGGAAAGCATGTTTCTACGTGGTACGGAACATGAAGTATGATTTGATATTGGGAATAGAATGGATGAGAAAAGAAGGAGTGGTCTTTGACCCTGCAAACGAGATTTTGACCTTTCCAGATGGCATTGAGATCAACAACAGGAGTATTAACGATTTGAAGCGCCGCCGTGACGGCACCTATGAGATATCAGCAGCAGGCCTGGCAGCTATAAGAAGACGACAGAGGAAACGACCCAGAACTAAGATTGAGATTTTTGCTGCTAGTATGGCAGATATTGATAAGGCACTTGCCCCGAAGAAGAGAACGGACCCTCGAACTGTGTTACCTGATTATTTACAAGATTATATCGACGTATTTGACCCCGTTGAAGCGGATAAACTACCGGAGCACCGACCCGGCACTGACCATGCTATTGAGCTGATTGATCGAGATAAGGATGGGAACAAACCAGAAGCACCCTGGGGACCTCTATATAACATGTCCCGGGAGGAACTACTCGTGCTGAGAAAGACACTGCATGAGCTGCTATCAAAAGGTTTTATACGAGTTAGTAAATCACCTGCGGCAGCGCCAGTACTGTTTGTGAAGAAGCCTGGAGGAGGACTACGCTTCTGTGTCGATTACCGAGCTCTAAACGCTATCACTAAGAAGGATAGATACCCTCTACCGTTAATACACGAGACCCTGCAGCGGATATCCAAGGCGAAGTGGTTCACGAAGTTCGACGTGCCTGCGGCCTTCCATAAAATCCGTATCGCGGAAGGAGACGAATGGCTGACAGCGTTCCGGACCCGTTTTGGCCTCTTCGAATGGCTAGTGACCCCTTTTGGCTTGGCCAACGCACCGAGTACGTTCCAGCGTTATATCAACTGGACCTTACGAGACTTCCTGGACGACTTTGTGACTGCCTATATAGATGATATCCTTGTTTTTACAGATGGATCCCTAAAGGAGCATCGGCAGCAGGTGCGCTCGGTACTGCAACGGCTCCGCGAAGCAGGTTTACAGATTGACATTGATAAGTCAGAGTTCGAGGTGAAGAGCACGAGATACCTTGGCTTTATAATAGAGGCTGGCAAAGGAATACGAATGGACCCAGCAAAGATAAAGGCAATACAAGAATGGCAGGCACCAACTACAGCTAAGGAAGTACGACAGTTCTTAGGGTTTGCCAACTTTTACCGCCAGTTCATCCGCGATTACTCCGCAGTAGTACGGCCGTTGACCAATCTCATGCGGAAGGATGTAGCCTTTGAGTGGAATGATGCTGCGGATCAAGCTTTCCAGAAGCTGAAGGACCTCTTCATCACTGAGCCGGCCCTCGTCCCTTTCGACCCTGAACGAAAGACCGTTGTGGAAACTGATTCCTCAGGATATGCGAATGGAGGCACTCTCTCTCAGTATGATGATGAAGGACGGCTCCGAACCTGCGCCTACTACTCCCGGAAGCTCAACCCAGCGGAGTGCAATTATGAGATCCATGATAAAGAATTACTTGCTATCGTTGACTGCTTGAAGCAATGGGAGGCTGAACTTATGTCGTTAGCAGCCCCCTTTACTATTGTGACGGACCACAACAATCTGCGCTACTTTACGAAGATTCAACGATTGAACGAGCGACAGATGCGCTGGCAGATTCTCCTCTCCCGGTTTAACTTTGAACTCGTTTACCGACCCGGATCACAAGCTTTCCGCCCAGATGCCCTGTCACGGCGGCCACAGGATATGCCAAAGGATAAGTACGATGATCGACTTACGTACCGAGACCGAATTCTCTTACCACAGGCCTCTCCTGATCGCCTTATTGGTTGCTCCAAAGACTCTTCACCGCCTAGCAATATCCAGATCGCCTCAATGACCGCCTCACCGACGATGAACAACGATGAAGAACTCCAGGGTCTATGGATAGAAGCTGAAGCCCGAGATGATAATTATCCCCGTATCAAGCAAGCTGTTATCGACAATCTTCGGACGTTCCCACGAGATCTGAATCTAAAGGTGACCATTGCGGACTGCACGGTTAACGGACAAGGACATCTTCTACACCGTAACCGGCGATGGGTCCCGGATTATGAGCCGCTTCGGACAAGGATAATACAGCGTTGCCATGATTCTTTGCTCTCAGGGCACCCCGGTCATAATGGAACGAGCGCTATCGTGGGGAGAATGTTCTTCTGGCCGCACATGAGCCATGACGTCCGACGGTTTACGAGCAATTGTAGCAAGTGTGGTGCGAATACAATCTGGAGAGAACGGAGGCAAGGATTATTGAAGCCACTCCCGGTCCCGGAACGGATTTGGCGGGAGATCAGTATCGACTTCATTGACAAGCTGCCTGTTAGTGACGGTTACTGCCATCTTATGGTTATAGTGGATAGGTTGAGTAAAGGTGCTATCCTGGTCCCATTGAAAGATCTCGGTGCCGAGACGGTTGCGCGTGAGTTCCTACGATTCTTTGTTGCTCGCCATGGATTCCCTAGGGGCATTATCTCGGACCGAGGCACGCAGTTTGTAAGTGAGATATGGAGCTACGTATGCCGGAGTGCGAAGACTGAACGACATCTATCGACTGCGTGGCACCCACAAACTGACGGTCAGACTGAGCGAATGAACGCCGTTGTTGAGGACTATCTACGAAAGCACTGTAACTATTTCCAGAATGATTGGAGCAGTTTGCTCCCGATGGCTGAGATAGCAATCAATAACCGGATATCATCGACTACTGGGATGAGCCCTTTCTTCCTTACGCACGGATACGATTTGGAGGTTATAGATCTACGGGACGCCTCCCATGAGCCAACAACACGTCGTAAGGAACGAGAAATTGCGAGGGATATTGTCGAGAAGCTGGCACAGGCGGCAGACCTGGCACAGACCGAAATGGCGGCGGCACAACAACGCATGGAGGAGTCCGCGAACCGGCACCGTGATGCAGCCTATACTTACCGAGTAGGGGATAAAGTGTGGCTTGATTTACGCAATATTCGTACGGACCGGCCGTCTAAGAAGCTAGACTATAAACATGCGAAGTTTACGGTATTAGAAAAGATTGGTACGCATGCTTATCGGTTAGATGTCCCTGGGAATATACACAACGTGTTCCATACGGCCCTGTTACGGCCCGCATCCAAGAACCCTTTTCCATCGCAAGAAGTGTCAGACTATCAGCCCCCGGGCCAGTTGATTGATGGGGAATTGGAATATGTGGTTGAAAGAATCGAAGGAGAACGTACTATTAAGCGAGGACGTGGCAAGCAACGCCAATACTTGGTGAAATGGTTAGGATACGACCAACGGGACTGGCAACCGGCACAGAATCTGCAAGACACCGTCGCGCTCGATATTTGGGAACGCGCGCAGAGAGAAGGGGGGGGTAATGTTATGAGCTGACCTCATGGTGGATATTCGGGCGAAGCCCTCATGATTGCTTCGTTGACCACCTCGTTGACCCGGCACCTGCTCGGTGCCTACACCTACACTCCATGCCTACGTCTACGCGCTTACCTCTGCCTCTAGGGGGCAGATCCACCCCCGTTGCCAGGCAACACCTACTAGAAGCTTCTACTTCCCCTTGCCCATATAAACCCCTATACGCCCCCGATATCTATTACTTCTCTTTCTCTTTCTTTCCTCATGTTGTGATTTCTACTCGAGTATGCCCTTATAGTGAGCATCAGGCGGGACTAGCCCGTAACATACTAGTAGTATTACTAAATTAACTTTTATATAATCTTATAACTCTTAGTATAGTAATAACTTATAAAATAATATATATACTAAAGATATTAGCTATTTAATAATATAGCTTATTTTAAAGATTATAATAAGTTATTAATATTATTTTAAATTTTTTAAATCTTTAAAAAGCTTTCTTAGATAATATAAAGTATAGAGGTATAGAAGACTTATTTAACCTTATATTTTAAATATTTAAATATATCTATATTTATCATAGATATAATAACCTTAAAGCTTTATATAGTATATTTTATATTATATTTAAAAGTTTAATATTAAGTTACTATTAAGAAAATAATCTTTTATAAATATTATAATAAAGAGACTTTATTATTAAGATTAAATTATTATTATTATTATTATTATTATTATTATTATTATTATTATTATTATTATTATTATTATTATTATTATTATTATTATTATTATTATTATTATTATTATGCTTCCATTTTAGAGACCTTTTTCCAGTCATAGACTATGCAAGATCTGCCATTTCCTAATTAGAAAATGGACTTGAGCTAACTAGTTTAAATATATAAATAGAAATAGGCAGATTTTTTAAGAAAATAATAAGAGACCCCCTGCAGGCTAGTAAAGATATATAAACTTAAATAGAAAAATAAAATGAATATAAATTTATTAGTTAAGAAGTAATAATAGTAATTATTCTTCTTTTAATAAGATTTATTTCCTAGTAATAATCTTAGTTTTTTTTAGATATTTAATTAATATTAGGACGCCTGATTTAGAATATAAAAAATATAAAATTTTTTTTCTATAGTAAGCTTCTTAATAGTTTATTTTTTGATATTATTATATTTAGAGCATTCTAAGATTAAATAATATAATGTTTATTTTAAGTTAGAATCACATTTATTGTAAATATTATTCTTATATTACTGATTAAATCTTTTTAAATAAGATAAAAAATATCTATGTTCTATTTTTAATTATTATATTGAAGACTATAATAATTCTTATAGCTAAGGAGGATACATCTTAAACTAGTATATATTTTTATTATTTTCTCTTTCACATTTATACTAAATAACTACTACGAATTATCCTTTTAAGCTAGTATATTAGTTCCTATTCTTAGTACACTATTATTGCCTATTTATAAACTAAACTTCTAGCTGCTAATATTAGTATTTTAGCCTATTTATTAACTATTATAGTCTTATACTTATAGTAGCAATATAAATATTAATTAATTAATAATATCTTTAGCCCTACTATTAGCCCTAGATGTCCTATCTATTTAGAGTATAATATATATATACTATCTAATCTTAAGCTCTATATCTAGCTTACTAATTTTCCTTTACGCACTACCTAATCCTAAATTAATATATCTAATGGCTACAAGCTCTAGCTAATAAATTTTGTAGTAATACACTATGCAAGATTAAAGTAAGATATATACTAGCTATATCCCTAATTCACTATATATGACCATATGTTATAATCTAATTAGTTGGGTAGTTTTTAAAATCATTTCTAGAGTTGGCGAGATTTTTAGTTGAGCAATAGAATTGATAAACTATCTACTAATTTTTACCTGGCAGCTTCAGGGGTAAGAAGATGTGACGGCCATGGGAATCGAACCCATTCCCGCGGCGTTGTTGCTAGTAGCGCGGCGGATGGCCTACATGGCGTCTTACCGCTGCACCATGCGGCCGTCTTATTAAGATTAAAGTATATTTTAAAACTAAAAAGTACCTTTAAAAGATATAAAAATAATGTGACAATGGTCAAAAACCTGATATTGAGGCTATCTTGCTAACTAGGTGCACTAGATTTACAGGCAATATTAAGTATAGAGAAAGAAAGAAAGAAGAAGCTAGAATCCATCTTACTAAGAGCCTCTTTATACACTTTCTATATAAGGCCCCTTTCCTAATATAGTACTATTAAGAGAGTAATTCTTAATATAGCTATTATTAGAGCTATAGCTCTATCTTATAATATTCTTTTATTATTAATTCTTTCTAAAGCTATACTAGTAATATATTATATATTTAATAGCTTTTATATATTTAGTTATATAGCTAGCTATTATATTATTCTCCTTTCTATAAGATACTTACCTATAAGTATTTATAACTAGAGTATTATTTTTTATAATATTTTCTATAAAATAATCCTTTTTTATAGTTTTAAGCTAGATATCTAGTAGCTTAGATAGTCTATTAATATTTAAATTAGTATTATAATAAGCCTTTAGTATTATTAATATATTCTTTAAATAACTAGTAGGATATTATTTTAGGTCTAGATTATAATCTAATTAGCTTATTTAGTAATATAGCTTCTTTTATTATATTTTTAATATTATAATTTATTTAATCTTTTATTTTAATTATTTATTTATTTTTAACTCTAGCCTTTTATCTAGTAGTTATTCTAGTAATAGTTCTATTAAGAATATTAAATATAGCTTTTCTAGTAAAAATATTAAATAAATATATAAATTATTTAATAGCTTAAGCTTAAAGATATAATTAATTTATTTTATTATAGAGAAAGATTTTTCTTATTAATATTTTAGTTTTCTACTTAGATAGCTTATATTTTATTTTTTATTTATTATATATACTATATCTTTTATAAAGAAGTTTATTAATTAATATTTTTTTATTAGCTTGCTTTATTTATTATTTTTAAATTTATTTTATATTTTTTTTATAAATTTTTATATCTTTTATAGTCTTTTAATTTATACTTATATATTCTTCTTATTTAGAGTTAATTTTTATAATAACATTAGAATAGTCTAGTTAAATAATATTTAGAATTAATATTCTTTTTTAATTATAAATAAAAATATACTTACTAAGGCCTAAAGTAAAACTAATATTATAAAATTAATAATAAATAAATATTCTAACTAATTATTTATTATAAAATTAATAATAAATAAATATTCTAACTAATTATTTATTATAAAATTAATATAAAGTTATAAATATTATTAAAGATATTAATTTATAATCTTTATCTAATTATTTATCTATATATACTTTACTATTAATAATTTAACTTTAATCTATAGTATCTAATATACTTTATTCTAAAATTCTAATATAAATTATTTTTTATAATCTAAAATAATACTATTAGATAATTTTATCTATAGGAAGATATATTAAATCTATAATTTAGTTATCTCTTTTATTATTATTATATTTTTCTAGTAAGATATAAAGACTAGTTATTTATTAAAATAATTAATTATTATAAATATTATATTATAGCTATAATAGTCTTTTAGAAATTTTATAAAGTCTATTAATAAATATTATTATAGTTAATCTAGAATAAATAATAGTTATAATAATCTAGATATTTAATCTCTCTAAGTATTAGTTCTACTATAAATTTTATAATTATTAATATACCTTTTAATATCTTTATTCTATAATTTCTAATAAAAGTATTTTTAAAATAGTTTTTTTATCTTATCTTAGCTAGGGTATACTATAAAAAATAGTTAATATAACTTATTTAATAATTATATATAAAAATCTTTTTTATTAAGAATATATAATTAATCTTAATATAATATTTATTTTTTTTTAATATGTTACTTTAAATCTTTCTAATTAATCTTTTTATAGATATTTTCTATTAAGATTATTCTCTTATTTATATTAAATATTTATTTAATAATATTATTATTTATAATAGCTTTATTTAGTTTTAAGAATATTAACTCTATTATAATCTAGTTATTAAGAACCTTTTATAATAATATTATTAAATTATAATAATTAATATTTTTAGCTTTATTATATCTTTATTATATAAGTATATCTACTAGTATATTTACTCTTCTAGATTAATATTATAATATAAAGTAAAATTCTTATAATAATTTATATTACTATATTTATTTAGTAGTTAGAGTCTTAGTTATTATAAAATATTCTAGGACTTAGTAATCTAATAATATTTTAAAATATTTTTATTATTATAATTTAAATAGCTCTAGTCTCTATTTTTTAAATACTTTAATAATTACTAATATCTTCTTATTATAAATATTATAATTATACTTAGAGTTTATTATTATAGATAAGTAATATTCTATAAGATATTATTTATTATTCTTATAAAGCTAAAAAAGTACTATTATTACTATTAAATCTAATATATTAGTTTCTATATATATTAATTAGTTTAGATTATAATAGACTAAGATAGATATTAATATTAGTATTATTTTTAAATAATTAAAAGTTTTTTAATATTATTTTATTTATATAAATAAAATATCTTACTAAGTAAGCTAGTATAATAATTTAATAATTCTACTATACTCTTTTATAAATTTTTAATAAAAATTATAAAAGCTTAAAAATAATTATATTCTTTATACTATTATTAGTATCTTCTAAGAAAGTATTATTTCTACTTTTTTAGAGTTTATCTTAATATTTTTTAGTATAATAATAAAGCTAAAATTTATATTTTTTAATATTAGTTTATAGTTCTATATCCTAGAGTCATTATAAGACTATATAAATATAGATTTTATACTCTATAGTATTCTTATTATAAATTAATAGATTATTAATAAATATAATTAAGAACTTATTAAAATAATTTATAAAAATATTATTTATTAACCTCTAGAAAATTATAAGATTATTAATTAGACTAAATAGTATAACTTTATATTTAAAAGTTCTATAATAGTAATAAAATATTATTAGATTAATAGAATCCTAATATATTTAGATTTAGTAAAATCTTTATTATATATTAAGTTTTATAAAGATTTTTATTTTACTAATATATTTAAACATCTTATTAATTAATAATAATAAATAATAATTCTTTTTAGTAAGTAAATTAAGATATTAATAGTTTATATAAAAATAAAGTCCTCTGCTAGACTTTTTAGCTATAAGAATTAATAAAATATATAATATATTATTAAGTATAATAAAATCTTTCTCTAGATTTTCTATAATATAATCTTTTATAGTTTAGAGTTCCCTAGTAGTTATATAATAAAAAAAGTAATAATTAAGTTTTATTTTCTTTTTTAGTTTAATTTTATAATTATATAGTTTTTATTCTAAAAGCTTATTAGACTTAATTTTTAAAAAGATATTTATAAATTTATAATATTTTTTAAAAAATATTATTTTATTTTTTTCTTTCTTTATTTTAGCTAGATTAAGTTTATTTTTAATAGCTTTTTTAATTTTACTAATACTAGTTATAAAGATTTTAGTCTTTTTATCTTTTAAATTCTAAAGATAATTAGATATTTTAATTAATATAATATCTATATTAAAGTATCTTTTTTAAAAGTATATTTATTTTATTTTTCTTATTATAAGCTTTATCTTTATTAGAGGATTAAGTAGCTCTATTATTCTATTTAGTTTTTTTTTTATTTAATTAAGTTTGTACTTATATTATTAGTAGTAAAAGTTATAATATATAATTTATATAATCTATTTTAGTTTTTTTTTAATAGTAATTAAGATCTATTCTATAGTCTTAATACTAGCTTTAAATAATTTATCTTAATAATTTATATCTTTTTAATACTAAAATTTTATTTTATAGTTTTATAGTAGTAACTTTTTTAATAATAATATAAATTACTTTACTTATATTTTTTCTTTTAAGGAAATTTCCTCTAGCTAGAGTAGTTATTAATAAATATAATTAATTAATACTTTATATTTAGCTAATTATATTTTTTTAAAAATTATATTATACTTATTTAGTTATATAATAAGAAATAGTAGATTATATATAATATATTTATTTATTATTAATATTAATTTTATAATATATATAATTTTTTTTTTAGCTTTATTATTAAATTTTTTTATCTAGAATAGTTGCTTTAAGAGTTTAATATAATAATAAAGATATTATATAAGCTTTTTAATAAGAAAAATATCTAAGAAAATAAATCTATTTATTTCTATATTTATTAATATTTTAAAATAAATTAATAATCTATTTTTGGCTAGCTATATAGGTATAGTTAAGCTATTATTATTATTTTTAATTAATTATAAGAGATTTAAAATATTAATAATATAGATTTTATTTAAGAGAGAGTCTTTTTCTAGATATAATTATTTTTTAAATCTATATTTTTATTATTATTTTTTTTAATAGCTTTCTTTATTGCTTCTAAAGCTTTAAAATCTAGAATATTCTTCTTATTAAATAGATATTAATCTATTATATATTTAGATATTTTATACTTAAAATATTTATTTTTTATTATAAGCTATTTTTTTCTATTTATAAAATTTTAATTTTATTTTTATTATTCTTTAGTCTATCTATTTTAGAGCTATTTTTATTCTTTTTATTATCTTTTCTAATATTATTATAGTTATTTTTTTTATTATTATAGTTCTTTAGAGCATATTTTTTATTTTTAAGAATAATTTTAAGTTGATTTATAGTTTAATAATACTTTTAGATAAACTTTTAGTAAGATATATTAATATTATAACTCTTTTTAAGTAAAGTTTTCTATATCTTAAGGGATAGATATTTATATAATTTATTTTTTTATAGAGATATAATAAATCTTAACTTCTAAACCTTAAGTATAAACTTTAATAAGAAATCCTAGAATTTTATATTATTTATAAATAATTAATATAATTCTTATTTAGCTTTAGAAATTTTATTTATATTATAATAAATTATCTTAAAATGCTTAATAATATTATTTATATTTTAGTACTATTCTAGTAAGTCTTTTTAGAAATAAAGTATTAAGTAATCTACTATTTCTTTTTTATATATATTTTTTATATACTATATATAGGCTAGAGGAGTTAAATAATAATTAATATTAGATTTTAGCTTATTTTTAATATTAATAAGCTAAGAAGTAAATTTTAAATTATTATTATTATTAAATCTCTTCCTATTAAGAAGTTTAGTTAACTTTTTCTAATTAATTAGAAGAATTAAGTTAAAGCTCTATTAAGCTAGTTTTTATATATAGATTTATATATTATTATACTTAATTATAAACTCTTATATAGTATTCTATTAATTTTTTATCTATTATTTAAGATAATTAATCTACTTTTATAATAATAAGATCTTATTATTATTATTATTATTTATAGATCTATTATTATAAATATATTTCTAGGCTTTAGAGGCTGCTTATTAAAGATTTTTAATCTAATAATATATATATTTAAAAAGCTTCTTAAAATAATCTTTATAGAGTTTCTAAAATATAAAGAAATTTAAAAAGTTATTTTTTAAGTTATAACTAAATTAAATTTTTTTCCTAAAGCTTTATTAAATTTTAAAATAGCTTATTATTTTATATACTTTTATTTAGAGTTTTTTAATATATCTATATTTAATATCTTTCTAATATTATCCTAATCTAGTTCTTTTATTATTACTTTAATAAAAATTAGAAAGAAGAAAGATAAAGATAATAATAAGAAAATAAAAAAATAATCTCTAGCTTAAGTATAATACTAAAAAGATCTACTATATAAGTATACTAGAATTAGAAAAAGAGAAAAAAGAAATCTCTTAATTAAAGCTAGATATTAAAAAAGTCTACTATACTAATATATAAGAGATAAAGAAAAAGATAATAATACTTAATATTATATAATAATAATTAAAAATTTAATATTAAGACTATCTTGCTAATTAAATATATTAAGTCTATAAGTAATATTAAGTATAGAAAAAGAAAGAAAGAAGAAGTTAGAATCTATCTTATTAAAAGCCTTTTTATATACTCTCTATATAAGGCTCTTTTCCTAATATAGTACTACTAGAAGAGTGATTCCTAATATAGCTATTACTAGGGCTATAGCTCTATCTTATAATATCCTCCTATTATTAGTCCTTTCCAGAGCCATACTGGTGATGTACCACGTGCTTGGTGGCTTCCACATGTCTAGCTGTGTGGCTGGCTGTCACAAATAATAGAATACTATAAATCTACTAAATATAATATAAGAGAACTTTAGTAAAAGTACTCTTAAATACTTTAAAGTTATATTTATAGATATAGAAAAGTGTCAGAAGATTAGAAACGTCACAGCCAATAGATTGGGCTAATCCCCACGGAAGCTAATGCACAAGGGAACAAAGATTATCCATAACCTTAGGGTTAGGGTATCAGAGAAATCAGAGACATTCTATGATGGCTCTGACGGATGCATCAGAGAATAGCGAGGTATTCTATGATGGCTCTGATGACGATGGAATATATAAAGACGCTCATTTACCATGTAATTAGTTTTATTCTATTGTCTTTAATTAACTGTGATAACTTGAGTATACGTTCTTCTATCGAACAGGATATTCAGTTTGCCTTACTTCTTTAAGACTTTACGCTCATACAGCCTTTCGTACATCAGAATATATTAACTTCTTCCGTTAATATAACTATCCTAGTTATACTCCGACGGTATCGACCGAAGTTTCCGACAATTAAAGACCCTCATTACGAAAGAGAAGTCTTAACCAGCGATCATTATGGCGACCCCCCGAACCCCAGCCCAGCAACAAGGGCCCGTTGCGACAAATACCACTGAATCAACATCCGGTACAGGACGTACCCAGACAACTAACGATGTTGATATTGACCAAATGCGGCAAGCCTTTGAAGAGATGGGACGACGAATCATTGAGTTAGAGGCCCAGCGTGCCAACTACTCAGTCGTCAAGATAGGAAAGGTTGAACCATTCTCAGGAGAACGAGGAACCCTCAAAGTATTCTTGGCACAGCTACGCATTTACTTCAGCAACAATGCCAACCGAATTGTGTCCGAGCAAGACAAGGTTCTCACAGCATCTAGCTTCCTCACTGGAGAAGCAATGAGATGGTTTGCACCTTACGTTACCGATCGAATCGAAACCGCCAACGATGATCAACTTGAACCTGAAACCGCCCTTATGTTCAGCAGCTTTACTTACTTTGAAGAGAAGCTTCATCAGCTGTTTGGAACTGTCAACGAAGAACTCGACGCAACCCACCGGATTAAGAACATCAAACAATATGGATCTGTAGGAGACTACATTTCAAGATTTCTTCAAGTATCAGGATATCTCAAATGGAACGATCAGGGACTACGAGATCAGTTCTACGACAATTTGAAAGACAATGTGAAGGATCGTATTTCGCAAATTATACCACGACCCGATACATTCAAAAAAATGATGGAAGCAGCGTCACAGATCGATATGGCGCTATACACGCGACGTATGGAACGAGGAAATTACCAGCATCGACCGAGACAACAAGCTAACACGTCCCAGAGGAGGACTAAGGACCGAGACGGTGATGTTATTATGCAAATGAATGCTACGCTAACTAAAGAAGAAAAGAAAAAACTAATTGAAAAGAAAGCCTGCTTCAACTGTGGAATACCAGGACATTTTGCAAACAAATGTCGCAAGCCAAAGAAGAACTCTGGATCGGCCAACCAGGGATCACGACAACAAATTGCAGCAGCCATCCACGTATACACCCCAGAAGAAAGCAGTACCGATGAATACTCAGAAACCGATGAAGAGTTACCGGAACAATACAAGCAAGGAATACAGCAGCAAGCTGAGAGACAAAAAGAATTACAGAAACAGATACGGCAAGCATTGGACACGCCTATGGACCAAGAAGCATCAAGAAGACGACAAATGAAAGGGATCAGTATGGATCACGAAGAAGAAATCGCGACAACGAAGATGAAAAGCGCTATACGAAATGTCAATGACATAGAAATCCAAGCACCTATGGCCACGCACGAGGACGCTCACCGCATGCTTTCGAGGAATAAGCAGAGCCATGAGGTACGGAACCGATCACCTAAGAACAGTTATCCCGGAGGTTACGAACCAGATAAAGAAGAACCGGAAGATAGCAGTGAGAGCACTGACTATGAAGATTCCTCACTGATTGAGTCGTTTCATACTCAATTGGCGTTGCAAGGTGGTGACGAAGAGGCAATAAGTCAGCCAGCCGAGCATCGAGACCAAAAGAAACCCCACCTGGACCCCTATGAGAAGATTAAAGAACAACTCGCAAAAATAAGACAAGGACGAACTCGACAAGAATATACCGACAAATGCGATTGTGCTCAGAACGAGACGCACAATAAAGAAACTTGCAAGAGTAACCGCAGCTACAACACAACATGGGTTACTGAAGAAAAGATAAACAAATTACGGAACCAGGGAGATGACCTATGCAATTGCATGCCTGTGAAAGCAATCTGCTGGGAAGAATCTCAATACACTTGGAAAGAACACATGGAGATGTGCAAAAAATGTCACGAGTGGACATACCGAAACTGCCCAACACATGGACAAAGCAACAAAATCCTAGCGACCATTTACGAGAAAATATCCAAATCGAATGGACATCGACTATGCAGTGGACAATTGGGACATGTACCGAATTGCATTTGTATGCATTACCCCAATTTAGGAGGATGTATGCACAATGAGGTACATTGGACAACGTGCTACGACGATGGATGTGAATTCCACCACCTCAGCAAGAAAATCAACCAGTGGTTTCCGAAAACACCAGGCATTGCCTTACATGCGAAATCTACATGCCCTCAAGAAAACCCAGAATGCCAGTGTGTATATGAGGAAAGCGGACATCCAGCACATTCAGACTTACCCAAGCAAGAATGTCACGCAGTGTTCTGTCAATTCCACCACGATGGACTTTTCGTGAACCCCTTAGAAGAACACGTCCGAGCAGTACAGAGCTACATGGATCGACATCAGACGAAGCACCTAATCGCAGCAACAATTAACCCGAGATATCGAACGATTATTATCTTGGCAGAAATCAAGGAAACGAAGCTACGAATACTTTTGGATTCAGGAGCTACCGGAAATCATATGAGCCCCGATATAGCAGACAAGTTACAACTCCGATACCATGAGACAAACCAATGGACCGAGATTGTTAGCATCAACGGAGAACCGATCATGGAAGGATATAAGAAGAAAACGGAACCAATTCTTATGTCATCAGGACCATATGTTACGACAATTTCATTCGACATTACGGCAATAACTGGATACGACGCAGTACTAGGAATGCCATGGTTACAAGAGCAAAACCCAGTTATTGATTGGACAACTGGAACAGTTTCTATCGACAACCGAATCTTACGAACCAAGTTAGGAGAATATGAAGAACTCACGAGCTTACGAGAAGAATTGGGGAATACTCTTCCACAAGCAGGGCTGAAGAAAAGTGCCAGCTCAGGTGAACAAGAGGTGCAGAAGGTGATGCAGCCTACTAGGAAACAGACAAATGAAACACCGCAGGAGCGACCTGCAAAAAGAGAAAAAACGACACAGGAGCAGCCTGTACCACAGCCGAAGACACGACAAAAACCGAAGGAAATTTATGAACAAGAATTGAAAGAAGTACTTGTGAAGTTGCCTAAAAAGTACTACGACTTTATCGAATTATTTGTGAAGAAAGAATATCGATTACCGAATCATGAGAAAGAATATGAAGCACGAATACCATTGAAACCAGGATTTACGCCACCTTCAGTCAAGCAACAGCACAAATCACGAGACCAGCTGGAATTAGAAAACAAGTTTGTTAGAGAATTCCTAGCCGCAGGATACATACGTGAAGGACGAGGACCAGCCTCGAGCAGACCAATGTTTGTGCCAAAAAAGGATGGAACAGAACGAATGGTTATTGATTACAGAGCACTGAATAACGGAACAATTGATGATGCAAACAAGGCACCGCATCAAGAACAGAAGAGAGATCTGTTGCAAGGAGCAAAGATCATGACAGTCTTTGACATCCAATGGGGTTATTACAACCTAAGGACTGCCGAAGAAGATATCTGGAAAACAGCATTCCTTACGGATATGGGATTATTCGAATGGGTAGTCGCACCAATGGGTTTGAAACGACTTCCTGCAGAATTTGCAAGATTCATGACGCATGTGTTAATCAAGTTTCTCAACAAGTTTGTTGCAGTATACTTTGATGATATCATTGTTTACTCCAAAAACATTGAAGAACATGATGGCCATGTACGAGCAGTGATGACCGAACTAATGAAAGCAGGATTGACCCTCAAAATCAAGAAGTGTGAATTCGACACGACTACAGTCAACTACTTAGGAATGATTTATACACCAGAAGGATTGAAGATTCAACCAGAAAAGATGGACGCAATATTGAATTGGCCAACACCGACATGTGTTAAGGATGTTCAAGGATTTCTAGGAGCAAGTGGATATGTCAGACGATATCTTCGGAATTACTCTGAAATCGCCCGACCTATGACTGAACTACTCAAGAAAGATCTTGAATTTGAATGGACAGAAGAAAGAGAAAGGTCATTTAACAACGTCAAGGAACTAGTCAAGAAAGCACCGATACTTATGCTACACAACCCGGACAAACAGAATTTGATACGACCAGATGCATCAGGATATGCATTAGGAATTGTTCTCGAGCAACCAGACGATGAAGGAAAATGGAGACCTGTCGCCTTCTTCTCAAGGAAATTCACCACAGCAGAAAGGAACTACGACGTTCACGACAGAGAACTACTTGCGATAGTCGAAGCATTCAAGCAATGGAGACACTATCTACAAGGAGTTAAGGAAGAAACAATTGTGAAAAGTGACCATCACAACCTCAAATACTTTACGACAACAAAAGAATTAGTTGGACGACAAATACGATGGGCCGAATATTTATCAAAGTTCAAGTTTCGGATTGAACACATCAAAGGAAAAGAAAATGTTATTGCAGACGCCCTCAGCAGAAGACCAGATTACGCTATAGGTCTTGAACAGCCAAAAACCAACATTCTGAAAGAAGATAAGGATGGTATACGATACAACACCAAAGCAGTACTCGCCGCTGCAATCACTGTTACTGACTCAGGATTTCACCAGCGAATGACAGATGCCACCAGCAGGGACAAAACGCTTATGACAGCACTGAAAAATAAGGAAGCAATACTACAGAGAGGATTAGCTGTATGGAATGGGTCCATACTTGTCCCAAGAACAATGATTACGGAAATTATCAGAACGCATCATGATCCACCACTACAAGGACACCAAGGAATCGACAAAACTATGGAAAAAATACAACGACAATACTATTTCCCAAACATGAGAAGACAAGTCACAGAATACATCAGTCAATGCAACAGTTGCAACAGAAACAAGCCAATTAACCATCGACCTTATGGAAAGATGCAACTACCAGGAATACCAAACAAGCCATGGGAATATATTACAGTCGACTTCATACAAGGATTACCAGAATCGAAGGATCCAATTACCAGAATTCGATACACCGACGCAATCGTTATTGTTGACAGATTAACGAAATATGTCATCATACGACCAACGCCAAAGGATTTAACAGCAGAACAATGTGCAATACTCATGCTACGAGAAGTATTTAGTTGGACTGGATTGCCAACCAAGATCATTTCGGATCGAGATAAGCTATTCAGATCAAAATACTGGCAGACAATTACCAAAGCATGTGGAATTGAGCACAAATTATCAACAGCAAATCACCAACAAACAGATGGACCAACCGAAAGGATGATACAATTTATTGAACAACATTTACGACACTATTTGGATTGGAACCAAGACAATTGGGTAGAGATACTACCATTGGCACAATTTGCATTGAATAACGCAAAAAACACCTCGACAGGAGAAGTACCGCACTTCGCCAATCTAGGGAGATACCCGCGAATGTCATGGACTTCTATATCAACGGATGGAAGCTCCAATGAAGCAATATTACAGGCAGTACATATGCAACGGATGCATACAACAATGTCTAAAGACATTCAATGGGCAGAACAAAGAATGAAGCGATATTACGATATGAAACGCGAGGACGCGCCAACCTTACAAAAGGGAGAGAGAGTTTACCTTCTACGACGAACACCAGGATCAAAAAATTTCAACATTAAAACAAAACGACCAAGTAACAAATTTGACGCAGTCAAATACGGACCATTCAGAATTGTGAAGAAACTCGAAAACGACAATTATCAACTCCAACTACCGACAAGAATGCGCATACACCCAATATTTCATATATCGCTATTGGAACCAACGAAAAACCCAGAAAACGGAAACGACGAAGCAGACGATGAAGAATACGAAGTAGAAAAGATCCTAGATCGCAAACAAGAAAATGGTCAGATCTACTACTTGATTAGATGGAAAGGATACTCACCAGAAGACGATTCATGGGAACCCGTCACGAATTTGAATTGCCACGATAGGATTCAGGAGTATCGAGCGACGATTGGTTTGGAAAAGAAAAAGAAGCAAGCCAGGAAGAATCATCCACGACCAGGCCGTTGGAATCGCCGGAATTAAGCATTGACGCAATTAACTCTTGTTCTTTGCGCGCTGCCTCTAGTTTTGCACGCTCTTCCGAAGCCTTCCGTTCTTCCTCCTCCAGCCTTTTCCTTTCCCTCGCTTCTTCCTCTTCTTCCAATCTTTCCAACTCTTCAACATCCTTTATGTCTTTTTGAAGGAATTCGCCAGCTCGTTTCTTTAGCAACTTTTGCTGTTTCCGAAGTCGAAGGATTTTGGCTAAGGCCTGTTCCTCTTCTTCTTGAAGACGCTCTTGCGCTTCGGTAAGACGCTTCCACGCCAACTCGGAAACAGGCATTTCGACGCAACGACAGTTTGTCGCGCGAACACACTCGTTACAACGCTTTGAGAACTCAGCACGAATGCACGTCTTCCCTAGTTCACTGCAACGCTTGCAAGGAAGGACACAGGCGACACCGAATTGTTCGATCCGCGATAGGAGCGTATTTTTTAGGATTGTTTTCTTTGACGACATGGTTAGCTCATCACCACAACACGAGCACTTTGAAAAACAGAAATTACCTACGCCGCAGATGGGAGACGCAGACTATTTATTGCGCTGTCGGGACGCCAGCCTTCAGAGGAGGGGATTGTCAGAAGATTAGAAACGTCACAGCCAATAGATTGGGCTAATCCCCACGGAAGCTAATGCACAAGGGAACAAAGATTATCCATAACCTTAGGGTTAGGGTATCAGAGAAATCAGAGACATTCTATGATGGCTCTGACGGATGCATCAGAGAATAGCGAGGTATTCTATGATGGCTCTGATGACGATGGAATATATAAAGACGCTCATTTACCATGTAATTAGTTTTATTCTATTGTCTTTAATTAACTGTGATAACTTGAGTATACGTTCTTCTATCGAACAGGATATTCAGTTTGCCTTACTTCTTTAAGACTTTACGCTCATACAGCCTTTCGTACATCAGAATATATTAACTTCTTCCGTTAATATAACTATCCTAGTTATACTCCGACGGTATCGACCGAAGTTTCCGACAAAAAGATATATTATAAATTATAATTAGTACTTTATTTTAATATATTATATATTATAAAACTATTTACAATAATAAAACTTATATTAGCTTATTATAAAGTTACTATATTAGAAATAATAATAGTCTATAATCTTATAAAATTACTTTAAAGGATTATTATTTAATAAAAAAAATTTAAAAATATAAGAAGAGCTATATCTTAATATTTTTAAGATTTATATATTATTAATACTTACTTTATAGACTATAAGTACTATAATTACTAATAGTTATACTTATTATACTAAAGCTATTTATAGTATTAAAATTAATAATAATTTAATAACTATAGATGCTATAGCTTCTTATAGAATTATATACTTAAAATATATAAGATTTATAATAAAGCTAGATATTAGTTAATTAACTATATAGTAAAAGAGTAAAAAAAAGTATATTATAATTATATAAAGGTTTATTTTTTTAAAATTAAAAGATAGACTCTAGTAGCTTTAAACTAAAATAATAATAATAGTAATAAAGATTTTAAAGTATTCTTTAAAAGTACTAATATACCTAGTAACTATAAAATATAAAATTATAAGAATAAAGAATTATTAACTATTATTAGCTATTTTACTATAATTAATATAAAGTATAATAAATACTCTACTTTATTTATTAAAGATCTTACTAACTACTTAATAGCTTATTTTATTAAATTAATACTATTTTATAAATTAGATTTAGAGCTTAAAAAAGATATTATTATTATATTAATAAAAATACTATATAATATACTTTTAATATTTTTTTAATATTTTTTTCTTACTAAACCTTGCTACTTAAAAAATATATTTATAGAAATATTAGTTAATACTAATACTATAAAGTACTTAATAGCTAGATATATATAATATCTTACCTATTAAAAGATTATTAAGGATATTATACTTAATACCTTTACTATAAATAAAATAAGTATATAATTTAAATTAAAAGAAATAATTAACTTCTTTAGCTTAATAAATATCTAGACTCTTCTTATTATTATTATCATTATTATCATTATTATTATTATTATTATTATTATTATTATTATTATTATTATTATTATTATTATTATTATTATTATTATTATTATTATTATTATTATTATTATTATTATTATTATTATTATTATTATTATTATTATTATTATTATTATTATTATTATTATTATTATTATTATTATTATTATTATTATTATTATTATTATTATTATTATGCTTCCATTTTAGAGACCTTTTTCCAGTAACTGAGACTATGTAAGGTCTACTATCCTAAGATAGACTAATTTATTAATTTAATAGGTATATCTAGATGTTTAAACATACTAGATATTTTAGAAATAGGTATATTTTATAATTTGATTAAGTGGGGCCTGCTTAATAGAAGTATTCTATATATAATACTTAATAGATATAAAATAGTTATTTTTAGTATAAAATAGGAACCCCTAATACCTTTAAATACTAATAATAACTACTAAATCTATTATATATGCATACCCTAATAATAACCCCACTATTATTTTTAGTTATTTTTTGTGGTTTTATAGACAAGCGCGGGATTCGAACCCCTCTCCCTAGAACGGATAGATAGGCTCCGTAATAGGGACGGCCATGAGTAGCTAACCACTAAACTACCCACCCGTCCCTAGACTCTTATTAATATAATATAATTTTATATTCTTAAAGCTATAATACCCTTTCTACTCTTTATTAAAGATATAGACTAACTAAATATTTATTTTAATAATATAAAGAATATCCTTATTAAATTAAAGAAAGGTATAATAATACTAATTATATACTATTTTAATTATTTATTTTTTATATAGAATTACTTTTTTAAGTTATACTTAACTAAATCTTTTAATAATAATATATATTTCTTTATTAAAGCCTAACTATATTAACTATACTATTAATTTAAATACCTATTTATTAAAAAGCTTTAAAAACTTTTTAAATATATAGATTATAATATTAATACTAAAGTACTTAAGTATATTTATAAATTTTATTATTATTATTAAATCTATAGCTTAGTCTTTAGCTACTTTAAATTTACTATATATAATAATATTAACTTTAACTATTTAATTATTATTAATATTATATATATTAATAAGAAACTAGTACTTTATATTATTAATAAAGCTATATATTTTAATATTATATACTAGCTTAAAAATATCTTAATAAAAGTAATCTAGATTATATTATAAATTATATAAATTAATATATACTTTAGTCCTTTTAAATTTATTATTATTAATACTAAAAAGAACTTTATAAATAAAAAATTTATATAAAATACTATATTAATAAATATTATTATAATTATTATACTTATTAAAGTATACTAATTAATTAGTATTATTAAATATTATTATACTATACTCTTAAAATTATAGTAAAAGAGATACTAAATATCTTTATTAAAATAAAACTATAAATAGTAGTTAAAGTTATTAATAATATTATAAGCTTTAAAGACTTTATACTAATCTTTTTATTTTTAATACTTATTTATAAATAATTAAATATAACTTCTTTTTACTTATAGTTATCTAATATACTATAACTATTAAAAAAATAATAAATAAAGTTTAAAAGATATATATTTAATATTAAATTACTAATACTATTAATACTAAAAATAAACCTTTTATAATAATTATATACTATCTCTTTTTTAACTTAAATATACTTATATAAAAAAAAGGAAATACTAGCTATATAAATAAATAAATAAGATTATATAAATTACTAATAGTAAATAGTAAAATATATATAATTAAACTTTTAAATAAATTAATCTAGTTTAAGTTAACCATTATTAAGCTATATTATATTATATTAAAAAATAAAGCTAGCTATAATAATACTAAAGCTAAAAATAATACTTTAAATAAAGAAAATAAAGCTATTTTATATAATATAGTTCCTTTACTACTTTTAGTTATTATTTTATAATAAAAAGCTAAAGTATTTCTTTAATAATAGCTTTAATAAAAATACTACTTACTTATATATTATAAAAAAAGATATATATAATATATAATCTTTAATAAGTTTATAGAAAAATAGAAAAAAAGTTAAAAAGCTAGTTTATAACTACTATATTAACTTAATTTAAAAGTTTATAATAAAAGGAAATTAATAATCTATTAAAATATAAAATATTTAAATATATTTTAAAAAAAATATCTTACTAAGCATATAAATATTTACTATAAGATTTATTAATAATATAAAGAACTTTAGCATTAATAAAACCTTAACCTTTAAAAAATTATACTTTATTATATAAGTATATAATAATAAAGATAAAGAATATATACTAATATAATTATTAATAATATAATATACTAGTTAATATATTATTCTCTATATTAATATAATTATAAAAATTAAGAATAGTATATATTATTATATTTATAATATTATATAAGCCTATATCTAGTTAATAATAAAGCTTAGTTATAACTTTTATATATAAATTATACTAAAGCTAGCTTAATACTTTTTAAAACTATATTCTTTAAAATAGCATAACTTTTATATAGAATTCTTAAAGTAAGTAATTATTAATATTATATATACTATAACTATTATATAAAAAAGTTTAATATAGAAATATTAACCTTTAATCTATACTTTCTTTACTATATTAATCTAAAGTAAGAATTTAATATTATTAAAATATAAATAAATAATATTTTTATTATTACTAATAATATCTTTATAGTATAAAAAAAGAAAGAGATCTAATATATAAAAATACTTTATAAGCTTTAAAAAAAACTAATAATTAATAACTTGCTTAAATTTAATAATACTATTATTATAAAGACTGCTTAGAGTATTATGTGACAATGATCAAAACCTGATATTGAGGCTATCTTACTAACTAGGTGCACTAGGTCTACAGGCAATATCAAGCATGAAGAAGGAAAGAGGGAAAAGGAAGCTCTACACCCCTCAGTGCTTAATAAATATTCTTCTTCTTTATGCAGTTATTCTTAATATAGTATTACTTAAAGCATATTCCTAATCTAGCATAGCTAGGGCTTTAAGCCTTATCTAAAAATAATCTTATCAGCTTTATCTATCTAGCCACATGCCTCTATTCTATAGCTAGTCTACATACTTTAGAATATAGTTATTATATTACCCCTTCCTTCTTAAAGCACTTGCCCGCGAGCACCTAATATTAAGATATTATCCTTTAAGCTATCTTATACTAAGTAATCTTTCTCTATTATTTTAAGTTATTTATTAAAAAGCTTTAGTAGTCTATTTACACTAGAATTTGTATTATAGAAGGCTTTTAATACTAATAATATATTCTTTAAATATCTTATAGGATACTACTTTAAGTCTAGGTTATAGCTTAACTAGCTTACGTAATAATATAGCTTCTTCTATTAAATTTATAATATTTTAATCCTCTTAATTTCCTATTCTAAATAACTATTAATATTAAACTTTAGTTTTTTATTAGCTAGCTGTCCTAGTAACAGCTCTATTAAAGTAACTAAATATAGCTTCTTTAGTAAAAATATTAGATATACTCTTAAGCCCTTTAGTAATTTAAATTTAAAAGTATAGCCTATCTTTTTTATAATAAGAAAAAGCTCTTCTTATTAATAGTTTAACTTCTAACTTAAACATCCTATATTCTATCCTTTATTTATTACATATACTATATTTCCTATTAAAAAGTTTACTAATTAATATTTTTTATTAGCTTATTTTATTTATTACTCTTATACTTATTTTATATTCTTCTTTATAAACTCTTATATCTCTTAAATCTACTTAGTCTATACTTATATATTTTTCTTATTAAAAGTTAGCTTTTATAGTAGCATTAAAGATATTTAATTAAATAATATTCTTAGTTAATATCCTTTCTTTATTATAAATAGAAATATCCTTACTAATACCTATAGTAGTACTAATATTATAAAGTTAATAATAAATAAATATTCTAACTAATTATTTATTATAAAATTAATATATAGTTATAATTATTACTATAGATATTAATTAGTAATTTTTATTTATTTATTAGTTTATACGTGTTAAGTAGTTAATAGTTTAAGCTTAATATATAATATCTAACATACCTTTACTTAAAATTCTAATATAAATTAACCTCTTTTATCTAAAATAATACTATTAAGTAAACTAGTCTAAAGGAATATATACTAAATCTAAAGTCTTACTATTTCTTTAGCAGTAGTAGTTTCCTTATAATATAATATTAATACTATTCTCTTACTTAGTCAGTCTACTATTATAAACACTATATTATAATTATAATAATCCTTTAGTAGCTCTATAAAATTTATTAATAGATATTACTATAGTTATTCTAAGATAAAGAGTAGCTATAATAGTCTAAAAGCTTAATCCCTTTATATTATAATTCTTTTATATATCTTATAGTTATTAATATAGCTCTTTATATCTTTACTCTATAATTCTTAGTAGAAATATTTTCTAATTAGCTTCTTTATCTTATCTTAATCTAGATAGGCTATTAAAGGTAGTTAGTACATCTTATTTAATAATTATATATAGAGATCTCTATCTTTAGGAATATATAAATAACTTTAGAATAATAGCCTTTCTTTTTTAATATGCTATTTTATATCTTTTTAGTTTATTTTTTTTTACACTTTCTTTAAAGCAGCAAATTCTTCATTAGTACTAAGTATTTAATTAATAATATTATTATTTATAATAGTACTATGTAAATCTATAAATACTAGCTTTATTATAATCTATTTATTAAGAACCTCTTAGAGTAGCATTATTAAGTTATAATAATTAAGATTTTATATTTTATTATCCCTTTGCTATATAAATATATTAACTAATATATTTACTCTTCTAAATTAATATTATAGTATAAAATAGAATTTTTATAATAGTTTATACTACTATACTTACTTAGCAGTAAAAGCTTTAGTAATTATAAAATATTCTAAAACCTAATAGTTAGATAACACTTTAAAATATTCTTTTTATTATAAATCTAACAGCTTTAGTCTCTATTTTTAGAATACTTAAATAATAACTAATATTTCTTTATTATAAATATTATAATTATGTTTAGTAGATATTATTAAAGCTAAATAGAAGCTTACTAAATATTACTCTTTATCTTTATATAGCTATAAGAGTATTACTACTATTATTAAATCTAATATATCTATTTCTATATACGTTAGTTAGTTTAAATTATAATATATTAAAACTAGTGCTAATACTAGCTTTACTTTTAGCTAATTAAAAGCCTCCTAACATTACTTTATTTATATAAAAAGGATATCTAATTATATAAGATAATATAACAACTTTACTATTTAGCTATAATCTTTTATAAATTTCTAATAGAAATTATAGAAGCTTAGAAAAGACTATACTACCTATACTATTATTAAAATTTTCTATAAGAGTATAGCTTTAACTTTTTTAAGATTAACCTTAATTCCTTCTAGCGTAATAATAAATCTAAAATATTTAATTATTATTATATAGAACTTATACTTCTTAATACTAGCTTATAAATTTATATTATAGAGTTATTATAGCACTATATAGATATAAATCTTATACTCTATAGCATTATTACTATAGATTAATAAGTCATTAATAAACGCTACTAAGAATTTATTTAAATAATTAATAAAGATATTATTTATTAATTTCTAGAATATAACTAGTCTATTAATTAACCTAAATAATATAACTTTATACTTAAAGGTTCTATAATAGTAATAGAATATTATTAAGTCAGTAGAATCTTTATATATATAGATCTAATAAAACCTTTAGTAAATATTAAGCTTTATAAATATCTTTACTTTACTGATCTATTTAAAAACTTTATTAATTAAAGATAAAGGATATTAATCTTTTCTTATAAATAAGTTAAGTTATTAATAATTTATATAAAAATAAAGACCTCTGCTAGACTTCTTAACTATTAAAATTAATAATATATATAGAGCACTACTTAGTATAATAAAACCTTTTTCTAGATTTTCTATAATATAATTTTTTATAGCTTAGAGCTCCTCTACTATCATATAATATAAAAAATAATAATTTAACTTAATCTCTTTCTCTAGCTTAATTTAATAATTATAATTCTTATACTTTAGCAACTTATCTAATTTAATTTTAGAGAAAATATTAATATACTAGTAATACTATTTAAAAAATTACTTTTTAATCTCTTACTCTTCTTATTTCTTAATAATGCTAAGCTTATTTTTAATTACTTTTTTAATCTTACTTATACTAGTTATAAAAGTCTCTATCCTCTTATCTTTAATATTTTTTAAAAATCTAAAAGTGCTAATCATAATAATATCTATATTAGAGTACTTATCCTAAAAGTATATTTACTTAAGCTTTTAAAAGATTAATTCTAGGATAATAGAGATAACTAATTACTCTAATTTTTAATTAAACTTTTTTTTTATATAATTTAGTTCATACTTATACTATCTATAGTATAAACTACTATATATAACTAGTATACTCTACTCTAGCACTATTTAATTATTAATTAAAACTAGCATAGTAGCTTTAATATTAACTTTAAATAATTAATCCTATTAATTTATATCTTCTTAATATTAAAGCTCTATTTTATAATTCTATAATAATAGCTTCTTAGGTAACTAAATAAATTATTAAGCTTATATCTTCTTTTTTAAAGAGACTTTTTTTAGCTAGAATAGTCACTATTAAGTATAATTAACTAATACTCTATATTTAGCTAACTATATTCTTCTAAGAATTATATTATATTTTCCTAGTTAGATAATAAGAAATAGAATATTATATATAATATACTTATTTACTACTAATATTAGTCTTATTAAGTAAATAATCATCTTTTTAGACTTACTATTAAATCCTTTTACTCTAAATAACTACTTTAAAGATTTTATATAATAGTAAAGATGTCATACTAGTTTCTTAATAAAGAAAATATCTAAAAATATAAATCTATTTGCTCTAGTATCTACTAATACTTTAAAATAAATTAATAATCTATTTTTAACTAGTTAGATAGGTATAATTAAGCTTTTCTTATTACTTTTAATTAGTTATAAGAGATTTAAAATATTAATAGTACTAATCTTACTTAAGATAAAATTTTCTCCTAGATATTATTATTTTTTAAAGATAATAAATCTTCTTAAAAAGCTTTTAATATTAGTTTTAGAATCTTAAGATTAAGAGTACTCTATTCATTAAATAAGTATTAATCTATTAAGCATCCTAATATCTTATACTTAAAGTATTTCTTTTCTATTATAAGCTGCTTTTTCTCTATTTATAGAATTTTAACTTTATCTTTATTATCCTTTAGCTTATTAAATACTAGTATATTCTTCTTATTATCCTTTCTAGAGCTTTTATTATTACTATTCTTATTACTATAGTCTTTTAGAGCATATTTTTTATTCTTAATAATAATTTCTAAGTAATTTATAGTTTAGTAATATTTATAAATAAAATCTTAATAAATTAGATTATTATTATAACTAGTTTATATTAGCTATTACTACATATTAGAAAATAATTATTTATATAATTTATCTTTTTACTAGTTAATAAGCAACTCCGCTTCTTAAGTAATAAATATAAATTATAATAAAAAGTTCTAGAATTTAGTATTATTTATAAATAATTAATAGAATTTATACTTTATCTTAGTAGCAAGATTAGCATTATAATAAATAGTCTTAAAGTGTTTAATGATGTTATTAATATTATAGTAACATTCTAATAAGTTCTTATTAAAATAAAGCATAAAATAGTCTATAGTCTCTTCTTTATATATACTCTTAATATACTATATATATAATAAAATAGTTAAGTAATAATTAATATTAATCTCTAACTTATTCTTAATATTAATTAATTAAAAAATAAACTTTAAGTTAAAATTCTTATTATTAATAAAATACTTCTTATCTAAAAATTTAATACTTTTCTTCTAGCTTATTAATACTATAGAGACTAATTTATTCTATTAAATAAGCTTTTATATTTATATAAAAGCTTTATTATATTCTTAAATTAACTTAGCTATAATATTCTACTAATCCTTTATATAAGCTTTAAATTTATTAATTTTTATTTTTATAGTTTATATTATATCCTTATTAATCTTATATTTATTATTCTTTAAATCCTATTCCTAGATCTAGTGCTTAAAAGTGTTTATATAATTATAAAAATATTCAAAAAGCTTATTAAGAAACTAATTATAAAGCTTCTAGAAAATAATATAATTTAATAAATTTTCTCTAGCTGTTGCTGAGTCTAACTCTTTTATTAAAATCTTATCTATATTAAGAGTGAGATATCGCTTAAAATACTTCTATTTTAAGCTTTTCTATATATCTATACTTAGCATCTATCTAGCACTATCTTAACTAGGTTCCTTTACTATCTTAATAAGTAATAAATATTAAAGAAAAAAAAATTAATAAAAAAAAAGAAAAGAGAGTAGAGAATCCTTAGCTTAAATATAATATTCTAGTTATTTACTATATAAGTATATTAAGATAAAAAAAAAAAAAAAAAAGAAAAAAAAGAAAGAAAAGATCTTTTAATTAGAGTAAAATACTAAGAAGATCTGCTATACTAATATACTAGAGGTTTAAAAGAAAAAGTAATACTTAATATTATATAATAATAATTAAAATCTAATATTAAAGCTATCTTACTAACTAGGTGCACTAGGTCTATAAGTAATATTAAGTATAAAAAAGAAAAAAGGGAAAAGAAAGCTCTATACCCTTTAGCACTTAATAAATATTCTTTTTCTTTATATAGTCATTCCTAATACAATACCACTTGAGGCATGTTCCCAATCTAGCACGGCTAGGGCTTCGAGCTCTATCTAGGGATAGTCTCATCGGCCCTATCCGTCCAGCCACGTGCCTCCATTCCGTAGCTGGTCCACGTGCTTCAGGGTACGGTTGTCACATATTACTTTTATTTAAAAATATATCTATAGCTATATTTAACTTATATAAGATTAACTAATAAATATAATAAATTTATATAGTAAAATATAAAAGAATACTATATTAAAAGAATAATATATTATTTAATAAGCTTTTAATATATATATTATTTTAATATTATAACTTAAAGCTTCTTTTAATTTTTTTTTATTATATAAGCTATAAATTTTTAAAAAAGTAATATTAAAGCATTAAATAAGTAACTATAATAATAACTTAATAATTTTAAATAAAGACTATAATTTATTAAACTTAATAAAATAACTTTATAGTTTATTATATTTATTAATACTTTTTTTATAAATAATAAAGATTATTTCTTATAGCTTAATTATATTATTATACTAATAAATAAAGTAAATAATATAAATATTCTTTATTAGTTATTTATAAAGTATAAGAAAGTTATATATAATATATTAAATATTAAAATATATACTCTAGCTAATAGGTTTAATATTATAGCTATAATTAAATTAATTTTTATATAGCTATTTTATCTTATTAAACTACTTTCTTTTATTATTTATACTAATTTAAAAAGCTTATATAACTATTTTATTAAGCTTAATATTATATAAAAAAAATATTTTATAATAAACTTTATATATCTCTATTAATTATATAAATATTAAAAAATTATAAAGGTTAGACAGATTAAAAGTAATACTAATTTTATTAATATTATAATAAAAAATAAGCTATACTATACTTTATAAAAACTTATTAATATAAATAAACTATATATTAATATTAATAAATAAGTAAAAAGAACTACTATAATATATAACTTTAAATCTAAAACTATAAACTTTATTATATTATTAAAATTACTAAAGTAATAGCTATATATTTAAATACTTTAATTTATATTATCTTTTTACTATTTTCTTTAATTTTTAATATATTAATTATACTTTTTTTTACTTTACTACTATACTAGATTATATATTATTTATTATATATATATATTTTTTTTCTTTAGAGAGTTGCTAGTATTAAAATATTAATATTATAATTTAATATTATAATATACTATATATAGTAAATATATTATATACTAGTATAAAATAATTATTATTTTAGTATCTACTATATACCTCTATATATAGCTATATATTTCTCTTAGAGCTCCTATAGTTCTAGGAGTTAGTTATTATAATATAAATATCTATGTGTCGGAAACTTCGGTTGTTACCGTCGGAGTATAACTAGGATAGTTATATTAACGGAAGAAGTTAATATATTCTGATATATAAAAAGCTATATGAGCGTAAAGTCTTAAGAAGTAAAGCAAACTGAATATCCTGTTTAATAGAAGAATGTATATTTAAATTATTATAGTTAATCAAAGATAATAGAATAAAACTAATTATATAGTAAATAAGCATTCTTATATATTCTATTATTATTATAGCTATTATAAAATATCTTACTATTCTTTAATATATCTATTAAAGCTATTATAGAATGTCTCTAATTTCTTTAATACTCTAACTCTAAGGTTATAGATAATCTTTATTCCTTTATATATTAACTTCTATAGAGATTAATCTAATCTATTAGCTATAATATTTCTAATCTTCTAATAATCCTCTTTTCTGAAGGCTGGTATTTTAATAATATAATAAATAGTCTACATCTCCCTTCTGTAGTATAGGTAATTTCTACTTTTTAAAAATGTTTATATTATGGTACTGAGCTAATTATATTATCAAAGAAAATAATTCTAAAAAATATGCTTTTATTATAGATTAAATAATTTAATATTATCTATGTCCTTCCTTGCAAACGTTATAGTGAATTAAAAAAGATATGCATTTATACTAAGTTCTTAAAATATTATAATAAATGTATTTATACGACAAATTATTATTATATTGAAATGCCTATTTCTAAGTTGATATAGAAGCGTTTCACTAAGGCATAAAAGCATTTTTAAAAAGAAGAAGAATAGGCCTTAATTAAAATTCTTTAATTTTAGAAATAGTAAAAGTTGCTAAAGAAATAAATTAGAGAATGTTTTTAAAAAAATATAAAAAATATTAAAGAGTTGAAAAGATTAAAAAAAGAGAAAGAATAAAAGATAATAAATAAATAAATAAAATAAGAGATAGTGTGTAAAAAATAAAAGTTAATTATATTAATATTTAATTCTAGTAATTCTAATAATCTAGTTTTAGATAATTTTTCTTAGCTTACTTTTTTTCTATTCTAAGCTAATTATTATTTAATACTTCTAAATCTTATTATAATAATTTAAATTTATGATAGATTCCTATGAATTATTTTCTAATAAGTATTCTTTTTATTTAATTAAATAATAAATCTAACTATTTTCTTATTTACAATCTAAAATCTTTTTTATTTTATATTTTTTATTGTCTATTTTATTATTTCTATTTTCTAGATTTTTTGTAGGTTCTAATAGTGATATATAAAATATTAGATATATATATATTCTTATTAATAGTTAGAGTTAATAATTATTATTTTTGAATTTCTTTATAATTTTAAATGATTTATATTTAATTGTATTAAATTTATCACTTAGTCATTTTATTTTAATATTAAAATTTTTTAATCTTAGTATTTATTATAAAAGATAAACTCTTTTTTCTTTTTATAAGATTAGCGCGTCCTCGCATTTTATATTATAATATTACTTTATTTTTTATTCTGCCTATTGAATGTTTTTAGACATTATTATATATATTTATTATATATATACTATCTATAATATTGCTTTATTAAAGCTTCCATCTATTAATATAGAAATCTATAATATTTATAGATATCTTTCTAGATTAGTAAAGTATAATATTTCTTTTATTAAGATATTTTTTATATTATTTAATGTAAATTATGCTAATAGTAGTATTTTTATTTAATTATCTTAGTTCTAATCTAAATAGTGTTTGTCAGAGAATCCGAGAAACTACAGCCAATGAAGCAAGAACCCATGCACGGAAACTAATGCAAGATGGAATAAAGGATTATCTGTAACCACTAGGGTTAAGGTAATAGAGCAAATAGAGCTTGGTTTTATTTAAATAACAAGCTAAATAGAGTAAGGCTTTAATAGCTTTATTAATAATAGAATATATAAGAATGCTTATTTACTATATAATTAGTTTTATTCTATTGTCTTTGATTAACTATAATAACTTAAGTATATATTCTTCTATTAAATAGGATATTTAGTTTGCCTTACTTTCTTAAGACTTTACACTTATATAGCCTTTTATATATTAGAATATATTAACTTTTTCTATTAATATAACTATCCTAATTATACTCTAATAGTATTTAATTAAAGTTTTTAATAATTAAAGACTCTTATTATAAAAGAGAAGTTTTAATTAGTAATTATTATAGCTAGTTAATAGTAACTAGTCTTTCTATAAATATAGACTTATCTAGCTGCTCTAACTCTATTAATTTCTAGTAGAAGAATAATAATAATAAATTGTTACGGGCTAGTCCCGCCTGATGCTCACTATAAGGGCATACTCGAATAGAAATCACAACATGAGGAAAGAAAGAGAAAGAGAAGTAATAGGTATCGGGGGCGTATAGGGGTTTATATGGGCAAGGGGAAGTAGAAGCTTCTAGTAGGTGTTGCCTGGCAACGGGGGTGGATCTGCCCCCTAGAGGCAGAGGTAAACGCGTAGACGTAGGCATGGAGTATAGGCGTAGGCACCGAGCCGGTGCCGGTAATGAAGCGATCAATGAGGCAATCATGAGGGCTTCGCCCGAATATGCTTCATGAGGTCAGCTCATAACATTACCCCCCCTCTCTCTGTGCGCGTTCCCAAATATCGAGCGCGACGGTATCTTCCAGGTTCTGTGCCGGTTGCCAGTCTCGTTGCTCGTACCCTAACCATTTCACCAGATATTGGCGTTGCTTGCCACGTCCTCGTTTCACAGTACGCTCCCCTTCAATCCTTTCGACCACGTATTCCAATTCCCCATCGATTAGCTGGCCCGGGGGCTGATAGTCTGAAACTTCTTGTGATGGGAAAGGATTCTCAGATGCGGGCCGTAGCAGTGCCGTATGGAAAACATTGTGTATATTCCCAGGGACATCTAGCCGATAGGCATGCGTACCAATCTTTTCCAATATCGTAAATTTTGCATGTTTATAGTCCAGCTTCTTAGACGGCCGGTCCGTACGAATATTGCGTAAATCAAGCCACACCTTATCTCCTACTCGGTAGGTGTAGGCTGCGTCACGGTGCCGGTTCGCGGACTCCTCCATGCGTTGTTGTGCTGCTGCCATTTCGGTCTGTGCCAGGTCTGCTGCTTGTGCCAACTTCTCAACGATATCTTTTGCAATTTCCCGTTCCTTACGGCGTGTTGTTGGTTCGTGGGAGGCATCCCGTAGATCTATAACCTCCAAGTCATATCCGTGTGTAAGGAAGAAGGGACTCATTCCGGTGGTCGATGATATCCGGTTGTTGATTGCTATCTCAGCCATCGGGAGCAAACTGCTCCAATCGTTCTGGAAATAGTTACAGTGCTTCCGTAGATAGTCTTCAACAACGGCATTCATTCGCTCGGTCTGGCCATCGGTCTGTGGGTGCCATGCAGTCGATAGATGCCGTTCAGTCTTCGCACTCCGGCATACGTAGCTCCATATCTCGCTTACAAACTGCGTGCCTCGGTCCGAGATGATGCCTCTAGGAAATCCATGGCGAGCAACAAAGAACCGTAAGAACTCGCGCGCAACCGTTTCGGCACTGAGATCCTTCAGTGGAACTAGGATAACGCCTTTACTCAATCTATCCACTATGACCATGAGGTGGCAGTAGTCGTCACTAACTGGCAGCTTGTCGATAAAGTCGATGCTGATCTCTCGCCAAATCCTTTCCGGGACTGGAAGCGGCTTCAACAATCCCTGCCTCCGTTCTCTCCATATCGTATTCGCGCCACACTTACTACAGTTACTTGTAAACCGTCGTACGTCCTGGCTCATGTGCGGCCAAAAGAACATTCTCCCAACAATAGCACTCGTCCCATTATGACCAGGGTGTCCTGAAAGCAAAGAATCATGACAACACTGTATTATCCTCGTCCGAAGCGGCTCATAATCTGGGACCCATCGCCGGTTACGGTATAGAAGATGTCCTTGTTCGTTAACTGCGCAGTCCGCAATAGTTACTTTTAGATTCAGATCTCGTGGGAATGTCCGGAGATTGTCGACAACAGCTTGCTTAATACGGGGATAACTATCGTCTTGGGCTTCAGCTTCCATCCAGAGGTTCCGGAGTTCTTCATCGTTGTTCAATGTTGGTGAGGCGATCATTGAGGCGATCTGAATATTGCCGGGGGTGAAGGATCTTTAAGGCGATCATAAGAGGCTTGCGGTAAAAGGACTCGGTCTCGGTATGTAAGTCGGTCATCATATCTATCCTTTGGCATATCTTGCGGTCGCCGTGAGAGGGCATCAGGTCGGAAGGCCTGTGATCCGGGTCGATAAATGAGTTCAAAGTTAAACCGGGAGAGAAGAATCTGCCAACGCATCTGCCGTTCGTTCAGCCGTTGAATCTTAGTGAAATAGCGCAGGTTGTTGTGGTCTGTCACGATAGTAAAGGGGGCCCCTAGCGACATAAGTTCGGCTTCCCATTGCTTCAGGCAGTCGATGATAGCAAGCAATTCTTTATCATGGATCTCGTAGTTACATTCTGCTGGGTTGAGCTTCCGGGAGTAGTAGGCGCAGGTCCGGAGCCGTCCTTCGTCGTCGTACTGGGAGAGAGTGCCTCCATTCGCATATCCTGAGGAATCGGTTTCTACAATGGTCCTTCGTTCTGGGTCAAAAGGAACAAGGGCTGGCTCGGTGATGAAGAGGTCCTTTAACTTCCGGAAGGCTTGATCTGCCGCATCATTCCACTTAAAGACCACATCCTTCCGCATGAGGTTGGTCAATGGTCGTACTACTGCAGAGTAGTCGCGGATGAACTGCCGGTAAAAGTTGGCAAAGCCTAAGAACTGTCGTACTTCTTTAGCTGTGGTCGGCGCCTGCCATTCCTGGATTGCCTTTATCTTTGCCGGGTCCATTCGTATTCCCTTGCCAGCCTCTACAATAAAGCCGAGGTATTTCGTGCTTTTCACTTCGAACTCCGACTTGTCGATGTCAATCTGCAAACCTGCTTCACGGAGCCGTTGGAGTACCGAGCGTACATGTTGGCGGTGCTCCTTCAAGGATCCATCAGTGAAAATGAGGATGTCGTCTATGTAGGCAGTCACAAAGTCGTCTAGGAAGTCTCGTAAGGTCCAGTTGATAAAACGCTGGAATGTACTCGGTGCGTTAGCCAATCCAAAGGGAGTCACTAGCCACTCGAAGAGGCCGAAACGGGTCCGGAACGCTGTCAGCCATTCATCTCCTTCTGTAATACGGATCTTATGGAAGGCTGCAGGTACGTCAAACTTCGTAAACCACTTTGCCTTAGATATTCGTTGCAAGGTCTCATGTATGAGTGGCAGAGGATATCTATCCTTCTTAGTAATGGCGTTTAGGGCTCGGTAATCAACACAGAAACGTAATCCTCCTCCTGGCTTCTTCACAAACAGCACCGGCGCTGCCGCGGGTGACTTGCTAACTCGTATGAACCCTTTAGATAGTAATTCGTGTAATGTCTTCCTCAGCACAAGGAGTTCTTCTCGGGACATGTTGTATAAAGGTCCCCAAGGTGCTTCTGGTTTGTTCCCATTCTTGTCTCGTTCAATCAGCTCGATAGCATGGTCGGCGCCAGGTCGGTGTTCCGGTAGTTTATCCGCTTCAACGGGATCAAATACGTCGGCATAATCTTGCAAATAGTCAGGTAAGGCAGTCCGGGGGTCAGTCTTCTTCTTTGGGGCGAGTGCCTTATCAATGTCTGCCATGCTAGCGGCAAAAATCTCAATCCTAGTTCTAGGTCGTTTTCTCTGTCGTCTTCTTATGGCCGCTAGGCTCGCTGCTGATATCTCGTAGGCGCCATCACGGCGGCGTTTCAAATCACTTATACTCTTGTTGTTAATCTCAATTCCATCCGGGAAGGTCAAAATCTCGTTCGCAGGGTCGAAAAGCACTCCTTCCTTTCTCATCCATTGTATTCCCAATATCAAATCATATTTCATGTTCCGTACCACATAGAAACATGCTTTCTTCGTCTTATGTCCTCCGATATCCATATTCGTTATCACAATCTCACTAGTAGTCTGTTCTTTTGTTCCATCATATCCCCGAATAGGGACCGGGGTTATGGCGTATCGAGCAAGGCGGTGTTTCAAAGCAAAAGATTCCTTGATTACTCCGTAAGAGATACATCCGCTGTCAGCTAATGTTCTAGCATACGCGTTATTGTCGAGTAATACATCAATCTCGAAGGCTGTCGCTTCTTTCACGTTGCTTAACACCTTCCTGGCTATTTCTCGCTCCCAGCTACGACTTCCGCTGGGAGCTACTCGTTTTCCGACTCGGGCTCCTCATCAGGATGAATAGCAGGTCTCGGTTCCGGGACGGAAGGGGTTAGGGGCTCGGCGTCATTCACGGCCAGAGGGCGTCGGGAAGACTGAGGTTGGCGAGGACCAGTGCAGAACCTCGCAATGTGGCCTATCCTGCCACAACTATAACAGGTTGGGGAAGGCCGGTTCCGCCTAGTAGGAACAGGTGTTGCGGCAGTCAGGTCCATGGCGACGGGGAGTGCCGGTGCCGTCTCGGTATCAGGTTGAGGTGGTTGTCGGATCGCATCCATTATCGGACGTCTAGGGGAAATGTATGGGGGACGGTTGGCACTTCGTACTCGGAGGTTGCGGATACGGTTGTATTCGTTAAGGTCGTTGGCTACACGGTGGAGGTGTTCAACAAAGGCTTCATACTCAGTAGGGAGGACTTGTCCGATAATAGCCAGTCGCATCTCTTGGTTAATAGCACTACGGAGGCGGGCGATTCGCACCTCATCAGGCCACGTTTGGCCTCCAGCTAGGAGAAGGAGTCGTTCGAATTCACTTGCAAACTCCGGAAATGGGGTTCGGCCTTGCCGGAGCCGGTTCAGTTCCTGGTTCGACTGCTCCACTAACTGACGGTTCTCGAATTGAAGACTGAGGTGTCGATAGAACTCAGTTAACGTGGCATCGTGGACAACACGGGGGTCGGTAGCGTGAATACGCATCCAAGGAAAGACCTTCGATCTTGCATCTCCCTTGAGCCGGCTAAAAGCATACCATACTTGGGCGTAAGCGCTCCCGATTGCTGCTCCGTCAATATTGATCTTAGCTTGGAGCTCCGCAAGGAAAGGAAGGAAGAGGGATTTGTCGGTATTGTCATATTCGGCGGCGTGTCCTAGTTGGTGCCGAAGCTGTCGCGTAGGAGGTGCTTCGCTTACGTCTCGGGACCGGGTCATTGGCGAAGATGGAGTATCTATCGAGTTCGCACTGGGGTTCTCCAGAGTCTGAGTCCGCTGGTTTAGGTTATTCACATTGGTCTCCATTTGAGCCATACGGTTGTTGACAGTCGTATTCATAGCTTCGATCCGAGTATTGAAGTCCGTACTCAGGGCTTCCATCCGGAGCATTAGCTGGGAAAACATTTCTTCCACGGGCAGCAATTGCTGCTCTCTCATAGCTGGGTTATTCGCGTTCATCATTATGCACACAAGAAACAGCCGTTCTAGTCGACCAATCGAAGGGTCTTTGAATGAAAAGAGATGTTGTGATTTCTAATGTTACGGGCTAGTCCCGCCTGATGCTCACTATAAGGGCATACTCGAATAGAAATCACAACATGAGGAAAGAAAGAGAAAGAGAAGTAATAGGTATCGGGGGCGTATAGGGGTTTATATGGGCAAGGGGAAGTAGAAGCTTCTAGTAGGTGTTGCCTGGCAACGGGGGTGGATCTGCCCCCTAGAGGCAGAGGTAAACGCGTAGACGTAGGCATGGAGTATAGGCGTAGGCACCGAGCCGGTGCCGGTAATGAAGCGATCAATGAGGCAATCATGAGGGCTTCGCCCGAATATGCTTCATGAGGTCAGCTCATAACATAAATAGTAACTATTCTAGACTAATCTAAGTATAAATAATAGAGACTATTAATATTCTAAAATAATATATTATTAAATTAGAAGCATAGCATACTAATTATTTAATTATTAAGATAAGAAAGATTAAACTATTTTTAAAAGAATAAAAAATCCTTAAAATATTTTTAGCTTAGTTATATATTTATTTTAGTAATAATACTAATTAAATTATATCTAAGTAAAATAAGATTTTTATAGTATCTAGCTTCTTTATTAGAGAAATAATAAGATAGTTTATATTTTATATTATTAATTAAATTAAAGCCACTAATAAAGATTAATTTAAACTTAAAACTATTCTTATATTTAATAGCTTTATATACTTTAAAAAAAAGTTTTATCAGCTATTTAGAACTATTAATAAAGAATTTAATATAATCTACTAGATTAAGAATATCAAATAATATAGATCTATAGGAGACTATATTTTAAGATTTTTTTAGATATTAGGATATCTTAAATAGAATAATTAAGGATTATAAGATTAGTTTTATAATAATTTAAAAAATAATGTAAAGGATTATATTTTATAAATTATATTATAATCTAATATATTCAAAAAGATAATAGAAGTAGTATTATAGATTAATATAATATTATATATATAATATATAGAATAAGGAAATTACTAGTATTAATTAAAATAATAAGCTAATATATCCTAAAAGAAGATTAAAGATTAAGATAATAATATTATTATATAAATAAATACTACATTAACTAAGGAAGAAAAGAAGAAATTAATTAAAAAGAAAATCTGCTTTAATTATAAAATATTAGAATATTTTATAAATAAATATTATAAGCTAAAGAAGAACTCTAGACTAGTTAATTAAAAATTATAATAATAAATTATAATAACTATCTATATATATATCTTAAAAAAGAGCAGTATTAATAAATATTTAGAAACTAATAAAAAATTACTAGAATAATATAAGTAAAGAATATAGCAGTAAACTAAAAGATAAAAAAAATTATAAAAATAGATATAGTAAGCATTAGACACGCTTATAAATTAAAAAATATTAAAAAGATAATAAATAAAAAAGATTAGTATAGATTAAGAAAGAGAAACTATAATAATAATATAATAAAAAATAATAGTAAAGATGAAAAGTGCTAAAAGAAATATTAATAATATAGAAATTTAAGTATTTATAGTTATGTATAAAGACGCTTACTATATGCTTTTAAAAAATAAGTAGAACTATAAGATATAAAACTAATTACTTAAAAATAGTTATCCTAGAGGTTATAAATTAAATAAAAAAAATTAGAAGATAGTAGTAAGAATATTAATTATAAAGATTTTTTACTAATTAAGTTATTTTATACTTAATTAGTGTTGTAAGATGATAATAAAAAGGTAATAAATTAGTTAGCTAAGTATTAAGATTAAAAGAAACTCTACTTAGACCTTTATAAAAAGATTAAAAAATAATTTATAGAGATAAAATAAGAATAAACTTAATAAGAATATACTAATAAATACAATTATATATAGAATAAGATATATAATAAAAAAACTTATAAGAATAACTATAGCTATAATATAATATAGGTTACTAAAGAAAAGATAAAGAAAATATAGAATTAAGAAGATGATCTATATAATTATATATCTATAAAAGTAATCTGTTAGGAAGAATCTTAATATACTTAGAAAGAGTATATAGAAGGATATAAAAAATATTATGAATAAATATACCAAAACTGCCCAACACATGGATAAAGCAACAAAATCCTAGCGACCATTTACGAGAAAATATCCAAATCGAATGGACATCGACTATGCAGTGGACAACTGGAACAGTTTCTATCGACAACAGAATCTTACGAACCAAGTTAGGAGAATATGAAGAACTTACAAGCTTATAAGAAGGATTAGGGAATAATCTTCCGCAAGTAGGGCTAAAGAGAAATACTAGCTTAAGTAAATAAGAGGTGTAAAAGATGATACAGTCTACTAGAAAATAGATAAATAAAATATCATAAAAGTAATCTATAAAGAGAGAAAAAATAATATAAAAGTAATCTATACTATAGTTATAGATATAACTAAAACTAAAGAAAATCTATAAGTAAGAATTAAAAGAGATACTTATAAAGTTATTTAAGAAATATTATAACTTTATTAAACTATTTGTAAAAAAAGAATACTAATTACTAAATTATAAGAAAGAATATAAAATATAGATATTATTAAAACTAGGATTTATACTATCTTTAATTAAGTAATAGTATAAATTATAAGATTAGCTAGAATTAGAAAATAAATTTATTAGAGAATTTCTAGCTATAAAATATATATATAAAGAATAAAAACTAGTCTTAAATAAACTAATATTTATATTAAAGAAAGATAGAATAAAATAACTAGTTATTAATTACTAAGTATTAAATAATAAAATAATTAATAATATAAATAAAGCACTACATTAAGAATAGAAAAAAATCTATTATAAAAAATAAAAATTATAATAATCTTTAATATCTAATAAAGTTATTATAATCTTAGAATTATTAAAGAAAATATTTAGAAAATAATATTCTTTATAGATATAGAATTATTTAAATAAGTAATTATATTAATAAATTTAAAATAATTTTCTATTAAATTTATAAGATTTATAATATATATATTAATTAAGTTTCTTAATAAGTTTATTATAGTATATTTTAATAATATTATTATCTACTCTAAAAATATTAAAGAATATAATAATTATATATAAGTAGTAATAACTAAGCTAATAAAAGTAGAATTAATCCTTAAAATTAAAAAGTATAAATTTAATATAATTATAGTTAATTATTTAAGAATAATTTATATACTAAAAAGATTAAAGATTTAATTAGAAAAAATAGATATAATATTAAATTAGTTAATATTAATATATATTAAAAATATTTAAAAATTTTTAAAAATAAATAAATATATTAAATAATATCTTTAGAATTATTCTAAGATTGCTTAATCTATAATTAAACTACTTAAGAAAGATCTTAAATTCAAATAAATAAAAGAAAAAAAATCATTTAATAATATTAAAAAATTAATTAAAGAAGCATTAATACTTATATTATATAATCTAAATAGATAAAATTTAATATAATTAAATATATTAAAATATATATTAAAAATTATTCTTAAGCAATTAGATAATAAAAAAAGTAAAAACTTATTATTTTTTTCTTAAAAAAATTCATTATAATAGAAAGAAACTATAATATTTATAATAAAAAATTATTTATAATAATTAAAATATTTAAATAATAAAGATACTATCTATAAAGAATTAAAAAAAAAATAATTATAAAAAATAATTATTATAACTTTAAATACTTTATAATAATAAAGAAATTAGTTATATAATAAATATAATAAATTAAATATTTATTAAAATTTAAATTTTAAATTAAATATATTAAAAAAAAAAAAAATATTATTATAAATATTTTTAATAAAAGACTAGATTATATTATAAATTTTAAATAGCTAAAAATTAATATTTTAAAAAAAAATAAGAATAGTATATAATATAATACTAAAATAATATTTATTATTATAATTATTATTACTAACTTAGAATTTTATTAGTAAATAATAGATGTTATTAGTAAAGATAAAATACTTATAATAATATTAAAAAATAAAAAAATAATACTATAAAAAGAATTAATTATATAAAATAGATCTATATTTATTTTAAAAATAATAATTATAGAAATTATTAGAATGCATTATAATCTATTATTATAAAAATACTAAGGAATCAATAAAACTATAAAAAAAATATAATAATAATACTATTTTCTAAATATAAGAAGATAAATTATAGAATATATTAATTAATATAATAGTTATAATAAAAATAAACTAATTAATTATTAATCTTATAAAAAAATATAACTATTAGAAATATTAAATAAACTATAAAAATATATTATAATTAACTTTATATAAAGATTACTAGAATTAAAAAATCTAATTACTAGAATTTAATATACTAATACAATTATTATTATTAATAGATTAATAAAATATATTATTATATAACTAATGCTAAAGGATTTAATAGTAGAATAATATATAATATTTATATTATAAAAAGTATTTAGTTAGACTAGATTACTAACTAAGATTATTTTAGATTAAGATAAGCTATTTAGATTAAAATATTAATAGATAATTATTAAAATATATAGAATTAAGTATAAGTTATTAACTATAAATTATTAATAAATAGATAGACTAACTAAAAGAATAATATAATTTATTAAATAATATCTATAATATTATTTAGATTAGAACTAAAATAATTAAGTAAAAATACTATTATTAGTATAATTTATATTAAATAATATAAAAAATATCTTAATAAAGGAAGTACTATACTTCACTAATCTAGAAAGATATTTATAAATATTATAAACTTTTATATTAATAGATAAAAGCTTTAATAAAGTAATATTATAGATAGTATATATATAATAAATATATATAATAATGTTTAAAGACATTCAATAGGCAGAATAAAAAATAAAGTAATATTATAATATAAAATGTAAGAATATATTAATCTTATAAAAAAGAGAAAGAGTTTATCTTCTATAATAAATATTAAGATTAAAAAATTTTAATATTAAAATAAAATAATTAAATAATAAATTTGATGCAGTTAAATATAGATTATTTAAAATTATAAAAAAATTTAAAAATAATAATTATTAACTCTAGCTATTAATAAAAATATATATATATTTAATATTCTATATATTGCTATTAGAACTAATAAAGAATCTAAAAAACAAAAATAATAAAATAAATAATAAAGAATATAAAATAAAAAGAATTCTAGATTATAAATAAAAAAATAATTAGATCTATTATTTAATTAAATAGAAAGGATACTTATTAGAAAATAATTTATAAAAATCTATTATAAATTTAAATTACTATAATAAAATTTAAGAATACTAAACAATAATTAGTTTAAAGCAGAAAAAGAAATAAATTAAAAAAAATTATTTAAAACTAAGCTATTAAAATTATTAAAATTAAGTATTAATATAATTAATTTTTATTTTTTATATATTATCTCTTATTTTATTTATTTTTTTATTATCTTTTATTTTTTCTTTTTCTCTAATCTTTCTAATTCTTTAATATTCTTTATATCTATTTATATAAATTAACTAGCATATTTTTAAAGAAGCTTTTACTATTTTTTAAAATAAAGAAGTTTAGCTAATATTGCTTTATAATCTTTATCTAATTTTTATTATACTGTAAGCAACTTCTTCTATATAAGATTAGATAAAACTATTTCAATATACTTACACTAATTATTATAAATATATTTACTATAATGCTTTAAAATTTCAGATTTTATGCATTTTTTATCTTATTGAGAGCAATGTAGGCAAGAAATTATAAGAATAATTCTAGATTACTTAATCTATTTGTAAAGATTATATTTATTAATATTTTACTTTAATAATATAGTTAGCTTATTATCATAATATAAGTATTTTAAGAAAGTAGAAATATCTACATTATAAATAGAAAATATAGATTATTTATTAAGCTGTTAAAATATCAGCCTTTAAAAGAGAAGATTATCAAAGAATTTAAGAAATTATAGCTAATAAAATAAGAACCTATACATAGAAACTAATATAAGATAGAATAAAGAATTATTTATAATTACTAGAGTTAGGGTAATAGAGCGAATAGAGCTTAGCTTTATTTAAATAATAAACTAAATAAAGTAAGGCTCTAATGGCTCTATTAATAATAAAATATATAAGAATGCTTATTTACTATATAATTAATTTTATTCTATTATCTTTGATTAACTGTGATAACTTAAGTATATATTCTTCTATTAAATAGGATATTTAGTTTGCCTTACTTTCTTAAGATTTTACACTTATATAGTCTTTTATATATCAGAATATATTAACTTCTTCCATTAATATAACTATCCTAGTTATACTCTGACGGTGTTCGACCGAAGTTTCCGACAAGTGTTATAGATATTATTTAATAAATTATATTATTCTTTTAATTGATTTATTTATTTATTAGTAATTTATAGTTAATAGCTTATATTTAATTTTATATACTTTAATAATTATTTATTAGTATTTTAATCTGAATAGCTTATCTTAATCTAAAATAATCTTAGTTAGTAATCTAATCTAACTAAATACTTTTTATAGTATAAGTATTATATATTATTCTGCTATTAAATTCTTTAGCATTAATCATATAATAATATATTTTATTAATTTATTAATAATAATAATTATATTAGTATACTAAATTCTAGTAATTAGACTTTTTAATTTTAATAATTCTTATATAAAGTTAATTATAATATATTTCTATAACTTATCTAGTATTTTTAGTAGTTATATTTTTTTATAAAATTAATAATTAATTAGTTTATTTTTATTATAATTATTATATTAATTAATATATTCTATAATTTATCTTCTTATATTTAAGAAATAGTATTATTATTATATTTTTTTTATAGTTTTATTAATTTCTTGATGTTTTTATAATAATAGATTATAATATATTCTAATAATTTTTATAATTATTATTTTTAGAATAAATATAGATCTATTTTATATAGCTAATTCTCTTTATAGTATTATTTCTTTATTTTTTAATATTATTATAAATATTTTATCTTTACTAATAATATTTATTATTTACTAGTAAAATTTTAAATTAGTAATAATAATTATAATAGTAAATATTATTTTAATATTATATTATATATTATTTTTATCTTTTTTTAGAATATTAATTTTTAGCTATTTAAGACTTATAATATAGTTTAATTTTTTACTAAAAATATCTATAATAATATTTTCTTTTTTTTTAATATATTTAATCTAAAATTTAAATTTTAATAAATATTTAATCTATTATATTTATTATTTAACTAATTTCTTTATTATTATAAAGTATTTAAGATTATAATAATTATTTTTTATAATTATTTTTTTTTTAATTCTTTATAGATAGTATCTTTATTATTTAAATATTTTAATTATTATAAATAATTTTTTATTATAAATATTATAGTTTCTTTCTATTATAATGAATTTTTTTAAGAAAAAAATAATAAGTTTTTACTTTTTTTATTATCTAATTGCTTAAGAATAATTTTTAATATATATTCTAATATATTTAATTATATTAAATTTTATCTATTTAGATTATATAATATAAGTATTAATGCTTTTTTAATTAATTTTTTAATATTATTAAATAACTTCTTTCTTTCTTTTATCTATTTAAATTTAAGATTTTTTTTAAATAGTTTAGTTATAGGTTAGATAATTTTAAAATAATTTTAAAAATATTATCTAATATATCTACTTACTTTTAAAAATCCTTAAATATTTTTAATATATATTGATATTAGCTAATTTAATATAGTATTTATTTTTTTAATTAAATTTTTAATTCTTTTAGTATATAAATTATTCTTAAATAATTAACTATAGTTATATTAAATTTATATTTCTTAATCTTAAAAGTTAATTTTATTTTTATTAGTTTGATTATTACTATTTATATATAGCTATTATATTCTTTAATATTTTTAAAGTAAATAATAATATTATTAAAATATACTATAATAAACTTATTAAAAAACTTAATTAATATATATATTATAAATCTTATAAATTTAGTAGAAAGTTATTTTAAATTTATTAATATAATTACTTATTTAAATAATTCTATATTTATAAAAAATATTATTTTTTAAATATCTTCTTTAACAGTTCTAAGATTATAATAATTCTATTAGATATTAAAAATTATTATAATTTTTACTTCTTATAATAGATCTTTTTTCTATTCTTAATATAATGCTTTATTTATATTATTAATTATTCTATTATTTAATACTTAATAATTAATAACTATTTATTTTATTCTATCCTTTTTTAATATAAATATTAGTCTATTTAAGACTAGTTTTTATTCTTTATATATATATCTTATAGCTAGGAATTTTTTAATAAATTTATTTTTTAATTCTAACTAATCTTATAATTTATACTATTACTTAATTAAAGATAGTGTAAATCTTAATTTTAATAATATTTATACTTTATATTCTTTCTTATAATTTAGTAATTAATATTCTTTTTTTATAAATAGTTTAATAAAGTTATAGTATTTCTTAAATAGCTTTATAAGTACTTTTTTTAATTCTTATTTATAAATTTTCTTTAGTTTTAATTATATTATTAATTTAGATTATTTCTAAGTTATCTTATTAAATTATATTTATTTTATTTCTATAAGTTACTTTTATTATATTTTATTTATTTATTTCTTAATAGATTATATTATTTTGTATGCTTCTTATTTATTTAAGCTAATATTTCTCTTTAGCTTTATTTATAGAAAGTTATTCTCTAATTTTTTTTATAAGCTTATAAGTTCTTTATATTCTTCTAACTTGGTTTATAAAATTCTATTATTAATAAAAACTGTTCTAGTTATTTAATTAATAACTAGATTTTACTTTTATAACTATAGTATTTCTAGTACTGTATTATATCTGATTATTACTATAATATTAAATAAAATTGTTATAATATATAATCCTAATAATATAAGAACTAATTCTATTTTTTTTTATATTTTTCTATAATTAGTTCTTTATTAATGCTAATAATCTTAGTCTATTAATTTATCTTATAGTGTTTAAGTTATAACTTATCTGTTATATTAAAGCTTATATAATTTCTAGTAGCTCCTGAATCTAAAAGTATTTATAGCTTTATTCTTTTAATTTCTGTTAAGATAATAATTGTTTAATATTTTGGGTTAATTATTGCTGTGATTAGGTGCTTTTATTAGTGTTAATTTATATAGCTTTATACTGCTTAGATATATTCTTCTAAAAGGTTTATAAAAAGTCTATTATAATAAAATTAATAAAATACTATATAATATTCTTACTTAGATAAGTTTAAATATACTAGATATCTACTTTTTTTATATATATATTAGTATTCTAGGTTTTCTTAAAAGTATATAAACTTTGTATATAAAGTAATATTTAATATTTTTAAAAACTATTAATTGATTTTTTTACTAAGGTGGTAGAATTTATATCTATTATTATAGTATGTTATCTAATATATCTTATTATATATATATCCTCCTAAATTAGAATAGTATATATAAATATAATTTAGTATATATCTTAATTATCTACTATATAGTTAATATTTATTTAATTTAAATATTCTCTTATAAATAGTTGCTAGGATTTTATTATTATATCTATATATTAGGTAGTTTTAGTATATCTATTTATAATATTTTTTATATCTTTCTATATGTTTTTTTTAAATATACTAAGATTCTTCTTAATAGATTGCTTTTATAGGTATATAATTGTATAGATTATCTCTTTAATTCTATGATTTTTTTATCTTTTCTTTAGTAATTTATATAATATTATAGCTATAGTTATTTTTATAAATTTTCTTATTATATATTTTATTCTAAGTATAATTATATCTATTAGTATATTCCTATTAGGTTTATTCTTATTTTATTTTTATAAATTATTTTTTAATCTTTTTGTAAGGGTCTAAGTAAGGTTTTTTTTAATCTTAATGCTTAGCTAGCTAACTTATTACCTTTTTATTATTATTTTATAATACTAATTAAGTATAAAATGATTTAATTAATAAGAAATCTTTATAATTAATATTTTTACTACTATTTTCTAATTCTTCTTTATCTAGTTTACAATCTTTAGAATAACTATTCTTAAGTGATTGATTCTATATCTTATAGCTTTGCTTATTTCTTAAAAGTATGTGGTAAGCATTCTTATATATAGCTATAAATACTTAGATTTCTATATTATTAATATTTTTTATAATGCTTTTTATCTTTATTATTATTTTTTATTATTAGATTTTTTTTTATAATTTTTTCTATTTTTTAGCTTGCTACTGTATTCCTTATTTATATCATTCTAATAATTCTTTATTAATTTTTAAGTATTTATTGGTATTGCTTTCTTTTAAGGTATATATATGAATAGCTATTATAATTTATTATTATAATTCTTAATTAGTTAATTTAGAGTTCTTTTTTAGCTTATAATATTTATTTATAAAATGTTCTAGTACTTTATAATTAAAGTAGGCTTTTTTTTTAATTAACTTGTTCTTTTTTTCTTTATAAGGATTATATTTATCTATATAATAATATTGCTATCTTAATTATATTATTCTTAGTATAATCTTTATAATTTTTTTTATTTATTTTAGGTATTCTATTATGCTTTTTTTATATTTAGAATTCTTATTTCTTCTACTTAATTTTAAATAATTTATTATCAATCTTAACTATAATTTTAATAAACTTATTAAACTTATTTAGATGATCTATTTTAATAAATTCAAACTAAATCTTTTTTTAAGCATATTCTTGAATAGTCTAATAAGAACATTATTATTATAAATTAATAATACTATAATCTATTTAAATCTTATTATAAGTTGCTAAGCTAATCTAATCTAATATAAGAAATATAGCTATTTTTTAATATTTCTAACTTTGTTAATATTTCTAAATATTTTAATCAACTTAATTTTAAAGTTTTTATAACTTATAAAGATTATTTTTATTAAATTATTTTAATTATTTTTATTATTAGTAGTATAGTAGTTATTAAGTATTAACTATATCTATTTAGCTACTTCTTTAGTAAGACATAATATAATAAAAATAATTTTATATTTCTCATCTTAGATCTTGTTTTTATTGATATATATTTTTATATTAATAAGAAATGTTTTAAGCTTTAATCAAATTCTATTAAAGGTTATAGACTTTAATATTTTTATTTTAAATTATTTATTAATATTAATAATACTAATTAGGACTCTTATTATCTAAATTTTAAGCTATTCAATATAATTAACTTAATCCTTATTTGATTTTTTAAATATCTAGATATAGCTGCTAAATTAATTAATATAATCTTCTAATTACTTAAATTATTTTATTAGATTATATTCTTTTTCTTCTTCTACTTTACGCTAAGGTTGCTTTACCTTAGTAGAGATTAAAGAAAATCTAAATGCATTAGATACTATAATTTAATTATTCTTATATAAAATTTCTCTTTTATAATAAGAGTCTTTGATTATTAGAAACTTTAATTATTACTATTAAAGTATAATTAGGATAGTTATATTAATAGAAGAAGTTAATATATTCTAATATATAAAAGGCTATATAAGCGTAAAGTCTTAAGAAATAAAGTAAACTAAATATTCTATTTAATAAAAAAACATATACTTAAGTTATCACAATTAATCAAAGATAATAAAATAAAACTAGTTACATGATAAATAAGTATCTTTATATATTCTATTATTATCATAGCTATTATAGAATATCTCGCTATTTTTTGATATATCTATCAGAGCTATTATAGAATATCTCTAATTTCTCTAATACTCTAACCCTAAGGTTATAGATAATCTTTGTTCCTTCATGCATTAGCTTCCGTAGGGATTAGCCCAATCTATTGGCTGTGACGTTTCTAATCTTCTGACACTATGCTTATAAGCAGGCTTACCCTATAGAGCAGTTGGACTGCCCTTGCTCCCTATTCTATGCTCTTATGATATGGAATATAGCTAAACCAACACTTATATATAATAGATAGCAAAAAATATAAATAATAATATCTAGAATAGTAATATTAGTTTTAAAGCTAAAAACACCTTTAATCTTAGAATTATATTAGAGGTATAGACTATTAGTCTTAAAAACAAAATTAGAAGTCTATTAATAAAGAAAAAAGTAGATATTATAATATTTTAAAATTAATTACTAATAATAATTTTTATTAATAATTATGATCTTATTATAGTAATTATACTCTATAGCTCTATTTAGAACATTTAAATTATTATAATTAATAGTATAATTTATAAAGAGAATAATTCTTTTTATTTAATTATTATTCTTATTAATATCACTTAGTATACTAAAATTAGTAGTAGTAGAAATAAAGTTTTAAAATAAAAGAATATTACAAACCTTCTAAGTAATAATTAATTAAGATTAAAGATAGCTAAATCTATAATCTATAAAAAAAATATAGCATAGAATAAACTAATTAAGTTATTTTTTAAAGTAATAGCTAGCAACCTAACTTAGTATAAATTTCTAAAGATTAGATATAAAATATGATTATTATATCTATTATCTACTATATACTTAAAATACTATAAATTTCAAATATCCTTTACTTATTATTGTACTACCAGCATCTAAGTAGCTCATACCTCTAGAGATTATAAGCTACTATAACACACTACTAATAAGATACTAGTTAAGTAGAGATACCTGTAGTTTACATTATTCTACTAAAATCTTTCTTTTAGGCTAAGTCTCGCTAGATATAATCCATAGAATTAAACTCATCCGATAATTAAAGTTATGGTTATAGGAACAGACTGAATAGTCTAATTAAGACTGCCTTGGATGATAATTACATTTCTCATAGGATCCTTAGTCCTAAAATAACGCATTTTAGCTGATATGCATGATCCTATCAGTAGTTTGCATTAAGCTGTTGAGCAGCTCAGAGTTATTACTAACAAAATCTTTAAGAGCTAGACTAGATTAGTCTAACATAGTTAATAACTTAAAGATAAAATAGTTAATAGCTTATTTTTTCTTATATATAATTAAAATCTTAATATTTATAAATTTTTTAATAATATTATATTTATTAAATAATTTAATAGAATATTATTTTTTATTAATATTATATCTATTATAATAATAAAGTAATCTTACTTTTTTTTTATATTTTTATATATTATTTAAATAATAAATAATTCTATTAATTCTCTATTAATAATATAGATTTTATTTTATATAATAAAGCTTACTATAATATTTATTTAAATAATACTATTTAAAATAGTATAAATAAATATAAATTAAATAATAAATAAACTTTTGTACTATTATTATTCTTATTAATATTATTATATAATTTATTAATAATATTATTAAAATTAATAGCTTTTTAACTATATTTAAATTTTTTTATTATGCTCAAGTCAAGTAATTATTCGGCACCCTTGAGTCTAGTCTGTCGGGTCCGTGATATGCTCAGGGGCTGCTATAAACAATACTGACAGAGGTATCATATAGGTAGTTGTTGCGAGTAAAAACTTAAAAGAAGGAGGAGCTTGAGCCTTGTCGAGCCTTGAATGCTGCGGGGAATGCACGTGCCCACTGACGTCATTGGATCCTCCATACAAAAATTGCATTTAGGGTTAGGGCTATATCAAACAGGCGCCCAACAACAATCTTGAAATTCAATTTGATTGATTTGTAACTGAAGGAACTTCACTCTAGGATACCATAAGTCAGGAACCATCTAGATCCTCATCTTAAAGCTTGACACACCCCGCTCGCGATTCTACCCCTAAGCAGCCACATTCAATCCCACAGCAACCGCAAAACACACCCACGCCGCCAAATCAACAGTATAAGTGCGAATATTATGCCAGTACAACCACTCTGACAGAACGTATTTAGGTACATGACAAGACCCATTCCTCCCTTGAAGCCTTTGAATATGAGGCAATACCAAGGACGTAAAGGAGAGATGACTGACAGCCAACGCGGCACCAGCAAGGTACCACTTCAGTGACTGGTTCGCGACTAATGAGTCGTAGCGGTAGATGTAGTTTCCCGCGACGGAGAGACAGGTTGTGCCTAGAAGGCCCAGAACGCGTGGAAGACCGGCGGCAAAGAAGCGTCTGAAATAGTCGGGGATAACGTCTTCGAATTTGTCGTCGGGATGCGTGGTGAAGATACTGAGGAAGTGGTGCTGGTCGAACGCGTACCAGAGCGTGCATGTTGATGACACCAGGGGTACGATGGCGAGAGCGTTAAGTGGGCTGAAAGTGGTGAGCGACATTGTGGTGTGTTTTATCGTTGACTGTTGTTCGATGTGAGTTTGAAGTTCTGGGATAGCTGAAGAGCTGTTGGGAGAAGAACACGGAACCAAAGAGAGTAGGCAAGATGAAGAGGCAAGAAAGTGGAAGTTTGAGGAGGAGGAAGTGTACAGACTACCAAATGAGGAAGGAAGCATCAGATGAGGGAAAGAGCTGAATGTGTATTTGACTGTAATATTACACTGTGTAACCAACATGAGTTATGCCATCCCGAATAAGACATGCATCCCCCAATTGGTACCAATACGTAACAGTGTTGTATACCATACAAGGATAGTTTAGGACCTATTACATTACCTCAGGTATGTAATAATACGCCCTTACGACGTGATATATTATCTCAGGAATCAGAGCACACATCACATGGTTCACGTAAATTCTCCAATCAAAATAGCACATAGACAATTCGTATATCAGACGAGGGCACAACAAATAACAAAAAATATCAATCGAGACATTGAACGGCGTAAAATAGAACGGTATCTGCTGCCAATCACACCAAATGGTGCCTATCAGAATCCCCTGAGTAAGCAGAATCCCGTCCCGAACCCCTCGAGCTCATCATAATCCAGCTGTCGTTTGGTTTGCTCACAGAATCAATCTCGTTAGTAACATGAACCTGGAAAGTAGGCTCTGTTCTTGGTGTGGTACTAGCATTAGTGGTAGGTCCGCTCCTCAAGGTCGTATAACTTCTGAGAGTTGCAAATGATCTCGTCTGCTTGAATCCCTTGACCGCTTTTGGCGTGCAAGGTACACACAAAATGAGGTTGGCACAGGTCGTCTCGCTTAGGGAGCACAGTGCCATGATGGAGAAGAAGTAGCTAGTATCGTCAGAGACGTAGAATTGGGTTGCGTAGTATAATCGAACGGTACTCGCAACGCAGCCGCTGTTGCATTATCATAATCAGTACTCATTTGCATTCTGGGTAAAGGATGGTTGGCGACTTACATTATACCAATAAAGAAAATCAGACTAACGCCCAACTTCTTCTTCCAGGACATATGCAATCCCCAGATAACTTTCTGCACGAGGACTAGTGGAATTATTTCAAGTGTAAGGTTGACTATGGACGATGCCAGGCCAAACGCAGGAACACTAAAATGGCACTGTCGTCCAGCAATCAACACATCCCAATTTCCCGAAATGGGAGTGCAATTGACTAGGTCCATGATAAACAGAATAATCGACAGAAGAGATATGGCAGCACCAGTGGCCCACCATGACCAGCTAAGGTAGGTGTTCGTTCCTTCAGGGGCAAATATTCGCGTCCATTCTAACATAATTGCGCATTTGACGAGGGCTATAATCCATAGATATAGAAGAGTTGCAAGCCAGCAAATCTTTGCAAAGTGTGGTCAGCGTTGTGCAAGCGATAATATGACAAACACTCACGTATGAGAAGGCCGTGATATCCTTCAAGCGGATATCCCATTCGTGGACGAGGTACCCAGACGTTTCGCTAAGACGAATGCTATAATATATATACACCCAGTAGAGGGGCTGGTAGATAGTTAGCAATAATCATGATGAGGCCAGTCGAGTGTGACGTACAAAAGCGATGACGGTCAAATCTAGACCAGTTAGCCCGAACTAGGAAACAAATCACTAAGGAGAAAAGAGGAACTCACAATCAGAAGCGTTGACTTTTTTCATCACAAACTTGGCATAAAATCGGATTGAATATGAAATCGCACTGATGACAGCACATAGAGTGATAATAGGAATAGCGATGTGATTGCCATTTGGAGGATCGTCAAAATTGGAAACAGAACCGCTGGGCGGGGGGATAGTTGGGCCATTGAGATCGAGGCCCTGTCGGGGAAAAAGAGATGAAAGTAGACTGTAGGCCATTTTAATTCAAATGAGAGAAGGAGACCTGTATTCCTGAGTCGAAGAATGACGGTTCGAGACAGAAATTCGATTCTCTTCAACAAGTCGATGGCCGTGGTAAAGCCATGTTTTATACCAGAAGATGATAGATATGATCGATGTGAAGAAGATCGTCGTGTCAGCATGGTTACTTCCTGGAGGGGTACTTGCACACAGCTGAAGAAGATTTGAACGAGCAGTACTACCACTTTCTGACATGGCAGACCGTATATGCGCCGAGATGTAATGCGCAAGGTGGTACAATGATCGTGAGGGTGATGTTGCGGGTATTTACCTTTGTACGAGCGTTTCCATGGGTGTGGTGTGACCGCCTAGGCAGGAGCACACCCGTCAAGTATCTTCAAAAATCTTACCTCCACTCTCCTTTTTTTTCTCATCACACCCATCAAGTCAACATCTGTTAAGCTGCAAACTTGAACTCGACGTCAATCAATATCTCTCACCCTGATCCTCCGTCTCGTAACGTCCTCAAAACATGAAGCCTGACGAGTCAGTGACCACTGAAGTCACGACCCAAAGTCCCCCTCAAAGGGGATGGCGATTCTGGGTGAGCACTGCATCTACTATTTCCTCTTGAGAAAATCCTAACATCCCTATCTGTTTTACAGGCCATTATGACATCCATGGCAGTCGCAAGTCTTTTGGCAGGCTTGGACGCCACAGCTGTATCAACCGCCATGCCATCCATAATCTACGATCTTGGAACCAGCCAAGGCTACATGTGGATTGCCAACGCTTATCTTCTCACTACTGCTGCTTTTACTCCAATCTTTGGTCAAACAGCCAACATCTTTGGCCGTCGAGCCCTGACACTTGTTGCTATCATCATTTTCGCTCTTGGATCAGCTATCGCTGGACCTGCTCCATCTCTTGGTGCCCTTGTCACTGGTCGCGCCATCCAAGGTATTGGCTGCGCGGGGATTAATGCTATGGTCGAGATGGTTGTGTGTGACTTGGTCCCTCTACGTGAACGTGGCAAATTCATGGGCTTCATCTTTGCTATTTATGCCATTTCTACAACGATCGGGCCTATTGTTGGGGGGGCATTTGCGAGTCGTGTTACATGGAGATGGATCTTCTACTTGAACCTTCCTCTGGCTGGATTAACGCTTGTGATGGTTCTTGTATCGTTGTCAGCATTGCATAGTGGAACAAGTATGTCAATGAGATCCCTCAAGCGAGTTGACTTTTCAGGAAATGCGTTACTTGTTGCTTCCATTACTTCCATTTTGCTGGCCCTGACCTGGGGTGGCGGTGAGCAGCCCTGGTCGTCTTGGAGAACCATCTTGCCACTGGTCCTAGGCCTGCTGGGGTTGCCTTTGTTCCTGCTTTATGAAACTCGAGTTCCAGAACCGACTACTCCATTGCGTCTCTTTTCCAATCGCACATCTTTTGTCGGCCTATGGTGCGCGTTTATCCATAACATGCTGGTATTCTGGGTCCTCTTCGTCCTTCCCATCTACTTTCAAGCAGTCATGAGATTTTCTGCGTTCCGATCTGGAATTAGCATCCTGCCAACCGCTGCCGTTTGCATGCCTTTTACAATAATCAGTGGCGGGATCATGACCAAAATAGGACGCTACCGCCCCTTGCTAATGGCTGGATTCGCACTTTTTCCTATTGCCCTCGGACTGTTCACCAGGCTCGACGAACACTCAACGACTGGTTATTGGGCTGGAATCCAGATTATTGGCGCGCTTGCGATTGGCATCATTATCCCTGTGACATTACCAACAATTCTAACCCCTCTGCCTGAGAGTGATGTAGCAGTTGCAACAGCTACATGGGCCTTCATGCGCGGATTCGGGACCATCTGGGGAGTCGCTATACCACTGGCAATTTTCAATTCAAAGGTGGACTCGCTGGCTACTGCTCGCTTACAAGGAAATGACGAAGCGATCGCAATGTTGACAAACGGAGGCGCATATACACTATCCGCAAGTGGCTTCCTATATCCTGAACTGGGTCTAGACGGCGATACAGATCTCGAAGCTACCGTCAAATCTATTTATGTCGACAGTCTGAAGTTGTGTTGGCAGGTAGGTCTTGGGTTTGCGCTTCTGGGCTTTTTGCTCACTTTCATGGCCAAGGAGTTGCAAATGCGCACTGAGCTGGAGACGGAGTTTGGTCTGGAGAATGAGTCGAATAAGAAGGGGGAGGTACAGGCTTCAGCGTAGTGAATGCCATGGCGGTCATATTGACATAATCCATGCAATAAGATCGCTAGAATGCCCGCGCGCCTTGTTTTTTGCCTCATAATTATCTTCCTGTCTTTTTCTGTAGACTATGTCTCCAACAATCAATCTCAACTTTTTAATCATCTGGAAACAACACTTGTAGTTTATCCAGCTACGTAGTGGGGGCTGAATTCGATGTGGATCCAATATGCACCTAGTGCCGGCACTGGCCGGAGTCTAAATTAGACGCCCCGCCAGGGCTGTGGTCGTGGCTGAAAATTACATTGTTGTATTTAATTTGTATTTAATCATTACCGTAACGCTCGTATTACGCTGACTATGCATGTATTTTGTGATACGTTGGTGTAACAATTGTACGACATGATGTTGGACAAGACCATGTATTTTCGCCTTGTGCCACTCTACGAGGTGGCATTGTCTCTCAAGACAATGTATGCGACACTCGGCTCAAGAATTGGACTGATCGCTCTGCGTGTTACACCCGGTAAATGCCCGGTATCATTGTTCCAAGGTTGTTCATTATCGTTCATTATTCAAGCGGGGTGTTAATGATTTTGTATGCAAGGTCGGTTGACTCGGCGACTATTTGTGAAATAAGCTTGCACTGCGTTGGCGTTGGTTTATTTCCGTAGCGCCATGCAGTATGCATGATAGTTAGCTAAATGAAAGGTGAAGTGCTATTGTAAATTTAAACTTGCTAGTAGTGACTGGTGCATATGTAAAATTATCACGTAGGATTAGACAGATGGAGAAGAAAATGGAAAGTCGGTCCCATGAACTTCGGTTCATTTCTCCAAAGTTACGACCTGCTATCTAAGCTACTTCATCTCGGCTCATCCGATATCCAACCGCCAATCGCTGTCAAAAGACGCTTCATTTAGACATATTCATAACCTCCCCAGACTCCGTCAAATACGGCACCGCATAACCAACTGTCAGCAACCCTTTCGAGACATCAACCCACTTCTCCTGATCCTTAATTGATGCATGCCAGTCCGGATCCTGTTGCATGTTTGTCATGGCCTCCGGACTGGGCATCAGATACTCGATGATGCAGTCATAGTCGGCATAGTCCCAGGTAGGGCGAAATTTGATCATGGCCTCTTTGAGGGGTTCGTTCATGGAGGCGGGGGTGACAAACTGGTCATTAAGGTTAGCGGATAAGGTTTGATTAAGTAGAAGGGGTAACTGACAAGAGTGTAGGAGAGAACGCCGTGTTTTTTGAAGACTGGCATGGCGAGTGGGAGATGTTCGTCGACAATCCATTTCATGAATTCTTCGTGAGTGAGGTGTGGTTGGCGATAGTGGGTGATGGTGTATTTCAAACGTTGGCCTTCGCGTAGTTCTGCCATGATTGCAGTTGTTTCGTGATGGTGTAACGAATTTGTTTAGTGAGGAGCTTCTCGCCGATGAGATCCTGCGGAAATAAGGTCAATTTCAATTTTGAAGTTGTGGGAGAGCTGAGGTTCAATGTTCCGAGGAAGGCGGGGTGGAAGTTCAGCTCCGTTTATTTATATCGCCTAGGCAGGCACCTGCCAAAGTAGCAACAGCTGTCATGTGACCACAAATATTACCAATGTAGCACCAACTTCCATTTCTTTGTTCGATTGTTCCGGGATTATCACTTCATACGTTTGACAATGGCACAGCCCACTCCTCGACGGTTGATTTTCATTCGATATTGCTGACAAGTGATCGCTCGCGTTGTACGATACACACTACATGACAGCAAATTGGATGACTTGTGTACACCACAGCTATAAGGGTGTACGAACTTACCTCGTGAGTGATATATAACAACCAATCCAGTCTAGAAGTTCGCCACAGTTTGTGATGAGACTGCCTTGAAACCTGCTGACCGTCTGACTAGGCGATATACCTGGCTAGATTTAGCTATGGGCTGGAAGTTTCTTTTTCCTGGGAGATAGCTATGTAACCCAAGTAGAAGATGTTTGCCATAAAATCTCCGGATTGACATGCCAAGGCAAGATGCGGGTGGCCTGACTGACTTGAAAAGCTCGATTATTTTCGGTCTTCGACCATTTGACGGGATCTGTGAACGATAATGCCCTTCATCAAATCTTACATTCACATCGAGACTCTTGCAAAATGAGCGGGAGAATGAACAACGTCCCGGAGCCTGTTGCCATCATCGGCAGTAGCTGTCGGTTTCCTGGTGGTTGCAACTCGCCAGCAAAGCTGTGGGAACTTTTGAAGCAGCCCGTTGATCTTGTCGCCGAGATGCCAGAAAGTCGATTCAACTCAAAGGGCTTCTATCACGAGAATCCAGAGCACCCTGGAGTAAGTACTTACAAGACCTTTTAGCTTTATTATCTCTAACACGGAACTCATAGTCAACAAACGTTACAAAAGCCTATCTACTCGACGAAGATCCTTGTGTCTTTGACAATGACTTCTTCGGAATCAGTGCCAAAGAAGCGGAATCGATGGACCCTCAACAACGTATCATCCTGGAGGCGATATATGAGTGTATAGAATCTGCTGGATATTCCATCTCACAACTCAGAGGCTCGTCGACTGGCGTTTTTGTGGGTCAAATGTCAGATGATTACCGAGAAATGATACTGCGAGATGTAGATCGTCACCCGCAATATACAGCAACAGGCAGCTCCCGCTCTATATTAGCGAATCGTGCCTCGTACATCTTTGACTGGAAGGGACCTTCTCTAAATATTGATACGGCATGTTCATCCAGCCTAGCTGCCCTGCACTTAGCGGTTCAGTCTCTGAGGAGTGGAGAGTCTGACATGGCTGTTGTTGCCGGAGTGAATCTGGTATTCAATCCCGAGATGTTCAGTTTTCTGTCGAGTGTAAGTAAATTCGTCATATGGCCGCAATTTATGTCATTGAAGCTGATTTGTTGAAGCTTCATATGATTTCACCATCTGCTCAATGCCGTATGTGGGACGCCAGTGCCGACGGTTACGGTCGGGGCGAAGGCTTTGCTGCCGTTGTTATCAAGACGTTGAGTAAGGCACTGGCGGATGGTGATGACATAGAAAGTGTAGTCCGGAACACTGCGATGAATCAAGATGGACGGTCTGCAGGTCTTACAGTGCCAAGCGCAACGGCTCAGACAAATTTGATCAGGTTGGCATATGCAAGATGTGGGCTGGATTGCGAGAGAGAGGAGGACCGATGTCAATACTTTGAGGCTCACGGGACAGGTGCGTTGAAATGTTATATCTATTCTCGATAACATCAAATATCTGACATGTTGATGCTCTAGGTACACCTACGGGAGATCCGAAAGAGGCTGAAGGTATAAGCATGGCCTTCTTTCCTGATAATGAACCTGCACAAAGCAAAAATCAAAAGATATACGTTGGCTCAATCAAGACGGTCATTGGCCACTTGGAAGGAACAGCCGGACTAGCCAGCCTCCTAAAAGCCTCCCAAGCTGTAAAACACGGTCTCATTCCGCCAAATTTGCACTTCAACCAGTTGAACCCAGACATAGGGCCACATTACCGTCATCTAGAAGTACCAACCAGTCTCAAGCCGTGGCCAAAACTACAACCAGGGGTTCCCAGGAGAGCAGATGTCAATAGTTTTGGATTTGGAGGTATGTATCTATAGCATTAACGTCGAACCGACAGCTGACCTGATTTTAGGAACGAATGTCCATGCCATCGTCGAAAGCTGGGACAGTAACTGCACTACCGCAACATCTCCTGAAGTGCAAGCACCCACGTGGGGATCATTTGTTCTGGCTGCTCACTCACGCAAAGCACTCGCAACGACAATACAGTCGCTTTCCGCAGTTCTCAAGACGAGCGACAACATTGACCTTCACGAACTAGCTTGGACGCTGCAATGCCGTCGGACACACTTGAAGTACAGAGCTTCATTTTCAGCAACTAGCAAAGACGAGCTTATAGACAGGCTGGACCTGGCTATTAAAAGTAAAGAAAAGTCCCATCTAGCCTCTCGGGCTATTGAGGTCTCAAATATTAGGATATTGGGTGTCTTTACCGGACAGGGAGCTCAATGGCCTTCTATGGGAAAGAGTTTGTTTCTGCACTCGGCCTCCTTCAGACGCACCGTTACGCAGCTCGAATCGATCTTGAAAGATATTCCCAATCCCCCTGGTTGGTCGTTAACGGAAGAATTGTTGAGACCAGATGACCCAAGTCGAACATCATCTGCTGAAATATCTCAACCACTTTGTACGGCAGTGCAGTTAGCACTTGTTGATCTGCTCAAAGAATGTGGCATAACGTTTAGGGCAGTTGTCGGTCATTCATCTGGAGAAATTGCGGCTGCGTATGCTGCTGGAGTCCTACGCGCCAGAGATGCTATTCTAATCGCATACTACAGGGGATATCACTGTCGCCAGGCACAAAATAGTAGCAGGAGATCTGGAAAGATGATGGCTGTGAGCATGAAATCACAAGACGCACAGGAGTTCTGCAGTCAGTCGTGTTTCCACGGCCGAATCGTCGTTGCAGCAGAAAATTCTCAATCCAGTGTCACTCTATCAGGAGACTCCGACGCCATTGGTGAAGCGAAAATCATGTTGGACCAAAATGGAGTTTTTGCAAGAATTCTCAAGGTGGATAACGCGTATCATTCCCACCACATGAAAATTGTCCAAGAACCATATCTCACGTCACTCAAGAATGTCAACATTCAGCCCAGAAGAAACTGCTTTGGAGGTACTTGCCACTGGTACTCAAGTGTATACGGTTCAGGTGATGGTAAAGACATGACTACGCCCACTGCTTTTGAGCACAAGTACTGGGTGGACAATATGGCAAATCCAGTTTTATTTCTTCAAGCCATTATATCGGCCATACAGAAAGAGGACTTCAACATGGCTCTTGAGATCGGACCACATCCGGCACTAAAAGGGTCAGCAACTGAGACTACTAAGAGCATCTTAGGCCGTGACATTCCTTATAAAGGTGTACTTGAAAGAAACAAGGATGCATTGGATTGCTTTTCAAACCTGCTTGGCTTCGTATGGCAAAGCTTCGATCCCGATATCCCACTTATAAATTTTGAGGGGTTTCAGAGAGCATGCAGTGAGCCGGAATGGAAGATGCCGAGAGTTTATAAAGGCCTGCCCCCTTATCCGTGGGATCATGACAAGCCCATGCTTAGGGAATCGAGGAGATCAAAACAATGGCGCATGCGCAACACACGTTTTCACGAGCTTCTAGGTCGCCCAATCCCCGGAGGAAGTAGTCGAGAAGTGCGATGGCGTAATATCGTCAGATTTGAAGACGTGAAGTGGCTTCAGGGTCATCAGTTTCAAAACCAGATCCTAATTCCGGCCAGTGGATATCTGGTGATGGCTGCGGATGCCGCAATACACATGCTCGGACAGGAACGATCAATCCAGCTGATCGAGTTGCAGGATATCATGATACACAATGGGGTAACATTAAAAGAAGGTTATCCAGGAATTGATATGACCTTTGATATCAGGCTCATCCACGAGGATACCGCAGGAAAAGTGGCAGAATTCGCTTGCATCTGTCGCAATGCCGATGCAGCGTCCACTGATTTCGAGAAAGAGGTTTTTACTGGTCGCATTGTGGTAATACTAGGACCCCCCGTTGATGATGTCTTACCCAAAATTGTTGCTTCCAGCCTTCCAATGACGGATGTCAGCATCGACCGGTTTTACTTGTGGATGCAGAAAGTGGGGCTTCAATATTCCAATCCCTTTGTATTGGAATCCATTCAGAGACGATTGAGCTACGCAACGGTTACGACAAAACATATTCATTCTGACCGATACACAATCCACCCAGCAACACTGGACAGCATCATTCAAGGCCTGTATGCTGCATTCTCCTATCCAGGCGATGGTCGAATGTGGACAACGTACCTGCCGAAGAGGTTCAAGCGTGTTCGCTTTGACATGACCAAATGTGAGGAGAAGGATAATCAAGCAAGTTCACAACTTGTTGCCAATTGCTATCTGTCAGAATCATCAGCAAGGTCTATACGCGGAGATATCGACATCTTCTGTCCGAAGAATGGTAATACCGAGATTCAAATTCAAGGTGCCGAGTTTTCGTCGCTCGATATACCCAGTGCAGTTAATGACAAAACCATGTTTTGGAAAACAATTTGGAAAACGGAGGTGCCTTCTATTACAGAGCTGGAATCTAGAAAAGCAAACGGGGTAGAAGATTCCGAACTTCATGAGATTTGTGAAAGAAGTACCTTCTTCTACCTCAAGAAACTCCTCGAAGAGGTCGAAGGAGAGGGAATTGCGTCGATGGAATGGCATTTCCAGTCTCTAATGCGTTGGGCTCAGGACTCTACGGCTGAGTCGGGGCAGTACACCCATTGGAAGGCTTCGTGGAATGAGGATACGCTGGATTCGTTGATGAAGCTCATAAAACAACAATATAAGGATCGAATCGACCTCAAGCTAGTCCATCACTTGGGTTCAAGACTGCCAAATATTCTGCGTGGGTCGGAAACCGCTTTACAAGTTCTCAGAGAAGACAACATGCTCGACACATTGTACACTGAGGGCCTGGGGTTTCGGGAGTGTAATCAACATCTTGGAGATATTCTCGATAATTTGTCGCATCAATATCCTCGAATGCGTATTCTCGAGATTGGTGCTGGCACTGGAGGGTCTACTGCTACCGCGTTACGACGTCTGAATTCAAATGTCGAAGATTATACATTTACAGATATTTCCCCGGCATTCTTCTCAGCAGCCCAAACTCGGCTCACGGAATATGAGGAGATTATGAGCTTCCGGGCCCTAGATATTGAACGGCCGCCTGCTGAACAAGGCTTCCAACCGCATTCGTACGACCTGATCATTGCCGCCCATGTCCTCCACGCAACCAAGTCAATCGCTCAAACTGTCAAGCATTGCCGAGAGCTTTTACGTCCTGGAGGTTATATGATCTTACTCGAAATCACGAACCCCATGACATTACGAATACCCTTTTTCTTCTCGGCTCTACCGGGATGGTGGCTTGGTGAAGAAGACAGCAGGACGCATGGCCCAACGCTTACAGAGGCGCAGTGGAATACTGTCCTGGCCGGTAATTTCTTTTCGGGAGTGGATCGCTCTTTCAGGGACTTTGAAAATGATCACATGCAGACATTTTCAGTCATGACAACTCAAGCCATAGATGAGCGAATTAATCTCTTACGAGATCCCTTGAACCTAGCGAACGACGTGACACGGATTGAGAAGTTACTTATCATTGGCGGTCACGCCCTAGTAACATCCAAACTGGCAACGCGGATACGAAGTCTTCTCTGTCCATTTGCGGAAGAAACCGTGGTTGTGAATGGCTTAGAAGATGTACCCAGAAGCGACGTAAAATACGGAAGTGCTGTCATCTGTCTGTCGGGGCTGGAAGAGGCGACTTTTGCGCGGATGGATGAACATCGTCTCTCTTCTCTGCGATCGTTATTCCGGAACGCGAAATATATGATACTGGCCACCCGAGGTTGTCGTGCTGATGACCCTTATGCTAGCATGATGGTTGGCGTTGCTCGAGCCGTCTCCAGAGAAGCAGAACATCTTCGACTCAAATTGGTAGATGTTGATCGTTTGGATGCTCAGAGCTATCAATCAACGGCAATAATGTTCTCTGAGATACTGTTGCAAATGATTTGTCTTGATCTACCGGATTATGATGATATTGTATGGAGTAATGAGACGGAGGTGGCCATTGAGGATGGGACTGTTGTTATTCCAAGGGTTGTGCCAGATGATGCATCGAATGATATTTTCAACTCGATGAGGCATAAAATTACGAGGAATGTGTGTCCTACCTCGCATCCGATTGACGTGCATACAGGAGACGATGGTATCTGTATTACTACAGAAATGGAAACTACAACATCCCAAGAAGACTTGAAGCAATTGCAAGTCCTGTCATCTTCGCTTTTCCGTTTCGTGTGCTCAGACGGTGATCAGCCATTCTACCTCTGTCTGGCCCAGGCTTTGACGGATGATGCAAATAATAAACTCCTCACAATATCGGAAACAAATAGCTCGATGATCAAGACGACACCTCGCTTTACTGTCGAATACAACGGTGCCACCAGCGCAGACGATTTTCTCTCGTGGATATTAACGACGATAATTCTCGAAAACACACTACTATCCAGTACCGGCACGATCTGGATTCATAATGCGGATGACAATGTTGGCCAGATTATATGCTATCTCGCTAATCGTGATGACATTCCTGTGTTCCTTACATCGAGCAACACCTCATCTTCACTGGTGCCTGCTGGAAAAGCAACTTTTATTCATCCTCGAGCCGCCGAACGTGAATGCAGATTACTGTTGCCTCGCAATCTTGGGCGATTTGTGAATATGGGTAAGGGTACAGACAGCCTTGCTGAATTTGCGACATCTTCTTTCGGACGCGAAATAGCTGTTGAGCACAGAATCCACAACATGAATGTGAAGCAGCCAATTACTCTGTCGCATTGTAAATCCCGACTCCTAAAGACTCTGGAGAATTATTGTACGGCCTCAGATGTGTGTGATTTACTGGGACACTTTGAGTCGAAGGCCGTGGTCAAGGCGAACCAACTTGATAAACTCTCCGAAACGGCAATCGCTACAAGCGTTATTTCCTGGACCAAGGTGCAATCTATCCCAGTTCCAGTGAAGCCAGCTGTTGACAAAGTTCGTTTTTCCGGTGACAAAACGTACTTTCTAGTAGGCCTCACGGGAGACGTCGGATTATCTCTATGCCAGTGGATGGTTGATCATGGATGCAAATACCTCGCTATCGCCAGTCGGAACCCACATGTTTCTCCAGAAATATGTGAGCATTTACATAAACAGGGCGTTACATTGCGTGTGTTTGCAATGAACGTTGCAGACATGGAAAGTTTAAAAAAAGTTCATGATGAGATAGTGTCATCCATGCCACCCATCGCAGGAGTAGCCAACGGTGCTCTAGTGGTACGTGATCGAGCCTTTGATAGCATGTCACTTGAAGACTTCACAGCTGTCTTCGAGCCCAAAGTCATTGGATCTCGAAATTTGGACGAACTATTCTTTTCAACTCCTCTGGATTTCTTCGTTCTCTTCGGCTCGGTCTCAAGTATCGTTGGCCATATGGGTCAGGCAAATTACCACGCTGCTAATCTATTCATGTCAACTCTGGCAATACAAAGACGTAAGAGGGGTTTAGCAGCGTCAGTAATGCATTTCGGAATGTTACTTGGATTCGGCTTTCTGCACGGACAGGATGAATCGAGTCTCGAAGCGAGGTTTCAGAGGGAAGATTTGCATGCTATTCCCGAGTCTGACTTTCGCGGTATTTTTGCGCAGGCAATCATATCAGGTCGCCTTGATTCTGGTTTAGATCCTGAGATCATCGTTGGTCTTGGTACAGAGATTGATACACCTTGGCGGAGTATGCCCAGGTTTAGTCATTGCCTCGTCAAGTGTAACAACGAGAGGCAGGAAAAGGGCTCAAATCATAATGAGGACCAGCCAATAAAAACCATCGAAGACCGTCTCAAAGCTGCGGATAATCAGGAACAAGCCCTTTATATTCTGAAGGAAGCCATTGCTGGGAGAGTGAGCCTGGCACTTGGTTCCCCCAGTGGAGAGATAGATGAGCAGGTTGGATTGATCCGCTTGGGTCTTGACTCGTTGGTTGCCGTTGAGATACGCTCTTGGCTTCTACGAGTGTTACAGATTGATGTGCCGGTTTTAAGATTCTTAAGCGGTTCTTCATTGAGTGATATTTGTCATGACGTATTGAATGACCTACCTGCTTCGTTGAAGTCCTGGGCTCATGACATAGACAACAATTATCAGCGAGAGGACAAGCAGTTCAAAGAGATTGACTTTACCAAAGTATCCACGGCGAACTGGAGTGAGCCTGTAGTGGACTATCCCGAGGAAAGAAACACAGAGGGAACAGATGCAACCCATGTGGTAAATTCCACAATGGAATCTGACCTGCCTCCGGGGAAGGCATTTCAGACTGTCATTCCCGAGAAGCAGCCCGAGGAAGTAGCACTACCCAACTACGAAAGAATAGGGGACATGTCTCATGCCCAAGCGGAGCTGTACTTCCTGCATGAGTACCTTCAGAACAATGCGTACAATGTAGCCTACTATGGCCGCTTCAATGGTCAACTAGACCTGACAAGGTTAGAGAAGGCTCTCTGGTCGGTGGGGATGCGACATGAGGCTCTGAGAAGTGCATACTTCTTGGATAAAGCCACTGCGAAGCCGGTACAAGCTGTATTACCCGAGCCACACATCATATTCACACACAGAACAGTTCCCGATGACGAGGCGGTCCAAAGTGAAATTGACGCCGTTAAGGATTTCAAATTCAAGATTGAGAAGGGTATTGTCATGAAAGTATCAGTCATGTCACACTCGCTTCAAGTACATACTATACTCATCAGCCACCACCATATAGCGCTGGATGGGTTGGCGTGGAGTGTCTTCATTGCCGATCTAGCACAGGCATACACGGGGCATCTGAGCAGTAGGCTGACCGACATTCCACAATCAATCGATATAGCGGCAAGGAAACTAAAAACAGTCAACTCGGAGATAATACAGGATGACCTCATCTTTTGGGAGGATATCTACAGGACCATTCCGGAACCGCTCCCTCTTTTTCCATTCGCCAAGTACAAGACTCGACCGGCTATTGCGGATCACAATGTTGACATTAGTAATTTCAAACTGCCTGGCGGCTTGCATAAGATTGTCGAAATGGCAGCAGCAAGAATTGGGGTTACTCCGTTTCACTTTTATCTTGCAAGCTTTGTCACATTTCTTTCACGCTGCCTTGGTGTAGACGACGTCGCCATCGGAGTTGTGGACGCCAATAGGACCAACACAGGGGATATGGAAACAGTCGGGTATTTTCTCAATATGTTGCCAGTGCGAATCATTGTCGATCAATCCGAGCAGTTCGACGCGGTGGCTGGAAGATCGTTTAATGCGGCTTTGGCAGCCATAGCACATTCTCACGCACCACTTGACTCTATCATCGGCCGGTTGGGTGTTCCAAGATCGACTAGTCATCATCCTTTGTTTCAAGTTGCTATCAATTACCGTAAGAACCCTTTCGATGAGACCGATTTTGGAGCCGATGGAAAAATTCAGTGGGATGGTGGTGTTCCAGGCGGAAACTCTTATGATATGCTTCTCAATGTTGTGGCAACACCAAATTCAAGTATTGTATCTATGATTACGCAACGGAATCTTTATAGGGCGTCTGATGGTGCACTTATACTAAGGTGGTACACGCGCGCCTTGGAAGCCCTAGCTCGAGATCCTAGATGCGAGATCTGCAGATGCCCAATATCGAACGAGTCTGACATTTCGGAGGCCTTAGAGCTCGGGCTGGGTAATCATGTGGAAGTCCCATGGAAAGGAAAAATCACAGATCGCATCGACACAGTAGCAGCTGGACTACCAGATGCTATCGCCATTCGAGACGAGGATGGCCATAGTCTGACATTTACTCAGATGACAGAGAGGATGATGGAAATCACGCGCCAATTGTCTTCACTTTCTCCGGGATCATACGTTGCTATGCTTATGGACCCGGTTGCTGATGCTATTTGTTGTATTCTTGTTATATTGAGATTGAACTTGGTGTGGATTCCTTTGGACACCCGTAACCATCCGCGACGGCTTCAGGCGGTGGTTGAAGAAAGTCGACCTCGAGTTTTGGTCTGTCATGATGCGACACAGGAAATAGCGAAGCAGATTGCGAGACCTGTTGACTGCGTTAAATTATTGAATATTGATTGCAAAAACCTCACTGAGATTGGGATCAAGGACAATTTACCTCCACCTGCAGATATATTCAGCGATGGTGAAAACGGGAAGGACCTACCTGCAATGATTCTATATACAAGCGGATCTACTGGAGTGCCGAAAGGCATTTTGCTCACTCACGAGGGCCTTCTAAACCAAATCTATGGAACCACAACCACCTACAACCTTGGACGTGAGGTCACATTGCAACAGAGTCCACTTGGTTTTGATCTAATGCTGGACCAGATTTTCCTTGCCCTAGTGAATGGAGGTACAATTATCATGGTTGGCAAATCCGGTCGAGGGGATCCAACACATATAGCCAACCTTATGGTCAAGCATGGCGTAACCCTAACACATTTCGTACCATCTGAATACTCTTCGTTGCTCAATTATGGGCACCATATCCTCACGAAAGCTCATTCATGGCGTTACGCCATGTCAGGTGGAGAAAAATTGACCATGGAGTTGCGCAGAGCCTTTTGCAAGCTGAATCTTGATGAGTTAAAGTTGATCAATGTGTACGGGCCAGCGGAAATCACGTTGGCTTGTGCCAGGGGGGTTGTACCATATCGGGATGGTGATGAAAACACAGATTACCTCCGTCCCTCGCCAAACTATGGTATTAGAATCATGGACGCCGATATGAATGTCGTGCCTGTTGGCTTTCCCGGTGAAATATGTATTTTTGGGCGAGGCATTGGTCTCGGATATCTTCAACGACCCGAAGAATCAGGGGCCAAGTTTGTTGAAAGAAATATCGGCACTTCAACATCCTCAAGTGTCAAATTATATCGCTCGGGTGACAAGGGAAGAATGTTACCGGATGGCACGCTGGAGGTTCTTGGACGGCTAGATGGTGACAGCCAGGTCAAAATAAATGGCTTTCGCGTCGAACTCGATGAGATTGCCAATGCGATTGTACGCATTTCTAACGGAGCAATAGTAAATGCTGCCGTTTCTTTGAGGACTGGCCAGTCTTCATATATGCTCGTTGCTTTTGTTGTGTTCGACCTGTTGTATACCGGTGACAAGACCGAATTTATTGAGGGAATCCGCTACAACCTTCCTCTACCACCAATCATGAGACCTACCTCCATAGTTCCGATCGAAAAGATACCGGTAACTTCCAACGGAAAGACCGATAGAAATGCTATTGATAAACTGCCTTTATCAGAATCGCAATGCTCGAGGGATGTCGGAAGTCTTACGCATAGCCTGGCGCCTCTGGAACAAGCTTTGAGAGATATTTGGGAAGAAATTCTTTCAAATCGGACAGCGCAACTGTTCGGAACCAACTATCAGCAGATGAACATAAAACCTAACTCTGACTTCTTTCAGATTGGAGGCAGCTCTATCTTGATGATCAAGCTCAAGGCTCTGATCGAGATACAGTTCGGTGTAATTATCTCAATGCCCGAGTTATTTCATGCCAGTACTTTGCATAGCATGGCCGCTCTGGTCGAAGGCCTTTCAAAACCGACTGTTGACTCCGTGGAGACGACGGCGTCATTTTTGACACCTAATGGCGCTCAAGCGAAGATCGACTGGGACCTTGAGATTGCAAGTCTGGTGGATGGACTGCAAGCACCATACTCAGTTTCGTCTCTGGACAGACCTTCCAATCGTAACGAGGGTCTCATTGTCGTCTTAACAGGTGCCACAGGTTTTATTGGAAGACATCTACTCTCAAACCTAGTCCATGATCCTAGAGTGGCACAAGTACATTGTCTTGCAATCCGCTCTGATACAGACGGAAAACCGCGCCATGTCTCAGTGAAAAGCGACAAGATCATCGAGTATACTGGAGACCTTTCTACCGCCAACCTCGGCCTTTCTGACTCCGAATACACATACCTGATGAACAACGCTAACTGTATCATCCACAACGGTGCCGATGTATCTCTGCTAAAGACATATCACTCTCTTCGCCGTGCCAATGTCCTCTCTACACGTATGCTTTGCCAAATGGCTATTCCGCGCCGTGTGCCACTACACTACGTATCTACAGCGTCTGTAGCCAAAGCCATACAGCATAACGGGAATCAGCCACTGTATGAAGTTCCCGCATTCCCAGCCGATCATGAGCTACTAAACTCAATCGATGGATATGCAGCCTCGAAATGGGTCAGTGAGATGCTCATTGACAGAACGGCAGCGGATAACGGATTGTCCGCGTATGTCCATCGGCTAGCGCATGTTGTGGGTGACGATGCATCTGAGTTAGATGCTGTTGGTATGCTGATCAAGTACTCATTCATGCTACGCGCACTACCGCATATCAAGAAGGAATATATCAAGGGCCAATGGGACTTCGTCACAGTGCAGGAAGTGGTGGAGGGTATAGTTGAGTCGGCCGTTGGATCTACAACTAATACAAATTCGGGCACGACATTTCTTAATTGTTGCAACGAAATCAAAGTTTCGTACGAGGGTCTAAAGGATTACCTAGAGAAACTTTCCGGAGTCACTTTGCAAGAAATTGATATGAACGAGTGGCTGAGATTGGCGCGAGGAAAGGGGCTTCATCCACTTGTGTATGAGTTGTTGGTGGCTTTCAATGAGGGAAAAGGACAAATGGTGTTGCCTATGATTGCAAAGGGTGTCGGTTCCGGAAAGTCCGTTGCTCATGACAAAAGTAGTCAGTGATTTGAATTCTACGGTGTTTCAAGATATAGCGTCTTGATACAGTTAACCTTATCTCCATGTAATATTAAAGATCGAAAGGAATATGAGCCAAATTCGACATTCATTCTATCTTCCTACAAATATAGATAATCCCCTATGGTCAATAGTCAAACTTCTCACCTACGATATTTTCACTCAACTTCCACAGTTTCTCCGCGTCGATTGGATCTCTGCCCCACGGGTACATGTCTTCCAGAGGAGTAACATGGCTATCCTGTAAAAAGGATCCATTGTTTACTAAGTACAATATAGTCGTTAGTATTACGATGCTATGGCACGAATAGAATAGCTTACCCGTAGCTGAGATAGAAGGATGGAAAGCCGCAAAAACATGCGTCGCAACACCCTGTTCCATAGTCTTGAATAACACGCTGAGATCATCTACCCAGAATTGAGAATGTCCCTGCGCTCTATCCGCTTTGACTATCATATTGAAAGTGCATTAACAGTTTGATTCTCAACTCATTTGATCTTAGAACAAGACTTACCGAGCGCTTCGTATCCTTCCATTCCCATTGCATTCCCGAGGTTGGTAGCGACAGCGCCGGGGCACAGGCTGACTGCAACAAGGCCCTTCGATGTACCGAATCTTCGTGCAAGCGCAATTGAAAAGAGATTGTTGGCGCTCTTGGATTGTCCGTAGGCAGCCCATTGATCGTATGTCTTTCCTGACTTTATATGATAGCTCGAATTAGCAGGGCGACCAACAGTAATTTAAACGAGAATTGAAGGAATATTTCCATACATCAAACCCCCAATCACCGAACCGTACCCATCCAAGTCGGTATCCATTACTGGAAACATTGACAATGCGTGCCGGTGGGAAGTTGTCATCCTTGCTCAACGGAATCAATTTCTTCATGATCAAATTGGTGAACAGAAAATGCCCAATATGATTAGTGCCGAATTGGTTCTCAATGCCATCGGCCGTGACCTTGTATGGACCGGCCATCACACCGGCGTTGTTGACCAAAACATCGATATGAGTCTCCAGGTATTTCTCAAGGACCTCCTTTGAGGCCTCGCGGATTTGCGTCTGGGATGCGAGGTCTAGCTTCAGGATTCTGGTTGGTACGGAGGGCGCAATTTCCGAGATAGTTTTGGCTGTTTCTGAGGCTTTGGAGACATCACGGTTGGCGAGGATTATGAGGCCCGGGGCATGCTTGCTAATGACTCGTGCAAACTCTGCACCGAGACCACCTGGTGATACGCCTGTGATGAGGATTGTTTTGCCTTTGATGACATCAGAGCAGTCCGCTGCTATCTCATCGGCAGTAGTAGTGCGAGTATATGAAGACATTCTTAAAAGCTCTTGAGGAGCATCAATCGTTGGTCTGGATATTTTAGGATCGGATAGTCCGCAGCGAGGTACAAGTATGATATAGAATGAGTACAATTCATTGAACAATTGCGAGACGAACAATAGCTACTTATACGCACTTCCAGCACTATTTCGATTTCCAGACCTAACTATTGATTTCTAATCACCTTCTTAATATCCTACACTGAATTCACGAAAAGAAAAACATACTATCGTCAGATTAAGCGTAAATTTTCCCAATTAGGCAGGACCCCAATTTCGCGCCTTTCCCTTCTCGGCCGACTTTTTGTTCCCCACAAACCTTATCGGGCTAGACTGTGGCTTAGGTACAAGATCCGCCAAAGTGGACCCTCGGAGATGATCCGATTCAATTCGAGACTTGCCCAACAGAGTCGAATTTAAACTGGCCGTTTCCCATCTTTGGCTTCGTTTCTAAAAATTTCTTGATTTTTGTCCCCATCAATCACCTCTACGCCATTAGTAAAATCATGGATTATCAAGCGCCAAGTGAAGTTGTATTCAGCCTAACGCCTCATGCTCCCTCGAACGGAATTACTGCCCAATGATAGGATCTGCGTATTTCGATATGAGCATGGTCCAGCCAGTCTTAAGATTCCACGTGTAAGGGAAGACCCAGAAAGTGTATGTATCTATCCCTCTAGGGCTTACATCTTGTAGTTGGAGAAGTCCATTTCTTTCATGAGCATCCAAGCTAATCTGTTGTGGCCTGCGTCCAATTAGACACAAAAGTGGCATCCAATCGAGATGATATAGCACCAAGAGATTTCGACTTTATCCCCTTTACTCAGCCTTCAGAAAATATAGCCAATAACGCCAAAATCAAAGAAGCAAGGGCTCGCGACGAACTTCGCAGAGTTGTCCGAAAACGTGCCATGGCCACTTACCTGCGTGAAAAGAGGCAGAATAGCAAGGAGCAGAAGCAATCAACTCGACTTGAGATCCTCAGTATGGGCCAAAGACATACAATTGACACTGTGCCTTATGGTAGCAGTGTGGATCCATTCAATACAGCTCCGATCAAACTAGAAGCGTACATGTACGATTTATTGCAGTTTTGTGAGCATCCCTTCTCTTCACACTCCTCCACAAGCAATATTGGTCTCATCGTTACTTAATACAGACTCCACATACGTCTCAAAACAACTCTACTCAATCGAAGGCAAAGCCGAGTTCAATCCAATGAGCGAATATTGGTTACCAATGGCGTTCCATGATAGCGCTTTGCTGCACGTCTTTATTGGGTTTGCAAACTTCTTCAAGGTGAATACCAACAATATATCTATTTATTCAGCCGAGCATCTGAATCGGCGGTGGCTTGGTATGAGTGCATCTAAATGAAGCGATCACGATAGTGAACGAAAGAGTATCCCATATGCAGGAGACTGGGGTGTCGAACGAGACTCTTGCCGCTATCGCAACTCTTGCCTTGATACAGAAGTGTAACGGAATGCATGAGCAATGGAGGATCCACATGAAGGGACTTGAAGAACTGGTTCGTTCAAGAGGTGGCATCAATAGCCTAGTGGGTGAACCCTTGGTCCTGGGCAAGTTATATCGGTTTGTAACTACAGTAACTCCAAATTGATAAAAAGCAAAATGCTAATACTAAAGCAGAGCGGATCTGTGTGGATCTATTGATGCATTCGACCAACCCTACTTTTCCAACAACGATGTACCTTCACTATCCCAACCCTTCATAAGCAATGACAGCCCCCTTCCTCCAGGCTTTCAACAACTGGATTCAGAAATTGGATTAGGGAAGAGTCTCATATCCTGCATTGTCCGCCTCAAAAATGCCATCAACATGATATGGAGTTTATACAGTCCCTTTGATAATGGACGAAGCAGTCGCGCAGCTCAAACCCGATTTTGGATCACAACAGTACAATACACGCTCCTATCTATAAGATCAAGATACAATATTGACGATACTGTACTTATCTTACCGGCAGAAGTCGTTCAAATTGTTCTGCTGGTATATACAGCGGCCATGATTGATGAGAGACCGCCCGGGACTCCTTCGTGTGATATATTGATAACACGCTTTCGAAATACTTGGGGAAGATATGTTGATGAGACGCTTGGGGAAGGACATACCACAGCAAAACCATTGTATAGTCATATATTTGGGCATGACTTTAGATTATGGGCCATGTTCGTCGCTGCGTCTGTTGCTAGCTTTGGCAGCGATTTGTCGGTGTGGTCTTTGTTTTGTTTGGTAAAAATTGCCGATGAAATGGGTATACAGACTTGGGAGGCTGCGTCGCAGCTCATGAAGGTCCAATTTTTGCCTTTGTGTGATGTCCGCTGTGAGATGATCTGGAATCTAGCACACAATTATCTCTTGTCCTCGTGATACGATCCGTCCCGCGATACGAGACGTCCCTAGCAACCCGCATACTCATATAAAACACGAAGCCCTTGGAAAGAACAAGTTTCGGGCAATCCCTCGCCTTTTCCGAAAATGCGCATAACTTTTTGAGCCTCTTCCATCTTCGCGCCCTTTTGCCAGCAGCCCGGCCGACAATACGCTCGTCAAACCCGACACTCAAGCGCAGGGCTCAAGGAGGGCAATCCGAAAGCCCAAAGAGCCTCGACTCTAGGATGAAGTTGCCTAAAACCAGAGAAAGAATGCATATTTATCGGAAACTTCAGTCGTTCCATCGAAAACCCAGTGTTCGGGCTAAAGTCCGATATAAAACCCAAACCCTGACCCTGCGATCGCAGAGCCTCCAGATGTCATATAGATCATTCTCCTCCCTCAAGTTGGTTCGCGTTTTGATCAGATGATTGATCCGTATTCAAGCATTGTTTTCGCGGGAGCCCCATCTCATAAATGGAGGTTGATAGCCTTTTTGTTGTGCAGCGCTGTTCCCGGCGTCCCGATGAACTCGAATTCTTGTCAAGGGATGGCAAATTTTGGTTGGTCTGATTTATGTACGTGTACAATGATACTGCACCGGTAGTACAGTTAGGTTTAGCTTGATCTTGAGTCCGTCGACTCCGTCTGAGTCCGTCAGACAGAGATGGAGTCGACCAAAATTCAGCGCGGCCAATCAAAGGGGCTAGCTAGGGGCGCCAGGGCCAGGGCCAGGACCAGGATCAGGATCAGACCAACGCCAGCGCCGTATGAGCTTCTCAACGAATCAGACTCCAAATTCAAGGGCAGGCCAAGCATCTTCGGATATTCCAGAAGCCTTCCTAAAAGTGTGTAGTTGCTCATACGTACATTGTTCCGATGTAATAATAATAATTGCTTTTTTGTACTGAGCTAGCTATGATAAGTTTAGTCAAAATGTAATAAGTCCTGCCCTTCTGGTCCTTCTGATGGAATTACCATCTCAACACCCTATATTCTCCTAACCCATATTCTCAAGTACATCGCCTTGTTCTTAGCCACTCCGATTCCAACGTTGGAAAATACATTGCCATATGACCATGTCATTCCCGTACAACCATACATCTGAGGGTTTTCTCCCTGAGACAAGCCGTGTCTCAACTGCCTCTTCAATCGGACCAAACATGATGTTTCAAGCAACACCATCATCCAGTTTCTACACCGGTCTCTATCACGCCTTGCCTCCCTTTACTTGTGATTTTTTTACATCTCCAAATCAGTACTTCCCTCTTTCTCCAAACACGCAACATCAACACAGCACCACGGCTGGATGGACTGGAGACAACATCACTCACAGTGCTCCAGTCAACAGGGTCATGGCTACCAGTACGGCATCGATGAGCCATGGGGATTTTGCAAACAACTCCGCAGCTGTGGCATCTCAGCTACTGGAGGAACAATCAATCGGAGAACGAATTGCCATCGTCGAAGCAAACGATGGTGATATCCCTCATGGCAGGATCCTTATCCTCAGTCCCAGGTTTGTTCATATTAGAAATGAGCCACTTGTCTCTACTTCCAATCTTTACTAACATAAGTACCATCATTACAGTATACACGACGATACCCCTATCAGATGTGAATGGAGGGGATGCACATACTCTGGGAGGTTTGGACGTCTCCAGGACTTGTGGCGACATATTCTCTACATTCACGTCCGTCCGAATGCCTTTCCCTGTCCTATTGACCAATGCCACCGACGGTTTGGCCGTCCCGACAAACTTAAACGGCACTTGCGATTACGCCATAACATTGAAGCGCGTTATCGCTCACGCTAAATGGCGCCGTTTACATTATTTCGGGTATCTTCGTTTCTCTCACGCATTTGACCAGACCTAAACTTTTATCGTCTTGCAATAGGCACATCTTGGAGTAGGGCATCTTGGAGAGCGGTTGTTCATGATTCTAACGCGCAGGCAATCGCAGCTACACTACAATTTCAAAATCGTTAGTTTTACACCATGGCATCGTGATAAAAGTGGCTTTCAATGTTGGCACAGAGGGAAATTTTGCTTTTTTTATCTCTTTATATATATGTATCTGTCCTCCAAAATGTACCTAGATAGCTTCTATATTTTTATTTTCACTTATTGCCCTTTTCACGCTATTTGTGCTGGTGTAGAAGTTCAGATCCCGAGGCTCGAAGGTTAGGACCATCGGTGCCCTAAGCCCTAGCCGTAAACCCTAAGCTGCCACTCCACCCCCATGCTTTGTATATCAATGCCAACACCAGTAGTAAGCAGTGAGTCAGGAGGGATCGAATGAGTAAAGTGTCACTTTCAATGACTACGCACCCGGCTACATATACGATTCAAATAAATAATATTATCGCCTTAAACACCGCAAGCAAAGTATTGGACTTTGAAGCGTTTCGTATATATATAGGTAATAATCCGAACTTGGCGATTTGAACAGTATCTACTATTGTAAATCCATGTACACGCATTTGGATTTATAAAGCAATAAATAACATTATGCCCTAAAATATATACCAACAATGACAACTCAAAATCACTGCGGCTGTATCTGTATACCCGCAATCCCTTCAGCTGCCTTCTCCTTCCAATCCTGCCTCCAGCGCGACAACGGTGGACGTCCATGAATAACATCTCCATAACCCCACGTAATTCTTTTCTTATCCAATTCTTCGGTGACGTCGTTATCAGGACACAAGATATAAAACTTGCCAGCAGCCATCTTCGCACTCATAAAATCAACAACCTCCTCCGGCGTCCATGCACCGTCTGGCTTTGAAGAGAAATGCGCTTTCGTGAGACCTGTATAAGTCCAGCCGGGAACCAAAAGGTGGACACTAATGTTGGGATTGCTAGCGTGCAAGTCGAAAGATAAATGTTCGGCGATAGTTTTCACAGCGCTTTTCGATGCGTTGTAAGCCGGGTTTCCGGGTGGATTAGTGATTCCTTGCTTGGAGCCAGTCAGAATTATAGCGCGTTTATCTGTTTTGTTGCTGGTGATGCTGTCGATGAACGCTGCGATTCCGTTCGTGTATCCAAATGTATTGACGGCGAATGTCTTTTGGAAGTATCCCGGATCTTGCCAGCTTGTTTTTCCAGCGGCGGGTTTGAAGCTGTTACCTGCGTTTAACATGAGCAAGTCAACTCCGCCGGGATGCAAGGCAAGAACGTCGCGTTGTATTCTATCCCAGTCCTGGAGATTGGAGACGTCTATTTCGAAGGTAGAAGTGGTGACATCAGAGCCGGAAGGAAATTCGGTTCTGAGTTTTGAGAGATTGCCCTTGTTGATGTCGAGAAGGATGAGGTTCATGCTATGTGAGTAGCACAGTTTGGCGGTTGCAAGGCCGATTCCAGAAGCGGCGCCTGTGATGAGAGCTGTTGCTCCTTTGCGGAACACTGGATGTAAGGAAGTTGCCATTTTGATTCGATTACAAGTCTCTGATAAGTGTAGGGTGTACACTGAAGCAATTGACAGAAAGAAAAGGTTCAATGTTGACAGTTGGGGAAGTTGGAGGGGCAAGCGGCGATAAGCTAGCTAAAAGCCGACGCTCGAGCGGGGAAGCTTTTTGGTTCGTAAATGAACTATGACGTCATTGCTCATTTTATTGACATCTTCTCTTTCTATCGTCTAGCTACTCATAGTACATATTTGACATTTTACAGTTCTTTTGCTTGATTCTTCTTTGCAATGTTTGAAAATATTTTCTTATCAGGTTAATCTTGTGAGTTGTTACCGACCGGCTTACAAACCATTCAATGACGACGGCCTCCAACAGCTCTACATTCATTTCTAGAATATGGGAATTCGCTAAAGAGCTATAGAACCTGGGGGTACGCCCGAGGACCATATATGTATGTTAATAGTTGGTCAATCTGACTTTAATATCGTCAAGCGGTGTACTCCTGAAGTTAATATCAGATGAAATGCCTGATTTCCATTCCGGAACACTATTGTCCCTACTCTAGAATCTAGTCAAGTGGCTGTAAAGTACAAAAATCATCAATGACAATGAGCCCTCTAACTATCGGGGTTTACTTCGTAAAGGACTAATGAAATCTCATTGATAACACTTCATTGCACATCAACCAGTCTGTTGCCTTGAGGGCTGAATCTAGACAAGAATTAGGGCTAATCATTGGGGTTGCGTAAAGGCCGGTATATTTGTTCCTCCGGCTCCGGCAACATCTCCTTCTACATTCGTAGTCTACTTGATGCTCGGAACTTACTATGAGACAAATACACAATCTGCAGCTGTCGGAATAGCAATCTCACGTTTCAGCGCTGTCGCGTATAACGCGTACAGCGCACCATATCCCTAGCGCCCACCGTGCAACCTCTGTATATGGCCACGTATTCCCCCGGACGCCTACGGTTCCGGGAGTCAGTCATTATAATACGAATAATACGCTTATAAGCAGGCTCGCCCCGTAGGGCAGTTGGACCGCCCTTGCTCCCTATTCTATGCTGTTGTGATACGGAATATAGCTAAACCAACAGCAGCAAAATGCGAAATCCAATCAAGATCATCAGATATGGATACTCACCTCTTCAGATCCGATCCTCAATACGTCGAATCAAGAAATGTCCAGATCCGCGGTCCCTGTTCTTCTTCGTCTATTGGCCTTTCCCGTGAAGATACCCCTTACAAAGCCCACTTTTGCCCGTAGAAGCTATCGAACAAAGACCTGATTTCATCGATGAACGTCAAGCGGGAATTCTACAACTCCACAACATCCCGATCTTCCGCATGCGCGACACGCCGCTGCGCTCGCTTTATCGGCTAATCGAAGATGTCTGCGCGTGTGACTTCATTATGATGGGCTATGAGTGCACGTATTTCTTTTTCCATAACGAGTCTCGCTGGTTGTTATCCAACGTTCCAGACCCCGAGGATAATGATCCAGTCCGATACGCGATGGTTGCTAGTATGGTTGAAGCGCTTGTCGATGCCTTTAATTGGAGACTCGAGTTGGGTATACGCCGGAATAACACTCTGGATAAATCTGAAACACGGGCCACAAATTTTAAACGAGAAGTGGCACCTTCCTGGACGGCGAAGGTTGGAGGAGTCAAGGATAAGTTGATTTTCAACGAAGAGGGCTTGACGGAGTCAGACATGACGGAGGAGCGGAATTTCTGGAAGAGGAATATTAAGGTGGCGAATGGGTATTTATATACTGTTTAACTCTACACGCTGCCAATTATTTGAATGGAAAAACGAAATTGACAATCGAATACCTTCATTATTGTCTTGATACGTACTTACCTAGGTAGAGGTTCTTCTCAAAAAGTCCAGGGTCCAATGTACCTAACCAGAACAGGTTAGATAGACTGTACGCTAAGAATTTGCGCAGATGATCGACCGGTAGCGGGAAGCCACGACCGACCAATGGACATTGACGTCAGGGTTGACCGGCTTCCTTCTACTTCTTCTTCTTCTTCTTCTTCTTCTTCTTTGTTCTTCGACACTTGACTATTTCAAATCATTTATTTACTCGTACTCAACGATGAGCCTAGTACAACAAACGGGCAAAATACTTTCCTTTCCAGGGCGTTTGTCTTCTGCGCCCGGCCGCTCCCTGCACCTTCCCGATATGATTGTGCTCTCCTGAGTGGGCCTCGATCCCACTTTTTCTTTATCAAAAATTTTTTCTAGGTCAGATGGCAGATTTGACACGATTTTGAAGTCTGATCATCATGATATGCCTCTGGGAACGTAAGTTTAAATAAACGATTTTCGGTCAGGTCAGGGAGAGGGACCAGAGGACATAGGGTCTCTCCATACGTCGATTCGGCGAGGAGACCACGAAGAATCACAAGCACGACTGTTCTGTGGTCATCTGACCTTGCGATAAGCATTGCTGCCTCAAGATGGCTGACAAGAATGGGACGTCAGTGACGCCTGCATCAACGCCGGATGAGACTGATACGACCCAAGACACCGACAGTCCAAGGCATATCAGCTTGAAGATCAAAAAAGCTGGCCTGGGAAACCCCACGAACGTGAACACACCTCCCCTGGAAGAAACTCAAAGCGACGGTATCGAGGATGGAATTGAACAACATGCGTCGCGACCATGGCTGCGTCGACTCTTCAAACATTGGCGACACGCCTTTTATGCGGTGGTTTGGCTTCTATTCACTGGGTAAGTTTAACAAACGCATGTTATTCAGGTTGTTTGGGTTTGAGCTCTCAGTCTTTTTCCCTTGCTTGATCATTATCATGTGCGTACAATTAATATAGATACTCACGTGTGTTTAGATGGTGGATTGCAGGTCTAATATTACATCGCCATGATCTCGGCTGGTTGATCCCTTTTCTGCTATACCTCGCCATTACACTTCGAATCATCTTCTTATACGTGCCAATTACCGTGGTCACCGTTCCTATGCGCTGGATTTGGGACAAGACTGCAACACCAATCGTCCGAGCAATCCCCGAAAGATGGAGGACTCCCGCCAGTGCGCTTTCGGTGATAGCAGTGATTCTTATCGGCGCATTCGCCTCTCCTGAATCTGCCGACAACACTCGGGCAAACCGAGCCGTCAGTCTTGTGGGATTGCTACTACTCGTTACGATTTTATACTTCACCTCCAAAGATCGCAAGCGAGTCGACTGGCATCCAGTCATTGTCGGAATGCTCGTGCAATTTATCATCGCACTTTTCGTCCTTCGCACCAAGGCTGGCTACGACATATTCAACTTCATCTCAACTCTGGCCACCGACTTACTTGATTTTGCAAAGGTTGGCGTCGAATTTTTAACCACCATGCCTCTTCCATCCAGCATCAGTTCATGGTTTTTGGTTACCACTATTCCCGCCATCATCTTCTTTGTGTCTTTTGTTCAGCTGTTGTACTACATGGGGGTACTTCAATGGTTCTTGGCAAAGTTTGCAGTGTTCTTCTTCTGGAGCATGCGAGTCTCCGGTGCCGAAGCTGTTGTGGCAGCTGCCTCTCCATTCATTGGCCAAGGTGAATCCGTCATGTTGGTTCGACCTTTTGTCGAGTATTTGACTTTGGCAGAGATCCATCAAGTCATGTGTTCTGGTTTCGCTACCATCTCTGGTAGCGTTCTTATTGCATATGTTGCCATGGGCGTGGACCCGCAGGTTCTTGTGTCTGCTTGTGTGATGAGCATCCCGGCATCTCTTGCCGTTTCTAAACTTCGTTGGCCAGAGCAAGAAGAGACTTTGACCTCTGGCCGGGTAGTTATTCCTGACGATGACGAGCATCGACCCGCGAACGCACTAGAAGCGTTTACAAATGGAGCATGGCTAGGTCTGAAAATTGCAGGGATGATTGGTGCGACATTACTTTGCATCATTTCTCTTATCGGCCTTATCAACGGTCTTCTCTCGTGGTGGGGACGGTACATCAATATTGATGGACCAGTTTTGACTTTGGAGTTGATTCTCGGATATTTGTGCTACCCTATTGCCTTTTTCCTGGGTGTCTCTCGAGAGAGTGATGATATTTTACTCGTGGCTCAACTCATCGGAATGAAGCTAATTACCGTGAGTCTTGATATGGACCTTATTCCCCAGTATATACTTTTGGATAAAGGACTAACATACGCAGAATGAATTCGTCGCCTACAATGCCCTCCAAACAGACCCAACCTACGCCAACCTTTCTCCTCGCTCTCGAATCATCGTTACCTACGCACTATGTGGCTTTGCCAATATCGGCTCATTGGGCAATCAAATCGGTGTTCTTGCACAACTCGCACCTGGTCGGACTAGTGATGTCTCACGTGTGGCTATTTCTGCCTTGATATCTGGTGCATTCAGCACTTTTACTAGTGCCAGTATTGCGGGGATAGTTATTATTGATGAATCTAAATATGCTTCATCTTTGTCTACTTGATGTTAAAAAAGGGAAGTTGTGGAAGTTCCCGGGATTGGAGATATATTCTTGATGCGAGGGCCGACCTCTCCCAGCCGGAGGAAGCAGGTTAAGATAACTGCTTTCTAAGCTCACCAACGACAAACAAAAAAAAATTCAAAAGTGTGACCATCGGCAATTGAAATACGTCCACTCTACAATTCAAGCTTCGACTCCCCACACAAATGGGGAGAAATCGCGGTGGTAAGGCGGGGTCTAAATCTACGTATTCCTCCCAACGAATCCCCAATCACCAATTTGCAAGATATGTCATTGCTATAACGCTGCAACATGTGTGTGCAATAGCGGGGTTCGTGCGACGTCTCTTGATGGGGTTCAATTGCCGGTATGGAAGCACTTAGGATAGTTTGACTGCTCAATGACATGTTATACATCTCTCCTCAAGTAACCCATCTAACGTAAATGATATAGGTGACTAGAATGGCGAAGTTGAAAGGAAACGCCGTTCTCGAGGCATTCACTGCATTAACAGCCCTCGGCTTCATGCAAATAGGGTCAGTTCTCCCCCAGATCGAACAAGGCGATCAAACCTGGAGACCAAGAGTACATCAACCCATATCATAGATGTGATGGACTGATTTATAATGGGCCCTGAACTCGAGGATGTCATTCGATTATACGTCAAAGATGGTGATGTGATTACCCATGAGCTGTTTGCTCATAAAAGGACCGCTGACGCTGTTGAGGTTTCCGGTACATAGCCCGAACCTATCACTTCCTCTTAAACAACAATAAAGCAACCGAACTCCCAACTTTCATTCTTGGATTCTCATCAGCACCCATGCCTATGGCTTTCCTGATTTCAGCACACATCTCTTTGACACAATCCCTCTCTGTGCCGGCAAGATCAGGATTCGCCTCCCTCCACCTCGTCACCATACTCGCCGTCCCAAGACTGCGCTCTAAGTCGTTAAGGGTGGTTTCCCCTTTATTTTCGCTGTTACTAGACAGGAAGAAATCATCCCCGTCGCTGAGGATGTCGTCTCGATCCCATTCCAAACGGACAAAGTCTGATTCAGGGAATGCCCCCGCTAGATTATGTCTGGTTATTGTTTCGCGGTCCACTTGCCATGGTAGAACAAGATTGTCGTACATATCGCGCGATATCCGGTTTGGTGGTAGTTCGTACGGCGCAAGCACGTCACGTTCGAGATGGAAGAGAGATTTTTGTACAGCTGCTGCGTTGGGGGTTGATGGATCTGTCATTCACGCTTTAGATCTGAATTACTATCTCTTGTGTCTTTCGGGTGGTTCTTACGACAGTAAAGAGAAGAACATGTCCAGAGCGCCACTGTGCCGTTCGGTTTTACGACTTGAGCGGCCTGGGCCCAGAATTCGGGCATGGAGAACCAGTGTGCCTGTATCATCTTTAGTTCTCATCTCGACGTATCATACAAATCCGGTTAAATTGGATGGTACCGCCATAGCAGCCGTCAACAAATCCACCCTCCCATCTTCACTATCACCATCATCAACCCCTTTCTTGAACGTAGACAACACATCCCTAATTCCCCTCGCACACTCCTCAGCTCCACAAACCGCAAACCGCACCTTACCCCCTCTACCACCATCCCCAAGGCCCTCCTCCTCTTCAGACAACGCTCTCGCAGTACGAATCATCTCCTCCCCCGGATCCAGTCCAACACCCACCTCAAAAAACGCCGCTAGGTCCCTCGTGGCGCGGCCAGGACCACATCCCACGTCTGCGAGAACATTGAGTCTTCCGCCGGTGCTCGTGTGATGGTTCAAGATTGTGTCGTAGAGTTTGGATGGGTAGGAGAGGCGGTGTTGGGCGTAGGTGCGTGCTTGAGTGGGGGTGTAGGTTGTGAATGTTGGATCTGACATATCGAGTGGACGTATATAGTCGGAGAAAAGTCTTTCAACAACCAGTTTATTCCGTGTGTTGAAATAAATATATCAAAGAAAGTTTTTATATTTTTTTTTTTTGGAAAGGCAGTGACTATCTTCATAATCGATTGCTGGCTTCTATGTTTGTGGTGGTTATCTCATCGAGGGGCTGTGACTCATCTTGATTATCGGACGAAGTGTCTAGCGTTACATTTGTTGGTTTACATCATCTACAGTCTATCAATATTCGAGTTCTCGAATCCGGTCCTGGTATCAGTACAGTCCCTGTTCTCTTCTTTTATTTTAGACAATCAAGGATCAAAACTAGAAATGCACTTGCAGATTACTTAAGATTGCCTAATACGGTTGTAGGGCTTGGGTTCATCACATGATCTTGGTGCGAGATACATGATTACTCAACGATGATGGAATCCTCTCCCAATACTGCTTGTAGGATTTCCAATGTTCGCTTATGATTTTTCGTTTGTTCGGATTAGAAATTATGGGTCGAAATCAACTGAAGTGATGTTCAAGTTTGGAGGAACGAACGTCATCTGAACGGCAAAGCCTTGATAAGGTATCACATAACTAAGAATAATAATTAGAGAAGTCATATCAAGAATATTCCAAAACGAACAATCGAGCACAAAATGGTGTGTGTTCAACTCCGAACCAAACGTAACGCAACGCTATAGTATTTGCCTGTGCCACGATGCATCACTCCGAAGTGTGTATGGATGTCAAATCATAAAAATAGTAGAAACCAAAGTAAATGCAACGCCCAGTGAAAATGCAATCAACCTTAAGTGACTTCGTCTTCTTATCAGGTAGATAGAAAGACATGAACAGATCAAGGTTGAGTTATGATGGTGGTTCTCTTATTCGTCGTCTTCAATGTCACGGTGCCTGGCGAGGACGTGGCGCTTGAACTCTTCTGGATCGCTGTCCCATAGCTCTGCGGCCTGGCCGTTCAATGGACTGGAGCTGTTCCTCAGTTAGTATTGAATCGTGCAGAACAAAGAGAGTGGTGCATACTTATTGGGCTCCCCAAGTAAGCTCTGCAAACTAAGCAGCACATTCTGCACATTATACACCGCACTCCACTGATCCTTCAAAATATCCAGACAGATCCGGCCCGAAAAGTCGACATTGGGATGGTAGATGGGGGTCTTGAAAAGCACGGTTGGCGGCGCATAAGGATAATTATTGGGGAAAGCAAACGAAAGCTTGAAGACTAGATTCTCATATGGCGTGTCTGCTGGTCCGTCGATGGTCGCTGTCCACGAGAGAAGGTTTCCGTCGGCGTTGGGGAAGGCGGAGATTCCGGGTGAGGGCGAGAGCATGAGTTGCATCAATTCTGACTGCAGGCTATAATCAATTCAAATTAGTTGATATTCCAGGACAGTGAGTTCTAGTAGATCGACGTACCGTTTGGTGACGCTCTGAGTATCGCCTCGTGGAGCAGAAGCACCCAGCTTGGATGCCTCGTGGGCTTGAGGTACAGCGTTCTGGGTATCCTCCATCGCGTAGTCCATGTTGTCGGGAATAGGTTGACGGGAAGATCTCGATTTGAAGTATTGTGTCTCTTGAGAATGCGTCTGCACTGGAATGTAGCAGTGTAACTGAGTGGAAGTGACGGATGCGGTGTTGACCCACAGCGAACCAGATATTGATGAGAGGGAGGAGGATGCTGTTATTGAAGTGAAAGACAGAATGTGCAGAGAGTCCAGGGCGATGCTGATCTTATCCAAGAGAGTCAGTTCGAGACAGAGAAGAACGAGAAGAAGTAGAGAAGAAGAGGCACGAGAAAAGAAGTGGATGTTCAATGTTTACACGGCAACAGCTAGTCCGCTTGGGGGTTAGCGCCGTTTCCAGAGCTCTTGTCTTGGCAAATCTATTCGCTCTTCTTTTCTCTTTACTTGACAACTTGTTGTTCTACTTATTGCATACTACTCGATTACTGTCCGGCGAATAGGTTTGACTCGTTTACGCGATGTTGTTGTGTCGATCCACTGCGAGTTGCGCGACTGACTTGTCCTCGCCCCCTCGTCCAGCTCACGCGACCCCGCGACATCTACAAGACGACATGGGGACGCCGGAGATTCGAATGACTTCTCAAGTCATCGAATAATATATGAGGGAATCATCTGTTATAGCATCTAGGTATCTGGATAACTGATTGTGTATGCAGAGCTTGCGATTTCATTCTACAGCCTACCGCGCGTATATCTACCCTTCTACCATCAGTCGCTGTCCTTTGTAGTTCGTGGGAACATCGCGACGATAGTAATAGCACATAGATACATCCAACAATACTTCAGAAGTAGTCAGTTCGTGGATCTATAACTATCATTTCCCATAAGGAATCTCTGTTCCCAAAGAGGATAAATTGAAAGCGGGACACGACGCGACCCACTCCTTGTTGACTCGGCAATAATCCGTCTGACGCGACTTTCTACTTCTACTATCGCCATCTACCTTCACTGGTAGAACACTACTACCACGTCGCTCATTTAACTTAAGCCATTCGTTTAGACTGATCAACAGGCCACGCCATGCAGCACTCTCAGCTAGCCCCGCTGCCAACAGAGCTCCCATTTCGCATCGTATCCAAAACAATAGGCCAAGGCGCCTATGCCTGGTATCTACCCCTCGTCTCAGCTCTATCATCACGATAAGATTGCTAATTCAACCACGTTGTGTCTATAGCATCAAAAAAGCATGCCCCCTCACTGAAAACAACCCCGTCTTCGCCGTCAAATTCATCCACAAAGAATACGCCTCTCGCCATGGCAAAATCACCGCGCGACAACTCCAAATGGAAGTAACGGTCCACAAACACATCGGCGATCATCGAAATATCATATCCTTCTTTCACACCGGCGAAGACGCAACGTGGCGATGGATCGCGATGGAACTAGCGGAAGGAGGGGATCTATTCGACAAAATCGAGGCTGATGCGGGTGTTGGCGAGGATATTGCGCATTTCTATTTTACGCAGCTTATCAGCGCGGTTAGTTATATGCACTCCAAGGGCGTGGGACATCGCGACATTAAGCCTGAGAATGTGCTTTTGTCTGCGAATGGGGATCTGAAAATTGCGGACTTCGGTCTCGCGACGGTCTTTGAATATAACGGCAAAATGAAAGCGTGTACCACACTATGCGGAAGTCCGCCATACATCGCGCCAGAGGTGATAACGTGCAGCACACGAGGACAGACGAAAGGAAGCGGGTATCGAGCGGACTTTGCAGATATCTGGTCATGCGGCGTCGTTCTTTTTGTCCTACTTGCTGGAAATACACCCTGGGACAGCCCGACTGAAGAAAGCTTCGAGTTCAGCGAATACCTAGAGAAGAATGCCCGCACAACCGATGAGCTCTGGCAGCGATTACCGTCATCCGTTTTGTCGTTGCTTCGAGGGATGATGAAGGTCGACGTCGCAAGTCGATTCACCATGGAAGATGTCAGGCGCCATCCCTGGTTCACGCGACCCAACAAATACATTTCGTCGGAAGGTGTATTGAAAGATCAACTCAATCTTGCGACGAGCATGTTTGAGTCGCTACATATCGACTTCTCGCAAGACCCGCTTGCGCCGCCCCCCTCACAATCTCAACGATCACGTCAAAGTGGTCCTTCATCTTCAGCCATGGATATCGATACACAGGAAAGCGGCGATGACCTACAATCACGACTATCATCCACACAACCCGAAATGCCCATGGGCAACGTGACGGTCGACTGGGACACACCCCTCGTCAACGCTTTTTCATCTACCCAACCCACAGACCACACCATGTCCACAACGCAAGATTACCAACTCGCCGGTCGCCTCGAAGACGAACCTGCCATGTCCCAATTCAGCCAAAACCCGACGGTGCCATTGAGCAGGACGCAGAACGCGCAAAATTTCCACGATATCATTCCCTCACGAACCCTGAATCGATTTTATTCTACATGGGGACTGAAATTACTCGTCCCTGTTCTGAGTGAAGCTCTGCATCGACTCGGCGTACCCGTTCCCAGCCATATCGCCGGTGTGGAGACAGGTGGTCCAGTCGTCATTCGCGTCGCAACGAAGGATCAACGACTGTGTTTATTGCAAGGAAACATAATCGTGGAATCAGTCTCGGAGGGACTTTTCGAGGTTGAGTTCACAAAAGTGAAAGGCGATCCATTGGAATGGAGACGATTTTTTAAGAAGGTGGCTGTTTTGTGTAAAGATGCAATATATAGACCTGATCAATAAGGCAGGATTGCATTTAAATATACTCATGAACAGGATTTAATTTGGATTATTTCAGTACTGTTATATCTTATATAAATAGATCTCTAAAATGAATACTACATATACATGCACGGCAAGCTTTCACATTGCCTTTTGATGTTGAAGTGTAAGAAGATATTATGCTTTCATACAACAACGATGGGAAGCCAAACTCAATAACTAGCAAATAGTACATGAACAAATGATATAGACTAATAGCCTTCGCCTGCATTTCAAATGTAGTACATAAATTGAAAGCTTTGATTTGTTTCTCTTTTGTTGTATTCACAGAGATGGATTTAAAAGAACGTCGTTAGGTCCTACTGCTGCTTCTTTTTGACTGCAGTGATACGACACAACTTGGTTCAAGTTATTGCTGAATAGATTGTAAACACGATTGTAGACGTCGGATGTGGAAAGTTTCCTAGCGTCAGCTCAAGCAGTCAGTAAAGGGCTCATAGCATTTGATACGGAAAAAGAACAGAAGCTTACAGAAGCCTTAAAGCCACACAGTAACCATGAACCATAACCCTAATGCTACGGCAGCCACTCACAACTTCCAGTGCTTCATTAAAAAATCAAAAGAGCGCAGGGAACTTCACGGATAGCAGCATTGCAATGCGAAGAGTTACAGCAAGGTAATCAGCAACCATATCTCTTCATAAGAGCTTTGAATGAGTCGTCCTGCAGCAGCTGCGCAGCGGTCAAGCGTTCCTCAGGGCGGTACCTAAACACTTTACGCATAATAGAGCATACAAGCTCTCGCTCGGCTGAATCAACTTCAGGACGATATTTTTTTATTCTCGACGCAAGGTCAAACTCTGGATCTGGCTCTGCGGCCTGGTCGTACCATGAGTCAAGACCATCCGAGTAAATATAAAGACATTTCCATTCCTCTGGTAGAGGACCGAAACATTTGAGGTAGTCGACTATGATTCCGCCTTCAGCGTATGTCCAGAAAGGCAAAAAGCCCATGTAAAGCTCTGCGAATATGACCATGTAAGCCCACATGTCACAAGCAGGACTTGGATCTTTCTTGTGCAGTCTTTCCGGAGAACAAAATTGCACTGAAGGATAGCCGCGTTCAGTAAACGGATCGTCAAGTTTCTTAGCCAGCCCGAAGTCGCCTAAATATATGTCCTCTGTGCGTAGGTTCGTGGGGATCTTGATGGGTCGAACAAGCTCTCCTTTCTTCCACATGTCTTCCAAGGGTATGTGTTCTCTTAATGGGCGACCGAGTAATTCGTACTTGGAAGCCCTACTAAGATTGTGTAGAGGAGCGATTCCCAACATACAGTTTCTCTCACTAAGGTCTATTGAATCATGATTAGTTTATGATTAACACTATCAAATGGTATGAGGTAGCTAGTCAACTCACCGCGATGCACAATTCCAGCTCTGTGTAGCTTCTCCAAGGCCTCTAGTAGTTGACGAGCGACAGACATGCGGCCCGTTAATGTCATCTGCTTTACACGAAGAGAATCGAGACATGGACCCAACAAGGGAAACACGAAGACCCGGTGAGAAACATATTCTCCACGAAGTAGAAATGTTGCAGAATACGTCACGAGATGGGAGGTGTCCTGTACACTTTGAAGAATTTGGTCTTGGACAAGAAGTTCGCGTTCTCCCCAATTCCCAGCACACATGACTTTGACTGCTACGTTCCTTTGGTCTAGAAGGTCATAGGCCATCCAAACGGTCGAAAAGCCGCCATAACCGATTTTATGCTCGATGAGATATCTTTCATCAAGCACCTCTCCGAGGCAAATGGGATAGAAAACACGGGATGTTTCCAGCGGATCGTACTGGAGCCAATCCTCGTTGACCCATTCGACGTCCATTACCTCGTGGTCGTTGCTCACAAAGTCGCCAAAATCATCAATTTCATCGATTTGATTGTGTTGAAGTGCTGTTGCCTCAAGAGTCACGGCAGGAATGCTGCTAGAAATCGTTCGAACTAGAGCCATTTCGTGCACGTATCGATGGACTCCAGGCCGGAGGGCGTGACACAGTTGATAGGAGAAGACCGAGATTGGAGAAGAATAGTCGGAAGGTGAAGAAACTTTTTGGGTGGCAAGAAACAGAAAGAGGGAGCAAGTGGTGTGACAGTGTCAAGTTAGGAAGGAGGGGACTCGCTTAGATATTGGACGGTGCCTCCATGCCTTCTCTAGGAAGTAGTATCTAGATATGAGTATACATGCTACGAAAAATCAATGAGACTATGAGTATTGTCGGTACGCGGGATCCATCACACTGTTGCAGTCTTTTCTATGCGGGTGAGATTTAATGCGAGGCGATGGATAATGAGGTGACTCGACTGGCGTTTGTTTGGCCAAGCATTCACCAGTTAAGAACATATCAGTCTGAGTATGGTTAGTAAGAGACTCAGGCTAGTCTCTTGGGACCTCAGCCTTCTCTATCACCAACCTTGTTAGACACAGTCATTGAAAAGTGATCAGATGAGCGGAGAAGGAGCGTACAGTAGAAGTTACATAACAATCAAGCTGATACAAACTCCCGTGTAAATAGAAATAGTAATTTTGAAGTGCGCATATCTTCTCTTAAGAGTTGCAGGTTTGAAAATCTTCACAGAGTAAGCAATCCTGGGAAACAGAACCTTTTCCCTTCTGGGAAATCGTAAGAACTACCCTACATCATGGTTCTTCTTGACGATCAAATCCGAATATCGGGAAGAAATAAGACCTGGCTGTTTTCTTATAACCCTAACTAGTATCAACTTCATAGTTCTCGATTCACCGGTAGAGGAAACTGTTACAAACGGGGTTCGACGATTCAGCCTGGCAATTATTCTGAAGTGTCGACCCTGTCTATAACATCTGAGTAGTCTCTATTCATCCAGTCAATACAGCAATCTATTGTCGTTCGGGCAATACACGTAGCTTATTTGGACAGAAGTCAAAGATCTGAAACGAGCCAAATACCAATACGCATTCGGACTAAGTACAATAGGAGTCCAGGCAAGCAGGACCATTTGACAACAATAAAAGCAAGATCCCGGCCAACGTAATAAACTATTCACGTATTCATGATATGAATAAGAAAAATGTTACAATGGCTGCAAGCTGGCTTTGAATCGGTCTATTCACGTCCCCATAGTCTCTAATCTTCTCGACATATAAAAGGCTATGAAGTTGAGGAGTATTTCTCTTTCTATATTAATTCGATATCAACTATCAAGCGCTCATTACCCACAACATACATACAACACATTAAAACTCAACATTGGATCATCTTTGCAACGCACCTTATCCTCTTCCATACTGTGACAAGACCTTGGAAGCATCAAACGATGCATTTCCTATATTATCTCCCTACCAACTCATACAACGGAACCATAGATGGCATTGAGATCCAATGGCATGATAATGCAAAGGGCTACCTAATCGATGATGCCAAAATACTCGAAATGGATATGTCTTCGTTGAAGAAGGCTACTGAGCACCTAGCTGTTGATTACGCTAAACGACAAAACAAGCCAACAATTCAAATTTTGTAAGGACTATCTACCAAGATATCTAATATATCTCACTGGTGCAACAATCTAACATTCTTCTAGGGGCTCATTTCATACGACAACGACTATCACTGCAACCGGCGCTAAAATACTCGACCAATGTCATTGCACATTTCAAACGATGCCGGGTAGAGCCAAGGTACATGTCTATGTAGACCTCTCGTCAACCGTGCCACTCAACGAAATGAAGGTTCTCAAGGAGATTGCGGTTCTAAAGCGTTCGCGCCCAGCTACTGCAATTAGGACTTACCATCCAAATGAAAATTCGGAGCTGGGTGTGTGTGACGGTGAAAAGGAGGCACTATCCATTGTGACTCCAGCTACACTGGATACGGATATTGGCAATGGCCCTTGCGGCGAAACGGGGGCCGCAATATGAATTCTTATTGCATATGAAGGACGAGGAATGAAAATTTTGCTTTTGTATAATCATTTTTATAAAACAACTCAATGATACATGTAATTAGGAAGGCGCGTATTGAATTGAGCTCTGTAAGGCCTCTATAAGAGCATGGTAAGATTACTATATTGTAATATGACCAAATATTGCGATATCACTGTGCTATTACGAAGGCCCGTCTCGTTACAACGTGTTGTCGTAGCACTATGACATGTCAATGCATTCGTAATATGGTAGTGCTACTACAACGCCCATTTCCGAATCACTGGGGCATGACCGGGTAAAAATCCGTCACCCAGCTCTTACAACAACCCACTGTTTGCCGCTATTGTACCCTGTTCACAACGAATAACGAATAGAAGGTTGTCCCAGTCCAAAAACGCTGTACAGTTGACTTCATAAAGGATTGAAGACATCCGGAGCTTTCTTACATATTGATGGGTATAATCGTTATAGACTGAGGCCCCCCTTGTCGCTACATCAAAATAATTGTATACATGGCCGATATAGACTTGTAGAAACCCGTCGCTTTGTTATTGCGGAGGACACTCAGTATAGGAACCCTACCTTGATTCCATAAGTCGTAAGCTGTTTGCTGATTGATTGCTTCTACCCCCTGAAGGCGGACGAGAGACCATGGTGTACTCATGTCTTCAGCAAGAGGCTAGTTTATGAACTAACCTAGGGACGATATTTCATAACAATGCAAGCCATGGGTTTACATTGTATTAGAGGTTCTTGTATCAGAAAGTTCGATAATTCTTGCACAGTGATATTGCTGGTTCATCGAACAGCCCCCTTCAACGGGCTGTCTCGCTGAATGTACCTCTCGAGTAGCGCTTTAGTCACCGACGCAGCCGTTGCAGCTGCAAAGTCTTGCCAAAGCTTGTTTTTGTGACTATCAGCGTAGTCACATGCAGCCTTCACTATGATAGTGGGAATCTCATCCCAAACCCCTACACCTTCCATCTCGAATGCAATTAGATCATGCTGTGCAGCAAGTCTATCCCGTTCTTCACCGGACTTCAGCACTTTGTTTGCAGAACCTATCCGTCCAACGAATATGGAAGGGGATTGGGCCTCGGTAATCCGGCCACCTTCCTCCAGTTTCTGTTTCAACTCAAGACGTTTCCGTGGAACTAGGTGCTCGAAATCACACTTAAGGTCCTGGCATAGAAGTTTACGTGATGCTTGACATATACTGACATCTGCAGTCTGACCCCTTGTACATAGGCATTGGAAGGACTGACGATGTTTATGGAGATAGCCTGATTGGAACAGTCGATCCTCACAGGTTCCTGGATACTGGTACTTGGAGCCGCGTGATTTTTGAGAAGCCTTGTGTTGAAGTTGTTGAAGGTTAAGGGAAGCCATCTCTTCCAGTCGATCGCGTGCACGGTTTGTCTGAAGCAAAGTAAGTAGATTGCGTATGCTCAAAGGTGCTCGACCGGGAGTGTCTTCGACTGTCTCGTTTATTATGAACTCGTTAGGGTATTCTTTGCCAAAGTCGTACTGCACAACACATCTGCTGATGACTACATCGCCAAGGATCAGTTCTTCGTTTTTGGCAGGAAAAGGCACACCAGCGCAAATGCCGGAGACAAGAACAACCCTGACTTTTGGATAGCTCAAGCGAAGGCTTGCGGCTGTGCTCGCGGCCCTCACATTCCCCATGCTGGGCAGAAGTACCAATACAACGTTCACCTTTCCAATCCGGCCAGTGGTGTATTGATTTGGATCTCCCTCGGCCCGGCCATATCCATCGCAATCCTCATCCCAGAACTCGTCGAAGAGTAAAGAAACAGCGTCATATTCGAGTGGCAAGGCACAGACAATCGCAAATTCAAAGTCGTGACGGGATTGCGGACGACTAAAATCTGGAGCACAAACAATATGATTGTGGACCATTGTCCCCCGTGTTATCGTATCTGGTGGTAACGATGGTAATAAGGATTGTTTCTTGGGTGAGCGGGAATCAAAACCCGAATCCCGCCTTTTCCGCTTCGAACTCGGAGGATCCACCAGAAGCTCCAGGTTTTTCACTATCTGCTCGTAGATAGCAGTCCTTAGAATTTCACCGGTATGACTGGCCTTTTCTTCTTGATATGCTTTTCGCAGGGCCATATGCAAATACAAGCAGCCTTCCACGGCTTTGATATAATCACCATCTCTCTCCATGCTTTCCTCACTCACAAAGCCACACAGCTCGGCCCATTTTGCCTCGTTCTCTCTATTATCAGAATGAATTTGCATTGGTATTCTCTCACCGCTTTCTATTTCCAGCAGTAGCTTTGCGAATGAAAGGAGGATTGGATTCCCCGGTTTGACTGTTCTTAACACATCTGCTTGTTTGGGACGTGCGATATAAGGCTTAAGCCGAATATGCAGCCTTCGGTTACTTGCGTCCGAACCTGAGGGGCGTGTAAAATCTATAGTTTCTGGTCTCCAACTGAAAAATGCCAAGTCGGCTTCGCCGTCAATGAAGTCCATAAGACATCTTGCAAGGCCCAGGGCTAATACTGCCTTCTCTTTGGGGCTCATTTTCGCAGTCGCTGTCCGTTCCACGTAATCCCGGTAGGTGGATTTTGTGAAAATTTTTTGCTCAAATAGCTGAGCCAGTGATTCAACTATGAAACTGTCCGACGCGGAATGTTTGGGCGGATACTGTTCCGAGATATCAAATAGTCCTTCATCGTCATCCATAGATAAGTAGAGCTTCCGGTTCTGCACTGTCGCTTGCTGTATTGCAGCGCATATGCTACGTCTTGCGGCTGCATCAACTGCTACTCTGGAACTCGTTTAGAACCGTCTTGGATTTTATATGGAATTAACTTACTTGAGTGGATTGCATTGTGTTTCCTTCCAAAGATCCCCATCCGGTCCAGAAGAAACAAACATATCTAGGACACTTTGACGCTCGCCGGTTTGCCACTCCTCTGGCACTTTGAATTTTATTTCGTGCACTTCCTTACAGCTGTGCTGTTTGAAGTCTCTCAATATTGCGTCTATGATGGCACTAGTATTATTCTGGCGCCGGTTGGTTTTTGTATCAATTTCCACTTCTGGTGATGGGCCACTCCGGCTAACAGCAGGAATTCGGTAGCTTCGAGGATTTTGTGCAAGGGCGATAAATCTCACCAAGAGATTTTTCCAGTCGTGTATCTTTTCAATCACGAGCCTCCGTGGCTCTCCTTGCGGCAACATAAATAGGGTTATGCCAGGACCGTTTATCAAATCGACCTGCTCCAGAGAAGTACCTGGGAGGCTTAACAAAGCACCTAGGCGCGGAAACTCGTTGCGTAGAATATCAATATCATGAAGATTTGTTTTGTTATAGCCCACTGGCACAATAGATTGTTGGCTAGCTGGCTTTCTCCGAGGCTCGATCAGATGTTGGCTGACCATTCTATTTAGCGAAGTTAGGAGATCCATCGTTTTATGATGCATATCATAAAATTCAGACTCTGAAAGATCAATGACCGGGTACGGTACCGTTAAAATGTATCGTAGGTCCGTTTCAAGAAACGCGGCGTCATTCTGCGATTTATGAGGGCGGCTATCGTCCAGAGTGTGTCTCTTGAATCGAGCCAGCCTGCCTGATAAGAGTGATTTGAGCGCATGGAGGGCATTCCACCCCTCTGATTCCGTTGGTAGCATCGTGGGGGCAATTGTCTTTGCTGTCTGGCTGTTTTACGCCTGCAATAGGGTGCGATAACGCAGAGACTGTAAGAAAAGAGTGGTGTTGTTGTGTTAACATTGAATGTGATGGATTCGAAACTGTGGACCGGGTCCGGCCCGCTCCGGATTTAGTAATTCAGCCTCATCGTGGGGCAGTGGGGCAGCACCTTTCATCAACCATGTCAACGAGGACAAGAATACTCCTCGTCGAGTCGAGAATCATTCACCTGCCACCACTAAGTTCTCTCAAGATCCAGTGCACTACAGCAGCCGAGCATGCGGGCAATATGACAGGATGGATCCCATAACATATACAACAACTAGTCATTCAGCAGCTGAATTGGGAGCCAATCAATCTGGCGAACCAATATTTGAGCTTGCAGAGGAATGTGAGTCGCTATTTACCAAGAATATGGCAAAGCTGTTTGGATGTGAAGAAAAAGATGGGGCAAAATTAGTTCTGGAACTCTACGAGCGTTTCATGGCCTGGACAGCATCGCTCGGTGTCTTCGGCGAACCGCACATGTCCTTGGATCACAAGATCCAACACCACGTCGATATCGAGGACCAAATACTACGCTTGCTGGATATTCTGCGAAGGAATCTGACCTATTGTACAAAGTCTACCTGCTAAGTCCAAGAATCTTGAGCTGACCTTTAACTTAGTGTTCGAGTCCGAGTTCGATCAGTCCTCTGAACACATGAACATCGACTCCATCAACGGCACTTCGCTGTCCTCTTTCAGTTCCGATCTGAGTAGATCAAGCGTTGAAGCTATTTCCGAATCACTCGATCGCTTAAACACATTGAGGAATCTTATTCAACGATCGTCACTTGTCAGTCAGCCAACCAAGGTCAGAGAATCTGCCGGAAACTTGCATCTCAAATCTTTTGAGAAAGTTGCGTATCTATCTCTCCAAGCACTTTATGTAAATTCAAGCCAGAGTCTGCTCGAACAGCTCGCAGAATCAATGGCGGAAATGTATGCCAGAATTCTACAAAGGAAACCTCGCCAAGGACGACTCAACGCGTATCGACCACAGCTTCACATATCAGACCCCTTATACTCAATTTTAAAGAACGCTTCTGTAGACGTCACGTCTTATCATGGCGAAATTCCGTCAACTCCAATGTCATTCATCGCGCCCGAAGCCGCAGGTATATCGCCTTTCCCGGAGGCTACGCAATCAGGATCGAACCCCTACTTTCCAACATATCCGGGTCATTTGAATCCACGTGAGAATATTTCTTCTGGCTGGAACCATTCGCGGGATACTACACTAGTCGGTACGGCAGCCAGCAGGCGAAGGAAAACAACGATGACGGATAGCGAGCGGGCACGCGCCAGGGCCCTCAAGGCAGCCGGAGGGGCGTGCCAGGAGTGCCGTCGGAAAAAAAAGAGGGTATGAAAAGCTTCTTCGACAAATTGCTATTCTATGAATCTGTTTACTGAGTTATTGGAAAGTGTTACCACGTATTAGAAAACATAGAACTTGAATTCCCGCCCAAGAAGCCGTTGGATCCCTCATTGAAAAATAGACCGATTTCTATTTTAGCGAATCTAAAAGAATATCCTCGACCAGCCAAAGGAAGTCTAGCCTGCGATTGGTGCTACAGCCATGTTGCAGCGGACACAATGGATGAGAATTACTGGCGGTAAGAGCCTTGCAACCTCCTTGTTGTTCTAAAGTCTAAAGTATCTTCTAATTTCTCGAGTTCGAAACAGGCAACATGTGAATAAAGACAATGAACCTTACGTCTGTTTATCCGAAACCTGCTCCGAGTCACTACCCAAATTCGCAACTTCGACGGAATGGTCCCAGCATATGCTTGACATTCATGGTCGAAACTGGCACCAAGAAGTTCACCGCCCTTCATTTTGGATTTGCCCTTTGTGTACGGAGGAGGAAATGACCTTCTCAAAATCAAATGATCTTGAGACACATTTCGACACAGTCCATCCAAACATCTTCACACGGTATCAGGCTCAAGCTATCATTCAACAAAGCTGCATGCAGACTTCTCGCCCACAAGACTCTTGTCCCATTTGCTGCCTCCCTATCAAGGATGAAGATGACTACCAGTCAAAAGAAAATTATGCTAGTAACAACAAAAGTTTTGTTCAAAACTTTCCGGAAGACACATCCTCAAGCAGCACGCCCGGACTGTGCAAAATCGGAAGGCATGTGGCAGTGCACCTAGAAAGCACCATGGTTCTCACACTAAGGTTAATTTCCATAAACAGTTCCGAAGATGGCTCGAATAACAACCAGAGCACAAGTAATCTAGTGGACGACAATCTCTCTTGGATGGGCTCTTGGGCGGACTCTGATAATGCAGACTCCGGCGAATCATGGAGTTTATCGCAATATTTCAGCGATGAGATGAGCGCAGGACTTGACGAGGACATCTTAAGTTCTATCTGGGAAACCTCGATCTATGGCTCGGAGTTCTAAGCTCCTTATTACAGTTATGGTTTAGAGGAAATGGGATTAGAGACAGACGTAGCGTTGGCTCCTCAATATCAACCCCGATATGTAACTCGAGACAATAATCCAGAAATGGCAGGTTTACAATGGATTCTTACTGGTGATGCAGCATGGAGACCATAGAGGAAGAAGAAGATGGAGTTCATTTGTCGAACAAAGTATCAACGAGTCAGGGACTTCGAGGATGTTAGATATGCCATAGAACGGTTTTGAGGACTCTTACTCCGCAATATCAACTGAGACGAAAGACCACACGTGTTTGGAATGTGTGAGAAAATCCTCCAGAAGATATGAGATAATATGACGCTAAAGGATGCATGGAAAAGATAATTATTCAAAGTCGTTAGAATTATTCGTTATCACGGGCAACCCACTTGTCCTGCCCATTGGGTTGGCCTTGTATATAACGAAATAAAACTGCTCTTTGCCTACCCAACTTCCCGACGCCGATTGACTGCTCCTAGGTTGTGGTATTCCGGATATATTAGGCTGTCCTTTGGCGTATGCTGGGAGCAAAGAGACGTTCCAAGGTTCGCTTCTGTATATTTATTTCTGATACAATTGGCAATCCATTGATAAACAGATCCCGGTCTTAACCTAACAGAGTTCTCCTCATATCAGAAAATACCAAGTTATATTTAGAAGCTATTCAAGGTTCTATAAGAGGAGTGGAGAATCCTTCGTATACGGTATCATCTAAAACTCTATAGTAAGGAGTAGCGCTTCTTGCCACTTAATTGGAAAATGGTCAGATATGATTGATATAGCTATGAAGAGGCTTTCAATTTGTTATAGCAATAGGCGCACGTTCTTTGAATGATAGCATTCATGGATGATTCCGAAAGTTGTAAAGTCTTTGCTGGCCAGTTGCTTCATCCGCGCGAAGCAGCATGAAAGATCACGGTATCCTCATGTCTTCAGCAAGGGATCAGCTTGATCGACTGACGGTAGGGACCATAGTACAAATTGGGGGCTGCAATCACTTTGATCAATGACTGGGTGATGTGACAGTGGTTCATAGGTAGCTACAGAGGACTTCGCCCAAACGTGCGGATTGAAAAATTGCACGAAGAAACCGGACCAAAATGAGTTTTCACTCTTCCATCGTGCAAGGCATGTCAGTAATGAGGAAATCAAATTCGGGCCCGGTTCAAGCGTCTACGCCGGTGGAATGTGTGATGCTGGTACTGCACATAAGGCCGTATGAACTGACAGGCCCGGCTCGTGATGTACCGCCGCTGCCCCAACTCACACAAAATCGCGTACCTAAATTGAAAATCAGCCAGCAACACTAGCTAATAGTAGAAGACGATACTACACCCAGAATTGGGAGCTAGAGCCTCTACCAGGCAATTGAAATAGCTCCCGCTCACGGCTATGGATAAGTTGTGCAACGTGATGTACCCGGAGTCCAGGGCGGGCTCGGAAGTCCCAACGTTTCAGATACGTCCCAGGGATTGGTACCCTGGAAGTTGTCCATTCGAAGATTCTAGCTGGGTTTCCAGATTCCAATATCGGACGTATGCGGACAGAGCCGTCACTACTAGGGATTATCAAGCAGACGAACCAGTAGAAGTCATTTGCGGTATTGTTGACTACCACCCTAATTCGGGAAACTGGTCGCCAGTCAAATTGAAGCAACCACGGATCGATAGGTGGCATTTTTAGAACAGATGTTGGACGATACTCGTATATCCAAGTCCTTGACAATACTGGGAGGAATTGTTCGTTGCCTGAGTGTTGTCGATTGTGCTATCCGTGTCTACAGCATGATTCAATATTGTTTGGTGAGAGACTTATATACATCCCTCCTCTGTATTCAACGACAAAATTCACTGCAATATTGCGTTACAAAGGTATCGAAGTAGTGATACAACATTCAGCTTTGCTGGAATATTGAAAGAGACTGCTTGTAGGTATCAATTGATCATCCACCTTTTGCAGGAGCCAGTATTATACTTTATCGCTCTCCGATGTCCATTCTCATTCACTTTCCAATTATTTAATTACATGGATTCCGACAGGAAATACTTTGATCTTTCGCCCCGGTCTTTTGTCATATATATCGTTACATTTATCGTGGTTCCGTCAATAGCTTACGGGTGGCCTTGACTAGGGCTTTGTTCATGAAACCCTAAGTCCGACGCCTTTGTATGGGATATAAGACACGGGCGAGCTGCGACATTGGAATTGATCTCAATAACAAAGAGAAACCATACGTACACACCCACGAATTCCGCATCAATACCCCCATTTTATACGAGAAAGATTTCCAACCAAAAGCTTAGCGTACCCTGACCTCCTATTTAGGGTTAGGGTTGATCTAGCTCAAAGCCTCAAACTCGATAACTCCATCTCGGAACAGCACTCCTCAAGCTCAGTGGTGATTGAAATCGTATATGTTACAAATTCGCGATAGTCACTCCGTACAATAAGTGGTTGTCCAAATGGCTAGCCTTGTATTTGATTAACTATGAAGCTATCTGCGAAGCCCAAAAGCGTGCACCGGGGTGGACTGTGGCGGTTTCGGCCAGAAAAAATTAAAGCTCCATTATTGAGTCGAAGAGGCTGACCCCTCGCAGGCTAGGATCTTGGCTGCAACAGTCTACGGAGTAGGAGTGGCGTCTCGTTACTCTCGTATTCCAATCCGGGTGCTATATGGCACTTATAATAAGCATTTTTCGGGAAGAACATTGGAGCTAAATTCGACCTATTCCAAATACTTTAACTATTCTTCAATGCCATGAGGCTGTCCGATTTAATCCTTTAGAGTTGCAGATCAGTATTTTAATTTATGTGATTCATGTGACCGCTTTCTGTGACAATCAACTAGCTCTATAGCGGTCGTTCTATAGGTATTAGGGCTGGGCTAGGGAATAACCTCATCGGTGCCTAATACGGCTAGGAGCTCCCACAAATGCACAAAAGTCTGAAGATTTCAGAGACAACAGCCGCTAGCGAGTGGCTTCCGTTCCCGTTTCCTATCGACTCTCGCTACTATCCTCTGTGAATAAGCTCCTTCAACTCAGCCATGTAATATTAAAAGGGATTGCCATCGTCATACTTTTTGTGTTTGGCCCTGAGCCTCAAGGGGCCGCTAGCTTCAAGCCCTAATGCCACTAACCAAATAGGGCACGCAGCTGTCACCACAACTAACTATATTCTGCATTTATCAATCTATATCCATCCATTGCAAGGGCGATATGTATTGAAACCTTGATGATACATAATTGAGAGGAGATAAAATTTAAATAAAGTCTAGTTCTGAAAGTAAGATGATTTCATGGATTGACACCTAGATATGAAGTATATAGTCCACTCAACTCCCGGATATTGTCACTTTCAAGATCAACTCTGCACTGATCTTATTCATTCTTTTGAATTATCTACTACTTTTATAACGGCTGGCCGTTTTATTTTCGCTTCTATTCACTCTTTCATTGCCTCGATCGTTCAACATACCTACACGGCGGCATCTGACGTTTGACCATCTTTAACCATCATGATTTCAGCTAAGAAAGCTATAGTCGCTGGCTATCTCGTTCTCTGCAGCGCAGGAAATGTTCTATCTTTCCCTCTTACACCCCGCCAGCAAGCCATCTCTGACATAGACATATTGCAATTTGCCCTGACGGTGAATCTCTCTCCTTCCATGTTTTTCCAAACTTGATACTAATCAGCAATATAGCTTGAACATCTTGAGAACACTTTCTATAAAGAGGCTCTCTCTACTTTTTCAGAAATCGATTTTCTTGCCGCCGGCTTCGATCAAGCCTTCATCTCTAATCTGGAATTCATCGCACACGATGAAGAACAACACGTTGTCCTCCTGGAGTCGGCCATTTCACAAGCCGGAGCAGCTCCAGTGGCAGCTTGTCAATATAATTTCCCCGTCAACAGCGTATCAAGCTTTGTCAGCCTTGCAACGGTCTTGGAAGGTGTGGGAGTGTCAGCTTACCTGGGTGCCGCAACCGCAATCTCTTCAAAATCGATCCTGAATGTAGCTGCTGCAATTACTGTTTCCGAGGGTCTGCACCAAGCGATTCAACGTGCTAGCATTCTGGATGTGGTATCGGCGAATATCGCCGGCACTCCACTCTCGCCCAACGCCATATTCACTATTGCTAGCGCGTTCATAACGAGCTGCCCTTCATCGAATGCCGCCTTGCCGTTCAAGGCATTCCCATCGCTCTCAGTTTCAGGGTCTGGCAACTCATTCGCCGCCAACAGTGTTGCAACGCTCAGTGTGGCTGGTGGGAATTCCACGGCAATCCCTGCGAGTGCCTTCGTCACTTTTGTCAGCGGGCTGGACATAATCAGTGTACCTGCCCGTGTTTCTGGTAGTACCGTTTCTGTTACCATTCCTCCGCAGGTCTCCGGTCAGAGTTTTGGTCTCTTGACGAGCACGGCCATTAATGGCACTGGTGCAATCTTTGATGATAGTAAAGTGATCGCTGGACCAGTGATCATGGAAGTCGTGCCGGCGCCACCAACGATCAATTTCAGTGTCCTGTAATGGAGAAGCTTGTGTGCCGCACTATAGATTATGGGATTAGTGTTATGTACCTGTAACGGCGCGTGAGAGGCTAGGTATATATACAACGCTGCCAAAATTCGTTCTTGTCTTGGAATTTTATTTTGCCATGGAGGAATGGATTACAAGAGTCTCACCTATTTGGTAGTACTAATCACATTTACACCCTGGTGCTAGTGATCATTACACCAAACTCATGGTGAGGCCTTATTCTCATTAGCTAGAGGAGAGGAAATGGCAGTTTTCAGGAATATTCCATTAGTTGTCAACTAGTTATTTATTGGTAAAATCGCCTTCGGATCATAGCAATGGCACATCCAAATATGTATAGGATTATAGTATGAGTTTATGCACCAAGTAAAGTCGATGTCTCTATCTACTCAATCTCATATTTACACAATAGAGCCTGTCCATTCCTGTATACGTTCAACGAGCCCCTCTGCCCAAGTTAAATGAGGCGAATGGCCTGCATCACACTTGTATACTATAAAATTTATCTCTTCTCTTTCAACCTACATTACAACCATCATCTCTTAGTATACAAAAGGCAGAGCTAGATCATTTTCACAGATTAGGAAAGCACATGGCACTTCAGTGTACGGATCATGGTCCAATACCGTAGTGAGGATCGGGCCGGCTGTCATGGTGGATTCGTAGTATTTTGCCTCATCTCCTGGTAGACCGTTGAAGAAATATTTAGCAGCATCGACTGTGGATTCAATATTCTCGAATCCACTTCCCTGTATATGACGTGGTCAGTCTAGCAGTTCCAACGGAACAGGTGGTGTATGATTGAAACGTACATGAAACCGACAATACGGCGGCACAATGCCTTCCAATCCATTCTTTGGTTGAAAGAATAAATGAACAGATTCACCCTTGGGAGTCAAGAATGCAGTGGCATAGAAAATGCCAATAATCCCTCCTTCGAGGTTGTTCGCCTGCCGAACTTTTCTTTGATACTTTTGCCGGGCAACATAGGTGGCTACAAATCCGCCGGAGGAGTGACCAAAGATGACAACTTTCTTGCCTTCTTTCTCAACAATTTATCGTTGATCACGACTGCATCGTCGGCTGGCTGAGGGTAGCCGTTTGCTGGTGGAGGGCTGCTAAAATCCGGTAATTCATCTGGTGATGTGCCGACGTTCAGTTTTTGCAGGTCCGATGTTGGTAGTTGAGGACAGTAAGCCTCTATGCCTTGTTTCTGGAGAGCAGTGATGAAGGGCTTATATGGGATTGGGGTGTGATAAGAGCCATGGCAGACGACGACGGTAAATTCACCCATGATTCCAATGACCTCGTCAGTACGATGCAAAACTTATCTGCACAAGGAAATTTTCTCTGCATAAATAGGAGAATCAATCAATTTCTATGCGTGAGTTCATCCTGATATTGTCTTAGGGCTGACATGTACTCGCAGAATAGGCATCTTTGATTGGTCGGTTCGTATAGTTCGTTCAACTCCTGACCGGCTAACAATGCTTCATACATAGCATATCTAGGTAAATCGGGACTATATTTCGGTTCAATTAAAACTTGACAGGCGGTGCTCAAGGCACTCAGCTTATTACCAGACCTGAAAATACCAATTCATTCTTCATGCTCCAAGTGCATCGTCATCCATGTCCTCAACCCTAACCCTAATATGCAGACACTTCCCAATAAGGCTAGCGTTAGCGCTGATGATCTAGTCAAAAACAAGCCTAGCGTCAAATCTGACGGCAGTGGCTGGCTCGGTGCCTGAGGCAACAAGGGCTGCGGGGAATCCATTTCTAAGCATGGAGGTTACTGATCAACAACACCACCGACTCCCTTCATATAGAGAGGTCGCTTTACGTATATCAGAAGCCCCTCATGCTTGTCTCCTTCCTCCCTCATGGACAAACTTCCGGTAGAGATCCTAACGAAGATCATCGAATGTGAGTTTTGACCCAGTCCCGTTCAAATGATAGATGGCTTTCAGACCAAACCAAAACAGAACACCGTGTTACCATACTAATCAGTGGTCTATGATTAGATCTGAATCCTCGGGAGCAGGTCAAACTGCAACTTGTGTCACGTAAATATTTCGAGTTATCGCGCGACAACCTTCTCTGGAGACTGCACTGCTATGAGAGCTCGGGCAAAGCGAACAACGGGAATGGGTTCACGCCGGCCCAAATCTCCGGCACCCAGCCGCTGTCGTCGATAACGCCCTTGAGTACGCTGGGACCCCATACGCTTCGTACTTTGATACAACCGCATGCGCAGACTGTTTCTGGGGTGAATGATGGCAATGATTACGCTGTGCCGTCTCTCGCGCAAAGAAGCCGAGCCGCTGCTGAATGGGATCCGTCTTACGAAACGGAAGATGTGGACTGGTATTCGGAATATATAGCTCGCAATGGGCCAATTTCCTTTAGTTGGATGCAACGGCCCGTCACTGGTGGTCCTGATCCTACGTTACGGGATGCGATGGGCATGGGTTTGCTTAGGGATTGGAGCTTTGCGCGAGAAGATCGAGTCATCGCTCCCCTAGATGATGGAACTGTTTGCGTATGGGATATGAATTACTCCCATTCATCCTCTGCAAATTCGCTAAAAGGGAGAATTACTGGCATGAGCCGCCCAGGTGTGCTAATAACAGACATGTCCAAGCGAAGCGACAAGACTCCTCCTCGCAGTCCTCCGCTGGAGTTTCTAAATGTGGGCGAGTGCATGACTGTTGACTCGATGCGGAGACGGGCGTATATTGCGGTGGGGAGTATTCTCAATGAAGTGGACTTGGAGACTTTACGTGTCGTGCATCAACAAAGATATGCCTGGTCGATATTCGCGTTATCGCAGGAAACGGATTACTCAGTTCCGCTTACACTTGCTACGACGTTGAGTCTCCAGATTTACGATGCTCGTCTATCCTCGCCGGAAGAAGAAGCGGAAATTAGTCTTCGATGTGAACGGACGCCAGGGCAATATATACCAAAGTCCGATCTTTATAGCCATCCGGATTGTCAGGTTCTACAGTTGCTTCCAAACGGACAACCGCCACAGCGCATTCGAAGTCCAGGTCCGCATCAGAAAGGCGCGGATTATGCCCCGTTATTCCAGCCTGGGCCTTTGTCGATATTGCATCCTCCGACTCCACACGTCAATACTATTCTACTTGCAGGAAGATTCCCCAGTATTCTTTGTTACGACCGACGTACTTTTCCCAGGTTACAGACTGCCATTCACTCTGGAGGTCGGTTAGCTGCACTAGCTTCAGTACCAGCTCCAAGCTTCCCTGTCTCAAACTCCAACTGGCAAGGAAAGCATACGGTCGTGGCATGTGGCGAATACAACGGAAGAGGTTCCCTGGAGCTATACGATCTCAACTTTCACGGATCTGATCCTCAACACGAAGACAGCGAGTCACATATGCAACCGGCGCGCTATCAAAACCGGCAGAGTGCAGCAAGCTCTAAACTACTGTCTGTCGCATCGCACGGTGCACGCATAGTGTTCTCGGATTCGAACGGCAATGTCAAATGGGTGGAACGGGATGGCCAAACCCAGGTCCGATACTGGAACATCAACACAAGCAGACGAAAATCTAGAATAGCGTCTCCGAGAGACGTCGACGAGTCGGATCAGGTTCGAGGCCTATTCTTCACTTCCGATACCGGTGTGAGGAACGACGTCGTTCGCAAAATACTTCCTACAGATGCGAACCTCAACGGCGACGAGCTTCTACTATGGTCCGGGGATCGTATAGGCCGTTTACGATTTTCGAATAATGTGGACGAGGATACAGACGATGAGATGAATGATCGTATGTCTCTTGATGGCGAAGAAGTAGATTTTACGGAAAGACAAGCTCGTCGCGAGTCAAGGGCGCTGGAGAAGCGTCGCGAGGAGGAATATGCGCAGCGTATACGCAGGGCGCTTGAGAGACAGGCGGATGAGGTGAGATGGATGGGACGCTTGGGAATGACCTGATACGATTTGAGGTATATATACTTGCAAATACTTCTATATAGTTGATGCGCCGAGCGTGCATACATCTAGATTGACGAGACCATGATACATGACATCAATAAAGACAATGCTACCGATGAATTTCTCGTGAGAGACATAAGATAAGCCTCGGCTCAAGCCCATCCACAGGTAGACCACCTGGTGTACAGTACATGTTATATCCGATGGACTCAATCACGGCCCGAAGAGCCCGGAACACCGACAGCAATGCCCCGCTAGGTAATTTGCGCCGACAGTCTGGTCTGGTTTGACTCAACGGCCACTCCAATTGGTAATCAATTATTCATCTTCGTCCGACTTCCAGCAGAAGAGTCGCGTGATTTGCAATCCTTTTAGATTTATACTTTTACTCAGACTGACCGGGTGCAATTGATTACTCAGATTAAACCAGCCGTTGTCGCCGAGTCGCCGCTTATTTCTGGTCTGGTGTACCCCGCATGCAATTGGAAGTTCTTTTCGCCTGAGATTAATATTGTCGAGATCGACTGTCGGACGTCAATTGCTATACAAATACACGGATTAGATTCAATATCGATATTAGATTCGGGAGATAAAGCGCATATAACGATTTGTGCATCTACCAGAAGCTTTCATCGCCACAACCGCGGCAATATATTTATCACGATCACATCTCAACGCTCGCCGGGAAGATACATACATTCGAAGTACTCGGAGAGTCCAATTGAATAAGAACTCATTTACTGGAACCTCGCGGAGGAATACATATAACGCATCCATCATGCCCTCTTTCACAGAGGACAACCTAACCTTCGATCCCGTCGAGGATGCGGTCGCAGCTTTCAGTGAGTCACACAACCACCATTCTCTCCACACAACGACCTAATGATTCTTGTACAGAAAACGGCCAATTCGTAATCGTCCTCGACTCCACTGACCGCGAAAACGAAGGCGACCTCATCATCGCCGCCGACGCCGTCACAGAATCCCAAATGGCCTTTCTCGTGCGCTACTCAAGCGGCTACGTCTGCGCACCCATTTTACCTTCACACGCCGACAAACTCCTCTTGCCGCAGATGGTGATTAACAATGCCGACCCCTTGATTACGGCGTACACGATATCGATTGATTCGAATGATGCGTCTGTTACAACCGGTATATCGGCATACGACAGGGCGTTGACATGTAGGCAATTAGCAGACCCAAACATTAAGGCGGAGAATTTCAGACGGCCGGGACATATTCTACCCCTCAGGGCGAGGGAGGGCGGTGTTAGGGAGAGAAGGGGTCATACAGAGGCTGCGATTGATTTGTGTCGATTGGCGGGAAGGAGTTTGGCGGGTGTTATTGGCGAGCTTGTGGAAGAAGGGGAGGTTGTTGATGGTATCGCGGAAGTCAGAGGGAATAATGGTATGATGAGGAGGGATGCATGCCTCAAGTTTGGAAGGAGGTTTGGAATCAAGGTTACCACGATTGAGGATATGGTTGCGTATCTTGAAAAGGTGGATCCGCAGGGGAGGTTTGATTTTGTTAATGGGAAGGCTTGATGTTGAATTTCTTGTTCTTTTTCTGGACACAAAAGCATAGATGATTTTGTATCGTGTATAATAGCTACGTGTATCTATGATTTCTCTTCTCATTTGGAATAGACGTTAGAACGGAGGTGAGAAAAACAGAATATATTGTGCCAGCAAATCTAAGCTCTATACATTTTCTCCATTCTAGGGTATCATTTTTTTAGCCCTCATCAAGGGTCTGTAAGTAAATAATCATACACTCGACTATTGTAAATCCCACGCAGGCTGCCCGAAATAAATGTCGTATAAATGACAAGCAAAAAGTCAACGCCGATGCAATGCTCAATCAAATCCAAAATATTACAGCGAGGAAAACTTTTATCGCTTTAGATGCGAATAGTCCCGAAGGATACCCATCATGTGAGTATTTGTCGTCTTGCCGGTTCGTCGCGGTTTTTTGGTCTTCTTGTGCTCAACCTTGGGTCGAGGCTTTACCACCTTATTTTTATTCGTAGGAATCATGCCAGCCTTTTCCAAATCTTCAATAACTTGCTGCTGGTCAGGCACCTTGGTTTTTTCCCAGATTTGCCGAAACTCATCGTCGAATTTATGCATCAGTGACGGATCGTTTGCCCAGACCATCTTTGGGTGGTTGTCTTTTTTGTTTCGTGTCACCAGCAGCTTGCCCTCTTGTTCCAGTTTATCGATGGTTTGCTCAACGCCGGGCCAGCCTTCTTTCAAGTCTTTGACCAGTATTCCCGTCATCGTCGTCTGCGACTGAAGTTTTTGTAGCAACTGCTCCTCCGAGCGTATATTGTGCGGCGGGCGGAAACTGAATGTACCCTTTCCATCGGCTCCCGTTGGATCGTAATTCACTTTGTCGTGGACTTGAAGAATGCTTCGTAGCGCGTGGACGTAGCCTTGGTCATGTCGTCGCTCTTGTAGAGATAAGTACCCGACGATATCCTCAAAAGTCAACGGTGCGTTCTTCTCTTTCATTTTCTGAATCGCATAAAGGACATTTGTCATGATATCTTTGCCCGTACCGGTGTCGGCAGGTTGCGAGTAGACGATATTTGCGGGTTCATTGCGCCGCGCTGGACCGGGCGTGCCAGGTGTGGATGTAGGCTGAGAACAGGTAGAAGAAACAGGCTGGCTGCTGCCGATAATGCGCTTTTGTTGCGGTAGGCGTCCGGCGGATGAGACGACGCTGGAGTTGAAGCTGTTGATTTGTTGCTGGAGATAAGACATGGTGACCCGTTGATGCTTGCGAACGAGCTAAAAGAGTGACAGATAGTTCTCCGAGGTTGGAAAGGAGAGGACAATGAGTTGAAGGACTGGTGTTGAATTCCAGATAGATATCTCACCAAGCAGGGCACCGAAAAATCAAATATGAATAAAGAATAAAGATGCTGGAGATGAAACTGAATCAAAGGTGAAGTTTCAGTCGCCTACATCATAAGGCAACGACATCACGTGACCCGTTTCGACCCAAGCTAAGCAAGCTCTCCGCGACTGAACGAACGCAGCTTCTCTTCTTTCCTTCTCGAAGTCAACCACGGCGTATCGCTTTGTCGAGGGCCAGACAACAGACTCTCATTTCTTTACTTTCTTTCTTTCTACCATTTATTACACTATCTATATTGTGTTCAGTGCTTGATATGCATTGAGTAGCCCATTGCACGCCGTGTGCTAACAACAAACACCGCACACGCGCTCGAGTCTGGCGCCGTCGCTCACTTTGCTCCTCAACCAACTCCAAGCTTATTCTTTAGAAAATACCGACTAAGATAGGATCGCATTTGTTCCCTAGCTGTTAGAAGCCTGTTGAGGCTACAGAAACTCAACATGGCTTCAGCTACCGTCGAGATTCCATTCCTCGCTTCCCATTACGGCATCGCCGAGGATGTATTGACAACACTTTCGCAAGCACCGACGGTCGACCTTGTTAATCAGTTATTAGAGAGCATCACGGTCAAAGCTCGCGAATCCGATGAGCTAAAATCCGACAAGCTTCGCCTCGAAGTCGAATTGGAGAATGCCGTCCGTGCCAGCGAGTCCAAGATCAAGGTGTTGAAGAGTTCTGTGGAAAAGGGCTTGAACGAAACGACTACCCTGCGCACTCGCCTACAGGAGTCTGGTTAGTAATGCACGACGGGTTTTCGTAAGGGTTGTCTAACTGGTTACAGAAAATGCTCGATCGACCCTCGAATCTGAGATCACGACCCTCAAGTCGTCAACTACTTCGAATGAGTCCGAGGTCAACGGTCTAAAATCACGCATATCGTCTCTCGAGAGCTCCAACCGCGACACTTTGGCTCTTCTCGAGTCCAAGACTACTGCCTACGATAAACTGTCCGAAGAGCTTACCGCTACTCACCAAAAGACCGTGGAACTCAGACGCCAGCTTTCTACTGCGGAACAGAACCTCCAGTCAGCAAACTCTGCCTCCACAAGCGCCCGCTTCCGAGAACAGAGCCTTCAGCAGGAACTCGAGTTGACTAAGAAAAACAACGAATACTTCGAGACCGAGCTCAAAGCAAAATCCGCTGAATACCTCAAATTCCGCAAAGAGAAGAACGCTCGAGTTGCCGAACTTCAACGGGAAATTGAGGAAGCTAGCTCAACTATTGATCAACTTCGACGCAGCGAAAATGCCTTGAAGAGCCGGTTAGATGATGTCGAGCACAAGTATGAGGAGTCAATTGCTGCTATGCAGTCGCTTAGGGAGGATGCTACGTCAACGTCCGAGTCACTCCGGATCGAACTCGAGAGCGCCAACCGCTTGGCAGAGCTGCAGGGCAATGCAGCAGCAACAGCTAAACAACGTGTACAAGAGTGCCAGATCGCGCTCGAGAAAGCACGTGATGACGCTGCTGAGGAAATTTCGAGACTCCGCGCTGAGATTGAGACCGAACACTCAGACAAGGAGGCTGCGGAACGCAAGGTCGCTGAGCTGGAAGCCAAGTTGAACCAAGTAGAAACACAAGCGCCATTTAGCCCCGGCCCTATTAACGGAGGACCTTCAACGCCAATCCGCGCATCGACACCGGTCGGTACATTCTCTCCACGAACGTCTAGAGGTCGTGGTGGTTTGACTTTGACACAATTATACACCGAGTATGATCGAGTACGAAGCCAACTTGTAGCTGAGCAGCGCAACAATGCCGAGCTAAAGGCTACGCTCGATGAAATGGTTCAGGATCTAGAGTCTAGCAAGCCCGAAATTGACGAGTTGCGTGCCGATCATGCAAGGCTTGAGAATGCGGTTGTGGAAATGTCAGAGGTTCTTGAAACTTCTGGCAAGGAACGTGATGAAGCAACACGTGAGGCACGGAAGTGGCGAGGCCAAGTCGAGGGCTATGAAAGAGAGACTGAAATTCTTCGACAGCAGCTTCGTGATCTCAGCGCTCAGGTCAAGGTCTTGGTCCTTGAAGTTGCTCTCTCTAAAGAGGACCAGGAATACGATCGTGATGAGCTAGAAAAGCTTGCTCGTAATGAGATTGAAGAATCTATGGTTTCCCTCAATGCTACAGGCCGGTTTATTACGCAGAACTTGACTACCTTTAAGGACCTTTCGGAGCTACAGGAGCAGAATGTCACATTGCGCCGTATGCTCCGGGAGCTGGGCGACCGAATGGAGAGTCAAGAAGCCCGAGACAGGGAGTCAGCTTACCAGCAAGATCAGGAGGAGTTGAAGGAATTGCGCATTCGAGTACAGACTTACCGCGATGAGATTATGAATCTCACTGCGCAGACAAAGAGTTATGTCAAGGAGCGGGATACGTTCCGCAGTATGCTCATGCGAAGAGGCCAAGCTGGCGGGGACACCTCCATCTTCTCTCAGTCTGTGCCGCTTGGTTCAGCTCCTCCGACAATACCACAGCAAGCCGCCGACGGCACGGATTACGCAGACTTGCTTCGCAAAGTACAGGCTCATTTCGATACCTTCCGTCAAGAGACAGCAACTGATCATTCTGCACTAAAACAACAAGTCAACGATCTGTCTCGCAAGAACAGTGAACTCATGAACGAGGCTAGCCGATTGAATAGTCAATTAGGCGCGGCAGCACAGCGGGCTGAGTTATTACAGAACAACTTTAACCTGCTCAAGAATGAGAACGTGGAGATCCAGAAACGTTACTCTAACTTGCTCGAGAACGTCAACCGTCAAGATATCAAGACACAGCAAGCTGCCGAGGATTTGGTTGCTGCCAAAGGAATGTGTGATAGTTTGCAACGTGAAAACGCCAATCTCAAGGCAGAGAAGGATTTGTGGAAGAACATTGAGAAGCGACTCATCGACGACAACGAGTCTCTCAGGAATGAACGCGGCAGACTAGACTCTTTAAACACCAACCTACAGAATATACTCAACGAGCGCGAACATACCGATGCCGAAAGCCGTCGTCGCCTCCAACACAACGTCGAGTCTTTGGAGACCGAACTACAGTCCACCAAACGGAAGTTGAACGATGAGATTGAAGATGCGAAGCGCGCGGCTTTGCGTCGCGAATATGAACACGAACAGTCTCAAAAGCGTATTGATGACCTGGTTACCAGTCTCAGCTCCGTTCGGGAGGAATTGATTGCTGTCAAGACGACACGAGACCATTTGCAGACAAAGGTTGACGAACTCAGCGTCGAGCTCAAGAGCGCTGAAGAGAAACTTCAAGTCCTGCAAACCAAGCCCGGTGCTGGTCCTGCTCCTACCACAACGACAGCAGAGACAGAGCAGGCTCCTACGAGCGGTCTCACACGGGAACAAGAGTTGGCAATCGAAGTTTCAGAACTGAAGCGCGATCTTGAGTTGGCTAGGACGGATCTGGAACACGCAAGGGAGCAGGTAGAGGACTACAAATCAATCAGTCAAGCCACGGAAGAGCGTCTACAATCGGTTACAGAGACCCAAGAACAATACCAAGAAGAGACCGAACGACTTGTGGAGGAGAAAGACAAGAAAATCCAAGAACTTGAGAAGCGCGTGGAGGAGATCTCATCCGAGCTTACTACAACTAACAGCGAGCTTTCCAAGTTGCGCGACGAGCAGAGCGAGGTTTCACGACGGGTGGAGGAGCAAAAGACGACCTATGAGGCTGAGATTTCACGGCTCAAGGATGAAGCCGAACGACAACTTGAGAATGCAAGGACGTATGAACAGAGTGTGCAGGCACAAGCTGAGATTGCCCAACAAGCCCAGCAGAACTACGAAAGTGAGCTTGTCAAACATGCCGAGGCTGCCAAGCTTCTGCAAACCATCCGTTCTGAAGCAAACCAACTACGCCTTGATATAGTCGACGTCAAAACTCAAGCCGAAAACGCCAAGAAAGACCTGACGCAGAAGGAAGAGAGCTGGGGTGAACAAAAGGACCGTTTCGAGAGAGAGATTTCGGACCTTCAGAAACGTCGTGAGGAAGTGCTACACCAAAACACCCTTCTACACAATCAATTAGAGAACATTACGAAACAGATCACAACTCTGCAAAGAGACCGTGCGAACATTGCTGCGGAGGAGGAAGAAGCCGAGGGCACGAGCTCTAGTCTTGAGTCACTTCAAGAGGTTATCAAATATCTCCGAAGAGAAAAGGAGATTGTTGATGTTCAGTATCACTTGTCTACTCAGGAAAGCAAGCGCCTACGCCAACAGTTGGACTACACTCAGTCTCAATTGGACGACACACGACTCAAATTGGAACAACAACGGCGTGCAACAGCCGACAGTGATCATCAAAGCCTCAGCCATAACAAGCTTGTTGAGACCTTGAATGAACTTAATGTCTTCCGAGAGAGCAGTGTCACATTGCGCAACCAGGCTAGACAGGCTGAGGCAGCTCTCGCAGAGAAATCGGCCCGTGTGGATGAACTTGTTCAACAGATTGAACCTCTTCAGGACAAAATTCGAGAACTGGAAAACCTTGTCGAAACCAAGGATGAAGAGATGAAACTGATTCACGCCGACCGCGATCGCTGGCAACAGCGCACTGAAAACATCTTGCAAAAGTACGACCGCGTTGATCCTACGGAAATGGAGAATCTCAAAGAGAAGTTATCAACATTGGAGAAGGAGCGCGACGAGGCTATTGCGGCACGTGATACCTTGCAACAACAAGTGGATGGTTTCCCAGAGCAACTTGCAAAGACTGCGGAAGACAGCAAGGCGGAGCTACGTGGCAAGCTGACTGAACAATTTGTGAAGCGGTCAAAGGAACTCAGTGGCCGTATCAATGCCAAGCAAACTGAGTTGAATGCGGTTCAACAAGAAAAGGAAGTTATTCAACAGGAACTCACCAAAGCTCAGGAAGAACTCAGCCAACTCAAATCTAAGCCAGCCGAGCAACAGACTACGCCAATAGAAGTTGAGCCCGCCACTGTTACTCCAGCCGTGCCTCAACTTGCACCTTCAACTACGCCAGGGGGAGATGAGAAGATCAAGGCACTGGAAGAAAAGGTTGCGCGTCTGGAAGCTGCTTTGGCCGAAAAGGAGGCCCAGTTTGACACAAGACTCAAGGAACGGTCTGACAAGATGAAAGAGTCATTCAACAGCAAACTAGTAGAGATTCGCAAAAACCACCAGCAAGAATTGGAGAATGTCAAAGCACAGCAGCCGGCACCTACCGAAGCCGGTCAACCTGCAGAACTCACTATTCCTGGTACCCCTGCAAAGGGCGACACAGGGGAGTTGCCTGAACTTACAGACAGCCAAGCAAAGGATCTTGTCGCTAAGAATGAGACCATCAAGGATATTATCAAGCGCAACATCCAAAACCAGGTCAACAAAGTCAAGGCTCAATTACAACAGGAAGCTCGAGCTCAGGCTGCGGCTGCTGGTCCTAGTCCCGAGGCGACAGCTGAACTTGAGACTAAACTTGCAGAGGAACGAGAGCGTCTCAAGAAGGCGTCAGATGAGGCTATTGAGGAGAAGGTCAAATCAGCTGTTGAGTTGAATGACAAGAAGATCGCTGTCAAGATCAGTATGCTCGAGTCGCGCGCAAAGACAGCTATGGCCAAAATCCAGGTTGTGCAAAAGGCTGCCACTGAAACGCCAGAAAAGCCTGTCCGCGAGGTTTGGGAGGTTGCCAAAGATGCGAAAGCGCCACCAGCTGCTCCCGCAACTCCTGCAAAGCCTGCTGCCCCGGCGCCAACCCAGACACCTGTTGCCGCGAACAACATTGCTCCGGCAGCGGCTGCTACTCCAGTTGCCACCCCGGCTCCAGCTCCAGCCCCAGCAGCCACTGCGGCTCCTGCAGCCGTAGAGCCTTCGACTCAACAACAGGTAGCAAATCCCTTTGCTGCAATTCAAGGTCAACAAGCTCCTCAGGCCCAACCAGCTCAGCCGCAGAATGTGTCGAGTCCTTTCGCAGTCATCAAGCAGGACGGACAACCCCAGGCGGCACAACCCAACCAACAGGCTTCCATCCCTCCCAAACCACCAGCTGGTGCTGTCGGTAACCATACCGGACCTGGTCCAGCTGCACTGAGGGCTCTCCAATCCGGACTCCCGATTGCACGGGGACGAGGCGGCGGACGCGGAGGTGGTGCCGGCCATCAACAAACGGAGCAACAGCCACAGCAAGGTCAAGCCCAAGCCCAGCGCGGCACTGGTATGCAACGCGGACGAGGGCGTGGTCGTGGTGGTCAACATGTTCAGACCAATGTACCTCAAGCTGCTGGCCAGACTCAGGATAGTCCCGGCGGCAGCAGAGGCGCCTTAAATGCTGGAGCTCGCCAGTTCATCCCTCAGGGTAACAAACGTCCTCGCGAAGATGGCGGCGAGACAGCCGGTGGCGATGCCGGTGGTGCAGGAAAGAGAATTAGAGGTGGAGGACACAATCGGGGATCGTGAAGAACGAAAGAAAAAAACATATTGACAAGTCAAAATTTCCTTTGTCTACAAAAATTATATATTGCACGTGATGCACTTTGTATTAATGACCAATTTGTTGTTATCTACAAGGATCGTGGGTGGTGTTTGGGGAATGGATTTCGTTTTCGGATGTATTTAGAATTGAGGAGACTTGTCGTGGTGAAGAGAGGAAATGTATTGTATGAAGTTGCCATGTGTTGGCGGTGATTCGAGCAAATTCCCTACATACCTGCTTAATTGTATAACAAGTCGTTCAACGCAAACATTCAATTGTAGCTTCTAGGGTATATATAAAAAAAATCGTAACTCGTAAAACTGATCCGATGAACGATCCGATATGACTACCTCCTCTTACTCCCCCCACTCGCAGACAAACTAATCATCTTCGCCAACCCTTCCCTCTCCTTATGCAAAACCAACAATCTTGCATCCTCAATCCTCTTCGCATTCGGCCGATGCGAATGCCCTTGCTCCTCAGCAGCAGGGCCCACAAACCGTCTTCGTTTGCGTTGCCCAATCCCCGTTCCAGCGGCCCATATAACAACCCAATCTTCGACTGTAGCTCCCTCAGCGATTTCGCACGAGGAGCAGATCTTGGTGTGTGCGCCGATTGTTACGTTCCGGTTTATGATGGCTAATGAATCGACCACCGCCGCGGAACGGATGTATGATCCTGTACGAATTGTGGCTTGGGGTCCTATCACCACCGAAGACGATATGCGCGTAAGTATGCCGCCGCTTGCATCTGTCGATGAACTGCTATTCGGCTCATTATCACCGATTATAGTCTTCTCGCCAATTATGCATCCGTCACCGATTTGGATGGGCCCTTCGAAGGAGTAGAGTCTTGCGCGTGGATGGATTACGGTTCCCGAGCCGATTGTGATGGGGTATGTGCCGTGGAAAGTCGCTGTTTCGGAGACGGTGGTTGTTGAGTGTACGGAGACGGGGGCGCGGGGGGGAGGTGCTGGGCCTGAGTGCTGTTGTTGATGGGAGGATGAGGAGACCCGTTGGCGTTGGGTGGAGGTTGAGCCTGAGGGGGGTGGTTTGAGGTATGTTGATGACATTGTCGTTTGGAATTTTAAAGGCGTTTCGATATTTGTATGTAGCAAATGAGCAAAAGTACTCGGGTAGGGACGTTGTCGTTGGATTAATGTTGAGGTTTTAGTTCTGACGTTGGCGATAGATCGGGAGCTTTATCGCGGAGAATCGCCTGACAGCCAATCGGAATGCGCCATCTGCGGAGAAATAGACTCACTCCATCTACTCAGGGAAACAACTGTAAACATCTCGAACCAACACTCGACAACATTCGAAGCTGCAATTGGCGTCTTTTTATTTCCTCTAGGGTGATTTTGCAAAATGGGAAATATAGGAGGACCAAGCAAAGGCTGCAACAGATGCAAGCGTCTCAAAGTCAAGGTAGTCTCAATATCTATTTGTGCGGACCCGAGCTTGAATTCACTGACGTGTTATCAGTGCGACGAAGCAAAACCAGCATGTCTTCGCTGTGAACGTGCAAAGCAAAAATGCACCGGCTACGTGGACATCGCGACATTTGATGCACGAGTCAGATACGAAACTGGTCTCGGTAATAGGAGGGTAACGCGAAGCAGAATATCAAAACAGAAATCTCCGGGTCCCGTTGTTGCGCCAGCAGAGAAACGAGCACCACCAAAAAAGGTATCGATCAAGAAAGATGAGTCGTTACTTGAAGCGGCTATTCTTCTCTTCAAGACAGCCCATATAGCGTCATACGATAGCGTGCACTTCAGCTGGGACTCAACTTCAGATGACTGTCTAGAACGCTGCATATCAATCATGAATGAATCTGATGACGACTCGAGTCTTAAACATGCCATGTCCGCTGTCTACAATGGATTCTATTCATTTATCTCGAAAAGTAAAGCGATGGAGCAAGATGCAGAGACTAGTTTTGCGGCTGCTGTGTCGCTGGCAAGAGCGGCATTGGATGACCTGGTGGAAAGTAAATCTGATGCTACACTGTTGACTGTTTTGTTGTTGTCTATGTTTGAGGTGAGTTCCTACCGTTGGGAATTTGGGCAGATGAAGTTGATCATGCTAATTGTCTGTAGAACTTCAGCAGCGTCAAGGATTACAGATCTCCGGTAAAGACTCATTGGGTCGGTCTTGCACAATTATTACAACATCGAGGACCGGAGTCACTGGATAGCAGCATCTCTCTATTCTGTCTGCACCAATACTATTTCAGACTTGTAAGTCTCTTTTTTCGATGAGTGTGAATCAAGTACTAATTATCTCGGCAGGCAGCAGTAGTCCTCGGCGGAGAAACCGAGACAGTGAAAGAACTACTTGATCTCTCCAAATCTCTTCCTCTACCTTGCAACATGCAACCTACCAACAGCCTAGCTTCGATCTCGGCATCCCTCGCGCGACTGCGTCTGCAACTAGAGAATCTCAATCTCTGTTCCGGTTTCAACGTCCAACAAACCACACTCCTAATGCAACTCGCCGAGCAAACAGATGGCGAGCTTATGCGATGGCCAGACTATGTTCCTCCAAGCTGTCAGCCAAAAAAGGCGGTACTGGACTTTTATCCAAACTATCCGGGCTGGGAAGATCGGTACCCATCCCTAGCAGTAGCGCAGGATTGGAATCATTACCGATACCTGAGGATTATGGCTAATATCATCATATCGCGATGCGCGGCGTTATTGCGTCTATACTCGCAGGCGGCAGCGGCGGATCAGATCTGTGAGCAGATGGTGGATGAAGTTTGTGCTTCAATCGTCTACTACATTGGCCGATTGAAGATCAGTGATGACGACGACGAAGACTCGGACGACGATCAAGATGACGATGATATGCAAAGGAAAGAGACAGGCCGTGTCGATGAAAAGTATGCCATTGCGGCTATTGGTGCAATGCTACTGTTGCCCAAGTTGAGGTGGATTTTGCAAGCGGAGCCGCCGCTGAGACCGAAGCAGAAGGCGTGCTTGCAGTTGAATGTCAAGAAGATCTTACGTTTCTATCGGATTCATGGGGTGGAGAATGTGGATATACCGGATGAGGAGTCCTACTTTCTACTTTAGCCAGAATCAATGCTAGTGTTGAACGAAAGTCCCAACTTTGACTAGGAAATCAGAAGACAAAAAGAAATCATAAAGGGAATTCCAGGTTCCAACAACCGTCTACCATTAATGCAACTTCGATAAGAATACGACAAACCTGTCTCTCTTGCTACGCATGTCGATTATATTGCAGCCATTGTCCAGGTTGGAAAAAACTCCACACGTCAACTGGTAGAATTCTTGTTTAAAGTAAAATAGAGAACATATTTGCAACCACCAATCAAGAAGATTCTCACCTTTATGGTGAGAAATCGTGGATGAATAGTCATACGTATATACTTCTATCGTGCTATGCCTATATACAACGGGTATCATAACATCCATCTAATCTATACATGTCTCCGATATTCTATTCATCAAACCGACTAACCTCCCTCTCCTCCAAATCCCCCGGCTGATCCCCCGGTCTAATCCCAAAATTCCTCCTCCACTCCCACACCCCTCTATCAACTTCTTCTTTGGTCATTCCTTCTCTGATCAAACAAAACGTAACCCCCAAGTCCGTCTGCACATTCCTGTTGCGCGCCTCATCGTCAAAAAACAACATCTGATCATAAGGGATATTGCACGCTTGATGTATCCGTGTAAAATGCTGCGTTTTGTCAGCCGGAAAGATTTGGATGTAATCGAAATAGTCGAGTGCGCGCACGGTGCGGCGTCGTGTGTCCCGCGCGGCGGGGTTGTCGGTGAAGGTTGGTATTACGTGTAGGGCTTTGAGCATGTCGCGTGCGAGGTCGGGGGCGTGGGTTCGCGAGGCAATGCCCAGGGTGATGTTCTGCGACTTTGCGCTGTGCAGGATTGAGGATACGGCGGGGTAGAAGGCGAATGATTCTCCCCATCTTCAACAGTCAGGTCAGAACTTAAGGAGAGGTTGAGGAAAGGAGGGGGGGTACGGACTTATCGACACAGCGCGAATTGTTATCTTTGGGTTTTACGGGGGCGCTGACGTGCGTGTCGACCCAGAATGGCCATAATGTGTAGTCGAGATCGAAGACGATGAGTTTTGGTAAGGGGAGTTTGTCCTTGAAGGTGGAGGGCGCGTTGGAGGGTTCTTCAGGGGGGAGGGAGTGGTATGATTTTTGACGGCGGAGCATTGTGCTGGGGGTTTCAGAATAAACGCTTAGAAAGGAACAAATATGTACAGCGGACAGAATATTCTTTTTGAAGATTGAGTATGTACAAGCAGTGATGGTGTTGTAGAGACGAAAAGTAAAGAGTGCCTGGGCTGATAACCTTATCGCCTGAGGCTAAACTTTTTGAGGCTTGCCCCACACTTAATTTACCCCAATTTGAGCCAATCACAGTCCTGCATTCTAGGTTCATGCATGAGCTGGCACTCTTCTTGATCTTGAATCTTGTTGAAAGATGGCTTTTCTTATTCTTTACCTGCTATATACCTACAGTAGATCAAATTGACAGAACATCGCAACACAGTGTACTGAGTGTTGAGGATACTGAAGCAAGGAGCCCATAGTCTAGCTCGGCACATTACTTACGACGTCACCGGGAGGCTCCATCGCATCAAACAGGGCACGACAGAACAGGTCAACTGTCTTGCGACTATCTATGATAGCCACGTCCAAAGCCAACTCCAGACTCCGGACTAGCAGTAGCGGCTGCTGGATATCCCGGGTTCGGGCTGGTCTTAGTCTTCGCTAGCCCTCTCATGAGTGACAACATTTCCTGGTTCATCAGTGGGGAAGCGAGGAATATCGAGGTGTTGGTGGCCATCCCCAACGTCATGTCGTTGAGAGGATAAAATTTCCAAATGTCTATGCAGCCGATATTGTCATGATCCTCGCTTCGTGGATTCACTCATACATACGTATTCAGATGTCAGCATTGCACTCCATCTCCATCATGTTTGTCCAGTAAACTGCACACCACATGTGACTGACTCGGCTATACCCGACGACTGCCGATACCATTCGATCAAGACAGAAACGAAAGAAGAATAAGCCTAAAAAGAATGGTGAGACAGTCAGCAACGCCGCAAATTCGGCTTCTCGTTTCAAACAGCTGGCCTGGTACGGAGTACATAGTGTAGCTAGCACTCCGTAGGAGAGGCATCAGTGACCCATTCGGCTCCCGGTCCGGCCCACTCTTTTCCCCGTTTCTCATACAATCTTGAGATTTCAGATTCGCCATGGCGATTTGCCTTCCTGGTTGTTGGAATAAAGACTCAAGGAGATTGTAGTATGCGGAGGGACCCATGGAATAGACGGACGCTATTCGTTTCTGTAGACGCAGGGCAAGGTTCAGAAGGGAGAAGGGTCGGAAGTGGTTGAGATGAAAAACAAGATCACTGACAGTAAAACAAGGCGATGGTGGAGCCGGCCTGGGTTTGCTTGGGAGTGTCTAGACCAGTTACCAGTAGCAAGAACAGAGTACATGCTCGTATACATTAGTTCAAGATGAAAATAATGATAGAGACATAGTGTACTAAAGAGTTTTGTACGGAGTAGAGAGAGAAAGAGTCGCCTCCAGTGGGTCTGTGGTTGGTCCGCCCCAGCTGCGTCCTGATTTCTCAGGCTGCCATCCCGCCTTCCAGATTATTAAATTGTTAATTGCCAGTATTATCGCCCGCCCACTGCCTGCCCTGTGTCCACTCACCCGACGATTCCCACCTTCCGCCTTCACCTCCCTCACTCACTCACTACCACCACCACCTCCTCCTCTCGGCTCTCTCTGCATCTCGGACTCTACAATCTTCCAGTATCCCAATCATCATCAACAGCCCTGTGATCAAGCATCTTACTTCATCGACCACATCACTCCAGGATGTCTCCTTTGGCCGTCTAGTTGCGAGACCGGCCATAATCTCGCCCTATCAGCAGGGTGTTGTGGCCAGTGCCTCTGTGCAAGCAACTGCTTTACTCATCGTTCACTGTTAAGTGTCTGCACCTACCACTTCCATTCCTGTGATGCACATATCACTCCAACCCTGAGATCACTGTACTTATCGACAACTCTTCCCTATCCTCACTCGGTAATATCGCCGCTCAACGCAATGGAGGTGTCCGGCTCGCGGTCTCGAGTGCGAGACGCGTCACCAATCCCAGGTCCTTCTGATCATACGTCTCGACCAACATCCTCAAAGTCCACTCGCAGACGAGAGGTAGAGAAACATGTCACAACCACCGTCGGGCCAACACCCAGCATCGGTCAGTTTTCGTTTGCTCCGGCTACCCGCACCACCGTCGTCACCACCACTACAACCACCACCACCAACTTTCCTCCTCTTATCCTCAATCCTCCACGCTCGGCTCGCGAGCTCAACCCCAAATTATATCCTCTTGCTTCATATCCTACTCCGTCCGCTCTACGAAATTTCCAGTTCGAACTCGATGGCCAGTCTGTGGTCTTTAACGAACCAGAAGATACCGATGCCGCTCTACAAGAGGTTAGTGATGTTTCACCCCAGTCCTTGATTCTTTATACAGACTTTTCCAACTAACGATTGTAGTTACATGAACAACATGTCGCTTTGAAGTCCTCAAAGGGGGTACTTACCTCGGTCGCAGGCTACGACGGTTCCAGTCAGAACGCCAGCCCTCGTGCCTCTATTTCCCGTCCCTCGAGTGTAGCAGCATCCAAACGCCGAGCCGTTTCCCCATTTACATATCCTGAATCATCTGGCAGACGCACACGGTCTTTAATGGTTCCTTTGGATTCTCGTGGGCAACAAAGAAAGAGTCGCCTGGGAGGGATTGCCTCCGCCACTAATTCGTCAGTGGCCGGCCTAGCCACCCCTGAAACCGAAACCACTCGTTTTCGCTTTGATCAACATGCTGCTTTAAGAAAGCGACTTCACACAGACAAAGTTGGACAGTCTGTAACCTCTGCTGCATCCTCTCAAGGCGACGTCGCTCTTTCCCAGACTTCAACTCCAAGTCAGTCATTCGCTTCAAAAACCCGTGTTCGACATCAGAGTCCAGTCGAGGCAACTCCAGCACTTGAAGATCAGTCGAGCTCTATGACGCGTGTCTTGTCGGATTATAATGGCCAAGATCCTCAGTCGGCTACAGAAGACGATGGATCTGGTGAAACTTTCGCTGCGGAGAATGAAGGAACTCAAGAATCAGAGCCGTTTCAACAGACCGCTCCAACCGCTCTGTCTACTCATGGTTCGGTCCTCGGCCAAGATATGTGCCTGCCCAGCCCGAGCTTATCTCCAGTAACCGCCATGAATACTCACAATCCAGACTACTTTCTTGAGTTTCCAGACGACCAAGGAACAGATACAGACTCCAGCTTGGATAACCATGTCCCTATTCTATCCAACACCCTCCGGCAAAAGACTATGCGCAACGTGTCTAGCAGTCAAATATCTACGAATGACATCACTGTCCAGCCACGGCCCACGTCTTTGATGGATATCCCGGCCACGCTGGAATTCTTCGAAGCTATACCAGACGAGATGAAGACTTATATGATGTATCAGCTCTTGAAACGCTGCCCTAAACCTACGCTCCAGTTTGTGGCCGATATCGTCAACCCTGCGTTGAAGTGCGACTTCTTGGCTCTTTTACCCGCAGAACTGACCCTCAACATTGTGAAGTATTTCGACTATCAGACCATGTGCCGTGCTTCTCAGGTTTCCAAGAAATGGCGCCATATTATCAATTCCGACGAACGGCATTGGAAGGAGTTGTTTGAGACCGCTGGGTTCAAGCTCCCGCCTGGCGAACTACAGCAGGCTATTAGAGAAGGTTGGGGTTGGCAGTTTCCTAACGGACCGGAGGATTACGAAAAGGATCTATCTACAAACGTCAAGATCAATACCGACTACTTCATCCAAACATCGAATCTTTCGTCAAGTTTCTTGTCCAACTCGCTTTCTTTGGACCCTACTTCTCCTCGTCGCTCAAAGAGGAAAGCCAACAGAACCCCAAGTCGAAAGACCGCCAGGCGTAAGTTGACGTCATCTCATAGGATGGGATCTCCAGCCTCGGAATCAGACTGGATCAACGAGGTCTCACTTATTGAGGGTCCAACTGCCGCTGCGAATGCTGCCGCCGCTGCCATTCCCTATCCTGACGTTGGCCTTAGCTCACTTCGTAGTTTGCATCTTTATAAGACGCTATATAGGCGCCACCTTTCTATTCAAAAAAGCTGGATGCGTTCCGACATGAAGCCAAAGCACCTGGCTTTCCGTGCTCATGACCGACATGTCGTCACTTGTCTCCAGTTCGACTCGGAAAAAATACTCACCGGTAGCGATGACACCAAGATCCATGTATACGACACGAAGACTGGTGCCTTAAGGTCTGTTCTCGAAGGTCATGAAGGCGGTGTCTGGGCTTTGGAGTATCACGAGAATACGCTTGTTTCTGGTTCCACGGATAGGTCAGTGCGTGTGTGGGATATCGAAAGGGCCAAGTGTACGCAGGTATTCCACGGCCACACATCTACCGTGCGATGTCTGCAGATTTTGCTTCCCGCTGAAGTTGGCAAGAATCCTGATGGGTCTTCAATCATGATGCCGAAGGAACCACTTATCATTACAGGATCGCGCGATTCCAATCTCCGAGTTTGGAAGTTGCCAAAGCCTACTGATCCTTATTATCTCAACGCCAGTTCACATGCGGAAGACACCGATTGTCCATATTTCCTACGCACATTGTCCGGTCATCAATACTCTGTTCGCGCCATCGCAGCACATGGAGACACTTTGGTTTCCGGAAGCTACGACTGCACTGTACGAGTTTGGAAAATCTCGACCGGAGAGTGTATGCACAGACTACAAGGCCATACTCTCAAAGTGTACAGCGTTGTTTTGGATGTGGAGAGAAACCGTTGCATCAGTGGCTCTATGGACAACATGGTCAAAGTCTGGTCATTGGACACCGGGGCCTTGCTCTACAATCTGGAAGGCCATACATCACTCGTGGGTCTCTTGGACCTGAAGGGTGACCGTCTGGTCTCTGGAGCGGCCGACTCGACACTCAGAATCTGGGATCCAGAGAACGGTCGGTGCAAGAACACACTCACCGCTCACACTGGAGCCATTACCTGCTTCCAACATGACGGCGAAAAGATTATCTCTGGATCCGACAGGACGCTCAAAATGTGGAATGTACGCAACGGCGAATGCGTCAAGGACCTTCTTCGAGACCTCAGTGGGGTGTGGCAAGTACGATTCAATGAGCGCACTTGCGTGGCGGCTGTTCAGCGAGATGGCTTGACTTATATTGAGGTGAGCTTGACTATCCATTCCTTTTAATCTGTTCTGTGACTAATCCTAAAAAGGTCCTTGATTTTGGTGCTTTCCGAGATGGTGTTCCTGAATACCGACTTGGTAAACGCATACTGGTCGACCGCTTTGGCCTTTCCCTTGACAATGATGACGATGAAGACGATTACGATGCTTAAGTACTAGACGTATATCTTCAACTACACAAGCCGAATCTTCGAACTGTATACGACGGATTTCGGCACAATATCACCAAACATGATACCCCTTTCATGACTATCAAACTTCTTTTCATCTTCAGGTTTGCATATTGCATAGCGTGGGCGGTATTGCTCTCTTTCTCAAATGGCATCTTTGATTGACAGGTGTTCGGTTCTTCGGGCTTGCGCAAAGTTACGACATGCAACGTTTCCCCGATATCCTTGAGGTCTTGCGAGTATTACATATTGATCACAAGCATCTTTTTATTTTATACTGTCTATGGGCATACAAAGAGGCTGGAGTCTTATCACTTTATCACTTTTATCACTTTTATTTCACGATATCTTATGTGTTTTTATCCATTTTACTGTATGTGTTGGTTTTTTTTTTCTGTTTCAGCATTTTCAGCTATGTATTTGCAAGCAGGGCGCGATCCGTTTATACAAGTGTATTGATTATGCAATTCAAAAGCATGGACATTTCATCTGAATGATTGTGGCATTACATATGTAGTAATTAGGCGTAGAACATTAAAGTACGACACAGAAGTCTTGAGGTGCTTTAGAGCAATCTGCCAGCTAGGTACCTAGGTAGTTACAGTCTCCGTCAAGAGTGATGTAGATACCTACCTAATCAACCACACGATGGAAATATTCTACCGAGTTTCAATGAACAATTAGCAATAAGCAAGCACTTCAAATGGTGTCCAATGGCTTAACTATCTATCAATCATGACTTGTAAGAAACTGTGGTTTCCCATGCTTTTATTAGTAGCCATGATTTTCAACCTCGATAAAAAGCGTGGTACATAGAGGCATATATAGGTCGTCAAATACCATTGATAATCTTATTATCAAGAATACATTTATCGAGCCCAATAATTGGTTTGATATCTCCTCGTTTTCATTCTTATAATTGATTTTTCATTGCCCTGACGATATCGAGGTCGTTGTTTGATAGAATCAGTCCTCGACAATACCCCTGAGAAAGACAGATGAAGGACAATATCACCAGCGCTGTCTCGAATTTCCTCTATCTCTGTGCTCGTGGGAGTGAGATTTTGATCGGGGTGTCTTCTAGTGTACCTTGGGTATAAACAAACGCCCAGTCAAGATTTGATATTACATTTACGCCCAGTCCCGTCTATTTCAGTTCTCTTCTTTTCTCTCCTGGACACTCCCTTCCTTCTCAATCCTATTCTTACAGGATTTTGTTTACTGATTTGTTTGAACTTAAAGGAAGACGTCATCTTCAAACAAAGCTGACTAGCTGGGCGCAAGATCCTTATAAGTTCCCCTCCTCTTCTTCATCTTTCCTCATCTTCTCTGTCTTTTGTTTCTATCTGATAAGGATCTTCCTTTTGCTTTCTTACCTTATTCTCTGTCTGGGTGTTTGATACTGACAGCGATCTTCCTATTGGCGAGAGTCGGGATATCTTCTTGTCAGTCTTATCCTTGTTTCTCCTATCTCTTGCTTCCTTTTTTGGGTATTTTGAGGGTTGGATGTCCAGTCTGCTGAAACTTTCGTCTTTTTTTTAAGAGATCAAATCAGTCCTCTGCTACAGCACAATATGGCACGACTAAACTACACTGCTGTAAGTGAGGTGTTTTGTGATAACGCGTTGTGTATTCGCTGACAAAACCTAGCGAAAAATCAGTGGTGTCAAAGCTGGTCTAGCTGTGAAAAAGGACCTGGTAATTTATTTTCGTCTATTCTTCAAGTCAAATTTACTAACATGTCCAGAACAAACGCATCCCCTCAACCCCAAATTTCAAAGTCCGCGACCCAATCCTCGAAATCGACGTCTCAGGCAAAGAACTCACAGACGACGGCTTCAACGAATTCATCCTCGACCTCCGTATCGCCTTGCAGTCTACAACCCCCGAATATCCACAGGGAATCAACAAGTTACAAGAACTACACCTTAGAGGAAACTGTCTGACTGCCAACGCGCTCGTGGAGCTCGCAAAAGTGATTCAGCTCAGCGCACGGGACCTCAAGGAACTCGATATTTCGAACAATGAGATTAACATCGTCACGGTCTCTGACGCGCAGAAATGGAAGTATTTCCTGCAGTCGTTTGGGCAGTGCTGCGTGTTGAAGAAGGTTGATTTCAGTGGGAATTCGTTGGGGACATGGGGTATTGAGTTACTGGCCCGGGTGTATATTCGCAGTGAGCTTGATTTTGTGGAGGTTGTGGAATCGGAGGATGAGGAGGGGGATGTTCCTGAGGATTTGATGCGGGAGCACTCCACTGAACGTGATGATGAGGCTGGTGGTGCTGATCAGGGAACGAAGGCGGCTCGACGAGGTAGGGCAATGGCCCTCCAGAACTTTGATAAAAGCAGAGGAAGCTAACAGACACCGTACAGGCTTCCCCCAGGCTTCCGGATCCAAGCACTACACGCACACCGACGCTGAACTTCGACGCTACGCCTGCACTCGTGGTCTACGCTCAGTTCCATATCTCATCCTTCAAGAAGTCAACATGACCAACGGCGCCATCGTGCATCTTGCCGAGATGCTTAGACTCCATCGCGCCCCAGAAAACCTCTTGTCATTCCTACCAGGAGGCAAACCACCTTCTCTCCCCCCAACCGAGCAGGGCCGTTGTGGTATCTACTGGCTACCAAACAAGAATCTCAGCGTCCTATCACATCGACTCATGCAACTCACAGAGGAGATCAAGGAAACCACCGCCGAAGCCAATTCCGAGGACGAACTCGCCGAAGATTTCGATGGTCTAGACATGGATTTCGACTACGAAGAAATTGAGCGTGCTCAGGAGGAACGTGAACGTCGTCGTCGACACCGCCAAAAATTGACGATCAATCTTGGTCGCACCATTAGTCAACAGCGGATTCATGTGTTGGCTACCGAGGGACTCCGGAGATCTGTTCTGTGGCATTGTGCGCTGCGCATGTTGGCTGTCTCCCGAGCGATTCTGCTCAATTATGAGAATCGTCCACGTCCAGTTGAGGATGAATTGACGGCAGCTAGAAAGGCACGACTAGCCTCAGCGCAGACCCAAGTCACCCGAGGACGAGCACGATCACCACCAAATAATCCTACAAGAGCAGTACGGGGAACCTCGGTGCACTACGAGGTAGTGAAACCTCGCGAACGTCGTCCTGGATCGCCAATCGATCCAACACCAACGCTTTTGAGTGTGCCAGTATCAGCTCCAGGATGTCCGATAGTACCAGGAGACCCATTGACCCTTCGACAACACCGTAATCCTCCTCCGCGCGGGGCACTCATTTCCTCGTTCAGGTTTGATCCTCGCTCTTCGACTTTTGATGTCATGTTCCCGGCCATGCATCGTCAATCCGAGAATCCGTTGATAAAGATTAACCCTCCACCAGTCGCTCCTGCAATGCCAAACTATCCTCACGGAATACAAGAAGACTCGGATTTCGAGCATGTCTCCAAAAATGGCGCCAAATCTGCTACCAACGGCAACAACCATGCAGCAGCTGAGTCCTCTCCCTCTGGTCGCAACGGCAAGAAATCGACCACAGAAATGACGACAGACAACTACCGCTCCAAATACAAATTCGGCCTCCCACTGCACCTCTGGCAGCGCATAATCGCCGAATCAATGAGCGTCAACAACATCTTGCACCCAGATCAACAGACCAAAATCATCAACTATGCCGCTAGCTGGGGCGCGCTCGAGGCTGAGATGTCCATCAACGGCGCGGCGGAGAATCAGCAGATCTGGAAGATCCTAGATTGTATTGATTGCTTCACCTACAAGCCTTTATCTTAAGCACGGAATGCCGATGGTGATGGCTGCTTTTTTCCTTTTTTCTTGTGTGTTGAGATTTTACTTTCCTAATCGGACCTTTTAGGAAGGTGACAAAAACTTCCGTGGGGGCCGAAGCTGAACCCGAATAGGAAATTTAGCCCTAATCGACTCTGTTCCGGCTACGGTTTTCTCGTGGTTGTTGTGTCTTCCTTGGGTTTTCTTGCTTAGTTGCACATTCTTCTTCTTTCTTCCTGTACAAGTCACTTTTTATTTTCTTTTCTCTTCCTTTCTTGAATATCGAAGATCATGGAAATTGCTCTCGTGGTGGATGGTTTAGGATACGATGGTTAGCGAACGGTTCTCGCAGTGCTGGCATGAGCATCAACAGACTCTTAGTACAGCTGCTAGGTTCAAATAGATCATTCCATCACTCACTATATCTATTCTTCATCAATAAAGTCTCAGTAGAGCTGGATGAGTCAACTCTCTTGTAAACTTGGCTGAGTCGTAAAGAATTCTGGGGCTAATTTTGGTCTAAAGTGGGGTGCCCATAAGTGCGTTTCTCCCACAGACTCACTCGTATCTTCTCTTCTCTTCTCCTTTTTATCTTCTTACTTGATTTCGTCTTGAATATCATCGTCTAAAATCAGATCCTTTACTTGGTTTACTATCATCAAGTTGGTAAAGTATTCCGTATCATCAGACTCGAACGTTAAGCATCATGTCTGACGAAATTGTGGTTCTCATCACTGGCGCGAACAGGGGTAAGTACCATTTCATCTCATCCCTTTCATCCCTTCAACTTGAGCTGTCCATCTGAAGGTCAAATTAATTAATGCTTCGTCAGGCCTCGGTCTCGGCCTCGCAAAGCTCTACCTCAACCAACCCAAGACTCGCGTCATCCTCACCACACGCACCAATGACCCATCCACCATCCTCAACGCCCTCCCTCCATCTTACCCAGGTACGTTGCACGGCATATACAAGCTCGACAGCGCCTCCACAACCGACGCAATCGCTCTGCGTGAAGCACTGCTCTCCCCCGACAACGGAGTCAGCAAAATCGACATCATAATCGCCAACGCCGGGGTAGGCGAACCCTTCGACACTCTTCTCGATGCACCCATCGACGCTTTACAGCAATTCTATCGAGTCAACGCCCTCGGCCCCTTGCAGCTATATCAACAACTATGGAAAGATCTGTTAGAAAAATCTGCGAATCCGAAATTCATTTTTGTGAGTTCGGTGCTTGGGTCGTTGACGTACGTCGATTTTACGCCCTGTGGTGGATATGGAGCGAGCAAGGCGGCGGGGAATTATTTTGTGAGGAAGATGCATGAGGAGAATAGGGGGTTGGTTGCTGTTACTATTCATCCGGGGTGAGTATACCTTCTCGTAAGCTTGGGATATTCGGCTGATCGTGATCGTGGTAGATGGGTCAAGACGGATAATGGGCAGGCTTATGCTGATGCTGTTAATGTGCCTGAGCCGCCTACGGATGTGGAGGCTTCGGTTAATAAGATCTTTCAGCTGGTATGCTTTGTATCAAGTTGTCCACTGAGTCTGTCTTACTGACTGTTGTTAGGTATCTGAAGCCACGCGAGAAGGCATGTCTGGAAAGTTTATCGATGTCATGAGTGGAAACGAAATTCCGTGGTAGATTTAAAGACGTGGTTGAGATTGACAACGCCATTTTAGTGGAGACTGCTAGGGAGTGAGATGTTTTTTGAGTCTCTCGAGGTATCTATATAGTAGTACAAGTATCAGTATAGTATATCACGAGTCAAGTTAACTAATCGATTCCAGCTGCTCATTTTTCAACGTTTCCTTCTGTCGGCTCCTTCTTATCATCTTTCCTCTTCTCGTCACTTGAGACGGTCTTCTCAGTAGAACCATTATCCGGCCCATTCTTCCCTTTTTTAATACTCTTCCACTCCAATCCCAAAGAACTAACTGCGCCCACCAACGTCAAACCCATACAAACCAAAAATATCCTCGTACACGCCTTGTTATACGCCTTTTGCACATCAACCATATACTGTGCCGGTACGACAGAAGCCAAATCCGTAATGCCCTGATCCACAATCGCATTGGCATCTATACCGGGCACACCAGCAAGTTGAGAAATAAGCACATTATTCAGCACCGTCTCGCCGACACACGTAAAAACGGCGCCACCGAGTTGCTGTAGAAGCAGTAACAGCGAAAAACCGATTGACATGTCGGTCATAGGGAGGATGCGTTGTATAACCAAGGAAGCGTTTTGGGTTCCGAGACCAAGGCCAAAGCCGCAGATGAATTGGTAGCCGATCCAGTGTGAGGAGCCGGTGGAGATGGTGAAGGTTGACATTAGCCCTGTGCCGACGGCTAGCAGGCAGGGACAGAGGTACATGGAGGGCACGTAGTAGCCAATTTTTTGGGTTGCGAAACCTGAGATGAAGCCGGAGACTACCATGCTGAGAACGAGGGGGATTGTGTAGATGCCTGATTTGACGGGGCTGACTAGTTTGACGGTTTGGACTGCGTTGTCAGTATTATTTGCAATAAGAGGTTAAGAGGGTACTTACACCATATAGGGATATAGTATATCAGCATCATCATAGTACTATACACAGACAGGATGTATACAGCCGTGCTAATAATGCTTCGTTGTTTGATGATACGGGCCGGAATCGTCGCCGTCTCTGGTTTCCAGATCTGCACAGCAATAAACCCCATAAACAGAACACCAAAGACAACAAACAAAGCGATTATGCGAGCATTATTCCAGGCGTAGGTTGATCCGCCCGATTGCAAAGCCAGAAGCAGACAGACGATGGACGGCGCGAGAAGGGACATGCCCAAGGGATCAAGACGTTTGATGTGCGATGCGATAGAGGCGGGTTCGCGCTTTGCTTTTGCAGGGCGCCAGACGAGAGCCATAAAGGTCCAGCTCACTGCACCAATGGGGAGGTTGATGTAAAAGCACCATCTTCACAGAAACAGGGTTAGTAGGGCTTCCAGATGCTTTGGTGAGAAGAGCTTACCGCCAAGTAGCACCATCAGTAAACCCACCACCAATCAACGGGCCCAACACAGAAGCAACACCAAATATCATCCCATTCACTGCCTGAAACATAGGCCTCTTATGCAAAGGCACCAAAGGAATAACAATAAGCATCGACCCGGAGAAAATCGCCGCCGACGCAAAGCCCGCAATAGCGCGTCCAGCAATAAAGGCCTTGGAGTTTGGCGCAGCACCACATAACGCAGAACCAGCCGCAAACAAGACTGCATTCGTCATAAAGACCGATTTCATGTCGTAGAATTTGTAGATGCGGCCGAATAGGGGCTGGGATATGGCGCTGGCGAGCATGTAGGCTGAGCCGTACCAGCTGATGTCGCCTAGACTGTTGAATTCGTCGGTTATGCGCGGGATGGCGGTTGTGATGATTGTGCGGTCGAGGGCAACGAGGAAGAGGGAGAGGTAGTTGCATAGCATGATGATCCAGAATTTGGTGGTTCGGGGAGCGTATTGGCTGCCTGGTGGACCGCCTGGTGGTCCAGGAGGTTTTCCCTGTTGAGAAGTGGGAGATGGCCCTGTTGAAGATACATTTTGCTTCTCGAGGTCATCTTGAGATGGCCGAATGCTGTGTGTTAGAGACGTGGGTCGACTCATTGTTCCGGTCTGGAGTCTCGACTTAGTAGGTGTGAAAAGAAGTATAGCTGTCTCTTCAAGAAAAAGGAATGTCTTTGGAATTGCTTGACTTCGATGCAAATGCGCATATCACAGTCTCAAGTTCACCTCTTTATATACACAGGACGAGACAGGTTTTCATGTTAGGGCTTCTATGCCCGGGCCCGAGAGCTCTCGCCGCCGACAGACCCACACGCTCCATTTCTTGACTTTCTATTGATCAAAAGCTCTCACACTAGTACAGATTAGGTTAGACCGTAGAAACTATTCCATTTACAGTAATTCCTCAACTTTTCATCGCGTCCGACGTTTCTCTTTTCCTTCTATGAAGACGATTCTAACTTGTAATGACTTGCTCGAAGGGATTCTTGTGTTGTTTTGAATCAAGCCTATCAACTTTTTCGTTGGTCGTCTTGTGGTGGTGGGGACTGAGATAAGCTGTGGATCAAGCCCTAATCAACCTCGATTAGGCAATCGGGTGATCTTAGGGTTTTGCACAGTTTGTAGTAGAATAGCTAGAGGGAAAGACATTTCTGAAGTTTGGCTGTTGATAGACTAGACTATTGATGAGAGTATCCGTTTGATACAGCTTCCACTATCTTTCCATATCTAGATCCTCGAATATGCAATGAACGGTACCACTCATGATCACAACTATCATGTAAACGGCCTCTATAGCCTGATATCATAAGCTCTACATAAAAGACCTAACCAAGAGTGAAGCCAGATACGATGAGATTTCCCACTGGTATGATTGTCTTTACTTCCAAGGTTCTAGTCGACGTACCTACACCTTTCGAAAGACGCAATAAAATGGCAAGCTTCTCATTCTCAATTGTATAATACGCATATAATCAGTTTCAGAATCCTATCAATCAGCCATGTTAGCCTAAGCCCTAAAACACAATATGAGCCCGACAGTAATCCACCATCCTTCTTACTGAGAATTGCAAGAGCACCATGCAATATCAATCAAGATTTCCTTTGTCAAAACTTGAGTGGTCACTAGAAGTGCTTCAGCGCCTTATAATGCGCCAGTAGGGGTTATTACCATACTCGAGTAGTTATTTGTTTGTGACGCTTCTACTTCTTTTTCTACCTTGATTTACCTAGCATCACCAGAAACAAACGAAGGATATGTTTTGAAACCGAATTTTTACATAACAATGCGGGGCGGGGAATCCTGGATACGTATTCCAATGCTGCATGACAACAAAAGCTTGCATGTCCCTCCCTCCTTATTTGGAAAGGTTCGCAGATCGCCGAGTCTAGACACCCGTCAGCGCGGTGGACGTAACTACGTTCCTAGCCACCAAGTTCGAGACGGCCCAGTTCCCGAAACAGGACGAAGGTAATATACTCAACATTTCGAGTAAGTATTGCTGGCTCTACCGGATTACCAGGATGCTGTAAATCTGCTTTTCTTTTATTTGATTGTCTATGTTTTGTCTATGTACCTTTCGAATGCAGCCGAGGCTGTATAGTTACGTGGTATTTAATGTGTCTTCCCCTCATTTCTTGGCCGCATACCTACTGCGCTGCCAAATGCGCCATTCTCGGGTTTACGCGGTCGATCGCTATTGGTTACGCGGAGAGGAAAATACGGTGCAATGCTATTAAGCCTAGATGTAAGTATCTGATACTTCTCAAAAAGTCTTGAGCTGCCCGGGGATGATTCCTGGTAACGAACATGCTCTTTACAGACATCGTGACACCGTTCCTCCAACGAATCATTGAGAGCACGGGTGATGTAACTGGCGTAAAAAAGTATCCCCGTTCAATATTCTAGGTCAGTCAAAAGACCTCGGAAATGCAGTGGTGTGGCTTGCAAGTGGCAGAGAGGGCGGGGATGACTTATCTGTCAATGGAGGTTTCTTTCTCGATGATTTGAAATACAAAGACCCTGGGGAATTGGCTTGGCAATGCGTATGCAGTCATTTCCCTGCATTTATGCTTCGTGATACCTCGGCGAGCGTAAGATCATCATGCACTGGGTACTGGGTATGTATGGGTAATTGGATTACCAGTACGGTGTCGTTACACGAGTGTGACAATCTGGGTTGACCCCTCACTTTGTGAACCACAGGTTTGGACACACATGCATATTCGGGATTTAGAATTGCAATCCTGAACGAAGTACAAGTTCTGACTTCGAGTGTTAATTGTATTCTATAAGTCGAGCACTTCATTTGCATGTAAGTGAACTATGAAATGAGTGGTAATAACCGAACCCTGAATACGACATCAATCATTGAGTACGCTCAAGAAACTCCTTCGCAGCACGAATAGCGTCCCGTGCCTGGGTCTCCAAATCCATGTCGCTCGAGAAATGAAACACGTCATGCGGCATATCCTTCATAGTATACAACTCAATCGTCGACCCAGCATCTCTCATTTTGCCAACCCACTCGGCGATAGTGGGATACAGCTTCTCGACACCACCAGCCTGAACCCAGATTGGAACGGGACTGGCGAATGGATGATAAAAAGGGCTGACAAAATCTGCGTCGCGCGATGATCCGTTGGGTGTGAATGTTGTGGCGCCCCATTGGAGGAAGGCGTCGGAGATGTAGTCTCGTCCTCCGGGCATGCTGTCGACGGATGTCCCCTCGTGAGTTAGGTCAAGCCATGGGCTATGTAGTAGTAGAGCCCGAGGTAGTGGCAGTCCGCTCTCTGGGTGGGTAGTAAGATGGCGAAGTAGGAGGATAGCGAGATGCGCTCCAGCAGAGTCACCAGAAACTAGAATCCGGGACGGCGAAATATTCAGATCCTGAGTGAGATAGTTGTACGCAGTAATCGCATCTTGTAGCTGCGCCGGATGACTACTTTTAGGATTTGATGAGAGTCGATAGTCCACACACAAGGCGGCATCTGCTGGGAGCTCTTCGCAAAGCTGTTTCGGCCCTCGTTGCACAGTGGGGTCTCGAGGAGTCAGAAGCACATATGCACCTCCGTGAAAATGAAGAACGACCCAATTATTATTTGTTGCAGAAGATACAGTTGCCAGTTTCTTAAGGCTAGGAACCCAGAATCCACCGATAGTCGTAGGCTGGATTTGCGGATTGTCGAGAAGCCCGGCGTAGGTCTTTTTGGCATCGTTTGCCGGTTTCAAAGCCACGAAAAGATCTTTTTCTTTCCCTGGTGCTATAGGCTGCGGTGTTGTAATGCGGATTTTACTAAAATAAGTCAATAGATAATAGGAGATTTTGTTGGTCAGTGCTGTTTTGTACGGCCATGACGAGACTGGCCGCAGATAGGGGATTATGTAGAGAATAGCCCATGCTGGGACGCTGGCTGCACTACTGAGGATGTAATATAGTGTGTAAATCAGTTTGAATGGCTGGCGAGCTACCAGTGGTTTTGCTGGGTCCCAGTTATCAACCATTTTGCTGGTTGCTGGTTGATTTTTGTGATGAATGGGTATCAGCTGTCAAGTCAACCGGTTCAGAGAAAAGAGTTGAAAGAATAAAGTGAGGTAGGTCAGCTGGACATTGTGTTTGAACTGAGCTCTTTGACCATCAATCTATCATGCATCTTTGTGTCTGATTGATGGCCTAGGGGAAATACATGTCATGTAATTACATGTATTGTCTCGACGGTATTTTGTGGCACTTGTACGGTTACACAAGACATGTGCCAATTTCTTCAGGTATCAAAAGTTACAGGATGTTATGCAGTCTCATTTCTTTTGTTCTGAAAAAAAGGAATATACCGTTTGCCGTTTGTCTCTTTCTAGTCTGGAGATTGCAACTCAAGCATCTACCCTCAGAAGCCCTAAATCGAGCCCTAATCGTGTTGCCCTATAATCAAACTACCCAGTGGGCGGCAACAGCTAGTTCGACTGATGTCCAGTTGAGGCCGTTGTAGACTGCGACTAGAAAGTAAAATAAGTGATGGCTTTTGAACTGACTATATTGCATGGAAGTAGAAAAGATTGCATACCTAGGTTCTCCCGGGTTGCGTCGCTCAACTACTGGACTGGAAGACGTATATTCGCAAGAAGTCTGTCGGATAACCTTCCAGACTTATGCAAATGACAGTGGCAAGTCAGACTCGAAAAAGAAGACCTACAGACAATTTTTTACTAAGGCATCAGACAAAGCAGCTGCGACCGAAGTTGCGCTCAAGGGACTTGTCGCAAAGCTAGCTACGTAGTTTGCTAAATGTGCCGGTGACGGATATCGAGGTACGCAAGCCTTTGCACAGCTTCGGTATTGATTCACTTGTCTCACTCGAGATTCGATATTGGGTTTTGAAGGAGCTCAAGGCGGAGGTCAGTATTTTTGATATCATGCAAGCGAGTGGACTGGCGGAATTGGCGGGGGTGGTAGTAGAGAAGAGCGAGCTGAGGAAGTAGTTTGCCTAGATAGAAACAGTCTATGTAACTAAACAATAGAATCAATTGGGCTTACTTTGGGAAGCACGACGTTGCGCTCGGTTAGGGTTGGCTAGGGTTAGCCCTGAACCTACGTTTGTTAAAGATGCATCTCAAGTGATCTCCTGACTGCAAGTGCCTATCTCGGTATTCCCGTCTACTCAAAGAGTCGATGTCATCATACACTAGCTCGAATATTAGAAATTCTAGAACCGCGAAGGTCTAGAAGCTTACACGACTCAAGCAACTGAGTCATATCCAGGCATATGGCGAGTCGGAAGAAGCGGATCTTGGGTCGCAGAGATAAAGAACATCCATGCTCTTTTAGTCATGGTCGAGGCTGAGAAATCTAGCTCAAGCTCCAAATGACGTGTGTGGAACTAGTATTCTGACGAAGCGGTAGATGTTTATGATCAACTAGATTCAGCCCTAGAATTGCTTTTTCACGTAGTGCGTGCTACGTGATTATGATTATGGGCTCAGTCGGTAGGAAATCCTTGCTATTCGATGTTTATCATCTTGTCAAGCCCCCGTCGCTCCCATCAGCCGCGGCCGTTGCTAGGGCTGAAGTCAGAGAATTTGGAATATACCTGCATACGTAGTACGTAGTACAGGTCAGACACGTGTGCATTGTGTAAGAAGTCGGATATGGGCCGACGATTTGTTTTTATCAGACGCACATGTTAATCCCCCGATTGTACGGAGTATGGATGAAGGATCGCCAGCTGTTCGTCGATATGAAGCGCACGAAATCGGATACTAAAGTCTGACAGTGGACCAGCGTCAAGGGTCAAGTACGAACATGCAAGTCATCTTAGCATCGAATGACGAGACATATCATAATAGCCAGCAGACCAGGATTTGCTTGTTTGAAATTGTTTCACGATGAAAAAGCAACATGAAAAAGCAACAGATTGTTTCAGGATGGAGGCAGCGGAAATAATGAGCTCTTGTTCGGCAATGTTTGCAGTGTTTGTTTGTATGGCGAAAGTAAACAAGCGATCGCCCATGCGTTGGTTTGATTAAGGGCAAAACCAGCCAATCAGAGACCGTTGTCAGCGCTTTCTCCGGTTTAGTGGCTTTAGTGGCTTTGGTACGGTGGGCCAGCACGAGGCTTCCATCCAATCACGAAAGGCATCTCAATTAGGTCTAGTCCGATATGCGAACAATTCAGGGGATTTCTCTCTTCTTGGAGCTCTCTCATCATCTTCCCGTGACAGGACGACTCCTATTTCTCAACTCATAGCATCAGTTCTGTTCTAAAAAGGGCGTGTTGGTTCTCCAACCGGTTGGAAACCTGAAAAGCAGCCACGCGGACTATTATCATCATGATCGACATACTATCATCGCGAGCACTGCCCACTATTCTACCAATGAAGCAATAGGAGCTCAGATCGGGTTAGCAACGAGTCTTTGCGTTCTCTAGTTTGGCTGATCGATCTCTGTGATGGACCTCTGTCCACTTTGCCCGCATACTACTGCTAAGTTAGTAAGTATTGGGATCAGTATTAACTATACTCAGCAACTACTATAGATGCGTGACCACAAAATTGAAGATGGCACGCATCATCCAAGTCCACAATTGAATTGCCTCCTATTCTAACTGCTCTCGCACCGTAGTCGCACGGCCTGTAGTCAACGTACTAACGTAGCGTGCCAGAATTAATTTGGCCGTAATAAACTACGGGCTAGTGCTTTCCTAGGCAAAGTAGTTCCTGCCGTGGGTCTGTTCTCCGCCTCTAAACTCTCAGCCCGCACAGGGGAAGCAAAGGAAAGTGACAACCAAGTCGAACCAACACTCAAGAATATCTTCTCACCCCCACGAAAAACTTACGAAGCCCCGGAATACACCCGATACAAAACAAAACCACATGGTCATCTCACCGACTAGAAAACTTCCCCCGGTTCGTCTGAACCGTCTCGCGCAAGACAGAAATCTCCCGTGGACTATCCTCTGATCCCGCCATGGGACGGCAATCACTACGAAGTCCCTTTCCTATTGCTGTGCGAACTTCGAGCGTCAACGCAGAGACCACCATGTACGATGAAAGGAACTTGCCTAGGAAGGCGAGTCAGGGCACAATGAGAATGGCTTCGGAAAGAAACAGAATGGTATTGACCTTTCCGGCATACCCGCCGTGTTCTTGATAAAACTAACATCTTGTCTCTTGTGTAGGCTACCTTACAACAGTTGGATCCAGCGAATTCTTCCTTCAATCGAGAACTCCGTGTGCGAGCATCATCTCCGTTACTTGGCCGAACTTATCAATCGAATCAATCCTCTGCAAGACAATCCTTTCGTCCGCCTATGCCTATGGATAATTCGCAATTGCATAACCCGGGCTCGACGGCGGGCTTTGCACAGGACCTGAATTTCGACGAATTTGCATTTGATACCCGGTCCCAGCTTAGTTTGGCATTTGGAGTGGTGGATGATATGCGAGGAATTGGTTTTCCGCAATTGGACCAGAATTCGAAGAGTCCTAAGAATGCTAAAGCTGCTAAACCAGCTAAGCCAACAACGCCAAAAGGAGACCGACGAGCGGAAGACGCACCCAAAAAGAAACCAAGCAGACTCGACCTTTCTCTGCTGTTTCCTAAGCCAAAACCTGCGGCGGCTCCTTTGCTTTCTCCTCAGCGATATACGAATTCGCCGTCGCCGGTCACCTCGGAGTTCTCGGTAAAACCACAGCCGGCCAAACTCACAAAGCCACGGTCCAGGGGTAATGTCCGGGCATCGATCAAAGAAGCTCCTGCTCCTGCTCCTATCCCAGATGAGCCGCCATTTCCACGAAAACGAGTTTCCACACGCAAGCCTGCCGTTGACTGGTTTGATGTGCCTTTGGAGCAGATAATCCGCTTGGGAGAAACGCTTGAAGTTGAGGATGAGGAGGATACCAAGCAGCCCGATCGTGTGCTGGATTCAAAGCCAGTGAAGGAGGCGAAGCATTCCAAGCCAGTAGCACCAACACAAGCACCGGCGGTCACAAAACCAATTCAACCTCCAGTACAACCCGCCAAAACTTCTTCGGCTGTCGATTCCAGGAGGTCGTCACGGACTCCTTCTAGAGTATCAAACCATACATCACGGGGAAGCCGTGGAAGCGAAAATCATTATTATCGCCAGCCACTACCTCCCTCAAATTCCAATCGTCCTCGCGCCTCCCTTCAAACATGGCAGTCCGAAGGTGATTTACGCTCGGCCAATCAAAAGCCGGCTGGCCGCTTGTTAAAGAAGAAGAGCAGTAGCACCTTTCACACCAAGGACTTGACAAAAAACAGTGTCTTATCTTTGTCATCATCCGAAGATGAAGGCACTGATGCGGATGAGGACTATGGTGAGCAGCTCCTGAGAAAAGCAGCACCATCTCGAGGACCTCGGGACAGTTTCGCCACAAACGACTACGTTGAGCCAGAGATATGCCATGCCGAGGCAGTAGTTGCTACCAAAGGTTATCAATTAACTCGTCTAGGCCGGGCCAATTCCAACGTGTCTAGTGTTAGCTCCGACTCGCGCAGCACACAACGACGTCCTATTCCTTCACGGGCTGATTCGCTATCCTCTATGAGCAGATCATCCGTTTCCACGAAGATGTATGGGTCGTCTGCTCATTTTGATGTTCCCTTGATTGAAGAACCAGAGGAGCAGGCGGAAGAGGTCAGCCACACTCGACGACCCCGGCTGTCGTCGCAATCGTACAGTGATCTCCACTCCGCGAAGAGAAGAAGCCGCATCATCGCTGTTACCCGGCAGGAGGAGTCGTTGCTAGAGGCGATGAGGTTACGGAATGGTCGAATCACCCCAAGCATATTCAAGGACATTGAGCCTGGTGCTGAGAGAGCGGCTGACAACGGGGATTCGGAGTCAGTTTCTGCAGCCGTTAGCTCTCCCGAGCCCGCCCAGACTCAATTTGATACTTCATTCCTCCGGTTGAGTGCAGCTATGAAAATCCCGCCAATTACTGCACCGAATCTCGCCGAAAGCGAATCATTGATTGACAAAGACTCATACTTGTCATATCGTCCTGCGTCTGAGACCGATCAGAAGAACGACCATAACAACACATTCACGGCATCGCCTCGATTGAGTCTCGCATACTCCGAAACACCCTCGTCATCATCGACCATGGGACATGCATCTCCCGTCACGCCCACTCTTCTTCCCATTCACCGATTCTCTCATCAGTTGGCGGCTCCTCCGCCATCCCACGCACTGCCCCCACTTCCAGACGAAGTCGCGACACGACGACATTCTCGTCGCAGGACTGATAGCAGCGATGCCATAGTCTTGGAAGAAGGCGAGACTGAAAAGTTATCGAGTCCGCCTGTCTATCCCTTGTGGGCTGTGAAGTGGGGTCGAGACCCTGACGAGGTTGCTATTGCACATTAGTCGTTCACTCTTTTCCATTATCATTTCAAATTCATTTATAATCATATCTACCTTCGCTCTCGAAGGTAAGTACATACTACTCACTTTTTCTTTGTCATTTGTCCAGATAGAGGGGGATGGTAATGGATTGGTTGGTTGCATTGGGAATAAACACTGTCTTTTCTTTCAGTCTCTTCGAAGCGGGTCGTCTTTATATATGTTTGTGTTGGTGTTTGTATAATATCTGTTGCATTATATCCCTTACTTGCCTGCACGTATTAATATGAATTGAAAATTTACTACCAGTCCACACCCACTTGTAAGGAGTTACACAGCCCAGGACGCATTCCTGTCATACAGATATGACGTCGTCTGTCCCAGGCAGATAAGTACTATCAATTGTCATTGTCATCTAGACAGCCATGTCATTGATATTTCTCCAACCTTGGAAGTCCGAAGAAACGAGCATCCAGAGTAATAAGTATAGGCAATACAGCGCCATGATTGGCCGGAACCCTAAACCCAACCAGGGGCCTCGGCCCTCTTACCCCAGACATCTGACAAACTAACCAGAAGCACTAAGCCGTTTCAGTATGTAGCGTGTGTGTATCAGGGGTTGTTCTTCTGATGTCTCCTATTTTCGCAAAATTTGCATGTTGCCAAACTCTACACAGAGAAAAAGGTTACTTGTTCTCTTGTTTTCTTGGAAACAGAGTTGGTTGTTAACTAGGGTTTTCGTTTCTTTTTCCTGTCAAGCGGCAAGAGAGCCCGGCTGGTTTTGTTGTTCGGCGATCTGCGACTCATCTCCGTTTGGGTGCCAAGATTGGAAGACGTCACTTCTCTCTTCTTCTCTTCGCCCTTCGCCCTTTGACCGCACTGTGACAACAGGACATAGCATCATTACAAACGACTCTCTCGGTCGCTGCGTTATTTCGTAAGTTTGCCTGGGACATATTCGAGAACGACACACGCTGCGATAGGTACTGGGTTTCCGTTCCGAAAGGTTGATCTGTGTGGGATCAACACCCGAGACAAAAACACACGAGACAAAACAGAGGGAAGTGACAAGATGGGGGTAAAACAGACGGCGACAAAGTCGAGGTCGACTTATGTCCGGAATTTATCGTTACTGCTGGTAAGACTGCCCGCATTCTGTGAGTAGAGGTTGTAGTGGGCTGATCATTCGGTGTTTAGTTGACGGTACAATATGCTTCGACTGTCGTGGTAAGTCCTTCCCAAAGACGACGGCTTGAGTCTATGCTAATATCTTTGAACAGTTGATCCATTACTCCAGGGTAATGCCCACCGTTGCCGGAAAACGCTACGTAACCTCCACCGCCGTCTTCCTGACCGAAGCCATCAAACTCGCCATCTCCTTAACCATGGCGCTTTACGAAATCTCGAAACGGGCCCCGCCTTCGATGCCCGCTACATCCCTTTTCTCGAATCTATCAAACACAATCTTTGCAGGTGATAGCTGGAAGCTGGCTCTTCCAGCCTGCCTATATACACTCTCAAACTCGCTGCAGTACGTGGCGTTGTCGAATCTGGATCCGGCTACGTATCAGATTACGTATCAGGTTAAGCTGCTGTTTGCGGCTGTCTTTGGGCTGGTGGTGTTACGGCGGTATATCCCCGCGCGGAATTGGGGATTGTTGCTGTTTTTGGCGGCGGGTGTGGTGCTGCTGCATGCGCCGGGTCATGAGTCGGATCGTTTGGTGGCTAGAGATGAAATCGTGCATTTTCCGAGATCGTTGGAGGAATGGAAGCAGAAGAAGGGGTATTCGCCGATGAAGATTGTGAAAAGGTCGGCGAGCTACGAAGGGATTGAGGAGGATATGTTGCTGGAGCATCCTACTCTTGATGGGCGGCTAGGTCTGATTGCGACTCTGTGCGCATGTGTTGCGTCGGCGTTGGCTGCGGTTAGTTTTGAGAAGGTTATTCGCGATAGTGCGGCAAAGACGTCGTTGTGGGTGCGCAATGTGCAGTTGGCGCTTCAGTCGGTGGTGCCTGCGTTCTTTGTCGGTGTGATTTTCCTCGATGGAGAGGTTATTGCGAAGCAAGGCTTTTTTGCCGGTTATAGTTGGATTGTTTGGGTGATTATTTTCATTCAGGCTATTGGGGGTATTGGGGCGGGATATGCCATTGCGTACGCAGACAAGACTGCAAAGACGACGGCGACAGGATTCAGTCTTGTCGTGGGAATTTTGTCGAGTTTGTCTGTGTTTGATTTAGATTTGTCGGCCAACGTAAGTTTCACCATCCCTCTGTTGAGATCATAACGCTAATGATTCCAAGTTCTCCATCGGCGCCGTCATAGTCCTAATCGCAACATTCCTATACGGTTCTACACCATCGACATCGCCCCGAATGCGACCACCTCCAATCCGAATAGAGAGCTTTGACGAGGATAACAGACCTGGTGTCTCTCCTCCCAACGACTTCTCCATCAAACTCCCTACTACACCATTATTATCTGCGGGACTCTCGACGTCCCGACCTGCATCTCCGAGCCATTCGCGAGTAAAGTCGAACCAGAGCGGTTCGGGATATTTCCTTGAACCTGATGAATAGATACAAAAAGGATTGAATCGATTGATGATTGAATGTATGGAAAAGAAAGGATATCATAGCATTTTTGCCGATTTGCTTTTTGCTTGAGCTTTATATAGATGGATGTTACTGAAGCGGGAATGATTTGTTTGCTTGTACAATTATTTTGAATGCATTTGAGAGTCGAATCTCTTTTTTGACCTTTGCTTTTGGTCTCGGATTGACAGTGACAACAGGAGGAAGGTGTGTAGCCGGGTAGGCGCCTTCCTCATGGGGAGTAGGGGGTGGGCTCCTTCCTCCGTGGTGGTTGCACTTCACTCGGACCTCTTCCCCAACTTCTCATTTTCTTCATCTTCTTTTCGTTCTTCTCTTGAGATCTTGACGACACTCCATGAAATAGCATACTCGTTGCTGATGTGAGAAGTCGCTGTCAACATGCCTTTCGGTCCCCAAAACCCCTTCCTCTCAATGGAGGATGATGACATCCCGCTCGACACATTCGGTATGGATGCATTGTTCTTTCCTGACAAGTGCTGTGGTCTAATTGCGTACGCAGATCGTGAGCTATTAGCTCAGCTTGGAGAGCAGGATCTTCGACCAGCAGCCACGGAGAGAGGAGGTCTGCTGCGTCGATTTACAGAGGATTGTGAGACTTCTCAGTCTATCTTCTCTTCACTATTGCTAATATTGCAGCTGTGTCTCCTGAATCTCCAGCCATAGGGCAGTACTCAAGCTCACCGGATACATCATTCCAATCAAGCCCGTTGCTACGGTATTTCAGACCTAGTCAGCCTCGAATCACTTCAACGCCGGGGTTCTCGGAGTATCAGTATATGCCCGCTCAACTCAGCGACAGATCAGAGCATACGGAAGACAGTTCTTCAAGTAGAAAAGGGCCATCAACATCGCCTTCATTACCTCGTCAAATCTCATTCAGCCATGCGCCTCCGGTAGTCCAAGGTATCCATCTCATTGAAACCAAGACACTGCCAGATCGTTTCCGTGCACTGTTTCCTTATCCACTTTTCAACGCGGTGCAGTCCAAGTGCTTCCCCCATGTCTACGAAAATGACTACAATGTCGTCGTATCTGCTCCGACAGGAAGCGGCAAGACTGTTATTATGGAACTAGCCATCTGCCGTTTGGTGAACAATCTGAAAGATGGTCTCTTCAAGCTTGTGTATCAAGCTCCGACAAGAGCCTTGTGTTCTGAGAGGTTTCGTGATTGGTCCAAGAAGTTCACTTCGTTGGGACTACAGTGTGCCGAGTTGACGGGTGATACTGATTATGCTCAGTCGAGACTGGTGCAGACTGCCAGTATTATCATCACCACTCCGGAGAAATGGGATAGCATGACAAGAAGGTGGAGAGATCATTCAAAGTTGATGCAACTAGTCAGACTCTTTCTGATTGATGAAGTGCATGTCCTCAATGAAACTCGTGGAGCTGCCCTTGAGGCCGTGGTATCTCGAATGAAGTCCGTCGGTTCGAATGTCCGTTTCATTGCTCTGAGTGCCACGATACCAAACTCGGAGGACATTGCGACGTGGTTGGGCAAGAATGATACGTTGCAACATCTACCTGCTCACAAGGAACATTTTGGCGAGGAATTTCGTCCGACGAAGCTTCAGAAGTTCGTTTATGGATATCCGTGTACTGGGAATGACTTTGCGTTTGACAGGTTACTGGGTTCAAAGCTTCCTGAGATCATCTCCAAGCATTCGAACAAGAAACCAATGATGATTTTCTGCTGTACGAGAAACTCTGCCATCTCTACTGCAAAGGAGCTAGCCAAGCTGTGGTCAAACACTATTCCTCAAAGACGACTCTGGGCTGGGCCAGTGAGAATGCCTGTTGTCAAGAATACTGATTTGAAATGTATGTCTCACAATCCCTCGGCTAGTCTTTACTAACATCCATAGCACTCGTCGCCTCTGGTGTCGCCTTCCATCACGCCGGCTTAGATAGCGATGACCGTCATGCTGTTGAAAAAGCATTTCTTGAAGGCAAACTGAGTATCATCTGCTGTACATCCACACTTGCGGTTGGTGTCAATCTCCCTTGCTATTTGGTCATCATAAAAAATACCGTCTGCTGGCAGGAAGGTGGTTGCAAAGAGTACACCGACTTGGAGATGATGCAGATGCTGGGCCGTGCCGGTCGTCCTCAGTTTGACGACACTGCAGTAGCTGTCATACTGACGAAGAAAGAACGAGTTCCGATCTATGAACAATTGGTGTCGGGCACGATGCAATTAGAGAGTTGTCTTCACCTGAACCTCATTGATCATTTAAACGCAGAGATCTCCTTGGGCACGGTATCGGACATTCAAAGCGCTGTCAAGTGGCTTGCCGGGACCTTTCTATTCGTGAGGCTCAGGAGAAACCCTACTCGGTACAAGTTGAAGGAAAATGCAGACCGCAGAGATGAAGATGAGATGCTGCAACAGATATGTGACAAAGACATCAAACTGCTCCAAGAGACTGAGCTTGTCGTCAAGCAAGGTCCTTTTAAGGCTACGCCGTACGGTGAAGCCATGGCCAAGTACTATGTCAAGTTTGAGACCATGAAAATCATACTAGCACTGCCTCCAAGAGCGAAGATTTCAGAGATTGTAAGTCTCTCGTGTTTCATTTTTGGCGCCTCGCTAATATGAGGTAGTTATCTGCCATATCTCAAGCAGAGGAATTCCACGAGTTGCGTCTCAAAGCAGCGGAGCGCCCTTTTTATAGGGAACTCAACCGTGCTCATGGAATCAGATTCCCGATCAAAGTAGAATTGGTTCAGAATGCGCACAAGATCTCTCTTCTCGTACAATCCGAACTAGGTGCTGTGGACTTTCCTTCTGCTGAGCAGTTCCAGAAACACAAGCTGCAAGTGCTACAGGATAAAGCAATCGTTTTCAACCACATAAACCGCCTCATACGCTGTATCATCGATTGTCAGATACACAACGAGGATGGCGTTGCCGTGAGAAATTGTCTCGAACTCGCGCGGAGCTTTGCTAGTCGCGTCTGGGAGAATTCGCCCCTTCAGATGAAACAGATTGACCAGATTGGTGTCGTCGCTGTTAGGAAATTAGCTGGTGCTGGCATTACCAGTATTCAAGAACTGGAAGAGACAGAAGCGCACAAGATTGACATGATCTTGAGCAAGAATCCTCCGTTCGGTATGAAACTTCTTGCAAGGCTTGCTGAGTTTCCGAAACTACGTGTGACTATGAAGATGTTAGGCAAAGTGAGTGATGCATTGATGCATTGCAATGGCTTTGAGGGCGCTTGTTGACTGTTCTAGGCGAGCAAGCACGGTGGATCGGTCAGAGTCAATTTCAAGGCCGACATAGGTTTTTTGAACGAGAAGACTCCAACAACTTTCCACAAGCGTCCAGTATATGTCTGCTTCCTAGCGGAGCTTTCTGACGGTCGACTTTTAGACTTTCGACGCTTGAGGTGAGGATCTATTCGTCGTATCAAGCAGGCTCTGCAAAACACTAACATTTCATTTAGTGCTCAAAAACTTCAGAATGATCACGAAATTTTGCTAAGCGCGGAGATCAAAAGCCCGTTACAGCATATTACATGTTATGTGATGTGTGATGAAATCGGTAAGGAGGATGACTATGAGTTTGGCCACTGGCACTAACCAGTCAAACAGGCGGAACGTGTCAATACGCAGAATTGAAGCCCGATGTGCCAGATTACTTTTTCTCTGGCGATACCTCGGATATGAACAAGCCATTCTCCATGAACACGTCCAGACGCAGAAATGGTGACGGCTCAAGACAGAAGGCTATTCAGAATGAGGCATTTGAGGATGATGATATTCCGGATGATGCTTTCTTGGAAGCTGGTAGGTGGCGTCATCTTTTAAATCTTTGGTTGATATTGACTAACAACGCCCAAGCTCATGGTTTCGATAGTCATCAGCCCCAGCAGCGAGGCTCAGTTGACACCGCTTCAAGCAAAGGCCGAAAGAACGAAAGGCGTACGAGTGACCTTCGCGAGGATACAGATGAAGTTCAACCAGTAATGCTTGAAAACGGCAAATACAACTGCAACCACAAGTGCAAAGATAAATCAACGTCCGTCCCCTGACCTACTTATAGCAGTACGAAAGACTAACGAGGTCTTTAGGTGCAAACACTTTTGCTGCCGCGAAGGACTCGACAAGCCCCCAAAGATGCACAAGAATGCTCGACAGAATGAACGAACAAAGAGCAATGTCCAGCATCCACTATTCAGCAATGGTAGTCAAAAGACGGCCAACAAAGTTTCACAAGGCCAGGGGTTCTCCTTTGATACAGTCGACTATTTAGATCTTACACAGACCAGCAATGAGGAGCAGCAAAAGAAGCATTCAGTCCCGGATTCGAAAGCAGCGCGAATGGCTAATTTGGACTTTGCGTCATCCCAAGCAACATTGCCCAAGGCTACTGTCAGGAAAATAGCTGGGAATAGGAAGCGATCCAACACTCGCCGGCGACGTTCGTCGAGTGAGTACGATGATAGTAGCTTAGAGGAATTCTTCTCTCCAACCCGACCTGAGCCAAATACTGTGACTGGAACCGACTCGCCCACAGTTGGTACGGGTCTCGATTTGAATGATCACTTTGATCAGATCATGAGTCCCAGCAACGAAGAGCCGTCGAACAATATTCAGAGTGCTTTTGCAAGTCCCGTCACGAAGAAGTTTGGACAGCGAGATACATTCTCACAGATTGAAGCCAAGTTGTCTTCATTTGAAAAGGAAAATGCGCAAACTCAAGCATCGTATGACAAGAGGCTTGAATTTGATCCGGAAACGACCTTGACGAAGAGAAAAGTCGAGCCATTGAGTGATGCCACGAATATTGGCAACGCTTACAAGCGCCCTAAGATTGATATGCGACCTTCGCCCGTTAGTGATGCAAATGCAAGTCATGATCCATTCAATGAACTACAAAATCAATCGGTGTACCAGCCTGAATCTCAGAATGAGAACATTGATGAGCTGTTGTTACAAGAATTTGGCGATATAGTCAATTTCTCCGGCATTTAACATCTTTTTCTGCGTTGCGATCATATATCAGTTGACGGTAAAGGTGTGATATCTGTTGACGAAATTGTGGTAAAATCCCAGTATCAGTATTGATATCATATGGATGCAACCAATTTGCAATGAGGACGTGAAGGGTATCTGGTGGGTATCTATTAGTGTTATCTAACTATTATACAGCGCTATATACATACATCAAAAACATATATTCACAATTATGCGACTCCATCAGCAGAACTATACATATAGTCTGTTTTAGACGGACTTGTTTTGCGTCATGGGCGTACTCCCCTGAAGACTCCCATCAAACCCCGTCGCCTGCATGATCGACCACCTCAACGCATCAATATTCAAATGACTCTTCTTCAAATTCCTCGCCACATCCTTCATAGCACTAACACAAATAATCTCCCCCAACGGCGGCGGGCCCTTTGTCGCTTTTAGTCGTGCCGCAAACTCATACCGCGCATCATTTATGTCGGCCGGTATCTGATCAATCGCCCGTAACGTATCAAGGTCAGTTTGTAACTTTTCCAGTTTTGCGTTTCGTACTGTTCGGTTCGTGTGCCATTGTTTTAGGTCTTGGACTCTGTCGCATAGTAATCTGTCAACTTTTGAGACGACGAGTTGGTGCGGGATTGCGTATTGCCGGAGCAAGGTGAGGATTTGTTGGTCGCCGAGTTTTATGCCGTGGTGGAGGTCGATGAGGATGAATGTCCTTCGCAATCTATATCCTTCTTAGCCTACTCCCAGTTATAAGAATGGGAAAGGGGAGGGGAAGGGGAAGGGGGCGTACTGTTTGCGCCTCTGCAAATATTTCATAATCTCCTCCCCCTGCTCAAGTTTACTCCCCGTCCCGTAACCCGGCATATCCAACAATACAATCTTTGACTCTCCACCTTTCGTACCCCCAATCCCGTATGCGTTCATCTCCGTGGTTTTCCCGCGTTTGTCGCCAGAACGGCATATCTCATGATCCACAAGCGCGTTTATGAGTGAACTTTTCCCCACATTCGTTTTGCCGAGAAAGGCAACTTCGGGTTCTTTGCTGTCGTAGGGGATTGTGCGGAATTGAGCGGCGGAGTAGAGTTTCACGGGGGAGTGCCGGGTGTGCGCGAAGAAGCGGGAGGCGGATTTGAGTTGGGTGGGATTGGGGGGTTGGGTGTCCCAGTAGGCTGCTAGGTCGGTGGGGAGGAGGTCGTCGAAGGATGTGCGGTGCGGTGTTGAGGGGGTGGGTTTTGAGGTTGCGTTAGTGTGTTGGGAGAGGGTTGGTGAGAGGGTTTGGAGATAGCATCGTTGTTGGTGGTGTTGTTGGGAGAGGAGAGTTTGGCAGAGTTTGTATGGTGAGGGTGGATGAGGTTTCCACATTTTCAGCGCTTCGAATGTTTATAGGGAGAAGATTCTGGTTCAATTATTCATGATTCGTCGTAATTGAAGATGTCAGTTTATTCTTGAAGCTTCATGAAAGTGATGCAGATAAATCATGAGAGCTTGTCGGAGAACTTTGCGACCTCCGGCGCTAAGCCTAAATCGGACGGAGCTAGGTTGTTCCCCGCGACATCATCATCATCACCAACAACATCGACACCATCAGAAGTCTCACACCTAGATCTGCGCCGTGAATACTTCGGGCACCTCTATATCTTTTTCTTTTTTACTGCCTACTGCCGACAATGATCAACGCCGTGCTCGTGTTCAACAACACAGGTCAGCCTCGACTGACCAAGTTCTACACCCAACTTGTACGTTCCTCGAACATTCCTATGAAACCAACCCCTAACTCTATATCTAGGACACTCAAATCCAACAAAAACTCATAAAACAAATCTACGACCTCGTCTCCCAACGCCCCGCCTCAGCATGCAACTTCCTCCCCCTCCCACCCTTACTATCTCAAGGCGCAAGCTCCAAAGCCGCCAGCGGACCCTCCGACGCACCTACACAAATCACATATCGCACCTACGCAACCCTTTCCTTTATTATGATCTCAACATCCACGGAATCACCGCTAGCCTTAATCGACCTAATCCAAGTCTTCGTCGAAGCGCTCGACAGATTGTTCCAGAATGTGTGCGAGTTGGATCTCATATTCGGGTATGAGACTATGCATGCGACGCTGAGTGAGATGATTATTGGCGGCGTGGTGGTTGAGACGAGTACCGATAAGATTGTGGCGGGCGTGAAGGCGCAGGAGGGTTCGAGGGGGAAGAGGATGGCTGTTGATGCGGCGAGTTCGGTTGGGCAGCTGAGTATACCTGGGTTTGGGCCGTGGCGGTAGCCTTCTTAGAGTAGGGGGTAAATATTGGGTTTGCATTTATGGAGTTTTGATATGTATTTAGCGTTATTATTTGACTTGACATTCTATGATCAGAATGATACTTGAGACTGCTTATCGTCTTATCGGATTATCTGTGATAAGGATAGTTGATAAGGGCTAGCCCTTTCCTCGCAAACGAAACCGGAATAGCGTATCCATCCACACAAGCAGTTTTCATTGGCTCGGTGGAGAAGTAGCGGCCCCACTTCGCTTATTTGTTCGCGCACGATATCTTCTCACCTTCAAGTCTGCTTCTCCTTCTGACTTCTCTTCTTCCTCTCTTCGTCCCCTCGTTCAGTCAACACAGTGCACATTCAGCACCTCGACCATCGCCAATCGACAACATGGTAAGCTAGACACTACAATGACTCTTTGAGAGTCTTCTCCTGAGCTCTATGAGAGTTATACGACTTCTCGTCGACTTTCTTTTTGGGTTCGCTTTTTTCCAAAGCAACTCATGTGGCCGAAGATAGAATTCTTCCGAAGCAATTCCGCCTTGTCTTCTGTAGTTGACTGATCAATGTCCCTGAAAAGAGATATATCCATCTCTACAGGAGACTGGTGATGATTTGGCTTGAGCCATGATTGTCGTCTGTGGTGTGTCCGGCAGAAATGTCTGGCCATCACTGCGATTTTCGTGTTCTCTCTAGAGTTCAAAGAAGACAGCGTGTTGAACACGATTTGCTGATTCTTCTTTTCTCAATGATAGCCTCCTAAGGGAAAGAAAGTTGCTGCCGCCCCCTTCCCCCAGGGTAAGGCTGGTGCCAAGAAGACCAAGGTTAGTAGCCATTCCTTGAAATGCAATTATAAGGCTCGTGCTGACAACCGTAGAACCCCCTCTTCGAGTCTCGCAGCCGCAACTTCGGTATCGGCCAGGATGTCCAGCCCAAGCGCAACCTCTCCCGCTTCGTCAAGTGGCCCGAATACGTCCGTCTTCAGCGTCAGAAGAAGATCTTGAACATGCGTCTCAAGGTCCCCCCTGCGATCGCCCAGTTCTCCAACACCCTCGACCGCAACACCGCCGCTCAGACCTTCAAGCTCCTCAACAAGTACCGCCCCGAGTCCAAGGCTGAGAAGAAGGAGCGTCTCCACAAGGAGGCCACCGCCGTCGCCGAGGGCAAGAAGAAGGAAGATGTCTCCAAGAAGCCCTACGCCGTCAAGTACGGTCTCAACCACGTTGTTGGTCTCGTTGAGAACAAGAAGGCCTCTCTCGTCTTGATTGCTCACGACGTCGACCCCATTGAGTTGGTTGTCTTCCTCCCCGCTCTCTGCCGCAAGATGGGTGTTCCTTACGCCATCATCAAGGGCAAGGCTCGTCTCGGAACAGTCGTCCACAAGAAGGTTAGTCCTTTTCCTTCTGTTTCTATCTATTCCTAATCTAACTGATGTAGACCGCCGCCGTCGTCGCTTTGACCGAGGTCCGCTCCGAGGACAACTCCGAGTTCTCCAAGCTCGTCTCCGCCATCAAGGAGGGTTACTCTGACAAGTACGAGGAGAACCGTCGTCACTGGGGTGGTGGTATCATGGGTGCCAAGGCCAACGATCGCCAGGAGAAGAAGCGCAAGGCCATTGAGTCTGCCATCAAGATCTAAGCTTGCCAGCACTATCCAACTGAACGAAAAGTGTTATGACCTGTGATTCGTCATGTCTAATCATGGGCTATAAAAGTTCTCAAAATTCAATGAAGAGATGACTACCTTCAAATGTTCTTTCTATATTTCTATTTTTTCCTTGCAGATACCCCCTTTTGACTACCATGTTCGTCATCAATGCCAAAATAATGTTTTGGACTGAAAGGTCTCGCTTCGGTAGTGCGCTTAGGAGTGTCGGTATAAATCATAGATGTATTGAAAGAATTCCTCGTATATATCAAAGTAAATTGCTCCAGGGCTATGTCATCATTGATCCAGTGCGGCAGTATGCACTGTCAAATGTCAACGCTAGTTTAGCTGCTGCTCACGACCAACAATCCAACATTTCTCAAACTACAAGATAAGCACGCTATTAATCCATACCCGTTAATCACAATGAGTCATTTTGAATGATCAATGTTCATTGGAAGATGCTACTCGGTGTACTAGCATGTATCCAACACATTGAATTGCAATGTTGGATTCTATCTTTAATATACAGTCTGAAAAAAACGTATATAAGGCGCGCATTCGCCATGTCCAAATCCAACTCAGTTCAACGAGTTAGCGAAACTTAGCCCTAAGTATCAATTCGACTCCAAAAACGTCACAATGGCAGACCCCCGAGTCCTCAACATGGATTCATTCACATCCACAACCCACTCAAGCATACCTCCCACCCTCTCCCCATCCTTGAACCGCCTCAAACGCCCCTTCACAATCTGTGTAATCGGTGCTTCCGGCGCAATTGGCGCTGGAGTCGCCAGATCCTACGCGCTGGCTGGATGCAGCGATCTCATTCTCGCGGGCAGGAACATCGATGCTCTGAAGGCTGTCTCGAACGATATCCTCTCTGAGAGTGATACCAAGAAGAATAAGGATGAAGAGGAGAGGATAAATATACACATCCAACGCTGTGACATCGCCTCCGCCAACTCCGTCCGCAACCTCTCGGAATATATATCCTCCTCCTTCCCCGCGCTGGACACTCTCGTGCTGGTAAGCGGGATATCAGGACCTGTCGAACTCCGTATCACAGATGGCTCACCATCGGACGGCCACTGGGCGGATGTATTCAACACCAACGCCCTCGGCACATATCACGTCGCGCACTACTTCATCCCTCTCCTACTCAAGTCGGAAACGAAGGCGTTTCTGGTGGTGGGCTCAATAGCGGCGTGTATCACAAAAGGGTCGATAGCGAATACGAAGTATTGCGTAAGTAAACTTGCGCAGGCGAGGATTGTGGAGTGTGTTGCGGAACAGTTTGGGGGGGAAGGGTTGTTGGCGATGAGTGTGCATCCGGGGGCTGTGGGGAGTGAGAATGCGCTTAAGACTGCTCCTAAAGAATTTATAAAATGTATTTGATCCATCCCCCGGAAAGAGAGATCTGTGAGTATGAGTGAGTCGGTGCTGATTGTTGTGGCAGATTTAACGGATGACCCTGACTTATGCGGCGCGTTTTGCGTCTGGTTGAGTCGGGATTCAACACGGATTAAGTGGTTGAATGGGAGGTTGGTGAGCGCTACGTGGGATCCGGAGGAGTTGCTGGCGAAGAGAGAAGATGTTGTTAAAGGGGATTTGCTCAAGTTTGAGGCTAGGACGACGCTGGATCTGTAGATGTCTGGCTCAGGGCAAAGTACCTAGGTATGATACAAGTCTGATAGAGTGTATAGACAGTTGGCCAACTCCCATAGCGTGACCAGAGAATTCAATTAAATAAGATATAGAACCTCGAGAAAACCTATGTAACAGCCATTGACCTATCTAGTACAACCCCCTGACCATTTGAGCATAAGAAAGAAGAAGTAAATCACACCCTTATGCTTAAAAAATCCCCACATGTGTGCATTTAGTAAAACAATTGCTAAGAAAGAGAAAAGAGATAGAAAGGAAAGAAAGTTCAGTCGTAGAAGTCATGGCATGGGGTATCTTTTGTCCTCCTTCCGGGCAATTTGTTAATGTTCAGGACCTGATGGATATTATAGCTATGCTTATGAATGAGTCGATGGTGGAGGGCGGGAGAGACCTTGTCGAGCCTGTCATTCAATTGTTAGTCGAGATGCCGGTTCATGTCAAGGGTGTCAAGGGGACATGAGGGATCGGGGGCGTACCTTCATCTGCTCAATCCTGGCTTTCAATTGACTGGTCACCTCCGCCGCTCGTTTCCAATTCTCGGCTGGCTCGGCTGATCGACTAGTTATCGAAGGCTGGTCGTCACCGCTATGGGTACTACCGGCAGATGCATATCGAGCCGTCGATCTAACAGGGCTACCTCTGCTCGACAAACTCTGTCCCACGGGCGGGCTGAACTTCCTCCGTCCAAATGTCGAGTCTAGGTTTGTTTCGGCGGTGGGCGAGCCGAAGCCGTTGTTCTCCTTGTCTTCACTCGGACTAGAAACATAGCTTCGAGGTCGACCGGCGTCCAATCTCGAGCCCATGTAGCCCGCACGAGAGCCGTTGCTGCTATAAGTACCTATTTCCGGTGACAATGGGCCGTTGTCCGAGACACCAGTGTTGAGTCCATTTGCTAACACTGGTGGGCTCATCGTGGATGCACGAACAGCTCGGGCTAATTCACGCTTGAGTCGTTCGATTTCGCGTAGTTGCTTCTGGACGGTTTGTTCTGCGGTCTCTGCATCACTACGTGCACGAACCAATTGTGTTTCTTTGGCTTTGATGCTCAGCACGTCCCGGGTATGGTCTTCGATGAGTTGTGCATTTTGATTCTGAAGCTCAGTCACTTGGGAGGAAAGCCTAGTCTTTTCGGTCCTAAGATCTTCGTTGAGTTTCCAGAGGCGCTCTTTCTCGATACGAAGCTCCTCTAGTTCAGCACGCTCAGCAGCCGCAAGACCAGACAAGACAGGTGCAGCAGCGGGTGCTACCTCTGCAGGCGCCGCAGTTTTGCTAATCGGTCGTCCAGTAAGGCCTCGTCCCAAGCCGAACTTTGGTTGTGGGGGTGGTGCGGGTGCTGGTTCTTCTATTGGCGGTGACGATACACGTCGTTGAGGGGATCCAGCTGCGGCTCCACCAACACCAGGGATGCGTCGTTGCATTTTCAACCCACCGCCAGGAGTAGCCAACCCCGACTTAGGCGCGCCTGGGCGTGCAAGACCTGGTCTAGCGACAGCTTTAGGCTTAGGAGGCGGAGATGCCTCTTCAATTGGTGGCGGCGGCGCGGCAGCAGGAGCAGCCTTTTTCAATCCGAGAGCAGGTTTCTTCGCGCCTGGTGCAGCCTTCTTCGCAGCCGGGGCGGCGGGTTTGGGAGGTGCCACGATAGGCTTGGGACGGTCCTTAGCTTTGACTTCGGCTGTTTCGAAGTATTCCTTTATCTTGGTTTTCCTGATTTCGTCGAGTCCGTCAAGATAAGGATTCATAGCTCGTTCACCCATTATTTTCATCAAAGTTCCCAGGATTTCAGCAGCGCCAGATCGTACGACTTCGCTCGATTCGGTAAGTAATTTGATGGCGGCTTCAGCTATCGACTTGACTTCGGGTTTTTGGGGCACATCGCGGGTCGTTCGAAGACATCTAGTCAAGAATTTGACCGTCTCTTGTTTGACTTGAGGGTTTTTGTGTTTCAAGAACTCAAAGATATCCTCTAGACAATCCGAAAGACCAGTAGAACTGAACACGGCGTCCAACGCCTGGCCGAGCGCATCAGCAACAGATTGCTTCTTCTCCTTTAGACGTTCCATAATGGGTGCCATGATTATCGAACGGTATTTCGCGAATCCAAAGCGCAGACCCTTGGCGAGTAAGTCGACACAGTTGGCGGCGACTGTAACTACCGCAATATTTGCATCCTTCATGCACTTTGCAAGTGCCCTGACAATCTCGTCGAATGGCCCTTCCTGGATTCGAGGAACGTTGAGCGCCGTGTAGAGTTCGTCCAAAGATTCTTTCCTATCCTTCCACTTGGTCGAGCTTAGTTGTTCGTGTAGGTTCTTCGGTACCTTTGGCATCACATCCACCGGTTCTGCAAGATCAAGGGGTTCCATTTCAGCTTCATCCTCGCCGTAGTCGTCCCCAGCGTCTCCACCGGCATCGTCTTCACCAGGCGCGGGGGCAGAAGCCATCGCATCCTGCTGCGCTCTAGTCAATCGCTCTTGCTTCGGTGGAGCCTCTTCTTTGACTTTCTCGAACAGTTTATCCAAATCTTGTTGTTGCACTGGTTTCAACTCGGCCCAGAAAACCGGCTTCATCGCTTCCTTGAGCCATCGGTACAGCTCCACGGTAAGATTCTGTGCTTCGGTACGGACGTTCTTGTCGGCATGGCCGAAAACTTTGGGTAATATTTTGAGAACGGGTTTGGGATCGACAATCTTGCATCCATAGTTGTGATATATGGCTGTAATTGCAGCCAGTCCCGCGGCAATGGATTTGGGTTGTTTGGCGGATAAAATAGGAATCAAGTCTTCGATGACAGGGGCGGATGCGTCGAGTTCTATAAGTAAGAGTAGCGCTTCAAGTGCGTTTGCTTTGGCGGCTGGACGCGCCGACGGAAGACCTTTTTCGGCAATGGCGGAGACGGTTACACCTCGCGTTCTAAATCAATGTAAGCAGTTATTCCCCATATCAATTGCCACAGAAAATACCTGGTACAAGCTTGAACACCTCCATATTTCAAAAACGCACCATACGCCGCTAGACCTTCCTGTTGGGCGGCAACATTCGAATCGGCAACGGCGCCTTTCCATAACGACGGGTCTTGTAAAAACGGCGTAAACACGGGATCGGATTCGTCTGGTGTTTTCTCGAACTGTTTGGCGGCATCTTCGTATCCTTCTTTTCTTACTTTCCAGACCTGTTTATGCAATCGGGCACCAATCAGTAAGGCCGACAAGTGGGACCGGGGGGTTGTATGCTGACCTTGTGTGTAAAGCGATCTGGTAGAGGGAGAGAGGAGAAATCCTCCTCAGCGTCGGCCATGGTGGCGGATGCAGGCAATTAAGGCGCTGCCAGGATGCGATTTCTATGGCCATGTCGGTGTTGTTAGTACCAACATTTTGAATGAACATCATGCGAAAAGCAAATATAGTGAAGAAACTCGATGGAAACCGATATATACCTCGAGGTCGTATTGTATAGCTCGCGCAGTCTCTCGAATTGACTGGGAGTGGTTGCGACAAGAGAGTCAACAATCAACGACTTGTACTGTCAACAATCGAAGCGGGGGAGTCGCTGTGGGTGGATGGGTCGAATGACAGACAGGACAGTTTGAAAGTGGTGAAATAAATAAAGATTCACTCTCACAGATGCTCTGTGTTTCTGTGTGAAAGACGTGTATGGCGTATGGCGGATGGTGAAGAAAGATGTGTTGTTGTTGTCGTAGTGTAGAGAGAGTGAATGTTTTTGATGTCAACAAAAGTTGGACTGGGCCCATCACCCAGGGGATCCAATCACTGCATGTCTTGGCACAACAGACATCTTGCCGGTCGTTCTACAACTATATACAAACATTTCTTTGTTTTTGATGGGCTACGTATAGAAATGTGAAAGATACTATTGAGCATATTCATGGGAATATCCTTCTCAATCTGTGCCCTAGTGTTCAAGGTAATGCCTGACTTGAACTTCAATGTTGGGATCTACAATATATAAATGGTTGGAACGCTCCCGGTGTGATCCATGGCAACTTCGTTCACCCAGAACTGGTGGAAACTTTGAATATATCTCCAGGGCTGATATCCGAAGTAATTCCAAGGTATCTAAGAACCTTGAAACCGAATATACGAGCTATATAGCTCAAGGCGTCGGAGTTACTATGTGAAGATATTCGATGGGGGCCGCAGACCGGCGGGGTAGTTCACATCGATCGATAAAAGAGATAACATTTCCATCTCTCTCCATGTTCTCCCAACAACGAGAACAACTTGTATATATAAACGGATAAAATGTCAGAATCAGATTACATGACCACCTTCTGCACCGCCCTCGCCGCAAAAGCTGCTCGGGATCCAGGCCTCCCCCTCCCCAACCCAACATCCTCATACTGGCAATCCGAGCCCCATGCCCTCTCAAACCATCAATCCCCTGAGCTCCCTTCCACCGTCGATGTAGCCATAATCGGCTCCGGTATGACCGGCATCAGTGCCGCGTACCATTTACTCCAACACCGGGCCGACCTGCGCATCACAGTCCTTGAAGCACGTAGTCTGGCCTCTGGAGCGACGGGACGGAATGGGGGTCATTGTAAAGAGGATCCTTACGATGATTATGAGGATTTGAAGGAATTGTATGGAAAGGAAGGTGCGAAGAGAGTTGTGAAATTTCGATTGGCGCAGTTGGATGCGTTGGTGGAAGTGGCCCGGAAATTGGGTGAGGATGCGGAGAAGGAGAGTTGTTTGAGGCGTGTGGATGGATTGGATGCGTTCTATGATCTGGATGCGTGGGAGAGGGTTAAGAGGAAGGTCAAGGATTACTTGGATGATTTTCCGGAGGAGAAAGATGTGTGGATTGTGCATGAAGGGGATGATATCAACGAGGTTTGCCCTGTTCCCTTCTGTATGCCTTCAGCAATAGTCTGACTTTGAGCATAGAAATTCGGCACGATAAATGCAGTAGGCTGCATCACGGGTCCAGCAGGCGCGATGTGGCCCTACAAACTCGTCGGCGCAGTGACAACACACATCTCAAACAGACAAACATACCCAAACCTATCCATCGAAACACACACCCCTGTTGAAAGCATAGCAACATCCACCGATCCACAAGAAGCAAACCACCCCTTCCTCCTATCGACTTCTCGAGGAGACATAAAAGCCACACATATAATCCACTGCACAAACGCCTTTGCCGCCCATCTCCTGCCCGGTTTGAAGGGCAAGATATACCCTATCCGCGGCCAAATGACGCGACAAACCGCGCCGCCTGGGTTTCCAAGATTGGGGGATCGGAGATCGTGGATTCTACATTATGATTTTGGTTATGATTATGTTACGCAGGCACGTCCTTCTCCTTCTCCGTCTTCTTCGTCGACGGATGATATTTATCTTGGTGGTGGATTTCTAAAGGCTCTCGTTACGGGCCAAGTATCCGTCGAGGATGCTGATGTGGGAAGTACGCGGGACGATTTACAGAATCCCGCGGCATTAGCTACGCTGCAAGATGCGGTGGAGAAGAGGTTACAGCATGGACATGGTACGAAGATTGTGGATCAGTGGACGGGCGTGATGGGGTTTACGATGGATAATAATCCCGTTGTTGGGAGGGTGCCGTATGAGATATCGCATAGAAAACCTCCGACAGCCCCAAATCAAGAAGAAGAAGGGAGGGAGTGGATAGCTGCGGGATTTTGTGGGAATGGGATGGTGAATTGTTGGCTTAGTGGGAAGGGGATTGCGGAGATGTTGCTTAATGGAGAAGAGGCTGTTAGGGGTTGGTTCCCTGTTGATGAATATGCGTGTACGACTGAACGATTGGAGAAGATGACGTTGGTGGATAGATTTTTGGAGTTTGTCAAGGATGCTGTTTGATGATCTGTCTAGGTAGGTATGATATATTGCGCATGCACTGAATGGAATGGCTATCTAATTACCTTGAGCAGCAACAGCCTTCTCTAGCTGCATATATATCTCTTCCGCCCCCTTGATACAAGCAATATTCGCACCCAGCTTATTCAACGTCTCCACATATTCGTCGTACTCATCAGAGTCAAACACAATACCTCCTCCAGCTTGCAAATACGCCACTCCGCCCTTGACAAGCATCGTCCGCAGCGCAATACAGGTATCCATATCACCAGGTATCGTACTCGAGCCGTCGATGCTGGCTTTGTCATACCCAAAATATCCGACTGCGCCTGCATAGATACCTCGTTTCTCCTTTTCTAGCTCACCAATCAACTGCATTGCGCGCACTTTGGGTGCGCCGGAGACAGTACCCGCAGGGAAGATGGAACGGAAAGCGTCGAAGCGTGTCTTGTCCGGTCGAAGCACGCCAGACACTTGGGACACGAGATGTTGGACGTGCGAAAATTTCTCAACGACCATTAGTCGATCAACCTGTGTTGTCATAGGATCGCACACGCGGTTGACGTCGTTTCGAGCCAAATCTACAAGCATGACATGCTCGGCGCGGTCTTTGAGACTTCCCCGCAGCTCGGCGGCAAGTGCCTCGTCCTCTTCGGCGGTTTGTCCTCTCTTGACAGTTCCGGCGATGGGATGAGTAATGATTCGACCCTTTTCTTCCTTGACAAGAAGCTCTGGACTGGCACCCACGAGTTGGAAATCTTCACAATCGATATAAAACAAGTATGGCGATGGGTTGACAGACCGCAAATGTCTGAATATGTTGAAAGGATGAAGCGATGTTGGACGAGCCAATCGCTGTGAGGGGACAGCTTGAAATATATCACCAACTTGAATATGTTGCTTGAGCTTGGTGACATGGCTCTCATATCCCGCCTGACCAATGTTTGACGTGTACTCCTGGTTAGGAACTATAGGTCCCTGTGGCGGGAGAGGAACATGTGGATCTATCAGAATATCAATCTTCTCTTGCAGCAAGGCCTGACCTTTGCGATATGCCGCCTCGAGATCTGCATCCTTCTCGGGGATCGGGATATATGTGATGATTTTGACGACCTGGAAGAAATGATCGATAGCGATTATGGTGTCGAACAGCATGAATAGAGATTCCGGAACACCGAGGACATCTTTTAGTGGTCGGGCTGTCGTCGGTTCGAAGTATCGGATGCAGTCATATCCCACGTAGCCAATGGCGCCTCCGGTCAAGGGGGGCAGTTTCAAGGTGGGCACTGTTGCACTTCGAAATTGTGCGAGTTCTTTTTCGAGGATGGGTAGAGGATCGCACTCAGGCCCATACCCAGCGCCGGTTTTGATTATCTTCCTAGGGTCTTTGTCCATCAGTACCATCCCCCGTCTCCATATGATGTAGACTATTGCATACCTGCTCCGACAAAACTGTATCGCCCAATTGTCTCCGTAGTAGCAGCACTCTCGTACAAAAACGACAACTTCGACCTATCGCGAAGTTAGACCGGCATAGCGAAGGACAAGAGTATGACTCACTTTGCAGCAATTCTCAAATATGCTAATGTAGGAGTCAAAAGCTCGGCAGGGATCGAGGTCATCAACGGGAGAAGGTTGGGAGGGTTTTCGGCATTCCGAGATTTGGCGATGACATCGCGCGCAACCTCGAGGGTTGGGGCTACTGTGGCCTGTGGCCGTTAGATACATTTTTTGTAAAGGAATTGGTAAATATACATACCGGTAGATTCGGAAAGGACATGGTGGTGTTTTTGACTGTGAACAGTATTATGAGGTGTAGTCAAGCAGAAGTATGTGGTGTCCTATTGACCAGACATAGGCATACTATGCAAGATAGCGCAACCAGAGCAATTGAGTTGCGAATGACGACTGTGTAGTTGCAAATGCCTCGAAAAGTGACCACCGAAAATAGATGTCCTGAATCAACAGGACAATGTCGTATACTCCAGAGAGAAGCGTCGTGGTGGGTTGAGTCATATCATAAATTTAATTGAGCGTTATCGGCTCGGAAGATTGACAAGCTTCACCGCCCCGCCTTCCCAAAGCAATTAATCCCTGCAAGCGCAGATTAAGCTATCATCGCCTAGGTTACGCTTCAACATACGATAGCGAAAATGCATTTCGTCTCTTGTGTCCATCTGCGAATGGACAACGCCGCCCAAGAATAGGTCGTCTGAGCTCAGTGAGCTGAGCATAATGACCGCCGAAACCCCGCTTGTTCGGGGCCATCGCTTAACGCCGTCCTTTACCGATTCTGCGATTGATGTTGAGCTTACGGAGGAGATTTTGCGCGACCATGAGGACGAAGATGAGGACGAGGTGCTAGCTACTACTGCGCCGTCAAGCGATGTGACTCAATTGAATGAGCGAATTGTGCATATTGCGCAGCTAGTCGCGGACAAAAATGCGCTGCGAGAATTATCGCAAGACGACTGCGCTGCCGTGAGCACATATCTGGACAATATTGAGAAAATACTCGATCCACGACGGAATATAAGTCGGACTATTGCGCTCAATCGTCCTTCTTCATCCACAAGCAATGCGGCACCCACAACCAAAAGCCCTCTAGCAATTGCAGACTACCGACTCAAATCGATTCCAAAGGCCACAACGCAATCGCAAACCGTATCTCACGACCTAACCTCTATCCTCCAAGAACTAACCAACGTGAACACCGAACTGCGACAACGATACCTCGAATCCCGACACATCCACGACGTATTCATCGTGAAATGTGAAGGATTAGCGCAACGCATCCTCGAGTTGGAGGAGGAAGTTCACGAACTGTACGCCCCCCTCCCACCTGTTCCCATCCCAAACCGCATTTATGGGTACGGTGTGCTGATGGTCAATAGGAAATCGGATATATTAGAAGATACAATCGAACTCGAGGGTCTGCGCGGCACGGTCCGCGGTTTGGATAGTTGGGTTGGTCGATGGCAACGACAGCGCGAATCTTCCTCCCCTTCTTCTTCTTCGAAAGCGGATGCTGTGCGAAGGTCAAAGGGGAGGAGTTATTGGAGGCGGAAGACCAAACCTGCAGCTGGAAACGAAGAGGAGGAGGAAGATGGAAACGATTTTGATACGTTTTTGGATGGGGTGTTGGCTTGGATGAGGGGGTGGAATGATGTTGAAGAAGGATTTTTGATTAGGGCGAGGAGGAGGAAGTTGAGACGGGATAAAAGGGGTTTGGGATCTACCTGATTTTGATACTCAGGTTGTGTAAATGATTTCATTCTTGTACATATAATACATTTTTGAGGGTACATACTTCAGTAAAATATTAAATTTATCCAATTGATATCAGCCTCATAAATAATCTGAGAATGTGCGTGTAACGAATATGTCGAACAAAATTGACCCGTATATGGTAATGTTAGTCAATGCAATGCTGCAAAAATAAGAAAACTCCCCAAGCCGCCATTTCCGAAATATGAGGAGAAATCAACACCTGTCAGTATGCGAAAAGCAGAAGGGAGAAACAAAGACAACCAAACAACCAAACAACCCCTTCCCCAATATACCCACCGTTATTTACAATGGCAAGAACGTAGAAACACATTCGGACAGGGTGAAGGACAAAGTTTTGTTTCCTCTGGCTCATGTATGCACTGCATACCAAGGCCGGAGGCAAGGTGAAGAAAAAAGTACAAATAGAAAGAAAGGGTATCGTATCAGCTGATTCGAGCAATGTGCAAAACAATACCGTTCTATCCCGAAACGACCCGTTTTGGGAAACCAGTCCGTAAGTTTTAAGACAAATGACCGTATATCTCGTGTAGTCAAGCGAGAAACGTCTATTATGTATTATGCATCGTGAGTGATGTATGTCAAGGGCGCTCGGTTGGTCGGAGGTAGTATCGAAAGTATCGAATTTATCAAGGACATTCACACCCTACCGTGGAGGTTGACAACCGCAATCTAGAATCTCGTTAGTGCCGTACCCAAATTGTTTATTCAAACCAGCCAGATAATACCTTCTTGCCGTATCCCATTGCAATCTTCTTGCCATCCGCATCCCATGCGATGGTACGGTCTACTGAACCAGAGCCATTCTCGCCATTTACGGGCCTCCCCGGATCTTCCGTTGTAGAATCCGTAGGAGAAGTCCAGATAGCAACAGGCTCCCCCCCGCGATCTGTGTTCCATATAAAAAATCTATCGGTGCTGGCAGCCGCAACAGCCCATCCGTCGGGAGAAAATGCCAAGGCCAGTGCTGGAAGACCTGGCGATAAGAATAGTGTATGCAAGCGGGTCAGCTTCTTGGACTCTACGTCGAAGGTCCATACTTTCACAGTGTCGTCAACGGATGCAGAAGCAAACGTGAAAGAAGTGCTGGTGTTCGCATCTTGGTTTTGTTGTTTAGGTCGTACCTCGATACCCGTAATATCTGCACGATGCGCATCTTCAAGGAGGATATCATGAGTAGGAATCCAAAGACTACGCGCAGAAGATTCAGCCGCGACGGCAACGGGACCGCTGGTGGTCTGGACGCCTCGGACATAGTCCCATTCGGCGTTTGCTTCTCGAGATTGATAACGATTCACGACTTGCATTTGCAACGTCGAGTCAATTTCACATTGCCACACTGATCCTACGCCAGACGCAAAGACATGGTTATCGTCCGCCCAGGTGATGTCGTGAACATGTCCGTCGAGTGTCTGATACGATGGGAATTCCTCCGGTTTTATAGAGTCGTCCCAGACAGAAAGTTCTGACCTCGCCTTGTTCGATGAGCATACCACCATATGTGTGCCTTTAGGAGCCCAATGAAGCGCATTAATCATTCCGGATGCCGTGGGTAATAGATCGACAACGTTCCCACTGCTGTCGTACATTTGTATGGACGACCGGCCTTCATTAAAAGTGGCGAGAGCTAACTTCTGACCCGAGGGCTCCCAAGACATAGCAGTAACCCAGCTGCCATCGTCTTTGTTGTCGTATATCTTCTCCGTGCTGCTGGGCGACAGCTTGTACAGACTACAAACGGTAAGGCCAGCCGAGGCAAGAATTGACGAATCGTAGGGCCGCCAAGCCGATCTAGTCACGTGGTCATCACGGGCCACGTCGACATCGAGGATTGTCGTGTTGGCACTAAGGTCGTGCGCCTTGGCGGGAACGTACTGTACGCCAACGCTTCGTCCGGCCGTTAAAGTGTCCACGGGTGTCTCTTGATTTTCGTGTGGCATATCGACAGCAGGCGCCAGATCCATGTTGATATCTCCTTCCGCATCAGCAAGCCCTGCCGACGATGGTGATTTCACTGTTGGAGGGGCTGACACTCGATCATGACCGATGCCGTTGGTGTCAATTTCCATTGCGCTGTCATCACCGTTGGTAACAGGCTCGGCGCGATGTGACTTGCGTCCTTTTTTAACAGTCAGTGGTGGTAAAGGAGCTTCGGTGACTGGGTGCCCATTCGTAGCGACGCCGGGCTCTGGAACAGGCTTGTTTGCCGGAGGCACCGGCATCGCTGTAGCTGTGCTGAGTCCGCTCTGTGCTTTAATAGTTTCGTCGCGTACTTTTAGCGACTCTGGATCAAGCGGAGTTGGTCCAAAAAATGATTTCGATGGTGTAAAAGGGATTGGATTGCCGTCCTGTAATGATGTTAGATAAGACGTAAAAGTTGTTGAGTACGACTTACCTGGTCGAGTGATTGTTCAATTTCATGATATTGCAGACCTTTCTGTACCAGAGATACTAGAGCATGCGATTTTATATGGGAAGCAAAAGGTAGTGTCTGTGGATTGGCTAGCCATGCTCTTTGTAGCATGACAGCTGCTTCGCCATGGCCTATGCTTTGTCAGTCATGTTGTCTCAAATAAAAAAGAAAAAAGTTGTGATGAGTTCATGTATTTTTCTTTGAATGCGCTTTTGTGATGTGAAGGCAGGGGCATTGACCAACCTGATTCTTGGAGATACCTAGAACGATATTAATATTAAGGCTGTATAAAGAATCATGATATGAGTAAGGAATAATACACACCTCCATATTAAATAATTTACGTGATGAGATGTCAGATCCATGATCACATTAGGGTCGCTGGCTGCTTCAGATGAGATTTGTGCATGCCAAAACCCAATAAGTACGGGGTGGGCCGCACGGGCGTAGCGCTACGTGCCTCAGCAAATTCAAGACGTAACGGCAAGGCGCAATATGCGCGCGTGTGTCAGACGATGGATTCGACAAGGCAGGAATGCGCTCCAGGTCAAATGAAACAATCGCACAGTCGAGGTGCAGGTAGCGAAAATTGGATTAGAGACCAGGGCCAACAGATGCGCGGAGACAGCGAACGGCGTGGGACCACGAGAGAGTGGAGTTACAATGATGACGGGAAAAAGAAAGCTGTCTGTGTTGTAGTCGAAGGATGGGGATGAGAGTAATAGGTAGAGGACACAAGCTGGTCTGTGGAGAGTAGATAACTGAATAAAAGGTTCCTGGTGTGAATAGTTTTGGTCGGGCGTGAGACTGATAGATGATGGGAGAATTGAAGATTTGAGGCAGGCGTGCTGGAGAAAGGAAGAAAGTTGACTCGCACGGGAACAAGCAGGCTAGCCGCTAGGAAAATCGACGCCAGACTGTGGCTTAAGATGCATGCGCTAAGCTTATCCCCTAGGCTCGATCGGGGCGAGCCTCTCCATGGTCCACGCAGCCCAGACTGTATCAGTGTATGTATGGTACGCCCGAATACCTCGATTAAACGATGACTGATTGTTTCATCCGCATGTTTCGGCCTTCCAGGGCTGGTTGAATGTATATAAGATCGAATAAGTATAGATACTAGGTCAAGATAGATTTATGATTCATGATAAAAGTGTTATCTATCAGGCAGAACTTCATCCGTATGTTCAACTGATAATACAAAATCTGTAATGATCGTAAGTTAATTGTGTAATTTAATTACACTCACATAAAGTTGGGATTATCGCTAATCCCAGTCGAGACTTGAAGCTTGCCGGTCCCGTGATACCGGGCCGTCAAACATCTGGAGAGGTCCATGACCCTCGCCTTTCATGGATGATCTTTCAAGTAACTATCATTGACCGTATACAGACCATGTTGAGCAGCGACTCTTGCTGCTCATGTTGAGATACGCCGACATTGTTTAGGGACGAATGTCTCCCTGAGTCATCATCTCAGTCATGGAATTTGGCTTCAGCCAGCAGCCAATAGTAATCGTGTGATCGTCGTGTAATCATCCTGTATCGTACTATGTAGTGTATTTTATTCAGTATCCATTTGAAGTTTTGTACACCCGGAGATTGGACTGCAGTCGAAAGCTACCCATCTGACTTTTTATCCCCGAAGTACCGTATCAGATGTATGGTATTATGACATTGACTCAATAAACTACATTCAGACTAAATATCAGATATAAAGAATTGTTGATGAACAGTCTAAGCAACGAGACTGAAATGGACAAATGGATGAATAAAGTACGGCAATTACTAGTGGATACCCGCGGCGCAGGGACTCCAAGTCTCTAAGGCACCAAGGCCAAAGTACCGAGCTGGACCAATGATATCACGTATGCTGGTCTCTACTTCCGAGCAACAAACCGCTCCAAACTTTTTGTCAAGTGATCACAACTTCAAATCTACTCCTCATCCCAACATACGGACTAAACAGTTCGTCCTTGCGAGCGATCTCTAGGAGTCGCGTCGCATCATCCTTTACAGTCTTTTCATCATGCCTATCAGGATAAATCTGCCTCCCGCAACGCGCGCCTTGCTGATCAGTCAGTTGGCGCTCTCCTTTTTGTATAACGTCGCAAGATGGAGACAACTCGATGACGGCCCTCCAACCGCAGGAACGCAAAGCACTCCGATCGTTCCGTATCTCACGCTCGTTCCTTCGATGTTCTATTATTATCCATGGACTATCCTCACAGCGACCTTTGTCGAGCAAAACATCTTCACAGTTCTGATCAACGGAGCGACGGTGTTCTACGGCGGGAAATACCTCGAACGAGCATGGGGTTCAAAAGAATTTGGAAAATTCATCTTGGCTATTGCTCTCATTCCTAATGCATTGATGATTGTGATTTATATCTTTTGGGGTGCTGTGACTGGTAGCAGTGTTCGAGGGTACGCTTCCTGGTTCTCTTCCGATGATGAATGTACAACTCTTTGCGCAATGCCGGCTGACGACCCTATCATTCGCAGTCTTACACAAATCTGCGGCGGTGTTGCACTGCAGGCTTCCTTTCTTGTCGCATTCAAACAACTTGTCCCCGAGCATACCGTCACGATTTTGAAGGGGATTATCAAAATGCGGGTTAAGCATTTCCCTGCTATTTTCTTGCTTCTTAATTCCATCAGCGGCATCATTTTTGGCACCGACACGGCTGCTATACTCGCTTGGCTTGGCCTTTTGACTAGCTGGACATATCTTCGATTCTTCAAATATCAGCCCGATCTTACGGGCACTTCTACCACCGGTCTTGGTTTCAAGGGCGATGCCAGCGAGACCTTTACTTTTGCAACTTTTTTCCCAGATGCCATTCAACCTCCGATTGCTTTCGTCACCGATCAAATATACGCGTTCCTCGTTGCTGTCAAAGTCATCACGCCGTTTTCCGCCGAAGATATCGCCTCCAGCACCGAAAATGCCGTGGCTCGTGGCCAGGCTGGTCTTCCTAGTTTGTTGAGCAATTCTGGAAGCAGTGCGAGAAGCGCCGGTAAGCGAGAGGAAGCCGAACGTCGACGAGCACTTGCGCTCCGAGCTCTTGATCAGAGATTGCAGGCTGCGACTGCTAGCAAGCCTCCCGCTTTGTCTAGTCCGGCTCCTTCCGCGCCTTCAGGTACAGCCGCACCTACTGTAGCTGCCGGGCAAAATATGCTTGGTGAGACCACATACGCGCCGGATCATTCGTGAGATGTGATTGTTGGATATTGTTTATGTCGCTGTTGCTTGCTCCTTGAGGAGAAGCCAGATGGATTCTTGATGTCTATATAGATTTCAGTACATGTTAATTGATGAGATAATGCCTTATAGTACTTGGTGGAGCTTTTAGCGAATATACCTTTGTTCATATGCCGGTTCTTATTTCCTCCACGGCAAATACCCATGTTAGCAGAGCTTCAGCATTTGCTGTGCCATGTCCGGCTTTCTGCACATTCTACTGTATTCTGTCAATGCTAGCTGAATTCAGACTATATCAATGAGCCTAATTGATCCCTAAAAATACATGAAAATAGAAAGATTTTGTGATCCTAATATACAGAAACAATGCCAAATATCATAACCAGACACACAAGGGTATCAAACGCTGATTGCCCAGTCTATAACTCTCGCAACTTCTCCACCTCACCTCTAGCCTCCTGCAACATCCGCTCTTGGTCCTTCTTCGCCTGACGTATAGCAGCAACCCGTATTCTATCCGATTCCGACTTGATATCCATCTGCCTAAACTTTTCGATTTGTTCTCTGTCTTCGGGCGTGGCTTCAACTTCAACCGCACCCGTCAATTCCTTGACTTGTTGCCAGATCTCCTCGAAATTATAATCCTTCAAATTCAACACAACCGCTTCCTCCGCTTCTGTAGGCTTGGGCGCGAATTCGTCTTTGATAGCTGCATCATGGTACGCTTGTGCCTTTTTCGGTTGCGCCCCCGAAAAGAAAATTGTAAGTGCCGGTGCGAGTTTCTCTTCTGCGCCTTCATACGGTTTTACGCTCATCTGGATGGCTGGGTTGTGATATTTGAGGCGCCCGAGGCATTGGCGATAGAATTTTTGGGCGCCGATGTGGCCCTTTCCGATGGATTTGCCGTATGTGAGGTGCATGCGTGTTACGGCGGGGAGGTTGTTGAGGGGTGTGCTGAGGGATGGGAGTGTTGCTGCGCCTGTGCCGACTCGGATGTTGATAAGGCGCTGTTTGTGGACAGGAGAATGTCAGTAAAGCCAAGGCTTGGATTGGGGGTGAAGATTGGGAGAGCGGACCTGGTTAAGCTTGCGCATTCGTTTGAGTAAATTCACCATCTTGGCTATGTGATATTATTTGGTTGCGGGAAGCAATTGGGTTGTATGGTTGCTTCTGTTGATGCCGGAGATGGACATCGGAAAAGATGCTCGAGATAATTTGAGGTCACGTGTTGATGCTGGCCGATAATTACGATGTAATAATGAGTACAAGCGCATTACAGGGTCCTAAGATATAAATTACGGCAGGCTGTGTTCAGTCGAATCTGACTCATACTTTTTTTTCTTATGATTCGACAATGGCTGTGAGATGTCAATTGTCATATATCCAAGTCTCATTAATATGCATATATGACTCAGAAATTCTGTTGCGTTGATTGTTCAATCCCAGTCGCATGACCTTTTGATATCCAAGTCTTTGATGCTGTATCAAATTTCAGGATCAATGTTACAGCGCTTGACCAATCTAAGTTTAGCTCTGAACGATGCCTCTTACCGAATCGTGCTTAGTGCGGGAAATAAATCTAAGAAAGACTCACTCCGCAGAGCAACAACCCCCACTATAAAAAAGCAGAGTCATACCTTCATCTTGTTCCAAGGTGATAGACATTTGACATACAGCTATTCCACAGAGAATTTCTGTGACAACAGACGAAAAGTCATTCTTCGTTTGATTTTCTCCCTTTGCTCAGTCTGCAAAGACAGCCAATTTCATCATGGCTGCTGCCGCCGCCGAGGCCGCAGCCCTCGATCCTAGCAACAGCTCGAAAAACACTCTCAAAATAGAAAACGTATGGTCCCTCTCTGCAATAGTACTGAGTATTTACTATGGAACCACCTTTCTGTGTGAACTTGTGAACTCAGACACGGACAAACGCTAACTCTTTACCTGGCTATACAGTTCGATAAGAGAAACGCCCTCCAAGCGATCGAAAAGAAATACCAACAACAATGGCGCGACATCGGTGTCTTCGAGGTCGATGCCCCTTCCTTACAAGAAGTCCCCGCCGGCACAATGTCCGCAAAGGAGCTTCGTACAAAGTATCCCAAGTTCTTCGGCACAATGGCGTACCCTTATATGAACGGAACTCTACATGCGGGCCACAGCTTTACAGCTAGTAAAGTCGAGTTCATGACCGGTGTTGCTCGTATGCAGGGCAAGAGGGCTCTTTTCCCTCTTGGTTTCCACTGCACTGGTATGCCGATTCTTGCGTGTGCCGATAAGTTGAAGGATGAGATTAAGCTCTTTGGCAAGAACTTTGAGGGGTACAAGCCGGAGGATGTTATGCCTGAACAGCCGCCTGCTCCTACCCAGGAGGTTTCGGTTGATCCAAGCAAGTTCTCGGGTAAGAAGAGCAAGGCTGCCGCTAAGACTGTCAAGGCGAAATACCAGTTCCAGGTAGGAAACTCCGTATTGTAATGCTGTTCGCTCTACTAACAGAATAGATCATGTTGAGCATCGGTATCCCCCTCGAGGACATTCACAAGTTCGCCGATGAAAACTACTGGCTTGAATACTTCCCCCCTCTCGCCATCCGTGACTTGAACAGCCTCGGTGCGAAGATTGATTGGCGACGACAGTTTGTGACCACTGACGCAAACCCCTACTACGACGCCTTTGTCCGCTGGCAAATGAACCGCTTGCACGAGTTGGGAAAGATCATGTACGGTAGCCGATATACGATCTATTCGCCCAAGGATGGACAACCCTGTATGGACCACGACCGGACGGAGGGTGAGGGTATTGGACCTCAGGAGTACACCGCGTTGAAAGTCAAGGTTACGGAATGGTCGCAGGCAGCTGCTGACCTTGTCAAGGGCAAGGTTGAAGATGATGCCAACGTCTACTTGGTTCCTGCCACATTGCGCCCGGAAACTATGTACGGACAGACTGCAATCTTCTTGGGGCCCAAGATTACATACGGTATCTACAAAGTTTCAGAGAAGGAGTACTATGTCGTCACCAAGAGAGCTGCTTGGAACATGGCTTTCCAGGGAGTGTTCTTCAACAGCGAGAACTTCCCCAAGAGCCAGGACCAGTTGCCTCTTGTTGCTGAAGCCACCGGATCTACCTTTGTTGGTACATCCGTCTCGGCGCCTTTGGCTCTCCACGACACTATCAAGATCTTGCCAATGGAGACTGTCTCTGCCACCAAGGGAACTGGTGTCGTTACTTCGGTCCCATCTGACAGTCCCGACGACTTCGCTACTATTACTGATCTCGCAAAGAAAGCGGACTACTATGGCATCAAGAAAGAATGGGCCGAGCTTGAAATTCTTCCCGTCATTGAGACGCCTACTTATGGAAAACTCACTGCACCGGCTTTGGTGAAACAGCTCAAAATCAACTCTCCTAAAGATGCCACTCAGTTGGCCCAGGCCAAGGATTTGGCTTACAGCGAGGGTTTCTACAAGGGTACCATGCTTGTCGGTGAGTTCAAGGGCGAGCCTGTCCAGACCGCCAAAGACAAGGTCCGTCAGTCTCTTATCAAAGATGGCTTGGCGTTCGCCTTTGCAGACCCATCTGGAAAGGTCGTCAGCCGAAGTGGTGATGACTGTGTCGTTGCCTACTTGGGTCAGTGGTTCTTGAACTACGGTGAGAACGATGCCGAATGGCAAAAGACCACTTTGAACCATGTGGTCAATGACCTGAATACCTATGCTCCCGAGACTCGCAACGGTTTCGAGGCGAACCTCAGTTGGTTGAACCGATGGGCTTGCGCTAGAACTTATGGTCTCGGCTCTAGGCTTCCATGGGATCAGCAATTCCTTGTTGAGAGTTTGAGCGATAGTACTGTCTACATGGCATACTACACTATTGCTCACTTGCTCCACGGTGACCGATTCGGAAAGACGACTGGCGTCTTGAACATCAAGCCGGAGAACATGATTGACGAAGTATGGGACTATGTTTTTACAAGGCGCGAGCTTGATGACGAGGTGATTGCGAAGAGTGGCATTAGCAAAGAAAGCTTGCAAGCCATGCGAAGAGAGTTTGAATACTTCTACCCTCTTGATGTCCGAGTCAGTGGAAAGGATTTGATTCAGAACCATCTTACCTTCTTCCTCTACATTCACATTGCTCTTTTCCCTCGGGAATACTGGCCACGAGGTGTCCGATCCAATGGTCACTTGTTGCTCAACGGAGAGAAAATGTCCAAGAGCACGGGTAACTTCCTTACCCTCAAAGATTCCGTGGATAAGTACGGCGCCGACGCTACTCGAATTGCCTTTGCTGATGCCGGTGACGGTATCGAGGATGCAAACTTTGACGAAACTGTCGCCAACAGCAACATTTTGCGTCTCCACGCACTCAAGGACTTTTTGGAGGAGGCTATCAAGGACGAGACCTTGCGCACTGGTCCTGCAGACTCTTTCTGGGACAAGTCGTTCAACAATACGATTAACGTGATTGTGGAGGAGGCCAAGAAACATTATGAAAAGTATGTCTTTGTTGATGTTGTGATTGATATTATACTTATAATCCTTTAGTACCAACTTCAAATTGGCTCTCAAGTCAGCACTCTACGACCTTGTGAATGCCCGTGATGTGTATCGTGAGGCGACTTTGGGTGCCGGTTTGGGAATGCATCGCGATGTTCTCCTTCGCTATGCCGAGATGCAGGCGTTGATCATTGCTCCTATTACTCCTCATTGGGCCGAGTACATCTGGCTGGAAGTCCTCAAGAAGGTAAGCCTTCACTCTCTTGAATCCTTGTATATTGTATGCTCACGTTTGAACAGCCCGAGACAATTCACCGACAATTGTTCCCTGAAGTCCCAGAGGCAGACGTCGCCTTGTCTGCCGCCGCAGCTTATGTCCGTGATATCTCCTCCAACATCACATCCGCCGAAGCCACTTTCATCAAGAAACTCGCCAAGGGAAAGAGCTTGAGCTTTGACCCCCGCAAACCCAAAAAGGTCATCATCTACGCAGCCAAGAGCTTCCCCGCCTGGCAAGAGAAATACATTGACCTCGTCCGCGAATCCTTCGATGCCATGAACTTGAAAATTGACGACAAGGGCTTAAATGCCAAGGTCGGCAAATTGGGCGAAATGAAGAAAGCAATGCCCTTTGTCCAGGGTTTAAAGAAACGTCTAATCGGTAACAAGGAATCTCCCGAGACGGTCTTTGACCGCAAGTTGCCCTTCGATGAGCTCGAGGTTCTCGCTGAGATGGTCATGGGATTGAAGCGTGTGACGGGCGCAAAGGAGATTGAGATTGTGGCTGTTGAGGAAGGTGGCAAGACGGGCACTGTTGTTGCGACGGGCGAGAAGAGGGAGGGCCTTAGTGCGGAGAATTCGGTGCCGGGTCAGCCTACGTTTGAGTTTGTCAATATTGCTGAGTGAAGGTTTTGAAGGTTGTTGAATAAAATATGTTGTTTGCTGTTATGGTATTGAGATAAGATAGAACGAAATACACTGTTTCGGAGGCACTCGATGAATACTATCTCCTAGATATAACCTAACATCTCAGTTTTACATAGCATCAGCAAACATAGACTGAAGATTCTGGATTTATGAATCAAACCCTAAAGGGATGGGATCTTGAAACGGCTGTGGGGTTATGCCACCACGGTTGCTTTCCGATTGGCTTCTTTGACCACGAGGTTCACGACATTTGACTCGGACAAAGCTTCTATTGCGGTCTCCTTCTATTGAGCATCAAACAAAATGCGTGATTGTCTGAATATGTGGTCGTGTGAGTCAGTTTTTATGTTCATGAGCGGAATACCAGTTTGTGATGGAGACATGATGAGCCTCTTTACTCTCCAGTGGTTGGAGTGCTGTTGATTGTGTGCCTCTTAAAGATTAGCCTGTTTGACATACAAGGCCATGACTTGTAGAACTCATTCTAATGCATATAGTGTACTAATAGATTTCTTATGTTAGATCAAATTAGGGTTAGAGATGGCATGCAGGCATAATGTGGATAAAATGTTATGTAGTGCATATTCCATGATAAATACACAAACTGTATTTCACTACACAGCATACAGGGCTCAATACAGTACTAAAACATGCCTAATACAAGACTATGTATCAAGCTAAGCCATATATAGATTAGTGCATGCCAGTATGTGGCAGCCTGGGGCAGCTCAGCCACGCTTGGTTGTGGCCTCAGAGCTCAGGCATGCAGCCGTTTTTGCCGTAACTTTCAGTCAACTCTGCAGATTACGTAGTGAACTCGGCCCATCTTCCTCTTCCTGGGACGGACCTCACCACTTAAACTTACCACAATCAGTGTGACCTCTATTATTTATTATCTATCTTGTCTATCGCTTGTCTTTCCAACTCGATATTCCTTACTCCCAGTGAAGACACACTCGCTACCATCTACACCTCTCCTATTTCCCAGTCGCCATCCAGCCATCCCGCTCGCCGCGCACGTCCGCTACCTTGAGAAGTGGCGCCTGTTGGTGCTGCCGTTCCCCGTGCCCACCATCATCCTACCTAGCCTGCCGATTCACTGAGAGCTGGCCTCCATCTCACGACCTTGAATATCAGTGTGCTAAAAACATAACAATCATACAACATGTCACGAGCACTCAGGAGTGTGAAGAATGTCACAAAGGGCTATTCCTCAGTCCAAGTCAAAGTCCGCAATGGTGAGTGCGCCACTCCATAAGACTCTGTCTTATCATGCTCAATCAGACCCTGGCATATTGCATATTGCAGTATTGCAAACATGTCGCCTCTGATATTTTTATTTTTGTTTTTCGAGTCAGTCCAATTAGGCTAACCCTCTCTACAGCCACAAGCAACGATCCATGGGGCCCAACGGGCACCGAGATGGGCGAGATTGCTGCCCTCACATTCAACAAGTATGATTCCAATGATATGCTAGTCTCAGCTAGAATGCGTGCTAATGACTATGTCAGCCCCAGTGATTTCTACGAAATTGTCGACATGCTCGATAAGCGACTGAACGATAAGGGAAAGAATTGGCGCCACGTCCTGAAATCGCTCAAAGTGCTCGATTACTGCCTCCACGAGGGCTCGGAACTTGTCGTCACCTGGGCCAGGAAGAATGTTTATATTATCAAGACTCTCCGTGAATTCCAGTACATTGACGACGAAGGCCGAGACGTTGGTCAAAATGGTATGTCTATTACAGATTTGCAAGCTTATTCAACGGTTGATACTGATATACTTCTAGTCCGAGTGTCCGCCAAAGAACTCACAGCATTGATCCTTGACGAAGATCGTTTGCGCAGCGAGAGGTCCGATCGGAAATTGTGGAAATCTCGCGTGAGCGGCATCGATGAAGGCATACAAGGATATGGAGGATCTGGCGGTCAGCGCCCCAACCGCGACAGACGCGAGCGCAGAGGCCGTGAAGAAGATGACACAGAATATCAACTGGCAATCGAGGCTAGCAAGGTCGAAGCAGAAGAAGAGCGCAGGCGACGTGAGAGAGCTGCCCGGGACGACGACGACGATGATCTTGCCAGGGCTATCAAGTTGAGTAAAGAAGAGGAGGAATTGCGAAGGCGCGAATTGGAGGAAAGCAACGCCAAATCGTTGTTTGACGATACTCCGGTACCTGCGGCACAGCCGACAGGATACAATCAGGGTTACCAACAGCAACCAGCTGTTGACTGGTTCGGCAACCCTCTTGATGCTCAACAGCCTTTGACGACTGGTTACCTCAACAATCAATACGCCCAACCAAACGGGTACCAGCCCACCGGTCAGATGAATGCGTACGGCAATGGCTTCCAGATGCAGCCAACCGGCTATGATCCAAACCAGCAGTTTGGACAGCCACAGAACAACTTTTATCAAAACCAGTCCCTCCAGCCTCAGCAAACGGCCTTTAACAATAACAACCCCTACGGAACCAACCCTATGTACGGGCAGGTACAACAGCCTCAGCAAGACAATTACCTACAGCCTGGCAGTCACAACCCATGGGCTACCGACAAGCAGCAAGGTCTTGATGCCCTCCGACCCATGCCTACTGGTTCAAACAATCCTTTTGCTTCCGCCATCAACCGACCAGTTTCACAGCCTTCGCGACCTGGCCCACCTACATTGAACACATTAGCCGAGGAGAGGGCCACCACCGCTTTCAACACCATGCCATCTGGACCGAACCCTATCGCAAACTACAAAGCACCCAGCCCGCTACAAGCATCAGCAACATCTGCTAAACCGCTCGCCGCTCGCGACGACGGCCAATACTCCCGACTCAACGCTCTTCTTGCAAGCGGTGAAGGCCAAGACACCTTTGGTAATACGGGTGATTTGCGTGTTCCTGCTCATCATACCGCCCCAGGTCAATTCATCAACTCTGCAGGTCAGGGATTCGGACCCCAGCCGACCGGAAGCAACCCTTTCTTCCACCAGCAATTCACAGGTGTGCCTCAGCAGACTGGATTTGGACAGTCGAATAATCCATTCGGTGCTCCGGGACACCAGCAGCAACAGCAGGGTGGAAGCTTGATTGATCTGTGATCTCTATCCGATGCATCGGTTCTCATCTTTCGTCTAAGCTTTCGACGGTATCAAAACAAATACTAGGCGGACCTTCCATCTCTTTTCATTCTAACGCAGTTTCCTTTCTACTTTCTCATGTGCGTGTATAGAGTCAACCCATCATCATACCATTCATCACTCATATCTTTATCCTTTTCCCATGTCTATCCGAGTCACTCTTTATGAGATATTACTATCTCTTGTTACTATCTCTATCCTCTTTTCTTCTCATCCATCATTCTGCTTATTCCCCTAAATGTTTACTTTGTCGAGACCCCTTTTCCCTCATCGGTATGCTCATTATTGTTTCGCGCTTTGCAATTTCCAACGTCCGAGTAGTTTCTTCTTTTATATCCGCCCGAAAGTTCCTGAAAGCAATGATATCATCTTTTGGTTTGTTTAATAAAATCGTATATCCGTTGCCGTTTCCTTGGATGGTTTGTTCGAAATGAAAAGCAGATTGAAAATATCAAGTTCAACTCTATGAATAGGCATACAGCATATCATCTATAATACACGAACAGAGTAAAGAAAGTAGATATCGTACATATATATACACATGCGCAGTAAAAGAGAAAGGAGAAGGGAAAGACTACGCACCCTTCCCACCATGTAACGTCCTCTTCTTGTGACTTATATTCCCTCGTCGCGGTCTATGAGCACCCGACGCGAACCGTTTCCGTTTCTCGGCCTTGCGTTTGTCGCGGATGAAGTTCCATGTTTCGAGCGGTGGTCTCGACGCAACGTGTTTTCCGACGGGTGTGAAGACTTCTATTTGCGGCAGCGTGTTCATGTCTGCTTGTAGATCTCGCCCTCTGGTGCGGATTTGTGCGGTGAGCTCAATCCATCCGCACCCTTCGATCAAGATGTCTGTTGCGTAGACGCGGTAGGGTAAAGTGTCAAGGTTTGGTCGAATGCCGTGATCGTCCCATTTCTTTTTGATCATACTCGGCAAATGACTCAGTGTCACATCCGTGGAGAGCGTGAATGTACCCGCTGATCGGATCGTGGACGCTTCTTCGGTTTCGGCCTCGGTTAGATAGTCGGGCTTGATTACGCTGTTGCCTCTGTCGCCGCCGCCGGTGTTGTATTTCCTCACGCCCGACTGGATTTCGATTGCCTTTTCGGTGCGAGTGATGTGCGTTTCGAGCGGGACGAAGCATGCTGCTAGAACCGTGCAGTCTTCGGGGATATCCTTGGGGGTTATGCGGACGAGTCCGCCGCCGATGAGGAGGGATTGTTGTGGGCGGATGCTGAGTTGTTCGGAGGGGTTGATGCGTTTGGTCATTATGAGGTCGGATTTGTGTTCGTCTACCATAAAGTCTTGTAATGTGCCGCGGTCGAGGCCCGGGAGGTCAATCATTTCGCCGTGCCCGCGGCCAAAGGGGATTCGAATTGGCCCAACAGTCGTGCCTGGAAGGCTTGAGATGACGGGGAGAGTTGGATAGAGTTCCTCGCGTGGTGCGGGAGGCAGAAGGGCATCTGGATCCAAGTATGGTGCCGTTTCAGGGGTATGATCCTCGGAATTCTTTAGGGCGTCTTCCTGTTTCCGACTCTCCAGCAAATGCGCAATCTTATCCAAATTCTTGGAATCCTTTGGAAAACAAGACTCGATAAAACTGCTCTTGCCGACATTCGCCTTCCCGACTATCCATACACCACCACCGTGCTGCCGAATCTCCTCCTTGACTTGCGTAGTCCACCACCCGCGATGGGCGCTAATCATATGCACATTGCCCAGCCGCACATCCTCGCGTCTCATATCCATCTTGCGGAGAATGATTTCTCGAATCCGCTTCATCAGCGAATCAACCTGCTCCTTCGTCGCGGCCAACAGATCCGCACGCGTAATTACAAAGTTTATCGTAGTCATCCTTTTGCCATGTCTATATTTCTCAGTTTTGGACCTTCGATTCCGTGATCGTTGATCTTGCAGGTCAAGTGCTTCGTAGATATTCGGTAATAGAGACATAGGGAAATCCGCGGCATCGATTACGTGGTATACACGGTTTATGCGATGGGGCGATTCATCGAGGTAGGCAGCTATGGAGTCGATGGTTGGGGAGGGGATTGAGACGCCCTTGTTGTGGTGGAGGAGGTCGTGGCAGCGGTCGCAGATTTGGGTGTGCTGGGCGGTGGATTGGATGTATTCTGTGGCTGCGAGATAGGTGTCTTCGTTTTGGAGGTCTTCTGTTGTGGTTTCGAGGCTGGTGTTAGCTCGTTGACTTGATGTATCCTTGCAAAGTAAACTCACCTGTATCTAAAGGAGCTACACCGGTAGCCCCATCTTCCGCACTCTCGCCATCTTGAGAGATGGTTCGCTGCTCTTTAGCAATAGCTTGCTGCCTCTTATGCCACTGCTGCTTCGCCTTCTTGCGAGTCCTACTATAAAACCCCGGCTCATTTGAGTCTATCGTCTGCGCATATGCGCCGCATCCCGGACACGATATAGGTAATGTATCTGCATGTAGAGAAATCGATGTCGGAGGTAACGGGGGAGTAACGGATTCTTGCTCGTCGTGCGGTGCTCCTTCAATCACTATTTCGGGATGCTGTAGCGGCGCCGGAGGAGATTGGGGTGCTGTAGATGCATCGGTACTTGAATACCGCGGTCTTATTGCATATCGTATACTCTGTCTATTCGCATTCGGACGTATATGTAGACATGTCGATGAAACATTCCGCGCCGATCGAGATAGGAGCTGAATTTTACCCGGGCAATGACAGGATTTCGATAAAGCTGGTATCCTCCTAGATAAATGAGAATAATATAGGGACATCATGCCACAAACATAATGTATATTGGTGGATATTGAATGTTGATGGATATATTTCTGGCAGGACAAAAATAAATGATGAGCGCGGCGGGTTTGATGCATATGCCGGGCCGTAAATTTTTTTAGTGGCGATCCCGATAAGCTTGGTACCGATAAGGATTTACCTCTTTTGACAAGAACAAAATTGAAAAATAAGATCAAATCTTGATGGCATTTACTAACTGCTAATAATACAATTCATTATGTGCTTGCTAATAATTCATATAAGTAAAAAGCCATTGGGTTCAAGCCGGTCCCTTGCCCTTGCCTTTACTATCTTCAGCATCCTCGTCTTCATCACTGCTCATAAACTCATCATCGTCGTCGAAACCTATAAACTTCCGCACCGTAGCAGGCTTAGAAGATGACGGCACCGGAGCAGAAGTCTCTGGGTTATCCTCATCTTCATCCTCCTCAGCACTCTCGCTCTCATCCTCCTCTTGGCTTGAGTTTCCTTCACTGGCACTCGTACTCGACCCACCCATAATCACATCGCGCAAATTATCATTCCACCCACCATCCTTCATCGCAGCAAGAACAGCTTCGCGCGCCTTCTCACTCATTTCTTCTCTGTCTTCCATCCACTGTCCATCCACACGACTCTTCCCACCACCATTCTTGATTTCCTCGGTGCGCTTTTCGGCCATTTCAACTATAGCCTCCCATCGCCGGCGTCGTTCTTCTTTCTCTTTCTTGTCCATCTCAGGCTTCACGGCGAGATATTCGGCGAGAGCCTTTGCTTCATTGACTGTGCGAAGACGTCGTCCATCGAGGTTGCGATTTGATCCGTTGTTTTCGCCTTGGTTGCGCTTGCGTTTGCTGGACATGCGGCCACCGGCGGCACGGAGCTGGGAGCCGAAACCACCTTTTCCTCCTCGAAGGGGCACGGAGAGGCGGAGGGGCAGAAGATTATTTTCGGGCGATGCATATTGATTTGTTGAGAGGAGAGATGATATAGGAAGTAAAGATTCGGGTAGAAGCTGTTTGTTTCCGATTGTTGTAAGTGTGAGGTTTGCTGCGCTACGCTTTAGGGACTCTGGTAGGTAATGCTCGATTCTTTCTGTGAGGTCCGTGACGGTTGATGTAATCGGGAGTGAGAATGAGAGGGTTGGTGGCAATGCCAGTCCCGGAAAGGACGAGAGGAGGATGTTGATGTGTTGCGCCATTATATGACCTTAATCTGTCGCTGCGATTAGTCTGTTGAATTTGCCGGGGATATAAACGATAGAATCAAAGATGAAGTCGCTGAGGTGAAGTTGATATGGAGATCCACTGAGGCGATCGGAGGCTGGGCGGAGATTGCATATTCTTCACGTGACTTTGACGCGGCTAGACTATTCCGGATTAGGGCTGCGATTAGGGCTTGCCCTCGCCCGCAACTTCCATCCGCACTTTTACCCAACGGGAAATTCGAGATCGATTTGACTGTTCAACCAACCGACTCTCAATCACTTCAACCAGCATAGTCAGAGCGATTCCACGAATAGCTCCAGGAACTCGCGACAATGTGTGTATGACAACTTTGCGACTATGCAAATGCTAATTTCTGAGCAGGCTTATTCCCAAGGCCGACCGCAAGAAGATCCACGAGTACCTCTTCCGTGGTATGTATCAATCGAAACACGACGACTCGGTCCGTTAAGGAATAGTTTCTGACAATGAACAGAGGGTGTGCTCGTGGCCAAGAAGGACTTCAACCTTCCCAAGCATGGAGAAATCGACACCAAGAACCTTTACGTAAGTTCGACGACAAGCATGCGAAGAAAAAAAAAACCAATGCTCATAACGTACAGGTCATCAAGGCTCTTCAGTCCCTAGACTCCCGTGGATACGTCAAGACCCGTTTCTCCTGGCAATACTACTACTACACCCTCACTCCCGAGGGTCTCGACTACCTCCGCGAATGGCTCCACGTCCCCGCCGAGATCGTACCTGCTACTCACATCAAGCAGCAGCGCTCTCACGCTCCTCCCCGCGGTATGCTCGGTGGTGAGGAACGCGAGCGTCGCCCCGGTGGCCGTGGTGGTCCTCGTGGTGACCGCGATGGCGGTTACCGTCGCCGTGAGGAAGGAAAGGAGGGCGGTGCTCCCGGTGAATTCGCTCCTACTTTCCGTGGTGGATTCGGTCGTGGCCGTGGTGCTGCTCCTCCCTCTTAGGAGGTTCGCTACACAAATGGGATTGTCTGATGGACCTTTCTCTTGCGGCGGTGTCTCTCATTCATTGAAAGTTTGTTCTTTGTTGAATGGTTGAAGGGGAAAAAACAAATTCAAAAAATGGAAATTGGGACGTGTCACGCTTTTTATGTTTACAGTTTTCAACTCTAAAAGCTAGAATAATGGCAACTTCATGACCCAAAATATTTGACCTAGGCTAGTAGCTTTCGAAGTAGGCTACAACGAAATCCAAATCTTGTATCACAGTGCACACATTGTATTGACATCTATGTAGGGAAGAGTTCTTGGTCACAAACATTCAGCAATCTATCTAGACCAGGATCCGAAATGCAATATCCCCCAGAAAATGACTAAGTATCCAACTCCATCTGCCCAAACCTGAAAATAAAAAGAAAAGCAAATAGCAACTGGATGTCATGCTTAATCCAGCTGTTTCCATGGTGGGGGCTGCGCAAAAGCGTTCCTGACGTGAGCTCGATGCTTCTTCTTTCGAGACACCAATCTGCTCCACGTGCGCCTGAGCGATCCCCCTTTTGAGGGTCTCAATGTTCGACTAGATTGTTGTGCCCGCAGACCGTTGGAATGATTTGTCGCATGTGGTCGACGGGCATCGGTCTTGCTAGTTGAACGGACTGTAGACTTGATCGACTGGCCCAAGATTCGCGGTGGGAATTGTTGTGTCTCTCCTACCGGCCTATTGGCGACGTATCGAGCGAGCAGATTCATGGGGTTGGTGGTTGAGTCTTGGAATGTGAACAATTGGCTCTTGCGAATGACAAGTTCCTGTCCATCGTGATAGGCCTGAATGATCCGTGCCTGTCTCCCCATAAATGAAAATACCATGATCTATACCATGATGTAGCTTGATTAGTCCAGGTCTTCTTGAGCGGAACCCTTTTCACTTACAGGAAAGACAATATGATCCGTAAGAAGGGAATGTGCAAGGCGATTTTTCATGGCTGCTAGGATTGTGAGTACTTCCACTCGAAGAAGCCCTTCCTCGCCCTCACAATCAATGCCCAAAATAAACATGAAGTGCGGCTTGTGAGGTTTATCGGCATTTGGAAATCTCCTCCAGTAGCCCCAGTGTTCAGCTCGTGGTTTCGTTTCGGGATTATTGAGTACGGTGTTAGAGAAGCTCTGGTCAATGCCATACTCGAAGTAAAAACTTTATTTATGTGAACAGAAAGTTAGCCATTATTACATTGATTCAGTGAGTATCAGAAATTCTTACTCTTGATGAAGCCATCCCAGAAAGAAACCGAGGGTTGTCCCAAGACCACGTTCATCTTTGGGAACTCCAGCTCTCTGTGCACCATTCATAACCCAAACAAGGCTGTTACACAGAAAAGATCCATCGTTGAGAGGAGACATGTCCGAACGTGGGTTATCCAACACCCTCTTGAGACCCTTTAGTCTAATTTTGGCGTCTTGATTTTCAACGATACCATAACGATCGTAGGCTTCCTCGCTCATGGGTTCAAAGAACGAGAGCTCTTGCAACTCGGAGCGTTCCTCTTCCTGGCCAGCCATTTCCAATGTGGCAATTCGTATTGGAAGTTTCATAATATGTCGGTCTTCCAGGACTGGCTCCGTTTCCGCTGCAACTTTCAGGTACAAGTCCTGGATGGCTGACCCGAGAAGGCCTCTTTGTTTTTCGATGGTGTGTGACTTCCAGTGGAACATGATGAATGATTTTGATAGAATGATAATATTGAGAGAGTGGGAGAGGGAAAGAGAGAAAGATGATGTTGTCCATGTTTAAGTGTGCAAAGGCGGTGAAGGCGGTTGGACATCATAACAGGCAAACACCGCAGCTTTGTTTGTTTGTTCCAGCGATGACACAGATGTTTGTGGTACTTTCCACCTCAATGAACATTTGGAAAAACTTAATAGCGATGTAGCTATTGTAGTCTTGACTTGGGTCCAGAGTACATTTTCAGGTTTTTTCCTAAATAGGAAAGTCAGTACCTAATTAGGCAACTGCACGATTCCGAAAAATTGGACTGGGGCGCGAGGCCTGGATGCAGTGGATGGAACCTTGGAAAGGAATGCCTGCCTGTATCCTCTGATTGGCTACTTCTCACATTAATGCCTGAGGCCTCATATAATCGCTATTAACCCTGCGTATAAGAATGAGCATTAGCATACATTCGCACCCTATATAAATCCATGCCTAGTTGGCGCATGTTTTTTGGTGGGAATATTGGCTGCGAATCCCAGGCTCAGTTGGCACGTGCTTATAAGCCAGGCTAGCTCACGTGACATATAAAATCGAGGCTCAAGAAGAATACAAAACTACCTATTTAGGTTTAGTGCTATAATGAAGCCTCCCGCCTGCGCCACGAGGTCCACTTATCCACTTAGCGTATACTGTACGCTACATACAAAAGCCTAGCAAAATTTCCTAAATAGGTATAGCCCCCAACCAATCAGCTTTTAGAAGAGGTTTGAAATACAATTTTTGCTATGTAGCTTGGTGTGTGCTCACAGCCATGCGCTATTTTATCCTTCATTCACTTTGTTTCACTCGTTCCATTCAGGCACTCAATACTACACGCAGATAAAACTATACTCTCCTCTTAGCATAGCTTCTGACTGAAACACCATCCTTTGTGGCAGAAAAGAAAGGATATGATAAGACATCTGTACTGCAGGTGCCCCAGAGGAGTCTCCCTACCTTTGTGTTAATGACATGCACGGATCTCCGTATAATCATAAATGTCAGTCATAGTAGACCTTCTCGTGTGTTATACCTTGCTTTTTTGTTCGTTCCTTCCTTTCTTTTTCCTTGGGCTTCGATGTCTTTTCAAAATCAAGCACTACATCGCTGAAAGTTGGTAGAAATATTACGATATTCCATTTCCAACCACCTTACTAGGTGGCATATGTCAGACTATTTACCGGGTTTCTTCTGGATGAGGAGGCTGGCTCTGTCAAATGGCTTTGCCAGGTAACCGGGCACTCGCTAACATACTTGAGATCCTAGATACAATTATCCCACTATTCAAATCTTCCACATTGACGCTTAGAAACTGTTTGTCGAATTCCATAAGATGACTACAAAAATACATACAGATGTCGAGAATCTTGTGGATCCTCCCCCAACTCAGAATTTGAGATCAACGCGAATCCAGAGAGCCCCCCCGTATATAGAAAAGTCCCTTTGTCCCCGGTATCTTACAAGTAACAAGGTAAAGGAATATACTTGCTGAGACACTCAACGATACCCAGTGTATCTAGCCAGTCTGTCTTAGCCTGCGAGCTATCAGCGTTTGCTTCTGTCTCCTCATATGGTTTACAGTGCTCGAGATTGTATGCAGGTCAATATTCGCTCAATCAAGAGAGATCATACGCTTTATTCTACAAAATCACCAATAGAAAGGATTATGCAGTTGTCATAAGATAGGTAGTGTGGGCAGCATCTCCAACACGTTGTATTTATCTCGGTTCTTGTACCTCTATGTCCTTTTCATCCAATATGTGAGTGCCCGAGTACTGCTGCTGTCAAGTTCGTTTGAAAGAAAAGCATCTGGAATAAAGAAAAAGAATTCTATCGAATTGGCCAAACGTTTGCTTGTATTCAATCTGGGAGTTTCCGGGAATTGTAGACAATATGACAAGAAAGAGTCAAAGCTTCCAGCGGAGACTCTTCAAAGAGGCTGGCATATTGAAGTAACCATGTCCTATTGTACATGCTCTATCAATAAAACTGATGATTCCTTTGTTCCAAGAGGAACGTCTAGCCCATGAATGTTCTCAAGCTACTTAATCCTCCACATGTCATAACTTTGCCTGCTGTCATCTCTGCTGCTCTCCAGACTTTGAAAATCTACGCCACGATCTACTTCTCGGATGCTCTTCAAAATCTTGATATCGTGATATCTGATCTCTTGTCCTTCTTCCTGGCTTGTGCCCCCTCTGAAATCTATTTTCAGTTGTCTTCCTCTGTGCTGCTCTCCATACTTTGGTCTTCATCATCTTTAACACTCCTCAGAATCTTTATCTGTGGTGCCACTCAGTCTCCAATAGTCAACTCATCTCCACCATGAACCCATTTTTTATTCCGGGCAGTATGCAAGAGTGTAGCGAACTGCTGAACGGGATCATCAACACAAAGACAATACACGACCTACGCGATGATGAGTTTACATCTGGATCCCAAACCAGATCCGACGTTTCGAATAAGCAATTTGCCCTGTTGAGGGCATATTATCCCCCCCTCATGAAACCAGCCTTGTTCAAAGATTACAGTACCAATCAACTAAAATTGGGGCGGGCACGAAGACAAGCCAGGCGCCTCCTCAATGCTTCTACTTCGTACCAGAACATGCTTCGTGTGGTCAGGGACCCTCAAAGGTTGAAAAATATCGACGACGTGAAGGAGAAAGACTCAGACTGGCCGGGAGGGTTCTTGTCATTTCTCCAACAATTGGCTCATATTTCTCTCACCAAAGCTGATAAAGCGGCCTTGGAAAGTCTTCCATCGTCCAAACCAAAACGCAAACTTTCCTCAACTGCCACCCAGGGTCTATCGTCTGCGAGGTCAAAGCGCCGTGTTGACGCGAAGAATTATCGCGAGACACTCAGTCAAGAAGATCCCGTTGAAGAAGAGCGCAGTCAAGAGGGTCCCAGTCAAGAAATGCTTGGTGAAGAGGTGCCTGAACAAACTGGAGGCGACGAAGAGCGCGATGATAGCCAAGATAGCGAAGAAGGATCGTCCCAACCAGAGCCAATCTTGAACTATCGTATGGAAAGTGATGAGATTCTTTATCCGGGGTGTGCAGATGAGAATGTCGTTAATACTTGCTGTATCAATCTTGTGAAGGCACTTGCACAGCTCATCGAATCTAGCTCATCGAGCTGGACAATTGCACGTCTCAGCTTCACCGCTCAGTTCAGTGAAGGAAAATACACAGCAATGACAGACGGTGCACTCTTCGCAAAGGATGAACGCATAACTCAGGCCATTGTGGAAGTCAAGCCCCACATTCGGTCATCAATTCATGACTCAGTGCGAAAACAAGAAGCATCTGAGATAGTTGGTTGGATGATGAACTCGACCGGTGATGGATTGCCAGATCTAGGTGGACAGTAAGCTTCCCCCTACTTTGTTCCGTTTATAGATAACTTACCAATTGTGCTGCAGCTGGGCCCTCATCGGACAAGACCGCCACGAGGTCTATCCTTCGTTCGCTTTACCAAACGATGACTATCGAAAATACCTTGCCGGCCCAGTCAACCCAAAGGAAAATCAAGGCTTCCTCTCCATACAAGCCTGTGGGCCGTGGGTGCTTACAAAAAGTGACAGCCTTGACCAACTATGCGAGATTCTACTTGCAATTACGATAAAAGCATCAAAGGCAGCAAAGACGCGGCAGCAGGAGGTCGACAATGTGATTGATAACTAGTGGTAGTCTTCTCCTCGGCCAGGATAGGCATGAGGTGTATCTTGTCTTGGGGGTTCTTCAGTGAGCCCAATGGGTGACGAACGTCAGTTTAGAATCATGTATTTAACTACATGACTGGATGCGTTAGGTATGGGAGGACTTTAGATGATAATGTTTAATTTAGAATCTTAAAATACATGTGTGTGTGTCGGGAAGCTTCCTGTGATCTAGTTAAGCTTTGAAAACAACTGTTCCTGAGTATTCAGCACAATTGATTTGACCTTGGGGAGCTCCTCAGATTCAAATTTTCACTCGAGAAAGCTGTATCTTTGAGTGCTTTGAAATGCCACAGTCCTTCGCAAACTTGATTTCCTTCGTTTCACGTTGGTGTTTTTGTTCCTACCTACTTCTGCCCCCAGCAAACAATGTATTTCATATAACCTCCACTTTCAGCCAAATCCCTATGAAGTCGCTGTGGAAGATCATTCCACTCTTCTTTCCACACGTCTCCAGGCATTTCTGCGTTCTAATTAGTATCAACGTCATCTATAGAATATAGACAAGTCGGTACACACCTTTGAGAACCGTTAGAAAGTTTGGAACACCCGCGACCGCAGTCCTAAGACTCTTCTCCCGAATCGAGAGATCCTCAGCAGCTGCTCCGTACTTGACCAATACCTCTGCCTGTTGGACGTTGCGAAGTCCGCTCTTCTCCATCTCCTGTGGAAGATCCGCCATCAGATTCGATTTGGCATACTTGGTACCCGAGTATAGATTCTTATACAAAGAGTCCAACATGTCGATATACTGGTTTTGGGATATTGGGTTCTCAGGAACAGGTGTCGTGATCACCTCGACCAGTTGTAACCAGCCTCCTGGTTTCAGCAATCCTTCCAGGTTCTGGACTACAAATCCAGGGGTTTGCTCGGGTGCGGCTGCTGCCATGACCAGTCTTTGATGGACGACATCGAATGTTCCTTGCCATTCGGCTGGGAAGGGCTCTTTAATCGATTGGTCTTGGAAGTGAGTTCGTTTGGGCGGCGGCTTGGGGTATAGTGATTCGACAACATCAGTGCCTATGTAGTCGTGCTCTGCTGGCGATGCTGCCTTTTGAAGGTCCGCGATCCAGCGGCCTGTATGCATCTTAGTTGTCATGGTCGTGAATCTAGGGTGATCATAATTGGGATTTTATACCATTGGCACATGCAGAATCCAGAATCCGGAGCCCTGGTTTGGACAGATCTACCGGGGCATACAACAATTTCCCTCCCATAGCCGCTACCACCGTCTCGTGCTGGTCCTCCAGTCGCACTTGCTCGGTTACGTTGTCATCATCCTTCTTCGTCTTGTCCATAAACGCAGTCATGTTGGCCGGCATCTTGGTGGTCACTCAGCGTTGCTCGCTGTAGCTTTCAGGTCCAAGAGTTCTAAATAATTTTTGACTGTAGAGATTTTCGCAGACAGTTTCCTGAAAACTAGAAGAATACTAACAGCTCAGAACGATCTAAATGTCTTTCGCTACTACACACTAACCACATTACAACATTGAAAGACGGCGCCCACATTCGGTCTTGCAGCATTCACCAAAACAAGAATCGCCGAATCGTTTTTACGTACGTCTCATGTCGGTGATGGTACGTAGATTGTCCAGCCAACATAGACAAGTTTTGACCGTTCAAAGCAATTCCGAAATCTTAGATCATGAACCACACTCAATCCAGGGATTCTCGGACTCTATCCTACAAAACCCCGATGCCCAAAACTCCGTAGACACGCCAAACACATTTTAAAACACTCTATGACTGGAGAGACCGGTACAAAAGGTCTAACCACATGGCGTCATTGAAACATGCAACCTCATTAGTCACGTAGCATCACAGAAGGAAAATCCGGGGGCCGATTGTTCTTCATCTCTCGGACATGCACTATTATGGAAAGTGTTTCGCTGGCAAATCAGAAGTGCTACATGGCTTGTAGTTGTAACTAACTATGCGCTAAAAAGAGCTAAGATTTGTGGAGAAAGCCCGTGCTTCATCAGCATTCGTCAAGCCTTTATGTATTTTAGGTGTTTTCTTCTTTTGGTTAATGGTTTTGTACGAAGCCCATGCGGAGCCAATACGATGTCAATACGAGTTGCACCATCGGCTATGTAGGAATGTACGTAGATTTGTGTTTCCCACTTCGTTTAGGAATCTTTCTTCGGAGATTATTAGTCAATGGGTTGCACGATGCGTTATGTTTTGCATAAGGCTTCTTGTTGAATAACTGGGCGGGAGTTAGGGCTAGGGCTAGGGCTAAAGTAGTGTCCCTGTATGAAATACGACCACGGGACTATTTCGCTAGATTTATTGGATTGGAAATGCAAAACCGTGCAGTAGCTCTTTCAAGAATCCAGACAAATAGTTATGCGTATAATTGTTATGACAAAATTATGGATATTCGTTCATACATTCATGAATACTACGTCGCCGATAGCTTCATCCCCACTCATCACTGCCACACCCTAAAAACAAACTAATAACAGCCCTAATATTGAAACTTCATCCGAAACTCAATGTGCTGTTGAATCGTAGTAGTTTTGTACTTTCCGCTAGGCATAGTCCCTGGCTTCCCCGTCTCCATCGGCCGGATAAGTCCATGATGCTCCGGCGTAATAAAGTACGGCATTGAGTACCGCTTGGAAGTCAATCGGCGTCCCTCCGGCGGCTGAGGAATCATGACCCTATGCTTGGAGGCGGGGAGATACCCATTTGTCCAAATCTCCCCGAAATCGCCAATCGTGAGGTACAGCCGTTCCTCGATTTCGGTAGTGGCGGGGAAGAAAGTGCCTGGGTTTAAACGATCCTCGATTTCGAGGCCCTGATTCTCGTCCTGGAAGAGGAGGGTGAATGTGGTAAAGTCGGTGTGGGTAGGGCACCAGGTTGTCGATGTGCGGTCGATGGTTGATTCGATGGCGGCTGGGTAGTGGATGAGTCGGAGTCCGTTTTGTTGGCCGGTGTGAATGCTTTGGAGGTATTTGACTGTTTCTTCGTCTGTTTCTAGGCCGAGGCATAGAGCGTTTAGGATTTCGCTGCTTAGGTGCTCGAGTTCCCAGAAGAAGGTGGTAGTAAAAGCACGGAATCCTGGGAGGGCATCCTCGTCGATCCAGAGGTTGTGGTGGACTTTTTCTTCTTCACTGCCAATATCGATGTGCTCCTTTAAGATATTAGCTTAGGAATAAAGAATACTCGCATTCTAGCTTGCTTACCTTCCAGTCAAGAGGCTTCTTGAACTCAGCACTTAACTCTCCCTCCATCTTCTCCAACTCCTCCTCCGTATAGATTAGGCATTTCTCCCTTCCAAACCCAGAGTAGCCACGATGCGGCACAATACCATCAGGGTGATTAGCCTTCAATTTCTCTTTCATAGGCAAGTCGAAGAACTTGCGAGACCAATCGAAGGCTGTCCTCAGCTTCTCGACACTGATACCATGTCCGACAACACCACAGGTGCCATGGACACGAAGAGACTCGACGAGTTCGTCCGCCTTTTGCTTACGGATTTTGGGGTCGCTGGCCTCGAGGAAGTCGGTTAGGTCGACTGTTGGAATTGTAGAGGATGGTGATATTGAGCCCATTTTGCTGTTCTGGGATGCTAAACAAGTGAATTGAATAGAAACTTGAATGAGGAAAGGGGTTTGAAGTTGGACAATATCTAAAGCGTCAGGCCGCTTTAAGCCCAGACATATTAATAGGCTGTAGCATTCCCCAGAAACAGCCCCCATCCAGAAATCCACGGATAAATCAAACACATGAGAGCGAGGAACCCCCTCTCTCGGAGTTACCTAATGCGAGTGTTATTCTGTACACCATACAACCCTACGTACAATCCTACGTAGTCTCTTCGGCAAACCCCTAAGTGGATCCTTTCTCCATATTCTTAGCTGTAAACCATGATGGATCATCCTCATACACCTCGTGGCGAAAGTCCTCGGATTCCGAATTACAGTCTGTAGAGAGCTTGAAGTAATCCATTACGTATTCTCAATTCTAGATCAAGGCGGCTGCATATATGCTCGCGATGTCACCATTGGTTGAGACTGAGGATACTACTGCGCGTGCTGATTAAAGCACGGTAGGTGATACGTAGCGTTCGACTTAGGGGGTGCCGATGGCTTACGTACTATTCAGCTATCCAGTATTGCCAAAAATGGAATCAGTAGACTTCCGGTGTAGAAGTGTAAGCACGTAATCAAGTGAGACACTCAGAACTAGGCTTCCCTCAGGTGAAGATGTGTTACCAAGGGGCCAAACATGGGTATTGTATGCTGAAAGATAGAAGCCTTATAGTCTGACGTTATAGGCAGATAGGGTTGGCAGTCAAGAGACTAGAGTTCAATCACCAAAAGTTTGTTTTGAAACCTTCTGTATCAACAATGCCCCTATTGCAAGACGAAGTAGACCTGGAGAACCCAGGGGCTGATATAGTCAGTGACCATGATCTACGCCAGATATGGAGCTGGAACGCCGACATATCCCCCGCAGTCGACGCCTGTGTGCACGATCTCATCAGAGAGAAAGCGCAACCGGATGCACAAGCCATCTGTTCTTGGGATGGCGAACTTACCTACAGGGAGTTGGACTCCCATTCATCACGACTCGCGGATGAGCTGATGCGGCTCGCCATTCGGCCAGAAAGTATCGTACCACTATATTTCGAGAAGTCTATGTGGATGCCTGTGGCAATGCTCGCTGTGATGAAGGCAGGTGGTGCTTCTTGTGGGATTGATATTACCCAGCCAGAGGCTCGGCTGCAGGCGATCATGGAACAAGTACAGCCGCGAATTGTGCTATGTTCAGCAAGCCAACTGGAATTGGTCAAGAAGCTTTCGAAAAACGACACAGCCATCTTGGTAGTTGACAAAGACCATTTGGAACGGCTGGGATGCTTAGCAACGAACTCGACCTTTGTTCCGTCCAAATCAGTCCGTCCGAACAACATGCTATATTTGGTCTTCACATCCGGCAGCACAGGGAAGCCCAAGGGCGTCGTCATCACACACAGCAACTTTAGCAGTGCCCTAGTATATCAGACTTCCCAACTCGGATTCCGGAGGACCTCTCGAGTTCTCGACTTTGCCTCATATGCTTTTGATGCAACATGGTACAACACGTTGCACACATTCTATGCCGGAAGCTGTCTTTGCATTCCCTCCGAAAATGACCGTCGGAACGATCTCACAGGTTGTATTAGTCGCCTACGGCCAAATTTCGCAAACCTAACACCGAAGCTCTGCGAGTTTCTCGATACAGCTTCTCTGCAAGCACTAGAGATGATAGAGCTGGCTGGAGAGGCACCTGATGAGAGGCAAGTTAGTCGAATGAGGAAAATGACCAAGGTGCGCTTTGCATATGGCCCTGCAGAATGCTCTATTCTCTCCACGGTAACGGATGAGCATGCAATATCATCAAAGATTGGCCAAGGCCTCGGTGTGCGGACTTGGGTGGTTGATGCAGATAATGCAGACGTCCTAGCACCAATAGGATCTGTGGGCGAATTGTGGATCGAGGGCCCTCTCGTAGGGCGTGGCTACTTGAATAACCCGGAGAAAACAGCGGCGGCTTTTGTGGATAATCCAGCTTGGCTATTACAAGGAGCAGCAGGATTCGAAGGCCGCTCCGGCCGTCTCTACAGGACGGGAGATCTCGTTCGTTACGCGGCGGATGGCTCACTACACTTTGTTGGCCGAAAAGACGGACAAGTCAAAATCCGTGGCCAGCGTGTGGAACTTGGGGAAATTGAGCACCACATTCGTCAAAGCTTACCTGAGAATATGTCGTACTCAGTAGTGACGGAGGTTATCAAACCGTTGAAAAGTGACAATGCGATGCTGGTTGCATTCATCGAAACTGCCGACTCGATGGAGGGTATTGTGGCTACTTTGGAAGGGAAGCTAGCCGAAGTACTACCCTCGTATATGGTTCCCACAGCATACATATCTGTTGAGAATATTCCAATATCTCAAACTGGAAAAACTGATCGGCAGCAACTACGTCGTCTTGGAGCAACTTTCACCTTGGAGCGGCTGGCCGCGTTGAACCTGGCTCGAAGAAGAGGACGACTACCCGAGACGGCGATGGAGAGGCAATTGCAGAGCTTGTGGAGTAGTGTACTCAAGATCAATCCAGCAACAATCAATGCCGAGGATAGCTTTCTGAAAATTGGCGGCGATTCTATTGGAATCATGAGGTTAGTGGCGGCTGCTCGTCAGGTGAGTGTTGGCTATTAGTCTTCGGTCTTGTAACAGATTCACTAATAGCTTTTTCGTACCAGGAAGGGCTGGATGTAAGCGTTGGGGATGTGTTCAAGCATCCCCGATTGTGTGACTTGGCGAAAATCGTGAGAAAGATGCGATCAGAAAATATGACAAGCGAGGTCATTCCACCATTCTCTCTGCTTGACGGGCAAGACGAGACAACAATCCGAGAAACAGCTGCTCATCTTTGTAGCATCAAACAAAGCCAAGTTGAAGATGTATTCCCATGCACGCCACTACAGGAAGGATTATTGGCGTTATCAGCTCGGCGGGCAGATCAGTACGTAGTGCGTAGCGTACATGGGTTACTACCCTCAATTCGATTGGACCAGTTTCGAGCAGCTTGGGAGACAGTTGTATCAAAATCGCCAATTCTTCGGACACGTATTGTTGACCTTGGGCACCGAGGCTTGGTGCAAGTTGTCACTGATGTACCGATTGAGTGGTCATTAGACGCAGAGACTGCTTGTAATGAGACGCATCAGTCCTATGCCATGGGTCTCGGAACACCGCTGGCACGCTTTGACTTGCAAACAAGTTCCAATGGACAGGGAATATTCACGCTCACCATGCATCATGCAATATGCGATGGGTGGACAATACCACTTTTGTGCCGTATGGCTGAAAAGGCTTATCATGGCCAATCCGTGCCTCCGTCGCTGCCTTTCCAAGCATTTATTCGACACATTCAGCAACTCGACGAGGCAGAAGCAGCCATCAAATGGCGCAGATATTTAGAGGGAACAGAAGTGCAGACTTTCCCACGGATTCCACAAGCCACTACCCAGCCGAGGGCGGACACAGAACTTACGCACGCAATCAACGATTTTTGTTGGCCACGCACAGGCGTGACCCCTTCGAATATCGTCCGGGTATCATGGTCAATACTGGTTGCACAGTATACCGCTGCTAATGACGTGGTCTTCGGAGCTACAGTATCGGGCAGACAAGCGCCTGTGCCACTAGTCGCGCAGATGACAGGGCCAACTATTGCCACGGTGCCTATCCGTGTAGTCCTGGACTGGGAAGAAAATGTTGATCAGTTGCTTGAACGGGTACAGGAGCAAGCTATTGAGATGGCGGCTGTTGAGCAGATGGGTCTACAATGGATACGACGGGTTTGTGAGGATGCAGAAAAAGCGTGCCAATTTCAGACATTACTAGTCATCCAGCCGCCAGAGAATGAGACAGATAGATACAGCTCTCTATTTATGCCGACCACTGACAAGAATTGGAAATTGGACGCGTTCAATCCGTACGCACTCCTCCTCGAATGCAACCTGGCAGATGAAGGCATCCAGTTCCGCATCAGCTTTGATTCCACGATTTTGGAAAAACGACAGGCACGACGAATGATGCAGCAGCTAGAGCATATTCTCCGGCAACTGTGCACACCTGGAGTAGGTGCAAAGAAGCTCTCTTCTATAGACATCGTCAGCGAGCAAGATTTGAGTGATATCTGGATTTATAATCGTAAAGTGCCCGCTGCAGTAGAGGCGTGCGTTCAAGATCTGATCTCAGAACCCATACGGAAAAGGCCCTCTGCAACTGCTATATGTGCATGGGATGGGGAGCTTACATATGGAGAACTCGAAAGACACTCTACACGATTGGCCAACAAACTCCGCCAGTACGGTGTTGGTAAGTAGAATGCATCAAAGTTGTACGTAGACCTGGCTCTGACCGTGCCTTCTTTCTAGGCCCCACAACGATTGTCCCCGTATGTTTAGAAAAGTCCAAGTGGGCGCCAGTAGCCATGCTTGCAGTTCTCAAAGCCGGAGGAGCGTTTTCTATGCTACCTCCGTCTCTGCCCGGCGGAAGGCGCGAGTCGATGATTTCGGCTATTGAGCCTGCCGTCGTTGTCACGAGCATGCAGTATGCTCACTATTTTCCCAACGTGAAGACAATTTTACCCCAAGAGCTCAAGGCTGTCGGTGAAGATAATACCAAGTTACACAACTTCCACCACAGAGCAATGCCTGATAGCAGGGCTGCAGTCCTTTTCACCTCAGGAACGACGGGTAACCCCAAAGGCATCGTGCTCAATCACCGCTGTCTAGCCACCACCGCGCAGTATATGGCCAAGAACTTCAATGTTGGGACCCGTACACGAGTTTTCCAGTACGCATCATACTCCTTCGACGTCAGCATCCACGAGACCTTGATGGTTCTTATGGCCGGTGGTTGCTTGTGCATCCCATCTGAAGATGATCGCCATAATGACCTTGCGGGATCGGTAGTGAGACTGCCAGCGAACTGGGCATCTTTGTCGCCCTCCGTGGCCAGATCCATTACTCCTGAAAGCGTTTCCACTCTTGAGACCCTTGTATTTGCGGGAGAGGCCTTGAATGAAAGGGATGTCTTGCCGTGGGTAGACAAGCTGACCATATTCAATTGGTATGGTCCTGCTGAATACTCGCTTAGCGCAAGCTCGCCAGTTCAATTACCTAGTTGGACGAGTGGTAATCTCGGCTTTGGTTCAGCCAGTACATGTTGGGTTGTTCGGCCGGAAAATCGAGATGCGCTGTCGCCTATCGGCGCTATAGGCGAACTCGTTGTGGAGGGACCAGGTGTGATGATGGGTTACCTCCACGATGAAGACAAAACAGCGGCTGTGATGATGACCAACCCATCGTGGCTTAACGGTGGTGCACATCAATTCCCTGGCCGACACGGGCGTGTGTATCAAACTGGCGATTTGGTGAGTTACAATGCTGATGGCTCTCTGACGTATATCGGCCGCAAAGATGCACAGGTCAAGATCCGCGGTCAAAGAGTTGAGCTCGAAGAGGTCGAGCATCATCTCGTCCAGCAACTGCACGAAATGGGTGCTGCCACTTCCCAGGCGATTGCAGAGGTAATTACACCGGTTGGAAATGCTAGCCCTAAGCTGGCCGCCTTCATCAAAGGGGGTGGATCACAGATTCAGCTTAAGGAGCTAGAGAAAAGCCTTGCTGGTGTGCTGCCCAACTATATGATCCCAACATTGTATATCAGTGTTTCGGAGATTCCCATCACAGCGAATGGCAAGACAGATCGAAAGAAACTCCGTGCCATGGGGAATTCTCTCACGCATGAGCAAATTACCTCTCTCCGCCATACGCCAGGAAAGCAGGGGCGCATACTCCCGCGGACCATCGTTGAGAAGAAACTCCAAGGGCTGTGGACATTTATTCTTGGGTTAGACACATCTATATCAATAGAAGATCACTTCTTTGAAGTCGGCGGAGACTCAATTGCGGCCATGCGACTCGTCACCGCTGCTCGACAGCATGGTTTGTCTTTCACTGTGGCAGACATTTTTAGTCGTCCTTTGTTGGGAGACCTCGCAGCAATTGCTCAACCGGTAATAATGAAGCCAAATAATACAACAATACAACCATTTGCTTTGCTTGATGGAAATGCCCGAGCATTTGTACGGGCACAATTAACCCACATGATCTCCGTCTCAGATGGCTTTCCGGTCACACACTGGCAGTCAACCTGCGTTGAACTAGCTTTAGAAAGTCCTCCACGGCTGTTGGACCACTTCTTTGTCGATCTGCCCAGGGACATGAGCCTGGAGGAGATCACTCGCAGCTGTGGCGATTTGTGGCAGAATATGGACATCCTTCGCACGATTTTCATTCCTTGGGAAGACCAGTACCTTCAGATTGTACCCGAACAACTTGATTCACCGGTGCAGTACTACTTGACCAAGGAGGAAAATATTGAAGACTTGACTGCTAGGATCTGCAAAGAGGATAGCCTGCAGCCTCTTGCACTTGTCGCTCCCTTCACCCGCTTTCACGTTCTCTCTGGTTCTGATGGCGCTAAGAGGCTGATAATCCGATTGTCGCATGCGCAATATGACGGCACAAGCTTGATACATCTTATGCAGTGCCTTCGAGCATCATTAAACGGGCAATCACTCCCCGAGAAAGCCCCTTTCTCCGCTTTTGTTCAACACGCTATGAACAATCATCAAGTGTCTGTCGAATACTGGAGGTCATTGCTGGACGGCTCAAGTCTTACGACAATTGCAGCTGACCACGTCAATTCCAACTCCTCAAAGCCATTGAATCCAATTGTAGTTGAGCGGCGTGTAGAACTGCTCCCGTCCAACGATCGCTTCACTCCAGCAACCACTTTCACCGCAGCATGTGCACATTTCCTATCTCAAATCACCAAGTCATCGGATGTGATATTTGGACGACTGGTTTCTGGTCGAGCGATGCTTCCAGTGCAGTTACGCAACACCGTGGGCCCTTGTGTCAATATCATTCCGGTTCGTATCCACGGCACTCAATCCTTGGAGCAAACCCGGCAATCGGTTCACGAACAGCTTATTGATAGTTTGCCATTCGACACCATTGGCGCCAAGGAGGTGATTGAAAAATGCACTGACTGGCCACAAGATGCTCGCTCGTTCGGACTTATCACGAGCTATCAGGATTTGGGTGACGCGGAAGAAGAAATTCGAGGGGTTCCGTGCCGACTACATTGTTACGAAGGCACTAGAGCCGGCTCAAAGATGATGGAAGATGATGCGGTCATGGTATTCGCAAAACCGATGGGAGACTATCTCCAAATAGTCGTGAATGCAGACGGCCGGCTATATACCAAGCAAACGGTTCGTCGGTGGTGCGACATGTTGGCGGATACCATACAGAGTTTCAGACAGCTTGAACAGTCTTGTTGAGTAATATCAACAATTCAGCACATTTTGTACCTAGATGAATGCCATAAAACAGCAATATCAATGGAGGGTTGTAAGATTATTCAGGTTGATGTTGACGTTGACTTCCGAGCCCCACTTTCCTCCGTCATCTACAGCTCCAGCTCCATCTCCTTCGATGTTGACACTTCTTCCTTTCATTCCTTTGACGATACATCCGAGAAACAAATGAGACCTTAGATCATTGCAATATCCACACCATCAAGATGACTTCTCCAGCCTGCATCTTCTGCAAGATCATCAAGGGTGCGTATCTACCTAGGTAACATCCTTCATGATTCCCTCACAGAGCTCCCCCGCATTCAGATATGTCGAAGATGCCGAAGGCGAGAAGAGCGGACATCATGATTGATCCCTTCTTAACACGCCTGTTTTCTATCCTTCAATACCTACTGGAAGCGAGACTGATTTCTATGAGACAGGTGACATCCCATCCTTCAAGATCTTTGAAAGCGAAAAGGTCTTTGCATTCCTCGACATCCAGCCCTTGAGTCGCGGACACGCTGTACGTTTTTCCCCAAGTCGCAATCCATGTCTCGTTGAGCAGCATTACACCGATCGGTGTATACCGCGCGCTCCCGGAAAATTGGGTTAATCATTGTCAATTGCTAACAATGCATAACAGCTCGTCATCCCCAAATTCCACGGCGCAAAACTCACGGATATTCCGGATGAGTATTTGACTGAGCTTATGGTATGCAAATCCTGAACTACAAAACCCCCCAGAAGTATGGAAGCAAAAAGAGCAGGCAGGGCAGAGGCTTTATCTATATACTCAGGGTCCAAAACGCGGACCTTGGAGGCCTTCCCCGCATCTACGAAGTAAGAATGGATGGCTTTACTAATGAGTCCTCGAAATATAGCCCGTCGCAAAGAAAATCGCCATAGCTACTGGCGCCGAAGACTTCAATGTCTTGCAGAACAATGGTCGTGCTGCGCATCAACTTGTTGATCACGTTAGTCTTTTCTACCTATCTATCATGGGGAAGATCACGGGAATAAGAAAAAAGGCTAACCATTTGGACTTCATTGTGATAGGTTCATTTTCATGTGGTATGTTCTCAACTCTTAAGAATGAGGTATGGATGCGTTGCTGATATGATACACAGATCCCCAAACCAAACGAGACGGAAGGTCTAGGAATTAAATGGCCCGCTCAGGCGACTGACATGGACAAACTCAAGGCTTTGTTCGAGGAGCTCAAGAGTAAGATGTGATCTTATATCTCTTCCTACTACTTGAATGGGGTGCAGCTGGGGAGGATGGGCCATTTATTTGAATGCGATTCATGTTCAACTGCTGTACCTATGGTAACTCTGAAACTCTGTCTGGTCCATATATATCGGCAAACTATACTAGACCCCAAGTGTCGTTGAGAAATTGATAAAGATGCGATGCTTCCAACAAAACGAAAATACCTATATAATCACACAAATCCTGAACATAGTAGTCAAATCAAGCGAGAACTGTACACAAGCCTCCTGTAGCTTAAATGTATATAAAACAACGGAATACCACCAAGACAATTGAATTCTGGACACCAATAAAACCGAAACTAACTAGACATAGTTCAGTTGGCGGAAATAGCAACGGCAGGAGCAGCAGCCTCAACACCGTTCACCTCTGGAGTGACGGTAACTTTAGCCTTTTTCTCAACCTCTACAGCTGAATCCGGAGCTGTTCCATTGGTCTCGATCTTCTTCTCTTCAATCTCGGCGGTAGTTGGTGCAGCGGCTGTTGTGTCCTTTGGCTCTTGTTCAGGGTAGAACTTGACCTTTCCGCCGCCCAAGATCACTCCGTTGCGGTCATATACTGAGCGAGCACGGATATATGGGTCTGTTACCCAATAATGCTTAGAGTGTTGTTGGGCCAGTTCTTCTCTCTTGGCTTTCCATGACTCGACGCCTGCCTCGTCATTTTTGTTAGCGGCCTCGATCCAGTGCTTTGTAGCATCTTGGAGCTCCTGTGAAAGGGCTTTGTGTTTAGCGAGGACTTCTTCGCGTTTGACGGTGTCTTTCATGGCGTCGTTCTCGCCAGGTTGGGCTTCAATATATTCAAAAGTGGCATCGTCTTCACCACCAAACTCTTTCAATATACGGCTGCGGTCGATGAATTCTTCTAGGTCTTCGGTAGTGTTGGTAAAGTGAACCTTGGCGGCGACCACAGGGTCGAGCCATCCCTTAATAATCTTCCAGATACCTAAATTGAATTAGATGATGCTCATATTACGGATAGAAGGGTGCTAACCTGAGAATATCCAGGGTGCTTGGTGGATAAGCACAGCACCGAGTGACTCTGGGTAGTTGGCTTCGAAGCACTTGATAATAAATTTAACGGGAGCATAGTCCTGATGTCGTTAGTAAGATGATACCAAAACATGATGAATCTAACGTACCATATTAGCCAATGAAAAATCTGTCATATCAAACAGAATCACTGCAGTCTCAATAGGTCGTGGAAGCATTAGTCGAGCAGTCTCGATCATGTGAACTGTATATCTCTCGGTACTCTTCTCAGAGTGAACGCCAATCTTATGCATCTTGACGCGAATCAAGCAAATCGGTCGTCCTTGCTTGTCGATTCCAGTGATAAAACTCTTGCCCATGCGTGTTTGTGCTATAAAGTCGGAAGCTAATTTCTTAACGTCGTGGTCAGAACTCTCCGACTGCTCTATTGCCTTGGCTTCACCACCCTGCATGATATCGTCATCAACGTGCATTTCTTCAAGACGCCATCGTATGGTTGACACAAGCATAACGACGGCTTTGTTGACATCCCATTTTCGGGCACGGAGAAATCGTAAAAGAAGAGCGTCTGGATGGTCGGCCTTGAGCATGGTCCACAAACTGTCGCGCAGTTGCTCAGGTGTGAGGTCGGCCACAGCTTGTTTGAATTCTTTGTTCTGTCCGTACTTGTCGTCATGGTCTGATAAAGTCAAGCCCCCGATATCTGGCGTAGCTGGTTCCTCCTTTTTGGCGCCGCCAAAGCCGAAGAAGCCACGCTTCGACTTCTTCTTTGAGTCGGGACTCTCTGGTGGGTTGGTAGGTGCTTTTTCCAGCTGACCACCTTCGAATTTGATGCCGAACAACGTGAACAAGACTGCCCACATTTCTCGAAGCTTGACCTCTTGCTCCTTTGTGAGGTTGCCAAGGTGGCCATCTGGGATTTTGTGCGAGTTCATTTTGAGCGTATCAATAATTCCAGTGAAATCGTAGTGATAGTCCTGGTATTGGTGTTGCTGGTTGAAACTATCCTGGGGGGAAGTCTCCTTTTCAGATGTAGTGTAAAATAGTAATTGAACTGCTGCAGCGCCGCCAATCACACAGGTAATACCAACTACTCCCCAACCAAATGATGCGTGCCTCGGTTGTTTGAAGCGAACTGCGGAGCCAGGTCTAACGTGATTGTGGTGGAATAATCTCTGAGAGGGCCAGGGCGCTGGGGTAATTTGCGGGGAAGCAAGCGATGCTGATCGTTTCAAGCCTTGCGATAAGGGCGACGTGACGAAAAGACGAGGTTGACTGCCAAAAAAAGCCGAGTGGCAGCGATGAACAGCACGCATGTGCTTCCGACTTCAGCTCAGATTTAACTCGACTTTAGGCTCAGGCGAGACGTGGGGGAGGATTGGTTGGAAGATGTGCGCTTGTTAAGTAAGACTGCGCCAACGGACCAAACTCTCCTTTAGTGTCGCGGAGTCTTCGGATGTCTTGATGAGATGAATCGAATGCTAAAGAAAGAGGACGATATGGAGTATGTGCAATAAGAATGATAGCAATAAGCAATAAGCAATAAGCAAAGCAATAAGAATATATTCACTCCAGTGAGGAGTTGGAGGAGGCAAAGAGAAGAGAAACTTTTGAGTAGATCTGCGGCTGCGGCAAAAGTTGGATGGGAAAGCGTAAAACAGGCAGGGGCGGTGGTTCATCCGGCAGGAATGCGTCACTGTACCGATCGATACGCGGCGTTTGAGGGGCAAACAGTGCTGATTGGTGGGATGCCGTATCTTAGTGCGTATTTTACCTACCCACTCGTATTGTTGTGTACACAAACTTACAGCGAACTAAGCGTCCCTCGCGTTCATCCTCAAATCGACCAAAACAAACCGGACTAAGAGTCCAACAGGGCACAGACTGACGAAAAACAATCGTTTGCATCATACCTCACAGCGGCACGCTAATCATCTTATCTCCTGGCTTCCCCTACGTTCCCCTACGGTGCTACCGTTTCATATGTATCGATAATCGCGCCGCTCTCCACATACTAACACAGGCATATACCGAGGCTCGTCAAATTCATATCACATCGTGATAAAGATCGATCTCGCTTCGTTCCCTGCTCCTCGTGGCCGCTGTCAATCATTGCCCCTCTTTGGCAATCCATTCCTTTGTCACGACTCGCGACATCATGGACACCGCCCCCAGGTCCTCATCTCGTCCCCGACCGACTTCGAGACCAACGACGCCACTACGTCCCAGTTCCAGGTCGTCGATACGCAATTCACATGGATATAGTAACAGTCTCAATGCAGCTGGATATGAGGAGCCTGCAATCAACTCGTTAGAACCGCAGTTTGCAGAGCTGGCGGACTCGATGGCTGATCTAGAGGCAAACTTTATGCACCTTCAATTGATGCACGAGAGTCTGTCGAGGTTTAGCGAGAGTTTCGCCAGTTTTCTCTATGGATTGAATATGAATGCGTTTTGCGTTGATTTTCCTGAGGTACTTACATCGAAGTCGCAGATATCTTACGCGGTGTCGCTAACGCTTGTTAGGCTCCTATTCCTGAATCATTCAAGAGGGCACTAGAAGCCAAGGCGCAACAAGGTAGCAATGCTACGCTCTTATGTTATTGTCACTGACTAACGTTGAGATTCTCTAGACTTACTGTCCCACAAGACAGGACAAGATATCGACGCGACCTTTCTGTAAGAACCAATCCGCCGCCGAATACTATACGCGCAGAAAGCTAATTGTGACTTTCTACAGAACAACGGATACATCATTTGTCGACAATCCCCCGGCCACGGTCTCGTCCAAAGCTACGCCGAAGAAAACACCTGTTTCATCCCGAGGGCGCGGCGGTACCAGAGGTACTGCCAGTAGTCGGTATGCTACTAGAGGATCTGGAACAGCCAGAGGTCGCCCGAGTGGACTACCAAGAGGTAGCGGGTTACCGCGCGGAAGAGGGAATCGTTGAACCATATACCTTGGACGGGAGATGATTAAATATTGCCGCTATGGTCTCACCGGCTATATAGGGCAACCTGGCTGTGCCATGCATAGATAGTCTATCGCCGGATGGATTGACACCAGACAGTGGCATGTCCAGTTTTCGGAATGGACTATACTGTCTAAAGAGTCATTGACCAGAAGGCAGAGTTCTTGGCCTTGATCTAGATATAGACATGTCCACCGACAGAGACAGTGATACGTGCTTAGATAGCAGATAACCTAGCTAGAATCTCACGATCTTATCAAATCAATCTGCTTGAACATAGAGATGTAACTATGTACATAGATAGCGGCTGCCGCGCTGCGGGTCTTGCCGCGGGCTATTCCCGATGGGTAAATGGCTCCGTTTTGCCGCCAGGAGCAACACCTTTAATTTCATGGTTCTCCATCAAATTCTCCTCCTTCCCCGTCTAAGCCCGGGGGAGACCATACATTCATTTCGACTGGGCTCCATCATTAACAGGATTTGTCGTACTGGTGTGCATTGTATTATCTGTCTGATTTTGAGCGAGCGACTGCAGCACTTTCGATAGGGGCGAAAGCGGTAGCTGTGCTGTCTTGGCATTGGCTCAGTGGAGACGACGGTTCGAACGACAACTCGATTGATACTCGAACAGCATCAACGTTCCGTCTGGATTTGTTGTTTTGGACTGAGTTACTTGTTAGAGCTACTTGAGTGTTTATCTTCTAGACACCCGGTTTTGCGATTTTGGGTGTTTGGCTTACTGCTTCTCTTGCATATTGATCGGAGACAAAGCCGGAAGCTGTCTTTGACGACTTGCTTCTTACTATTGACGCCGACACCTTCTGATTCGAGTATTGGAAGAGCTTGAGTTGACTCACAGCAAGCAATATTGTACATTCAATTGGTTTTGTCCTCTCGGCGTAGCAGTCAGCTGGTCTGACTTGACTCGAACCGGAAAATCTCGAATCCCTTTTATTCTACTTGAACATCTTACACCGCCATCATGGCTGCTGCAGTCGCCAGTCTGGCTACCGTGGTGCAGGTCAACGTCCTCACGGAAGCCGAATACGGCTGTGGTATGTGACAATCTTTCTGAAGAGACTTATCCTAGACTAACGAGCAAAGAACATCTATCCGTTGTGTTGAAAGATGACGGCCGCGGCTCCAACTTTATCGTCTCTTATATGAAACAAGCTGCATCGAGAATGAGCAGAAACAATCGGAAACATGATGGTGCAAATGGGATCAGAGCATCAATGTCGCAGCGCTTGTCTTTGAAGCCAGTGTACATTTGTGTCGATTGCTCTGAGAAGAACAGCAATGGTGATCGACAGGTGCATAGTGAAAAGACGGGTCATCAATTTTGTAAGACAGCTGATTAGGCTATACTAAGCTTGACTGACATGTCTAGATATCGACTCTCGCACTGGCGCCCTTTTCTGTCAATCTTGTCGTGACTTTGTGTACGATCATGAACTGGAGAAAATCCGGACTCGGGCGGCTGGACTCTGGTCAAAAGACCCGCTTGACCGTGATGGTCAAAATGGCTCACGGGTTACCAGCTCGATAGAGTCTGCAGTACAAGATGCCTACTCACAAGCAAAAAGGGCTAACAGTATCGCTCTATCACAAGATAATCCCTTATCAAAACCTAGCAGGTACATTCTTGATGTTCTCAGTCAGTTGAGCAATACGACGAGGAAACGAAAGGCAAACGAGATGTCTATAGACCAGAGTAACGGGAACGGAGACCTCACATTCTTGAATGGAGTGACTACGACTGAAGTGCCCGAGGCTGATGAAACATATATCAAAAACAACGCCACGAAACGAACGTGTCAAAGTGAGGGTGTCCGAGGTCTTTTCAACCTAGGACAAACCTGTTACATGAATGTGGTCCTGCAGACGTTGTTACATGAGCCGTTACTAAATGCATACTTCTTGGGGAACGGACACAAATACTACGATTGTCAAGTTGATGGCTGTGTGTTGTGTGCTATGAGCAGGGCATTTGCAGAGTTTAATGGGTGTGATAAGAAAGATGGGTTTACAGCGGAGACATTGTTATACTCGACATGGAAGAACCATCCTGTAAGTTTTCCCTATCAATTCTGTAATGGATTTGTCGACTGATTATACAGCCTCTCGCGGGAAACCACCAACAAGACGCCCACGAGTTTTATCAATTTCTTGCCGGCGGCTTGCACACAGCCTCATCCGACGAAAACGACCAGTTGAAATGCAACTGCTTCTTCTGCAAGGCGCTATTCGGCAAGTTCCAGAGCACGTTGACCTGCCCGATCTGCCGGCATACAAGTCCGACTGAGCAACCACTATTGGAACTCAGTCTGGACGTGCAATTGCACTCAAAGAAACGACAGATGACTGGCAAACTGCACGGATCAGTGACACCGACATTAGCAGGTTGTCTGCAGTCCTGGGTAACGCCTGAAGAATTGATCATGGAGGGATATCAATGCCAAGGCTGTCACAGTTATCCAGACAAACTCACCAAACAATTGAGAATTAAACAATTACCAGCCATGCTATGCATGCAGATGAAGGTACCCCCCCTCAACAGTCATTATTTTGTCATGAACGGAACTGATTATAAAAGCGCTTCGAACAAACCGACTCCGAAACACGCAAAATGCAAGGCAAAATCGACTTTCCGCTCGAAATCAATATGCAGCCCTACACCGTAGCCTCCGGCTCCTCCTCCTCCAACAAGAAAGGAGGCACAACACGCAGCGATATATACATGTACGACCTCGCATCGGCCATTGTGCATGACGGCGCGGGCCTGAATGAAGGGCACTACATTGCGTATATCCGGCAGGGGGATCGGTGGTGTTTGTTTAATGATGATAAAGTTACGTTGGTTTCGGAAGGGGATGTGTTGAATGCGGATGCGTATTTGTTGTTTTATACGTTGAGGTCGTTGAGTTTTGGGAAGTGATTGATTCGATAGATTGATTGGTATAGATAGATTGGTTGTTTATATGTGTGTGCAATTGGAGATTGTATGATTAATGTATGGTTGGCTACAACAGATCATGCTTTGAACACCCATCTGAGTACGTCTGGTCCAAGCCATAGCATGTCAAACGCGCACTACTTGATTGGGTTAAGCTTATTGTGGTGTTTTTTTTTTCCGTGTCTTCCGGAGTATACGCCAGTGTCCAATCAGATGTCTCTGTTCATACCATACAATATCTAAGCACCAAATCTATCAATCATCCTATCAAACACATCATACACCAAGACGATCGACTAATACACCCTCCTCTGCTCATACACAACTTGTCTCACTAAATTCATAAGCACAAAATCGCAACCAGGTAGACAACAACAGGTCATGCTTACTATCTCAAATAGGTATCGAGCTTGAAATCGAGAAGCAAATGTAGCACAATTCAATCAAAGTGTTGAAACGCGAAGGCCGAAAAGCACAAGGCTGGCTATAATTGATATGACTACCTAGGTAGAGAGAGTTGCACATATTCGTTATAGGTAGGTTAGGCAGGTACATATGTAGCATTTTTCGTGCCCAACTGCGCATGCGCAAGGCTGAGGACGCCTCTCTGGTATTTATGTTGATCGATTGATATTGTCTTCGAATCCTCTATTCTCCCGAATATCCCTTACCAGGGCCATTCTGATATCAATCGCATACTCAGGCTGCTCTCACTAATTGATACTGCTGTCTCGGCTACGAGATATGTCTCAACTATCAGCTTTGTCACCAGAAGATGATACTATCAGACTGGAAAACCCTTACATATATTCATCCCAGAGTCCCTTCTCTTCACCACCAATAATACCTAATTCTTCAGTGCCGTCTTTTACTCTTTATCAAGCTGTCCGAGATGGTCAGCTCATTGATAATCGTAAGGGTGACCGACATTACAATGCACCGCCATTTGACGACACCGTGGTGCTGCGTCCTATTTTGACATCAAGCAAGCAGCGAGTTGAACCGGATATTCATGCACAATTGCACAAAGGATTTTTTCAGGTAGCTGGAACGTGGACCTGTTATCGCCGAAACTATTTCTCTGTGTCTTTCTCCTTTTCTCTCTGGCCGCCACAGGACATCTCACAGCTATTTTTACAACTTCCCGATGGACTGAAACCGATCAAGAGCTTTTACATGACAATATCAGCGGTTGTAAATGGCACAGAGAATGAAACTCGCCACCTTTCGCAATATATTCCGAGGAAAGGTGGTATGTTCGAAAGACTACCAGGAAAGATCAAGCTGAGTCCAACGGTCAGAGGGATACTATTGTCGAACACGGAAAGTTTGAGCTCTCCCTATACATCAAGCGATTTGAGCCACCAGAAATACACATCCCACACCTTCGAACGAATTCAATTCCAAAAAGCGACTGCAAACAATGGGAAAAGGCGGGCCCAGCAAGAGTACTATAATCTCGTGGTAGAACTCCACGCAGAAATAGACATAGCATCTGGCAGCCTAGTCAAGATTGCGAGGAAGCTATCCGCGCCAATAGTTGTTCGAGGAAGATCTCCGGGACATTACCCAGATGAGAGAAGGCACACGGCAGATTCCTTATTTCCTATACTGCAACCCTCGTTTCAACCAGTTGAATCTGAAGTTATTGCACAACGATCAAAGCTCCAACAAGAAGCGAGATATGAAACTGGTTCTTATCGAATGGAAGACACAAATCAGTTGGTCCCAGCTGCAGATGATGACTTTAGCATAAAAGAGACGTCTAATCAGTCAAAGGAGGTCGACACTTTTGATCAAAGTTCTATATCATCTGTCTCTGATATCTTTTCATTGCGCACAATGTCTACAAATACCACTTTTTCAGCTCCAAGTGAATCTATGGGCGATTTGATAGACCTTTTGCTTACCGACGAAGGCTTCAAGGCTCTCTGCGAGGACGGTTTCTCACTACTTGGTGCTGACCGCTTTGAACGAAACTTTCGTCGTCTTCTCAAAATATATTGGAAAGACCTTCTGCACAAGGCTTCGAATAAGGCCGAGGGTCAGGTCGTTAAGTTTGCGAAAAGAAATCTCAGGACGATTACTGGGCGCATCAGAATCATTACAGAGAACCGCACGAAAGCAAATGCCCAAGGTGTTGAGAAGTGGGATGGAATTATTACACTTGGCACAAGTGAATACCAGGAACACCAAGAGGAAGAAGCTGATCTTAGCAGTGAGGACGATATCGACTACGAAGACGAGGCGATTCTTCCGGAAGATCAATACTTGACGTCTCTTAAGGTCTTCTTGATGAAGGGCGATGCATTTGAGGATCTACGGGAAGGGTTAATGGACTATGTCGTTCCATTTCTAGCGGCTAAATGGGAGAATGAGCATTCCCATGCACAGACTCCATCTTACGTTATGAGAGAGTTGCAAGAAAGATACCAGCATAAACGCTCCCGGAGAAACGTAGTAACGCCTCAGGAGATGGACGGAATTCGCTCTTGGACATCAATTGCGTCTCGATTCATCGATCAAGTTGTTCATAGAGGACTTTCTCTCTGCCGAAGATTGGGCCGCCCTGCTTTGAAACCTGGATACAAACGTCTCGAATGGATATGTGTACGTGCCTCTATCCATTTAATAATCCCAAAAATACTCATTTCTTTAGGAATGCGGTGAGCCTCTGTGGGGAGATTTCCAAGGAGATGCGGAATCATTAGGAGCTCTTGCTTCCACACTCGATCGTCCTCATCTGCAAACCCAACCATCTCCGGGACCGCCTCACGACGTGGACCTTCAGTCATTGCCAGCTGCTCACTTGCATCTCGGTACAAGCGCCAGTGGGATTCATAATAGGAGCCAAAATGCTGCATATACACCACTACCAAGTATAACGTTTGAAAATAACCTAGGGATCCACAATAGACATCCCATTTCTATGGTTAATAAGTATCTTGAATTGTGCGTGAACATCAGGGACCATGAGATAGGCCTGGGAGAGATCAAAATCCGTACGATTGACAGCAATATCGTATCTGACGGGCAGCTCTTCCTTCAAATAAAGAAAACATACCATGAGATACGAAAATCACTCAAGACTCATAGACTAGGTTTGTTCAAACCCGCAGATATAAGGTTTGTTAAGGTAAGGAAAGATCCTGCCCTTGAAAAAGGAAAACAAGACACTAGCATAGCTTATTCTCTACAGTTCTGTGTCGAAGACGGGGATGTGGGAATATGGTAGTCTTCTTCTTCTGCTTCCCTGCCACCTAAAGAGGAAATCGCGGCCAAGACATGGGAGTATTGTCCCTGTCTATGTCCGCTGACCGATCCTCCTCCAATACCTACCAACGTGTTTCTTCACTTGCTCAATTTGAAACGCAATCATGTTCGGGACACATGGCTAAACCGCCTTCCAAAGAAGCTAAACAGCAGTATATACCATGATCCGGCCTTGCTACACAGTGGCTGTCAGGCTCTTGGATGGGGAATTCATATCATCGAAGGCCCAAACAAGGTAGCCATCATGTGGCTAACTATAGCGACGATTTTGGTCAGCTTTTTCTTCGCGTTACTATGGGCAGTTATGATGCGAGACGTCCAAGGAGCTTTTGGAATAGCGGCATTCATTGTAGCTTCGGAAGCTGCTTTGGCATTTTCCTTTTTCAGCATGTATCCCACCTAGCACGACCTGAGATGAGAATCGAGTCTGCTCATTCTTGAAGTAATTGCGAAGATTCCAAGCTAGATGAAGTTAAGCCAAGTCAAAATATGTAAGAGCTTGCGTGGAACATTGAAGATCAACCAGACTTCGGCGTTACCAAAGAGGAGCCAACAGCTCGCTACACTAATTGATTGAAATATAGTATGCCAACAATGTCACAGGAGCTTTCGATGCCAGATAAGGAGTCGACATCTAGAACAAGCATCATCGTAGACAGTTCTGATAAGGGAATGGACTAGACGTACTGAGATGGTGTTAAAAGCATGACCTGGTGTTGTTGCCTGAGCGTCAAGGCACATGTCCCCATCCATTGGACTCGACTAAATCCGTACATCCGTCTGCAATCCCGAAGACTCAAAGCACTCGGGATCTAAGCTTACCACCATAGTAGGTAGAATCCATAGCAGTCTCGAGGAATTTACGTGATGACCTAAACCACGGAACTTAATATAAAAGTGCAATACTTCTCACCCTCAAACACCCGATCCATCATGACCCAGTCTATCGAATCCATCGCAAAAAAATTACCCAGACGGGAAGTTTGCTCCATCAACCTTAAGAGCCTAGACGAGAGAAAGAAAATTTTTCTTTTCTTTTTCTTCTCTGGCCCCGTTGCGTTGGATATTGCGGGACTGTGGGTGGAGCTGCCGGGATCGAGCTTTGATCATGAAGCTTTGATTCTGTATGCCATACGGAGTACTCTGTATATAGTACGTAGTTTATCAGTATGGATCTCGAGGGAAAGGCTGAGGCTGAAATGAGTCTTGTCAGCTGTAGCCTGTTTGTCGAGTTTGTTGAACAAAGAGGAAGAGCTGAGCAGCACTACAAAGCAGCTCATGGTCCAAAGCAGTATATAGTAATATTGAAGATGAATAATCAAATCAAGCACATGACTCGACAACGTACATACATCCTTACTCCGTACGGACTTACATACTTACAGTACTGTCAGTACGGGGATGCGTGGAAATAATACCGCGCTAAGAAGGTGATGGAACGATGAATCATGTTTAGTAACACTAACCGCCGTCCGAATTATTAATCGGCTGACGGTGGGTCTGCTCACCTGATTCTGTCTGAATACTAAATAGTGCAACTATTCAGAAGCATGCTACATGTTCGTTGGTGGTGAGCGGTGAATGGCACAGACGCGATTGGCTATGCAAGCATGCATCTATCTTGAAGTATCTTCGTGCAGAAGAGAGAAGATCAAATCAGCTTTTCAGTACGGAGTCAGTGCTCGCATATTGACACACAGTGCCGGATACAAGAGGACATGATTCGCTGGTTGAGGATATTCCGAGATCCTTTTCAGATGATTGGAGGGGAGATAAGTCACGGATTGAAGAATTTAAGGTATTTAAGGTATTTGTATGATGTCACTGCGTCTAGACTTATGTACTTACAGTAGTATACGCTGCTGCCAAGGCTGGAATATATTAATACGGCTGGCCGGGCTGGCAGCTGCTTAGACTCTGACTCATCGTACACTGCTTGCTGCACAGAGAGACTGAGAGAATCTAGGCATTTCTAACTTCGTATTCTTTTGATTGTCTTTTTGATTGTCTTTTTGATGAGAAGGAATATGCAGGATCCTGCCTAGTTCAAGTATGACATGACGATGGCCGTCCGTACGGAGCGGATTCTATCATGCGACTGTGGTCTGTCTACTACAGTACATACGGAGTACAGTGAGAGTACTCAGAGTATAGAATCGGATGCAACGGATACGGCAACACGCTAATCGATTAGCTCGGTGGGGCACGAACTGCCCGAGGTGCCGAGTTACTTACAGTAATATTACAGCGTAATATTACCCAATAGTACTAGTCGTATTACTACGGATACGGCGGGTTGTTGTCGCTTTAAGCTTCAGCCCTGGAGCTATCAATCTATGACCTCATCGACGATATATATTGCCGGATGTGGTAGATAAGGAGGAGTGGCATACACGTCGTACGAATATAGAATATCTCAGTTGAGGTAAAGAAAGAACAAAGAGAAAACACACCCGGCATTAGACATGCTCAACGTTGTCGAGTCACAAATTGTCAACCGACAAGTCGATGAATTATTACGTAGTAAACATCATCGGTGATCTTTGGCTCGGCCCAAGCAGGAATGCATTTCATTGGTTAGCGGCGACTACGTGCATCTTGGCAGACGGATTTAAGTGCCGACTTCGCCGAAGCTTCCGGCCAGTATTTCCACGCTTCGTTTCAATCATTTGATACAGTCAATACATAGTGCATCTGCGTAGAATATAGACAATGACTTATAGATCATACGATCAAGGCTTTGAGATACCCTCATCAACTACTCCATCTTCGTACTCCATCTTCATATACGCAGTACATAAACTACATTCGGACGAATAGTGGGGTTACGACTTCAGACGATCGACGCTGACTACTAACAGTCTAACACCCAACGCAGTAATTAGTCTTAGCGCCCAATTTCTGCTAGACTCTAGCGTGGTGTGCAGCGGCTGACTAGCAAGAGCCTAGACTACTCCGTACGGAAACGGATCGTTGATAGAACCGAGCCGTACGGGTTTTCAAGCATACATACACTGTTATACAGTACTATGGCAGTCTGTAGCGACTGCCAAGTAGTCAACTGGTTAGTTACAGGTGTAAGGGTAACGGAACAGTCGGCCCCAAGCCCTGATGATCCATGTCCTGCAGAATCTGGAGATGACCTCGAGGATGCCCGCTGGAGTAGTTAGTGTCACTGTCACCACTATATGCATTTATGTATGGACATGGATGTCATGAGACTTTGATGGAGTCATCTCAAGAATGCTGTGCAACAGCGACATGTCATACAACCTTGTCAGAAATAAACAGCATCAACTGATGGCATCGGGCCCGAGGAAGCTACTAAGCTAGTAAGCTGTAGTCGGCTCAGGGCCGGCTGCCCTGTTCGTAGTGACTTAGTAAAAAAGGAAAAAGAAACGGAGCACCGGAAAGACGTAATAATACGTGGTCGGTATACAGACCATAACTTCCACGCACTGATCAGCCTTAACGCCGAAGCTAGATGCATGAGGCAGGAAGGAGCTTCTTTCTGTTCCTGGCCTCTCTTTTTTTTTTTGCTTACCAGACCAACCTAGCAAGAGTATTAATAATGTAGCTTCGTCCCAATCATTTCTATCCATACTTTTTTCTTCCCTTTCCTTTTTTTATGCTTCTGTCGCCTCTCTGACATCACACTGAGATAGCTTGTAGCTTGATAGCTTGCCTTTCTAGCTAAGCTACTCTTCCCAAGGATCAGCCCAGACTAAAGCTGCATATTGTTCTGGAAGCGCGCTCTAATCAAGCTCCCCGGTACAGACAAAGTCAAAAGAACAGACGAAAGTATCAGACAAAAGTATACAGACGAACATTAAAGGACATACACACATACAGTATTTAAAATGCGACAGTCAACGTCACTGCGGCTTCTTGCTGCAGCTTTCCTGCTCATTGCAGTCGCGACCGCTCGACCGGACGGTGGTCACAGCCACGAAGCCACGGGAGGCATGGATATGGGTATGGACATGAGCCAGAAAGATCACATGTCGAAATCAGAGGAGGAATGGGAACTCAGCTACTGGGCTTATGGCGAACACTGCGCATCGATAACAGCTCATATTATTCTCGAGGTTCTAGCTTGGTGCTTTGTCTTGCCTGTTGGTGAGTCGCATCGTTTTCATACTTTTTATATGGCTACTAACTTGAACAGCTGTAATGCTAAGTGTCGCGCATTCGCGATTCACTATCCCCACTCAATTCGTCTTTTTGGTTGTGAATGGCGTCGCCTTGTTCTTCGGTCTGATCTACAACGCCTCTACCCCCGATCTGTATCAGAACAATGCGCATCACAAGATCGGCTGGATCGCGAGCTCCGTGGTAGTTGCGCAATTCGTCATTGGCATCATCTACGCTTACTCGGGTCGGCGCACCAAGACTATGGCCTCCCAGTATGAGCGCGCAACATTTTTCCCGGTTTCAACTGAGAATATGATGGAGCACCAGCAGTTATATACTCCCGTTGCTGAGTATCGCTGGTCTGGAGACAGTGGTCAGGGTACTAGCTGCCCAACTTCCCCGGATGAAGAGCACCACAACTTGACCAAGCCTGAAGAAGATGACGATGTCGAGGTGCCTACTCCGCTTGCGCGCGGTTGGTTGCGTAGTGCGTTCTTGGACCGATTCTTCACAAGTCGCGTGCCTGGTCTGCTTTCCAACAAGGTGTTGCGCGCATTGCGTGTGGTTTACAACATCATCGATCGCATCATTCTGCCTTTTGGATTCATTTCCTTGGCCACCGGTGGTGTCACTTATGGCGGTATTTTCGTACGTTACCTCAGCCACTAGAAATGACATTCTACTAACTCTTTATAGAAAGGGCACAGTGTATTCAGCGGTCTTGCTCACTTCATCAAGGGTGGTATTTTCTTTTGGTACGGATTGGTCGTTCTAGGACGATACATGGGCTGCTGGGCCAACTGGGGCTGGTCGTGGAACTTGAAGCCGGCCAATACGCGTGCACCTACCGGAGAATTTGTCGAATCAGCCCTCATCTTCACTTACGGTTCTACCAATGTCTTTTTGGAGCATCTCGGTGGCTGGGGTAAGGGATGGTCTCCTCAGGATCTCGAGCACGTTTCCATCTCGGTGATGTTCTTTGGCGCCGGATTGGTATGTCATTCCTTTATTTATTTTTATCGAAGACACTAATTTAGTAGTGCGGCATGCTGCTCGAGTCGAAACGAGTCCGAATCTGGTTGAAGCAAAGCATCCTCGGCGCCTCTCGCAACCAATCCAACGAAGACGAAGAGCCATCGAGCGTTTCATTCAACCCGATGCCGGCATTGATCATTTTCCTCCTTGGTATGATGATGGGCGGACACCAGCAAAAACAAATGGTCTCGACAATGGTTCACAAACAATGGGGTTCTCTTCTCTCCGGCGCTGCCCTGGCTCGTGGTGGCACCTATGTCTTGACTTATGTCCGCCCGCCAACTTCGTATCTTCCCGCTCGTCCGCCAACTGAGTTGATTGGTGCTTTTTGCTTGATTTCTGGTGGTCTGATCTTTATGCTCAGTGTAAGTGGACTCAAATCAAGGGAGAAAGAAAGCGTGCTAATTAGGGTAGGCCTCCGATATAATGGACGTCATGGTCTGGTACGATCTCGATGCCATGTTCACCTTCAACGTCGCCATCGGTCTCAGCTGCTTCATCATGGCCTGGGAAATCGTCGTGATTGCCATCAAAGCCTGGGCCGTCAAGAAAGAAAACGCCCAATCGCACGCTCGATCGTGGTCTTCGGCTTGATTAACCGCGATTAACAAACAAAACAATACCCAAGGAGACGGACATCGAAAGGACGAGGAAGAGACGGGATAAAATCTCCACTAATATTTTCTTCACTTCTTTTTGCACATTCAGTGATGGATATGCCTGTTTGATTGCTTCAGCCTTATACCCCTATACAGTTTTTATTCTTTTGACATGACTGGAGATGCTCACTGGTGTGAGTTATGATATGGATGGATATGGTCGGATAATTGGGAGGAATGTATCATGATGGTTCTGAACATATTATGGATATGTATGCTTATGATTAATGTTATAATGGATGGGATAGGCATGATATAAAACTTGAGTCTGTAAAGTGTGTAGACACTGTAGAGTAGTGTGTAGTTAGTGTGTAGATGGAGGGTGAGACGGAAGACGGCCCACTCCTTCCCGACCCGACCAAGCTCCTTCCGATCTCCCGTGCTAATCCTTTTGGAGCAGCCCCTGCTTAGTCTTCTTATTTTTGAGCGACTTTATTGCAACTTTCTCATTTACTGTTTTTTTTTTTCTCGACCTCAGTAGTCTGCGAAGTCTGTGAATGCGAAAATAGACTGATCAATGCGTTGTCTGCTTAGCCGTCACTCCTCCAGCTAGCGACTTGTCTTGTTTTTATTGGATTCGTTGTAGACTACTCCGACCATATTCAACTTGTTTCTCGCGTGACAGTCAATTCTCAGCATCAAAACTTCAAATTCATCTTCGAACGAACGACGACGACGACGACGATGTCTTCCTCATCCCAACCCAGCGCCCTCCCAGCGTTCTCGCTCAACATCACCCCCCTCCGCTCCTACCTCCTCCGTCTCCCGCTCTTCACGCGCGCCGTCCTGCTCATCATCGTCGCATTCTGGCTTCTCGAGTTACAGTCTGTGTGGGATGTGGTGCAATGGGGCGCTTTGATTCCGGATGAGATTAGTATTGCTACTTGTATGACCCGCTTAAATGATGAGGTGGAATGGGATGGTTAGGCTAATTGGATTGGATAGTGTACCGAACGAATACCTATCCCGTTATACATAATGGGTTCTTTCATATGCTGTTGAATGCGATTGCGTTGACGCCATTGTTGGAGAGGTTTGAGGCTGAGCATGGGACTTTGACGGCGCTTTTGTTGTTTGTTGGACGTATGTCATTTGCATTGTAGCTTGGACGGAGATTCAGGATGCTAACAGCCATTACTCTAGCGCTCTCGACGTTCCCCGCCGCGATATATATACTCGTCGAGAAATACATCCTATCCAGCAACACAGCCGTTGTCGGCGCAAGGTTAGACATCTTCTATGACAGAGTTGGGCCAAGCTAATGCAAACAGTGTCTGGGTCTTTTTACTCCTCGCCTCCGAAGCCATCAAGACCTTCCGCACCAACCCCTACTTCCAGGTTGGCACTCTCAAAGTCCCCACCTGGACTACGCCTCTTGTTGTGTCGTTTGTTGTCGCCGTGCTGCTTTCGAATACGAGCTTTTTGGGACATATCTGTGGTATGATTTTTGGGTATTTGCGTACGTCTTCTCATGCCCTCACTTTGAGCTGGAGTACTAAATGTGGGAATAGTTGGACTGGGCTACCTCAAAGTCTTCGTACCACCCGAGAAAATCCTGCGCTTCATCGAAGGAAAGTTGAACCTCCTCGGACGACTTCCTCACTACGTCTCCGTCGACCAAAAGACGCACGGACGATACGGTGTCCTCCCCACGACGTCCTCTGGAGAGTCCGGCGTTGCGATGAGCAGTTATATTGGCTCATCGCAGCGATTGGGGCCGTAAATATTGATTGTCATGTGGGATGACCGTATGAACAGACAGAAGAGGTGGAATATATAATATATTGTAATAAGGATCATTCTTGTATATACTCATTGCGTGTACTATTTATGATTGTTTAGATATAATGAGCGACGAGTCGATAAGATATTCAATGAAGCATTGGACAGTTGGTTGATATCAGATGCGAGAATGCACTCCAAATACGCTCCTAGTAGGCCATCTGTGTAGATACTTATTGCGTGTACTATGTATGATCAGTCTAGAGATAACAACAAGGCTATATGTATCTATCCCAGCAATCCTCGCTGGACATTCCCTGGAACAGGCGCCGGAAGCCTAGCTGGATCTAAATCGCGGGCACTGTCCTTTGCCTCTACAAGATCAATGCCCAGTCGCCCAAATAGAAGCTCAAGTTCGGGATATCTCTTCACCGCAAGACCAATCAATGTATTGGAGGTTCAACCTAGCCCTTTGTGCCTGGATGGTCTCGTGATATCGATCACCCAACCAGCGCAGATCGGCGGAATCGTGGGATTTGGACCGTAGTTGCTGCGGCGCGAAGTTTTCCTTTGAATAGATAGAAAGGATCGAGGAAGCTAGCGGGGCCACTGCCAAGTCTCTGTCCATTGACGGTACGAATAGTAGCTTGTATACCGTGCATGGTGTACTGAGCGCCTAGGGGTGAATTTGATATCAAAAAAAGGCGCGCCCCAGAAAAAAAGCTGTCGGGGTCGAGTATCCCCGTGTATGGGACGGGGCACATACTAACCTGAAAACCGCTCACAAAAGATCTCTACAAGGACTGCCTGACTTCGATCGGGCTTGTCGGACCATAGAAATGCCACATAGTCTTGTCGACTCTGGGGTATCGCAGAGAAGCCATCTTTCCCATCCAGCACCGTAAGGATCTGTTCTTTGGATATGGAAGCAATGCAGTCGATGTCTTTGCTCTCCCGGTTTCCTCCTAGCACGCCGATGGCATAGCCGCCGAATATGCCAAAATGGATATTGGATTGGGTTAGAATTCGGTGGAGAGCGATCGCAGCGTCGTTGAGGCGGTCTTGTAGCATGTTGTCGTTGGATGGGTTGAGAAATAACGAGCTTTGAACCAAGTGAAATGGATGTTTGTCAAAGAAAAGAAGAGAGATCCCGACTTGCTGTGAACCTGGAAACAGGGTGACTGATGGAAGACCCCATTGACCTCAACTCATGTATCTTCTGACAGCTACATAAGCGAAAACCAACTTGACCCGCATATTGCAGCCTTGGATTACCGATGATGTCGGCTTATTGGGGACACGTTTGCTTCCGATGCACCTAAGTGGTGCGTATCAACCAATAAACGCCTCTTGGAAGGCTAACTCCTGCGCCGCATGAAGAAAACTGCAGGGCGCAGATACCTAACTTCATCTCAGAGGGGCAGTGCACTAATAACCGGACCCAGGTATCAGTCTGAGCTTCTCTCCTTGGACGGCGTCGAAATCAGAACACATTTCTGCTAGTATCAGATATCCATCATCGCACCGCGACGACTTTTCAGCCACTAGCTGCGCTGCTAATTCCCTTACGTCGGACGTAGCGGCGCTCAGGTTCATTTGGACCCATGTTTCGTCCAGGTCCATCGCGTCGACTAGCTGTTCCACGGCAATGCGAGCCATGCAATCGTTTGTCTCGAGGAATCTCTGGCAGAGACCAATGAAGAAAACCGGTAAATGTGGTACCGGAAGATGCCGAACTTCATCTCGCGGGATCAAATCTAGTATCTGATGACTGTAGATATTGAACCGTTTTTCTTCATCTGATACGATACTTTGGCACAGCGGAGCAAGATGAAAATAGGAATCAGGAAAGAGTATGACTTGAAGATCTGTCTGCAGCGCCCGAAGGGTCGGGAATCCTCTCTTGTATTCTGTATATATGTCGTAATCTGTTCGTTTTACGAGGTAAAATTTGTAGGTAGAGCGGAGAATAGATACTGCATCAGAAAACGAGTCTTCTGGAACACATATTTCGAAATCCTTTCAACAATTAGGAGAGCTTTAAGAAATGAGGCAGGAATCACTCACATGAACCACTCGCGGAACGTTGTAGTAGTTCAATGCAATCTCCCCAATGACACACGCCGGTATGCCTTTTCGTTGGAGGCTAGAGAGCACGGCCTTGATGACTTGAAGGACAAGACTAGTCATTCTTGTGCTCAATTTGGATACGAATACAAGCTTTTTGTTGGTTGTGTTACAGACAAACTGAACTGGTTGAAACGTGGATAAAGTACCCAGGGCGATTCGGCGTCCCACAGGAACCAACAGTGCAGTCTTGTGTATAAACGTCCTCCAGAAGCGCACCCTCTTCGATGTCAACTCAACTAAGGCGGTGATGCGAAACAATGCGCTAATGTTCTCCAAGCTATGGTCTCTCTCCAGTCGGCCATCTGTCTCCTTTCAAGTTCTCTCAGACCTCCATCTTGAGATCAATCAGCAATACCAGTCCTATGAAGTTCCCCCCTGTGCGGACTATCTCATTCTTGCTGGTGATATTGGGCGCCTAGCTGATTACGACTCGTATCGCGATTTCTTGCAGAAGCAAACGCAGCATTTCAAGCTAGTGTTTCTCGTTCTCGGGAACCATGAATTTTATAATGGAACATACACGTTCGGGATCGAAAGAGCGAGACAGCTTGAGCAAGATCCTTCATTCAATGGACGACTCATCGTACTGAACCAGAGACGGTACGATGTTCCGGGCTCTTCCATCACCATTCTAGGCTGCACGCTCTGGTCCAAGATTCCTCAGGAATCAAGGGACGTCGTCCAGGCCAAGATCAAAGATTTTCAAAAGATCAAGGACTGGACTGTTGACCACCATAACGCATCTCATGAGTCAGACCTTGCTTGGTTACTGGAAGAGATACACTCGATTAATCAAGTGAATGATACGGTCAAGAAGAGGAGCCAAAAACAGTCTATACTGGTGGTGACGCACCATGCACCATCTACGGAGAGAACGTCCAGTCCTCAACACGCCCAGAATCCGTGGAAGTCCGCCTTTGGAACTGATATTCTCTCACGACCGCTGGATGGCGTCAAAGTCTGGATATATGGACATACGCACTACACCACTGATTTCAGAGAGAGTGGTGTGCGGGTTGTGAGTAATCAACGGGGGTATGTTCTGCCTTGGAACGATTCGAAGGATGGAAAGAGTGGATTTGATGTTAAGAAAGTAATCCATATGTAATATCTCTAAGATATCTGGTATCTAGTATGATTATGGGGAGTTGTTACTTCTGCTCTTCTTGATTGCCCTTTTCTGCATAAAATCCTAACCCTAACCCTAAATGTGTATTGGCCAATCAGATGAGTTCTGACGATAAACCGAGCCTCCGCAATCAACACCGAACTAGCTACATACTTGTCAACATTCAACAACCCTTCTTCAATTGCATTGAGGAACTATATGGCCATTGGGGACATACAGTCCCAAGGTATACGTGCCAATGGGCTTACTATGTAAGTAAACACATTCCTAAATAACCAGCCCAGTCGTTCAAACAAAAAGAATCATCCCCCTACTTTGTCTGCAATGCTAACAAACAATAAAACAGCATCAGGACTCCTCCGCAAACTGCGCAATGATCCTTCGTTTCTGCTCACTCGTCTCCCGCCATGGATTTCTTTGGTCTGCATACTAGTCGGCGTCGCCTCGTTGCTGGTTCTACCGTTAGATGAATACTCGCGCCAAACGTACATTTCCGAGAATGCGCTGCTACCGGGGCAGGTACATACCTATTTCGCGGGATCAGAACAAAACATATTCAGGGGGTATAAACGGGAACTGGAGAGCGTAATACCTTCATCTGAGAGTGCTGGCGAAGGGGATGAGGAGCAGTGGAAAGTCGTCTCCGACACGGTTCAGGGGATATTCCGTGCGGCAGGATTAAAGGTTGCAACGCAGAATTATGAATATGTATCTGCGGGGAATGTGCATAAAGGGCAGAATGTGTATTCGATTATTCATGCGCCGAGGGGGGATGCGACGGAGGCGATTGTGTTGGTTGCGGCGTGGAGGACGATTGAGGGAGAGTTGAATTTGAATGGGGTTACGTTGGCATTGACGCTGGCTCGATATTTTAAGAGTATGCCTCCCTTCCTCTTATATGTGGATATATGGATACTGATAATATATAGGATGGTCCCTTTGGTCAAAAGACATCATCTTCCTCATCACCCCGGACAGCAAAGCCGGCTCCCAAGCCTGGATCGACGCCTATCACGACATGCACTCCTCATCCGCACAACCTTTACCCTTAAAGAGTGGCGCATTACAAGGCGCTTTGGTTATTGAATATCCATTCGACCACCGCTTCGAATCTCTCCATATCGTCTACGACGGCGTAAATGGCCAGCTCCCAAACCTCGACCTCATCAACACCGCCGTCTCGATTGCGGGTGGGCAAATGGGGATTGGCACGAGTTTGCAGGAGATGTGGGAACATGACGATAGTTATGAGAAGAGACTTGAGACTATGCTGCGCGGTATGGCGAAGCAGGGCCTTGGTCTTGCTGCGGGGGCTCACAGCAGTTTTATACCGTATCATATTGATGCCATCACGTTGCAGACGAAGGGCAATGGATGGCAGGATGAGATGGCTCTTGGTCGGACAGTTGAGGGGCTGTGTAGAAGTTTGAATAATCTGTTGGAGCATCTGCATCAGAGTTTCTTCTTTTATTTGCTTATGCATACGAATCGGTTCGTGAGTATTGGGACGTATTTGCCGAGTGCGATGTTGGTGGCGGCGAATTTTACGATTATGGCGATTGCGTTGTGGTTGAGGACGGGGTATGAAGAGAAATTGGCTGCTTCGAAGAAGCAGACGCCGAAGGAGTCGAAGGGGAAATCGGCGAAAGGAGCTGATACCGGATTGAATGGTGTCTCTGAGCGGAAATTATCCGTTCCGTTGACGGTGGTGGCTGTTCTACATTTCCTAGGCATTGTGCCTCTATACATTCTGACCAATGTATCTTCTCAGGTGAGCCCCCCTTTACTTCCTATTGACCTATGCATGCTGATGATGACAGTTCTTCCTCCCCGTAACCTACGCCATCCTCCTCCTAACACTCACCCTCCCATTCCTCATCAGCCTCGCACTCTGCAAACTCTTCACCCCCCAACCACAAACCTTTTACCTCCTCAAATCATTCTCCTTGCTACTCCTCGGTTTATTCCTGAGTGCACTTGCAACACTCAATTTCTCGCTTTCGTTCATCATCGGTCTGCTTTGCGCGCCGTTGAGTTTTGTGCCGACTCCTACGATAACGACGACGAAGAACAAGTCGCTAGCAACTCTTGTCTTCTCGTCTCTGCTATTCATACTGCTTAATGTCTTGTCTCCGGCTGCGATACTCCTCGCGGCATGTGCGTATACGGGTATTTCCGTGGAGGAGGTTCTCTCGCAGGCTGCGTTCGGATGGGATGTATGGGGTGTCTGGACGCCGGTTGTGGTGTGGTGTGTGTGGTGGCCGGCTTGGATGATGGGTGCTGTATCGGTTGGGAGTTCGTTTTTCGTTTGACTCCTCTAAAACTCTAATGGAGGTGTAATCTTATATATAGTATAGATGTATAGATTTGGAGAAGTGTTAACATCAATGTAGTGCATTGTATCAGACGTTTTGTCTATCGTTGCTATCTCATGCCGCCTAATTCTTCAGACAAGGCAAGGAAAATTAAGCAGCCCATACATCCCTTCCAACACCCTCAATCCAGTGCCCCAACTGATTAACCCCTGTATCCCACTCCTTCAACCGATTCCTCATACCCTCAATCTGCTTCATATCCAACACCTTCGGTTGAACCCAATTAATCCTCGCAATCTGCGCAACCTGATCAATCGATCCTTTGATCAACCCCAGGGACAACGCCTTCATGACCAAATGCTCAATTTCGTCTGGTTGCACTTTCGTCTCTGCCGAGATGGTGGAAAAGGTCATTGTGCGGTCGTGCGGTGGTCGACGGAATACGGCTTCTGTCAAGGCGGAAAGCGAGATTTTGATGTAGAGGAATTGACGGTGGGATTCGAGGAGTTTGTTTTTGCTGATGTTGCCTGCGAGGACGTCGTAGGCGGTTAGGTCGCCGCGGTTGAAGGCGAAGAGGAGGTCGCGCAGCCAGGCGTGTGGAGTCTCGGTGAGGGAGTCGAGGATGGGGTGAAGGAGGAGTTCGCCGAAGTTGTAGATTGAGTCGGAGACGAGGGCGGCGACGCTGAGGTCGTAGGCGCGCGAGATGCGTTCTTCGTGAGAGAGGTCGTCGAGGTCGACGCAGGCGAGGTAGAGGAGGGCATTCTTGTAGTAGGATGCGAATTCTTGTTTGGCCTGTAACAAGTGTTAGTACGACGTCGAAGGGGGTGGGTTGGGATGGTGTACATGGTAGTAGTCTGCGTTGACTTTGTAGAAGGCTGCATGGACAACAGTCTCTACCGAGTCAAATGTATCCAAGATCTTCTGACTCTTATCTAAATCCTTTCGTGATCCTTCATAGTCTTGTAGTCGCAGCTTCACACCCGCAACATCAGCAACAGCATACACGTATGCGTCCTGCGAATCAGGCTTATCCACTCGATCGGCGAGCGATGTGAGGAAAGCAAGTCTCTCTTGGTCGTCTGCACACCATTAGCACCAACAATATATAAAGACAGAGAAAAAAGACGAACCGCCACATTGCGTCGAAGCCAACAACCCCAACGAAACAAAGTTCAACTGATTAATTCGATCCGCAAAGCTGAGTATGAACGATTTGAAAATGGGTAATCGCTGAGGGGCGCTGGCGGGTGTTCGGAAGAATTCGACGAGCGAGTTTGTGAGTTGATGCCAGAGTTTGCGCTCCCAGTAGTCTTCAAAGTCGAGGAAGAGAGCTTGGGCTTCGCTGGGAGCTTGGTCTCGCTGGTCTGCTAGGAAGTCGGGGATCTTGTCGGCGTCCATGATGACGCGTGATTATATGCTTTGATGGGTTATTATAGGTGTGCACAGATCGATAGGGACTGGGGGATGATGATTTGCAATTCGAGATAGGTATGGAGTTGTTCGATGATAAGTGGCGTAGCTTGATGATGAGCATGAAGCATGAAGCTGTTAGTGTTAGTGTTAGTGATGCCGCAACTTGGCTAGCTCCAACAGGTCGCTCTGCCCGGCCGTAGTGATATATGCCTTAGGAATCAGGTGTCCATCAAACACACGAACATGTTTTGGGCAACCCCCAGCAATGTTTAGATTAGAACGTTTTTAGTCTTTACAGTGACAAATAGTAGTATGCTCTTCTATTGCACACCTGCAACATCCGCTAGTGTCACAGTCTACTCTCGGTGATTGTGTGGATCATCGTAGACTTTTACAGTCGCAAACTTTCCCAAAAGTCTCCGAGATCCAAGAACTTTGCATATATTTTGACTGACTATCTCGTGGATATGAATCAGATACTGGAGGCATCCACGGTTGAGGTAAATGTCTCCGGAAGCATGATATGTCTCCGGCGGCAATATAAAAATCATCGTATAGGGAAGAGACGTACACATCTTCTCCTTACATCAAATGTTCCCTCAACCAACATATAATTTCTGCTTGTTACTCACCTCAATCATAATCATAATTGCAGCATACTGGTCGTACTCGGATCCTTTCATTCAATCAGACTCAAGCACCATGGCGCATTCTCACCACTCTCACTTGACAGAAGTCAACCGGCAACACTTCGAGTAAGTTGTATGATTTTGTTGACGGTCACTGCTAACCTTTATAGTAAAACTGCCCACAATTATGACAAGGGCTTTGAAAAAGGCATCAGTATGATGAAAGAAGAGACTTTAAGTCACCGCCTGTGGATTAGCTCCAAGTGGACGGACACAGCAGAAGGCAAAGGAAAAGAGATAAGACTTTTGGAGTATGCGTGTGGACCGGGACATATTACTCGAGTAGGTTTCTCCCTCCTGAATCATCAACCTGATCTAATCAGACATAGACACTAGAGCCCTTTGTGACCAAATGCCTCGGTCTCGACGTCTCGGAAAGTATGGTAGCCGTTTACAACCAACGAGTCCAAGAAGCCGGCATCTCCTCTGAGAAAATGTCTGCAAAGGTTGGCGATCTGCTGGCGGAGAGTGTATCCGAGGATCTACAAGGCCCCGAGTATCATGATCTCGACATCATCATCGTCAGTATGGCCTTGCACCACTTTCCCGATCCTCAATTGGCGATGAAACGACTAGCCGATAGGTTACAAAAGAGTGGTGTTCTTTGGATTATTGAAATGTTGGAAGAACCCCATTCAGAGCAAGAGCATAAGCAACTCAGCCCGGAGACTGCGCAGACAGTCCACAAGCACGGATTTGGTGTGGATGAAATGAAGGAACTGTTCTCGGAAGCTGGATTTGGTGATGCAGAAGTCAAGCTCTTGGACAGGAAGTTCGAGATGACGCTCCACGGTCATGGTCTTGAAAAGACTATCATTTTCGCTAGAGGATCCAAGCTTTGATCTATTCTCATTTGCAGTTGCGAGGTCTGTAGTCGTCAATCTCTGTACTTAGTCGAAACATAAAGGGTGCATCAATATCAAACAATCTTTCTATTTAATGATTAAAAACATTTGGCACGCTTAATCAAAATCTATGGGTTTTGATTCTCAAAGACGCAAACTAGGGTTTTGGTTGGCTTGGGTGTAGATTATGAGGGCTTTGAAGCTTGCTGAATCTCTCTCTATATTTACGGTTAGTGACTCCCTTGGAGGTAAATTTAGGGCTTTGCTCACTCTTGTTCCTCAGAATCGGATTAGTGATATGGCACATCCACCCAGTCTTCCAACGGCGTGGTGTTGTCGGCTTGGTGACTGTTGCAAGCTTCGACAGCTAGATAGAACTCGCACTGTCGTAGAAAGGGTCTTCTTGTGTCCAGATCACAGAAATTATGTTTTATGATATTGCTATGATGCAATGCCCATGAACCGCTTGCTGACGCCTCTTGCTTCACAAAAATCGTCTGATCATAGGTCGTGATGAAGCCAAACTTCAACTTGAATATATGCATGTATAGGGCGATTTGGCCTAATTTAACAGATTGAAGCCAGTTAGTAACAACTTAAGATATATTCATTTTTTTAAAAGGTAGATCACTTACACAGGATCCTTCTTAACTTTTGCTCAGAGAAAACAATTGTGGACAGGTCGTGCTCATCAACCCAAGGCACCTTCACTTCGCCTACTGCTCGTAGATGACTAGTTGTTGATTGAATGATGGTCACGTCCGGGATCAAGTCCGTTACGGGGGATGACGAGGCTTTGTAGTCGCTAAACTTGGCAGGAACATCACCTGCACGCAAGACTGTAGACACAACCTGTCCAACATGTTGCTGAAAACGACCCTGCACTCCATGCTCATCTCCTACTTGGACTTGCTCTTTGCTCAGATAGTATGCAGGTTCGATGCCATGAATTTTATGACAGATAATCGAGTCGTCCAGTTTCGTTCTTGATTGATCGAGGGCGTCGATGACTTCTCCCCCAAAGTCTTTCCATTGCACGAGCGGCCCAACGAACTTCCCCTTGTGAATGGCCGAATATTTTGTATGGTGATCTCCAACAAGGAGATCGGGCATTGGTGTTCTAAGCACCTTGCTTGCTGATTGAGCAAGCTTTGAGGGCATTGTGGCGTAATTTTCAATTTGATAGCTGTTTAGAAAGAGATTCAAGTTTTACGCGAGTGTTGTTTTGCCTTATCGAGGTCGAGGTCAAAAAGACGCGGCGGAGGGGTGCCCGGCTTTAGTGCCTTAGGAAGAAGGCGTTGTGGTAATTCCTCGTTTTATGTTGATGGAATAATTCTAATAACAGTTATTTCTCTCAGTAATTCAACTTTTACAAGAACTACCCTATCAAAAAGTGATCTCTCGGACTCCATATCAACTGTAGCATGATGACTTACTTCTAGACCAACTCATTATGATTCCTTGAGCTTTGATATTTTGGCTTCATAAGCTGTTGTAACCTGTGGCTTGACGTGGTAAGCCTGCAATCATGATAGCTCACAACTTACCTATGAATACCAGTTGGCAATATGATGCTCTAGACACTGTTAGTAAGTCTGTCCCCAATAATTTTCTCATGTCAAGTGACTATCCAAGAACAAATAATTGCACAAGTGCTTACATCAATACATCCAGAATACGAGGTAAAGGAGGACTGTCTTGTTATTTAGTTTGGGATACTACTTCTAGTACCTACATGCAAATACCTAGGTCAAGTAGACCAAACCAGAAGAAAGACCTTTCCCTGGTACGTACAGTATACAATAAAAATTTTTACATCACGTAACACAAGAGGATGATATATCGTACGAATTATGCATCAAAAATTGTGTCGCAAAGTATCAGTTCGATCCATGTCCATTGATTGTCTACAGTAGGGCAAAGCCAATCACGTGCTTCTATTGCTCAAACCTGTGATCAACGATCAGCTTGGCAACGATGTCCTCTAGCTATGATAGCCAAACCTATACTAGATTATACAAGCATCACCATACAATAAACAAACCTATTTTGATTTGTGTTTTGCTCAAAATAAATCGCGTTTCCATCGCACAGAGGGTAGTTATGCTTACATAATCCACGTGTCATGGTCTCACGTGACACACGCGAAGCTTTCCCTTTGTTTATGATGTAGCAAGTCGAAGCAATCTTTTTTCCCTACCCCTTGATAGTGAAGACAATCGAAATGGCAGAACGGGTTTTTTTCAGTCCATCTTGGATCAATAAGGTCATTTCATTCGAGGATTCCTCACACTTTCCCGCTCAGCAATGGAGGATCACGAGCAAAACGAGCGAGAAATACATTCTGGGGGGCAAAACAACTTGGGAGTCTTTTAGACGTTCGCCCATGATGGCGATTGCTGTCTTTGAATGTGTCAACCATCTAGACCCTAGCGAGTTCGCATTCATGAAAGTTTATAAACAGTGCGTGCTTCTCGTCTTATTTAAACGTTATCAATAAGAATTCTGACGTTATTATTCTAGGATACCATACGCGGGCTCAGAGTATTTCCCACCCAGTGAGAGAGCTCAGCAAGCATCACCTCAAGCTCCAATTGATGAGGATATAGCTTTGCGTACTCTAACAAAACTGGGATGTAAGTCGGCTCCACCGCTTATCAATTGGAAGAGAGAAACGCAGGATCAGGATGAGCTCGTCCCTGGAGGCTTTGTTGTATACTTAGTGACTGGGGAGCTACCTGGAATTCTTCTGACTCGCGACGCCTACTGGAATTTTACACCTGAAAAACGTCATGAAATCCGTGAAGCCTTCAAGAAAGCATACGAGTATGTTCCTAATCTGATGGATCTCATTGAACTACTACTTAGTGTATTTTGTTTTATAGGGACTGCGTGGGCCATGGCATTGTTCCAGTCGAAGGTGTACTGGGCACCAACCTGCTTTGGGATGAGATTGACAAGAAAATGTGAGTCATTTTGGCTTATTCTATTATTTCAAGATATTCCCCAGGCCGAATATGGAGCTAATCAACACAACTTATAGTTTCATCATTAGCTTCAGGGATAGCTGCGAGGCGACTGAGAAGGATGCTTGGGGGAGCAATATCTGGTTGGCATGGGGGTTTGCGAAACATCGTCAAGAAGCCCCGGGTATGCCATACCCATTACCACCAGATATCCTACCAGATGGAAGCATAAACGAGAAATTATGGGAAATCTAATACATGGATTTGCTCAATGAATGCACGAGGCTATGATTTACGCTTTTTTTTGTTTCGCAAACGTTCAATTTGTTCACATTGAATAGTTCTCCTGCATCAATGATTCCGTTTACTATGCATCGACATTCCTTTTGGCCTGCATATCGGTAGCCAATGCTCGTAGGACACACGATCGAGATGTCCTCGTAAACTGTTCGTTCAAGATAAAATGTAAAATTAAGCAAGATGATGATGTCGTGAGCTAAAGGTAGCTAAGACGAATCGGGTTAGCGCCATGCGCCGAAGTTGAGCGGGAACAACCTCAACTTCCTCCAAGTCACTTCGGACTTCAACCCATTCCATACCATCTCCGCTCCACACACGCAACAATCGTATCGTGGAGGTCGGGTACCGAGTCAATTGGCCAGTCTACTTTCACGACAGTCTTTTCGGGCGACCGATCGACCATGCAAAAGTGCCGGGCCTTCAATGGCGCTCTAGGCCGGAAGGCACTGGCTCCCACCCCTGCCGTTGGACGAGTGCAATTTCAGGTGCAGCGAAGGAATATACAGGATGTGCATATCACTAGGACTGGAAAGCCGATCTTGAAGATCCAGGGAGGGCGGTAAGAGATATTCGCGCTTGGGAGCTTGTGCAATTGCTGACATTACCCGCAAAGGTCTTCCTTGGGAGGTTCGTGATACGTCGGGATCGATATTGGACATTGCTCATCGATTTTCATAGGACACACTGCCACCGTCTTCGGAGCTACCGGCTTCCTCGGTCGTTATATCGTCAACCGACTCGGTACGTACAATCATCTAAGTCAATGGTGCATGGCTAATATTGTATAGCTCGTGCCGGATGTACCGTCGTTGTTCCCTTCCGTGAGGAAATGACCAAGCGTCACCTCAAAGTCTCCGGAGATCTCGGTCGCGTGGTTTTCACGGTGTGTATCATGGAATAGGTGAATACGAGCACTAGCTGATCGAGCAGGAATACGACCTTCGCAACACACAATCAATTGAAGAGAGCGTTCGCCATTCCGACGTTGTCTACAACCTTGTCGGCCGCGATTACCCTACCAAGTACGCCTTTTCCAGGTGACAATTGATACTCAGGCTAATGCTTGCAGGAACTTCACCTACGAGGACGTCCACGTTGACGGTGCGGAGCGTATCGCCGAGGCAGTCGCCAAATACGACGTTGACAGATTCATCCACGTTTCTTCCTACAATGCCGCCGAGGACTCTCCCTCGGAATTCTTCAAGACCAAGGGTTGGGGCGAGCGTGTTGTTCGTGAGATCTTCCCCGAGACAACCATTGTCCGCCCTGCGCCAATGTTCGGATTCGAGGACAACCTTCTTCACAAACTTGCTGGCGTCACCAATCTCTTGACCGCCAATCACATGAAGGAGAAATACTGGCCCGTTCACGTGAGTCTGCTCCTTTCTCTTCACGACGAGTAATCGCTAATTTCATAGGTCATTGATGTCGGCACTGCTCTTGAGCGCATGCTGTACGATGACAACACTGCTTCTCAAACCTTTGAGCTCTACGGTCCCAAGCAGTACTCTACTGCCGAGCTTGCCGAGATTGTCGACAAGGAAATCGTCAAGCACCGCCGCCACATCAACCTTCCCAAGGTCGTTCTTAAGCCAGCTGCTTACTACCTCAACAAATACTTGTGGTGGCCTACCATGTCCGCTGACCAGATTGAGCGCGAGTTCATCGATCAGCACATTGATCCCACCGCCAAGACGTTCAAGGACTTGGACATTGAGCCTGCTGAAATCACCAGTCTCACCTATCTTTACCTCGTAAGTTTGGACCTGGACTCTCCATTAACGCACGACAAAACTAATGACGATATAGATGGGCTACCGAAGCTCTCAATACTACGACTTGCCCCCCGCCACCGAGCGCGAGCAAAGAGAAGAGAAGAAGTACCTGCACGTCCTGGATGACCAATAGTCGATGTTCCGCAGCTTTGTATGTGTAAATAAAATGATATTACTTGACTAGATTGATTTCCTTTGTCGAATACACTGTATCCAATAGCTCCAGACCGTAACTGAAGTATCCAACAACATCCGCAATCAATTACTTATCAATAATCCTTGATAGATAAAAGAGAATTTGATACTCAGCAATCTTTTGAGGCATTGACGTGGTGTTTCCTATCTAACCAGCAGGGATTGTTGTTCATGTGCTGCGGGGCAGCAGCAAATCGATAACGTCGGGAATGTTGGAAGCATAAGTGCACGCTCCGAATCGTGCATCCACGCCCCCATACTGACCCTGTACTACGGAGTACTACTTATAGATTAGAATGAACAGAGTGTCAAGCTATAGTTATTGACCTCTGAGAGGCTTGTAACTTACTATTTATAAATTTATAGTGACAGAGGACTACCTAGCTGACTCAGCAGGACAAACCTCCATACCGGAATAGGTCTAGCGGGCCGTGGATATAAATTTAGGAGGACGACATCATCTGGACCCTCTATCAATAATCATCATGGATGCTCAATCAGGAAGAAAACCGAACACACTTGAATAGGGCGGATAAAAAGCAAATGCAAAAGCGATAGCTTCAACAGAAAAAGGTTATTTAAAAGGTTTCTGCGACCCTGTGGGTTCCTTTTTGTTAGAGGTAGAATAAGTTGCATAGGATTGAACAGGCCGATTCACTAGCTCGTTCCTTTCCCTTGCATGTTGCGTTGTGTCGACTACGAGAGATTGAGGGGATTGAGTTCAACGATTTTCTATCTATTCTCGGGGATATATATGTCTGCAACTTGTTGAGCAAAAGTCGAGAGTTTCTACTTCATATTCACAATACAAGACGCAATGACACAAATCGAGGAAAGAGAACTCTTCGGCGGCGCCATTACCGGCGCCGTGCCACAGGGTTGGATTGATGGGAGGTTTGTCTCCTCTCTTCTCGACTTGAAGCTTGAAAGCTTGCTTTCTTTAGAAGATGTTTATACTGACTATTGACAGCACACTCCGCGAAGTCCCCGACCACCAGGAAATGTTCCTCTCGCCCACGACACTGTCAAACCTCATCTTTGAGATTAACGAATATGTCCCTCGGTCATCATCATCCGGGGGTCTGAATGGCGTGGCTTCCGGTTTAGACGTTGAATTGCCGACAGCGATCAACATCAACGCTGACTCTGAGGATGTCGCGGCTGCTATGTATCACATTCTCGATATATGCGATGATGATGATACCATGGACGTCATTCGGGAGCCGCGACGGGTTCCTCTCAAGAGATTAACTGAATCGCCTTTGGGAGCAAAAGCTTCTGCATACGCGGGACTGGTCAAGTTCACTACTCCCCGCAAACAGAGGCGAGAAGCAGCAGGGACGCAGCGCCTACAGAATGCAGCAGCAGAACAAGATGCGGCGAGTGGGAGTACACCACCACCGCCCGACAGATCAACGAATAATTGCCATTTCTTGCTTGTGCGATTACCAGACCAGACGACGGATTTGTTGGTTTTTGTGAATGTGCCGCAGGATGAGTTTTTGGCGCGGGGGGATATGGGGTCGTTGGCGAGGGAGGAGGAGTTGGCGGATCAGGTTATTGGGAAGTTTGCGGAGGTCATTGATGTTAAGGATTGGAGGTTGTTTGGGTCGGGTTGAGGTTTGGAAAAGGGTTTTGACTGGGATGGGAAGTTGTCGAGCTTAAGGAGGACCATAGTGATTCTGTTGTTGCGAAGATAGGATAATGTTAATACGCAACTGTGTTCGATAAAATGTTTCACACAACTATCCAACGATATAGGTATGATGCTAAAGGATAAGCTCAAATGCAACAACAGCACAACACCATGGCTCAAATGCAGACAACAGTATGCAATAACAATGCAAAAGTGATATAATAACAAACAACGCCAAAAATGCTTCAAGAACTTGGACAAACAAACTACACCAATACTCCGCTTCTCATGTTTTGTACAGTCTTCAGACCGACACCTTTCAGTCTGCTCAACTCGGCAAGACTTCGTACTTGTGCTTGTTCGGCACTTGACTCATTCACAATGTCCATCTCACACAGACAGTCAACGATTGCCTCGGCTTTCTTAGCCCCCACGCCCTTGAGTAGCTTGATCTGGCCGACATCTCTCGAGTTGATGATAGCAAGCAGGTTAGCTGTTCGCGGAGACTGTATCAATAAATCATCTCTGGCGCTTCCGCCGAGAGTAGTGTGCTGGTTATCGGGTAGAAATGAGCTTTTCGAATCGGGAATCGCACGCTTTCGCTTGAGGCCAGTAAAAGAACCAGTATAATCCTCATCTTCCCCTGCAAACTCATTATCAGACTCTTGATATTCGTCATCACTCATATCCCTAAACGAATTGGTTTTCGCCATCTTTGTAGGCCTGCTGATAGAGAGCATACTTCCCCGTCCAGGCAGCGTCACTGTCGGCTCAGGTTGCGGCTTGGGCTTGGATTGCAACTTCTCTTCCAGATTGGCTATCTTGGTGGCAAGCTTCTGATTACGCGGAAAGAACGGCAACGCAAGCTTGTACATTCGCAAAGCCGAAGAAAACTCTTTCCTTCCGTGATGTTGTTTTGCCATCAGGAGATATGAAAGCCCTTCTGCACGAGCATCTTCCGTCCCTTCGATTCTTCGCTCTAGGACTTCTAGACGACGCTGCATTTGCTCGTTCATCTGCTCCAATTGAGCTTGATGTTGATGAGATTCATCAAGCGCCCGAGCTGCTAGCATCTGCTCCACTTTCTTTTCCACCATTTCTGCAATCGTATCAGCTGAGACGCTTATCTTCTCCGTCTCTTTGGGCAACTTCGAATAAGATTGACGCTTAACATTGGGAGTACTCTGCTTCAGAGGGGAGGATCGTCTGAGTGATGTCCTGTGAGGTTTGACAGGCTGCTTGTCGGAATATACAAAAAACGCCTTGGCTGGCTTTTTCTCGTCGACTTTCTTGTCCTCCGACTTTTTCTCATCATTCACCGGCATATTCACATTGACAGATGCTATCAAAGGTCGCAGTGGTTGGCGCTGGGACGGTGCGGAGGCTAAGCGTGCTGATCGCGGTGGCCCTTTGAACATGGGCTCATTTTCAACTTCCCTCACTTCGATCTTCTTTGTTCGATTGGCAAAGTTCAAGGAGCTGATGGTGTCCAGGTGGTATGACCGTATAGGTGCCAGATTGAGTATCATCAATGTCAGGCCATTATTTTGGCCTAATGAGAGAATGCGAGTCATCTTCGACTCTCGGTAAGGTATACGGGACTGCTTCTTGCTGATAGCTTCTACGCACTGGGCCAGTACGAAAAGACTCTTGTTGATGCTTGCAGATTCCACCATGCGTTCCTTTCCGTTCTCTGTTCGTCTGTTATCTTCCGAACCAGCCAAATCAATAGCAGAAGCTATGCTGACACGAGTTTTCTCTCCATTTGTAACTACAAGCTTGACACAGAGAATAGCGTGTGATCGCGAAGAATGAGCATTGAGCTATCCGGATTAGTAAGATCTCCCTCAACCAAGCTTAGAGTCATACCTTTGTTGCGGATGTTGACCGGTTGGTATTGGCCTGGTCATACAGACTTTCAAAGTCTTTCAAGCTGGGGCAGGGACGCTCTGTCAAGCCAACAACAACAGTCTTTCCATGATTATCTCTCAGCGGTAGCCCGGCCAGCGTTCTCTTTTCCGGAGGCTCAAACAGGTCGAACACTTTGTCATTGTATATTTCATAATAGCTCATCAAGACTTCCACCTTGCTTGCGCCTTCAGAGTCTTTCTCGATCTTCCGGCTCCGTCGATAGATGGCGCTTAAGAGTCGGGGGATAACTCCACGATCTTGGAGACTTTTACCGCCTCGCATAGTATGTGTTTTTCCGGTTCCAGTAACGCCGTACGCAAAGATGGTAACATCGAACCCGTTGAATAGGTGTTTGACAGTAGGTGCCACTATAGTAGTAAATGTGAGCAGATCCCTGTTGAAGTCAACGCGCATCACTAACCTTCAGCTTCGAAGAGCTCCTGTTGGGTTGTTTCTCCTCCGTAGACGGCATTGAACTGAAATGTGTATTGTTCGCCCTCATTTTTTGGATTCGGAATTCTGATGAGAGTATCCCGTTCTTTAACAGCAGCAGCCTTGGCTGAAGGGGAGTCCTTCTTTACCTTGAGCGCATCAGTGGACACGTTCCCGGGTCGGACGATCACGTCAAGCTCGCGTTCTGTCTTCCAAAGAGGCCGCACACGGGCAACCACACGGACACTCATGGCTCTATTCAAGGAGCGAAGGCACAAGGAACGTCGGTTTGAATGACGAAACGAAAAAAAAATAAACAAAAAGACTCTAACTACTGAGAAAAGAAATACAGCAGAAAAACAGAAAGACGCAAACCACCGAGCGGCGCCAGCAACACAGGGAAAGTCGAACCTGTTGAGTTAGTAGTTGTCGTTCAAGGAGGAACAATTGAAGCAATTCAGGTGGTTGAGTGTGACCTTTGTCCGTAGCGGGATTGGCGGTTGCCACGGCAACACGGCAGGTATGTGCGTCTGTCCCTGAGGAAGGCGCTTACTCACGAACTATCTAGGTACAGAGTACTCCGTAGTATGCTTGGAGAGATCTTGGAGCTTAAGGACTTAACAGAGAGTACTATTACTTCTACGTGAACTGGTTCTTGCGGTACCTGGCTTGGTAGCTCTGTAGCTTGAGCACCCTCAGGTCATTTCGATGCTAGACTGCCTGAACGGTTACTGGTGATGCTCTCTTTGGGGTATATCACACTATCGGAAATAGCTATGTAGAAACAATGGGCATACATCTCCATTGTACTCCGTAAAGATACAATAGCGAAGGTTCTGAGATGTCAGTGTGGAAACTTATTGACCTGCCACAGTGTATGCCATCTAGTATCGATCTCTTCCTAGGCAACCGGATAGGGATTTTCGAGATAATATTCCTGCGGCCATCTGGCCAGAGTAGTCGTATATTGCAGCCTGCTAACAGCATCCATTATCCTGAGGACAGTTGTTTCAGAAGGAGTAAGAGAGAGATAGGCAGAAAGGTGAAGTCATCTCGCTGAGGTGGCAGAATATCGGGAGACGCCAGCGCTGCTGTGATTGGCCGAGCTGCTCTCCCGCAGTCGCAAAGGCCACCGTGCAATAAGTCAACATCTCCAGGGACAGACCCAGTCCAAGCCAAGCAGCTCAGAAGCATCATCGCGACCTCGCCGCTTCCTGCCCGCCTTCCCATTTACACCGACAGGGCGGCTTTCTGAATTGTCGCTGCTGGTCCTCGCTATTTTTATTTAATTCCGTTGAGGTGAGTTGATTGTGTCCTTGATCAGCTCTCAGTGCGATAGACTCGATCTTCCCCGCACAACTTGTGTGGGATCAAGGATCGGTTACTAACTTACAAGAATAGGGAGACCGCTACGAAATATCCGAATCTACGATTTCATTGATTGCCTGATTGAATACCTCGCACCGTAACACATACCGACTCGAGCATCTACCCTGCTCAACCCATCAATGGCGTCACCACAGGGAGGGTATCCTCCTCAGGAGGGTTACGGGCAGGCGCCAGCTCAACCTCCGGCGCATGGCCACGCTGGAGGAAAAAAGAAGCGTGCTTATGCCGGAGAGGCCTTTGATCTTGGTTCAGGAGCCAATGCAGCCCTTGGTGGTCAGCAAAAAGCTGGTGGCGACTACGGAGCGTATGCTGCCCAGGCCGCATCAGCGGGCTATCCGCAACCTGGATATGGAGCTGAACCTGCTGCTGGTTATGCAGCACCACAGCCTCCTGCTGTTGGGGGATATCAACCACCTGTAGCCGGATATCCTGGTCCTGCAACTGCTGGTGTCGCTCAAATCACCCAGCAATTCGGTCAAATGGGCGTGGCTGATCCCCAAGCCCAACCCGTACCTCCCCAGCAAGTTCCACGAGCTGTGCCATTGAACCAGCTATATCCGACTGATCTCCTTACACAACCTTTCAACGTTGCCGAGCTTGATTATCCTCCTCCCCCGATTATTCTTCCACCAAACGTGAGTTCATGCTAGCGTCTAGCGTGATGATATTACTAATACCTGGTTGCAGACAAGTATCTATCCTTCGCCTTATGCGAACTGCCCGCCCAAGTACGTGCGTTCCACTTTGAACGCTGTCCCGACGAACCATTCGCTCCTCAAGAAGTCGAAACTCCCCTTTGCACTTGTCATCCAACCATATGCAGCGCTACATGATGCCGAAGATCCCATTCCCGTTATTCCAGACCAAGTCATTTCCCGATGCAGACGATGCCGATCATACATCAACCCCTTTGTGACATTTTTGGACCAGGGCCATCGCTGGCGTTGTAATATGTGCAACTTGACCAACGACGTACCCCAGTCATTCGATTGGGACACAGCATTGCAGAAACCGGCAGACCGTTCTCAGCGTCCAGAGTTGAACTACGCCGTCGTTGAGTTCGTTGCTCCTCAGGAATACATGGTGCGACCACCGCAACCCTTGGTATACTTGTTCTTGATTGATGTTAGCTACGCATCGGTTACGAATGGTCTCCTTGCAACGGCTGCTCGATGCATCAAAGAGAGCTTGGATCGCATTCCTAACGCTGACCGAAGGACACGACTTGGTTTCTTGGCTGTTGACTCCAGTCTCCACTACTTTACGATTCCTCGAGATGGATCAGAAAGCTCTGCTCCTAAGATGCTTGTAGTCAGCGATCTTGACGAGCCTTTCCTCCCTATTCCAGGTGATTTACTTGTTACCTTGTCTGAGTGCCGCGAGAACATTGAGAGCTTCTTGGATAAGCTTCAAGAAATGTTCCAGAACACTCAGAACGGTGGATGTGCTTTGGGATCTGGCCTTCGGGCAGCTTACAAGCTGATTTCTCACGTTGGTGGAAAGATTACCGTTCTTTCGTCGTCGCTTCCTAACATTGGTCATGGCGCGCTTACAGTGCGAGAGGATAAGAAGATTCTGGGCACAAGCAAGGAAAGCAGTCTTTTGCAGACTGGAAACAGCTTCTACAAGAGCTTCGCTGTAGAATGCTCCAAAGCTCAGGTGTCGATTGATATGTTCTTGTTTTCCTCACAATACCAGGATGTTGCTTCCCTTAGCAACCTTCCTCGATACACTGGAGGTCAGACCTACTTTTACCCAGGATGGAATGCAGCCCGCACGGAAGATGCTATCAAATTCGCTCGAGAGTTCTCTGATTACCTTTCTTCTGAGATCGGATTGGAAGCTGTCCTACGTGTACGTGCTACCACGGGCCTTCGCATGAGCACGTTCTACGGAAACTTCTTCAACCGCAGCTCGGATCTCTGCGCATTCCCAGCATTCCCTCGCGACCAAGCCTACGTTGTTGAGGTGGCTATCGATGAGACGGTTACCAAGCCTGTTGTCTGCATGCAAACTGCTGTGCTCCACACCACTTGCAATGGTGAAAGAAGAATCCGAGTTTTGACCTTGGCGCTGCCAACAACCCAGACATTGGCCGATTTGTATGCCTCGGCTGACCAGCAGGCCATCACTACCTACTTCAGCCACAAAGCTGTCGAGCGCGTGCTTTCGAACGGTTTGGAACCTGCTCGTGAAGCTATTCAATCAAAGATGATAGAGCTGTTGTCGACGTACCGTAAGGAGCTTGCGGGAGGCAGTGTTGGTGGTGGCGGTCTACAGTTCCCTGCTAATTTGCGAGCATTGCCTATTTTGTTCCTTGCATTGATCAAGAACGTAAGTTTCCTGGCGCCTGATAACCTTGAGACGATACTAATGAAGTTCAACAGCTTGGTCTTCGTAAGTCGGCACAGATCCCTACAGATATGCGATCGGCTGCGCTGTGCTTACTCTCCACCCTGCCTCTACCGCTCATGATTCAATACATCTACCCGAAGATGTATTCTTTGCATGACATGCCAGACGATGCGGGTCTACCCAACGACCAGACCGGAGAGATTGTTCTCCCGCCTCCGGTCAATTTGTCCTCGGAGCGCCTGGTGCCATACGGTCTCTATCTGATTGACGACGGACAAACGCAATTCATCTGGGTTGGACGAGACACTGTACCTCAGTTACTTCTCGACGTCTTTGGAGTGGCAGACAGGAACCAATTACGAGTCGGCAAGCAATTCCTCCCCGAACTAGACAACGACTTCAATGAGCGAGTGCGCGCCGTTGTACAGAAGAGCAAGGACTACAAAGCCAAGGGAGCTGGAAGCATCATCTCTCCTCAGTTGTACGTAGTCAAGGAGGACGGTGAGCCGGGCCTGCGACTTTGGGCACAGACTATGTTGGTGGAAGATCGGGCAGACCAGAGCGTTAGCCTGCAACAATGGATGGGATCATTGCGAGACAAGGTATGTTCTTTCTCTGCTGTTCGCTGACTCGATGCTAACTTTTGTGATAGGTTGTGCAGTGATATGTCGAATAATACAATGGATTGATTGTCTTTAGATCATGTAGCGTCAAGCATTTTTAAATAAAATCTGAGTCGTAACTGTCAAGTGCCGTCCAGGCTTGGTCGAGATATACGTAAGATACAGCGTGATACGTACATAACCAGTATTTACAACAGACAATTGGCCTCACAAGTCATGTATGGTAATTCTCTGTTCTCTGGTTGACGTGCAAAAAGTGGGGAAGCTCCGCGGTTCATTCAGCCCTCTGATTGGCTGGTCGACTGTGATAGAGACGTGCTTGTTCCAAAAATGGATGCTCCATCATCTATCGTATTTTTGTATTTTTGTATATTTCTGTACATTTCTGTATTTCGTCTTCGAAAGTATATGTCTCATTAAAAGTATTCTTCAATCAGACGCGATCATGGCACACAGTCACTGAAAATGAGCTGTTCTGGCCTCCGACTGGTCGAACTACTACCCCGTCTCAGGGTGAAACGGGCACTTCTGATACGAGCCAAGCTCCCGGATCGACGAATTGAAGTATTGAACCGGAGAAATATAATACGGCAGCCGTGCGTAATTGTGGTATTACGAATACGAGTGTTGACCGATTTCCTGTTCCTTACACACGGTACTCCATCGTAGAGTCAGCTTCGTCCTTTGTCTCGCACCTCGTTCCTGTCAGTTGACAATGTTTAGCCGCAGACTGGCTTCCGAGGGCGCGTCTCATCTAGGTCCAAGACTGGACGCAAGCCGATAGCACGTACGTACTCCGTACAGGCTGCTGAAGAGGAGAGAGAGTTCCCCTCCTGTTAGCCTGGTGTGATTGCCCCACCTTATACCTCCTGCTTCGTTTCGCAACGAGGAACTCTCTTAAATAAACCGCTTGCACCTGATACACTCTCAAACAAACTAGCTCTTGTCAAACTACTAGCTAGCTGAGAGTTGAGACATCGGCCTGGAATTTCTCGTTGTTCCGGATTCTGTGACTGTTCTCGACGAGAAGAAGTTCGTGCGGGATTGCGGTCTGTTTGCTGTCGCATCTGTTTACCTTCGACGACTCAACCAAGGAGATCAGGATCGGGTTCAGTAAGTACTTCGGATCAATCCAAATCTTTGGATAAAGATAGTCAGGATGATGACTCGATATCTATGACCGAGTCGTCATCTGGCTGAATATTTGCTGTCGTTGAGCAATGTGCTGACGGTGCTTCTGTGACACAGCCCCTCACACTCCCTCCGTACGATTACTTCTGAGCGCATCGTTGCTTTTCCTCGGTGTATGACTGTTGACGAAGCGCAAATATAAACATTACGATAAGTGCCGAAACGGTGTTGAAGAGAGTCGAAAGCGTGAATTTTGGTATACGAGTGTCTGCGACCAACGTCATAATATAAAGAGGTACGAATTCCATATCCAGCCTCCGCTCTGAGCGTTTGCCCGTTTGCACAAAGAAGCGTTTGCAACCTGATTGAGCAGCAATCAATCGAGACTGCTCTATTGTCTCGACCTGCGACCAGCCATCCACTCCACTTTTGACTACCTCCGCTTGCTTCATTGATTGTCATTGAGGTCCTCATTGTTGGATCCCATTGATGATTCATATATATTAAACTAACCTTACCTGTCTGTCTCAGTTCTTCGATCTTATATATATTCTCTCCAACTGCAACTACTTTGACCACCCGTTCTCAAGTTCACCACACCGATACTCATACAGAGCCGCCATGGCTCAGGGTCAGAATTCCACCCATGGAGGGTCGAGGAAGATCTCGTTCAATGTGTCGGATCAGTATGACATTCAGGATGTGATTGGAGAGGGAGCTTATGGTGTTGTCTGGTGAGACCGCCATCACATTTTTTGAGGGTGTAGCTAACATTGTCAAGTTCTGCGCTGCATAAACCATCAGGCCAGAAAGTCGCCATCAAAAAAATCACCCCGTTCGACCACTCCATGTTTTGCCTTCGAACTCTGCGAGAGATGAAATTGCTGAGATATTTCAATCATGAGAATATCATTTCGATCCTCGATATCCAGAGACCTCGTAATTACGATAGCTTTACCGAGGTCTATCTCATTCAAGTATGCCTTTCTTCATCACTTAGCAATTGGCAAAGCTAATGGCAATAGGAACTGATGGAAACTGATATGCACCGAGTAATTCGCACACAAGACTTGTCCGACGATCACTGCCAATATTTCATTTACCAGACACTGCGCGCATTGAAAGCCATGCACTCAGCCAATGTCTTGCACCGAGACTTGAAACCTTCCAATCTTCTCCTCAACGCCAACTGCGACTTGAAAGTTTGCGACTTTGGTTTGGCTCGTTCGGCGGCTTCTACTGACGACAACTCTGGTTTCATGACTGAATACGTCGCGACTCGTTGGTACCGTGCTCCTGAGATCATGTTGACTTTCAAAGAGTACACCAAGGCAATCGACGTATGGAGTGTGGGCTGTATTCTAGCAGAAATGCTCAGTGGAAAACCCTTATTCCCTGGAAAGGATTACCACCACCAACTCACTCTGATCCTCGACGTACTCGGCACACCAACCATGGAAGATTACTACGGAATCAAATCCCGCCGTGCCCGTGAATACATTCGCTCTCTCCCCTTCAAGAAGAAGATTCCATTCAAACATCTGTTCCCCAAAACAAACGACCTCGCGCTTGACCTTCTAGAGAAGTTATTGGCCTTCAACCCTGCCAAGCGTATCACGGTCGAAGAAGCTTTGCGTCATCCGTACCTCGAGCCATACCACGATCCTGATGATGAGCCCACTGCGGATCCTATTCCAGAGGAATTCTTTGATTTCGACAAGAACAAAGACGCTCTCAGCAAAGAACAACTGAAACGTATGCCCCCTTCCCCCTTTGTGCTTCCGATTGAACGATGACTAACTCGTGTTGCAGTCCTAATTTACGAAGAAATTATGCGGTAGAAAGATTATCATCTCCTCCTTTTTTGTTGCTTTTGGGAAGGGAGTTTATATGATTTGTATCCCTTTTGTATCTAGTTGAGGAAGATGAATGTAGTTTCGACGATCATGTCATGAACAAGTCTACTGTAGTCTTTGCCATATAATTTTCAAAGCCAGTAGTATCAATGATGCCCCACTGTTCGATGTCAATGTATTCAGGGTCAGAGGCTTTAGGGCACGCCTTCTGAACCTTGGAATGAGGGCGGATATTTCTCCGCTTCAAAAAGAAGTAGTAGTAATACCTCGTTTCCCGAAGCTCAGCATTGATATAATGACAATATTCTAACAAACAATATCGAGACCACATCGCATAGCTGGTCTACTACCTAGGTACCCCCGCCCTTGTTGAATCTGAACCCCGATATATCATCTGTCAGAAAATGAATAGAACGCAAAAAATCCCACTTTCCCCTCCACCTCTCTCAGAGCTAGCCGAAAAGCTTCACGCACCCCTCAGCGCAAACTATGAGCATGCTTCTGTTACTGTGGTGCCCTGCCCGGATCTCCGCGAGTCACCCTTCCTCCTCGCGCATGAGGGTCTTTCGGGCGACGAGAAAATTGCAGACGTTGGTGGGCAGACGCACCTCTACCCATGGCCGATGAAGGATAAGACCTATCAACTAGATCAAATCGCGCGAGAGATGGAGATGATTGTAGACGGTGGTGGTCCAGGTCCAGGTCCACTGCTGCCGCCATATCCACCTGCAGTGTCATTCCTCGGCGCCGGCGCCGGATCATACGACCTCGTAGGCCAGAACTGCGAGATGGTGTTCAATTTTGGCATGCGGTACAACGCGGATAGTACTATGTGTTTAGGGCTTAGTAACAATGGGCGATATATCAGGATTGAGTCTGGGGCTAAAAATGTGCTTGTGGAGAAGACGGATGAGGATAAATGGTGGTTTGGGTTGATGGGGAATGTTTTCGCCTCTAGGGGTGAGCAGGGGGATGTGTTGAAGATCACTGCTCGGAAGCGTATTGGGGAGGAAGGCAGTTTTACAGAGTGTATTCGCAAAGCGCTTCATGATGTCTATGGTGATTCTCAGATCATCAGTTTGGGGGGAGTGTTTGCGATCAAATCTGGGAAGGCGAGATATCACATCATGCCTGATTTTCCGCCGGAAGAGGAACTGCCATTCAGAGACCGAGAACAGTTTAATGATTGGTTGACGTATCACGATTTCAAGGCGCCGATGACTTGTATGACGGTGTTGCATTCTGCTGACCCCGAGAAGAAATTGGGGTTGAGGATGGAGCATACACATGCGTTTTCGACGGTGGGTGAGAATGCGGGTGGTCATTATCATTATGATGTTGAGGATGGGGAGGAGGAGGTTGAGTATGAGGGTTATTTTAATACGGCTAAGGTGTTGTATAGGATTGATAAGCCTGAACACAGTTTGGAGGAGGGTTTACATCGATGACTAGTTGGGTAAATGTGAGCTAGCTACTATTTAGACATCTCATTCGTGTAGTTCTACCTATGGTATATGAACGAGATACTGTTAAACTTCATGAACCCTCCCAGTCTTGATATCATATACAAACCCCCTAGCCCTCTCAGCCAGCTCTTTGCGAATCAAAGGTGCATGTTTGAGCCATTCCAGATCATCTCTGACGTTCTGCTCCATGCTATTAGCCAGCAGTTAGTATGATACTATGAATCAAAAGAGAAAGGAGGAGAGATGAACCTAGTCTCAACAGCACCGAATTCAGTGCCAATAATATCTTCGGTTCTCCGTCCCGGATTCCGCTTTTTGATACCCTCGTGAATCAGGTCGTTCGTGAAGATCAGTGAGCCACAGTCTACCAACATCAAGCTCAGAGTAAGCAGAAGATCAAATGAGGGAGCAATAAGAGGGGGGAGGGTACCAGTATGATGAACAACAGCCAACTCCTCAAACCCTCCAGTGTCAAACCCCTCAGCCATAAATGTATCTAACGCTACCAGATCCTTCCAACATCCCTGTGGATGACCCGCAATAGTGCGAAAGACAATGGCATCCTTGGGCTTGAGACCGAAGTACTCTTCCGGCACGACGCGAGCGTCACAGCAGCTGATTACAGCGACTCGGGGTGGTCCTTCGCCTGCAGAACGGGCTTCGGCGATGGTTGGTAGTGGTTGATGGGATTGGGAGGTTTGGGAATTGCGGGATAGGAGTTCGTTGACTGTTGGCATGGTGATACTTTTCTGTGTTAGGGTAGGTGTGCTTATGGTACTGATTTGTTGATGGGTAGGAAGGCAGTTAAGTCATATTTTATGCGTATATATGCTTGGATAGATCAGTGGCACAAAATGTTTCGAAGAGGCGACATTGAGCGAAGTATGACCATGTGGCTCTATTCCGAACATGCAGTCAGTGATGTCGCCACTTGCGACTATAGCCACTGGTCGATTGTTACGAGAACAGCATTGCTCTGTTGAATCGAAATAGTCGAAATGTTGTCGTCGATTTGAGGTTAGGCAAGTGCCTTGTCCAACAGTCATAAGGTTTTTGACCATATAAAGTTTCCGTCTTGATGTTGGAAGCACTGATGGCAAACATTGAAGAATACCTAGATGAATTCACTTACGGCAAGAATCAAGAAGATGGGTTAATTCCAAAAACGTGTCTAGCATAGGGTATATACTTTGCTAGATGTCGCATGTAGTATGGGTAGTGTATTACACCAACATTCACATCTTCAATATATCCAATGGTCAGCTCCCATTCATCTTCCAAAAAGACACTTGCAGTATATTTACACCTTCATCGCCAAAAGATACTCCTTGATTCCCTCGCCAATCCCTTCCGGAGTCGGTCTTCGGGCGACAACATCAGGCTCAAAGCCATATTTCGTAATGAGATAGTCTTTCGTCGTCGGTCCAATCGTTATCACTCGACACCTCCTCTTAGATGAACCAGTGTTCTTGTTGTCACTGTCAAGAATGTTTAACGTTCTGAGAACAGCATCGCAGCCCGTCGGCGAAAATATGACTGTCCACAACGGCGCCCGTTCATCTTTCAACAATTCCTCTCCCTTTCGAACCACATCTTGAAACGCAGTTTCAAAGCCTTCCATTTGAGTCGTTTCATAAACGACTAATTCGTCGACGTTTATGCGCTGATTCTCGTCCAAGGTTTCGCTCATGAGTGTTCGAGGTATAATGTCTCGTCTCTGCTCGCCGACAAGAAATAAAAGGCCTGGTTTTTGGCTGCTGTCATCTGCTGTTGATGGGTAGAGTTTGTTATAGTGTTTAAGCATCAGATGTGCTAGGTTTTCACCTGTGCCGGCTTCGTCGCCGTATATCGTTGCGAAGGGTAGGTATTTATCGCGGAGAGGAGTCAGGGTGCGTGTTGTTGCAGGGCCGACGGTGTATAGAATCAGCTCTTTTGAGGTGGAGGTCATTATTTCCGCTGCGAAGCAGTCAGTATCAGCTCGATCTGAAAAGAGTCAATGGTAGACGTACCTGGAATACCCCCATGCTCCAAAATATGCCCCAATGCCTCCACAGCCCTTTGACTCGTAAATATCAGTCCGCCATATTTCTTCCCTTTTCCATTGAAAGCATTGCACAAAGATGACCCCTTCTCATCGATGTAATTGCTCTCCGTCGTCGGCATAAAATAAGATTTCACAATCTCCAAATTCTGCGCATGGAAACTATGAGAAAATACTGGCACAAAGATCGGATCATATTTGATATATTCGTAGTCATTCGTTTCATTCGTATCAGTCGGCGAGTTCGATCGTTGTCTCGATGGGAGCTCAAAGGTGTTCTTGAAAAAGTACTCCTCGTACAAGTCTCGCGGAGACGAGGGCGTTTTGAGGAGGAAGACTGGAGGCAACTGTGGCCTGGAGGAGTCGTTGTTTTCCATCTTTTATCCTTCGTCGTTCGTTCTCCTGCGCTGACTCTCTGCGCTCAAACGACTTGCTTGTTTCTCGTCTTGCTGTGCGGCTTAGGTTCGTCGCATTGTTGCCGAGGATGGGGTTGCGCGTATCAGAACTGGTCTGCAAGTGATGGCTTTGGTCAAAGTCATTCCATGATACTGAGATCAATGTGGCCAGGCTCTTCCTGTCAATGCTGATTGTTTTATCAAGATCAAGATACTCGTCGATGTCATCGGGAGAAGAGATTGAACTGCGGGGTGCGGAGATCTCCACTTAGGGTTACCTATCGATTGGGATTAGGGTTATCTAAAGTTGCAGCTTCATTCTCACTTCCATACCACCAAGTACTCGAGGTCATAGCTGGTGGATTGGTCCCTAGCTACAGAATATTCATCATCGATCTTGTCTTCTAAAAACCAACTCTGCCACCAATCGATATCTTATTCGTCATCCGAATCACAAACTCCTGCACTTGATTCTCTTCGACCTCAACGATTTTGTGATCATCGATTTCGACACGATATTTTCCATTCTGATTCATAGAACGTGAGCTTGATTGATTTGCTTAGAGAAATGCATGCAACCGCTCACCTCAAAGCCCTTGACGGTTCCGATATGGCGTTCTCCGTTGCCAGTGGGCACGGTGACCTGTGTTCCTCTATGATATGGTTAGGATATACTTATATACTTGTTCAACAACCAGAGGATGAACGTACTCGGCAAAAGGCATTGTAGCTGATTAGAGGACATGGCAAATATACCTAGGTAGGTAGGCCGAGCTGACAACTTCTTTTCAGAGGTGGGATGGAGCGTGGTTATATACGTTCTCTTGCACTGCTAAATACCCCTCCAGATGTGGCTACCTGAACATCGTATGTAGGGTTGCACCCAATCGGAAACAGAGAATGTGGCTGGCTGAGATTCATATACGTAAACTTCAAAGATAAAGAGAGACACAAGGATAAAATGGACGATGCTCTCTCTCTTAACGACCAATTCTACCGAATAATGACCTATTCGTCATCCGAAGCACAAACTCCTGCACCTGGTTCTCTTCGACTTCGACGATCTTGTTATCGACTTCAACGCGATATTTTCCGTTCTATTTAACGTCTAGGTGAGTTTCAATGTATCGATTCAAGATATTACCTAGGTAATTGCAATATCTTACCTCGAAGCCCTTGACGGTTCCGATATGGCGTTCTCCGTTCTCAGCGGGAACTGTAACAGATGTTCCTCTATGATCTATCTGTTAGGACATGCCTACATATTCGTTTGATCTCAAGGGAATAATTGACGTACTCGGCAAAAGGCATGGTGAATATCTAGGTATTCTGACTTAGGTGAGAGATAGGCAAGCAGCTATGAGATTGGTGCTGTTGGGTTCTGGCAAGTTCTTTTGGGCGTAGGATTGAGCGTGGTTTTATAGTCCCTCAAGGTTTGATCAGGCATTTGACACGTTTGTCAAGATTATACCAATCATAATAAATCATCCTGCTTTTCTGGATGTGGCTACCTGAACATCATAGGGTTGCACCTAATCGGAACCAAAAGTTGTGGCTGGCTGAGCATCTAACACCGAGGAAGAGTCAAAGATCAAAACCACATGAGTGCGTTGATTGGAGAAAATTGACTGACTTGGCGTAAATAAGAAGGTTTGAGTCAAGTTGCATATGCAGCTGTAGTCAAATTAAGCTTAGGGCTGGCTTCTAGTCTCATACTACACGGCTTCTCATACTTCAGTGCGAGCCGTATTTCTCAAATCCAAGTCATCGAAGAATCAATCCCCGAGAACATACTATTCCAGTCCAGATCTACCACCTCATTGCCTTGCCCAAAACTCTGCGCCAATTCAGCGAAATATGTCGACAGACCCTCGCCATTTGAGTACATCTCGTCGCCCGTACTGACTCCATTCCCGTCCAGTCCGGTCAACGTCGAAGTCGGCAGTGGCAATTCACCATATTGCTGCTGAATTGCAGTAGTAGGGCCGGGTGTAGGGAGCTGCCGGGCCGGCGTCACTTTGTGCTTGCGCAGTATATGCGTTAGGGAGTCGAGGAATTTAGCCGCTGTTTCGGATTCATGTTTGGCCTCTTCAAGGATCCGAGTTGCTTCGTCAAGTTCCTCACGATGATGTCTTGCATGTATCGAGGTTTTGCGGTAACATGAATCTATGAGTAGCACAATGCTAGACATGAAGACCGGGATCAGGAAGCCGAGGAACTTGTATCGCGCTGCTGAAATTCTCGACTTCCCCAGCTTCGACTCTGTTTGGATGACGAGACAGGCAGACTGGAGGCATATTTGGCTGGAGGCAGCGTAAGCAGGTTCGGTGAGGCCGCGGACGAAGTAGGGGATGTGAAGTGTGCATCGCTGGGCATAGAGCTGGGAGTAAAACATGTAGCCTTGGTGGGCGATTTTCGAGGCACGGGGGGCATCCATGTGGTATTTTGAAATCAGCTCTTCTACTGACATGGAGAAGAAGGATGGAGTGTCAATCAACAACATTTGAATCTCGGTATCAATACTCATGACAACGTCATGGTTCGGGCCACCGAGGCCCATGACGAGCGGACTGTGGTCAACCATGTTGTGTGAGATTTCTGAAAGACGGAGTTGTAGTAACTGGAAGGACAATGTAGTTGGTTGAGATAGTGGTTGCTCGTTACATATCATGTCATGAGTTATGTCCTCGTCGTTGATATTGAGAGGTTTTTTGACTAACATGTGCCGTGGATGATAGTGATAGATGTTTTGTGATCCGCAATTAAACCTCCTCGAAGGTAGTGACCTGGGAAGTATCCGTTAGTTTACACCTTGCTTTTATGGGAAAATGAGCCAGTACCAGTCCGCCGAGACCAAAAACCACCATACCCTTCGCCCAATCTCTATCTGAGCTGGATTGCCCAACTTCGAGTCAGATGGCTGGTCCAGAAAATGCAGTCCAAGCTCTCGCGCCAGCATAAAGGCCATATTAAACAAAGATTTGCATCTTCGAGAGAATCCCTCCATATTTAAAAGTGCAAAAGTTGTAATACTAATCCCTTGTATACCCTCTATTGAGATTGATGATGTGCGATGGAAGATATCAAGCACATCCTCGACTGCTTTCACCCATAACATCGCCTGAGCATTTGCTTCCTGCCATGAAGGGAACAGGCCACGGACACTGTCATGTTGCACCCATGCGTGAGTTGAGCTGGCAAATATGCCCAAGAGGAGCAGTGTACTACCTGGTTCCACTTGGCCTTTTTGATCCAGACAAGCATAAACCCCGTTCAAAAGAGCTGGGAGTGAAGGACTATGAGTGATATGATGGACATGGTCAATGTCATCGAGGAATTTTTGGAGGAGTATCTTGGCTTCTTCATATTGCGGTATCCAAATACATCTCAGGGGCTCAAAATGTGTAGATGAGAGATGAGAGCTTTGATTGATGTAAGGCTGTGCCTGTGTGATTTGCTGAATTGGGCAAACCCTGAAGGTGATCTTATTCGAGGGTGTGTTTTCTGATGGTGTTTGTGCTGTATAGATGCTTTTTAGAAAATTTATGTCGTCATCTAGATGCTCAGTCTCAGGTGAGAGAGTCGACCGGCTTGTATGCGTTGGCAGGGACTGAGGAGTATCCGAGGCTGCTGTGGACTGAATCGCACTCTGACTCTTCACAAGCTCTTCAAGCTTTCGAATGCGTTCAAGAAGGTCGAGCTGTGTAGGACTAGAAGTTCCTGGGGTATCAGTAGTGGAAGAGATAGAGCGAATGGGATTCTTGACAGGGAGCTCGCAGACAATGCCGCGAGAGACACAGTTAGAGCATGGAGACTCCCTGCTACAGCGCAGTTTCCGCACTCTGCAGAAGCGGCAGGAGACTGGCCGTTCGGGCTTGTGCAGTTCTCTATCTCTTGGCATGATCAATGCATTGTTTCCATGGAGAGAGAGATGGCGACGAAGAAGTACATGGATGGTAGTCCAAGTATATAGGGTATGTAGGTTAGAATGAAACCGCGGGAATCCCGCGGAGGTGTGGGGCACCTGATAGAACAAGCCCTAACTCGATGTCGCCTCGATGTCGCCACGAGCTTCTTTAACCAGGTTAAGGCCAAATCACAAAGACTCGATACTCTAGGGTCAGAGAAGCTATAGCAATCCGATTGATAAAAATTTAGGGGTACTGCAACAAATCAACCTAGTCAAACTACTACCTATGTAGGCACGTCCTGTTCACCACATGCAATATGTAAACTAGATATATTCCAATAGTACCTACATCCATGGATCTATTCAATGTTTGTATATATAATAAACTTCTGGGAAGATCAATCGAACATTACCTATGTAGGTAAAACAGACAATCGATCTATATCTAGAATAATTAGGATACACAACATAAGAAAACGAAATAAGTTTAAAGATAGTCGAGTAACGTATGTTTAAACCGCAGTACCCCGATATGATAGCTGCACCTTCAAGCCCTTCAGTTCCGTCCTATCACCGAACGGTTTCAGAAAGTCTCCTCCTTCTCATCCAAGCTCTTCTGCTTAGAAGCAGTATCTTCAACAGGTGGCATCTTCTTGAACGGGACCACGAGAGCCAAAACAGCCGTGAACGCTGCACCGGCCATTGACCAAGCAAATACGTCTTTGATTCCAACCATGTAGGAAGAGAGAATAGCGGTGAGATCCGCACCACTAAACACTTTGTGCAGTTCAGTTGCACCAGTGGCCAAAACAAGGTCTGAATTGATGCTGGGCGCAGTGGTAGAAAGTGAATCCAGGAGTCGGTTGGTGAAGAGAGATTGAGCTGCTGTGACGAAGTATCCACCGGAAAGGGAGTTCATCGCTACGAAGCATATGGTTAGAAGCCAAGATATTCAGAAGAAAAAGGGATTCAATATACTTACTAACGATGATACTCGTGACCGAGGCGATATCTTCAGCGGGTGTAAAACTCTGTAGTGCCATCAATGGAACCTGGCATCCAAGACCAATGCCAAATCCAAAAATGACCTGAGGGCCAAGATACCGGGCCTTGGAGGAGTCAAGGTCAACGGTATATAGCAACGCTGCACCTATAGTAGCCAGTAGTCCACTAATCAACAAAATAGGTTGGAAGATACGCGTCTTTCCGACGATGGTACCGGCCATCATTGACCCTAGGGCGAATAAGGCTATAAATGGGAGGGTGTTGACGCCGCTCGCAATGGCTGATTGATTGTGTACGGATTGGAAGTAAATGGGGAGGTAAAATAGGACCTGGAACTGGGCGACGTTGACCCTAAGGAGGTATACTGAATTAGCATCTTCACAATATTCCAAGAACAACATTGAACGTGATAAACTTACATGAGCGCGTACAATGTGTTGCTCCATTGCAGGCGAGTCTTCAGGAGTCTTAATGGTATCATGGCACGTTCACCTTGGAAGTACTCAACGACAAAGAACCCAATCGTCAAGACAACCCACATGACTAAAGTCGCGATGACATTCCCATCACTCCATGACTTAGTTTGGCCTCCCCATTGCAGGGCCAAAGTGAAGCAAACCAGAGAAGAGAATATGAACGCAAAGCCCGGGAGATCAAGCTGTAGTATGATCTCTTTCCACGTAGCCTTGGGGTACTTGACGTGCTTTGGCACATGGAAGAAAAGGAAGACTGCGACGAGAACTGGACCTCCCACGGGCAGATTGATCCAGAAACACCACCGCCAAGTAACATGGGATGTAAAAGCACCACCAATCAGGGGTCCAACAATGGTCGAAATCATATACACAGTTGCCCAGAGGCCGATGAACATGGGCTGTTTCGCCGGATGCGCCACATAGTTAATCATGAGGACAGAACCGCCTATGCTACCGGAACAGCCCAAGCCCTGAAGAGCTCGGGCGACGATCAGGGGGATACTGCTTTTTGCGGTTGCGGCTATAATGCTTCCAACTAAGAAGATGAGGATGGAGGCGAAGTAGACCCATCTGGCTGAGATGTATTTGTACAGTTTGCCCCATACCGGCGAGGTGGTGCTCAGGGTGAGGAAGATGGTGCCTCCGTACCATCCTACATAGTTCAGTTGGTGGAAGTCGTCTGTGATGGCTGGAATTGCGGTAGCGACGATGCCCTATGTATTAAAAGAGCGTTAGAAGCTTTCAATGCTGTCGAATGGAAGGGAAGAGGTTAATACTTACAACGTCCAATGCTGCGAGTAGAGTGTTCAGGTAAAGAGTGCACATGATAGCCCACAATTTCCAGCCTTCCAGGTAAAAGAAATGGGTTTCTTCTTCAACAGGTACATTAGTACCATGCTTTTTCATCATGTCTGTGTCGCCATTTTCGGCTGAGTCAATTGACGCATGAGCTGCATCGACATGCTCCTTGGACGTCGCTGTTACTCCAGACTGGGTCGACATGTTCTGTTTTCTCAGTGGTAGTTGAAGCTGCCAGGACATAGAAAAGCTATGAAAATGAAAAGTAATGTACTAGAAGTTCAGATTTCTAAAATATTTATGTGTAAGAATTTATTTCCAAGTGACATCCTAATTTACCATGCTCTTGTTTGTGGAGTGTGCAACCTCCGTCCAGACCGCGGGTTTCCCACGGTCAGAATCTCGACCCCTGAGAAAACGCCGCGCATCCATGGATCTGACACAAGTTTGCTATACTTCAAAATCCTTTGTAAGATAATTAGGGGTCAAGGATAATGACTATCCAATAAGCACATGAGTAAGCTGAAAGGGATGACGATTCCTTAATTTCCTATTACAGTAAGTCCTGGCAAGTTAGGGCTTTCGCGATATCATCTAGGCGACTAAGTGAAAGCAAGCCCAACGGATTTCCGCGGGCTTGCAAAAGATATCTATTTATATCCATTTACTGTTATATAAGGGCCTCATTCAGTGTTTTCAAGCCTTGAAGAGCTCGTAAGTACCACTCACCCTCATATCAAGAGCCCGATGTATCTTTTCTGGGGACTGATTCAGGCTTACTTCGTTTACTACGCTCTCGCAGAAAGTATCCCTGAAACTTGTCTTCCTAATCTTGCAGAAATATCTCCAAACAACGCCTCATTTTGTGACTCGGGACCGTTCATGTTACGATCCACCACAGCATGCAAAATGACCAATTACAATATCGAGATAGTCAGCGACCCGGTGTGCCCCTGGTGTTATATCGGCAAGAAGAAGCTCGACGAAGCCATCGCCATCCACCAGTCTCTGCATTCTGAGGACACTTTTACCCAAACATGGAAGCCGTTTTATGTTAAGCCTCATTCACCTGAAAAAGGTCAGCCTCACCTCCTCCCTTTTCCCACTAACCATGATGGATCGAAACTGACCGGGCATGATCTTATTAGGTGTTCCCGTGCTGCCAAACTTCCAAAACAATACGGCGAAACATTCGCAAATATGATGACCGAGCGCGTACGCTCCATAGGCGCCGAAGCGGGCATAAACTTCAAATTTGCCGGCAAAACCGGTCGAACCCGCGACGCGCACCGACTCATTCAACTCGGAAAGACGAAGTCGCCCCAGATGCAGACGAGGGTTGTTGAAGAGCTTTTTGCGGGGTATTGGGAAGGGGAGACGGATATTACTAGCCATGAAGATCTCACGCAGGCTGGTGTGAAGGCTGGATTGGATGAGGGGGAGGTTAGGGAGTGGTTGGAGAGTGATATGGGTGGGAAGGAGGTTGATGCTGAGGCTGGAGCGGCGCGGGTTAATGGGGTGCCGCATTATAGAGTGGGAAAGTATACAGTAGGGGGTGCGCAGGATTCAGAGGCGTTTTTGAGGATGTTTAGTAGGTTTAAGGCATTGGAGAATGGGGAGCCTGAGGGATGGGGGTTATGTGTAGGCCAGTAATCTCGTTCACGTTGAAGACATATAATGATGTTAATCAGTAGTTGAAATAGATGGGATCATGTAAAGTAATGGAAAGACTCGTCGAGGCCGCGAGTGAGATCGGGGATGCGCAATGTGCATCACTGTGCGTAAAGCTGGGAGTACAACATGTAGCCCCGGTGAACGATTTTGGAGGCACGTGCAGGATCCACGTGGTAACTTGCAGTCAGTTCTTCTGCTGCCATGGAGAAGAAGGACGGGATATCATTCAAGAGCAATTCCCAATACTCTAGGTTTCGAGGAGTTGTGTCAATTGCTTGAGTCACAAGCCTCAAGTCTATTATCACCTAGTCAATTGCCCAATATGCTTGAATTCACCAGCAGAAGAGTTCCTCACATTCACCTGGGCAGGCTCAAAAGCTATGAGCACACAGCAATTTTATACAATGCCATCCGTAACACCGCTTCAGCCTCACCCAGTACCTTGCGCCCCTCCCGCCATATTTCTAGACTGCAGCCGTAACTCACGCGGGAACGCTCTCGCCGGATGGCACGTTCCTGCTGACTTTTGGCCGGGATGGGATTTGCTTCGCCTTGACAATATTAATCATGTGTACGCCGAGCTCTTCTGCGCCGTCGATCTTGCCGAGCTTTGCTTCGAGCAGCTCCGCATCTCGCAGAAGCCTGCGCATTGGTTAGCCAGCAACAACATGTTCTCGACTGGATGCTCACCTCGCTTTCCCGGCCTCGGTTCGTACTGCCGCATCCTCGAATGCCTTGCTCCATTGCTCCCTGTAGCTCACAAAGACCTGTCCAATAATCATTCTCACGCTCAACGCCGGCAAGTACTTGCTCAGCACTCGATGTAGCGTGAGCGTTTCCATGTGTGGACTGATGTTCCTCTGCACCTCATCTTCGTCGTCCCACTTGATCTTCTCCATCTGCCTGATGTAAAGGCTCGCGCGAGAATTCATTATATCGATGAGCTTGTCGTGGATAGAGGACCGATGATCTTGGAATAAGCGCTTCAGTCGGTCGTATTCTGCCATGCTGGAGGCTGTGATGGATGGTCGACGCCGGACGCACTCGCGCAAGTAGGGTATCAGAGCAGCGAAAAAGGACAGCGACTGCGAGGCAAGGGCAAGGTGCTTAGTATTGATATTGGTTAGCCCAGCTGTTATCTTGGCGCCGGCACCGAGAATAAGCTGTTGTGTGCGAGAGTTATAGAGTTTGAGATAGTCAAGTAGCGCCGTTGAGATCTCGTTGGCCATGCCGGGAATCGATGCCAGGAGGATTGTGTATTGCTCTATGCCGCGAAGCGCAGTTGCTGCCGAATCGGTGAGCATAAACTTCTCCTCCTCAATGACCGCCAGTGTCGGGTCTTTTTTGTCTTGCTGAGCAGCGCTCGTAGGCTCCGCAGGGGTGCAGTTTGTTTGTAGATTCCGTTGATCTGTTTTCATGCCTGTGATGCTAACGTCCGTGTAACCGAGCCATGCCGGGGGATCAGTGGTCATAGACTGAACAATGTGCGCTAGGGTTAATGCGTCCTGGGGCTTGAAATCGATGCGCTCCCACTTCTCATACTCCATCTTTTGAACTAGCTTTTGCTTTTCCACTTCGTGCAGCAGTGGGATGAAATCTTGAATTTGGTTGTTCACAACGCCTTTGAGCGCCACTCCAGAGTGTCCAGAGACTGCCTCGCATTCATTCACAAACAGGCGATTTAGCGTGACGTAGCTTAGGAAATCGGCTAATCCAAGGCGAACCGTTCGCTCAGTTCTGACTCGCAGCACCTTTGTCATCTCTGATTGTGTCTTATCCACTGCCTGGACGAGAAGGCTTGACATGTCAAGGGCTTGAGTCATCTCTTCCTGCAAATTACATTCCACAGAAAGGCTGGGCGAACGAAACGCTGGATCGCATATGTTTCCCGGGCTTTGGATGGACCTGAGTACATCGCTTGGGGTCTTCTTCATGCCGCTTGTGATATCAAGGAGAAGCTTGACCTGTACACTAAGCCTCCGTAATGCTTCACTTATCCCGCAGTAGATCTTGACAAATAAGGCTTCGGCGTCCTCGGGACTGAGAGCACGCAAGTTGCGAGACAGAATGCTCGCCTTTCCCTGCTGGGTTAGACGTCGACTGCTTGCCCGCGTGGACGCAGACGCGACAGATTCATTATCGTCGTCGGTAGAACTAGGCAGGTGCTGACGGATAAGAGACTTCATCTCTCGGATGACGGCTTCGCGAAACGTGGTGCTTGCTGTAGCTAGATATTGCGACTGGCTAAGTCCCTGTAGAACAGGGATGAGTTCTCCGCGCAGCTTTTCTGCAGTCGTCACGGACGTGGGTGAGGCATCTGTCCCGCCCCGTGTGCGTTTTGCAGCATCAGTCCAGAGCGCCAAAGTGTCTCTCGGATGTACGCCTGATACATGTCGGCGCAGGTCGCACAAAAGGACGTTCAGCAATCGGGCTTCATAGCCTTTCCCGATCCGCAGGCGAAGCTGGTTGATGTCTCCAAACAGTCCTTCGAGAACGTGTAGTCGGCGTAGATCGGTAAGCCTCATGAATGGGTTCGGCAGAAGCCAATGCAACTCGCCGCCAATTTTCGGATCCAGCGTTCCGGATGCAAGCTGTTCGACGTACAAGATGTGCTGTATAGCCGTCTCCAGCTGCCCAGAGTTTACGAGTTCCTCGCAGTGACTGACGCCGCTGAGGACACATTGAAGCAGTTTGGTAGCGTCGCTCAGTTTTCTCACATTGTCCCGTCTTCGCTTCATGCTGATGGTTTCAAAACCGCGCACTACCATCCCCTTGTCCAAATATGCGAGGTCCTCCCTCAGCTTCTGAATCTTTACGACAGAGTCGGCCGCCTCAGCCCAGAGTCCATGAAGAGAGCGGAGCGCGGCGAAAAAGGATGCTGACGCTTGCGAAATTGAAAATATCAGATGAATCTCTACAGTGTCCATGTACCAAGATAGTTTCTCTTGCAACATGGCATTGGTAGTAAGCGCCTTCCTACCAGGCTGCGGGTTATCATTTGCAGCAGTGCTATTCACGCCCTTGTCACGGTCTCCGATGGCGGAAAGTGGCCCCCTTACAACTTCCGCATGCTCACTGACAACATCAAAAGTGCGCGGATTCTCGAGGCGAAAGTTTTCAGCGAAATACACAGAGGGAATCGTAGACAACGGTGTAGGTGGAAGTTCGTCTTCTTTGGCAGCGGATATGTCTTGACGGAACACTTGTGAGCTGCCGTCTTCAGACCCGAGCTTCGTGCGTTGGAAAGCGTCCAACAGGGGTCCAACCTGACTGAGGTATTCTTTCAAGGCCGCAGGATCGACATCGAGGATAGTGGTGAGAGTGACGGGCGGTATGTCTCGAGATGTGGGCGGCTTCTGCGAGGTCGAATAGATCGCGGTGTGAGGGAGGAGTCCGGTCCGTAATATTGGCGGTTGTAGGAGTGTAGATATTGCTTCCAGAATTGTCAATACAGCTTCATGCAATACGTCTAGGAGCTTACCCACCATTCTGGCCCGACTCTGCTACTGCGGTCCTTCGCCTGTAAGTAGGGGTTGTTGCGCTCGCATTCGAATCCCTTTTCGCCGGCGGTCGAGAGGACAATACAGGCACATTTTCCCTGAATGTAATCATGCTAGTTATTTGCTGTATCAAGCACCGAAGCCGACTCGCATACTGAGTTGCGTGGTGATGCTAGTTCCCAGCCTTGCTGCAACGGTGCAACCTCTACACAGCCCGAATCGATGGAATGCAGAATGTCGCGCGCTTATGCACTGCATGAAAGGTCCTATTAATTATCCGGCAGCCTGAAATCCGGTCAAGTTAGTACCTATCAAATTGATGGCCAGCGCTGTCTCAGCGGCTACTGGTTGGCCATTGTTAGTTGCTCAACCGATTTTACAGAGCCCTGGAGATCGGCAGATTTATGTGGCAGCCTAGGTTGAGTCAGATTAGATATGGAGTAGAAAAAAGGTAAGATGTCACAAAGAACGGGTTACCCGTCTCGTCGCATGTCCCCCACCTTGACTGTGACAGCCTGACAGGGGTGAGAGGTTGATGCTGAGGCTGGAGCGGCGCGTGTTAATGGGTGCCGCATTATAGAGTGGAAAAGTATACGGTAGTTAGGTGCGCAGGATCCGGAGGCGTTTCTGAGGATGTGTAGATCTGTTGCATCCGCATAAGCAATAGAGAATTGAATCAAGTTGGTCATGCAATATAGTCAAATGCAAGCATGCAGTAAGTTCATAAGTATGTACGTATAAATCCTAATATGTCAGCCGTATCTAGTGTAAGCCCCCCCTACATATCAAGCATCTCCTCAACATAATCCTCCAAGTTGATCATTCGAAATCGTTCACCCCATTTCGCACGGAATTCCTTCCGCTTATAAGCAGAACTCGTATTCATAGCAAAACTAACCACCTCGACACTCCAACCTTTCTGCAATGCCCGTTCGACCATTCTCAAAAAGCCGCCTGAATACTCAGCTTCCGCCGCGTCTCCAGTGGCAAGGACGATGGTAGCAGGTTCATCTGTATCAATCAAACTTTCCAGCATTTTCAGGTGTAGAATTTCGTCCACACACTGTTCAACCCATCGCTCAGAAGGAGAAGAGCCCGTTTCAGAGCTTCCTCCGGGGCCGAGGGCATTGCGAAATTTAAGTTGTCGAGGGGTGTATTCTTTTGCTTTGTGAACACGGCTGAGGATGTTGACCTCATAGCCGAGTTTTTCGGCTTCATTGATGGCTGCGAAGCGGTCTGATCCTGCAAGCACTTTTTTGGCTACGGGACGACCGCGTTCGAGGATCAGTGAAAAGTTGTAAAATGACAGTGGTAGTCGTTTTATATGCGTGGTGACAGGGATGCCGTGTTGTATCTTGTAGCTGTCATGGAGACCAATGGATATATTCGATGCATCAACAAAAACATGTACAAATGACTTCTTCGAAGCGTTAGAGATGGACGGCGGATTGATAGTGAAATCCGGGAACTGTTTGCTGAGTTTAGACACAAGCCCTGCTTTGCGTTCTACCGCAGTTTTATAGCGAGGAGTGTCTTTAGCGTGTTTCTTAGCCTTCGGCGTGTAGGCTGACAATGTACTGTCCTCTTCACAAGACGAGGGTGGCGTAAGTAATTCAGCTTTATCGGTGCGAGCAACCTGAGATGGGACGAGTGACAAGGCTGACTTGGGCGGTACAGCGGAGTCGAACACGCTGAGATCACCGTCAGATTCGGCTGTAGAATCTGAGAGTACGCCAGATGAGTTGGCTGTACTTCCTTTACTGACAGCCTTGGCAGTTCGTTTCAGAATCGATATTGGTTTGGAAGGGGAAAGACGAGTCTTATCCCTTGATTGTTTTTTCGAAGGCGTAATCGGAGCATTTTTGCCGGGAAACTCAGCGGCTACTGCAGACGGATGCAAGAAATCCCATAGTGCAGTGAAATCGCCGAGTCCTTGCTCTCCGGGGTTGTGCTGCGAGACATCGGGTATATCAGATGGCGTGGCGGGTACCGAAGATTCGTTTGTTGATTGAGGCCTGGTTGGGGAATGCAAGAGATCAATCACCGCGGTGAAGTCCCAACTTGAGGAATCATCCGACGATTGCATGGAAGTGACGGTGCGTTAAGTACTAGATATTCGAAATGGCGTGCGTATGTAGCGTTATGTAGCGTTAAGAAAGCGTTAGGTTGCGAGAGCTATGATAGCTGCGTAGGTTCATATCGCTGGATGCGACGAAAGCGTTATGCGATGATGCGATAATGCGAGAAATGCGTGTCACAATATGTGTAATGGCTGCGAATTGTTGTATACCATCGCAACAAGAACTCGAATTGTATGTAAAGAGATGTGAGTATAGATGATTGTTGTTGAGTCACTTGAGAGTCTGCCCGATGCGTGGCGAAGCATGCGCCAAGACTTGGCATGGTTATCGACACGTGACTTTAGTGCAAACATATCAAACTGGACCGACCAGTGTCGACTGGCTGACTTCCTTATTTTTTTGCTTCTGGTTTCTCTCGTTCTAAAGGATGTAATTACTACGAGTAAGTACGTACCCTTTTCTGACATTTACATGTACCAATCTTCGGTTTTGGGACTGGGAAACAGGTGATCATTGTATGGTGCATTGCTATAATTCGGGCAAAAGCAAAATTAATCTATTGTCAATATTGCGGCGCTCGAGTAGGGAATATTAATGGAAACCAATCCATTCCGATCGACGCGCGCTTTCTCGTTAATGGTCACATTGTCCAACCGAACAGGTCTTCCTCCGTCAAGTTCGTAATTATACGAGTATCCATCCCAGGTAATGCCCGTGATAGCATCACTGCCATTCGCAATCAATCGCCTTACTGAAATCGACGGAGTCCCAGACGGGACTTGGAAGGTATATAACGCACTTGGGCGTTTAGTTGGTGGATCATCTGTGCTTGTATAGTTGTACTCAACCAGATTCACGACTGCGATTCTTGCCAATTTGCCATTGACATATGCGGCATAGGCTCCCTCGGTAGTACTGGTGCTGCTGGAAAGGGGCAGATTCGTGATTTGTACATTTGATCCGCCGCGAACCATTTCAGCCACAAAAATATTTCCGTAGTATGGAGGTTTTGTGCCAATTGCGGTCTTCTCTGTTTGAATTGGTTGCCAGGATGCGTATCGATAGTCAGTTCCTTGGTGCATATGTTGTCTGCGGATACCCTGTGAAGCGGCATATAGATTGAAGTCAATACCCCAGAGAGCAGCACCAAAGGCATTGGAGAGACCGGGGGCGCCTTCGTTGTAGAGAGAGTTGTGTTCTCCAAGAATGAATGGAATATCTTCTGTCAACCCATCTTCCGCTAATACTTGGGAGAGATTTGCAAGGGCGTTGACATTCTGGACAACACGTGTATGATTCATCAGGGTGCCTTGAAGCGTTACTCCAGGACTAGTTGCCCCTCCAACGTAACTTTGGACGAGATGGTCAGTTTGACAATGGTTTATTCGAAAGCAGTTTGCTTACTTGTGTTCGGAATTCAGAGCAATATTACGACCAGTGTTCAGGCCATCTTTCCAAGTTGCGATGGGCTTTAAGCTGTTTGAAAGTCCAGCAAACGACGGCGCAATGTACTTATAGTTCGACTCCGTGGCCAATTCTGGGCACGCCTCAGCAAGAACGTGACGAATGTCGCGAGACTTGGTCAACCACTCATCCACATAGTCTTGCTCTGTCCAATTGGCAGGTCTAACGACTCCTTGAGAGGACGTTTTGTACAGATCCGGCTCATTCCCCAGCTCCCAGTATGCCAACTTTCCATCTTGGAGGGCTCGACAGGCCAGTGGTACTGTATCCAGCAAGCTTTGAAGCGACTCACTGTTGTTCTTTGCTAGGTTGAATCCATGTATGAATCTAGTATTAGGCCAGGTAGAGTATGACTCGAAAAACGACGGCCCAATGTAGATTATATATGGGTAATCAACGGACCTGCTTGGAACTACAGTGCCGTTAACGGCATATTCCAAGGATGCATTATACAGAGCATAGTCCCTTTGCTATGCGTTAGCTCTAACCAGACGCCTGTTTGGATGGTAAAAGAGAGCCGTACTGTGTATTTCCTCCAACGCGTATATATGGCTTGATTCCTTGAATATCGCCGAGATTATCCAGCAACTGATTGGAAAAAGTATTCGGTTGGGAACGATTGCCTTGCCATCAGCATTTAATGTAAGTCTCAGTATATCGGGGGAAGGGAAATATGTCGACATACCAGCGTAGTCGGGAAAGTAGCAGAATTCGATTGAATATGACATATACGGTTGTAATACCGCAGGCGCAGCAGAGGTCGATACCTGTTCATTCACAGGGACAACCAAAGAAGTTGGCGCAATTGCGCCTGCCAGACCGACTCTTGCCAGATACAAAAACAAAGCCATCCTCATGTTGTTGCCTATGTATGTAGGTATTAAGTAGTGTATATTCAGCCGTGCCGAGAGCAGGAACATATCAATTGATGGTTTAGTCTTTGGATTTATGTACTTTATATATGTCCAAGTAATTATTGAATTTGTCGGTTATTGAGAGCAGCTGGCTTCTCCCGGCTTTCTACAAGGGGGTACAGGAAAGGAAAATTCATTGGTTATAATCAATCTATGAAGTTCTTCACCCCGCAAAAGATAGCTATATGATGGAGAGATCGGCGCTTTCACCAAGCGTTGTAACCTTACGCACGCTACTACAGTAGAGCAATAGCCGTCATCCCCGCATAGCCTAATTTAGAATTGCTGCTACATATTCCCATGACTTCAGTAAAAGATGTGGGAGACAAATCTGTATTTGTATTAAGTAAGTAAAGCCCCTGCTGGTGAATGTTTGCCCCGTGATCTGTAGTATATCTGCCACAAGAGCATAGCTCTCATAGCTGAGCTAAATGACAATTTCGAATCCAAGCCATCGAATAAAGGAAACAGCCTCTGAGGATATTATCAAAGGGCTCTAGAGGGCTCATGGGTCAGTTTGTTATGGATGGTTTGGCGCATTTTGAATTATTCACCTCTGTAGGTTGAAAACGTCAAAACAGCCATTCAAGAGATGTGGCTGATGGATAAAGAAGGCGGAGAGAAATCTTTTGGATAGATCCATGGATATCTTGCAATCTTTGAAGCTTGAGACGGTTCTAGGGTGACGTATCCTAAGAGAGGACAGTAGCAAAGTGATATTCATGTTTTCTTAACCTCTATTGACTGTACCTAGGTATGTTAAGTAGTATGTATTCGCACTTAATAAGCGCCTGGATGAGAGTACTTTAACGTTGAATCCTGCTAGGTTAGTATCCCGGTCCCGTATTCGGTATTCCCTTTCATTCACGGATAGATCGGGCACCAATTCACACTAGATTTGATACAAATCGTATGTTCTACAATATCAACTACCTGACGGAGACTTATGATAAAATCTTAGCACTGCTTACAAATGCTTCAGTGAAATGGATTATTAAGCCAGAAGCGCACGTCCCTAAAATACCTCATCTGTTAGATCCAAGAAGGCAATGTTCATACCTCTCTCGGGTTCTTCATTGGTGCTATAGCTGCTCTTGTCAGTCAGCGGGGACTGTGAGGACATTTCCACAGTGATAGATGCATGATACCATACAATGCCGAGTGTGATAGGACGATATCTCGGCCCGAACTACATTGCAAGTCCTCTAGGTGACTGTACCAACATGTAACATTGAAACCCTATTGATGTATATATGTGAGATAGATCCCATCTTGGTCAGTCCAGTCAGATTACCTTCAGTAGGTAGACGAAGAAGAAAACTCATCGAACCATCAACTACACCAACGGCACAACTTTTTTTAAGTCGTATCCTGCTCGAAATAGATATTTCACCAAGATGAAAGTCTTGATCGTTTTCGCCCATCCAGAGCCACAATCGCTTAGCGCGGCGCTTTGCCAGGTCGCTGTCCGAGAACTCGAAGCCCATGGCCACGAGGTTCGTGTATCCGATCTGTACGCAATGAAGTGGAAATCCAATATCGACAGAGACGACTTCCCATCACTCTCAAGCGAATCCCCACTTAGGGTGGCGTCTGTTTCCAAAGCCGGCTTCACTTCGCATGCTCTCACCGAGGACGTGCGGGCAGAGCAGGAGAAACTCTTGTGGGCAGACACCGTGATTCTGCAGTTTCCTCTCTGGTGGTTTAGCATGCCCGCCATTCTGAAGGGGTGGGTAGATCGAGTATTTTCATGCGGATTTGCCTATGGGGTTGGGGAGCACAGTGAGAAGCGCTGGGGGGATCGTTATGGCGAGGGTGTTCTAGCCGGGAAGCGCGCCATGTTGATTGTCACCGTGGGCGGTTGGCCAGAGCATTACTCATCGAGAGGTATTAATGGTCCAATCGAAGACCTATTGTTTCCCATTCAACACGGCATTCTGTTCTACCCTGGTCTTGCTGTCTTACCACCTTTCGTTGCCTACAAGGCCGACAAAACCAGCAGCAGCATTTTCGAGTCCACGGCTGAACAGCTGAGAGAGCGTATGCGCAGCATCCAGACTACTGAACCGATTCCGTATCGTCGTCAAAATTACGGCGATTACCTCTTTCCGAGCATGGTCCTGCGAGATGATATCGACACTGGGGCCACTGGATTCGCTGTGCATCAGTCGACCGCGAAGTCGGGTTAGTGTTGTTTAACGTGGCGAGCACTTTTTTCCGTGCAGAAAACTTTGGAATGGTGCCTCTTCTAGACACTAGACGAAGTGCAATCAATATAAATAGTAGGTATAGACTGTATAGAATGAGGATAACAAAGTTAAAACCTTACTGCAAACATATCAAACTGGCCCCACTGGTAGACTGGTACGGAGTCGGTCGATCGATATTCCGTGGACTATATCACGTGATGGGAATACCCCACAAGCCAAGCCACACCTTGTTTAAGGTTTGGTTCATCATTATGTCATAGCGCCGATCGAGCGACGATGACGTTGTCAAGCCACAGTTGATCTGGATCCCGTGACTTGTACAGAGTAGAGCAACGAAATACGAACCTGTCATTGCTACGTCATGTATACAAACAGGGGAAGCTTTCCAAGAATTCGACCATTTCCGGGGAGTCAAACAGAGAGAACCGGTTCCATACAAAGACAGCAGCCGCGCTGATTGGACGCTGATTTTGGCAGTGAATGACGACGTCGACGCATGCGAGATGCTTCTTGTACGACCTACGTCACTTGCACATGAACGACGAGCGCTCAGGATTGGGGTATATAAGGGGGCATCTCTCCTGTCAACTGCCTGTCTTTCTTCTCCATCATCACAACAACAACAAACAACTCTCTCAATCATCTACAAAGCTTCAAATCTTCAAATCTTCAAGTTCAACAACTTCCAAACAATCAATCAACATGTCTGACACCGGTCGCAAGGATTTCACTACCAGTATGTTCTTTTCGACATCTTCAGTCTGCGAGGATCAGTACTAACAACATCGCAGAGGCCAAGGAGGAAATCACTCCTGACTCCTCCAAGTCCACCCAGCAGAAGGTCAAGGAGTCCGTCACCGACACCTCCGACCGCGTCGCTCGCGGTGTCATGCCCGATGACAACAAGTCCGGCACCCAGGAGGCTTTCGACAAGACCCAGCGCAGCCACGACAACACTGTCCACGGCGGTGCCTCCAACTCCATGTAAGCTCCCTCGTCAGAATAGTGTGGATATGATCAGAGGCTAATCGTTTTCAACAGTGGTGACAAGATCAAGGACACCCTCGGCATGAACAAATAGATGTTTCATCCTGAACATCTACCATCACAGCCAGTCCGACCGGCATATGCGGGAGGAACGTTAATTTCACGACTTTCATGATTTGTGATGCCTCTTCGGTTCGTTATGGTGTATTATAAACGATACCAATCGCGATAGCTAGCAATTCAATACCAATAATGCAATTCTGAGAATTTCTCTCTTGTACCTTTGTAAAGCAAATCTCCCAAAGAGTAAATAGGAGACTGTTATTTCCGTGCAACTGCATGCTCGAATAATTCATCGCGTTCTCGTGTCAATCGGCCAAGCTCCTTCTCCAACCGCTTGTACTCGTTCCTCGCATCTCCCAGATCAGGTGGTAAATCACGGTAACTTTTGATCCTACTCTCAAGTTGTTTAATCGTCTCTTTGAGTCGCAGCACATTCTGTTCTTCCTCTGCCACAGTCTCAATTGTGGGCCCGTCAATCCTGACACTTCTCTGCAATGAAGTGATCTTATCCCGGTACTCGGCGATTTTGGCACCAAGCAGTTTCGCACTACGAGTCCACTCCACCGTCTGCGAAGTCAAATCAGACGGCGTTTCGTACGCAGGATGCGACTTGAGGGTTTCAATTTCCTCCTGTACAAGAGCCATCTCTTTGTCTAGGTATTGCTGCAATGCTTGCACATGCTGAACCTGATTCGCAAGCTCAAACTCGTCTCGCGTAAGCTCAATAAACGCACGTGCTAGTTCCGTAACATCGGTCGAAGAATCTTCCAATAACACCGCTGTTTCCGCTAAATCGTTCAAACTCTCTTCGCCTTGAGAATCTAGTCGTGCTTCGATATCCTCCAGGATATCCCGTTTTCGAGGATCTTCAGCTTTTTCCCGCTCTTTCAAAGCGCGGACCACCTCTTCACGAGCTCGATGAAGGAGAGAAGCCTCTTCATCTGCTGCGTCGTTGGCCGCTGCAATTGCGAGGAATGTTTTGAGTGTATCCTCGTTGCGCTCAAAGGCAGGGACTGGATGGGGGGCGTATTTGCGACTGAGCCATGAGTTGACGTAGGCCCAGTCTTTGGCTTGGATGGCTGCTTGTCGAGCCTTGGTCGGAGATATTAGAGAGTCCATTGTACTTATTTAGAATCTAGTGAAGTGGTTCGAGAGTTCAAAAATAAACAAATTAGTTGTGGTGATAGAGCGACATTTGACCAATAGGGGAACGGCAACTGTCAATTGCGGGGACATTGTTTCTCCTTCTCCGCACAAACATCGAACTCTCGCTCCATCATCCACTCCCACGCCAATTGCTGGCACATTCACGATGACAAGCTATTTCGCTACATCTAACCTTTCTGCAGATGCATCAAATGCAATTTCTCCCCCCGGCGGCGCGAATGTCGCTCCCCGCTCCACTGCGCTATCCAACAGATTGACAAGTGTACTTTCCGCATCGTACGCCGACTCGGATATTCGAGATGCATTGGAGACGCTCGACAAGAGGGGGATAAACAACACGGCAGAGAGAAGACGACAACTACGCTTAGATATTCAAAAGGAAGTTTTGGACTGCAATGGAGAAATTGTGGCGGATTTTGGAAAGGTGGCCGAGGTATATCCCACCTTCTACTCGTTGTCATCGATGAGGTACTGACTCACGTTGGCAGCAACTGAATCGGATCGGTACGGTGATTTCGAATCTTCAACAGACATGCGCCGAAATGCGAAAACACATCACACTCGCGAAACAAGAGACCGCCCCAGTTTTAGACGAAGCATCATCCTTACTAGAACAGAAAAAAGATGCAGAGACAAAACAACGCCTGCTAGACGCTTTCACGGCACACTTCATCGTCCCAGAAGAAGACATTAACGCTCTGACACTATCCGAAGAACCAGTCGACAACCATTTCTTCGTGGTGTTGTCCCGTGTTAAGCAGGTACATAATGATTGCCAGGTTTTACTTGGCGGCGAGAACCAAAGACTCGGGCTCGAGATTATGGAACAAAGCTCAAAACAACTCAACATGGCGTATCAGAAACTGTACAAATGGATTCAAAAGGAGTTCAAATCGTTGAATTTGGAAGATCCGCAGATCAATGGCTCGATCAGGCAGGCGCTGAGAGTGCTTGCAGAGCGGCCGAGTCTGTTTCATAGTTGTCTGGACTTCTTCGCTGAGGCTAGGGAATATATCTTGTCGGATGCGTTCCATTATGCATTGACCGATGCGGCTTCTGGGGCTGTTGGGGAACGGAATGTCAAGCCAATTGAATTCTCGGCGCATGATCCTTTACGATATGTGGGCGATATGTTGGCTTGGGTGCATTCTGCTGCTGTTTCGGAGAGGGAAGCCCTTGAAGCACTGTTCGTTTATGAGGGAGAGGAACTTGCGCGCGGATTCCAGGCTGGTATTAGCAGCGAGCCATGGTCTCGCGTTGACGAAGAAGAGGAGGAAGTGGCTGTGTTCGATGGGCAGAAAGCGCTGAATGATTTGGTTAATCGTGATCTCACTGGTGTATCGCGATCATTGCGCCAGAGAGTCGAGCTAGTGATTCAAGGTCATGACGACGCCGTGACCACCTACCGGGTCGTCAACTTGCTATCGTTTTACAAGCTCACATTTTCGAAGCTGGTCGGCCCGGAGTCAAACCTCGTAGAAGTCATTGCTGGTCTTGTCAATTTCACATTTAAGCATTTTGAGGGCTTGATGAAAGACCAACTACACATACACTCCGCGGACTCTCACTCATCGTCACCACCGGATGATTTTTCAGCTCCTCAATTCCTCGCCGATCAACTGGAAGTCCTAACATCCCTGATGAAAGAATACAACGCTTCTGTTGGCGCAGCAGGCGATGTAGAAGACGCAGAAGAAAACGGATTCACCCCTGTGCTTCGAGTAGCGCTTGATCCATTCCTCGATATCGCAAAGAATTCCGCACAAGAAGTAGACGATCATAAAGCGTCAACAATCTACAAGACCAATATCCTTCTAGCTGTCCGAGGAACTATATCGCCATACAAATTCGCTTGCGCCACGCACCTTGCTCCGATTTCTACTGTTCTGTCGAATCTTCGCATTGAGCTACTAGACATCCAACGCCAATACCTCCTCGAAACATCGGGCCTCCAACAACTCCTAACCGCACTCGAATCCTTCTCCCCCTCACCAACATCCACAAACAAAGACCAAGCCGAATCCTCCAACGCACACAACCCGAACCTTAACCTCGCCGAAATCGCCGACCTCCCCGCCTTCCAACCTGCAACTTTATCACTGATAAGCCAACAACTCGACGACTTTTTACCTTCTGCACTAATGGACGCAACCGACAACCTCAAACAAATCCGCAGCTCGGCACTTGTCAAGAGCGTGACGGAAGAAGCCATTGAGGAATTCTGTCGCGACTTTGAGTTTGTAGAGGGTATGATTATAGGTGCTGATGAGGCGAGGGGAACGAAGATTGATATGTCCCGGATTGAGATGGAGAGTGATATCGTCTCTGTTTCTGTCAGGGGTGGTGGACAGCATCTTGGAGGTGGTGATGAGGGTGAAGGGAAGTACAGTCTTCGGGCATTGTTCCCCAGAACCGTGGGCGAGATTCGTGTTCTTTTGAGTTGATCTGTCTCCTGTCATATATAATTTCTACGTATATATAGAATACATCTACTTTCGTACAACGACCCCAAACGGATCACGATCCGCTCTACTAACAGCCACCAACCCCTCTCCCTCACGTTTAGTAGTGGTAATACCCAATTCCTGCACAATCCCATCCTCCAATTTCTGCCTCATGACGTCCCATAAATAGCCGCGCTCACTATTCGAATGGAACAACGTTACGACCGCGGATCCGCGCTCAATCGCTGCTAGAGCTTCGTGATGACTCAATTCTCCCGTGAAGAGTAGATCGGGTAATGGGCCACCCTTCATGAGTACACCACCCCCTGAACCGGGGCATACGCCTACTGTGCGGATGCTAATGGATGATATAGATTGCCCCTGAGGGATGGCGACGGAGATTGAGCCTGGTGATCCCGTTGCGGCGCCGATACGTTCGATTATCGTTGCCAGAGGTTGGGGTGTTGCGAATGTTAAAGTTCGGCCTGCGCCTGCACCCTCGAAGCCAGTCGGTACCGGGGCTGGGGAAGGATGGACCGGTTCACGGGTATGTGCGTCCACGGATGGAGTTGTTGTGTTGCTGGCTGGTTGGGGGTATATCACATCTGAATACGCCCCTCCTCCTCGTACACTCTTTTCTGTAGTAGTGCTAGCAACTGAAGAGGAAGAATTGACGAACTTCCCACTAACAATATCACAAAGCCAATCCGCCATTCCGCCCGGAACGGCGTCAACGGCTGTATGCGGAGAGTACACGCTGATACCTTCCTGGGCGAGGCGGAGGAGGGATTTTTGTTGCGGGTCTTGGAGGGTGAGGGATTTGAGGCCGCGGAAGATTATGGGGTCTATCTTGTGTAAGTTTACTATCCTTCCTGATGATTGGATGACTTACGGTATGTAACGATGATCGAGTCTCGGCGGGCGATGGCTTCGTCGGCGACGGCTTTGGTAAGATCGGTGGTGAGGAGGACTGTGTTTTTGAGTTGGGAGTTGGGGTTGTATGGTGATTCGAGGAGTACTGTTTCATTGTTAGTTAGCTCTCAAAATGAAATTGGTGGGATCTTACGGCCTGTGTTGTCGAAGCTTTTGTCTGCCAGAGATTCTGGGTAGCTTCAATGAATTAGAATTGGCATTGTTAGGGATGTTGTAAACATACAGCTTTCGCATTGCGTTGACAACAGCCTGGGAGAAAGGCGAGATTGTTGTTGTTTGAGCCATTGTCGAGTACCAGCGAGGTCGAACTAAAGTGAACAAGGTTGCGCGTATGGAGATCTGCATCAATGAATTGTTAACAACGAGAGAGCTAATAGCTATTGAGTAAAAGAGAGACAAAAATGTGTAGATTGTAGCTGTGAAGATAATTAGAGCTAAGCTAAAGTGTGGGGTTAGCTGCGACAAGACCAACTCCGGCGTCATCGGCGGAAAGAAATTCAACCTTCGTCAACTAATTATTAATACATCATCACCACTTTCCTTACTTTCTACACCACACCACCAACAAACCACCTGCTTCAGTCTCTCATGTTCGTCCGCCGTGCGATCCTGAGCAGAGGATATCGCTCCCTCGTCCGATCAACCACCCGGCCTTCTTTTGTCAGCAGTCCAATTACACCAGTACTTACAAGGGCATCGCCATTCTCGAGTCTATCGTCCAGATCCTTCGCAGTCGCAAATCCAGCCATGGCCGATTCAGCGAGCACATCCGGCGTTACAGCCGACGGTTTGAAGGAGAAGCTATCAACACAATTGGAGGCGCAGTTTGTGGAGATTGAGGATATGTCCGGTACGCTTTATTTTCTGTCGGCGCAACATCTGCGGAATTTACCTCTAATTTATTTAATTTGATGTAGGTGGCTGCGGTCAAGCCTTCCAAGCAATCATCGTCTCCCCCCAATTCGATAAGAAGAATATGCTCGCGCGTCATCGACTAGTCAACTCCGTGCTCAAGGATGAGATTGCTGCGATTCATGCGTGGACGCCAAAGTGTTATACCCCGGAGCAATGGCAGAAGTTGCAGGATGAGCGTGCTTGATTTGCGGAAACCTGGAAGTTTTAAATAATTGATACATAGGTGGTGAACAGCCGGGCTGTTTGTCTGGGTTACATGTACTTTATTTGTTTGCATGACATTGATACATAAATTTCTATCTTCGTTTGGTATTCGTACACTTCTTAAGTCGGCAAGAATGTACATTGTTCTGCATGGATTAGATGGTTTGTATAGGCCATTCAAGCAAGAACCTTTTCGGCAGCGGAGACTATCAATTCGTTAGTTAACCATATACACCCAATCGGTAGAAAGAGAGACATACCATTCACGCCAGTGTTATCCGGCTCAACGTGAGCTTCCTTGACCTTACCGTCCTCAATTACCAAGGCGTAACGCTTGCTTCGCTGGTTTCCGAAGATGGTAGCACTGTCGAATCCGAGCTCTAAGGCGTCCGTGAAGGTACCGGCGGGATCAGCCAAAAAGCGAACCTTTGTTATATGTCAGTAGTTATTTGTTTCGAGGGTTCGTGGACGTACACCACTCTTGCCGGTAGGATCAAGAGTCGCGCCCCATGCCTTCATGACGAAAGGATCATTGACGGAAACGACGAATACCTTTCCGGCGTTCTTGAGGGCGGGATGGTTGATGTAGCCGGGGACATGTGTGCTGGAGCAGGCAGGGCCTATTCGATTGCATTGTCAGTTAAATGCTCGCATAGCAATTGGGAGAGGCGAACGTACTGAAAGCAGCTGGAACACCGACAATGACACCCTTGCCGGTCAATTCTTTGGCGATGTTGACCTTGTTGCCGGGCGAGTCTTCGACGAGGTCGACGTTGGGGATGGCATCGCCGACTTTGACAAAGGCTGGGCGAGTCGCGTGGAAGAGGGCGGATTGGGTGCCGAGGGTGCGAGGCACGGTGGCTGTGAAGCGGCGGGCGGCGAACATTCTGCAATTGTGTGTGTGTGCTGAAAGTGAATTGGAGGTTGAGGGTGATGGTTGAGTTGTGTTCTGTTGATGCGAGTGCGGAGTTCGGGGTGGATGCGGTGGAGTTTCTTACATTTACGCGGCTGCATTTCGTCATTTCTGTACATTTCGCCGACTCGGCACTCACTACAAAGTATACTATATAGATTGACTGGTCAGAGAAGACAAGTCAATTGCTGACAATAATTTGATTGCTAACACATTGAGATATCGAAGGTTGAAGCCTACGTCGACTGATCCAGCGCCAACGTCTAGAACTGCTACGTCTAGAACTGCTTTTTCTTGAAAACATGACCTCAATCCAGATGTCCTGGGCACCCTCAGTATCAATATGCAATGCCGGCCAGATTTATAATGAGAGTGATCAGCTAGTACGATGCAAGACGTGTAATCAGCTATTGGGAGCCTTGTATATTGCGGGATGCCTGACAAGATTGGGCTGTTGGTGGTGTACCCATTCGCCAGCAACTATAATCCCTGGATCTGTAGTATCAGCGTGCGTATTGCCTGGCGCAAGTTCGGTTAGGGTTGAGTGTGAATACACCTAGGTAGGTACTAGGTAGGTAGTGGTTGGAACAAGTCAGCTTGGGTTGAGCCTTGAAATGCTGACCCGTTAGTAAGCAAGCGTTACGCTAATCCGTAAGTGGATTAGTGCTTTGATGTCCTCTCTTTCTGCCTTAACTTACTTACCTTCGTGACTTCGTCTCATATCAGATCAATCAGATCAGATCAATCATTCTTTCAGAAATCCCACTTCAAAGTCACTTCCTGCCAGTCAATTGACTAACTGTCATTCTTATCGCGCTTCATCGTTTCATCGTTTCTGCCCTAACATCTGTTTAGCCCTCCGCCAATCGCACCCACTTTAATCCCGCCGGCCACGGTATTGGACGATTCGAACCACTTGGAGATCCAACTGCCCCTTTCCCTCTAGCTTCCTGTAGAAGCTATCACAATCCATTCTGAAGAATGACTTTATCACACATCGCGCTGGCAGCCACCACGTTGCCATTGGTTTGCCCACGCAGGAGAACTGGTTTGTCGACGCCGGAACACAAGGGTCTGCGAATCCGAAAGTAGATGCCTGGCTGTTGTTGGTTACAGTCGGCAATTTGCCTATTCATGATTCATGGTTCATCCAAGTAGACGTTGGTCTGGACTGGTGCAGGATGAGGGACATCGGAGGATGGAATCCATTCCTCTGGCACAGTCTAGCCATCTCAGGTAAGGCATTTGTCTTCATCCAAGACTAAGTTCTAGCTTCATAATATGAAGCTTGGCTCCCAAGGACCCGACTGGCTTCACTGCACTATGTCTTCGTGTCTCTGTCAGTCGGACTCAGTCCGTTTGGCTCTATGTATAATGCCATGATATATTGCTTTTGCAGGCCTTTCAATAACTTGCACCAATGTCTCAATTGTTTGTAATCGATCCATCTGTTGGTCGGCCTTGTTGTAACTCTACCATTCGATATCTCTTCATTTCTTCCTGAACACTCTCTTCAGTGCAACCTGATATTTAACCCAGACGCGGATTGCGAAGAAAAATATTATCCGTGGATATCCAGATACCGACAGAAAAAGAAAATATCGACGTCCTTTGGTTTGCAAATTTTCGCTTTCCCCTTCTATTTAGAGTTTGGCCTTTAATTTTCTCAATTAATTACGACTTGATTGAGTTGATTGAATGCAATCTCTGTCCCGGGTTCCCCCTCTGAGCATAGAGCGCAACCAAAGAAAAAAAAAGTCTCTCGCTCACCGCCGTACACAAACTTCTTTGAACTGTCAAACCTTAGTCAGACTACATTGACTGCGCCTTCGATTTGATTTCTCAGAGTCTTGTCATCAATTGATCAAGAGCTAAGAAAGAAAAAGAAAGAAAATAATCCGTCGGGGATTATTCGACACCGCCTTCTTCTCCGACTCTCTCTTTTTTGTCCCTGAATTGACCGCGATCGACGTCACCGGCCTCACCTATCCTTGACCACACTCTCTCAGCTTCTGACTCAGCCCGAGCAGTTTATATATTAACGACGCGTCAATTGGATTCTTTTGACGTTTACCGTTGCAATTGATTTTATATTTTCCGCGACCGATTGTTGCTCGTTGGTCAATCGCTGCTTGATTAGCTCCTACCAGCTCCGGGCGACGAGAAAAAACCTCCGAAGGCTCGACCATTCCCACAGAACCGTTGCGTCCTACTATTTCCTACCGTGCTCGATCGATTCCTTTCTTCAGACCTATTTCTTCAAGTCGAACTACTAGCGAAAACTCTATCTGCCAGTTGCATCAACATCCTTGTCCGCTCGTGTATTGATAACGGCTACCGACAGCCTGGAACGAATCTATTCATCTATACTACGAGGACGATCGAACTGTGCCGTCTAGAATAGACAACTTTCTTTGTCTTGTTGTGCTCATCTCCGATTGTGCGCTTTAGCTTATTTTTCGTCTATATCTGTCGTGGTTATTCAAATGCAGCCTCGGTAAGGAGCTTTTCAGTGCGATGCGATATCGGTCGTTGGGTCTAACTAACGTAACTAGACGGGAATATCATATTGTTGTTTTGGGAGCTGGTATGTCTGTCATCAAACAGAAAAGGGTGCTCGTCTAACCGTTACAGGTGGTGTTGGGAAAAGCTGTCTTACAGGTACACGTCAGTTCCAACCCTCGAGGCAAATCCATGCTAACGTTTCTGATAGCTCAATTTGTACAAAATGTTTGGATTGAGAGTTATGATCCCACGATTGAGGATTCATATCGGAAACAAATAGAAGTCGATGTGAGTGTTACTTCATCTGAACGTGCAAGTGGCATGGCTAATCATACATTTTAGGGCCGACAATGTATTTTAGAAATGTACGTATGATACTGCACCAGACACAAACGGCGATACTGACAGGAATAGTCTTGATACTGCTGGGACAGAACAGTTCAGTAAGCTCTCCACCTCTTCTGGGATTGAAATGATAAAGCTAACAACATTGCAGCTGCGATGAGGTAATTACACACGTCTACTACCGAGTCGAACGTACTAACGAACAAAGGGAACTATACATGAAACAAGGACAAGGCTTCCTCCTCGTCTTCTCCATCACGAGCATGTCCTCTCTGCACGAACTTTCCGAAATCCGCGAACAAATCATCCGCATCAAAGACGACGACAAAGTCCCCATCGTCATAGTCGGCAATAAATCCGATCTCGAAGAAGACCGCGCCGTTTCACGAGCACGCGCTTTTGCGCTGTCACAATCATGGGGGAATGCACCTTATTATGAGACTTCGGCCCGTCGTCGCGCAAATGTGAATGAGGTGTTTATTGATTTGTGTCGGCAGATTATTCGGAAGGATTTGCAGGCTTCGCAGATGAGGTCGTTGGAGCTGCAGACGCGGAAACGCGAGATGGCTGCTAGTAATGCGCCGAGGAAGAGGGGAGAGCGCAGGTCGCGACGACGGGGGCAGTGTGTGATTATTTAGCCGTCTTTCTTTCCTTCTCCTACAACTCAATATCATCATGATCTACGACACAATACGACACAACATACTTCTCGACGAACGAATCCTTGCCATTAATGACACACCACATATACACATCTACCATCTACACCTACACACATCTCCATGATGAACGCGAGCTGGCCCTCCTATACCTTGACCGATACCAACAACCACAACAAAAAACAAAAACATTTGTTCCTATATATACTTATACTACATATACATACACGGCGATAGTGAAGAGAAAAGTACTGGATACATTTTACACAGGGAAAGAAACCTGTAAGCAAAGGGAAGAGAAAAGAAAGAGAAGGGAAGGAAAAATACATTCAAATTCTTTTGTATAGGTATGATTATAGACATTACTTACTGGTCTCTTGACTGAACAGACCAATTCAATTTCTTATTCTTCATTCATATTCATCCAATTACAGAGAAACATTACAGAGAATGTAGGGCTAAATGGCAAAAAGGAGGGTAACATGGAGGTTACATCCTAAAAACACCAAACCGCGTCTCAGTCTCATCAACCTTATTCCGTCCGCCCACAGCAGCCATCAACCCCATCCCGAGATACCGTCTCGTCTGCGCGGGTGGTATAACGCCATCGTCCCATAGACGCGCCGAGGAGAAGATCGCTGTTGACTCATGGTCGATTCGAGATTTGAGTTCGGGGTCCGCAGTGCGGCCGACGGCTTCCATGACTGAGGAAAGTTGTTCGGAGCCCATGACGCCGATTTTGGAGTTGGGCCACATGAACATTAGCCTTGGGGAGTAGGCGCGGCCACTGCATGTCATTAGTTTGTGTATGACAGAATACCTAGGGGGGGGTATGAGGGAGGGGGAGAGGGGGACGTACCACATGCCGTAATTCCCAGCACCGGCACTCGAGCCAAACACAACCGTGAACTTGGGTACATCAGCACATGCAACGGCCGTCACAAGCTTTGCGCCATTCTTCGCTATGCCGCCCTTTTCCGCATCGGCGCCGACCATGAAGCCCGAAATATTCTGTAGAAATACAAGTGGGATACGACGTTGGGCACATAGTTCAATGAAATGAGCCCCCTTGAGGGATGATTCAGAGAACAGGATTCCATTGTTGGCTACGATGCCGACTTGAGTACCGTATATGCGCGCAAAGCCCGTGACGAGGGTACTGCCATAGTCACGTTTGAATTCGGCGAATTCGCTGCCGTCAACGATGCGCGCAATGACTTCGTGTACGGGGATTTGTCGGCGGAGGTTTGTGCCGACTATACCGTTTAGTTCTTCGGGGTTGTAGAGGGGTTCTTTGATATCTGGATCCTTTGATAGTCCCGTCAAGGGGATGTTGGTTTTGGGGTAGTTGAGGTTGCTGATTGAGCGGCGCGCGAGGATGAGGGCGTGCGCGTCGTCGACGGCGAGGTAGTCTGTTACACCTGAGATGGTGCTGTGTAGATGGCCGCCACCTAGGTCCTCGGCGGAGACGACTTCGCCGGTTGCTGCTTTGACTAAAGGAGGGCCCGCGAGGAAGATGGTTCCTTGGTTCTCGACGATGATGGTCTCGTCACTCATGGCGGGAACGTAGGCGCCTCCGGCGGTACATGGTCCCATTACCACTGCGATTTGTGGTATGCCTAGCGAGCTCATGCGTGCTTGGTTGAAGAAGATGCGGCCGAAATGGTCTTTATCGGGGAAGACGTCGGCTTGATGTGGTAGATTGGCACCGCCTGAATCAACAAGGTAGATGCAAGGGAGTTTGTTTTCTTGTGCAATCGCTTGTGCGCGTAGATGCTTCTTGACGGTTATAGGGTAGTATGTTCCGCCCTTGACGGTGCTGTCGTTCGCGACGATCATGCATGTAACGCCTTCAACTGTGCCAATTCCTGTGATAATACCTCCTCCGGGAACGTCTTCGCCGGGGTATACTTCATGACCAGCGAGGGGTGATAGCTCCAAGAAGGATGTTCCAGGGTCAATTAAAGACGTAACCCGGTCTCGCGGCAGCATCTTCCCTCGAGCTATATGCTTTTCTCGCGCCTTTTCAGTACCGCCTTGTGCTATTTTGTCGTGTAACTGCGTCATACGCTCCAACAGCTCGTTCATTTGTGCCGCGTTCTCTTTGAAGTCTGCGGACTCAGGATCGACGGTAGTAGGCAGGACGGAGATGGCGTTTGCATGGTGTGGGAAGGTATAATTCGAGACCGGTCTTGAGGAGCTGCGTACGGCGGCATTTTTATCGAAACCGTGTTTTCTGGATGGTATCACTCTTCGCTGTCCTGCAATTGTGGAGAGACATCGTCCGGGTCGAAGTCTGGGGATGAACTCTTTCTCCGCAATCTGGCGGAGAACAGGGCGGGAGCTGAGCATTGCGGGGACGACTGCTCGACTGCCCGTAGTTGACAGGATGCGGTCAAGGTTGATCAAGAATAGTATCTCTCTTATTTGAGATTGTAGATGTAGTAAAGCATACGCGGTTGACAAGTTCAAATAAAGAAAGTGAGGTCGATGCATAAAGCAGGTTGTTTAGTTGCGGAGATCCGGCGGAGAGCGACGCTGAGCGACAATTGCCGCGTCCAACCGTTCGGCCACTTCCTACAATCAATGTAACACATCCATCATCATCAACGTCCCTTTCAAAAACAAATCACTTCATCTATCTCGTCAACTTCCCAGAAGGTATTTTATGTACAGCAAAATGTCTTCAAAACACCTCTCTCGTCTACTCCTTCGCCCATCCAGATCAGTCGTTGCATGCGGAGCTCGTCCCTTGCGGAGCCCCGCATGGAGCCGACATCATTCAACGAAGCATCCAAAGGGCTTTGTGCCGCCGACAGATGATGATTTGGTGCAGTTGCGAGAGAGTGTACAAGATTTTGCGCGTTAGTATTTGCACTTTTCAGCAGACGAGTTCAGTACACCTGATTATGTGATAGGCCGAGAGATACCCGAAGAGGTTGCTGCGCGGACGGATCAACAGAATGAGTTTCCGGCTGAAATGTGGAAGAAGCTTGGAGAAGCTGGGTAGGTTTGATTCTACTCTAGTCTCCATAGACTAAGCGCGTGAAATGCTAACATCGAGATCTATAGCTTCCTCGGCGTAACGGCAGACGAGGAATATGGCGGTCTGGCAATGGGTTATCAGGCGCATTGCACAGTCCTCGAAGAAATCAGCAGAGCGTCAGGTACGGAAACCCACCTTCCACTTTCTTAGTCTATGCTAATTGCATTTACTTGCAGGAAGTATCGGTCTCTCCTACGCCGCCCACTCACAACTATGCGTCAACCAACTCTCACTAAACGCCAACGCCGAACAAAAAGCAAAATACCTCCCGGGTCTCATTTCTGGAGAGAAAATCGGCGCTTTAGCGATGTCGGAGCATTCCGCTGGATCGGATGTTGTTAGCATGAAGACCACTGCCAAAGCTGTGGATGGCGGTTGGCTACTCAACGGAACGAAGATGTGGATTACAAACGTTCGTATCCCCCAAATCAGAATAAATAAAATCGGGTTTGGCTAATGGTTATACAGGGCCCAGATGCAGATTACATCGTAGTCTACGCCAAAACCGAACCCGAAAAAGCATCCAAGGGTATCTCCGCATTCATCGTCGAAAAGACATTCAAAGGCTTCTCATGCGCGCGCAAGCTCGACAAACTCGGTATGCGTGGCTCGAATACCGGTGAACTCGTCTTCGAGGACGTCTTTATCCCCAAAGAGAACCTTCTCGGTGAAATCAACCGTGGAGTCAAAGTACTCATGGAAGGCTTGGATTTGGAGCGTCTCGTTCTGAGCGCTGGTCCTCTTGGAATTATGCAATCGGCCCTCGACCTGGTTCTACCATACACCCATACCAGGAAACAATTCAACACCCCTATCGCGCATAACCAATTAATACAAGGAAAACTAGCAGATATGTACACCAAACTCGCCGCTTCGCGCGCCTACACCTACGCAACCGCAAAATCAATCGATGAGTCTAGCGTTACACCATCCGGCACACTGATCAGAACACAGGATTGTGCAGGCGCGATCTTGTATGCGGCCGAACGCGCGACTGAGTGTGCGCTAGACGCTATTCAGCTTATGGGTGGGAATGGATATATTAATGAGATTGCGGCGGGGAGATTGTTGAGGGATGCAAAGTTGTATGAGATTGGGGCTGGAACGAGTGAGATTAGGAGGATGGTTATTGGGCGGGCGTTTAATAAGGAGTATGCTTGACTTGTATATTCTGTTATACATAGAACGCATTTTTAGTTGAAAGGATTTGAGATTCGAATGTTTCCCTTTGATCTATTCATATATCATGAAGGTGAAAGAATGTTCGTAGTGTGGAGCTTTAATCCCAGAACATTTGAAGTAATAGGCCTCTACATGCACTTCTCAGCAATCTAGCAAGATACAAAGCAATACTTGTAGTATTGGACATTTGGCTTGAGCAATCCATTATAGGTAAGTGATGCTACAGATGGGTTATGCGTGGATCATGTGATATGGGAAACCCTACATCACTCACTCCTCTACCAAGGTAGGTCATCTAGATATTTACATTATTGCTTCTTATTTCTTATGGATTAGTTACTAAATTCGATTGTCAAAACCGCAATGATTCAACCAAAAGATGAAACCTTCTGAAACAAATACAAACGTCCCAAAAAGGCATAACAATGTCATCGAGAACTCTGTGGTGATAGTCTGCTAATAATAGCTTGCTTTAGCAAAAGTGATACTGCTTTTTCCAATGACTTTTCCTTTCGAAGTGACCTCAAACTTCAAAATCCCCTCTTGAGCCCCAAATATCACTTTGAGGACATAGTCTAGACTATATACCCGTTCTCCGTCAATGATTTTGCTGTCAAATTGAGTGAGGTCAACGCCAGTGAAATCATTCTCTATGCTGCCAATATACTTGACGTCTAGCATCGGTTAGTCTCCGCAAACGCATCACAGGTTCGATATCATATCTTACCAGGATGCTCAATTCGCTCCGGACCCTCAATCAGATCAGAGGCATACAGACTTGTAGCTTTCTTAAGCGAATCTGAAGGCCAGTGGGTCCGGCAGATATCTGCAGTCACGCAGTCGTCTTCGTGGTACTTCTCTCCCTGTTATAGAACAGGTTAGAGTGCCTTTCTTCGAGATCAGAACCTATTGTACCTTTTTGATCATCCATTTCATAATTCCTGATACCAATTTTCTGCCTGAAAATCTATCCCGGTGGGAATTTTTTTCATCATCAATGCCCTTTCGGAAGTCTATATTCCAACTGAAACCGTAATTTCGCCGACATCTTCTTGCTGAAGCCCGAATGCCATACAAACCACGAAGTGCAGCTCCTTGGACAATAGCGCTCTGCCTAAAGTATAGTATTAGTGTGTCATTGGATGTAAAAGACGGAGGACTGTAAACTAACGGGTTGCTTGGTACTGTGATGGTCATTTTCTCGTCAGAGCCAAACGTGTTCTTGACCGCTTGTCGCAGATATTCCGAATCTCCGAAACCACCAACAAGAATGATTCTCTATTGGGTACATTGTTAGCATACAAAGGCACAAGTCATTGGAATACCTGTATATACATTTATCTTGCCGTGCTCCATCTCTTTGTTTGCATCTTCCATCTGTGTTTTGATCAGGTCTATGATTTGATTCACGACTGGATCGAATATATCGCGAAGATCTTGGCTAATATCTTGAATTAGTACTGAAAGCTTCGGTCATAACCCACCATGTAATCTTCAAAGCCGAAGGTAACAATCCTTATACATACTCAGATATAATGACCGCCCCCTCGTCCTCATCGTAATGTTGAGGATCCACCTGTAAAGACCTCATTGGGAGCTCAAGATCATGCGTAGTGTCTTCACTATCATGACCGAAATTTCTCTTGAGGACTTCAAAGTGTCTCATAAAATTACTTCCAGGCCCCTTTTTTTTCGCTGGTAGAGCATCAAAGGCAGAGCCGAAGCGTTCAGACATGAGCTTGTAAAAGTTTCTGTCAAGTGCAGTCGAGCCACATTTTCCACCTAGACCGTGACTTAATTGCAAACTCATCATGTACTAAAATAGAGACCTACCGATTCCCGTGCAAAGTTCTTCAAAGGCCAGTGTTGGTTCGGTTTCTGTTACTAAATATGTTGTGATATCCTTGCACGGTTAGCCCTGGCCCTATGTAGCCCTAATCTTGGAATTTAGATTACATACAACAGTCCCTCCTCCACAATCGCACACCAAAACTCCATCACCAGTCTGTGTATTTTTGATTAGTTCTCGGGCTGTTATTTGATAATCAAATTGTAAGTTCTTACCTTGACCGGAACACTGACTATGTCAGTTGTGCTTCGTGTTAGAGCTGCAATGGCAGCCGCCTCTGGCTCAGTGATCATGTAAATCGCATCTGATAGTCTCCCAGGCCTAGATCCAAAGCCAGCTTTCTGTGCAGCCTCTCTGGTTGCAGCCTGCGCTTGATCGGACCATATCGCTGGCATTGTGAACCAAAACTCAATGGGGGACACACTCAAAATAGGCTCAGTGAGTCCTTTTTCAAGTATGTGCATAATGTGCTCGTATACGCCGGTAAGGTAATCGGCGACGACGGTCACTGCATCTTTGTCTGCGGGTAGTTGCAGAATGCCAGATTTGGTTGCCTGCTCCAGCATTGGGTCATCGTATTTCGTCAACGGAGCGTTTTTGTCAAGAAGCAATTTGGTCCATGAGTAGAATTTCATTCCTGGTTCGACCTGGAACCCCCAGCGCCGCGTCCCAATCTTCTTATTCTCCTCTGGGTAAGCGATAGTGGAGGGTGTTTTGAATACATGATCTGTGTCTCTTCCTGTCCCGGGCCATGTCGTGATGATACATGGATCGATGTCACTGATGGAATTCACGTAAGCCGCTCCTAGCAAAGGATATCAGTCAGCATTTCTAGGCCCACTGGAAAAGACATAGAGGAAAAGTGCTACCCGTGAATGTTGTTCCATAATCGACTGCAACGATAATCTTCTTATCCCTCGAAACTAAAGAGAGAGAGTTCAACCTGGAATCAATACCGCCAAAGCCTCCGAATGTCGACATATCTGTACGAGTCACAATCTAGAAGGTCACTCTCAAAGATAAGAGCAGAACCTGGGAGCAATTTCAAGCATGGGATCTTATAAGTAGATTCATACGGCAGTAACGGCACTGCAAGCGCACAAGCCCCAGAAATAGAGACAGACGAAGATAGCCAATGAAACATAGGAAATCAAGACTTGTTGAAACTAACTACTAGAAGGAGATACATGTGCACTAGGCGCTATGTATTGTAGGAGCTATTTATAAGCTATGCAAGATGGTCATAGACGTGTAAATTAGTCGGAGTCAGGCCAGGATGTGTTTTGAAATTACTGGTATCATTCTTAGCGCTGGCGCTATCCATGCATACAGGAGTACTTCAATGCTACATATTTAGCTACTAAATCACATCTGCATATTCTAAAACCCCGCTATCAGATTCTCATAAGTACAATCAATCCACCTGGGCAGGTTCAGTCGCCCTGTAATGTGGTCTCAGTCTCATCCTTTGAATCTTGTCTCATCCCTATTATTCTACGAGTAAATACAATTGCTGCCCCAATGTCTGGGTTTTTTGAAACCATGCTTAAACCTTGGGCCAAGATGCAGAACCCTGGCAAGTCGAGAGAAGCTGCTACTGAGGATAACAGAAAAGCAACGCACCATCAGGATAAGGTATGTGTGTAACGCCCTGGCCCAAATATTAATTCTGACCTTCAAATAAAGTTGCCAAAAAATAGAACGGAGCGTCACCTAGCAAGAGAACCGAGAAGAGACTTATCAGAGGTTCAAAACTCATCAATAGCTGAACCAAATGGGGACATCGCAAGCCAAAGGAATAGTCCAAACAAAAGGCGCGATGCTCTTTCGTCAACAGCGATAAGCGCTGCTACTACCAGACAGCCTTCTGATGAGGCTCAAAATCGAGAAAACGTGCAACAGAAAACCTCTGTGGAGATCAGCAAAGACAAACAGAGGGGGCTTCCTGAGCCTACAGAAAAAGAGCAAGAAGCAAAGCTAGAATACTTGCAGAATGTTTTAGAACAGATGAGCGTGGAACATTCGGCACTCCAATCGAAGCTGGAACAGGCTCAAAAGAAGGAACAAAATATGCATCGCGAGTTTGACAAACAGCTCAAAATTTACTATTCGGAGAACCAAAAACTGTCACGGCACTTACAGGCCACGCACGAGGAATCAAAACAGCTCAAGATGTCCAATGCTTCTTTACAAGAGACACTAGAGAAGATTCAAGAACGCGCGTTTCGCTCCATGGATAAAGGCGGATGGACAGCACCGGAAGATGGAAAAGTTCGCGATAATTTCCTGAGGCTTCATGAAAAAATCAAGAAATGGGCCAAAAACAACGCTTTTCAAATCGCCAGTCGCAAGGATTTGGATCATCTGACATTCGACCAAAAGCAAGAGATCATCGAGAGCTTGTCTGGCTATTGTGTTCCAGGTAACTGGGATCAAATAATCCAAATGATGGCTCCATCTGTTGCTAGAAAAGTACCTTACCTATTTGCCCATGCAATTCTTTCAAAAGATATATTTGACGGCATGTTTGAGAATCCTTTCCTCACGTTGGAAGTGTTTGGGGAAGTCGATTTCCCACCTGCATCCCAACTCACCAATCTTTATTGGGCTATGGCCCAGAGTAAGCAATCCCGGAATCATAAACATTTTAACATGGCTGACATAAGATAGTCGATGCAACTGAAGCACACATCTGGCGCGCACAGATGCTCCGAATTCTACAGACACCCAGCAAAGTTTCCAAATCGGACATCAACTTCAACGGAAGGTTAGAGGCAAATCTCTCACGAATGGGAGTCCAACGCTCAGAGCAATTGCTTTCTGGACCAGTGAGATATTTACTTGACACGACAAACCGGGATGAGCAGTCGGTGAAGAAAGCATTGGCAGACATATACACCTTTGCGGGACAGCTGTCGTTGTCAGTATGGACACAAAGATCCATTTTAGAATGTCCCAAATTCCAGCCGAATATCCGTTTCTTCAACGGGCATGAGCTAATGAGTGCTCATGCAATTCATCTTCTTGACGATGAGGAAGATACGCGACTAGATGGACAGCCCGTCATTGCCATCATTCAGCCAGCTGTCCTTGCCTTCGGCAATGATAATGCTGAACACTATGAGCAACACAAAGTCTGGGCAGAGGCAATTGTTTTGATAGACGAAAGAGACTAAATTTTCAATTGTTTCTCATTCATGCCAAGTTCAAAGTCTATAAATAAGCAAGACCCTCATTTACATATGTAGTCTATTGACAAGCCTTCTAAGGTATTAGCTTTAGAGAAATTACGCGGTAGAGCCACCTAACATGCCCTCAGAACTGTGAGAACAAGGATCATTTCAAGCTGACGCACTTGTTGCTTGACTAGTAATTTCACTAAATACTAGTTCTGTATTTTCACTCCCTTCCCTGTCCAGGTGGTCTGCGCCGCATTTCTCGACCAGTGAGAGTGTAGCTAACAGTCAGTCGGCGGCAACACTCCAACAATGCATATGTTAGTCTTTCAGATAATCTAAAAAAAGGGAGCAATCATACTCTCTATCGTTCTTTATGATTGCAAGGCTGAAACCAGTTTGCCGTGGTAGGATAGCTTACCCTGCGTGCAGGGTGTGACCAAGTTCTACAGCCTTGCAATGCAGCATAGTTTTGAACTCGGACTTTCAATGCTCTTTTAGCTTACAAAAAGCCCTGGATTTTGAAATCCGGAAATAGTGGTGACCACAATCTTCTGTCAGTCATCTCCCGAAATTGATTCTGCCTTAGCCCTAAGCCGACGGAACATATGGTAGTGTTATTCTATGTCACCAACGCATAGAACACCGATATATCCTTTGAGATGGAGTTACCTACTATAGAACGAGCTCGGAAACTAATAGATGAGATTCGAATGAACAATGGAGGTATCACTGCAGAAGATCGGCGCAATACTTCAGAAAATGTACTCCAAGCACTGGATAACGTTCTTCAGCAGCTGGGTTCAGTTACCCGCACACTCGCACAAGATCTTTATACAAGCGAGTCAAGATTCGTCTATGAGCTCATTCAGAATGCGGAGGACAATTCCTATAGTCCTGTACGGAATGGTGATTGTTATATCAAGTTCACCCTCACGCCCGAGGAGATAATCGTTGAAAATAACGAGCTCGGTTTCAACGAGGCAGACGTACGCTCAATCTGCAAAGTCCGCGATAGTACCAAAGTCAACCGAATAGGTTTTATAGGAGAGAAAGGGATAGGATTCAAGTCTGTCTTTCAGGTAGCTCAAAAAGTTCGAATTCAATCCGGTCCATTCGATTTCTATTTTGAGCACCTTCCATCGGGCACCGGAATGGGCATGATCACTCCTTTCAACGAGGAAGAAGATACTGGGATTTACGAAGACGGAACTCGAATGACTTTGACCCATATTCAACCCGATGATTTTAGCAAGCGATCCGCGGACCTTCTTGGTATCCCGGACGCCCTTATTCTCTTTCTTCCGAAGCTACAACGAATTGAGGTTTTGATCCAGACACAAAATGGGGATCTATCTAGGACAGTACATGAAAGTCACGATGATGGCCAGAATTCAAAGCTTGTCAAACGGGTGGATGATACCATTTCCGAGAAGCTCTTTCATGTGGAGAGGAAGATGTTTCAGGGTCTTCCTTCACATGGTGCTCGGGAGAACAGAGACAGGGCGGAGGTAGTACTTGCCTTCCCAATCACCAGCGACTCAAGGCCAATTATTGAGCAACAGCTCACTTTTTCGTTCCTTCCTGTTAGAAAATTTGGATTTAGTGTATGTTCCATTTTATTCCCTAAAAAACTCTAGAACAAGCGCTGACTAGACCCAAGTTCCTTATTCAATCTGATTTCATTACTGCAGCCAACAGACAAGACATCCTTCAGTGTCGCTGGAACGACGCTTTACTGCAGCATGTATCCGAAGTCTTTGTCAACGCAGTGGTTAAGTTCTGTTCTCGTCCTGTCCTCCAATATGAGTGGCTTTCCTTCTTGCCGGGCCCCCGCATCGCTCATGAGTTTTGGGAAGATCTTCATGATATGATCATAGAAGCATTAGCCGAACATCCAATTCTTTTGACTCGCAAAGGCGTCAAGCAATTGCCTTCTCGGCTGCAGCGACTTTCTGAGAGGCATTGCGATAAGCATGGAGAACCATTATTCGACGACCTTCAGCAGGAGGTTTACCTGTCATCCGAATATTCTCCCGAACACCGCGAATATCTGCAAGAATTAGGTGTAACGGCTCTCTCATGGAACAATATACTCGCAAGAATAACCCCCTATTTGCAAGGTGAAAACCCACGGTTTCTTCACCAGGATGATGATTGGCACACGAGAGTTGCGAACTTGTTGATGCGAGGGCTAAAGGATAAGGGCATTGAATCTAAAATCAAACAGCTGCCTTTGATACCTTTGCGAGATGGTTCTCTCCGTCATAATGCATCCAAAACGATATATTTTCCAATTGATATTCAGGGAAACCATATCCCATCGGACTTGGACCTGCAGATCGTGGACGACGATGCGCTTAAAAACAGTGCACGAAATTCGTTGTATAAGGATCTTGGGGTACAATATTGTCTGCCTTCATTTGTCGTAAGGCAGATTGTCAAGAGATACAACCCACCGCAGGCGATCAATCTTGCGGACTCCGTCTCTCATTTAAAATACCTCTATCAGAGACACCCCGATAGTGAAGCACTAAACGACTGCATCTTTGTGATGAATCAAAGTGAAGTTCCCATATACCGCAAATTCGTTACTTTCGGAAGATCTATAATTGTGGACGATCTCTATTTTGATACAATTGGGGACTTTGGCACAAGACATCTAGCCCAGGAGCTCAAGTCTAATGAATCACCCGGTATTCACATTTTACACGACGCTTACCTTGAAGCTGTTTCTTTGAATGAAGAAACCTACGGCCGATCATGGAAGCAATGGCTGGAGAAGAAAGCTCTTATTCGCAAAGTACCCAGACTACGACACCCGTCTACAACAGGCATTTCTCCTCTTTTTACTCAAATCATTGCAAATAGACCCCAGCTTCTTGTGGGCCTTCTCAAGAGATACTGGAGTACCTACAAGAGTCAGAAAATCGACGCTATTGAAGAGGCCATTCGCAATGCAGAAGTTCCATGCAACGGAACTGATATTCTACACCCCCTCAAAGCTACTTATCTTCCTACACCGCAATTAACGAAAATATGTCAGCAATCTTGTGTTGATGATTATTTTGACCTTTTCGTTGATCTTGGTTCATCTTCTGAGGCGTCCGAAACCGGGCTTGCTCAATGGGAATTCCTCCAAGTATTCGGCGTTGGAATAAAACCGGATATCAATTTCTTTAGAGACATTCTCTCTGTATTGACTGAAAATATCACTGGACAGGAATTGAAAAGGGGCCTTCTTTACGTATATGAACAGCTTTCCGAGGAATTTCGCCATAGTGATGGCTTCTCGATCAGGTACGAATTTTGAAATGTAGGATTTAAATTTGAAGAGTTGCTAAAACAAACCAGTGAAATGCTCGATGACATGACAGCTGTCTGTATCCCAGCACGCACCGTGCAAATCACGACTCTAAGCAATTGTGTTTGGAATGGACTATCTTGCTTACATGTTAAAGACTGCCTCTCACAGTATACGGAATACACCGGGAACACGCGAGTCAGCTATCTTTTTCGAGAAATTCTGAATCTACAGGATGCGGACCACTGGACATATATAGACGAACTGATCTACCTTCAGAAGAAGTCATTAGCTGGGCAATCAAGCTTCAATAATTTGCGCGCAATATACGCTGAGTTGCTGGTCACCGCGAAGGAGGAAGAAGACTGGAAGTTCATTCGGTAGGTAGTCCTTCTCATCAGGGCGATATCAGCTAACGAAAGATATCCAGAGATTCATTCAGATGGAACAAACTCATATATATACCAGACGAACAAGCTTGGGTTGCACCTGAATCATGCGTCTGGGCGGAAGCTTCCAAAGTCGGTGGGCAATATGGAATTAGCGCTGCATATCCCGATCTAGCAGGTCTACTTACAGAAAAGCTGCATATTCAAGAACCAACTATTGCAACGTATATTGAACAGCTACGTCTTCTTGTTGCCGGCCCTTACAACATATCCGAGCTCAAACGTGCCGTCAACTGTATCAATGATTTGAGACCATCAGGCGATATTTTAGAGGAGATGATGCAGCTGTCATGCCTGCCTGTCCGCGTGCCAGGGTCAACGGTCAAATTGATGAGCCCAACTGAGGTTTTCTTCATTCCGGATAGACGAGAGTATGGACAATTGTTTCAGGGAAAGGTCCCTGTTTTGGATTTTTCGCTCGAAGAGATACACGGTCTCCATCCATTCTTAAACGCCTTGGGAGTCACGGACAGATACATGTCTGTGGCAGTAAAAGAGACTACTAGGGTTCAGCGGCCATCAGAGACTCCATCAAGGGAGCTCAGTCAAGCTTTTCGAGCGAAATCCAAAGCTTTTTATCGGTATGTGATTAATTCCTGAATGTTGAAGTCTTGACAATATTCTGACTAGTAGTAGATGCGCCCTCCACTATCGAAGCACAAAAGCTCAAACCAACGGCCAGGATATCTATCACAAGCTCCGGCACGCCTTAGTCTACGAAAGCGATGGCTTCACAAAAGAGCTTCGACTATCCTACGGCGTTCTAACAGTTAATGCTCTCAGTGACCGAGGTACATTCCATCTCGAAGAAAAAGCCGGCATACTGAATCTTTTTGTCCCGAGAGACAGTGTGCAGAGAGAGAAATGCTACTTGACTCAATTACCAAATGAGCTACGACAATATCTCGTTCTCATGGACAACAGCCCTGGAGCGTCCAAAGCTTTTTTGATGGTCATCCAGGCTTCTTCTATCTATGTTCTAGACGAGGTACTAGATGATGAAGGAATAGTGAGAATTCCGGATAGCGATTTGGTGGCTTTTGAGCAGGCAGAAGAGGGTAGCAATTCTTTAGGGGAGGATGAACATGCCAATATTCCTGTTGAGAGATCGGACAGCCCTAATGATGGGGAATCACTGCCAGAAGTACAGGCAGATATCGACAACCACGCATATACGCCATCTACTTCGGAGGAAGTTCACTCCGTCACATCAGATTCTAGATCCTCAACGCCGTACATAGCGGTACATCGAACCGAACATGTCCCTGACGTTCAAGACGTGCCCCCAGAGCCATCACATTACGTCCGAGTTCTCAAGAAGGTTATCCGAATAGCCCAACGCACCAACATACCGTTTAGATCTGATCAACTCGAGAGTTCCGCTGCTACAGCCGGCGCCTTGACTTCAGAGGAACATATATCAGCATTTGGATCCAGGTCACAGAATCAGTTCGCGCACGACATCAAAATCGGAGCAGCTGGTGAACTATTCGCAAGTTTTATACCCACATTGACTACTTAACATAGTCATAAGCTAACAATCACCCAGGTCCTCGAACTCCTCCTCCACCTAAACATCCCAGGCTTCGGCCGCGACAACTGGAAGAGCACAATCCGAAAAGAAGTCACCGTCCACCCAGCATATGCCGACCTTGCTCCATGGAACGGAGTAGAAACCTCAGATATAGTTTATCATGATTACGGCTCGGAACTGACACAGATTCTGATCAACAACGGATATCTACCGAGAGATCAATGGCAGCACAGGAGTCCGCGGTATTTGATAGAAGTGAAATCCACCACGGGTGCCTGCGACAACGCCTTCTTCATGAGTAAGAGTCAATATAGACGTGTAAGTTCTTGATCAACAGTGTTCATCTCCATCAAAGAGGCAAAAAGACTAATTATTGATTTGAAAGATGCAAACCCATACCGTTGGCCATCTAAATCCATTCGAAGTCACTACTACTATCTACGTGATATTCCGAGTCTACAACCTCGGAAAGGACAATATGGGTCTACGCATTTATATCGATCCAGAGGCACTGCGACGACAGGACCGGTTGCGGTTTACGGCGGAGTCGTATAGTGTTATTCCTGTTAACCACGTAGAGGGCAATGGAGATTAAAAAAGACGTTCCCTCTACATAGATAGGCTCGGGGCCTGAGGCTGGCTTTTAGGGCTGGTGAGTGCACGTGTTTACCCGATTTGGTAATCAATCATACCGCACTGCATTTGTGTGAGACGACGATGGGTATTTTGTGTATCAAGTGCATAATTGTTTAAACAGTTATTTGTGTTTATTTTTACAAGGATCTTGAAAATCGATTAATGTCAAGCCCTGAGGGCATATTAAATGCGGGTATCTGCTAGACTTCAAGTCTCTCTATCACACAAAACGGAACAAAAATCGGTGGACATCGTGTGGTTAACCCAAATAAATAGAAAGAAAATCATGCTTCAGAAGCTCGAACAAGGCTCGAAAAATAGCACGCAATGCAGGAAGGAAATCGCTCTAGATATTTTCTCTTTTCCAAGATTGCAAGCAAGGAAGACACCGTCTATGAAAAACCGCCACACGACCGAAATAGAAAGAACACGCTCGAAAAGAAACAAAACGATGGGAATGAGAAAAGAGAATGTGAAAATTGCTTTTTGCTTTTGGTTTGAGCTCACTCCACGCTTAGGTGACAGTGTATCCACCATCAACACGGAGATCCGCACCAGTGACGTAGCGGGAAGCGTCGCTCAACAAGAAGGTGACAGCACCCATGAGATCTTCAGGAGTGCCCATTTTACCCTGAGGGATCAAAGAGGTCCACTTCTTGTTCAACTCGGGGTTCTCGTCAAGAATCTTCTTGGTCAATGCAGTCAACATGTAACCGGGGCTGATGCAGTTAACCCGGATGTTGGAGCCAGCCCACTCAACAGCGAGCGAAGCAGCCAAGTGTCGTACAGCAGCCTTGGCGGCGTTGTACGGAGCTTGGGGTTGAGGAACATTGACAATGGCACCGGACATGCTACCGATCATGACAATGCTGCCTGGAGCTTTGCGCTCCATCAAGTGTTTCGCAACGCCAGTTGCGAAGAGGTATGTTCCATCCACGTTGACACCCCAGAGCTTCTTCATACGGTCGTACGGGTAGGAGATAGCGTCAAAGTTTTCGGTGAAACCGGCCGAAGTGACCAGGTTGTCAATCTTGCCGTGTTGCTCGACGATCTTGGCGAGGACGGCGTTCACCGAATCGGGGTCGGACACGTCGGCATAGTGAGCAGTGACTTTGGGGAGTCTATACCAATAATTAGTGTTGTGTAAATTGAATTGTGAAATGTTGTGCACTCACTCTTCCAAGCCAGGGTTTTCCTTTTGGAACTGGGCAACAAGTTTTTCAGCCTGTTCTTGGGCCTCATCCTCTGCATAAGAATCAGTACAAATTCAAATAATCGTACAATATGCCAGAATTGAGCTGTAATTCCAATTCGGCCGAAAGATAGGGAAAAGGGGCGCATAGTACATACTGTTCAAATCGACAATGGCCAAGTCGGAGCCGGAGGCGACTAGCGCCTGACCCATGACCAGACCCAAACCACGGGCACCGCCGGTAACGACGCTAACCTTGTTTTCCAGGGAAAACGAAGCTAGGGTGCGCTTAAAGTGCATCCCACCACGACCCTGCACAACGGGCGAGCGAGGCATCTCCTCGTCCTTGGGGTGCTCGATAACGAGGCTGTCGTCGGTACGAGCAAAGGCACCCTCGTGGGCGCCGGACGCTCCCTGGGGAGCTGCGGTTGTGGCGCGCTTCTTCTCGTCATCTTGGAAGCGGGCGGGAGTCGTGGAAAGTGTGCGAATGTTGGTGTTGATTCTGAGGGCAGGGCGAGCAGCGCGAATTGAAGGGCGGGCGACCTGGTTGACAGCTCGGACAGCCTGGCGAGCAGCTGTCGGCTTGAAGATGGTGGCCATTGTAGGCTGTGTATGTGACGGGACTAGTAAATGCAAAGACAATAGACGGTGTACACAGGATGCAAGCAAGACACAGGAGAGATAACGCAGGAAAATAAAATAAAAGCGAAGCAGGAATGGCCCGAGAGAAGACGGGCAGGTGGTTGCAATAAATAATCGAGCGAGACCGACCTCCTTCCTGGCGGACAGTTTCCGTTGGATGGCAAAAAATCGGGGCTTACTAACTAAGAAAGAGTGGGAAGGTCCGATTTAAAAAGAAAAAAAAAAAAAAAAATAGAAACTGTTGCAGAGCCTGCAAATGTGGATTTTTTTTTCCTGATTAATTTTTTCCCCAATCGAACCGTCGTAAGACCGACGGTCAGTCAGCAAGCAGATTGATAGCTGTTGTTGTGTCCACAGCCCGCGCTAGTTACATGTACTTGTTGTACATTGTACGTACACAGCTATTTTGTGAAGGATCGTAGGAGTGGAATGCTGGATATTCTGCATGGAAAGTACATACTCTATAAATATTTACTTTGCTTTCTACAATTGAAGTACTCAGCGTCTTTTGCAGCTGTTGTCAATAATGTATCCTTCGCAGTGCGTGAGCATTGGTGATGTCAAGCTGTGGCAGTTAAGGTGGCCAGACCAGGCGGGAGCTCTCTGAGTGCAGACAGGGGGAGTCCCAACGGGACGGCCTCCACCATCCGCGTGTCCACAGCGACTTAGTAAGTCTTAGTTAAGTAGTAGCCTCCCCGCGTGAACCGCCAATCGCCACTTGGAGTCTTAAGTGTGTGTACTAAGGTCTCCATACTGAGGTCTAGTAAGGTACAGCAAGTAGATCTGGTGGGCCGGTCCCACCACACCATCCCTCGGCGGCCCATCCACATGACCAGCTGAAAATTTCCCATAGGTCACTCGCCCTGCCTGAATCAGTAAGTACTTTGTCAACATTCTCAACAAAGGTTGAATTCAAGATCTTCTATCGTACATATATGTAACTATCCTATCAATGAGCATCCCCAAAAAAGGGCGTGGAGGTACCTTGCCTCTAATTGGGCCACAATTTAGAGATATCAATCTGATCCATCCCTGATGAGTCAATCCATTTGCTAACTTCCACGGACATCTCGTTAACCACTTAAGTAAGTTGAGTTACACTGCCAGCTGTTTAAGATTTAAATTTCAAATCAATTGAACAGCACACCGCTCTGGCGCTCCCCACGCTCTTGCAAGATCATAAGATTAACATCCAATGTCACCGATCTGTCTGTCTTTCTGTAGGTATATCGGTGTCGTACGGAGTAAACCTGGAGAAACCGGAGTTAACCCGTGACCTCGTCAGCCCTGTTTTACATGCGTCTACTCCGTAGCTCCGTAGGTCTGCAGTTACAGTGTACAGTATAAACTTCAAACGGACAAAGACATCTCACAAAGTCAACTACCCCGACTATTTCTACTGCCGAGACAATAAATCACGGACCACGTCGGTGAGATCTATGATGGCCCATCGGAGCCCCGTTTCCTCCGCATTTTGAATTCAAAGAGAGCGGAAAGATTCTTTGTATCTGCAGATTGTAGATTGTAGATGGTTAACTGTTGAAATACTCGATGCTTAACCGGAACATGAAACTTAAGACAGACCAAAAGTCTGGAACATCCAGGCGGGCCCCGATGTACTAAAATTAACCCTTACTCCTTTGAGTCCTTTCCCCTTTGGTCGCTTTTGGGTCAGATGACCTCTGGTGCGAGAATTTGTTTTTCTGACACCAACATACAATACACACGTCTCAGGAGTTACGGCAAAGGGGCGGAATTATTGAGTTAAATTATTTGTTCGTTCATTGCAGAAATAGACAATTATAACACCGCCATATAAATATGTTCTGCCTTATACATGTCTACTCGTCGCCGGCAAATTCGACAAGTGGCGTTCCACTCTTGCATTGGTCCTGCACGGGAGAGGGTTAGCTGCCATTCTCGAAGACACTAAGAACTTATTAAGCGATCCACTATGGGTCTGTGGGGCGCCGTCCTGTCCACAGCCAAGGATACCTCAGAGAGACAAAGTATAAAAAGATCTGAAAATCAAAGAGAGAAAACTTACCCCCTTTCGATGCACAATCTTCGCAATCGTCCCATTATGTGGACTGCGGATAACCGTCTCCATCTTCATGCTTTCAATGACCACAAGCGGCTGATCCTTCTCCACCGTCTGCCCCTCGCTGACCTCAACGCTGAGGATCTTGCACGGCATGGGCGCCAAAACACTGTTCGCGACGTCTTTGATCCCCAGTGCCTTCTCCATCCATTTTCCTCGTTCCGTTGAAAATCGGTATTGTTTCCCACGTTGAAAGGCGATAATCGTGTCTTCGTCCTGGATCACCCTCGTATCTAATCGTGTGTGGGGGAAAAACGACGTAATCTGATGAGATTCGCCATCGATCTGACTCGTTACCTTCTCGAACGTTCGCCCGTTGACGGTTACCTGGAAACTATCGCTACTGAGCTGTTGAACCTGAACATCATGGGTAGGGTTCGCGGCATCCGGTGTTGCCGAAGACGACATCTCGGCAAATCTGAACTGTCGTTGCTGGAAGCTTGAACTGAATCCGAGCTGCGATCCTTTCAGACCGGATGACGTCAATTCAGATCCGGAAGCTGCCCGCTTCGTGAAAATTGCGAGAGCTACCTGCGCCAAAATTTCGTCTGACGCAGTTTCCTTGACAAACAACTCCTCGCGATGCTTCTCGATGTAACCGGTCTCGACCGCACCGGACGCGAAGTCAGCGCTCTTACAAACCGCCTTCAAGAACTCGATGTTAGTGATCGGACCGGCGATTTCATACTCCTCCAAAGCCACGGAAAGATTGCGAAGAGCTTCCTCGCGATTAGCTCCGCGCACGATCAATTTCGAAATCATTGGATCGTAATGAGCTGACACTTCGTCGCCAGCGACGAATCCCGCGTCAATCCGAACGTCTTCCGTCTCTTTGGGAAGCCGAACATGGAGAAGCCGGCCAGAGTCTGGGATAAAACCTTGATCGGGATTTTCTGCGTAAATTCGAGCTTCAATTGCATGCCCGCGGACGGCAATGTTGGCTTCAATCTCTTCCTGAGTCAAAGGAAGAGGTGCTCCCTCGGCAACCAGAATCTGCCAATGGACCAGGTCCTGTCCAGTAACCATCTCCGTAACTGGATGTTCGACTTGTAGTCGAGTGTTCATCTCCATAAAGTAGAAGTTTCCCGTATCATTGTCAAAGATGAACTCAACAGTGCCTGCACCTTCGTAGCCAACTGCCAACGCGGCAGCCCTAGCCTTCTCCCAGAGATCTTTCCTCACGGCATCTGGTAGATGAGGGGCCGGAGACTCTTCCAAAATCTTCTGATGTCGTCTCTGAATGCTGCAGTCACGCTCTCCAAGTGCCACGCAGTTTCCATGCTTATCTGCGAAGACTTGCACTTCGATATGTCGTGGGGTTGTGATATATTTCTCCACCAGCATGTGATCGTTGCCAAAAGAGTTCAGTGCCTCGTTCTTGGCAGAGCGTAACTGATCTTGAAACTCGGCCTTGGATCTAACAATACGCATGCCTTTTCCACCGCCTCCTTTGACTGCCTTGATCAGGACGGGGTATTCCATTTTGTCGGCTTCGGCCTCGAGGAACAAGGGATCTTGGTTGGTACCGTGGTAACCAGGGACGCAAGGAACTCCTGCAGTGGTCATGATTTCTTTGGAGCGACTGAATAACGAGATCGTTAGTGTAAATTCTCGAATTTTGAATATGATCATACCTCTTATCACCCATATCTTCAATAGCCTTCGGGGGAGGCCCGATAAAAACCAAACCCGCGCTTGCGCATTTTTGCGCAAACTCCGAGTTCTCACTCAACTGTATAACTTATTAGTATTGCGTATCTAGCATCACATACTACAAGAATATGCACGAACAAAGCCATAGCCCGGATGAATAGCCTGGCACCCTTCGCGCTTGGCGATCTCTATTATCCGGTCTCCGTCTAGGTAGGCAGCTGTTTCACCGAGGTTGAACGCATACGGACTACTCAAAGCGTGCTGCGCTTTGCTATCGGGATTTGTGTAGAGTGTGGTGACCTTGATGCCATGTTGTGTTGCTGTTCGGCCAACTCGTCTGTAGTTGAAGCAAGTTAGCCTGCAATAAAAACGAGAAACATGGTTTCTAGACGTACAATGCAATCTCACCACGATTAGCAATTAATATCGACGATAATATTGTAGAATTCTCTGAGGAAGCCGCTATCGTCGAAGCTGTTCGTGATGTCCTTGATCTGAGTACTGCGATTTGGCTGAGGCGGGACCCCGTGCGGAGAAGGGAGGAGAGAGCCATGACAACTAGGAAGGGATAGAGGATTGGTTGTTAGAGTAACAGCAAATTATTGATCAGAGTGTAAACATAGCGAGAAGACTTTGAAGCAATGATAATAATAGAGAGAATTTCTATGGCGTCAATGATTCTTTCTATTTATTGATGTTGCAAGGCATGTTGGAGAGCGCCGACGCCAACCGAAGCTAATCGACCAGGTCTCCGCTTGCTTTCCGCAATCTGCGGGGGATTCCGTGGCTGCACGTGACTGCATTCTTGGCATGAAGTTGGTGCCTGAACTTTATGGCAGAAATCATGATTTTATCAGATCAATTTTGGTGGCTTCAAATTATTAATCTTTCAACGACGTCTCTCAGCGTGTGTTTGTCGACCAGCTACTTGGCAATCATTCGGAGTCGAAGTACACGGTCCGAGTATTTTTATGATTTCTTTCATTCATCGCTAGTCGATTACGAGCCGGATTTGACACTCACTCGCAAGGTGCTGCGCACCCCTCTCAACGACATTCCATCACTGGTCGCATTCATTTCCATCCTACCAGCTCACTTTGGATTGCAACCATGCAATGAGGCTGCCCATCAGCAAATTATATCGCTGAACTCAACTCTATTTCATTTCGTACCCTCATTCGCTTCGATTCTGACGTTTTTAATCGACCAATTGGCGACACTCATTCACAATGTCCGACGACGAATTTATTTACGATGACGATGATGACTGGTACTGGTATGAGGAGGACAACATGGGTCTTGGGGTACGCTCACCACCATATTTATGTGATTGAACCTCCTCTAATTTTGTTATTCTATAGGACGAACTAGCAGAAAACGCCGTGCACTCTCCCATCATGGTCGAAGACCCATCCCTTGAAACCGTCGATACCTACAGCGACTGGGAGTACTATTCTGATGACTATTACGACGATGATCCGACAATAACCACCAAACACAAAACGAACGGCGAGCGTCAGAAGAAGAGGCGAAAGCTGTCTTCCATCGAAAATATTCCTAGTCTCTCACTTGGTTCTTCTATAGTCGATTCTTCCACATCCATGGCGAACTCATTCAAAGGCGTACTGTGGAGAGTACCTGTCAAAGCAGAGGACAAGATTGAGCTATATGAGCCTGGAAAAGGAGAGCAGGTCGCTTTGTTGAGTGACTGGAGAGAACTTTTCAAGACTCCAATACATATTTCGAATGGCGCCAAAGCTGACGACTATGAAACAAATGGTGATGTCAAAAAGGAGGTCAGTGCAGCACGTGCCGAAGTGCCCGAACGTGTGGATCTTGAAAATGGCATCGACGCAAAATACGGCAGATACTCCCCTCCACCACTTGAGATTGAGAATCTGGACAAAACTATCAGTCGCCAACGAGAAAAGCTGTCACAGCCGGAATTGCAGATTGCGCCTGAGAATGTACCCGCGGCAACGATGATTGTCGCGGATAGCGAAGATGAGGAAGAACTAGACGAAACAGGCGAAACAAGTTTTGCAGTAGCCGAGATGGACGCCGTTGACGACGACAAGGAGAACATGGTTCTATCAGAAAAGGAAGACCAACCTCCACCTCAACCGTCAATCAGGGTCGAGATACCCACACTAGCAGCCGTTATGAAACAGGACTCGTTAGATCAAAACACTCCGCCACGTAAAAGAGGTCGACCGAAGACTACTACAACAGAAAAATCGTCAACCAAGGCAAATGGTACAACCAAGAAGGCTGCGACCACTCGAACACCTACAAAAAGAGGTCGAAAGAGAGCCTTGGAAGCTGACAAGGAAGACGAAGAATCAGACGACAACAAGAGAAGATCAAAAAGGGTAGCCTCGTCTACCGTTAAGAAAGCAACAAAAGACACCGGAACTGACAAGAAGCGTACGCGTGCGAATTCAATGGCTTCCCCGAAACGAGAGCGTGGAAAGAGGAGGAGGGTTTAATCCGTCTGTCCTTGGACTCGCCTTGATCTTTGCACCTTGATGTCTGATTCATATTCTATGGAATGTTTGAGATGAGCAATGTATTTCTTGGGAGAATCAAATCTTTAGATGCGATCATAGGTACATCCCTGGAGACCCGAAAAAGGGATTTTTGCAGCCGTTGGCTTGCTTGTAGCCCCGAAATCACGGACTGTTCTATTCAGAGTCATGAGCAAGTTCTACTGATAGCCTGAAGTTACACAAAATATCACTTTAGACTCGGTCAAAAGAAGATTAAATCAAATACATTAATTCGAAATTTACTTTGTTGAACAGCTTAGCATGGAATGTACACAACTAAGTCTTAGCAAGGCTTGGTTTCCGTATACGGCATGTCTTTCCTATTTAGGAAATCAACTAGTAGGCTTTCGAAGTGATTAGGGATGGTAATGACGACTCAATGTTAGTGATAGATAGTCCATATATATAACTTAGAAAGATATTGATTGTTTTACTTGTAGATCTGTAGAACGGCAAACTATCTCTCATATTTCTTGAACGTTCCTGTTATATGGACTGGTAGTTCATCGTCCGGCACCGAGTTCTTTCCGGATTGTCTGCCACTGTACCAAGAAGAGAATCCCTTTAAGGATTTTCTAATAATGGTCTATATCAGTAACTGGTACAAGCGTTCAGTATTCGCCATTCCAGCTCGTCATTATGTCTGGCATGCCTTCGATACATGAAGCTATCCGCGTTGCAAATAAGCTGGATTGGTGAAACGTGCCCGGACATGTATTCTGTCGGTCGTATGCCATTTACTCGATGAGCTACTTTTTTATTCTATCAAACGGTATCTTCGTAGTTTTTTTGGTGTGTGGTAGTCGAAAACTAGTCTTATGAATTTCTGGAGAGAATTTAGGTACATGAAGAGAGGGGCCTTGGCCGACCTGCTTAAAAAGTCGCGCCAACATTGAAGCCAGGCCTCCCAGAGTCCCAGTCGATAGTCAGCCCTAATCCTCCAGGCAATGCTTACATATGTATGTTCACTTTAAGGGTTTGCTCCACCACGCAAGAGTCTCTACAAATACTTTCCCTACCCAAAACGATAGGAGCTTTATTAGTACCCCTGAATCTCTTTGAGGTCTCGACTGGGAAGATATTCAGGAAGAGCGCCGCCGGCATCGTCTCTATCCCATGCCCAGCGACTTTCTTTCACCGAGTCCAGCTCGCCAAGAAGCATCTGCACCACACAGCGCCCGAGAATGGGCATGAATTTCCAGCTATGAAAGGAGCCACCAGATGCGATGTACAGGCCTTCACAGTGTGGGTGGGGTGCAATAATCCAGTCTTGATTTGGCGTCACCGCGTCCCTGTGTATATCTCATTTAGCACTGGTTCGATCATGTCCTGTGCGGATAAAGAGTGAGTGGTTTACCAGCACATCCTATAGTTCTCTATCTTCAGCCCGTGAATCCAGTTGCCGTACGTATGCTTGACAACTGTGTGGATCTCGTCCTTTAACCCCTGCGGGACATTTTGATTCCAAGCAGTAGTGGTGTTCTGGAGAGGAGGAACCGAGATCTTTTCTCCGGACTGGTGGGTTTCATAATTCGTAAAGCTGCGCTCGTAATTGAACTTCAGCTTCCCATCGGGTCTTGGGGGAATGCTTTCACCTGTCGGCGCAGATGTTAGTATGCCGTAAAAGCCGTCCTTTATAGAATTGTGAGACTGATTTATCTACCTTCAGTATGAGCCATAGCGTTGAAGATCACAGGTGCGTCCTTCAGTTTCTCAGCTTGATCTGCGGGAAACGTAGCACTGCATTGGATGGCACCAGCGGCAATCATCCTTCCACCGACCTGGAGGGACCTGTTGTTCTCCGGGGCACTGTCTGCAAGGAACTTGGGAGTCCATGCACCAGTAGCGACAATGACATGGTCGGCGTTGAGCTCACTGCCGTCTTCAAGACGCACCCCTCGGCAAGACATATTCTCGTCGATTATCAATGTAGATACAGGTGCCTGCTGATAAGTCGCACCCTCGTCAATAGAAGCTTGGATAATACTACGCAGGGCTCCGTCACCATCGCCCCAGCCACTGCGAGGATTGAAATAAGTCTGCGAAACACCATCCCAGAACGCATCGCGGAAGACTCCGCCCCAGCGTGACTTGGACTCTTCGGCAGTGAGAATTTCGGACGCAGGTGTCACATTGAGTGAGCGGTAATTTTCAAGAAAGTCTTGGGCCATGCCTTTGCTTTCAGCGTATAACATTCCAGTCTCATAGTAGTACGGCTTGTAGATCGGGTCTTTTCTCCATAACTCTTGCGCCTCCAGAGCCAGCTGCATGTAGAAGACATCCTGATAATCAGCCCGGATGATTTTGTTGAGATCAGCCGAGGCAGAATACGGATTGGGAAAAGAACCGCGATCCAGAAGGGTAACTCTTGCGTCGGGTCTGCGCTTGCGTAATTCTAGTGCTGTAGAGGATCCAAAGATGCCAGCTCCGACGATGAGATAATGATCTCCGTCCATCATAGCCTGAGAAGAATGGAAGTTTCGCGTCAAATTCCAAATTGCGTCCCGAGAGGCTGTACGCTGTGCTCTCCCCACTCGACTCGTTACAGGGCTCAAACGCACCGCACTGAAAAGGGCTTTGCACGGCGTTACCATTGAGGGAGGAAGGGTAAAATTGAGGCTGGTACTTTGCTATACAGTAGTTTTAAAGGAAGGCTTGGGCTTTTTATGAATGTCTGTTCTTATTGGCATTTTTCTTTGTTTTCTCTTTTCTCTTTTCTCATTTCTCATTCCTCTTTTCTCATTTTGGCGTACAGGGTATACCCCTTTGGGCCTAGTAGGTACCGGTATCCACTGGGTAATAACTGCGTATTATTTTGAAAATGTAGTACGTACCCTGTGTAATATTCTGTAGGAACCCGGCCATCAATCTGGAGGAATCATCATGCTGTTAATACCTAGGTAGAAGTTCCAACATACAATCCATCCGGCAGACTTGCAGGCAATGACGGCCAATTCCAAGCTGACACAGTTTTGATGCCCAGGGATGAAGCAAGCAGCTTTGGAAATACTTGGCTGGATTTCTTCTTCTTCATCTCTCTTTTCTCTTTTCTCTCGGCATCCCATAACATATTTACATCTACTACCTTCTTCCTCATCTTCGAAAAACAGGGCGTCTAGTCATCCGGTTGTGAATTATGAACTGAGAAAAGTTCTGCCTGTTCTCTCCTTCTCGTTTTCAGGCCACGCTGTCGAACCTCACGGGAGTGAACTTCTTCTATATCAAACATATCGGCATAGGACCTGGCTTATACGATGTCATTCTTCTTTTCTCATTTCCCAGCCCGCTGTTTTCTCTTCACTCTTCAGGGCTTTTGATTCGAAAGTAGACAACAAGAAGATATATATACGTATATTAGTCTCATCAGTGTACATACTTGTAGAGTACATACCTAGGTGGTTCTTGTCGCTGTTATTGAGATCGATCAGTCCACTGCTCTCTGTTTCACTCCCGCGATTGCTATACTCCAGTCTATGAGTTATCAGTTATGGACGTAGCAAATCTCATCACAGGCATTTTGCAAACAATTCTGGCAGCTATTGGCTTGTTTCAGAATTACTACATTTTCGTTCGCATCAACCAAGAACGTAGGTTATACCTCAGATTGCTATTCCCCCTTTCTGGGGTATAATAAACAACACATGTTACGAACAGATGTTCTCATGTCAAATATTAAATTATGGCTCCACAGCTGACTTGGACAGACAAAATGAAACTCCGGGATGATGAGCAAATGCAAACAAGGAATTACGATTCTTATGGTCGCCATTTCGAACGTATTAGTGGTTCCATTCTCGCCCAAGCTGGCACCAATTCGCACGCCGATACTCGTCCGCAGAGCACACCAGGCTATAATAATTCGCTCTTCTACGAAAGACCAGGCCGTACAATGAGCGGAGAGACGATGATAGCTCAAGAAACATCGTGGCCAAAGCCCTCCAGTCCCAAGTATGGCGATGACGACGTGAAACCCGTCCTTGATCAACCTCGCATTCGCACCAACGACATTTCTGCCACACATTCGATATGCTCCCCTAGTAAGGCTCTGGTGTATGGTTCTCGGCCAAGAATGATGGAACTGGATTTCGAGGACGCTAGTGTCGAATATATGCAGGCTCAGTAACAGCCCTGGAGGGTGATATGGTACTGGGGGTTTCAGTTCAAGTTTGTACGAAATAAATATATTAAGTAATATCTACCGCTTTAGGTACCTGTCGAAGTGAAATAGTGATTCACAAGGGGACAAGAGGCAATTTCAGACATTGAATCATTGTATCATCATCTTTGCTCGTCATTTTTTTTGTTATGATATTATTTTTCATTCCATTTACTTTTGATGTACACTTTGTTGATGCCTTATGAGTTGATCGATCCTTGCAAAGCCTTTCTTATTGGTACAGTTGGGTTGGTTGCACTTGAATGGCCTCGTATGTTTTTGTAGATGTGCTCTATGATAAGTGAGTTGTAAAGACGATAAATTGAGCGTATTAGGAGTAAGAAGCAAAACTTGGCGCACCTGAAATATGAATTTCTTTCGAACAGGATCGGTTTCCTATCGGCATCAACCCCTCCGCCCTTACAGTGTATCCCGTATGGGCAGTAATATTGACCTTTTCCTCGAGTCGAAAGGGACTTTAAAATTTCCTCGACTTGGTCCTCGATGCCACTTAGTTCATCTTGCTCTACTGTCCGGAAAGAAGCAGTGGGAGCTAGATCCGCTGGCTGCCAACCGGAGCTTGAAGAAGTGCCATTTGTACCGGGATCCGTGGTGGTAACTGCCGCCATTGATCGAGCGTTGGAGTTTGCGAAAACTGTGGATAGGGCGGGACGGATATCTAATTCGTTCTTGATATCCTTCTCTAGGTGGTGTATATGGGATGCGATAGACCTTTTGTTGGATATATCAGTCCTTCGGAAGGCAAATTGATGTAGAAGAAGAAAGAATAAAAGCGAACTTTAGGAACTTTTCCTTTTGACTGAGCCCATCGAGCATCAGTAGGTCGTTGAAGCCATCGAAGGCCTCCATTTGTCTGACTTTCCGCGACAGATATAGATCGACATGCTCGCCATGAGCCATGCCATGAGCTAAGTCCGAAAGCAGCCGAATTGCGCGTAGTAGGTATCTAGCAATGTCGGCTATTAAGCATTCCGAGGCAACAAAATCATCTAGACTCGCATAGGCCTCTTGGACTTGAGCTTCGATAATGGCGCTCAGCGAATGATCGTGTTGGTGGTAGTGGGTAGGCCCAGCAGCCGTAAAAACATCTGGGAGATAACTTGTCGCCATTAGGCTAGTTGTATTTTATCCGGGAAGTTTCCGTGTTGTATGACGGGGACAGAATGAGAAAAGAAGAAAAGGGAGAAAAGAGAGAAAAGAGAGAAAAGAGGAAACATAGCATGGCGGGGGACCATCAGCCTCATCCACCACATCCCTGTAAAGATGCCCGAAGAAAGAAGGCCGAAGACTCGAAGTAATTGGAACACAGACCAGGCTGACCCTTGGCGATTGCTGCTAGAGCTAGCATGTGCACTCCGACTAAACGAGGGTGACCAACGTACAGATGTCACACTGTAAAATGCAAGGCTGTGGGGTGCGAAGTTAATAAACTTCTTTCATATAAGTTCTGGATCTCAATCTAGTGGCATCTCATCGACAGTAGCTTCACCGACAGTACCCACCCCATACACATAGTCCTTACAATGATACCACCAGCTATTAGCTCCACCATGTCGTACGATAGTCGCAACAGTACCTTCAAACGGCAGAGGCATAACCAGCTGAGCAATGTATCTGCATCAGCTGATGCCCTCAACGAAAACGATATCGAAGAGGAAGATGAACTATGGGCCGAATACAGCCTATTCGGTCTTGATGCCACTCTCTTTCCAGAAGAGACGCAGCCATTCCATAATACTTCTATTGGTCTTCCACGTCCAGCTAAACGAGCCTGTGAGTTTTTCGCCGCTGTCTGAATAGCTCGCCATGCTGACGGAGGCGGTCTAAAAGATGACGATGATATGCACTTATCATGGCAAGATTTCCCAGAGTTGAACAATTTCCCAGAAAGCTTTACATTGGACTTGCAACAGCCACAACAGTCCCTCAGCGCAGTATTACCCGAGCTCTACCCATCTCTTCCTCTGCTTGAGAATCGGGATCCGTCAGTTGATATCGTCAACCCTTTTGTTGAGAATTCCACGGAACACTACTCTTTTGAGAACCGACAGTCCTTTGAAATACCAGAGAATGGTGAGATTAATGGGTACATCAAATTTCGATTGCGGGCCACGGAGCCAACCCATCAACCGAAGAAGCAGGGTCGGTTCGAACAGGCAGCGATGGGAGTGCATCACCATCAAGTCCCAACTGTACCGACGGAGAGGCCACCTTATATACCACCAGATTTCGGTAGAGCCATGAAGCTTGATTCCACAGACAGCAAGATTTTGAGGTTCTGTAGGTTATTAACAGAACATTATCGTCTTTGTGCGGATCGAGAATAGCTGACTCGACACAGATTTAACTGTCTTTTGTGCAGGGCGAACCCTAATGTCAAAAACAAACTTCTGGGTAACCGACTTAGCCGCCATTTCGGATGGGAACGAATGCGCCAAACACGCGCTCTTAGCCTCTACAGCAGCCTATATCCTCGATTATCAGCCCAAGAATCAGCAATTACGAGTCCGGGCAAATGCACATTACAGAAGGGCGGCAGATCTCCTGAGCAAGGGTCTCAAAGGACCCGAAATACGAGAAATCGGGAAAGAGGAGGCTATTGTCACGGCAGTTTTATTTCTAGTGTGTGACGATGTTAGTGTTTCCATTTCTCCCCTATATGATATAACCCTCCGACTAAATGATACGCAGATTGTGAATTGGGAAACGCGGAAACCAGGCGATAGTAATCCCAAATGGCTACAAGGAACTCGTATTGCCAGAAAGATCCTGGACAATACAGATCCAGGATATCGTTACTGGAATATGGCCAATGTTCAATCTAATTCGGCGCGTCTGGCCCTCGCGAACAGGGTGGCCTTTGTAGACATTTTGACTCTACCTGTATCTTACTTAACAGTCACCCGCGGAGACCGTATGTACGGATGGCTCATGGAAGGGGATGAGAGAGAATTGCAAAAGATCTTCGGAGGAACTGGATTGTGTCCGAAGTTGCTTCACACTTTTGCACAGATAACTCATCTTTGCGCATTGTTTGCCGAGGTAAAGTCGAATTAAAAATTCATTGAAACCTTCACATTGATCTTTGCTAACTTCATAGACCCCGGACTCACGGGCCTTTCTGCTGGGTGCCGAAAAGATCACTGAACGACTTGAGAAGCTACATCAATGGTCAGAGTTATCGGAGGGATATGAGACTGCTGAAGAACTATTGGATTCGTGCACTTTAGATGCGAATGGCCATGTTCAAACAGCAACGAAAGTTACCGAGCTAACCGCTGAGGCTTGGAGGACTGCTGCTCAGATCTACCTTCAATGTCGTTTCTTCAGGTAAGGAACATTTCTCTCCCGGATCCCTTGACTCACTGTTGAGATCACACTTATACCTAGTGACGACAACTGATTGGAATCATCAGGCTACCACGAACTCACCCGGAAGTGTTTGAGAATATGAGCGTTCTTTGTCGTTGCATAGAGATCATGCCATGTAGCGGACCTCTATTCTCGTCTCAGTCACCCTTCTTCACCGTTTTTCTTATAGGGTTCGTTTCTGTCCATGAAGAGCACCGAAGTGTTGCCCGAAAATGGTTTGAAACGGTTCAAGCCGGCGCAAGCTGCAGATCGGTATGTCCTATAATTTGACCTGTTTTATTTGCTATCTGCTAATTCTCCCGGAGAGTGTACCCCCGATCTGGAAAATTGTTCAGGATATGTGGGTATGGATGGATAAAGAGTTTGTCGAACAACCGTTCAACAATGAGATACCAGTTGGGCAAAGGGATCCCTGGTGGGAGAAAGCGTTGGATCGACTTATTAAGACTGAAGGCTTGCTAAGTTTGTGTTAATCAAGTTCTATGGCACTGGGATGGAGTTGGTCTTTGGAGAAAAAATGTCTTTATCTAGTTATTGTGAGTATGAAAAGGATTCATTTTGATCTCCTTATTTGGCTTGAATGTTGGAGTATCTATTATTGTTGTGTACTGGTCCACCATTTAATACTTAATTAAACACTTTTCATATATATGTCATTCTCCTTCGAATTCTTGCATGTGGCTTCATACCCGTGGACAGTTTTTTCAGGGAGCTTGAATAGCAAACAAAACATGCACAGCAATTGATCCATTCATGTAATCGAAGACTATCGAGCTCAATATAAATGTTCCGGACTACGGAAACTTTTTTATGTTTGCTTTGTTGAATTATAGTATTCACTATATCTACATGTACAATACTGCGAGGAAATAACTGAGACTTTGTTGCGAAATGGAGAAATATTTCAATAGGCGTAGCATTTTTAGACTTTAAAAAACCCTACTACATGAGAGAGTACATCAATACTGATGATTAGTACCGCAAATATTTGAAGAATAGGCCAGTGACATCTGAATAGGTAAGGTCTCGACAGAACAAAGAACATCGTCATTAGCCAATAGTCCTCGAGGCTGGAGCAACAAGATATTCATCTGGTATAAGTTAGTTCTAATAGCCATATAATCTGGATAAATATTCGTATCTTCTCCTATATGGAAAAGAATGGCAGAGTCAGTCTTACAGATATTTCCAGAGGGCGATTCCCAGCCTTCTAAAATGGTTAACCCGGCGGAAAAGAATTGTTTCCGCATTATCTCAGGAGTCTGCTTGATTCCTTCATAGCATTCGATCTCGGTGCCAGCGTCAAAATAAAGGCCAGCAGGTCCATATTCAACGGGTCTGGTCGCCCGAAGCAGAAACCTATGCTGGAGTGGACTCTGTTCTAGCACACCATGTAACTCCCAATCTTCGTCGCGGTACCATTCCCCACCAATGATTATATTTGAGTTCTTGAAACCGTTTCGAATGAAATGCTCAAAGACTCCTTCGGTATCATGGTACGATTTCCAGACCCCTTTGGAGTCGTGATGGCAATCGATTCCAATGAGTAGAAGGTCCTCTGGACGGAGCATATGCGCACACATCTTGAGGTACCGGACTGCTCGATCAAACCGGTCATTACCGTATATTGACCCCAGAGATAGGAAGACTCTGGGACCCGGAATTGACTTGGCCCATTCAAAGCCATCTTCAAAGGTACCCCAGAGTCCAAAGCATGGAGTTTTCTTGTAGATGCCTCGTAAAAGATTAATGCTCTCGGAAACTGTCGTAAGAGAGAGGTCAAGGCCGTAGTATTTTGCTGCTTTGTCCATCTTTTCGAGGGAGTCAAGAACAGGGCGGATTTTGCGAACATCACTAGTACAGTAGATCAGCAAATGTTCGTTAATAAGTCGGGAAATGAGGTAGGCATCTCCTCCCCTTTGATGATATATGCATACCCGCATCCAAGATCAATAATACTTGCATTATTGGGAATCCTATTCGCAAGCTCAGTGGCATGCTGCTCTATGAGCTCCACCTCGTCATTCGTTTGATAGTAGTCAGGCAGACGGTTGATTTGCCGCCAAAGCTGCAGGCCAGTGTCATCAGAGAAGAATATATCCGGTAGGAAATATCGTCCTTGGCTATCCTTATTTTTCAAATTTCTATGGAATGCTTGGGTTGCTCGTTTGGATAGCTGAGTGCCCCCGATATCAAGAACAAGCTCATCAATCGGATGACGAGGTACGCATTTGATGTTCTCCATTTTCGAGGAAGGTTTAATAGAAATGATAATTTCAAAAGATAAGGTAGGACACAATATAGTTACCGGGAGAAATTCTGAAATCCAATGAGATTATATAGGAATGGATGAGAGGTGCTAGAACTCGAGAACGAAGGATATCAAGAGAGATTGTGACGACAACTACTTGCGGACCTCAAAGTCCAAGGCTTTCTGTAAGCTCCAAAGACACTAAATACCCCCTTTGCATGACGAGGCTGTAAGACTCGACCACACCATGCAGGCAGGGAATGTTATCCTACACCGGCCAAATGATTTCAGCCTTGCATAAGTGAATCACGGGGGTTGCTACCGAACAAAATGCTAGCTACGACTCTCATCGGCCGAAAAGTGTAGCTCATATTACATGGGTAGGGAAGAGGAGTGAAAATACAGAATGTGCGAAAATAATATTCAAGCAGTAGATGTGTCAGCTCGTTGACAGCCTTGTCCTACAGACATGCATTCCGAGGAGAATTGAGAATTGTCAGGTGCCTCTGCCCAATTCCACCTGGCCTACCACGTAAGTATCCTAGCGGCCCAGAAAGGAATCTGTCTGAGAGCTAATCCCTTATTCGTGAGAGTTTTGCTTCTAAGTCCGCTGAAGACGAAGTTTGATTTGAAATCCCTGTTGGGATTCTGGAGGACTCGAAGCGTCTGTGCCCGCCAGATGTGAGCCTCAGCCTCGTTTACTGTTTCTTCGATTAATTATAGAGAAGGTGGAAATTGCGGCTCGACTGTACTTGATATAAACTCTTCAGCCTTGCCATTGTTTAAAATTGTATAGGCTGGGGAGCGATATTTGGTCGTCCTTTGGGGTATCATGCGCATTCAGGGTGTTGCCGCCGAACAATTTGCTAGTCGCAAGTTTCACTGGTCGAGAAATGCGGCGCAGACCAGGGATGTCAAATCCAAAACTTGATAATAGCATTGGTCAAGAGCGCAATTGCATCAAATTTCTAATTATTGTAGTTCTATTTCAGGGATAAGTTTGGGTGCATTGGAGTTTTCTTGAAACCACGTACCTTGCATTAGAGAATTCAGGTTCCAGAACCAGACCGGAATCGATAGGCTGCAATCACTTCAATTCTTCTATCTGAATCCAAAAGAGGAACGAAAGAGTTATTAATACATTCTTGCATTACTTTTTGTGTCAGCTAGACAACTACCACGTGGTATACGCATATGAGTCTAAGGAGCACTTTATTTCCGAATACGGCATGTCTTGCCTATTTGGGATATCACCTGGTTGGCCTTTGAAGTGATAGAGCGCCGATCGACTCATTCTCTGGAACAGTTCACGTGCATGCAGTAGATAGTTACTAGTTGATTCATCTTATTCTCCTCATAAGACGCAATTCATGACCCATGTCCCCTAAAAATACCTCTTTATTGCAACGGCAGTTGGTTGTCTGGCACCAAGTCTTTCCACAGACCGAATGCCGTCACAAACGCATTATTTACAGTAATTTCATGAGTAATATCCTCATAGCCGCAATGAGCGAGATCCACCAGGTATCTAATGGAGTGTCTCATTAGTATATTTCATAGAAATAGAATTTCAGGGTTATCGAGTGTACATACAACTTTTGTGCTCTCTGTCATAGCGGAAGAAGCTTAAATGCTCTTCATTCATTACTCTTTTGGCCTTTCCCATCTCATTTAATATTTCGGTCCGCTGTACCCTGATGGAGCAGAGGTCTTCTGGAGAGAGTTGGTCTCTGATTTCATCGAAATTTTCTCCAGGAACCCGCTTTGTAAAGGTGCAAAAAAGTCGGCCTTCCGGACAGGGCATTTCAGGCCCCTGCTCGTATTCAACTAGGTCGATGAATTTCAGCCCGTGTCCAATGGTATGAAGTAGATCTACCAAATCCACCTCTAAACCTACATGATTCGATACGATCTCTTTGTTTCCCTCGATATTATCACTTAGAAACTCCTCGGGATCTTGTCTATTGGAGGATTTAGTTAACAATGATCATCTAATTAGGAAAAAGACATACTCATATCTTATTTTCACCATGACCAACTGTTCTTCAATCTTGAATTTGGTGTGATCGTCGAAAGTGAATGTTCGACCCTCCCAATTATACCCCCACGTGTCGGAGTCAGCATCATATTCACCATCGAAGTCGGTGATGGTTTCAGTATCGGAATCAGTGACGGATTGAGACATTGTGTGAGATTTTCGTCTGATCGAGACACGGAGTAATTTTTCCTGAAGGACTAGCAGAGACTATTCTCGATGGAGTGATGCCGGGATTGATCAATTGATTGAATCTGGGGGTTACTCAAAACTATCTTCGGTGAAGGGATGCTGGGATTGATGAGGATGGCGGTGGTTCTATAGATACTAATGTCTCGAAGGCACATGTCGATGATGTCAATGTCGGGCGACTGGATTAGGAATATTAGGCTTCCCCGTAATTAAAAGCATGAACAATGACTTCTGTAGAGGCGCCGAAGTATGCCAGCTGGTAAAATAGACAATGTCTTTGTTAGGGCTTCGTGCATCCCGTGCCTCTACCCCACAGTCATGTTGATGAACAACGCCCAGCTAAGTCAACCAATGGAGAAGATTGATATCAAACGATTCTTTCAGGGCAAAGGCAAACGGAAATTCCTGAAAAGAAATGAAAAGTGGACTAAGAATACCCCATTGGACCCATTTCTTTGTGTGACGAGACCTTAACCCATTGCCCGGCAAAGACCGACGTGATATTGTCTGACGCTGTCAGGGGTATAAAAGCAAGCCATTTTCCCACTCCTGACAGAATTTTTCTTCTTCCACCATCTCAGCATGGCATGGCCAGTTGGGTAGCCTTGTATAAGATTTATATTCAATTTCTACCAGGACATTGAGCCTACGCTCTAAAGCCGTCAAGGACTTCACAGATCTCGAAAACTTTACCAATCATCTCGTCAGCATTTCAACAATCACGAAACCCTCGCTACGCTTCGTCCTAGGCCTCAAGTTTACAACGACGTGAATCAGTCTCTTCTTTCGCTTCTGTTGGAAAAGTGGAATAGAAACGGGCATATTCAACTAATGGACGTCAACTGGTGACGATTTGATACACTATGTATGTCCATCTAAGTTACAAGGAGCTATTGATAACGTGTGTGCTAATTGGTAGAAGCGGCTTCAGATTCAGTAGTGCGGCATTTAATGCTCTAGGACCTGGTGGTTGGGAGCCATCATACACCATCGTGTTTGACTTGCTAGAAAAAGACCGCAGATCATGATCAACCTCGCACATGCATTCGACAGCATGGCGATAGTATCTTCGTCAAGCTTCGATCAAATGCGGCTTTCTCCAACACGACATAGAACCTCAACAGCCAGAAGTGGGTTTAGACCTGGTCATAGTTCTTGACGTGTCAAAACGCATACTGTCAGACAGAAATTTGACCAAACTATTGCATATATCAACCACACAAATTGCCTCCCTCTAACGAGGCCGCGTTTTTGGTGCAGCGATCTACTTTCCGGTTTTCACCGTCATGTGTTTGGTATTTTTTTCATCAACCACACCAAGAATCGGCATTTTAGGAGATCCCAGAAACAAATTCTTTCCAAATCATTATTCTAAATATCATCGAATACAAATACGCAAACGCAATGAGCGGTCCTGTGCTGAGTCCAGCACAAACTTCGAGCCTGCGCAGCAGGCTTCCTGACCTGAATTTTTAGCAAAGGATTTTGGTGAGTCAATCCTTGAAACGCTTCTACTTCCCTTCGTTGATCGCATGTTGACCTATGAAGGCCAAATCGCTCGTTACATGGACGGACTTCGAACGCGCGTACGGATCTCGCACATTCAAAGAGAGAAAGGCCTCTTATATACATTCACAAATATCACAGAATCGGTCTGGATAAGACCACCATGGTACCAGCAACATTCAGGTGATATCAATATATCCCATATTTTGGAGCCTGTACTCAATGTCCGCATGAAGGATGTTGAATATGGTGTCTAACGGATGCCTGGTCTGGATATGAATCTTCACAGGAAGCGACATGGACAATCGCAAGTCATACCAGGCCTCGTCATGTTTCATGGCTATATGAGAAAAACGTCCATATGATGTTGTGACCATAGAACTATCAAGGAGTTCGAGGACTGTCTGTGTCTGGTATTTGCATTTGTCCACGGAACGAAGATCAATGACATTTTGCCTCCAGCCTCAGGACAGACTGGAAAATGACCATAATATGCATATATCAACTACACAAATAACCACCCTCTAACGGGGCCTGGTTATTGGTGCAGCGGTCTATTTTCCGGTTCCCAACGCTGCCCCTTGCAACAAGCCAGCATTATATCGCCCTTCAAGTCGCGGGCAGTTTCAGCTACAAAGATTCCCTCCATTCACTGAATTCACGAATGATATCATTGGTTCCGGAGGGCTTCAAGCGAGCACGAGTATATCAAACGTTGGCAAAATAAAAGTCATGGCCGTCCGCTTTGCCTCGCTGACGACCTTGCAGTTGAAGATATCCTGTTCTCTCGAATCGCCTCTGATTGTATTTGATATTGCTGTCATCATCACATGCGTCTTGTGGTGTCTGTCAATCCTTCTACCGGTGTAGGAGGTCGTTTATGCTCGGGATTGCGAATATCGAATGTCTCTAGAATGTAGGGTTAAAATACACTGTCTCACTCCATCAGCCAGTCTGGTCGAAATGTCTTTGTACTGGAATAACTTGTTGTAGTTGATATATCAAGCGTAGTGTATGAAGAAGAAAAGACTAGCGGTGAGTTGGGGAAAGTGCCAGCAGGGCAGGTGGAGACCTCCGATAGGCAGTTGCCACTTTGGACGCGGTTGCAGCGGCTGTTGCCGGCTCTTCTTTTATTGACGGGACCGGGTCACGGGTTACACATCTACACTTCCTGGACCTGTTTACCACCAGTCAAGTCACCTCTGTCGATACTCGATTCGTGCTTCACCCCGCCTCTGGACGTTAGGACAACCTTGGAACTTGGAAGACAATGGACACGTTCGATAGTCTCTCGGCCCCCCCTTTGTCAGACACCACTGGAATGTGACGTGCCCTGCTAGCCACCTCGTCTGATTGAGCCTCTTTCTTTCTTTGATGATTGATCAGACAGCTCGAGTCCCGAGTTCCCCCTTCTGAATCCTGCCTGAAATCCCGCCCAGTCTCTGCATTTTACTACTTGAAAGCCAGGGACCCCCTTGATCCGATCTATTCTCCGGCCATACTTACGTACATGCGTACAGACTCAGCTCAAAATCCATCGGGCAGCCAAGAAGCTGAAACTCGGCGTACAACCAAATAGTACGGAGTACCGTTCTCCCATTGACTGGTCACTGCACTTTTACGAATGAGGTGCTGCCTGTTTGTCAAGATCGACTCGTTTGATGCTGTGACACGTCCTATTGGCTGCATCGAAAACGTTTACAACGCAAACAAACTATTCGATAAATATTGCTCGTCCTTTCACCTACCACAGGCTACTGGCTCTCAGAATTACTAGTACAATTACGTAGTGCCAGTCGTTGAGCTCTTTGGATCTCCACAACCCCAGAATTTCTCCAACAGTCCAGTGGCTGCCTACGCAAAGTCTATGCAAGGACGTCCCTACGCACCCTGCATCGGCCCGTCCACCACGGTACATCTCCCGCCTGGTCCTTGGATCTCTTGACTGAACATTCTTACATTACTCAACAAACTCTTTCATTCTGACTACGACATGATGGGAGAGGCTCGTTCTAGCTAAATAATCGAACTACCACCCAAACTATCGAAACATAACTTCGTGTCACGGTGACGACGGACAAACGAACTCAGGACGCGACACGTCGATCATGTAGCTGCTACTCTGACATCAACTCGACTGCCCACTCGTGGTGATCACTGAGTGGCAATGGCTTATGACTTTCCTGCAGACGTGGTGAAGACCACCGACAGGTTCTCAACAGAACTGAGACAGTTCGATGGTATCAGCCCTGATGATATTGCGCGACTCTGGAAAGGTACGTACTGCTTAGTTGAGCTCGTTGCCTCGCCTAGTTTGTCTAACCCTCTACAGCGTACACCACACAAAGTGCTGTTGTGCGAGATGTCGTAGTGTCTCGACTGGAGAATCTCTTCTGGAGGATATGGGGAAATGCTACTATCCAACAGAGTCTAACTGGTAGCGTGTTGGCAACCCTGTTCATGGCCATTCATGAAGATCCTTCACTTCACAGACACAACCACCGTCCGCCTTCAAAGGTGCGTATTTGGAAATTGATTACGGATTTGGGATAAGACTGACTGAAATTCTAGGTTACTACCTCTACAACTAGCAATAATGTCACCGAATTTCAACAGGACCACAACAATTCATCCCCGAAGAACGAGCGCAAAAATCCACTTCCACCTATTCTCAAGAAATCCGATGGAACAAAGAGTGTACCTCCCAGCGAACCGTCGTCTCATAAGACGACAAGAATCCTTGTTCCCGAGAAACCAAGCGAACGGCCGAGTCAAAAGGTGACGAAAGATACGACCAACACAGAAAATGGAAAGGGGGCCAAGTCAACAGCAGCCAATTCGACCTCTGCAGCACAAAAGCCAACTCGCAAGAGACCAACTTTTGTAGCAAACAGAGCAGCGTCATCGAGACGAAGAGGTGTTCTTATTAGGCGGAAATCATCGCAAACATCTCCTGTTACGTCTCCGGCTGTTGAGGAAACGGAAGATAGTTTGCAAGAACAAATACAAGCAGAAGAGGAGTCGCGACAGGAAGAGCAAGCAGAAGAAACGACTGCACCTCCTAGCCCTGCTAAAGAAAATGAGATTTCGTGGCGTTCCATGCCTTATTTGAAGAAATTCGATGAAGACACCAGGAATGCGCCAACGGAACGAGAAGCCGATCCATCAGGCACGAGCCCTCCTCCCACGAATTTTTCAGTTAGCAGTGTCCGTCACCACCGCAGCCCAGAAGAGCATTTCCGAGCCGCCAGTCAAGTGAATGCGCCCAACGGTATCGTCTCCGACAAATCACTTGTTGAGCAGGACTTTCGCACGAATTTTGTTCAAAGACAGCGGCAAGGATCTGCATTCGCTACAAGAAACAACAGCGCAGCGTCTTCTCTTACGACGCGGCTTAGTTCGACGAACTTTCGGGAAATGCTTAATGCTGCAGAAGCCGCTGTTGCAATGCAGAGGAAAGACAGTGGTGGTGCAGCTCGCAGCCTGTCACCAGGACCACGATATATCCTTCTTCCTAAACATGACGGCCCTATCAGCGTTTCGTCAACGATGACCTCCCCGACACGAAGATTGGATGGTAAAGATCGCAGTCGACGGCCGATCATTATCAACACATCATCATTTTCCAAGGCAGCACAAGAACGACGCCCAGATGATAAAGAGTCCGGTTCTAATTATCCCTCGGTTGTAGCAGTGTCAGAGTCAGTAATATCGACATCTCAACAAACAACGAATGGTGTTTTCTCGGTACCGAAGGAGTCTCAGGAACTTCTCGGGGAGCAATTGACTAATTTAATCAAGGGCAAAGGGAAAGACAAGACGAAGCGTGATCAGCGGATAGGATCCTAGAGTTTTGTTCTGCTTGCTCACTGCGCGATTTTGGCGGTACGGTACTAGAGCTGCTTTTTAGATGGGCAAGTGGTGTTTGACATTATGTGCATAGACATAGCATGCTTACACATTGGTTATAGATGAAGAATAAACTTGAATGAATTAATACAAAGTCTATCTCAGAACCATATTTCTATGGAGATGCTTTTGTACCTATTGAGGTATTATAAGTACACAAATGAGAAAAGATGCCATAAGATTTGAAATGCAGCAACACCATCGCCATAGCAGAGTATGACTTGTCTGGAATAGTCTCGTGCACAAGTGATATCTCACTCAATTACAGGTGACACAGCTCGTTCCTCACTATTCGCGTCTTCGTATACGTCTTCACTCGAATTTGGTCGCGATACTACACGCGGGTCATCATGCTGAGGCGCATCAATCGTGACAGCTCTCGCTCTCTCATTTGAAGCTGGATTCGGCGTCGCAACAGGAGCAGCACCGGCAGCAACAGGCACAGCACCGCTGGCAACGGGAGGAGCATTGACCCCCAGCACCAGCACCAGTACCAGCACCAGTACCAGTACCAGTACCAGTACCAGCACCAGCACCAGCACCAGCACCAGCACCAGCACCAGCACCAGCACCAGCATTAATATCAATCTCCTTCAACGCTTCCGACGGATCACGAACACCGGCAGCAGCAGCAGCAGCACTCTCCTCCTCCTCCTTACTCTTCCTAATCCTACCCTGCCACCACCTCAACCCGGACCAAATCATCGTCGCCCCCCAAAGCAGCAGATTAACCAAATCCACCCAAGCAGCATGCTTCATGCGCACAATATCCAGATCCCCCTCGGGGTGTTCGGGTAGATACAATTTTGCAAATATTCCGAACAGGATCACCCAGATCAGAAACATGACTATCTCCCACAGAAAGAGGGGAAAATGCATGCTATAGTAAGAGGTGAGTGCAGGACGCGCAAGTCGGTGCACGCAGCACCAGATTAGTAGGTATCCGGCAGCGGTTGCTGCCGCCAGGGCAGCCACGATTTCGGCGAATACCCATTTTGCGTCCAGATAGACGTTTTTGTCGCAGGCGTGATGGAGGTCTTGCCCATACAGGCCGGCGATCGTGAGCGCCAAGACGAACTGGCAGGAGCGTAGGAACTTCTCTGCTACGGATTTGGGGATGGAAGCGGGTGAGGTGTAGGCTCGCCCTTTGTAGCCCTGGACGTAGCTGGGTTGGTTAGGGGGAAGAGGTCGACTGAAATTTGTCATGTTTTTTGATTGTTCTTGTTGTTGCTCGAGATCCCATATCCTTTTTTGGAATTCGTATTGTTGATTGCGTTTTTTATCGTATTCGATGAAGGCTTCTTTGATTTTCCCCCAGAATTTGCAGAAAAGCCCGGTTCCTTCGTATAATGCCATTTTGATTAGTTTCGTTGATAGATAATAGAAAAAAGAGATAGTAGGTGAATGAAAGATGCCTGCGTTCTTGGAAAGGGTGATTGCTGGCGACCATGAATGATGGTTTAAATGTAGCAGTGAGTAGGTACAGACATGATCGAGTCAGATCTATGACTCTGTTGGGTGACTGAGTCTATGACTGACTTGAAATGATGATGGTCATCATGAAGTTGATGCAACTAGGGCAATGGAACAGATTGTTCCAGCCAACCGACGAAGAAACAGCAAAGAAGGGAAGAAAACGGTATAATGGTATTATTCACAACTGCCGAACAGACAAAGACGAGAAATATGGACGAACATACCTTTTCTTCTTTGTATGAGTCTAGATCTGACTCAAATCTGTAATCTATAGATCCGATGAACTGGAACATGAGTAATCCAGATCCAGTCATACAGTTTTCCCAAACGGGTAATAGCCAGTTACTTCAGATGGACCCGCCTCTCTCTTCTCTTTCTGTGGCTTTTTTATGTAGATATAGGAAAGTGTATATCCTCAAGTAGATAAGCGCATCGTGAAGAACTGTGGAGTAACTGATTGATTTGACTTTGAGAATTTCTTCAAGATGAGTCTCGTCGATTCGTTTTCATAGGTGCCGTACATGAGTATCTTTTTATCTAGGTAAGATTCGTCAGGGCTGTCACCTAGCTATATAACTAGAGCAAACTACAATACTTAGTAGTAGATAGAAAACAAAAATATTAACGAATCACGTCAATCCCCAATGCCCATCTCGCCACCGACGATACCTGCAACACCTCCCCTAAAACCAAAGCAAATGTATGGATCTCGACACCCACGAATGTGTAGATCTAAGCGCCGACGTCACTTTAGCAGGGATCAGATAAGTTAGTCCCCAGAGCCAATTGTGTGTTGAGGATTCGCAAGGGTGTGAAATAAACGGCTTTTTGTTGATCTGCTGGACTTGGTGGTGGCTGTAAGCGCTTGTGGTAGGGTTAAAATGTTAATGTTGCGGATTGACGGGTTCGGGTGGGAATGACTGGCTGTGCTGGTTTTTATCTTGGGCAGGATGGCGGTTATTTTTCTGTAGGAGTAATAATATCTTAGGTATATTGAGCATGAGGTGTATGTGTCAATATTGTGTCAATATTGTGTGGAAGAAACGTCTCTCACTTTATTAAGAGCTCTATTACCGTGTATCTAATTGTTTCGCGTAGGAGCCTCGAACTTACCATTTGAAGAAGCTACGGGGAGAGCACGGAGTACATCGTAATCATATCATTCACATTCAACTTCTGAGCTACCTACTCAATATGAGAACGAGCATCCGAAAGTCGACCGGTACCACACTACCACTTCCACTGATTCACCCACCAAGTCACTCCTCGCCCTCCACTCATCCTGCCTCACACACACACACACCAGACCCAGACCAAGATATAACCATCCGACCTAAATACAATCCATCCGACCAATGACACCTTATTAACATTTTCGTTCGTGATTAATGACAAAAACTTGGTGATGAAAGCTTTGTACGACCAGACCATGACATGACTGCTTTGACGCCACTGATGCTGACTATGCCCTATCAGCAGACAACCATGCTGACAATTTTGAACTCGAAATAATACGTATAGAATAAAAATGGGGTAAGAGGGGGGATTCACAATGCAAGGGGAGACCAAAAGAAATCAAATAACCAAAAAAAAACTCCAATGCTGACGGACAAATAGTGGGAAACGAAAAGCCAACGAGCCGAGCAGTCGTTTCGCTGTGATGCTGAAACAAGATCAAAGATCACAGTGTCTCATTGGAGACGAGAAAGCCAACCTGCCCGGCTAGATATTTAGGCTGGACGATTCGTTCCACCATCCCCGATACCCCCTTTGAGCTGAGCTGACCCTTCAATAGGAGGTGAATGACCTGCATTCGGAGCGCCAATAGGGCCACGATTAGCCGTGGTTTGAGGCAAAGGAGGAGCTGATGTGGGCATCGGAGGCGCGTCGTCCTCATACTCTCCAAGATAATCATCCGGATGAGGCGGGTCCATCGGCGCGTGTTCGGGGGCGTGGTTATGCTGTGCAGGCTGCTGAGTGCCAGCCTGTTTAGCTGCGTTCTTCGTAGCCTTCTTGCCTTTTCGACCTTTCATCTTTGCCTTTTCCAACAGTCGTCGCTTCTCGGCTAACCGACGTCGTTCTTTTCGGTCCTTGATTTCGTATTGCCGGATCAATGCCCTAGGAGGTTCTCCGAAGATTGCTTCGTACTCGCAGAATTCGCACATCCAAAACTCTTCCGGACTAGGCGGATTATGAATGTTCGAATAGTGTTGTTGGATTTTTCGACGACGAGCAGCCAATGCATATATACTATCACGAGACCGTTTGGGTCTCTGACCGGGGTTAGCTGCTGGTGTCCCCGCAGCAGGGGGAGGCGGTAGTTGTCCACCCATTGCACCCATGTTCGGACTCGTTTGTGTCCCCTGGGTTGCAAAATCTCGCGGATTAGGTGGTCCGTGAAGAGACGAGTTCGGCATCCGTGGATGAGACATGGGATATGGATTGGTAGAATGCATGGCAATGCTCTTCGAGCTATCCGATTCGCACGTGAATGTGAACTGTGTCTTTGTTGGGGATGGCCTATTTGCTTGCTGATCAAGAAGACTGACATTGTTTGGCCCTCTCGGAGACGGAGACAGTGCTGCCGCATTTGCTATTGCCGTTGAGATTATACCTTGATCTGGTTTGGCTCCGGTTTCACCTATGATTAGACACAGAGTCAGTGAACAACAGTTCCGACAAAACCGCCTACTGATGTATGGTGGTGTATACCTGTTCCGATGTGGGACGACGGTGTTGAGTCCCGACGACTACCGCCAGGTCGTCCACCAAACCAGGTGCCTTGAGGATGCACTGGGAGAGGATTACGGCCGCTAGAAACACGAGGTGCGTGACGACCGTAACGACCACGTCCTGGACCCGAAATCCCACTTCCTGCATTCGATGCGGCAGGACTACCAGAGCCATAGTATGTACCAGTTCCGCTATCACCAATTCCACCAGGAGAGCCAGGAGTTGAGCCAGATAATCCCATATTCGCAAGATCCGTGGTCAGATTAGAGTGATGGCTACTCAGGGTTCCCGAAGTCGGAATTTTGCGTTTCTTCTTGTTGTTGGTGTTTTCAAACGCATCATAGCCATCCGGTCCGACTGGCGAAGATTTGGTTTGCAACGTATCATGTGCCTGGCCATTTGTGTACGGGGTAGAAGGAGGTAAAGACGACCCGCGAAAACCGCCGCTACGGCGGACAACAACCGAACCACTTTCGTCCCCGCTCTCGACTTCTGAGACGCCATTCTCGTAGGGATGGCGATGGTCTCGGTCGGGGCTATGATCATGGCTGTATGGATCAACGGAGTGTTGTCGCATCATGTATTTGCTATCTTGCCTCTCATTATGATCGGAGTAGGAGCCATAAAACAACTGCGACACCGGCGGAGCGGGCGGGAAGAGAATTGACTCGGCAGCCTCTGGGGAAAGACGAGAGCGTAATGGGCGCTTCGGTAGAGGTCGAATCAGACGATCAGGGTAGATGGGAGACGGCGTGTCTGGAGTGGCGGAATATGTGCCACCTAGCGCGATTGATCATCAGCAATCCATCTCATGCCATAATAGAGTATACTCTGTTCCGAGTTCAAGAACCCAGATCAAGGCAACTCGTGAAGTTCCTATCCCAGATAGACAAGGACATACTCAGTGTCGCAGCCATGTTGCCTTTTCTTGCCTTGGTCCAGCACACTCATGCACTGGCATGCACACACAGCTTCTTCCCAAGCACCAGACGTACAACCGCAGCAAATTTCAAATTATTTTTTCTGTCCTCCGAACTGATCTCGGGTCAAATGATGGATTTTTCCGATGGGTAAGATGGCCGAGGTGGTCTCCGAGCGATTTTGATATATCCCCTATCCAACTGTGGAGCGGGATGTCAGTAAATGTGGTGAACGGCAATTACCGAGTCACAAGAAAAATAGAGGAAAATAGACAGGATAGAATAGAACATAATCTGCACAACAGTGTATACAGATGAACTGAGGAGTCGAAACGATAGAAGCAGTGCCGATAAGACAACTCACCAAGGTAAATATTAATAAGCAACCCAAATGGCAGACTTTTAAGGAGTGGCTAGTTTTGCACCGCAATTCCAGCAAAATGAGAGAAAGACAGCAGAAAAAGCCCAATACGACCGTCAAGAGCAAAGGGTAAAGAAATGAAGTTTTCTCGAAGCGAAGAAATGCAAAATGGCGAGCAAATATCCGGGCAGCTGAGAAATGAGGGGAGTAGGAACACGTTTGGACGTTTGCCAGAGTGAAGCAGAAGATGGTCGGTCATCCTGGCCCAGTCCGTGGCGGGTGCTCGGGTATGCCGCGCTAGGCCCAGTTGGGAGCTGATTTCATCATGCTCTCTACTCTCTTTTATCGTCGAGATATCAATGATAATTTGAGCATGCATTTATTTCTGGTAGAGTCCTACGTCTAGCTAAATATCGAATTACATCTTATATTACACTCCTACCTATTGTAGGCAAAGAGAGCTCCTCGAAGCACTCGCACCTTGACCGCCTGACAAATCCAACTCCGACTATCGCAGCAGATCCTCCACTGTATCCAGCCTCGTCATCTGAAGCCTTGTTCCAGTGCAAAGTACTCGGTATGCTCTGCGATGATAGGACCCAAATTCCGGGCACCTGCTCGGGCTAGACCTGTTCCTGGCAGCATATCCTTGCATCGGTAACGTGCAGCATCTCCATGCCAAGGTCTAAGGGTTCTCCATCTTGAAATTGCAAGCTCGATTTGAGACATTGACAATTATCACCGAGTCTTGTAAGCGAAAATCCCGGCTCGGCCTGTCTTAGGCTTGGCGCTGAATGTCAAATACGTTGAGCGCCAGCTCGTGACATCCTTGATGACCGCTTACCCAAACCGAACACAGTCGGCAGTGCTCCTCCGTATCAGATTACCAATGCCTTCGACAGGACAATGACAGATGACAGGGTCAATCACAGGTCATAAAGTGTATAGTATGATGCCGAAACGAGAACGTGGTTCGGTTCGGCCATTGGGAGCTCATATCACGAAGGAGAGTAGGTCGAGGAGGTCATTTCGCATTATCGACGTCAATTTAATGAGGTTGGAGGCGTGCTTTCGTATCTAACTGTTGTATGGTTAGTTGACTTCGCGTCGTCGGCAGAGCAAGACACCTGCAGGTTCATGTGTGAACTCGGTAAAGCGGAAAGCTCGAAGTGGCGTGAATGGTACCATGTCTGAAAGTAAACAGAGGAGACTCAAGAGAATGGAGAACAAATAAGTAGCACATCAGGGTGCATTGCTGTAAATATGAAGTGCAGGGCCTACTCAAGGTCGGCATTTTGAGCGGGGAAGCACTAAGCAGAGAAGAAAAGAGGGAGAGTGACGACGGGCGAGCGAGAAACAACCTGGAAGGGCGGCCGGCGGCCAGCCATCCCGTTCCGTCGTTCTTTCCTTCCCCCCCATCTTAACTAACCTGACTAACTCTCTCACCTTCATGCTCTCTTCCTTCTCTCCACTCACCACACTCTCATTTCAACCCAGATTATTATGTAGCTGCTTTGCTTGCTATGATACTTTCCAGGCCAACTTCTCGAAATAGGCACGTTATTGCCTGATTTCCCGCAATTGTCTCGTCAACTATTTTACTTTCGCTTTGCTCGGTTCTTCGCCGAGCCACCAGAAAAACCGCCCTCGATTTCTACCTTTCCTTCGTTGTAGCGCGTGCAGGCTCGATTCATTTCTCTTAGGTCGGAGGTTGCTTTGACAGACATACTGCGAAGCTAGACTCGTGCATTTTTGTCTCTCAGGTCTACTGCGTCGTGAAAAATTCCTGCCGTGACCATGTCTCCTCGTCGTTCCTCCCGAGCTCGCACCACACAGCCCTCACCTGCCCTCCTGCAGCACACGAATTCCAACAGCTCTGGAAACTCGCTCACACGTGGAGAGCGCAATACCCGTTCCAATAACAAGCATGCATCTCCTCAAAGGTCGTCGACGCAACGTTCTCAATCTCTCGATGACTCGGACGGCAAACCCGATCTGCCACAGACGCGCCAGCGCCATCGTGCCCAAGATGACGACAACGACGAGCTTTCCCAAGCAAACGACGATGAAGGCGATGAAGAGGAGAATGACGAGGAAGAAATAACAAGGTGTCTATGTGGGCAGCAGGAATACCCAGGCTTACCTCCATCCCGCCGCAGTGCCACTGGTCGGCACCGTCACCAAGCAGGAGGCAAGGACAATACTATATTGGCAAAAGATGAAGCTGATCCTCTGAGCGATGATATTGGAAGCATGTTCATCCAATGCGATTCCTGCAAAGTTTGGCAGCATGGTGGTTGCGTTGGTATCATGGACGAAGCTATGAGCCCCGACGAATACTTCTGTGAGGAGTGCCGGAAGGACCTTCACAAAATTACAGCGGAACCGAATGGGTAAGTCATTCAATTTTTTCTACAATTGAAGCTATACGATGCGATCTTCAATTTGCAACCCACATGATCAATGATTGTCTTTCATTTCCTGCCCCCACCCGATCCCAGCTTCCCCATTGTCCTTGAACAAAAGAGAATTGAAACAACGCTCTTGACAAGACTCCTCAGAAAATGAATCATCTTTTAGAAAGAAGTTTTTGATTTTAATATCCGCTGACGATCCACAGATCACACTCTTCCCAGTACTTGCCAGTCGCCCCTGTGTTCAGCCCTGAATCTTCTTCTCGAGAATCATCCAGCGATAATGCGCGGCGCTCGCGCGATTCAAGATCGCGACAGGCCGACCCTCCCAAGCGTCGCTCTACAATGAACAGCCGAGATGCTGCATATGACGAGGAGGAGCTATTAAGACGGGCTATTGAAGAAAGCAAGGAAGATACCAGGATGAGCAACGACGAGACAAGCTCACGGCGAACAAAGAGAAGCCGGAGCGATGACGAGGTGTAAGTTGCTTACCGTTTTGGCAGGGAAGCAGAGCAGTAGCTAATTCGCACGCAGTAACAAGCAAGCCATTAAGCGTCCCCGAACCAGCTCTCCATCTCCGTCCGCCGTGTCCAAACTGAGTGTCCCGCCCTCACAACCTGTTTCAGAAGATGAGTCGAAGCCGAAAACCAACGGCGCGAACAGACCTAAGCGGGGTGTCTCTGGGCGCAATCAGAAAGACAAAGAGACCAAGGAGCCAGAGGAGCAACCAGAAGAGGAAGAAGAAATAGAGCAACCGGAGCCTATTACACGAAGAAAATCGCGCTCAGAGAAGAAGCGAGAAGAGGGTAAGCCCCAGCTTTCGGATGTCAAGGTTGCGATAAATACTAATGTGTAACGATGAGTAGAATCGGATCATGAGACTGAAGCATCACCGACAAAACCTCCCGCGCCTGCACCAGCACCGAGTGAACCTGAGCCTACGGAACAAACTCCGGGAACGCCGGCGCCCGCTGCAGAACCAGCACCACCGCCACCTCCACCTCGTCAATCGACCCGAAAATCAGGTCGTCCACCAGCCCGACGTGGTGGGCGTCTGGGTCGTAACCAATATACACGGGACCGAGATCTCAATGGAGACGGTGTTAACTCCCCCCACTCACCGCATGGAAGTCATTTTCGCGACAATGGCCGAGACTCGCCTAGCATCGGCGGACCCAACGGGGTGGTCAACGGAGCGGACGGCAAAGGCAAAGGTCGTCACTTGAATCCTCATCGTACATCGATGAATGAAATGAAACGACGAGTCGCTGCTATACTGGACTTTATATCTCGCATGCAAGTGGAGATGGCAGCCAGTGGAGAGAATGTGACTCCACCTGAGAACAATGCCACAAATGGCAACAATGGCGCAGCTTCTCGTGCGTCGTTAATCAAAGGCGTCCAGGATCAATTAGGATCGTTACTCGCATCGACAACCAGCGAAGGCGCATCTGTAGCCAGTTCAGCAGGATCGATAGCAGATTCTGATGCGACCAAGGAGAAGGAGAAAGATTTCAAAGATCTCACTAGTATCGAGATGATGGATGTTCTCACTCGACATCTACTCAAATGGCAGCAAGAGTATGGGAAATACGGCGAGAAATAGCAATTACTTTCTCTTACGATTGCCTCTCCTCATGATCTCTCTAATCTCACAAAATCTTGACGTCTTTTCATGTGCATATACCGAACGTCCTATTGTCTCATATGGGTTGGGATGGGATTCTGGCGTTAACTTCAACTTTTCAAAACATCGACTGACATACTCCCACATAGATACCCCCTTACAAGTAAGTACCCTGGAGTCAGTCTCATTCTATGCAAAACATTGTACTATTACTATTACTCGGCAAACTATCCCTGTGGGCGGCGCTTTTGTCTCTTTTCTCTGTTTCTGTTGGCTTGGTTATAATGACAATATTTTTGTGTGTTCTGGAGTTATTTTCTGTTATTAGGTTGCACTTCCTTGCTTTGGGGTCTGTTCATTGCTCAATTACATGTCAAATCATCGAACCGGTCCGATTTCGAATATCAAGTGTCAATATGTAGAATATCAAATCGAACCAACTCCGTTCCCTTGATGATATATCATCTATGATGTATAGCTCTATAGTCTAATCTATCGTCTATCTCATCTACCGTTAATTAACCACTATCTAAATACAGGTGTATATCGTACCTAGGTAGTCTCTAAACACACACCACCAACTCTAATTTCTTTGCCATATGGGTAGATTTTTCCGGGGTTGTTCAGAGATCCAAGAACCGCCAACCCAAGTCTATCTGCATACTTCAAGACCTGGCGCTGGTTTCATGTCAAGAGAGACGTGGGCGTAGGGGAAAATACTTACATCGCTGATATAGGCGGCTCCCCAACTTGCAATGACTACTACGATGTAGGGAGGAGCAGTGAGCAAAAAGTGTGATATTCTTCAATGTTGTTGCAGTCCAGAGTTTGTAACATAACATCTGTGCAGGGTCAGACAAGCCGCGGCGATATAAATCCTCCGTATTCACTTCCAATAGACTGGAAGATGAAAAATGCTCCTAGTCTCTTTCCGAGTTTCTTCTTGGTGTAACCATGCACTCATAAGGTAGATCCCACGAGGGAAGAAGACAGCCTCAGTCTCTCCCAGCAGCGCACGCACTGCCAAAAGGCCATGACACGACTGAACAGCACCGGTACAGCCACTGACACAACCCCAAATAGTAGCAACGGCACAGATATACAACCCAGGACGAGAAATCTTACTCATGAGCAGGTTCGAAAGGATCTGAATGGGGATATAACCGGCGGACAGGATGGAAATAGCAGGCGCAAAGTCATTGATGGTCGTGTTCATGTCAGTCATGATACCATAGACGTTGGCCGATGCAAGCGCAGATCGATCGATATAGTTGAGCAGATATATATAGCACTCCCATGATTAGCATGATGACCGTCCGGGTTTCGAGTCACTGCAACTCCTCCTGGGACATGTCGCGGAATGCTTTCTGGTTGGGGATCACTTGCTCAAGACTATTGCCGGATTCTTCTATTTCCGACTGGATGATGTCCTCCGTGATAATCTCGTCGTCTACGGAGACGCTCTCTGTGGATGTTTGACCTGTCATATAGATCTCGTTGGCGAAAACAACAAGGGCTTGATTCATCGCGGAATTTGGTCGAGAGTGCGACTCATGGAACATATCAGATTAAGATTTCATTTGTATACCTAGGTATACTATAATGCTCAAGAATGGAAGAAACGAGCTATGCTCAACGGTCTACACATGGCTCACACGTGTACGATGTAAGGGGGTGTACGAACTACAAACATTCCTCGGGTACGATAACCATCGTTGGCAACTGGAAGACAAAGAAGGTTGATTACTACTTGGACAAGTTCAAGTTAAGGATCATAATCTTGTATATATTTTCACTAATACTCTTATCGAAGGAGAAACAAGACATCACTATACAAAGGAAATGTAAACAAGAAATATAAGAAAAAAGAAACCCGATCTGTTGCCAGACCTCTCCATCATACACGTTCCATCGTATCCAAGAATCCAACGTTCATTATTTGTATAACCAAAGAAACAAACAAATGAAAGAGGTAAAATGGGTCAAGCTCATCCGCGGACGGAAGTAGCCGAGACTAACCCTTTTCGGAAGTTGACATGAATATTCTTACAAACGAGAACCGTGGATGACCTTGTAGTCAACAACCAATTCACGTCCACCGTCGTTGATGACGAGGGCACGGACACTGCCGCGGCCGTCGCTGTAGGATTGACGGATGCGTTGGAAGAGACCACCCTGGCTGATGACAGGGAGGCTCTGCTTGACATCACCAGTCTCGGTCATGGCGGTGATGAAACCATCGTCATGGACATCGAGGACACGGTAGGTCTTGTAGACAGGTCCGAGCATGGTCTGGACAACAACAGAGGGAGAGGGGTTGGAGATGAAGCTGGACTCTTCATGAAGTTGACGGGTGAAGAGGTCGACACCGAGGTAGCGGTGCTGGCCAGTCTGGGGAGAGACGGAGACACGGATCACCTGGCAAGGACGTCCCTGGAGGATGAGGAGATCACCGACACGAATGAAGTGAACGGGGATGGGGACACTCTCCTTGCTGGAGACACCGCCACGGGGTTCGATGATACGAACCTCCTCACGGGGACGAGGAGCACCTCCCTCGACAACAACCTCCTCACGCTCATGGTGGAAAGGATGGAGGAGGCGGTCGGCAGCACGCTCAACGCCGCGGCGGAAGGAGTGGTAGTGACCTTCGTCGTCGTAGTAACCCATTTTGGACTTGGGGGCTTCTTCGCGGATAGTCTCCTTGTTTACAGAAACTTGAGTGGAACGGTTGTAAGGGTTGCGGCCTTCAGGAGTGACGTCGTAGGCGTCAGCACGGTAAGCTGCAGTCTCGGGCTGATAGCGACGGTCGTAAGTAACGTCGACCTCGTAGGTGGGTTGAATACGACGGCGGAAGTCGCGTTCGGTAACGTCAAGCTGGGTCTCGTAGGCCCGGTCCTGAGTAACAGTAGTGGTGGAAGAGGCAGTAGGGTACTCTTCGTAACGACCAATCGGTTCGCGGAAGCTGTTGGGACATGTCAGGTATTAATGCCATGGAGAGATGCGAGGCTAAATAAATACGAGAAGGAGGAAAGAAAAAAAAGAAAAGTGCAAATCAAAACAAAAGGGCTGATTGGTGAGCAATTGGGGTTTAGGGGGAGCCACGTAACAGCTTGGCGCGTGTTGGTGGATTGGGTGGAGTTGGGCTAGCGCAGCAGCTGTGCTTATGGTTTTGCACTGCTGTCCGAAGCACCGTGTTGTGTGGGCCCGTCTCCCACCGCTTGTTGTGCTGTGCTTGCTTTTTCCGGGGGTTGTTGTGTTGTTGCTATTATGACTGCTGAAAAAGCAATAATAACAATAACACACCCAGTTGTGGTGGAAACGACGGAAAATGAGAAAAACTCGCAATATGGGGAAAGCTTACCGTTCGCGGGAAAGTTCTACCTGAGGGTAGTTGGGCTGTCTGTTGTCGTAGAAGCGGTCACGCTCTTCGTAGACGCGAGTCTCTTCGTAGCGAGAGTGAGGACGGCGGTCGTCGGTACGGATGCGTACGTCAACTTCTTCCTTTCCGTAGACACGGGGGTCGGGAAGAGGAGCACCAGCAGTATCTTCCCGTCCGACGCGCGAAGTGGTATTGATCTCAACCTCTCCTTCTACTCTAGTCTGAGTAGTCTCAGAGACAGCGTCACTCCGGTACGACGACGGGAAGACACTGAAGGGGATGGGTACGCGCGCCTCAAAGTCCAGATTGACTGTCCTTTGGGCGTCCTTTCTCGAATGCCTTTCGAACTGTTAGAAACAACTCGAAAGGTAGACAAGAAAAGACTTGACTGCGGGAGGAAAGTCTTTTATTGGCGGGAAGGAGATAGGTTTGGAATGCTGGGGCAGCAGTTCAAGCTTATCTGACCACGTTGATGGAAAGAAATAAGGTGGAATGGAAGGTTGATGATGAGGAATGGAAGGTGAAGTTGAGGATGGAGAAGAGGAAAGGAGAGGAGGAATGGAGGGGGAGGGATCTGGCTTGTTTATGGACGACACGGAAGGAGGAGGTTGGGTTCGTGTCCACAGGGAAGTTGCCAGGCGGACCAGTCGCAGGCAACGCAGGTTACAGCAACAACCTGGGCCGAGGCGTGACCGCGATGTAAACAAAGCTATGCCGTTTTGGGACACCCTTTACATTAGTCTTGGCAGTGCACATTTCAGTGCTTTCACATGTGTTTCTCTCTTTCCACTCTGTCTACTCTTACATAGTACTCTGTACATGTATTTGATTTGTATGGCTTATGCTATTATATCGATTGACTGGTCCTTCGACACATTTTCTCGTTATGAGGCATGTTAACTGCCATGTTTACTCGACTCATCACACTCCCTCGCATCTGCTTATAGCTGGATGTGATTCGATGGCTATCAGTTAGCGCCGACCACTGTCCCAGCCGCCTTCCAGCCACTGTGATCGCAATTGCTCTGCCCAGTAGCACACAATAGACAAGAAAAGGCTGGCCAGCAACTTATCAATGCAATTCAAATATATTGACTTTGCACCATCAATTGAGTCCATCAACCAGCCAGCCAGATCAATGACTCCAGTTGTGAGTCGTGACAGCACTGAGCAACACTCTGACTTTCAGGGGAGACAAAGTGGATCAACGCGGTCTCCATCTGAAACTGCAGCAGGTGGCGCCGACGTCGCCATAGCAACCCTGCAGCCGCGCCTTGTCTAGCCCCGATTTTCAGCCTGAGATGGCGCGGATCTTGGTCAGTGGTCACTCCGATTATTGCCGGTTCGAGTGTACGGATGTACGTATTACCGATACCATACAGGGACTGAACGGACCATTTTACACTCCCCAGTCTGGAGTAAGCAGATCTTGCAGTACGTAGCACAAGCTTTGCAATAATTCCCTCAAAAACTCTTCTATGGCATTAATCGAACAATGAATCGTCGATAATCGAAACCTGATTTCAATGCTGTGGTGTACCTATAAGGGCCATTCAATCTACCCAGCGAGCGTGTCTCATGCTCATTGGCATCCCAGCTTCCTTACATCTGCAGCAGTGCAGCACGTTTACTTGGATAGCTCCACTGTTCAGACTCATGGAGATTGAATTTGACACTCGTCTCGTTCCCCACTCGTTTCGTAGCTAGGATATGAAGACGATAGGCCAATTTCGTTCTTTGCATCGAAAGATGGCTGGCCAGTCTCTTCTGTCAGGCTTCACTTCAAGACTTCAGAGGCCAGCCTCGTTGTGATCGATGGGATATGAGCTTGGGCAGCTTGGCGCGATGTCGAATAAAAGTAGCGCTCCGTAGTCCGCACGACTCTGTTATGCTTGCGTAATTCCTAATTTTCATGTTTGGCCTTTATCGTCGCCTTGTCCGTCCAGGCCCGATTTGGATGCAGTTTCCATAAATGGCAATTTCCTCTTTCTCCTCACACGTGAGAGGAAAGCCCTAATTCCTTTCTCCAAGTTTTCGAATATCATTGCTTCGAGCCACTTAAATACATTCGATCAACAATTTATACTTGCCCTCCAATTCCCGATCTACCACTAGAATGCTCGAATATGTGGAAACGGCCGTTCGGCCCGGCCGTCGAACGTACGAACGACCGAAGATCAGATCATGCGTTATTCAATCTCCGTCCACACGATGCCACCTTTCGGATCTAAGCTTTCGGCGATTTTGATTTACGAATATACATTCAGAATATTCAGAGCGTTGACCAATCATTAGTCACTAACAAACTTAAGGCTGTTGGGTCGTGATTTCATTCGTTCACAGAACCGTTGATCTCGTATATATGTAGTATTGAAGAAATATGGTGATGTCTTGATCGGTGTCTCGGTTTTGCTTTATATCCATCTCGTTAAATCCGGAATTTGTATACGAATTTTTGGTGAATTTGAGAGACATTTATGCGGACGTAAGGATGGACTTAGCATGCTGAGGTTATTTCTGCGAATATATAAGAAACGTTAGCCACCTATCTAGGTGCCATCAGTCAGATATATTCGATCAGATTGTGCTTTTCAACATCCACTCAAAATCTCCAACTTCACTAGGATTTCTAAAACCTAAATTCAAAACAATGGCCTCCAAAGCAATTGTCCTCATCACCGGTGCCAATCGAGGCATCGGCTTCGGCGTCGCTCGCAGACTCGTTCGCGAGCATCCCAACTACCACGTCATTATCGGCAGCCGCGATGCCACTCAAGGCCGCGAGGCAGCTTCAACTCTCCTCGCCGAAGAGGCATCCTCCTCACCATCAATCTCCAGCGTCGAGCTAGACGTGACATCCGACACATCCATCTCAGCCGCCAAACAGACCATCGAAAAGGAGCATGGCCGCCTAGACGTGCTCATCAACAACGCCGGAATCGCCCTTGATGTCAAGGAGAAAGGGAAAATCTCCCTTCGCGAGATGATGCAGCGCACGTATGATGTGAATGTGTTTGGCGCATCGGTCGTCACGGATACATTCATCCCTCTACTCGAGAAATCCGACAACCCGCGCATCGTGTTCGTGTCGTCGTCTCTTGGCTCGCTCACGTTTGCAGCTGATCCGAATTCACACTTTTCCAAGGAGCCGTTTTTGGCGTACAAATCGAGCAAGACGGCGTTGAATATGGTCATGTTGGCTTACAATTCCACATTGCGTGAAAAGGGGTTCAAGGTGAATGCCGCCTGTCCGGGATACATTGCGACAAATTTGAATTCGTTTTATGGTACAGGCACGGTTGAGGAGGGGTCTGAGAATGTGGTCAGATTGGCCACTTTGGGCAAGGATGGAGAGACGGGGACTTTTACGGCGAAGGATGGGCCGAGACCTTGGTAATTTGCCGACATTTTCAGTATGAGAATGGGAGACATTCAAACATATTGTGGCCGAGTATTATTGTATCTTAATTCATAGAGCCGTTAGGGCTAGAGTTACGAGGTGATACAAAATGAGTCATTCTTAATTGTGCTGCCATTCACCAATCAGCGGAATTTAGGATTCTTCTCTTTTTCAATGTTGTCCGCCGACATGCCCCTTGCAAATATAGACATGTAAAGAGCCAGTATGGAATTTTTGCGATTCTAGATAAAAGGAGACGATGACTGGTTGAGGCTGATGCAAGTTGTGCAGTCATCATCAGCAAAGCATATCGACTGTACAAGTGTGACTCGTCAAGATGGAGTCATCAACTTCGACCCAAGACAACAAACCAAACATTCCTGTCACCGAAAAACCTATTGTGCAGGACGACAACATTTCCGTAGCGAGCAAAGATAATACCTAGGTATCTTAGCACCATGCAGCTAGCCATTATCATTCTCGCCCTCATCCTGGTTTTCTTCCTAGCCGGACTGGACAACACCATCATCTCAACCGCCATCCCCAAGATCACAGATCATTTCCATGCCCTGGACGACGTCGGCTGGTACGCCAGTGCATACCTCCTCACGACCTGCGCCTTGCAACTGATGTGGAGGAAACTGTACACTTTTTATCCCATCAAATGGACGTACATAACCGCCTTGTTCCTGTTTGAAATAGGCACCCTCATCTGCGCCATTGCACCCTCATCAACCATTTTCATCGTCGGTCGTGCTATCGCCGGCGCCGGGGGTGGTGGCATCGGTACCGGCTCATTCCTACTGATAGCTCACTATGTGCCTGTCCATAAGAGATCGATTTTGGTCGGATTGGTTGGTACCGTGTACGCCCTTGGTTCGATTGCGGGACCTTTGGTGGGCGGCGCTCTTACCGATAATCCCAACTTGACGTGGAGATGGTGCTTCTATATCAATCTTCCGCTGGGAGGCTTTGCGATTGCGGTTATTTTCTTCTTTTTGACTCTCCCTAGTAGCAATGAGGGTGATAGGATTAGCTTCAGGGAGCAACTCCGTCAGATGGATTTGCCGGGCACGTTTCTCATCATGTCTGGTGTCGTTTGCCTTTTGCTCGCGCTTCAGTGGGGTGGGACGACATATCCGTGGCAGAATGGACGTATTATTGCTCTACTCGTTCTCGCCTGTCTTCTGCTCATAGGCTTCGTCATTGTTCAGGTCTTCAGTGGTGACCGGGCGACTGTGCCTGCACGCGTCTTTCTTCAGCGTAATATCTGGAGTTCGGCCCTATTCTGCTCGTGTGTGTCGGCCTCCTTTTTCATCATGCTTTACTACGTACGTCACGCATATCTCTTCCAAATCTCCTAGAAGCTCAGCTTACTGACATGCTGCTTAGATGCCAATCTGGTTCCAAGCCATCAAAGGCGTGTCCGCCAAAAAGTCAGGCGTCATGACTCTACCCATGGTCATCAGCTTCGTCATCTTCTCCCCTGTCGGCGGCAGAATCACCACTGCAACAGGTTACTACACGCGATTCGTCTACCAATCTGTCATCTTCATGTCCATCGGTGCCGGTCTCCTGAGCACACTGCAAGTCGACTCCGGCCACGCCAAATGGATCGGCTACCAAGTGCTATTCGGTGTGGGAGTTGGTGTCGGATTACAGGCTGCTTTCAGTGCCGCCCAGACCGCGGTGGAGCTTGCAGATGGACCGATCGGAATTGCTATTATAATATTCTCTGAGAATCTGGCTGCTGCTATCATGGTATCCGTTGCAGAGACTGTGTTTATTAAACAATTGACCAAGAACTTGGTGCGGTATGTCCCTTCTATTGATCCGCAGACAGTCATCAATGCTGGTGCCACTCAGCTTCGGGACGAGACGCCGCCGGAGTTTTTCGATGCCTTGTTGAATGCGTATAACCTCTCGCTCAGGCAGACGTTCTACGTGGCTGTGGCTTTGTCGTGTTGTGGAGTTTTGGGTGCAGTGTGGGTGCAGTGGAAGTCTGTCAAGGGCAAGAAAGCTACTGTACCCAGTGCAGTGCTGTCTGCATAGTCCACTTAGTTTATTAGATATAGACCACATATGTAGAACTAAGACTACTATTATTCCAAATCATATTGAAAAGCATGATACATATTAGTCTATACATTACAGCCATAGCAAGGTATTCTTCAAATCGAGAATGAATACATTCTCCTTATATTATCATTGTGAAGATGGTCAAAACCTGATATTGAGGCTACCTCGTTAACTAGGTTCACCGGGTCTACAGGCAATATCAAGCATGGGGGAAGAAGAAAAGAAGGTGTCGGAATATCAATCCCACGATTCGGTGCTACTGCGCACAACGTGTAGCGAACGTATCACGCACCGGCATGGGATTACTATTACCTATCCTAGCGCCCACTGCGCAACCCCCTATATAGCCACGTAGCCACCCCCGAGACCCCTACGGTTTTGGGAGTTAGTCATTATAAGACGAATATTTGTACTTATAAGCAGGCTCACCACGGTAGGGCAGTTGGACCGCCCTTGCTCCCTACTCTACGCTTCGTGATACGGAGTATAGCTAAACCAACAGAAGGAAAACGAAGCTATCCGCCTAGCAAAGGACATTTATATGCTCCTTTGTATGAAGGCCTTTCCCAACTAGGCACCGCTCTTGAAGCGACCCCAATACAGCATCTCTCAGGGGGTTCGGAACGCTAGTTGACGGGAATAGCCTCCTCAGCCCTATCCGCCTTGCTAAGAGTCTAGCCTCCGCCACGTGGCTAAGCCGATTGCGCTGTCACAATCATTCCGTAGTCAAAGTGCAGAGAGCACAAGTTGATTTAAAAGGCCCGGTTGTTGTTTTCAGCTGTTGTATTTTCGAGGCGTCTTTCTGCCTCTGTACGTACGGTACCTACACCGCCTTCTGTTTAGCGCCACGGTCAGATCGACTTCATAAGATATTACTAGGTCGAAATCTTGAGATAAATTCTTGTTCAGCCTGCTCTCTATGCATTGTTATCGCCCTTGCTGCTGAACTTGCATACCATTCAATTTGCTGGTGATCAGCGAATTATAGCCATTATGGGCGGCCGTGATTTACAATATTCCGTAGACCAAGAAATTGGTCATTTCTTCGAGCAGACTTCTGCGACTCGCATAGCCTGTGATACATATACGAAGGAGCATCTTGGAGGCGATGTAATTCCAGTGGCTGTGCAAGGCGTGTGCAGTTACACTGTCTACGCTGGACCCAATAGTGAATTTGTGGCTCAGTTTCGCCTCAAGTCCCTTCAGCTGAGTATGGAGACTATGAATCTGGCTCGAGCCATCTATGGCCACCTTGCACCCCAGGCCACCTTCAGAGGGCAGATTGGAGACGATACTGAGGGAAAAGAACCTCTATATATTTATGTCATGAGCCGCATACAAGGCATTAGCTACTTGGATTTTATCCTAGCACACAACAGTCAAGTCCCGGAGAATTCCTCTCAGTTTTCTTTCTGGCGAAAGAACCTGATAACTGATATCGCAAGGTATGCCTAAGGGCGTAAGCTACAGGAAAAACTGCTGACCATATGTTCTACTAGGTTCTTCGCTCTCGCGTGGAAGTCGCCGCAGGATGTTGATCAAGCCTATCGCGACAGCCTGCACTGTCAATACGAGAAAGAACTGAGGTTATTACTTAGCAGTCTCCCAGATCGCTTCCACCAATTAATCCGAAAGTCTCTCGAATCACTACCAGCCATTCTTTCTCTTCCAATGGTACTACTCCACAAAGACTTTGGTGTTTGCAATATTATGGTCAACGAAAATTCTTGCAACCTAGTTGGGGTGATTGATTGGGCTGAAGCTGAAGTTGCGCCATTTGGCCTCAACCTTCACTCTCATCAACGACTGATAAGCAAAATCCACCTCAAGAATGGTTGGGTTAGATACGACGACTACTTTCTTTTAGAGAAGGTATTCTGGGATACATTCAGCGAGGAGGTAGGGGGACTAAGCAATGAAATAATCGGAGTCATCAAGTCAGCAAGGGTTATGGGATTGCTGCTGTCACGAGGATTTACAAGTCGTCTTGCAAATATGCCTAAACCAGTACCTATTCGGGATGATGAAAGTGGAGCATACAACATGCGCGATCTGGATGGACTGCTCATTAATCCAGCCACAAGATTTACAGAATTGGTATAAGCAGAACCAAGTTTACAATTGAAAGATGAGTTAAAGGAGGAATATAAGGATTCAAATAATTAACCTACTAGCAACCAATAACATGAGTCTCTCAATGCAACAACGGACTAAAGGACACCGACCGAGACAAGAGCGTCCTTCAGATCTTCAGCATTTTCTAGCGTAGGGAGAGGCTTTCCAGCATTGAAAAGTTAAAACCTTGTGATTGCCTGAGGTCATCTCCGCATGGGTTTCGTTTGCCGAGCAAACTCGTGGTTTCCCATTGACAGACTCAAACCTCCAGCCTGTGATGCGGGTTGGCTTCGTATTCTTAACAGCAGACGAATCCAGCATAACAGTTCCGTGATCGAGAATGAGTTCCGACATGGGGCAATCGCCGCACCCAAGAACTTGAAGGCCAATGGGGCTTACGAGATTGTTCTCAGCGATATAGTTGATGAACTCGTCTAGGAAACCCTGTCCAATGCCAGATAAGTCGGGAAGAGGCCCATCCTGTATCTCATAAGCACAGAGGCCGTCTTCGGCGAGGGTGAATATGTGTCCATGGACACGAGCGGAGTTGATCTTCTCAATATCGGTGACCTTAGTTAGTCCAACGAAGGTATGGGTTCTCGAAGTTGGTCCCAAGCATGACGGTACTCTTGAGGATCCTAAAATGGCCGTGGATTAAGTAAATTCCAAGAAACTTCTCAGCATTGTGACGGACAAATATCTCCGCTAGTTAGAGATATGCTCATCAGCCACAGGGGGTTAGGTACCGTCATCGAGAAGTTTATTATACCTCTAAGGTGTTAACGTTTGCATATAGTCCGCGGTATAATCTTTTTACAAGGCACAACTCTTATACAGGTCCTGGATCTCCAGAGCCTTGGAAGACGTCAACTGGTGGGTGTTAGGATTCTGATTGACACAGTAAAAAGAATATAAAAACTCAAGGTGGTCTTCACACAGATTTATCGTAATTGGATATTTATGTCTTCGCAGATTGGATAGGTATGCTATAATTTACAATCTAAAGATAATCTGATATTCAAACTAAATTATATTCAAATTGATAATTTTCTATTTTAATTTAATATATATTTTTTAGAAACAATTTAGATCTACGTAATCTCTAGATTTTACATGTAGATACCGGTACTGGGTTGCCTAGGTAGATTGAATATTCTTAAAACCCAACCCAACCCATGCCAACTCTAACATTGGAACAATACCATTGAATGGATTAAGTCATAAGGTATTCTTCAAACCGAGAATGAATACATCCTCTGTCATATTATCATTCCACAGTCAAGTATGTATGTATATACTTCTCAAGCAAAGGATATATAAGAAATGTATAAAATAAATCATTTCGCCAAAAATAAAGGGGGTAATATATTAGAACTCCATCCAAGGCCATTGCCGTTTTGGTCCAGAAAAAAAGAAAAACGTTTGGTCATAACCAGTCACTCTTGCCATGGTATCAATCAATTTGACTTTGAGTTTTTGAAAAGGAGACAGAAAAGGAGAAGTATAAAATGATTCACAAGAAGGAGAAGATAGAGAGTGGGAAGGGGAGGGATCGTGTCATAGGACATTAGTGTATGAGAAATCATGGGTGTGGAAAGACTCAACGAAAAAAAAGACATTATTATAACCCCTTTTGGTGGATAATAAAGTGTCATGAAGAAGAAAGCAGCATTAGAATATAATGAAAGTGACCAAGAGGTTAATCACGCAGCCCAAATGCTCGTCGCAACATGGGAAACCGTTTTTTCTTGCCCGACCGGCCGATGACCACCTCGGATGCAGCAGAAGTCACCCTCGAGTCGACGCTATCGCTAGTGCCATGTCTGCTGAACAGAGGACGGCCATTGTCTTTATCTTGACTATGGGCGATACCGTCGGAGGTGGAAGGTCGATTCGTGTTGGTCGTTGAGGCTTGCCCAGTGGCCAATGGCCATGTATTAGTAACAGTTCTTTGCCTCTTGTGAAGTTTTGGAGATGCAGCATGTTCTCTCATTTGCGCCAGCTCAAGCCGAGATCGCTCTAAAGGGGTGTCTCTCCTGGCTGGACTCTCCATCAACGACTTTCGAACTTTGCCATCCTTTCCACTGCCCCTGGTAGGAGATCTGAGTCGAGAGAAAAGCCCTCCCTTTTTCTTGGGCTGCGACAAGATCGCTTCCAGTTCTTCTGGGGTCATCTGTGCAACGGTCTTAGTCGCACCGTTGCGAATCTGGCGCTTAGTTTCTTCATCTGAGCTATCATCCAGATCCGTCGACTCTCCATCGTACCTGCCTTTACGGCGGGGGATACCACGAACCGGTGTCAGGTTGCTTGGAAGAGGCTCATCTTCGTCACTGGAATCTGCAAACCGGCTCTGGAACAACCCGCGACCACCTTTGCCCTCGTCGTCGGAATCACCTATTCGAGACCGTGTTTTCGCGGGAAGCACCGAGCTCCGTGGCCGTGGCTTGTCTCTTAAACTCGAAAAACCAGATGAGCGTTCAGAAGCTGGTCCTCGCATCGTCGTGCGCATGGATGATGCACGCAGAGGGGATGTGGTTCTCTCGACTCCCATGTCTGAGTTTGCTATGCTCATTGGTCTGGTCGCACGCATCGTTCTCTTCATGCTGTACTGACCTCCGGCTCCGACTCGGGACGAACGTCGGGTTCGTTTGAAGCTGCTGTCAGAGTCGCTGTCGTTTGCCGAGAGTTTTGTCGCAGCGGCCGGGAAGGTCATCGAATGCGGAATAGTCTTGCTAGGCTGTCTTCTTGGCGGGTTCTTATTAATCTGAGCTGGGCTTGCTGGCTGTGTACGCCTGGGTTCTGCAACGGCAGATGAAGATGGGCCAGGGCCAGATGCGCTTCTAATTGACTGTTTCGCCATCGGTTGCTGTTGATCTCCTTTCCCTAGTGCTTTTCGCAAATGAGAACCCTGGTGAGGATCGGCCGGCTGGGCCTTGGGCTTTTGTTGAACACGAGCAGCAGCAATTGGGGTTGCTTCAGTCTTAAGTGGCCAAGACGACTCGGCCAGAGCCGGACTTTGCTTTTGTTGTTCCTCAACCGGCTCCAAAACACTAGCAGCAATTGGCGTCTGCGTTGGCCGAGAAGGCGTTGCGGGCATTCTGGGATTAATCGCCTCTAAAGATGCAGAAGGTACAGGCTCTGAAACTTTTGTCAACGGATCAGGATGCACGACTGTGCGAGTAGGACTTTCTGGAATTTCTTTTAGCAACTGGGTCTGAGGAGGCAAGGGACTATCGACAATAGCATTAATCGACCCAAACACGTCGCCTTGAAACTCGTCGGGATCCTCTGCAGCATCGCTGTAGATACTTTCTCCGGAGTCATCACCATCGCTATCGGCTTCTTCAACAGGTGGGTTCGCAGATTTGGGAGTCTCGATCGGAGGTTGCTGGCTCGGTTCCGGAGTGGCGACTTGCTCCGCAATATACGATGGAAACCCGCCTGGCATGTTGTGTAGATCAATGCTATTCCGCGGCTCTTCACCAGGTGTTGCTGGCTGAATAGCAATAGTCGGCACAGGCTCTTTGAGAGCATCAACCTGCTGTTCAACGATCGTCTCTTTCATGGGGGCAACCTCAGGGGTCTCCACAGGCAAAGCTTCTGCGCTTTCTGATGGGGTAGCCGTGGCCGAGCTTTGCTCCTCTTGCACCGTAGGGAGATGGTCGACTTCGCCTGTACTATTGAGATTTTCGACTTCGTCTGGCACTTGGGACGGCGCATCTTTCAATCTTGATTCAGAAGAGGAAAACTCAACTGTTGGTTGTGTTTGAGGTTGACTGGCACGCTCCCGAGCATTAACAAGTATACCACCGATAGCATGATCACTGGATACCCCAAAGTCCCGAGTATCAAAGTCGTCGTCCGAAGACGAATCCGAATCATTGCCATTGACAGCTAGAGCCGCGGTCTCTTCTGGTTCCCTTGTGCCACGTATACTTCCAAAAGAAGGAAGCGCCGGTCTGGGTCGGAGAACAGACTCGAAGTCGTCATCGTCTGCAACGTCCATGGATGTGGTCTTCTTCTTGCCGATGTTATACCATTTTCGGGACTTGACCTTTTCAACAGGGCTTTGTGCTCTGTTCATTGGCTCTGGCGAAGTAGGAGGGCTAGCAGCAACTCCAACGAACTCGGCTTCATCATCGAAACTAACCTTGGCGGCCCTCCTCTTGGAACCTGTTCGAGACCCGTCGTCCGAAGCTACGGATGTAGCGTCAGAGAACTCGCTCGGAGTTTGTCCCAGGTATACCCGGCGATCTGGGGATGAAGAGCTTTTCAAAGCTGGCTTTACCGGAGATATTGATCTCGGAGGAGGTTCGTGTAGAGGCGACTCGGAGCCAACAGTCAATTGAGCAGAGAATCTGGCAGATCTGTTGGGGCTGATGGATGGTTGTCGTTGAGGCAGTTGTCTGTCGATACTGCTATCTACCGTAAGTCTGTCGCCTGGAGACGATGGTGTTGATGAGGTAGAAGGCGATGGACGAGTGTAAGGATTGACGACTGTGTGGGTGGATTTAGGGGGGTATATGACGAGGGCCTCGCGGGCGGGTTTGGATTTGTTGATGTTTTCAGTTCGTGGAGAGGAGGGTTCTCGTGCAGTAGGGGATACTGCAAGACCTTCTTGGGCAGCATCTGCTGCTTCCGCTAACTCCTCTCCTTCATGATCTTCCATTACCATCGACGGCCGTTTCTTAGGCTTGGGTCGTGGACTATGCGCAAGGTCATCTTCAAAGGCAGGGGATTGAGACTGTGGCAGGTGTTCTGTGGTATGTTGAGTAGTAGCGAAATCCGTGGTTGATACTCCTTGAGACTGTGGAGATACTGATTCATGTGACTGTTGTTCATCATTTTCAACGTCATCCTGTAGTGCTGTGCCAGTAGGACGGCCACCCATGGTTTTATGTGCAAAATGACTTCCTTCCTTCGACCCTGGCGCAGCTGTCTTCGGCTTTAGTTTCACCTTGCGGTTTGCCGCGTTGTTGACCGATTGTTGTATATCGGCACTTTCCACGGGTAACAATAACGGAGGACTCGGTGACTGGTCTACCGGCGATTGTGGGAATTCGCGATCTACCGGAGATTGCGGCGGAGAGTTTGCTCGTGCATTCATGGGATAAGAAAAATTTATGGATGTCCTGCTCCCGGGTCGGTCAAGCTCAAGCGAGTTTCCCTGTGAAACGTTCCGTGGAGTGGTTGGGCTTGCTGTTAAGCTACCGGGTCCACGATCGAGACTGGCACCTCGACCACCCACTAACCTCCTCAACGGCGATGTTGTACCTCTGGTTGGCTGAGCACTCGCTGACCTTTGAGACGGTTTCGATCGATTTGGCAGAGTCTGTGGAATTGGCGGAACAGGCGGGTGGTTACTCGTATTGCCGGCGGTGCTTTGTGATCGAGCAGGAGATGGTTCGCGGAAAGTCCGCGATGTCATCGAGCCAGAGCTGGGCGTTCGGCGAAGTGTGGGTTGAGAGCCATGGCGCAGTCCACCTGCTGAGCTGCCACGAGACGAGTTTGATAACTGCCGTTGCAGCATACGTTTTGTCTGAACATTTCCGGGGGATGTTGGAGGTGGTGTATGACTTCGCAAAGCAGCGGCGGCGGCGGCTGATGAGAGGGCAGCATTGGCATCTCTGTTGGCTGTGAAGGCTCTTGAGGCTGCGGTCTGGGCGGATGTAGATGGAGTTGTATTTAGAGGCTGTTGACGGAAAGATTAGATGTTAGCAGATAAGGTATCGATAGTTGATAGAGGCAGATAGCGTAAGGTTCTGCATTGCGCGGAACCATTCGGATAGTAGAAACCATGCAACGAGTAGATGTATGCGACTGCGTGCATGCATATGGACGACGTACCTGATGGCGAGATGAGCTTCTGCGACGGAACATAGCGGCTTGAGCAGATGTCTAAAGACAACGCTCGTCCACTATCACGCAGTTCGGTCGGACACAGTTCGGCGTTCGGGTTGCGAAGTAGATAATCCAATTGCGCCGTGGCTCGCGATTATATCGCAGTAGAAAGGAAGATGAATTGCAAGTGAACAGCGATGCTGCAAATTGTTCCTGAGAGATCGGGAAGTGGGTGTCGTCAGGTTCAGGCGCCAGCTTCAAGCCAGGAGCGAAGGGCTAGCGGAGATGATTGGCAGTCAGGTCACCTCTTCCGCAGCGGGCGGAAAATTGCAGGACGAAGTAAGGATATATTACGATTATCAGGACGAGACTGGAACGAGGAAGCAAAGAAGCAGGAACGATCTATAGCGATGAAAAGGACGACAAAGAAGAAGACAAAAAAAGTTGATTTGGCAAAAACACAGACCCTGGTCAGTCAATGTTGAAAACCCGACGATGATGAAACTCCAGTGAGAAGTGTGAGACTGAGAGTAAGAGTAAGAGGCTAGCCCCAGAAGCGTTAGATGATGACAGCATCGCAAGGCTGCGAGGATATGCACCAATCACGTGCATTTGCTCTCTTAATCGGGCTAGCGTGTCCAAGCTCTGCTCCAATGTTGCGTCATGGATCAACTCAATGAGTTGAAGCAGCCAATCAGAGCGCTCTCAAAGAAGGATAGAGGCTAGTGGGCCCCACTTGCCTCTTTGGGACGGATTCTTCTCTTCTTTCAACTCTCTTGAATGTTTTGTATTTTCCTCATTGGCAATGGCAAGCTCAAGACGCGTCTCATCAAGCTTCACTGGAGCTGCGTAGCAGCGCTGGTACCTGACGTCATGTTGACCGATGTGTCTTCCAGTAATTGGCTCCACAGGAGCTACAATGCTGACTCAAACAGGTCTGACTGAGAGCTGACTAACTATCTGACCGTCTTATGGTGAAGCAAGCTCAATCAAGCATCTACCATCTAATCTCATATCGAAAATCAGATCCCCACAGCGGGTAAATCTGGTAAATCCGATGAACTGATCAAGAGAATGGTCGATACTAATCATCCGATTTACGGAGTATATCTTTGATATTTGCGGGATGAATCGTTAACATAAAGGCATACCCTCGGTTGTCGGAGCATGACTCACCATGACGAACCATCGTCATCACGTGCATCGCGTCAATTGATGATAGATGAATAAACCTCAATATCGACAATCAGTAATTGGCAATCATTGACTACGATCTAGCGTTGACCTGTATGTATACACAATGGCACATCTCGCAACAGCACCAGACCCAGCTCCCCTCCCCCTTCCCCCCGGCATCACCTCTCGCCAGATAGATCTCTCCGCCTACGGCCACCTCTCTTACCACATCCTCGAAGCCGGTGCACCCACCGACCCTCTCATTATTCTACTCCATGGCTTCCCCGATTTAGCATTCTCATGGCGCAAGGGCATCCTTCCCCTCGCCAATGCCACTTCTAGTGGTGGTCGTCGTGCATATCATGTCATTGCGCCAGATCAACGAGGCTTCGGACGGACCACCGGCTGGGACTCGAGGCCTTATGAATCGGTCGATCTACACAATTTCGCAACCACGATATACGTCCGCGATGTCATTGCGCTGGTAAATGCATTGGGGTACAGTAAAGTGGAGTGCATCGTGGGCCACGACGCCGGTGCAGTGACAGCTGCTGCTTGCGCCGTTATCAGGCCTGATGTCTTCAAAAGTGTGGCCCTACTCACGCATCCATTCAATGGTATACCGCGCCTGCCGTTTAATACTATTGATACACAGGGTTCCTCGTCTTTCCCGCCTGCCAGTGCGGGAATAGCTAAACCTAGCATCAATGATAAACTGAGGGTTCATAATCGGAAACATTATAAATGGTACTATTCCACCCACGACGCGAATGGAGATATGGCCGGACCTATCACAGCAGGCGGTCTTCGTGGGTTTCTAAGGGGTTATTTCCATGTCAAATCTGGTTCTTGGAAGGGGAATAAGCCTTATCCATTGATCAAGAAGGGGGAGAGCAGTAGACAACTGGAGTGGCCGATGGATGAAGTGGTCAAAATGCCGGAATATTATATCATGCCGCTGGAAGCGACTATGCCGCAGGCGATTGAAAAGATGATGAAGGAAGAGTCGCAAGATGCGTCGAAGGACTGGCTGTCAGATGAAGATTTGGAAGTATACGTCAATGAATACGCACGTACCACTTTCCAGGGCGGATTGAACTGGTATCGAGTCCAAACAGACGATGGAGGTAAGAAGCCCGAATTAAAGCATGATCTGGATATCTTTGCTGGAAAACGCATCTCAATACCTTGTGCCTTTATTGGTGGTGATAAAGACTGGGGCACGTATCAGCAGCCTGGAGCTATTGAGAAGATGACTGGTGATGAAAAGGAGGTTTGTGATGATTTTCGAATGTTCAGGATGGTGGAGGGTGCTGGGCATTGGATTCCGCAGGAGAAGCCGGATGAGGTTGTGCGGGCTATATTGGAGTTTATCGATTTTTGACCTTATACCTCATGACATGTGTGCTGCATATGATGTTTGCTAGTTAACAACTACGGCACCGAGTGATTTACGGGACAGTTTCAGAGCAAAGTACAGAAAATGCTTGTCCGAGACAATATATAACATTCAGACCTCTCTTCTCCAGACTCTAGAACTAGAGGCAAAAGACCAGCAATGGCCTATAAATGAGCGCTATCATATATACTATAGTGAATACTAGTCAATCAAATAGATCAAATGATGATGAGCAAAAACCAAAACTCCGCAAACACCGATCCCCAAACGCCATTGTCGATTCATCAATGAAAAGACAATTCAAAAGTAGACAGTAAAGGATTGTATAGGGTATTATTTTCGTACGCATGCCGACGTCGACGTCGATAAGTTTCTTTCTTTCTCTCTCCTTTCAAGGATTCGATTTACATCACCAACCCGGACAATAGCATAGTAATGAGTGTTACAAAGCTCATAGGCGCAAAGCCCGGTGCCATCAGCGACGGCGGTGCCGCGGAAGTCGTTACGTTGACTTCGTAGATATCCGCGAATGCGATGTCGGATGAGTTAAAGCAGTTGTCTTGCGTGACTTCGACGCAGTCCTCGGGGTTCGCGAATTCGATATCGACGCACTATTCACTTGTCAGTTCTCTATTTTGGCAGACGAAAAGGAGGAGAAAGAACACACGTTATATAGAGCAGCGCCATGTCTCGCCGTCTCAATGACCTGAATAGTCGCCAAATCACCCACATTAACCGTCAAACCGGCCGGCAAGGGAACTTGGGGCAGACAGAATGTGCCCGGGTAAGGGTTCGCGGAGGGACCGATGATTTGGAAGGGAGGGAGCATTGGGCTGCTCATGTTTTGTGGTACGGCGCCGAGACCGAGATTGAAGTAGAAGAAGGCTGTGGCGTGGCCTTGGAACCAGCCTGGTTGAATGGAGATGGCGCCGCCTTGGATAGGCCATTTTGTGCGGTTGGTGGAGGTTGGCATTCCGCCGCCTTACGAATGTTAGTGAGCGGCTGATGTAGAATACTTAGGTAGGTTGTGACTTACAAGGATACATCCACTGCATGCCATATGGATAAATCGTGGTATCATTCACAAACGCCGCTCCAAGTCCACCCGCCTCCTCCACGGATCCGTTGGTATGTAGATTGTTGCCTCGATAACCCGGGTAGACGATGATAGTGTGTGCGTTAACCCAGTTCACGCAAGAGAGTATCGTGACCGCCAGGGCCGTCCATTGTGATATTGAGAAGTGCATGTCGAGAGATTGTTCGCAGCGGGATGTTGGGGGAATGGTCTAATCTATATTGAACATCGATCTCGGCCGCACCGCCAGAGTATCGATACGTCGAGAACGACCTCTCGTCCTAAACTCTGAATGTTCTGTTGGAGATATTTTTGGTATCTCGATCCTAGTAGTTGGAATATATTTATAGCAGAGAGGACGTGTCTGGTCTATAAAGCGAGAAAAGAAGTTCTAATCCATAGAGAGGGGAAACCAGTCAGAAATACAAGAAAATCCCGGCCACAGCGCCTAGGGAATTAGAGCTTCCAGTCAACTCCAAATGTGACAAGAGATACAGACAGAACAAAGCACAAAGGGCGACCCACAAATCACACGATGCCTGTTCTTGCAAATCCATAGCTTGTAGACAGTAGGAACTAGGCAAAGCTACTCTGGACATGGCTGCATACCGCATCCGATTCGTGAGAGCCTGAGAGGGGCGTCGAGAGCTGCAGCGAGAACATTTTCGCAAGGAAAGCAATTCATGATAGTTTATCACATGGCTGGCCAATCAGCAGGCGGAACAGTGTCAATCTGCACGGCTGTCACATCGCACGATGCATGAGAAGAAGTGTCTTCAGGATGTGATTTGCTGCGTGGTAGCCGCCCAGTTGAGCACTAAGAGAAGACTAAAATCGAATCTTCTCCAATCGAGTCCGTCTACCCGTCCGTCCCCGCAGGACGCTAGCCTGATCAGACCGCACATTTAGCCCTAACCCTAATTGTATATCCAGTGCTTGTGCCACTTCTAGATGATTAATTTGTGCCAGAATGGTTAAGATGTTGAGACAAAGACAATCAGACAATACCGAAGATCAGACGATCCAGACCCCGGAGTCTTATATCGGTTCATTGAACGTATGCTGGTTCGATCAACCAGCGCTAAAACCAGCTCTCCGATTGGAGGACCTCACCGTCTCTCGAGGTTGCAGCAGTTTGCGTACATAACTAGACCACTAGCTTGGTGGCACACTTATGCTTGTTCTGTCCCATTTTGCGGCGCTGTCAAGTTGATTCTTGAATCCGGTCGACCGCTGTTAATTTATGTCTGTAGGTTAGTGTTAGTGCTCGGGTTCATCCTTTGTGTTGGACGATCTTCACTGCGTGGATCGGGCCGGGGATTCGATGTGATGACTTTGCCGGATGTGGCATGCAATTTGGCGCTTGTGTGACCCCTCTTTTACTCTTGACTTTCACGGGCAAATAGGAAATCAGTTCATATCGCTTGGTTAAATGATTAAGGCACACCGTTCTGGATCTTGGTATCTGGAGAACTCGTACGAGTTATCGATATCAAGGACATTCCACTTAGCTTAGAGCCAATCTCTCATCAATTGAACTTCTTCCGTTCTCTGAAAAGAGACTGATATCCCTGTACGTTCAACAAGGATTCCAAATGAGTGAATCAATTGGCTCTCTCAGCTCAGCGTCAACTGATACACCCCAAATAAGTATACATTGACCAAGTCTCAGCTCCAATCAACTCAGTCGGATATAATTTCCTACAAAATGACAGGACTATTCCTTCAAACGTTCTCTGTTTCTCTATCATGATGTCTCCCCATTAACCCTAATATGCCGTATCTGGTCTAGCGTGCGATTAAACTCAAGACCCACTTTTATTGTCGATTGTCCCGCTATCAAATTCAACCTTTTCCATGAATAGAGACTATAGAGTCCAGATCAATATACAATAGACAATAGACAACACACATATGGATTGATATTACCATTATATTGAATACGAGTCTGTCTCCCTCCCTCGTTTGAGCGTCAACATACTAACGCATCGTCCAGATTCTTGCATATTTAAGCATCGACAATTGATACCTCATGCATACCTGCTTTGGAAGGTAGATAATTATCAATATGCCAAACGCATCGCGCAAACACAGGAAGAAGTTCATTCATTCGCGAAGAATTGAAGTCATGGATGAAGATGGTTGGACACATGTGTCAAACACTTACTCGGTACCAAGATCGTCGACAACCACGGCAAGGAAGATAATGACAGATGGCGCAGCGGATGACGAAGATATACCAAATAATAATGATACATCTACGACGACCAGAAACATATTAGCACCATCAGAACCACCACCAAAACTAACCCTGGCTGAACTCCGGAAACAATACAACACCCATCTCGAAACGTGGGAGTCATCGCCGACATGGCTCCATCTTAAAAACGCACTGCAAAAAGATGTTCTCGCTCAAAGCCAGCTCACAATTGAGAATGTAATCTGTATTGGTCTCGGCTCACCGAGTGGTTTTGTGCAGGGTGGATGGGTTGATCGGAGGAGTGTGGCAATGTATCAACTTGCTGCTTTGACGTCGATAATCGACTGTGTCAAACAACACCATGCTACTTCAACCTCTACGCAGCAGGAACCAGCGGAAATGAGAATCATCGCCCAAGATCCAGTCTTTAATACGCTCGATATTGAGCTCCTCTCTTCCCTTGGTATCACAGCCGTGGATTCGCCAGAGGGCTTCAACGCCGTAACCGACAAAACATTCTTATTTGCGCCGGGAGCTGAAAGGAGACATTTGAGACTGGTGTTGCCATCTAATCCGGTCATTGTATTCGGAGGTCCGTTGGGGGAGGGACCATCGTTGGCGGCTCGCGGGTTTAATGATGATGACGATATTAATGAAAAAGATGACGGGTCGAAGTGTTTGGCGGATTTTGTAGCTCAAACGCGGTCTGCCAAAATACAAGAATTTGAGGCGAGGCCGGAATCGTTTTGGAGGATGAGGGTTTATTGGCGAGAAGAAAAGTGACGAGTTTGGGATAGACGTGTTTGACTGGGACGTCATTTGGTCTTTTGGCCTTTTGCAAAAAGTTGAAATTATGTACAATACTGAGAATCTGGGAGGACAGGTTTTTTACGGCGTCTTGGAATCATTACTGGTTTTTGATTCATCAAGTATATTCTTACGTGTGTCAATAAAGAAGTCGGCTTTTGTTATCTCATTTATCAGGAGAAAAGGACCAACCATTCACAGTTGAGAAGTTCCTTCACCCCGGATGCTTCATTCTCGCATCCGGTTTGTCAAACTTGGTCCTTCCATAGGTCGAAGTGGCTGAGACAGGCAATCTACCGATTCCAAAGGATCATGTCGCCTCCTATGCAATATTGGATTTCTACTGAGCACATGTGCAAGGGAGGTGCATATAGAAAAATATCGAACCAAAAGTTCCCACTAAAAAGCCGCTTATATATCCGGCAGGATATCATTGCTCAGGTCTTTATCCGCTGACGTAAATGCTTGGACGTTGCATACATGCTAAAACCATATACATGCCGAAAATCCATGCGAATCGCTTCCACGTAGTCATGTATATTTTTATAACGCTGCAGGGATCAGCTACATCAGCTTTGTGTAACTAGCCCTAGGCAGCTACCATACCCAAATGGGTCTAGCTTAAGAGAGTGTGTAGTATATATCCCCCTCAGATGACCTCTTTGTTCTTCTACATGTATTCTCATCTTCACTTCCATTACACTGACTTCCCTACCAACTTATTCAGACCCAAAGCTAAACTTTCTCGGCCATGACGCACGTCTTGCTATTCTGCACTGCCGAAGAGGCCAAACCCGTAAGTCTATTTTCCCCCGAAACACCAGGTAATACCATAAAACTGACAGATTATTTTAGTTTGTATGGGAGGTTATGAGTGCCAGAGCAGAAGGCGAAAAAGACGATGTCCCTGGAATGTTCTATCTAGTGGAATCGAATGTCCTGCCCGCCGATCGTTCCGGATATAAAACCAGTCTCCAAAAAGGCGAGACTTTTGAGTCTGATTTCATTGGTGCCTCGCTTGAGGATTGCCAGAAATGGGCACTAGAGAAACAGTACCAGGTTAATTTCATCGAGGGTGATATCATCGTGGTCGTGGACGCTCGCAGCGCTCAAGATAAAACTGTCTGGGTATCACACTATCAACCTAACAACGATCTTTCCCCTTGGGTGTTTGCGGGTTTCGGGGCCCTTCCACGCGAATTTGATACCTGGTACAACTATAGAGTGGAATTTTCTTACGCCCACCATTTCCCCGTTGCCTTCAACTACAGTAGCCCACAAGTGGTCTACCCTGCCTTCTTTGGACGCAAAGAGGACTTCACAGACGAACAAGGGGTGTTCGACGTCGCCGCAGCCCTGCGTTTTTCGATGGAATATAATCCGGAAGATTATTGGATTGATTCACCCAAGCTCTGATACATATTATTTCGGGTTTCGCGGCGTCGTTCGTGAGCAGGATGGACATGAGGATCTTGTAACTTAGTACCAACCACTCAATCTATCTTTGTTATCTATACATACGGACAACTTTGTGAGTACAAGGATAACAATCGGATTTCTAATCTAGGAAGTAGAGAGTCCCTGGGAACACGACTTGAATTCAAACTAGCTAGTTATTTAAAGAAACGAAACATCTTGACCAAACATCCCAATATGATAATGAAATTTGTCAGATCAGAGTACTGAGGTGTGATTACATATGTAATCTTGCAACTGTTTCCAAGACCCCCATCTAACAGCCTTTCCCCCGGTTTGACAAGCAGACATTAGTACAAGTATTATGAACTTGGACATTGTTGATCTTGCCTGAAATGCCATTCTCAGTGCACGTTATCATGACTAAAACAAATCAGCATGATGTATCTACCCGTGGATAGAAATGAAGAACGTACTGCTATAGGCGTAGTCGAACAAGTCACCTTTAATAAGGCCGGGCACTGGATTGTGCCAAGAGACACAACAGTATTCATTGGACTCGGAACTGCCTTCATAACAGATCTGGCGAGGTGCCTGTGGAACGGAAACCTGGTAGTCGCCTTGAAGCTCAGTCACCAGCTGGTCGCACACATCGTTACGCGCTGAATGGCTATCGTGGCAGCTGGGAGTCGCAGTAGTACTACAGCCAGAGCGCCCTTCGATTTCCGGGTGAACAGCTCGAGCTGCCTTCAGAGTGCTATTTGAAGGGCCGTAGTAGGTAAGCTTGCCGGCGGAGAATTTGGCATCTTCATTCCAGAGCTCGAGATAGTCGTTGGGAATCAGTTCCTCGTTAGGGTACCGTACTGAAAGAGGCGAAGCCACCAGGCCATTGATGAGAATGCAGGTAAGAATAATTGCAATTGATCCAAACATGTTGTTGTTGTTGTATGTCTTCGTGGGTGATTGGAATAGAAAGTCAAGGATATGGCTAGTAATAGAGCTATGATATGTTTTAGACTTGTGCTTAGAATGCTTTTACTGTGACGATCGGTTGGACTTTATATCTTTGAGTTGAATGCTAAGAATAAGCCCATTGCCATGAAACATTTAACCTCCGAGGTGATTTCCTTCACGTCCTGATTCAGTTTGTAGAATAGTGAAGTTGAAACGCTGCGGTCATTCAGACATCGGTTAGTAGCCGATCAGCCAGGGGCAAGGAGAGGAAAATGACAAGCCAACTGGGCAGTTCAGAGTCATTCTCGGTCCCTATAGGAAATTAAACCATTGCAGCTGGCTGTAGGATATCATAATTTGATGGTCCTGATAATTATAGATGTCAGCGTACCGTTATGTTTGAAAGGGCAGTCCGAAAGAGGCGTTATGTTTAGAGTCCTGAAGCCATCTTGTCATTACGATTTCTATTTTAGACCACCTATCTAGAAGTCCTGGGAGTATATGTCTGTAACATAACCTCTGGACTTACGTGAAGACAAGCAATAGCAGTCTGCAGCCTTCCAAGCTGTTGTTATAGCTTGTTTCCTGCCAACCGATGATATAGATACATATCAAATATCACCGGATGAAACATATCCCTGGAGAGTAACTTCACGTACATCAAAATTGAGAGACTGAATCAGTTTTACTCTCCGGCATGTCACGGCTGACACAAATTAAGCTGTTAGAAGTCAGCATAAAGCGTTTCAAGCTGCGTTGAAGAGATCGAGGGGAACGTGAAGGAATAAGTCCCATAATAGTATCTCAAAATATTACGCATAAGTAAAGACTAATATAAATACAGACATTCATCATTTGTATAGATGAGATCTTCATGTCAACTCCTCTTCGCTTACTATAGTGCATATATAGGCTATCCTCAACCTTGCCAATATGGTATACAAACATCTTTGTCTGTTATTGCTGCTGTGCTGCACTTCAACACTCGGAGCTCCAGTCGTCCCTGAACCTACCAATATGACAGAGACCTTGATCTTTCTAAAGCGTAACACTGCAGCCAATCCCATAGATGCAACCTTCGACATTACAAACTGGCCAAATATTGCTGAGGAAAACTGCTTCGCCATGCTCTGCCTTGAAAATGGGAACCGGGTTTAGTGAGTGCCTAAAAACAACTACATTTAACTCTTATGGATGAAGGTGTTAATAGATTACGCCCTGTTTCAGCCAAAGAAACCCTTCGCCGGCTGCTGGTGATACTAACCGCCGTACATCTGGGGCAAGGTTGCAGCCATTTATAGATCCTCAATTATCAAGTCGCCACACCAGTCAGATAAACCCAAACACCGTCAGCGCGGAAGAGTTTCCTTGGGCGAGTACACAAGAGGGAGGCTCAACCGCCTACGTCTTCCCAGCAACACTAGCCGAACAAGACAGTATGTGTGCGCCGGTTGACAGGGGTTTAATATGCTTACTTTACACCTAGTTTCAAACGCTCAAGGAAGAGCCATTATTAATGGCTTTAATGACGCTAAAGTGGGATTCAATGACTACTTTAGAATCACATTTACACCATCCAGGTGGGCTCCCCTATCTAACTAATCAGGGTACCTCTTTCAGCTGACTTTCTTCATAGACTCTTCGGCCAATATTGCCGTGCTCTACATGCAAATCCTCCAGATATGTCAATCTGCGGCAATGAACCAAAACAGACCCTTTTCGGTACTGCGGGCGTTAACATTGCAGATTTTGCATATCAAATCGTAACATCTGCAGGAGTCCCTTTTACGTTTATGCATATGGCTGGTGTCAACAAGGGAAAGATTACAAAGCGGGACCAAGACTTTGATGTTTCAAGCATTCTTGAGACAGCTGAGGAGGTCAAGGCCGAGTGAAAGCAGTGATAGAACTACTGTCAGCTCACTATGTTGGATTTTGCAGGATATGGGTTTTCGGGTTCTAAGATATCGAACATTGACCAGCCGCGGGATGATTTTGAATGATGATGATCGAGATCTTTTATTGGATTTATATTGCAATTTATGTGTATATTCTTTCCTTTTGGCACGCGACTGTGATGGTTCGTTTAGTCATATCGATGCTAGAATGAATGTTCAAAGATCTGTCTTTTCGATGCTCATATTAGTCCTAGATATGGCAATCAGAGGTGCATTCAGGAGCAAAGATACCAATCTCAAAATTAGAAGAATTTGTCTTCGCCAGAGATGATGTGCAAAGAATTATCATAGATCTCTTTCAACATCCAGCGGGAAATTTACATCTGCGTCGGGCTAGGGCTAGGGCTAGGGCTAGGGCCACATTCTTCATTCCTTCAATGTTCCGCAATTCTTCCCTCCACATCCATTTCTTCCATCACATATATCATATATACCAACCCTTCGGTTGGGAGACGCTAGATGCACTCGGCGAGGAGCCCATGATGTAAAGCACTCCTGATCAACAGCATTGCAAAGTGCGATGGTTTGCTTTCATCAACTATAGTCTGTTAGAGCTAGCTAGTTTTGAGTGTCGCTATCCACACAAATTATTAAGTGTGATGGTTGAGCTGAATTCAACAATCTTGATGCTGGTAACGGGGCCGAACCCAGGCAGTCAATAGACTCCATACTGGGCTAAACTAAGCTCCAGTTCCAAGGGCCAGTAATAGTATGAGTGAGCACCGGGCCTTATACTGCTATAACTAATAAATACAACACGCAGCATCGATCTGGCGCGCCTGATTGAACTACGAGGATAGCTACCGGGAGAAGGCAGTAGGCAAGCTGGAAGCAATACAAAAGAAAGCAGCAGAATCATCACGGGGGCGTTCAGGACCCTTTCAGGAGCAGCACTCCATATAGAGGCATTTCCAAGGTTGCCCTTCCGACTCAAATCCCTTCAAACAAGGTTATGACGGAAAAATTTTCCAGATTCGGTCTACACCATCCTATAAGATTCTAGAGCAGAGTTGGAGAGGGGGAATCTAGGATGACGCTGCGAATGCTGATATGTACCCCTTCACAGCTGAGGATTACTATATTGCTGATGTGATGAGTGGCTATTGGGCTGGTTTCAGCAGGGCTGGGGATCCTGACAAAGGCTTTTGTTGGTGATAATCTAACATGTTGGTACTCAAATGATGCGACTATTCAAAGTTGAGTATGTTATGCATTTTGCTGATGGATAAGGGAATCATAGTATATCGCCGCCTGAGAGTATTTAGCTTTTGGAAGACTATTTTGCTCAGCAAAACGCAAGACTTAGCGGTGAAGCGACATCCTAGTGGAGATCTGACGCTCGTCACGTCCGACAGAGGCAGTACAGAGCATATAATAGAACATAGGGCGTACTGGCAGAAGATACTAGGAGAAAAAGCCGAGGTTAAGGTCCCATCATATAGAATTATTATACACAGAGTCAGTACACAGATGGAAGCTCATAAAAAATTAGATTTTCCTACAAATTAAACTCTGGATGTAGGGTGAACATCTATCTTGATTCAAGTCTCTTCAATGTGCCATCACGCATTTGACGAGTATATCCCCGATATTAAAGAATCATTCACCATCAGTTGATAGGCTGGGATACTGCCGAAGCCACGAAGCAATCTCACAATGCCCTTCTTTCTCTGCATAGATTGCTGCTCTTTCACAGACAACACTCAGATCTTCGCAACCATCATAATGGTTCAAGAGTAGTTGCAGCATGTCTTCATGTCCATGCCCTGCAGCAGCATCAATTGCTGTTTTGCCATATTTTGTTAACGCGGGTGCAGCAACAAGAGCACCATGTCGGAGCAGGTCAATGGCAATGCCTATATAGCCTCCGTTTGCAGCCTCGTGAAGTGCAGTGAGACCATAGCATCCGGCTGACGGTGCGTTGACTTCAGCACCACGTTCAAGAAGTTTTGAAACCAGGGGTTTGTTCCCATTGGAGACAGCTGCTTGGAGTGCAGTTCCAATAGAATTCTCCGCTGGAGGCGCATTGATATCAGCACCTCGTTCCAATAAGAAGTGTGCGAAGTCAGTTTCATTGTACCTGATTGCTATTTGAAGGGGAGTTCCTATACTGTTGCTGGTGAGGCCTTGTATATCGGCGCCTTCTTCAATCAGGACCTTTGCTATGCCAGTATTCTTCCTTTCCACAGCTGTCTGCAGAAGTGTACAACGCATCCACGGGTGTCTGTTGTTGATATCAGCCCCAGCCTGCAGTAATAGTTTGATTACTTGCTCCGCAAGCTTTGCACTCATATTTTTCGAGCCAAACAAATAGCCACGACATTCTGAAAGTTTATTCCATGCATTCCTGACTTGGGCCACGTACGATGTCTCGGGAAGTTTGGACATAGCGTTGAGGATTGTTTCTGTTCTCGTACGACCATGGTCTTCGTATTCATTGCACACTGCTGTAGCTAGGACTTCTGCATCCAAAGAAAAGGGATCTTCCTTGATGTACTCGTTGATGAGCTTGTCGATGATTTTCATAGAACACCTCTTGTACAATGCAAGGCAGAGAGAATCATTATACGGGGATTTTGCAAAAGGACAACGAAGACTTGCGCCCCTTTTCAAAAGTAATTTGATCATATCAATGTCATGATTGATGATCGACCAGGCTAAGGGGCTGATATTGTCATTCTCCTTGTCCTCATACTGGTAAGAGTTGATATCGGCGCCATTGTCCAGGAGGTAACGCACACCATCAATCCAGCCGATCATCACTGATGTTACAATCGGTAGCATGTCATCATCTTTTCCCTGTCCATTAATTGGTGCGCCATGTTTGACAAACAACTTGACCATCGGTAGATTCTTGTGTAATATCGAAGCCACTATGGCTCTATTTCCAGCTGCTGTATTGTCCATGTACGCACCCTGACGCACGAGATCATTAATAAGGTTCAAATCCCCTATTTCTGCCGCTGCTTGAATAGCTGTAATGCCTTGTTCGGTAGCCGGGTATGCATCTATATCTGCACCTGAAAGACATAAGAAACCTGCCATTAATGGATGGCCCATTTTTATAGCAGCTTGTAACGCAGTTAACCCCCTTTCATGCCCTGGTGGGGCATTTATTCTTGCCCCCTTTTTTAGAAGCATTTGTGCAAGTTGAATATTCCCACTCTCCGCCGCAGCTTGTATGGCTGTGCGACCGTTATACGGTCCAGGAGAGGCATTCACATTAGCTCCATGGGCTATCAAAATTTGAGCTATCTCGGTGTAGCCAAGTCGGATGGATAGTTGAAGGGGCGTATCACCCCAATCTAGAATCCCCCTTGCATCAGGATTTGCTCCATTCGTGAGAAGCAGGCGAACAAGAGTAATGTTTCCATTGTGGACGCTGTGCTGGAGCGCGGAGAGAAAGTGGATCTTATTGCGATGCGGCGAGTAGATTGAATAAGGACCATCACGGGGACTACAGAACATGAGAAACTCCTCAATCTGCTGAATGCTGCACAGATCAACATTTGCTCCATGGGTGACTAATAACCCAGCCAGAGAGACATTATTCCTTGCGCAGGCAATTTCAATCGGTGTTTTCATGCTCCAATACATTGACATATGAATTTGGCATAAACATTCACCGGCATAACAGTTTCTGCATTCGGCCCAATCATTGGCAGGCAGCATTTGATACTGAGTACCAAATGGAGCGTTGATATTTGCTCCACATCCAATGAGAAACTCGGCTATTTCGAGATGCCCGGCCCATACTGCTGCTTGCAGTGGTGACCCAATGTATGCTTGCCAAATCGGATTAACCCTAGAACCTTTCTTCACAAGCATTTTCACGGCCTCGAGATTTCCCGACTTCGCAGCATCCATGAGCGGATAACCCCGCGGTTGATTAGAAATAAAGCATTCCGGGTCTGCTCCTAAAGAGAGGAGAATATGTAAAGCTCCAAGGTTCTCTGTATCCCATAGCGTCTTTGGATGTGGCGGGAAAAACTGGCTGACAATTTGAGGCGAAAACCCTGCTGTGCAAAGCAGTTCAACCATCCGACTGTCCCCATTTGTGATCGCGATTGACATGCATTCCTCCTGTTGCGTATAACCATCTCTTTTACGATGATTTGCCATGCTCAGAATGTCGATACTTTTTTCAATAATACATTCCACAACTTTGGTGTTTCCACAGGTCACAACGGCAGGAAGTATCTTCCTCATAAAAGTTCTAATTGCAGTTGTCTCAAGGCTGAACAGGTCAGAAAGGAAAGATTCGCTCAGATTTGTTAAAATCCATTCTACCCCTTTTTGTAGTTGGCTTCCAATAATCACGCCATTGTTTGTCAAGCCGATGAAGTATTGCAAAAGGTTCGGCAAGGCGAATTGCGTGTCGAAACCTTCCAATTGATTGGAAAGCAGCATCCAATCATTGTCAATGCCGTCCGGTGGAAAATATGAAGCCAGTGACATCCTTCGCTTTGATAAAGAATCTCGCAATATAGATGACATCGCACTATCCACAATATCTCTCAGAGGTCTTTGCTGTGACTCAGCTGCCGACGGCGGACTGTTGCTACTATTGAGCTGGCTGTTTGACTGAACCGATATATCAAGGTTGTCTATTGTTGAAAAAGAGTCGAACTTGTAAACTTGGGGATTTTTACACATAAGCTGGTGAATCATCTTATGTAACTGAACACTTGGAAGGTTGCTCGTGCACACTTCTCGGAAAGCGACAGATGTAGAAGATACCGCGGCTCCCGGAGTGAACGCTTGAACGCCTTCAGGTGTAGGAATGTCTTGTAACAACTGCAGGCGACTTGTATGTGTGACATTTCGGGCGATTTCTCTTTCGATTTCCTGCGGTGTCCTCTTTCTTCCGTGGATGATCAACCCAGTATCCTTGTCTTCCTCCAGCTTTCGTTTCCTCGTTTTCTGGTCCGCATAGGCCCAGATGGTGCTGTCGGCGTATTTCTGTAGACCCCAAGCCTCAAATTTCGTAGTATACTGGCTCTTACTGCCGGACAATTAGTTTGAAGTATCACATAGATTATGGAAAGCCATCAGTACGTTGCCTGAAACCCGTGTTTCTCCTTCATAGTCTGCATTGTTTTCTTCAGCGTTCCCTCGGGCTTGGGAGCGCAATAAAGAGCGATGATCTCATCTCGGTATTGTTCCCATATTTCCTCCGCAATGCGAGGCGCCATTTTTCAGCAAAAAAAGAAGTGAGGTTCTTTGAATCAATTGGAGGAAGCGATGAGGGAAAGATGAGAATTGAAGGTGGGATTTGATCAACGAAAAAAATCTTCGCCATGATCAATTATTTATAGTCGCTGACGGCAGTTGCGGTCTGAAATGACGGGCACGGAGAGGAAAGAGCACTATAGATGTATTCCAAAATCCGATTCAGCCTTGCTACCTCTGATTGGTCAAGAACAAAATTCGAAAGTCTTGCACTTTTCTTTTTCATGGACTCAAAAAGCATGGCTTGCGATTCGTTCAGAAACTGGGACTAGAACATCAGAAATTCACAGCCTTGCCAGAATCTGATTTCAGGGGTCGGACACGTCAGTCAGGACAGGGATACCTAGAATCATCACGGGCCTGGATCCATGGTAGCTGAATCAAGCTCTTGGACAGATCTGTTACCTATGTCTCCGAGAGAGATCATCAAAGGCTAGTATCTCTAAATCCACCGCATTTCACTAATCCCATCCGTATGGGGAAAAAAAAATCTTGGGACCTTTTTTCCATATGTTAACCGAATTCCGAAATCTGATTTGCATGCACATATCGAGGCGGCGTCTTTCATCAAAGTTGGATGATGTCAAAATAGCCAACTAGACCAAAAAGCAGCCCTCATACTAGTAAATTTCATATGACGAATTTTTCTTTTGGCAAAGTTGACCGTGTAGTGTTCAGAGGGGAAGGCGGAAGTCTTGTCATTTAGGGCTAGGGCTATTTACCCCTTAGCCCTAAACTCTCCGAGGGCGACATTGGAAAGGGGCTATGCACCCATATTGGCATATATCAAAAACGAGTTTCAAGACCTTGAAAAAGGGCCTATAGAATATTGAAAGGAGGTGCAGAAATATAATTATTAAAGTCGATTATGCCTCAAGTGCTCTTCACTGCCGATAGTTGCCCAGATGTTTGCTCGCACAACTCCATCAATAGAAGGACACCCGCATATACCAGGTTGTACATGGCTAATGAGACAATCCATATGACCAGGCTTTGTTCCATTTATGAGCTCATGGCTGTGCTACAGTTGTATTGAGGAATTGTCAGCTGGTACAATTTCGAGCGAGGAAGAGCGTGCTTCTAATAAAGAAAGGAAGAAATGGTCAGCTCGGGGGGTTACAACAAGAACAAATACTATAAGTGCGCTTGTCTCCAATGCTTTTGAATATGAGAGGGTGCAATCATACACTCGAAACCGTCTGGTCGAGTTCATATATCAACAGCATCCAACATCTACTAAGATGCACGCGATCGCCTCCTTGAAATGGATATCCCTCGCGCTCTCCACAGCGCACGCCCAGGGCTTCACCTTTCCCACCACGCAAATAACCTTCCTCGTCGGAGGCCTGGTAAACATAACCTGGGACGTCCCCTCAGCACGATTCAGCCTCTACGAGATATGCTTCACCTCAATCCCACTACAATGTACGTCCCCTCATAACCGACCAGATACACAAAGCTAACAGACTCTGTTGTGTATAGCAAACGTATCAAACACCAACTCCTACATCTGGAACGCAACACGCGACCACTACCGCGAATCAGGCTGCGTATTCGAGCTTGAGCCTCTGTACAGAGATGGGAGTTGGCAAGCGCCGAATTTCACGAGTCCGTTTTTTGCGGTTGATATGAGGTTTGCGGGCGATCCGGGGCCGACGGATTGGAATTTTAATGGCTCATCAGTAGCGACGACGACGATAGCGACAGGAATGACGACGGCTACGCCTACGCCATCGTCTGTGACGGTATCGACGGCGACGGTAACAGCTGTGTCGTCCAGTGCGTCTGTATCCAATACTACGAGTGCATCGCCTGGTCTTACTTCCGCACAAAAAGCGGGAATAGGCGTCGGTGTATCCCTCGGCGTTCTGCTGGCATGTTTACTAGGCTTCCTATTCATACGCTACCGGCGTCGTCAGACAAACAGCAATGAAGATGCGACGGAGCAGCCGGACCCCATACCAAAGACAGATATCAAGCCACCCACTACATCTACAAACAAACACATCTCTGGAACCGAGACTCTGTTCTCAGAACTGTCCGCACAGAACTACGATGAGGATGGGAATAAGAAGGAATCGGTGAAGAGACCGATTAGTGAGCTTATCGCTTCTCCGCCGAGGGCGGAGTTGGAATAGGGGTATTCATTAAGATTGTAAATGGAATAGCTATGATAGTGCTCGCATTCATCTAATAATAACCATTCATTACCATTAGTCCGCGGTCCAGTAAACATACATCTGGCATCCACGGCCATGACAAAACCAATCCATAAAACCCATGACTAATCCAACATAGTCGTTTCATTCCCTCAAACCTCGAAAAATATGCAGTCCGCAAACAAAACACACCCACACGCATAGAAAAGAGAGAACGCTGTTTGTACATGAAGAACCCAAACGCTGAACGTGATAATATGTACCCATTAATCACACATTGCAAAACTCCACCGTTCGCAAGATATGCCCTTTTGAACCGATAACGCCTTTTGAAAAGATAACAGAAACGAGACTATACAGTCTTTCCACCGCAGTCGGGAATCTTCAAGCCTGACTTGAGTTGGCGCGCAGAGTCCATGAGACCCCATTTATCCTCCCATTCTTTGCCGGGAGTATCGTACATAACTTTCCAGGGCTCATCGAATGCCTCGAACCTATTGAAAGTTAGTGGTAAATCTTTTGTTAAATGGCTCACAGAGAACTCACCAGAAATACTTCGTCCCGTTGGCCAACGCTGGACAAACCCAGTCGGACAAGAATTTATTCATCTCGTCAATACCAGCAACGGACCCAGACGTACTATCCGTACAATTGACTGTGCCACAGTCATTGCCGCCTGCACTCGGCCAGCCAACCTCGGAAATGATTGCTTGCTTGCTCGTACCGCTCGTCAACGAGCCATCATGAGTACTGAAAAATTCCATTGTCCACGACGCTGCTTGATCGACTGGCACACCGCCGAAGAACGGATGGACATTAGCCATGACCATGTCCGAAGCGGCCAACAAATCAGCTGTCCAGTTATCGCCTAAATCTGATGTGGCCACGGGTACTTTCAGACCCTTTGCTGTCAAGTTTGATCGTACGCCTTCCATATAACCGATGAGAGCTGTTTGAGCAGTTGTCTGATCCGAAAACCCCCCAGAAAAGAGAACTTCGTTTCCGACAATGACACCTTCGATGATACTCGTATCGTTCATGTCGTCTATAACATCGTAGAGTGTCTGGATTTGTCGTTTGGTTGTTGTTTCATTCGAGTTGACCCATACTCCAAGCCATAGTTTCATATCCGTCAGTTCCAAGTTATTGATAGCGTGGAGCACCATTTGCGTCTGGTTGCAGTCTGTGCCGTAGACCCGCACAGTATTGGTCAATTGCGAAAGTACAGCCATATCGCGAGTCACATTGTTCTGACTAGGCGGATATTGCAAGCACAGCGGGTACTGAACACCCCATGATGTATAATCCATGCCGTGGAAGACCCGATGCAAATCCGTATTGTTCATGAGTTTCACAATCTCAGGCGAATCTTTATTCAAATCGCCGTTGGTAGCCGTATCTCCAGCGGCGGTGTTGATGTTGGTGCCAGGGTCACTGCTGCTGCTGCCACCTTTGTTCGAATCGCTTGCAGCAGCGCTATGATTTTGACTACCAAGTATACCTCCCACGATCGCTCCAACAATAATAGCCACGATAGCAAGTCCTACCAAGATAGTAAGCAGCCATCTCTTCCGTTTCTTAGCTGCAGCTATGTCAGCCTGACGGGTAAGAAAGGCATCTTTTTCATAAGGGGTTTGACTAGAGCCGGCCGCGCCGGTAGGAACAGATTCGTAAGTCGTCGGGCCACCGCGGAGACTGTTGACGGCAGAGAAAACACCACCAGCTGCTGCACCAGCTGCACCGCCTGCAGCACCAGCAGCCAGTCCCTGGTTGGACTTTTTACCAAACCACGATCGTCGTTGTTGTGGTGGGGGTGTGTTCATGATATCATCATCACCGTCGTCGGCAATATCGTTAGGATTGATCGCAGTAGGATCATGGCTGTTGTACGAATGGTACGGTCCGTCGTATAAGCCGCCGCTCGGGTAGCGGGGATAAAGCTCTCCGACGCTAATTTGCGATGGATTCGAGGCTGATAAGCTAGGCGTTCCCACTTGTGGAGGGGTGCTTGCTCCAAGGGCCGTTCCACCTAGCGGCAAGCCGGCAGAAAACTGTGCTGCAGATGGATCTATCTGGCTATTTCGATTGTTGGTCGCTCCGTATGGAACATCCGAATAGTTTCTATCCGACGGGCCGTCGTAGTAACCATTTCCCTGTTGACCCTGTCGTATTGACCGCACAGCTTCCACACCACTCTCTCGTTGATTTCGACTTGCGACGTCGTATGCAATGCCACTGATTCCACCTCCGACAGCAGCCGCACTCATATTATCCGCGCCCGGAGTAGCCGTAGTATTCGTGCGCAACGAAGTCGAGCGATCAATCTGCGGTCTGTTGTTGTCAGTCATTCCCGGCGGTGAGCCCATAACGCGATGCTGAGGCGGCTCAGGCGGTATGTCTGTGTTGATATTGCCAGGCTGTGGTGGTGCTGCTCTGTTAAAGCCTCTATCCCCTTGAGGACCAGACGGGAAACTGCGTGAGGCGTGCAAATCTGATACGGGCGAGATCTGACTTGCCGTACTCTGGACATCCGACATGATAGGCGAGACGTCGCCGCGGGGGAACGAAGAACCAGGTTGCCGTGACATGTTTACTTGTGAGTACGTAGGAACCGCAACGATAATTCAAGTCGTTGCTTCTTTAAGAATTGTCTTGATGACGTCGATCGAGACGAAAATAGGGGATCAACCGTTGGAATGCGCAACAGTCTGCACCCCGGGTCTGTCACGAAGAGTTAAATCCAGCCCAGGAATGTAGCGCATCGACTCTCTCTCTCTCTTTTGAGTCTTTTTCGTCCGACCAATTGTGGGCCCCCTCCTTGCATAAATAAACAAAGACCGAACCGAGTGTCGTAGACTAGACAAAACAGCGACGACGTGATGTCGTTGTAAAGAACTGCAAAGTAAAGAAACAAATGAAGCAATACTGGATAGAGAAGTGATTAGGAAGAAGAGAGATGCAGTCAGAGCGACCAAGGAAGCAACAGACGACGAAAGAAGGTTGCCGTGACAGCAGGAACGTCCAATTCGGGACTAGCGCCAACCAGCTGAAACCAGGCGTGCTCGTTAAGCCTTGAGGCTCAGAGGGGCGGAGTCCCTTTCGCTTAGGCAAACTTTACGAACTATTAGTTTTGAGACAAGTCTTACTCAGTTACTACCATTATGATAAACACGTAGTAGTTATAACTAATCTACAGTACTTTCGACATCTCTCTAGAGTTGTAATGTTGTATGCTATGATGGCTGTTATCGTGTTATCGATTGTTTATCGATTGTTGATGGTCCCACTGAGCCCACTCAAGCCAAGGAAGCCGATCACCCTAGTCCTGTTTGGTATCCATTTCATACAGATTCTGTTTTCAACATTCTACTCATTCTGCTGAGTACTATCTCTGCTCTAGAAAGTTAACGAAACTCAATTAAAGTTCGATCGATCTGGTACGCCTAACATTGTATAAACGTGGCATGTTCGAGCGCATCAGTGCTTCGACCGCTTGCGGATGATCGGAACAAATCATACGATGCAATACTACGTACTAACTCGTCTTGTCTTTGTCTCTGGCATTGTCTTTGATGTTGGCAAGTGTCTTGAAAAGTGTTACCGACATCAGTAGCGGCCTTACATAATTTTGGTACCTGTCCTCTACCATCAGTCATCAAATGTGACTGCGTATTTGCATCGGAGAAAATATAGAGCCAAAAATAGAACCATCAACTGAACACTAACCTTTTCAGGATTAGCGCAGAACGAAATGTTCTTTTTGCCTAATGCGGGAATTTTGTTGCTCGTGATTTTAACGACACGACACTGCCTCGGTGCAGTCAAGATGGGTCGAAGCTTGTACTCCGCCTCTTACATATGTAAGTTCAATGATACGAAGCATATAAATGAGAGTTCGCAATAGTGTTCAAATTGATATTAGGTACTCGGCTAGACGGGAATAATCAGAGTCAGATCCAGATAATCCACTTTTCCATCCCTCTCCATTAAGCTTATGCACCATAAGAAGCAAATAGTATAATATTGTATGTTCTCTCCCCTCTCTTCATAGTCAAAACGATCCATCCTCTTTTTGCCGCGTTCCAATATCCAATTAACCCTATATCCCAATCATCTCCATCCCGTAAACATAACGAATATTCCCACGATGCCAGCAAAATAAACCATTATCAACCAGTAACCAGCCCAAGCAAAGAAAGCAGACTTTCTCTTCCCATATTCGTGTCACGTATCCAACTCTTTTCAGTCATGGTTTGACATAGCAGGCAATAGAATAAAGCAAAACAAAGTAAGATGGAAAGAAAAAAAGAGAACAGAACAAAAAAATGGGTATATGAAATCGATAGGGACAGTATGTTACAGAAAAGTGACCAACGAAAATGAAAAAAAAGGTATAGTCACACAAGAATTAGAGCAAGACATATCGAGTATGCAGCTCGCGGTAAGGACAGGGGCGAAAGTAATTTGTACAATGGTAAGAAACATACAGAGAAAAAGAAAAGTGAACAGGGAGGCTTAAGCTAAGCTAAGCTTCTACCTCCTCTGCTTCGCGTCGAGTTGCTGTCATAGACGAACCTTCGTTCCTCCTTCGTTGGAGTTTGCTACTAAACTTGCGTTTTCCGATTCGTGTCTCGAAATGCGATGCTATCGACACCGGCTCTTGTCCAATTGTCAACATTGAGCCACGCATTTTGTTTCGATATGCATCCACTATTAAAAGCCTTGTCAGTTTGGTACTTCGTTACCCGAATAAAAGACACTTACGTGATCGCTGTAAGAACAAATGTCGACCAGCGAACACTCTGCTTTGGCTCCAACTCATGCGATAGCCGAAATCATTTATAATTTTATCTTTCCGGTGTCGACTGCGAGTCAATTGTGGCACAGCGGGAGCGAGACCTTCGATCGTCGGCATATTCACAATGGTCCGGCCAACGGTAACGGGGTCGTTGCCATTGTCAAATTCATAAGCATCGTCATCATCGTCATCGTCAGCATCGTTGTCCTCAAGGTACCGGCTGTCAGGAACAGTATGGCCCGGAGAACTTCTCATCTGTATGGGATAATAAGCACGAGGGAATACGGCGTTCGTCAGACGGTATGAATCGGGAATCTCGTTCATGTTGACTCTATCCAGCGTAACTTTAACCCGCGCACGGCCGCCACGCTGGTGATCGTCAACTAGAATGAATTTGCGTCGTTTACCGGCAGGTAAACTGCCAAACAGAACCTTGTCGCCGGGCTTTCCGGTAGCAGCCTCTGTCTCGTACGAATCGTCTGCGTCGTGGCGTTGGCTGGCTGCTGTGGCCACGGAGTGTCGGCCTATTGAGTCAAATCCACCTCCTTGAAGAGGAGGGGCCATGGACGGTGTGCCTAAGCCACTAGGTGCATGAGCTGTTGCAGGATATGGGAGCATGCCTTGGTAAACCTGTCCAGAACGAAGATCTGGAGTCGGTTCCTGGGCGCCACTAATCGGAGGTTTCGCACTGGTTGGGACGTAGGGAGGACGATGAGCACCGTTCGAAAAATCAGTGCTGCCTATAATTTGGAACAGTTTGCGTTGGGATTAGCCTACGCTGTCGACCCAAAGAAAGGCAAGCGATAAACAGGGACGGCGAACAACAAGAAAAGAAAGGGAAGAAACAAACACCAGGTATACAAAAAGAACAACAAAAGAAGAGGCCGTCGACCCGTTTCACTCTCGAGAAGACAAGTCAACGACCCAACAAAATAATACATCCATCATCGTACAATCTCCATCTCCATACCAAAACGTTCATCTATCGTAAACTTCTCCCAGCAACATAACGCATACAACACACAAGATACAATCTATCGCCGAGTGCAGGTGACATACAAGAACAAAGAAATCTTGTTCGATGTTTAAGAAATCGGTTTAGTATCGGTGGTGGAACATACCGCTAACTTCTTCATTTCCAGCTTGGCCATCTGCGTGGTGGGCGTGATGCTGCAAGGGCGGCGCTGCCAGCGTTAGGGGCGCGCTTGGAGGACGAGCGTTCGGTGCGAGTGCCGTAGAGTTTTGCGTCAGAAGGTGTGGCACGGGCGCGTTTGCTCCGAGTTGGTGATTTGGTGCTTGGTTCGCTTGTCGACGACTCATTTTTGCCATGCGGCGAACCCGACGACTACGTAGCCGAGGATCCTGGTTGCTGTTGCGCCAGCTGTCCACAGCACGCTGGATCAGGCCTCTCTTCCCTCGCAGAGGGGGGTTCAACTCAGCCAATGCCCAGCCGACAGCGTTGCATTCGGTTTCGTACACCAGTCGATTCCCGCGGTATTGGTCCTTGCTGCAGCATGCACGAGGATAAACACAATTCTCGGTTTTGAAATCTGCCGACAAAGCCTCTACATTGACAGATTCCACGTCGCAACGAATGGTGTACTCCATCTTCACACGGTCGCGCGAGTACTCAAAAGCAATCCATTGCACACCGTTGCTGTCTTGACGGACAAGCTGTGGAGTAGTTGCAGGAATCGGACCGGGGGCTGCATTGGTAGGGTTTGCGCCAGCCGGATGATTGACATGCACATTGTTTGCAGAAAGAGGCTGTACGGGCGTATTAGGTGATGTCAAGGACGATGCAGGCATCGGCGGTGGCCGTTGATTCTGAATAGGCGTATGCTGCTGTGGGATAGAATCCACTTTGAGTCGAGGACTGTTGTTGCTCATCGAGGAGCTAGCCATGGCCGGTTGATGTGTTGATGGAACAGTGTGCTGAATAGGCGCTGTCTGTGGAGGCATCATCAAAGATTGGGTCGTCAAGGGGTGTTGTGGCGCAGGTGGTTGGGGGTTATAAGACGGATGAACAGGGTTGATCGGAGAGTACGGTTGGTAACCGTACATCTGCGATGGAATCTGAGGAGACTGTGCATAGAGGCTTCGTCCATGCTGATCATGTGTCTGTGACGATGCCACCGAAGCAGGAGAGTTTGATGGGGGGGTTGTCTGATAAATTGGAGGGTATGGCCTCTGCATTTGAGCAGTTGCAGCCATAAGATCTGGGGGTCCTTCTCAAATGTTAGCAGTGTACAGATGAAGTGATAAAAAGTTTCAGATCCGACAAGCCATGGTTTTGTGCAATGGAGTGAGCCCTGGGTTCGTGAAGATAATCGGTCCGTGTTCAACAAGTCGTGCTGTCCTACGAATAACAGGGACGGTAAAGAAGACTCGATCCAAACTCACCACTAGATGGATACTGCGGGGCGGTTGCTGCTGGGTATGGGTTGGCGTGTGAGGCGTAGTAAGGATCCTGTGCCGATGGAGGGTATTGTGGTGGAGGTGGGTGTTGTAGAGACAGGCCGTTCAATCCAGACGGAGCAGAATATGGATTTGGAGGGAGTGATCCTCCTGAGTGTTGGTGGGGAGAATCTGGTCGTTGATTGTGTTGGTGTAGAAGGCCTCCTGGGCGGGAATGCTGAAGACTTTGAGGGTGGTTGCTTCCTAGGTGCCGAAGCTATGAACGCTGTCAGTCATCGATCTCCAACTCGTAAGATCGACAATTGGAAGTAGCGAAGGTAAATTTGACATAGTAGAAAGGCCTGGGCATGTAGTTGCAAGTGAAAATAGAAACAAGATCAAGTAGAGTGGATGAAGATGACATTAACATGAAAAAGTGCAACAGGGCAGGCGGGGAATTATTTCTTCAGATGAGGAAGTCGCGATCATCATCCACGTGGCTGGCGGATCGGCATGTGACTTGACCGCCAACGTGGATTCGGACATCCCTTGCTTCACACATTCCTTTGGCAATCTGATAGATTCCATTTTCACAGTATGCTTTAAGCGAGAACAGGTTTGCATGGACAGCATATGCGAAAGCCTCTATAGGTGTGACCATAGCCGAGTATCAACGAGACACCATGCTAGCCACGCAGCAGCCCACAACGCCCATCGACCGGTATTTGGACTATGCGGTGTCAAGCAGTCCCTGCGATATCGTGGTTCGTGGTTGACGATGGCGCAAGTTGGACAAGCGCAGCGGTCGCGTACCCAGGTATATAGGGCACGTGTTGACGAGACTTTCGCAGCTATGAAGCGCAAAGCAAAAGATCACGACCATGATCATATCGACCAGGCATTCCGTTGTGTTTGATTTCTTTCCCATCCTGACACAGGCGCATAGACGGCTTGCGACTCAAGCAGAAGCAAGGCACCCCAGTTTGGCGCGTAAACATGACCCCATCCCGCCCATTCATGTTCCGCATTGTGTTCTCGTCCAGACAAGGAAACAAAGAGAAATGGAAACAATAGACTTCAATGAATCTGCACTTACCGAGTCATCTGAAGGATCATCCTTATACTTGTGCGCGGGTGGAGGACCAAGGTCGGGTTGGACCACAGCAGTCATGGTTGGACCGCGTCCGTCCCAAAGAACACAAAGAATGGGAAGCGAAGGTTGTTTTTATCGGGGATGATACAGATTACACGCGCGACGTACACAAGTAGAAAGAACAGGAAGGAGACCAGAAAAACGAATCGGAAAAAGAAAGCGCTATGATCAAGTCGATGAGATCACAGAACGTTTTTTTTTTCTTCTTCTGCGAAACACAAAGCAAAAGGTAAAAAAAGTTGTCCAGGATAAGGTTTCTGGCTGCGTCTTGGGGTCGCAAGGTTAGCAAGTTAGAGAAAAGATTTAGCTAGCTAGGCCAGGAGGGATCAGCAGTGTGAGCGAGGGACTAAGTAGGAGTAGGTCGCGCGGAGCAAATAGGTATATTCCCGTGGAGCCGTGGGTTTGATTTGATTAAAAAACGTCTTGTCGTGTCGTTGTGCTAGGCCGAGTGGGAGGGCTGGGCTGGACTGGACCTGGAACATGGAACAAGAGTGTGCCAGTGTCCACACTTAAAAAAAGGCTCCCGCTGTGGATAGTGGATAATCCGATTAAAAGCAGCCTGTCAGGGTTGGCGGCCGAGATGATGTGGGAATGCCGCGCATTAGGCTGCTGAGGCTTGGTGGCAGGACAAATAAATCTGGATAAATCTTGTTTATGAGGAAATGCAGCCACAAAAAGGTGCCAGGCAGAAGGAGGGGGGCCAGTACCTAGGTAGTGTACAGTATCAACAGAGAGGAGGAGAAAAAAAGAAAAAGAAAGACGAGAGAAAAACCGGGGCGTGGAGGGGGGAAGTCGCTGGTGCGTAACTTGTAGGAAGTTAGTCGCTAGAATGTTTTGTTTAGGGCGTTCGGCCTTTTGCCAACGGTGGGAGGAAATCTAGAGATTCGAGAGGGCAAATATCATTGGATTGGGACTGCGAGCCAGTCCAGATCAAGACAATAGTGGTGATCGAATTGAGCACAATAATTTCTAATCTGTGTTGGCCCTGTTGGGTCAGGGGATGGTCAATCAGGGTGTTTAATTTATTTTATCAAGATACGGAGTATGGAGTATGAGAATACACATTTAGAACGCAGAAAACGTATTGAGATGGTTGAAAAGGAAGCAGCACCGAAAGAGCACTGACTGATCTGGAAAAGCGGCAACAGATACGAAACAGGAGAGATTTTGCTGTGGGCTGTCATTGGACGGGCTGGAGAGATGGCGCTGTACGGCGTGATACTCAATCGAGCGTAGTCAGATGTCTTCCATTCGGCCTAACCCTAAAGCGAGATTGATGTAGATACAAGATACTCACGTCTACGTCGTAGACATGAGTATTCAGCGACAGATAGCTACCCTTACACTTAACAGCCCTCTTATTGCAACCCTGTAGCTAACAACAGTCCGCGCAGTCCGTTCAATCTGATTGACTGAGGCATTTGGACGGTAATTAATGTATCAACGTATTAATGTCTACAGCCACCGTCAGCCAGGGTAACTAGCTTCAGCGTATCTCGTTGGCCGGTCTAGAGCTGCACACTGCATGCACCTGCACGACGGAGGACGGAAGCATCCTTGAAATCGTGTTAATTACGCGATACATTTCCTAAGAATCCTAACGCTTAGCGAGGGAAGAGAGTGGACGGACTGGGTTAGGATCATCTTGCTACCAGGACTGAAAGAGACTAGTCGACGCCATAGTCAGAGGACGCTAGAATGATGTGCAGTAGACCGGCAGCCTCGTCGCGTACTCAGGGAGCCAGGGTGCGTGGAAAAAGTCTCGGGCGGACCCTGCATGAAAGATTTGAATTGCCAAGAATAGTACGCAAGTGCTGCGTACTAGCCAGGAGTTACATTCAAGACAAGGTGAACCTGCGACATCATGTGAAGATCCAAGATTTCAAGGAATACGTACTCTGTACACGAAAAGTCAACAATCGATTGGAAGAAGGAATGGATGGGTTCTGGAAATGATTTCCTGACGGGCCCTGATCGACACGCTGTTACTTACACGTAAAATACTTCGTACACACCCGTACTAGTGCGTTGTACAACATAACGTGCCATGACTGCCATGGACTTGACGGGGCAAAAACGTTGTTGACAGCGGGCCGTTATGACTTGTCAGGTTTCTGTACGAGATAGCGTGTACGTAGTGTATGTACTATGTATCGGTGCGTAAGTCGATACGTACACCCGTAATATTACCGTGAGTAAATAAGCCTATTGGCTGGACCATATCAGGCTGTATCCACTCGTTCCAGCCGCTCTCCACTGGGTGTACTCTACGAAATTAATTGTCTGAGTGAATACGAAAGCAACACCAGAATCTCTCTGCTTGAAACGAATTGAGTCTTGATCGCAGCAACATGTCGAGAATAACAACAGGTTCTCGTGAGCTGTACGTGTTTCCAGATCGGGCTGACCCGCCTCCACGATCTGATGCTCCACCGAGAAAGGACCAAGCTCCCCATCATCCTGCCTCATCTCGCTCCAAGTTGCTCTATTATTTAGGCTAATGGTAAGCTGATGTCATTACGAAGTGGAAGAATCCACTCACGAACACTCCTACAATAACAGGGTATCAGCGGACCGTGGACCCTGACCGGCTCGGCTTGTCGACCCGACAGCGATATCCTAGGAATAACGGATGGCAATATACGTCTTTAAGTTTGAGAGCATATCAAACGTTGGTGATCGTCCGTTCATCGTTATCACAAGTTTTGTTCTCACATGAAAGTGCCTCTCCAGAGGACTACTACTGCTAATAGTCTAGTACCTGTTAGAAGAGAAACTAAATACGAATTGGGCGCGAATGCGAAGCCTTAAAGCCCTAAGCCAGCTGTCAGCCAATCGCAATTGAACATTCCAACCAACAAGCCCACCTTCCGTAGCCCCCGGCAAAATCGTACGCAGCAGCTACTACTTGATTTAGCCCCCCGTGAGCTAATTTCCGAATAAACTCGAAACAGTCTAACGGCCTTGTGGCGTCCGATTAAGCAGCGAAAAGTCGAAAACTCAAAAGCTCAAAAAAAAGAAAAGAAAAAAAAAGAGAGAGATCGTTTATTTTCCAGGGTTGATTGTGGAGATGCGAGCTCGGTCGATCTCTTTCTGTTTCTTGCTAAGGTTGCTCAGAATTTAATCGAGAAATCTCCGCAGATGTTCGGGTGAATGACAGAGTCACAGAGTATTAGAGTAGGACTGTATGTATCACTCGCTGTATGTTAGGTATGTAATCGCGGTATCGGTACGTAACGCGTAGCGTGGGCGGGTCATCTCAAACAAAGAATCTCATCTAACGCCGAACGAGTCCGTACTACGTATGTACACATAACTTCTCATCTCACTTTTCACTACGTACCTACGGTCCTACGGAGTACTCATGCGACTCGAGTCAGATCAATCTAATAGACCGAAAGCTTAAATCGTTTCAAAAACCGAATTGCGTCAGCACCAACGGCTACCATAACTTTGTTAGCTAGGCTAAAGTTCAGCTTCAATCTCAACGGCAATGACGACGGCAACGCAACGCAACGGCGTCGGTAACGGTAACGCGAGATGGATTGACCGAGTAACGAGCTTGTGAGCCGGTTCGGTACGTTGCGAGGAACTCTGAGCCGAAATCTATTTCGAGCATTTATCAACCATCAATCATGAGTAGAACTCAATGGCAGCTGGTATTCGTCTTGCACATCCGATCGATAACCACGGCCGGAGTGACGGAGCTCTACGGACTACGGATCGATGACACCAGCACCAGCCTCAAAAGGAAGTCAGTCTAGAAAAGCGAAAGAACTAACTACTAGCCTAAGAGTCCACAACAGCCTTGTAAGCTGTCCGATAGGCACACCAAAAGCTTAAGCTATCTACCGACTAGGTTAGATCTGGCTGCACACTAAAATACGACCTTGACGCAGAACTCTGCTAGACTTTTTGCTATCTGCATCGTGGTTGGTGGAATGATAGCTTGGCCTGTACGTGCTAAGTACGGTTATCCACTAAGCAGTTTCATATCACTTCCTGCTAGCACCTACGTGGTTAGACTGGGTTGATATGTCTCTGATTTTCATTGATGAGAGTTTTTTTCTTGTATATACAGCATACTCTCAGCTCTGGAAAGAGATGGATGTATTCAACCGGTTATGCATCTCGCAACTCAAATTTCGCTTTTTCAAATGACCGAACGCGATCTATCTCGGTGTCACATCTGAGCGAGTTATCGTACCTAGGTAGAGACGATCGTGTCCAGCTCCGATCCACGCGGCTTCGGCATGCAACCATTCATGCATTGAGTACGGAGTACGGACTACGGAGTCCATTGTAAAATCTGCTGAGCTGTGTACACACAATACAGTACAGCGTACAGCGACATTACGAGCGCTTTGCTGATTGGCCCGTAGCCGAGTGTGGAAATGCATGTTCTAGAGCTGTGCCACTTGAGAGTTGGCTGTTAGTTAGTCAACCACTCGGCGATTTAGTGTATATCAGCATCAGTTAACTTAACTAGGTATGTTTGTATGTAGTACAACTGCTGCCATTTCTTGATCTAAGTTATGATGATAACCTTAGACTGTTATGACATGGATAGCTAGATGATAACAAGCTGAATATACACTCAGCATGAATCAGTTATTTCAGGAGAATACATTCAACGCCAATCGTCTCGTGGCGCGGCTATACTTCGAGCTATTGTATTTAGCATGTGAATATCAATTGATCATGGATGCGATTATCAACACAAGCTTAATTCCTAAATCCATGGATATCACGGCACTCGGCAAGACTTTAGTCCAGCTGCAAAGCCTGGAATACCGCCACCATTGATGCAAGCGAGACTAAATTCCCAACGGCTATCTCAGGGTAATTAGTGTAGACTTTACTCGATACGTACAGGCACTGACAGGAGTATCAACCAGCCTAGCAGCCTGGCTGTCAACTGATTTAGCAGCCTACATGTACAGTTGGAAAGTGGCAACGACATCGATTTAGGTAGGTGGCACAGTACATAGTACATACCCGCAAAGCCTGGCTGGGTTGGCGTACGGAATATTCAGCAATTCAGACTCTGATTCGATGCGGATGGTTGTCGCACTGCATCAATGGTATGTACGCACGTATTTGTAATGTAGATACATACATACATACACTCCCACGCAGATATGCATACACCTATTCGACGAGGACGTGGAAATAAGAATGACAACTCTGTTGTTCCCCCTTCACGAAATTCCAGGTCTAAGCGACACCCCCCAGTCTTTTGAATCGGATTTACCTGGGCCTAGATGGGCAGATGCCTGCCCATGACCCGCGCCAACGCCGCGTTCCTGCGCTGTCAGCGGGCGCTATCTAGAAGGTTTGAGGGGATTAAATCACGTACATCTACCCTCCCCTACAAGTACGGAGTATGGAGGGATGGAGGGAGGGGTGGCACATACTCGAACAACGGATCCATAATCGATCGCGATATTGAGTTAACGAGTTATAGCAACCTGTAGTTAATGTTATGCTATGTATGCATGCTGATCAGAAACTTGTCTCGTCTTGTCTGGTCCTGTCTTGTGCTGATGATCAAATGTCATGTCATGTCATCCCACGTCCTGTCAACCCATCCATTCTACTTCTTCACGGTTGTAATACGTAATGGATGCCTTGCTCTTCTTTTCTTTTTTTTTTTCGACATACATACATGTCAATATGGAGTACAGCCGGAATACTACATCCTCATACTACATACTGTACGTTTGACATATATCTCCGACCCCCTCGAGTCCTGCGCAGGAATGGAGGGTAATTCCTCCGAATAAATGCACTCACCTCACAGCAGTATCCCATCAATCAATCAACAAAGGAAGTAGACTTTCTAACTGTTGGCTTTTCGAGTCTCGACTCTCCACTGATACAAAGAAAGTAAGACCGTTAATAATTCATGGATTAAGGAGGGGGGTACATACCTAGGTACTTCCATTATAGGAGACCATGCTATAATTAATATACGTACTAACCATGCGTAAGAACAATGAATGAATGGGACAAGCGAGCTAGCTGGACCTGCTATAATTGATTTAAATTAAGCACCGTTCAATACTCGCCGTAACTCGCTTAGAGTCTTAGAATACGTAACTATACGAACCGACTTGAGTTGGTCTATTACTGGTATCAGCTTAGCGAGGCAGACTCATATTTGAGACTTTGAGAGTCTAGAGAACCGGAGATAAAAAGCCCTGGGAGGAAAAGAAAATAACGCAGCCTAGTTTATCGATTAATCGGACCCATGCTATATTGGGATATCAAGCTTCTGTACGTACGTATTACCTGAAAAAGGTTGGATTATATTAAGTTACGGAACGGATCGTTCCTAACCTTCCCATGCCCATCCACAGAGTGCACACTGCACACCCCTCCAATGTTGCCTTGCTTCTTATGTAGATAGCCGTAACTACCCTAGGTACATAATGCTAGTAGGGAGGGGAGGTAGCATAACTAGTAAATAACTAGCTACATAGACAAGTTCGGGTTCAAGGGAGGCCCTGAAATTAAATCGTGATGCTTATTGTTCCTGCTCGTGCTGTGCTATTGTCATCCTTGTCTGGTGGATTGTTGACTCCCTGCGAATCTTGGACAGTAGGCAGGCCGGGCAGTGGGTTTATTGACTAGGCATGCTTAGACTATGTAACTAAGATACAATGCTGACATCGTCTGTCTCAGCTTGAGTCTAGACATAGATTTTGTGGATCATGTTATATCATGAAAGGTGCTATTGTGATGATAGTATGATAACTAGCTATCTCGGCTGAGCCAATCCATAAAAGATACAACTTCAAAAGATACAGCACAAAGAAAATAGTAGATGCAAACACAAATGCAATACTACACATGCAATGCAGATTAATATGATAACCGTCAAGACCGTCACTTCTTCACCTCCGCTGCAACCTCAGGGGCAACACGGTCCTTGCCTCGTGGTACCGGAAAGTCGTCCTTCGTCGGCGCCGGTTCAATAGCTAAGGGAGCAGACTCCTCTTCGTCGTCTTCCTCATCGTCGCTAGAAGAACTACCAAGCTGGCCATTGCGACGTCGTTCTTCCCGTAGTTTGCGGCGTTCTTCTTGGGCAGCTTTGTAACGGGCATCTAAGTACGTTCGTATTAGCATCACACAATATACGTCGTAGGGAAAAGCATACCTCGAATTTCTTGCGTCTTCACTGCATAAGCTTGTATTTCCTCCTTTGTCAACACCCGGAGAACAATCACATATTCTGCCCGTTCCTCGAACCGCTCATGGCCTACTTCAAGAGCAGCTGGGTTGACAAGTCGTCGATCAATCTTGGTCCATCGAGCTCCTGGCGGAATGCCATTCTTCTGTGCGTCTTTGAGAGGTGCGACACCTTCCCGGATATGATTTTCATCTTCAGGGAATTTCTCCCGAGGGGCCTTGAGAATGCCCTTAGGCGGTGCTTCCGGCTCCTTCGCCGCGGGAGGCTCGACAGCTACTGGCTTTCGAGGTCGTTCAACATTTTCACCATCCACAGATCGTCTACTGCCATCGTCCTTTCGTACAGAAAGTAACTTGTCAGAGTCCTGCTTGCTGCGTCGGTCACGAGTCCCCTCGGAGCTGCTTGAATCATGTTTCTTTCGTGAGGTCGACTTCTCACGTCGCCGTCGTCGTGAATGCCCGTCAGAGCTAGAATCTTCCGAGTCTGACGATGATCCAGGGCGCTGAGACCGATCCCTGTGACGCCTGCGACGATGACGGACTCGCTCATCCCCTGAGACTGCCTCCTTCTCGCGCTCTCTCTCTTTATAATAATCCCGATCACGATCATCGTGCCCAACATCTCGTGAGCGATGTCTATCTGAGCGACCAGCTCGATCAGCCTCCCTACCGTCATCAGAATAACCACTTGCCAACCCAAGAGTAGCAAGTCCACCAAGCACTGGAGCCAAATAGTCCTCGACATGCTTTTTACGAGACTCCCGTGGACGAGAGTGGTGACGATGACGGCTGGAATGCTTGTGATCATCCGTAAACGACTGGTAGCCGTCCACTCGGTCTTGGTGCACGACAAGATGTTGCTGGTGCGGATATCTCTGATGGTCCCGGAAGGTTTCGCTATCTGTATAGTCCCGACCATTGGTGATACGTAGTCTGTCTTCAGCAGGATGTCGTTCAGACCCGCGATGCGACGATGGTAATCTCTTGGATTCTTTATGATGAACAGGGCGGACCAGGGCAGAGCTGGTAGCCATCATGCTTGTCGGACGCCCTACTCGGCCGTGAGTTCGCTGCGAGCTTCTTGCAGCTGATTCCTTTTCAAAATTCTCTCGTGGGCTCGTGTACGAATAAGCATCGTAATACTTGGAATCGTCCCACTGTCTGGGATCTCCGTAAGCTTGATAGCGTGAGACCCCTGCCGGTCGGTAGACATGATAACGGGTCTCGCGAGGCCTATGTTTCTCAACCGATTTTCCGTAGCCGCTGTCACTTGTGTAATCCGAACTCAAAATGCGTTTGTGGGACCGGCCGGAAGTGGCTGGAGAAACATAGCGTTCTGGCTCATCCCGAAGATGTGATGCGCGCGGCGGTAGGGGGCTTACGGACCTTTCGTATGCGGAGGTGACAACAGGTCCCTTGCGGCTTGATGAGGTTGTTGACGATGGAATGTGTAGGCTTAGCGGGCGTCGACTAGAATCGGTAGTAGTCTGGCTTCTAGGTCGGATTGCGTAAGATGTTTTCAGCTTCGTGGAATGATTCGCATCTCGGTACGTTTTTGTAGAAATGGGATGAGCTTCCAGACGATCTCCACCATCGACACTGAAGAATCCGCCTCGTCGTTCAGCGACTTTGGGCGACAAATAACCGTCGTAGGCGTGGTAGCTCGTTGGCGAGGCGTAAAAGTCCTCAGCAACAGTGCCCGTCGATGCTCGCATGGGATCGACAAGCCGCCGGCTCCCTGGAGAGCTTGAGCGGTATCTTGAGGCGTGAGTCATGATGGCTGATGTTGATCAAAATTGCTGGTTCCAAGGTAGACGACCGCTAGATGGGATGGAGAACCCCACCAACGCCTGCTTCGGTCCTGACGCAGAATAGACGGAGAAGTGTAATCGCTCAATCTGACACTAGATGAAAGGTAAGTCAATATGAAAAGCAGAACAAGGAGATTGATCAAAAAGGATGGATGGATGGATGAATGGAAGTTATAGAGAGGACGGAGACAAAAGAAAAAGAGGAAGCCGCCCAAGTGGAAGGTGTGGAGGGGATGTTTCGGGAAGGTGCGACCGGCGGACTTACAGGACGAGCAACTTGGCAGGTGCGATGTGGACTTGCCTATTCCTTCCCTTCTTTCGTTTGTTTCTGTGTTGTTTTGTTGTTTTGTTCTTCTTCAGTCCCTTACAACAAGCACAACAATTGGGCAGTAACTCGCTCTCAAACCAAACCAAACCGGGGACGTCTCAATCGAAACTACGTACGTAACTACCGAATCCTCTGAGCGACTACGTATGCAGTCTCTGCTAATCCAACGACTAGCGGGGAAGGCAAAATCCTCCTGAGACTGACGACTGCGACGGGGCAGATATGACGCAGCTGGCACCGGTTGACCCTCTATTTTTGCCGGGGCAGTGGCCGATCCAATTCAAAACGCCCTGAAGACCCAAGGTCACTCGTATCGCTAGCGTTGCCCGCGCACAAAAATCCACAGAGCCTCAAGACTTCAGCTTTGGTGGACCTCAATTGAGACCGGTGGCGCTTGGCCGCGGTGGGTTTATTTCTTCCAGCAACTTACACTTCGAGAGTCGAGTCGGAGAGTGAGACCCCGGGCCAACGGGGAACATACGTCGTTGCGGCGAACAGTAAGGCCATTCAGTGATTGATTTCCTTCTCGAGTACCCGTACTGGTTGGGCATCAGCTTTGTTGATCAAACGTGGCCAGTGCTGATCCGATGCCCAGGGGCTTTGTTTGACACAATTCACACAATTCAATGATTATGGGCCAGTTTGACGGGGTTGATTTCAGGCGAGGATAGGGTAGCCTTGTAAGTGCTCTTTAGCGTATGCAAATTGCCGGTTTCAACAACGGCCATCCCTGTCAATGAGGTCTGTGGTTGAAAGAGCGTATGTCACTGCCAGCCTTTGGCTTCGTTGGACATGGATGACGCGGCCCACTCTATCTTCGCAATGCCGACGGTACTATCTTGCTGTACACGGCTGGATGGAAGTGAAGCGTAAGTGTTTGCGGCCGGATAGCAGCGGCTCCCGATCCGGGCAGTCTGTATCGATATTCGTGAATCACATTGAAACATATGGGAGCAGGATCAGCCAAGTGACTTTTTTGTATGGCATTTCAAATGAAACTCAATCCACAGTACTGATTGGATGATATCATGTGCCTTACAACGCGTCAATCAATTCCATGGATTGACATGGATCAAGCACGGCGACTTCCGACGGTCCAGTGGGTCGGAACTAGCTAATCAACGATGTTCCAGCGATCAATCCTAGATTGCTACCTCCATGTCCATCGCCTTGTCGCCAATCCCACGTTTTCAAGTCAACGACAATCAAGTCACGATACTGTCCCAATCCGGCATGCTAAGATCCGATTTTCGGTAGCTGACAGTGATGCTGGCGAGGACAGCGATAGAGGGCATATTGACAATTGACACAATCATCCACCCCATACTCCATCCGTCTATCCGCGGACACTTATATATCCATTTTTGCCCATTCATAAGATGGTGCCCAACAGCCTCACATCGCAAAGCCACGCCTTAGTTCTGGCATCACTCTCCAGCACAAGAGTCGGTGAGTTACGTGTGATAGGACGCTTCTTTATCCACTATTCCGTTCCTTTGCGGGTAAACATGATTGATTAGATTTGGGGCTATGCTATCGATTCTTAGAGCTCGAAGCTACATCTCTTGGGCATGGATGGATCCTTTGGGCAGCGCTCCGGTTGTTGTTGGGTATGTTGATACGGATGTTCATGAAAGGGCCATTTATTGTAATGTGATTTCCAGACCTTAACCTGGGTTTGACTCGCCCGCAAGAACCAAGTTCGTAACATGAGTTTTCACATATCACCCAGGTATGCTGTTATGACTTCCATGATTCGGATGATTTCTTTGACTAATCTCATCTTGGCATTGCTCGAAGCCTTAGGGTTAGCGTTCCAAGTCCTTGGAACATGCAAGGGCACATCTGATACTACATGCTCAAGTCTCGTATAGCTTGAAGTGCAAGGAGTCCACCTGGTCAGTTATAAGGCGACTAGGCGGTTTCAGCGATGTGACGAAATGCAGAAGCCATGCAGCCTGCAGCAGGCGTTCCTATCCCAAACTTCGGATGAGATTAAAGCTAACATTGATACGTAGTCGCGAGGCTATCCTACCGGATGAGCACTATAGTCTTCACCGTCAACAAATTAGACAACTTCTTATGAAGAAATCAATGCGGCTCTAAAACGATCTACAAGAAGCTCCACATTCTTTCAGGCCATGAGGTCCGACCTTTGTGACCTTCAAGTCAGCACTTCAGATTGAGACGCTCTTGAGATGTCTGGTTGGTTGCCACCAGACAGCTGGAATGTTCCGAATTATTACCATAGAGCTTGAAGTACGATATTACCTCTTTGTCTCCATTAATTTAAACCCCCTACCCCCCAGGCAACCGTCCACGAGCGAGCTGAGCCCACTTATTGGAATTCCTAAAGGAATCCCGACGTTGTCGACCGATGGACCGAAACAGTAATGAAGACTCTACCCGTGGCTGATTCACTACCTTATTACTCGAAGACTATACAACGATCGCCATTGTCTTGAGCATAGCCACGAAACCCGACCTAGAAGGGTAACAATAATGAAGCAAGAACCATGGAAAGTGACGATATTCCCGGCTTTGAAGAAGGGAAGAGTTGACTTTGTTGTCCATAACTGGCTCTGATAACTGATTAGGCGTCCCATCGAAGTGGTCTTGCCATGCTTTTTGTACCTCACCGTTAAGCTAACACGGGATAGGAACTGTTACTATGGATTCCTATCTCACAACCGGGCTTTTGATCTCGTAATGAGCCCATTCGGGTCATTGCCCTCTATGGATCCCTCAGGCGACTCCCCGCCCGGAATGTATCTCACACTGTGGACTGAGATCCTCTCAGCTGTTCCGTGGTTTTAGGTAGGGCTAGGGCTCGAGATGCCCTCATGGCAGTGCTGTCGTGAGCGCCGACTACACCAGTGATAGAGGTTTGTAACAGGACGAAATTGTTCCATCTCACCGAACTATTGTTTTAGAGCGTGAATCTCAAGCATTAAAGGAAAGGACAATCCCAGTCTTCGTCCTTCATATTTAATAGCTTGATTCAACTCGCCCAGAAACATTCAATCATTCATTGACAACCCAGGAGATCACTCCAGACACCTACTACTATTCAGATCAACTGCCTCATTTATCAAAAGGACCCAACAGAGCGCATCTTGTGTTCAGAGACTCACAACAATACCTACTTTCCAGTGTCGTTTTGTTCGGACTTAGGCAACATGTGCTGCAAATTGGATCAAGTCGAATTCGAAGCTACCGTCAATGGACGGACGGATTACTGGGAGTGCCATAATTGCAAGGAATCATGGATGACATACACCAACCAGTGTTTCGTTTGCTATCATTTCAAATGCCCTCTATGTAGGGAATACTCAACTTCTTAAAACTTGGTGGCTCATCGCCCACCAGGCACATACCTACCAGAGAGAACATGTTGCCGACTCATTCTCCTCTATTTTTCCCTGCCGAAACTCATCGGCTCCATCTCTCCTCATCTTAGCACATCTGATATCTCTTCAGTTTGCTGAACTGAGATCTACTCCATCAACCTCAACAAACATTACACCCGAACCCACGGCACTAGTCGCCTTTTACCATTACTCGACAGTATAAGACATCCCAGTTGTCGCTTCTCCAACATTGCCCATTTTAGTTTCGCTTTTCGCCTCTTCGTCGTCCCATTTCCCCTCCGAGTTAATACACTTCTACTCGCTTCGAATACTATATCGCTACCCTACCGGCGTTCATTTCCTTTTGCTTTCAGCTCGTCGTCGTCCCATATGCTCCCCTGTTCCTCCTCTGGACTAATAGATCTCTCTTTGCATTACTTGACATCCCTGCCCTAATGGCGTTTACTTTCTTGTCGATTTTGGTTTAGCTCTTCGTTTACTCGTTCTGCCTCTAGTATCATAGGATATTTCCTTCGGATTTGACTCGGTTGACTTCATGTTTGGTTCCCATTCATCTTGATATATTACCCCCATTTCCTTCATTGCATCTCAGATCTCGCATTAGTTAATTGGCTTCATTCACCTAGATAGACCCTCAAAATAGAACTTATTCGTACAAATACCTCTCCACCTTCTATTTCTTCATAACAAACTAGTAGTACAGTCACGCTCTTCTCTCCTTCTCCTCCTCCTCCAACGCCCTCTGCACCCACGATACTTTCTTCTGCTCTTTCCGTGCTGCATTCTCACTCGTCGAAGCTGGAGTTGCCTGCGCCCCTCTCCGGGCGGTGTTGATGGAATATACGCAGTAAGAGCATAGTATAACCGCCATTGAGAACGCTGCAATGGGGGCGTTGAGGGACTGGTTGCATATGTTTAGTATTCTTGCTCTATTTGTTGTGTAGCCGGGTGTTGATGGAATTGTGACGGAAGATGAATGAGGGCTTGTTTTACGTACCCCGGGCGGGCGACCGAGTGGCCCTTTGGTCATTTTATGGTTTATATTTTATTCTCCGAGTATGTAGAGGGCTGCGGAGTTGCATGTTGGACGAAGTTGTCGAAGTGTTGAAGTGTTGAGGTGTCGAGGCATCAGCTGATGAAACATGGATGCAGAGTGCAAACAAGACAAACACTTACCATACCTATGTAAGCCTAATTCGAGTACTAGTAGTTGGCTTCTCTATTAACCCACAAACTCTTAATAATACTGAATGATTAGAATAACTGAACAGATTCATTGTCTATTTGCTTTGCGTTTCATTTCCATCCTCGCTTTTCCGATGCGCGACAGCGGGTTGTTGATGCTCGCTATGTACACCTTCTGCATCATCATCTTCAAATGTTATACCAGCTTCTCGTTTCAGACGTTCCACCACAGGACCCATCGGATATGCACTGACAGTGCTACTATGGTCTACACATGGCGCTACTCTAAGCGGTAGCAGCCAATCCCAGAGTGTATGACCCATGACCTGTTTGAGATTTTGGATGGAGTCACCTAAGTCAAAGGGGTTTTCGCCGGGTTGAGTGCGAAGGATTGCAAACATTCGTATGTTATTTGCAGGTTGATTAGTATTATTTGTATTATTCGTCGTGGTGCTCGTTACGCCATTGGATGCTGTAGATTGAGGGTCTGCCTCGGCAGCAGGTGTGGTAGGGGGTTGAGTCGGAAATGTCACTGTGGGAAAAGTCAGAGCCCACTGACCGTTTTGTCGACTCGTCATGCGTTGATATTGTTGTGGGCTGATATATATAGCAAGCATCCATACTTTGGTTCGCCTGCTGAGGTTTTCGATTGTCGTGGCGTTTATGGAAGCGAGTTGCAGGGTGGTTCCGCTCATACCGCCAGAAAAGAGGAGGAACAAAGCGGCTCTAAATTCAAGTTAGTATTTTGGTCAATGACTGGGCTAACTTCTAGGTCTACTTACAACCCTAACGCGACAGCCCAGTGAGCATTCGTTCTGCCGGTCTGCGAGATAGTGTTAGTATGGTGCGGTACCAGCCAACACGAGAAACTTACATCAGCACGATGCTCAGCAACAAAGATAGCAAGCACAATCAAACAAAAGCAGGTGAAGAACGTGGTATATACAACGAATTGCAGAAAGAACTTGTACGAGCTCTCGGAAACAACTCCGCCAACCCACGGACAGAAATGGTCGAGTTTTCGCACACAGCGATCAGAGTCGCGGTTATGATGCGATCTATCCGTCTTGAACTGGCAACATGAGGAGCAATACGCTGGCCGTCCATCATCTTGACAAACGTATATATCCTTCATCCAGAATTCTTCCTGGCCAGTCTCATCGAGCGGAAATGCGACTCCGCCTGTCTGTCGCGCAATGTCGGCGGACTCGGCAGCAGTCCGTCGCACTTTTTCATTGCTCCTAGTCGTAGTCCCGTTTCCATGATCTGATTTTGACTTGTCATTCTTTCTCCACCTTTTCGATAACCAGCTTTCATGTTCCGGATCGGTAGGTACCCAATCCACTCCTCTCGGTAAATAGTCCGGATTGAATGCGACAACAAGGCAAAGACGAATATATGTGACGATTGTAGGAAAGAGCAAGACGTAGAAAACTACAATGATAGCGACGCCGGCGCCTACCCGTGGTTCGCGATTGTAGTGATGTGCTTGGGGATTGATCAAATAGTCAACTACAAAATATATTTGTTAGAATATTTGACACATCAAAAACAATTTGAGCCTAAGCTTGATGGCGATTGCTTACTACAGAGCGGTTTCGTAACAGCATAACACGCATAACCAAACGTTCCCAATATAACCCATGGAATGACCCTAGATACGTATCGATTCGCATCTCTCTCATCGCATAGTACCGGCGCACCTCGAGAATTTCGAGCTGGCATATTGGGTGGACGTCGATTTAGTCGAATCCAGACTGTTCTCCCGAGAGCTGTCAGGGTGGTTTCTCCATCCGGTCGTTCCGTCGGAAGCAGTGTAATATATTAAAGAGAAGAGTGAAAGCGATTGAAAGTTATCATCAGCAGAAAAAGTAAGTTGACATGATGAATGAATGAATTGTCAGCTTCGATGGCTGTGTTGAGGCGGAAAAGGATGTCGTCCCAACCTCTGTTGATGTTCGTCACTGCGCTGCGCTAACTTCGGGGCAATCAAGGAAATCCGGAAATAAGCACTCCTAATCGATAAGACGTCACGTGTTGATAAGGGCATTCTTGCCCGGAAGATCTATGAGTGATTGAATTGGGAAATTGATGGCTTGGTCTTATTCATGTACGTTGTCGTTGGTTCTGACAGCATATTAGTGAGATTTGTAATATGACAATTATATTCATAGATTCAAGAAACATCGAGGTAGTCCAATAATGTGCTTAACGTCCTCGTGGTATCACATATTTCACAATGAAGTACAAAACCATGACCCTAAAATAAGAAGTATATTGTCGTAACCATACCATAGAAGTTAAACGGTAACTCTGCTTCCATTCAATGATCCTCCTGTGGCTTCAACACTTAGTGCTTCTTCCTGCCGCCAATCCCTAACCGGCCGAGATGACTGAGACTAGACCTGCTCTTATTTGTCGGGGTAGATCGGCCATCTCGTGTCGCACCATCTGAGGTGCGGCCAGTTATCCCAAGACCTGCATTGCCGAATCCGCTTCTTGGTACGTCGGGAAGTACCTTGTCCCTGCCGCCTTGATGATCGGTTGCGGCAGCTGCGGATAGTGCACCGATGAGTGACGGCTGCTTGAAGGCGGCGCCAGTTGAATCTGTCTCGAACTGGCGCTGGGATGCTCGTTGATGGCGTTTGGCTTTTTCTTGCACATTCTTGAACTTGTCGAGTAGTTCTGTCCACCTCACGGAGCTATCTTCACGATTTTTCAAGCGGCTTCCTGCGGGTCGTTCGTAACCTCCACCAGCAGCGACAGGTCTGTTCTTCATCAGCTAATCGTACTACACAAGATGATGTTGTGGATACTCACGGACGAGGCCCTTGCAATAAGCCGATATTGCTCACACTGTTCAGACGATTCTTTAAAGCAGCAAACGCTGAACTTTGAGGAAGAAGCATGAGGACACCATACAAGCATTTATATAAGTGTGGGTACTTGTCGGGTTCCAGCAGCTGTAGTCGGAGGTCTATGAAGTGTGAGTATATTTAAAATCGTAACTATGGTGAACCAACTTACAGGTGAAAACTGGAGATTCCAAAAGTTGCACCAATTTGTCGATCTGAATCAACATATTCACCGTCATCTCTAATTCCGCACTTCAAACAATCATGATTAGACACAAGCTCCGGAAACAGATTCGATATACTCACAAGATCTGTAAGAGGTTATATGCTTGTTCGTATGCTTGTGCAAGCAGACATAGGGAAAATGTGGAAACGGCATTGTGGCACCATGATCGGAAAAGCGCAACAAACAACGTTTGCCCTTCCTAAACAGCAGTCAGTACGTCTATCCATATATGCCAATGTTGAAAATCTTACCCTGCTATCCAAGCTCCGCAATCTCTTCCTCAAATCCGAGAGTTCTGGCGCTGTTATCAAGTTATTGTTGAGATTCTGCACCATTATACTAGCAAATTCAATGTCCTTTGATGTCCATTAGAACAGTACGAGCTCATATGAAGGGGATTAAACAAACCTCTTCCTTTTCCAGACAGTCTGCCAATGTCCGGTAGATACGTTCTGGACTCAAGTTCATACATAGCTGACGAATAATCAAATTTCCACGCACTTCCAAGAGTTTTCTATCCGTTGAAAAGAGTTGTAGGAGATTGATCATGAAAGATGTGAAGTATCCGTCTTCAGTATTCCGTGAAATCTGAGAAAGAAGCTGAAGGTCTTTAGTGACAACTACCTCGGCCGGATCTGATAGCGTCTTGAGCAAAGCGGGGAATGTGCCATCGTTAAAGGCTAGAACCTTGCGTGGTGCTTTTCGATGAAGCATAATCAGCCATGATAGAGCAGCTACTCTGGTGCCCTCGTTCTCATTCAAGAATTGCAAGGTCAAAGAGTTGACTGCTGCAGCATAGTCTAGATCGGACGGTGGGCTTGAAGCAGGAGCATCAATGTTTTGATAATCAAGAGAAGGTTTTCCACTCTGTACGGATGCCCTTCTTTCATCGCTTTCCTTTACAGCCGACGACTGTGTTCCTTTGGAATTGGCTGAATGATAGCTTTCATTTGACTCGTCTGAGAGCGAAACAATATATTCCATGAGCGAGGTATTGACCCTTGTTGCCGCTTGTCGTACTTGATCGGAACCACTCGATATTGCGGGAAGAACTTGGATCAAGAGTGCTGGGACAAATTGGAGTATATCCTCTGGGCTGATTTCGAAGAATGCATCAATCCACCGCAGTGCCGTTAGTTGCATTTCCTCGTCTAGTAACCAGTTAGCAAGTGTATAGTATATTCGGAATACATAAACTTACCGTATGTAGTGTCTACAAAGCCAACCAAGATCTCCAGGATCTTCGGGTAATCAACATAGGCATCTTGGCCAGGTACCCAATCCCCGTCAACCGCGATGCTCTGCTCGTCATCATTCGCATCCGCAGAGACGGAATCAGCGACAATATCATCACTTCCTTCCACTTCATCACTATTGCCTGTGACTACACTGGTATTCTCACTAGCAACCGCGGCCGCTGCAATCTCCTCTTTACTTTTCTTGCTGTCCGCGATGCCTTTCTTAATGCGTGCGATCCTCTTGATTTCGGAAAGAAATCTCTCCAAAAGACCCTGTGTGGCGACATTTACGTCTTTGTTGGGGTCTCCGAGGAATTTGATCAGCCCTCCAAGGAACGCTGGCAGATAACACACCAGTTCCAAGTCTGGGATTGTGTCGAGGAGAGTCAACCACGAGACAAGGAATGTCCGAGTAAATGGGTTGAGAACATGTATCCGCTCTTGTAATAGTGGTATGAACATCGAAAGGGAAAATGCGGTTGGGAGGTCGATTGAGGCTTCGTCTATATCTCGACCTTGGTCCAAATCTTGTAGTGGCTTCTCTCCGAGCTGTAATACGGACACATATGACGCAGCTGATTCGGCGACGATATCTTTGACCAAGCGATCCAGTAGTTCCGCACCATTTTTCACCGAGAGTTCCGAGTCCGAGGCGAGCTAACGAACCGTCAGTAAAAAAAGTATATGACGGGGATAGCTATCTCCGAACCTTGCAAAGTGCGTCGAATATATCATTGAAGAATGGTAAAATCTCTCCTTTGGCAACCTTGGCGATGTTGTACATGCTCTCGCATGCATAGTACCTCACTCTTGCATCTTGATCCGAGAAACAGGCGAGCACCGGAGGGACGATTTCTTGCAGATAGGGAGCTACGCCTTCCTGTAAACACAACCATCAGCCACATAACATCTTATTCATGTAACTAGCCACCCACCGATCCCAAGGCAATTGAAGCGGCAGCCAGGCCAATGAGTCCTCCATTGCGAGCATGTGGTTGGTGAACGGCATAAGCGTAGTCGTGGCACAGTTGATCTACGATCTCCCGGATCTTGTCATGTTCTCCTTTTATTGTAGCATCTCGGACGATCTTTTCGAGCCTATTCCGGAGGACCACAAAGTTAGTAAGAGTTAAACAGCAGTTAATTATATTGTCAAGCTTCACATACTCCAGAGCACCCTGCTTCCTCTTATCGTAGAGCTTGTCGTTCAACAAGCGCTGAACAGACTGGTCCATTTCGAACCTCGAGTGACCATACCGCGATCAAGCTTGACTCGAAATTTAAGCTTCCATAATTGTCGTAGCTGTCTGTATATTCTTCAAACACTCTTTAAAATGGTCGATTTAATAAAAGAAGTGCGACTGTAAGCTCAAGACTGCATTAATTGAAGGTGATGCAGGCAACGGCAGTCTGGCATATGCGGGGACGCTATCAACTGTGACGTACGTATTTTAGCTTTGGTATTGTATGGTAATAGTGCCAAGCAAATGATACATTTGTTACGATAATTATGCCTAAATATACAGAACCCAACGCTCTTCATACGCATAAATTACAGTATATGAAATTGCTTATATAGAACAGGCGATGTTATCGACTAGATAGGCACTACTATCCCAGTACCATAATCAACTGCTAATAAACTGGAACACAGCGGAAACATCTTTCTCCGCCGTCTCCTGCCTCAGTAGCAAATCCTGTATCTTGCCCAATGGCCCTTTCTCACCATCGTTGACAAAGTGGTTCCAAGTGCTGGTGTCACCATATAATATAGCAGGCGCTTTGATGTGTTGCGTTCCATCCGGCCTGCACCTTTTGCATTTAAATGTGTCGTGAGTATCACTGCGGGTGTCTGGTTTGAACTGAAATAATTCTCGGAGCGAATCCAAGGAGAAATGGCGTTCAACGTCCTCGGCGGAATCAACGACACACGAAGATAAGGATTGTTTGTGTGACTGCCTCTGGAAAATCTTCTCTTCAATAGATCCTGTCGCAATAAATCTGTAGACAAAGCAGTCTTTCTTCTGGCCATCACGCCAGACACGGGCTAGCGCCTGTTGATCAGCTGCTGGGTTCCAATCGGGGTCAAAAAGCACCAATCTGTTCGCTCCAACCAAGTTGATACCACAACCACCAGCTTTGCTGCTCAGCAAGAACACAAATTCCTCACCGTTCGGGTCGTTGAATTTGTCCACCAACTTTTGTCGTTTATTCACATTCATCGTCCCGTCCAATCGTAAGCAACCATATGCACGAGAACGGCATAGTTTCTCAAAAAGATCAAGAGTTTGTGTATAGTTACTGATCAAAACAATTTTATCGTTCGTATCTTGGCGTATTCGTGCCAGCATACGGTCAAGTACCATCATCTTGCCTGAGTACCAAGATTTAATATCGCGATCACGACCTCTGCCGTCTGGAGGGACATAATCGTCTGGAAAATATTGCTCGCATCCGGGTAGATCCCTTGAAAGATCGAGAAGGTCCGGATGGTTGCACAGTTTCTTCAAAAGACCAATGGCTTTGAGTGGCTGGCTGCCTTTTCCTCGTAGAAGACTGCGGATTTCCGGACTGCTCAAAAAGTGATTGTACAAATTCGTCTGAAATTCGCTAAGGTTGCAAAATACCACATGCTCGTATTTAATTGGCAAATATTTCGAAAGGATGTCGTTCGTTCGTCGGATGATGAATTTGTTGACAATAGCGGATAATTCTGATAAGCGTTCATCTCCTTTCTTCCGGTCTTCGTCACTTGCTGCTGCATCTCGGCCTCTCAAGATGGGGATTTCGAACTTCTTTCTGAACTCATTCTGTGATCCCAGCAAATTCGGGTTCGCAAAGTGGACAAGAGCAAAGTATTCAGATAGATCGTTTTGGATCGGGGTACCGGAAAGAATCACGCGGCGAGTGACGTTCAGGCTGTTGAGCTCTTTCCAGGTTAAACTCTCTTTGTTCTTCAATCTGTGGCCTTCATCACAAAGCAACAGACCAATGGGCGTGTCCCTGAGATCTTCAACATTCAATCTTAACGTTTCATACGATACTATCAGTACGGGACGCACAATTGAGCGACCCGAAGCGATAGCCCATTGTTTTAGCTGACTTGATAACTCGGCCTTAGTGGCTTTGCCATCGATCACAAACGGTGTCACGGCATCAGGACCCAGCCATTTCACTATTCAATCAGCGACCATTGCTGGGACGGATATAAGGTACACTTACCTAGTTCGTTAGCCCAGTTGCGGACCAAGGTCGAGGGACAAGCTATGACGCATTTTTGCACAGTGGTCTTTCCGGCTTCTGGTGATTGCTTGAGAAGGGTCCACATTAAGGAGATGCATTGCAGCTGAGAATCGTTAGTGAGCTTCTTGCAATCTGGGAGAAGTGATAAGTACCGTCTTTCCAAGTCCCATTTCGTCTGCCATAATACATCCATTTGCGTTCTCATCAATCATTCCGGTAGTACATCGATAAAGAAACTTCGTGGCAGGTATTCATTAGCTATGTCGACAGTGTTATCAAGTTGAGGTACTATACATACCTTGACACCCTCAATCTGATGAGGTCGTAGGATCTTTGAAAGTCTAGGGTCAATAACCACAGGAACTTTTGGACGATCCTCAACCTGTTTCTTTAGTCCCAATATATCGGCCAAACTTTTATGAACTAGTGGTTCATCCAATTTTGGCGGCTCCTCCGCCGTGGTTTCCGTCTCCATTATCTTCTTAACAGGCTTATCATCGACTGTAGGATCGTATAGGACAATAGCGAATTCTCCACTGGGATCGTGTAGAGGCTTGACAACAAAAGTAGCCCCTCGTCGCATTCCCAAAGTCGGTGCGGGTCTCGAAGGGTCATATCCACCGGCGTTCTTGTTCATCAAAGGGACCGAAAAACGTTGTTTGATTGTGACTTCCTTATCTTTGACCTTGAATACGCCAAACTTGTTGACATCGCGATTCGCAAGTGCGAGTCGTTCCTCGGTGGTCCATGGCCTGTTATAGTCATCATCGGCAGTACCATCGGCACCTGCATAGTCTACCTTGCGTCGCTTCCTACTTGGCCGGTCGGATGCGATGGTAGTTCTGGCTTGTCCTGGACATTTGAAAGGTTTCGATAAGCGTTCTGCGGATTGTTCTGAAGGTCCGTGAAGTCGAGCAGCTTTCTGTGGTGTCTGCTTGCTAATCATAGCCGATGGGCGTGAACGCTGCCTGCTCTATTGTTAGCATCAACGACTGATGGTAATCTGATCTCGATGGAGCACATACATTTCCGTGTAACAAGCCACTACCAATTCCAAATCACTTTGTTTCAATACTCCAACGCCTTCCAAACGTGTATTTTCAAAAGTCCTCGCTCGATTCAGGTCCTTCCAATTGTACCTTTAGGCTGTGGTCTGTATCGGAGGCAAGACGCGTCTGGCTGACAAAACAACCGCGTCGGGATCTGCCGGCGCAACGCGATATCACGTGATCTCATTGCACGCTTTGATGAACCTACCCCGCCGACATCTCTATGTAGGTCTTGCGTGTGAGATGCTCAGTACCTACATGACTGATGACTCTAAATCATCGTCGTGTCAATTAGGCCAATGTCATCTGACTTTGTGGCTGGATACATCAGCGGTGCTGTAGGAATATTTATCGGAAACCCTCTTGATCTCGTCAAAGTTACCCTTCAGACGAGTGCGCAAAGCCATGGCTACTTTGAGTCAACATCGTCGTTAATCAAAGGTGTGTAATATCAGAGAAATGCTTCTGAGAAACTCAATTGCTGACACAACTAGGCGCCGCTGCTCCAATTCTCGGATATGGAGCCTTGAATGCCCTGCTTTTTGTTGCTTACAACCGATCTCTCAAGTCCCTGGACCCATCAGTTGCTGATCCAACAAATCTTGACGCAAATGTCTCGTTGCTGAATATATGGCTAGCCGGTGCCGCTGGTGGCATGGCCAGTTGGGTAATATCGTCACCAACCGAACTCGTTAAATGCCGAACGCAACTGAGTAGAAATCAAACCACTTCTTCCTGGACAGTTTTCCGGGACATCCTCCGTGTACACGGAGTCAGAGGACTGTACTTTGGTGGACTTATCACGAGTGTCAGGGACTCTGTCGGCTACGGGTTCTAGTAAGCAGTCCATCTTATCAAAGTACTCTCTGGGTCCGAGTCTAATTTATACGATCTGTAGTTTCTGGTCGTATGAATTATGCAAACGAAATTTCTCTTCTCTGGATGAGAGTAGCCAACAAGAAGCATTGAAGGTCCTTCTCTGTGGTGGAGTAGCCGGCATTATCACATGGGCTTCTGTCTTCCCACTTGATGTGGTGAAGACTAGACTGCAGGCTCAACCTTTGATTGCACATACGGTCACCGAAGTCGCAGATGCACAGCAAAGACCACTTCTTCCGGCATCATCGTCTAGACCGCGAACGCTCAACTCGCTGGAAATCGCCCGCGATGCGTACCGTAGTGAGGGCCTTTCCGTCTTCTTTCGTGGATTAGGCATTTGTAGTGTACGAGCCTTCATAGTTAATGCCGCTCAAGTAAGTTGTAACCTCCGAGACCTATCCATACCTCGCTTGCTGATCAGAATAGTGGGCTGTATATGAATGGCTGATGAAGGAATTCAACAAAGCATCAGCAGCACCCCATGTGAGCACGTAGGGCATTGATAGTGGTGTCGATTGTACTGGAAATAAGCAGAATCGAACCAGTTCCAAGATTCCAGTGAAAGTATCATCTTAGAACCACACCCCAACGCACGAAGACATCCGTATTTCCAAGCCCCGCAGTCCCTTGCAAATTCCAACATGATCCCTCACTACCAACCAATCAATATCCTGATGCCCCAGTGAGCTTAGTGCTAGCGTCCTTCACTTATGATCTGTTGAACTTCCAAGGTTGATTGGAGAATACCCCAATCAAACCATGTGTGTTACCGAAAATATGTCCGCGAGACACGATGGATCATGCTTGGCTATACAGGAATTTATGATGACTGTGGCTGACTGGCTGTTCCTTTTGCTGCCTGCAGATTCTCCTCCAATATCGCGTCTCGTTCGCTGCCGAATCTATCTACATGATCGGACTAAAATCGTATGAGCTGTTCACTACATATCGAATATGGAGTCTCATGATTCTATACCCTCTCTCGGTGATGTTCGGCCAGCTCAGACTGTCAGACTACAAGTGTACCTCGCTTGGGTAGATGCCTGGGTATCGACTTCAAACCCCATAAAGGCGAGCAGTGTCCAGCCAGAAGATGGAACTAATCTTCGACTAGAAGACATATTTGCTCAGTAGCTGGAAGATTCATCTGATCTTGAGCTAGGAGACCCAATCGAGATCCCAAGTTTGAGTACAAATGAAATGGCAGAATACTTCCGGGAAGAGAACCTGCCATATCTTCTCAACCCAGACGATCTTAAAGCAATCATCCATGCATTTCGTCAACAGTTGCGTTGGAGACGCATCAAGGTGGGAGGAAGTCTCGCACCGTCAAGACTTGAAACCGATGTCTTCTCCGAGCAATATGACCCACGGACAAAATGCAATTGTACAGGGGATACACGGAAGAACAAGGAAACAATGACGGATCTATCTTCATGGCAAGATAGCGAGTGCCACGCCATCCGAAATACTGTTAAAGCTGTTCAGACAGTAATCGACAGGCAATTTGAATACAAATCACAAGGAATATTCACCAATCAAGGACTGGTTGATGCCGCAATTGAGCTCTTTCTCTCAAGCAGCGACCTCCAACCGATTCCGGATACATGTCAAGGCTCAGGCATCACCAATCCAATCCCGGAGATAAGAGCTCCTGATCGACGACCTAGCCCAACTTGTGATTCTGATCTGACTGTCCACGACAACCTGTTTCCGACGACAGAAAAGATCAAGCTCTGTGCAGATGCCAAGCACTTCTTCGCAATAGCCTGTGGCGGCAGCCTAGTTGACGAAGGTCTTTTACGAGCCATTGCTGATTCAGGCAACGATATCCTCATTGGAGATTATTGCGATGCGGCAGATGAGCAGACAATAACCATTCTGCAGAAGAATGGCGCAGCAGCTATGGCATTCTTGAAACTCTGCACTCTCGCCGACGTCGTTACATCAGTCCAATTTAATAATCTAGTCGCTTCTCTGATCCAGTTTCGAGCACTGGGGTACTACAGGGACCATGGAAGAAAAAACCTTCCCGGCGGTCTTTATGGTAGTTATTACACTGGGCTTCCCGGGCCTAGGTATATAGACCTTGCCATTTGGGTGGGAATGGTGTCGGCGTCATTAGCGACGGGGAAGAAGATCACTGAAGAAATGTACCTCAGACTCGCTACGGCGTGTACCTTATTGAACGACTTGGTCGATCTCCGAAGTGACACTATGCGAAAACAAAGAGAGAATCCTATCCTTAGAGGCGTCCGCGGCTGTCTTTGCAACTACCTAGACTCTTGCATTTCGCAATGTCTAACCCTAGCCTGCGAGGCCTTGGAATCAGACCGATTGAGCGGCATGGTGGTTCTCGGATTCTGTAACTGGGCCGTCATGGCTTCTCACCACAAAGTCTACGAACTCGTCAACGGCGTGCAAGAAGTGAAGCAGTACCCAACCTGCAAATATGCCTCAATCGAAGACGAAACCAATTACAACAACTTGTTCAAAGCATTAGAGCCCTATGGTACCCTGGGAGAAGAAGGTCCTCATGTCTACATGAAGCGCGCTACAATGGACCAGCTCTACGCCGTCAATCGCGCAAAATCCGAGACGCATATCGCCTGGATGGCTGATATAACGAGGAGTCTTTTGAGGCCGGAGACATTGCGGAAGATTGTGGATGTTGTGCACTTTGAGTGGAGGGGGGAAGTTGGTGATCGAGAGTTTTGTCCTTGATTTTTTTTATCATATATGATTGAGCGAATATAGAGCTTCTTGCGATAGAATAGAAATATCATTTCTGATTCTAGAACTTGAAGCATTCAAATGTTGATCTTTGTCATACGTGATCGCTATTCCACGTGGTAGGATACATGCATTATTCTCCGACGTGGCCGCTGGCATGTTGAACATACCAACTATCTACACCATTCCGCGATATTGTTTTTATTCTTTTCAAAATTTTACACTTGCATTTTTGATATAAAAAAACGAAGCGCAATCTTGTAAATACAAAAATCCACAACGTTACCTCGGCTGGTATCGAATAATTCCAAAATTACCGAGCTGTTAGAAACTAAGCGGGTCCCCTGCGGTAACGTGGTAACGAAAGTTTTCGCCCTTTGAGCCGTGAATCGGAAGTTTGTGGGCCGGATATTCGGGAAGGGTTTCTGGCGAACATCGGACCACTGGGTATCGTACCGAGCATGTGCGGAATTATTAGCGACGTTTGTCTATGTCGATGCGCCTGACATGATCGTATTGTTTTATTTCATGACTTGAATGAGGATGTATGGCAGAGTATCCTCGTTGTGGTTGTGCATGGTCGAGTCGTTGTGTCCAGTGTCCAGGTTCTCGAGAGTCGTACTACCTTTTTTGCGCTTCGTCTCTTTTTTCGTTTATTCGTCATCATCGTCAAATGAGCCATTAAGCATCAGGTTCGTCGGTATCCATCAATGTCTGCTCTCGCTTGCCATTATCAACGCCCAATCCGACTGCCTGCTCAGCTGTCTTGTGTGTATGCACATCTTCTTTGAGGATTCGCAGTCTGTCAAGTGAGTAGCATCGTTAGCAAACTGTCCACAAGTATGCTTACACGGGTGCTTGCTCCTACCTTCTCTTATGATTCTTTCCCTTGCGATGCGCCACGAGGTTGTATTCCGTCTCAAACCATTTTGCACATTCGACGCAGTAGTGTTGTCCAAGGCCGGGAAGATCTTCGGCGTCCTTGGTGTCTTTGAAATCTTGGAGGTGTTTCCTTGAGGTAAGGTCTTGACGGATTTGATCGTAGTCTCTGTAAGACATGGCAATTAGCTATTATTCAAGGGTGTTTGTTGAGTCTACCGTACCTTGTGCGTCGTTTGGTCTTGAGTCTTCTGGTGGCACCCATTTTGTTTGTCTTTGTACTGTGGTCTTCAGAAATGAAAGCCAGTTACTTCTCTGTCGATTGTGTAGTTGTAACTCTCACTCGCTGGCTGTCCAGATGCAATAATATCTCGAATTGAATTAGTTGTCGATAACAAGCCTGCAGCACTGCTATGTGAAGTAACAAACAGAAAATTTCAGGTAGATATCTAGAGATGCTGATTGGACGGCGGCTGAAGAGTTAGGCGCTAAACACCCAATCCGGCTAGCGTCTCGATAGCCATACAAAACGGCGCTTCCGGCTAAGATCGGATAAGGGACACTGACTAACCCGGCCACAGCAGGTTTTCTTTCTGTAACACCTTGTACGAAGCAGTAATTTATGACGTCCCTGACTCCCTGCTGCACTAGCTGTCTTAGTTGCTTGTGAACTTGTTTACACATATCGAGTACGTAGTGTCGTTCGTTGGCCTGAAGTAAACAATTGCAACGATAGTCTGAGTTAGTTTCGAATCAATTGCAAAGCTTCAACAGCCAAAGTGTAACATTGTTCGCAAGGCATTGCTTGGGGGTCCTTGGGGGTGGGATTGCTGCCAGCCTGCCGCGCTTGCCCCTCCGGTTACGGGTGTCGCCATCGTCCGAGCATGTGCTTGTGCTAGAAGACCAGTCTGCTGATAAGACAGTCTGTAACAAGTCCATAGCTTCGCGGGAGTTATGCAACGGAGTCGATTCTTCTCATCCAGCATAGACAGTAGACAGTAGACATAGGCAGTGCTTTCAGGTGTCGTGCTTACCGAGGAATCGTGTACGTATTTATCACGAAGCCGTGCTACCGAGTTGAGACAGCTTCTGAGCTTTTGTAATGTCTTGCATGCCATTGGCACCTGCACGCTCCACAGTAATTTACGGGAGCGTATTAGTGGTATTTGCTGTGTACGCGCTAAAGGGATGCGGTATTTTCCTTGTATTAGTCTCGTTCTCCTTCCGTAGGAGAGAGCAATTAGGGGCACTCTGATTGGCTGCTTACAACAATACCTGCCGGATATCGCATGCCTGACCTCAGTGGCCTGACCACCTGCCGAGCAACAGGAGAAAAGGATGTAAATTTCAATACAAGCTCCCGTAATCCGTAAAATACTGCCGGCTCAAGCTCCGGTTTTAGAGTACCGCCCGCCAGCGTCACTTGCGTTCTTTTCTGCTCATAGCAACGCCAACCTTTTTCACCTGTCTTTTTTCCCTCTCCTCTCCTTCTTTTATAAACTCTTCTTCTCCATCTCCCCTCCACATTTCTGTCCAGGCTTTGGGGCTATTCTTGGACATCGTGTGCTTTACTCATTGAATGAGTCGCAGCTCTGTCTACATTGCCTAGAGATATCAAGATGATCTCCACTAGGCTCACCCGCTTGGGTGCGGTGGTAAGTTGTCTTCTGTCCTGATGATGTGCGATGAGAAAATCGTGCGATCACGAGAATTCCATCAAATCGCGTATTTGATCAATGATGCTAATTGATTTCTCGTTTACAGGGCACCAAGTCCCGAGTTGTAAGTCAACCTGCGCCACACAATCATCGACTTGCTATCAACAGCATCGCCATAGGCGACTCAATACAAGATACTAACAATTGATGTAGCTCCTCGGTTCTCGTGGAATGGCCACCGTGTCTGACTCTCCCCTTGACAAGAAGGTCGAGATGACCAACTGGGAAAAGGTAAGCCGATCCTCGCAGATAACAAGGGTGTGTAGTGCTGACGTCAATCTGGCTTAATAGGGCAACTACATTAACTACAAGTATGATACTCTATGAAGCTGCAATAAGCAGCCCAGGTGAAATGTAGAATTTTAAAACTGACCGATTTTAGGAAATTCGCAGAGAACCTCGCCATCGTTCGTGGCCGTCTTAACCGACCACTTACCTTCGCCGAGAAGATTATCTACTCTCACTTGGACGACCCTCACGGTCAAGAGATTGAGCGTGGAAAGTCCTACTTGAAGTTGCGCCCTGACCGTGTTGCTTGCCAGGATGCTACCGCTCAGATGGCCATCCTTCAGTTCATGTCCGCTGGCATGCCCTCTGTCCAGACCCCCGCTACCGTCCACTGTGACCACTTGATTGAGGCCCAGCTCGGTGGTGACAAGGATTTGGCTCGCGCCAACGAGATCAACAAGGAGGTTTACGAGTTCCTTGCCTCTGCTTGTGCCAAGTACAACATCGGTTTCTGGAAGCCAGGTTCCGGTATCATTCACCAGATCATTTTGGAGAACTATGCCTTCCCCGGTGGTTTGATGATCGGTACTGACTCTCACACTCCTAACGCTGGTGGTCTCGGTATTGCTGCTATCGGTGTCGGTGGTGCTGATGCCGTCGATGTCATGGCCGGTCTCCCCTGGGAGTTGAAGGCCCCCAAGGTCATTGGTGTTAAGCTTACTGGTCAGATGTCTGGCTGGACTGCTCCCAAGGATATCATCTTGAAGGTTGCTGGTGAACTCACTGTCAAGGGTGGTACTGGTGCCATCATTGAGTACCACGGTCCTGGTACCGAGTCTCTTTCTTGCACTGGTATGGGTACCATTTGCAACATGGGTGCTGAAATTGGTGCCACTACCTCCGTCTTCCCCTTCAACGACCGCATGTACGACTACCTCAAGGCCACCAAGCGTCAGCAGATTGGTGACTTTGCTCGCGAGTATGCTAAGGAGCTCCGTGAGGATGAGGGTGCCGAGTACGATCAGCTCCTCGAGATCAACCTCTCCGAGCTCGAGCCTCATATCAACGGTCCCTTCACTCCCGATCTCGCTACCCCCATCTCCAAGTTCAAAGAGGCCGTTGAGACCAACGGCTGGCCTGAGGAGGTCAAGGTTGGTTTGATCGGTTCTTGCACCAACTCTTCCTACGAGGACATGTCCCGTGCTGCCTCTATCGCTCGTGACGCTTTGAACCACGGTATCAAGTCCAAGTCTCTCTTCACTGTTACTCCTGGTTCCGAGCAGATTCGTGCTACCATTGCCCGTGATGGTCAGCTCCAGACTCTTGAGGAGTTCGGTGGTGTTGTCCTCGCCAACGCCTGCGGCCCTTGTATCGGACAGTGGGACCGCAAGGACGTCAAGAAGGGTGAGGCTAACTCCATTGTCTCTTCCTACAACCGTAACTTCACTGGCCGTAACGACGCCAACCCCGCTACCCACGCTTTCGTCACCTCCCCCGACCTCGTCGTCGCCATGTCCATTGCCGGAACCCTCAAGTTCAACCCTCTCACCGACAAGCTCAAGGACAAGGACGGCAACGAGTTCTTGCTCGCTCCCCCCACTGGTGAGGGTCTGCCCGAGCGTGGATACGACCCCGGTCGTGACACCTACCAGGCTCCTCCCGCCAACCGTGAGTCCATTGAGGTCGCCGTCTCCCCTACCAGTGACCGTCTCCAGGTTCTTGCCGGCTTCGAGCCTTGGGATGGAAAGGATGCTGAGGGCATCCCCATCTTGATCAAGACCCAGGGAAAGACCACCACCGATCACATCTCTATGGCTGGACCATGGTTGAAGTACCGTGGTCACCTTGACAACATCTCCAACAACATGTTGATTGGTGCCATCAACGCCGAGAACGGTGAGGCCAACAAGGTTAAGAACGCTGTTACTGGCGAGTACGGTGCTGTCCCTGCTACTGCTCGTGACTACAAGGCTCGTGGAATCAAGTGGGTTGTTATTGGTGACTGGAACTACGGTGAGGGTTCTTCTCGTGAGCACGCTGCTCTTGAGCCCCGTCACCTCGGTGGTCTTGCCATCATCACCCGTTCTTTCGCCCGTATCCACGAGACCAACTTGAAGAAGCAGGGTATGCTTCCTCTTACCTTCTCCGACCCCGCCGACTACGACCGTATCCCTACTGATGCCAAGGTTGACTTGCTCTGCACTGAGCTCGCTGTTGGCAAGCCCATCACTCTCCGCGTCCACCCCAAGGACGGCAGCTCCTTTGACGTCAAGCTCTCCCACACCTTCAACGAGTCTCAGATTGAGTGGTTCAAGGACGGATCTGCCTTGAACACCATGGCCCGCAAGAGCGGTAACTAAATTACTATTATGAGACAACGAGGTTGAAATAGCTTCGACGAAATTGTGATACCACTAGAAATGTGGTCTTGGTTTGACAATCATTGACATGTCGGACTGGGACCAGGGGAAGTGAGTGAAATAAATAAAAATGCTACAGCTTATTGCCCAACGGTTGGCTCGATTTCTTTGGTGTTTTGCATGGAGATAGCCCGTCATGTTTTATATGTCATCTATTTTTTCTTGTTCAGATTAGGTATATCAGTGTATAACGATGTTCTTGCCTTATACTACTTACCTTCAATTGTAGAATATTTTATCGTAGAATTAATATGGGATGACATAATCCTCCGATCAGATCACGTATAAATTGCCGAGGTTCGGTGATGTTCTCGTCGACACGAGTGAGCGACCTGTATATGCTCTTCTAATTGCTGTCAAATAGTTATCAAACTCGCATCATATATCTATTGTTCATTAAGGACATATCCTGAATCATATCGATATTCTCACACTGAAGGACTGATCGCTGCTGATTTATTGTCGTCTATCCGGACATCGACTATGGCTACTCAGCTCGTGCCGCTTCCAGAAGTCGAAAGACTAAGTACGTCGGTGATCAGAATCCTAGCTGGAAATCCTGGAAAGGTCAGTCCTACCTCCCTGGCCTATTTGGACAGTAGAAACTGACGGTAAGTGTTGGGGTAGTTCACATTACAAGGTTTGTCGTCCTCAAACCGCACAGTATCCGCTTACCGACATCCCCAGGAACAAACACATATTTAGTCGGCCGCGGTCCTCGACGCCTCTTAATTGACACAGGAGAAGGCCGCCCCCGCTGGGCCACATTACTCCAATCAGTCCTCAAAGAAGAGAATGCCGTTGTCCACGAAGCATTGCTTACACACTGGCATCACGACCATATCAACGGTGTACCGGATTTACTAAAAATCTGTCCACAGGCTACAGTCTACAAACATCAGCCTAAAGACGGGCAGACCGATATTGAAGATGGACAGATCTTCAAAGTTGATGGAGCGACGCTAAAGGCGTTTCATACACCGGGGCATACGGTGGATCATATGAGTTTTATATTTGAGGAGGAGGATGCTATATTTACCGGTGATAGTATGTCTACTCGTCCCTATGGAGTGGCTTTGGCGTGAAGGTGACGACAAGCTAATGGTGTAGATGTCCTGGGCCACGGAACAGCCGTCTTCGAAGACCTCAGCACATATCTCACCAGCCTCAAGAAAATGAAAGACTCCGTCCGGGGTCGCGCCTACCCCGGTCACGGCGCCATAATCAACGAGGCCAGCGCAAAGATAGGCGATTACATAAACCATCGCCAACAGCGCGAAAATGAAATTTTGCGTGTCCTCAAATTCGGGAAATTGGACGTGGATGCTACTGCAGCTGAAGCCTCACCGGAAAGAGTGTCTAGCTGGACGCCGATACAGTTGGTGAAGGTGATTTATAAAGATGTGCCGGAGAGTCTGCATTTACCGGCGTCGCATGGAGTGATTCAGGTATTGAATAAGTTGGAAGCAGAGGGGAAAGTTGAGCATGATCGGGATTCTGGAGAGTGGCAGCTAATTGCGCAGAGACCTGTTCTGTGAGAGCGAGAGTGACAACAAGCGTTTTCTTGCGACTTTCTTGTTTCCCCTCATGTGGCTTGCAAGGGTAGGAAATACTAGATAGGCTTTTCTCGCACATATTGGGCTGCGAGTAAGAATCGGGAGCGTGGTCTCATGCGCGGTTTCTGTTTTTGTATTCGTCTGCTTGTATAATGACTGTGATAATGCGCGGTTTTTCATTTTCAGGCGTTGTGAGCCATACTGGTATGGACACTGCGGCCTGAGGTCTCCACTGCCCGATGTTGCCCCTCCATAGCCCATCCCGGTAGTTACTCCAACCTTCTCCATATTAATTCCATCACTTACCCTACGTATTCTTCTCTCGTCCAGACCTTCTTCATTTTTACTCTTCATCCCTCAATGCAGTCGTTATTGAGGACATCTTTATCTTTCCATCTGGCTGCGCCATTGCCACTCCCTGGCAATCCCTGTGTTGAGAGAGCCTAGACTGTGTATAAGACTGTCCAAGTATCGAGCTCCTTCCGGTGAACAAAGAGAGACGTCATTCGAACCAGACGAGCTGCCTCTTGTATGATCTCTTGGCTACTTATCAAGGTAATTATTATCTTCATTATTATTCTGCCTATCCTACCTATTCTTCCTTTAATTGTACCAGCACCACCCTGCCAAAAGTCAATGACATCGTTGCCGCTGTTGGAATTCGACCCAGTTTTTACCTGACACATTCCTTGCTTGACCTGTCACCTCCCTCTGCGATACCCAGGAACTCGACTCAATGCGGACGGTGCAGTTACTCAATTCTTTGACAGTTATACTGACAATCTTCCAAAGGGATTGAGGACTTGATTGCGCTGTGAAGCTGTCCTTGGACTCCTTACCCCACGTTAGCTACCAACTCTGCAGACACATCGCGAATCGCCCGGTCTAGATTACCCCATCATATACGATCCCTACAATCCCACGATCGGTACATTGTACAATCATACACATCGAGATGCCTTCAGAAGAACAACCTCAACCCGAGGAGTCGAGATTGCTCCTCGTCTCGAATCGATTGCCCATTACAATCAAGCGCTCGGATGACGGAAAGTATGACTTTTCCATGTCGTCAGGTGGTCTCGTCAGTGGACTGAGTGGCCTGACCAAATCGACTACGTTCCGGTGGTATGGATGGCCTGGCTTGGAGGTTCCCGAAGAAGAGATTCCCGTGGTGCAGAAACGGCTCAAGGATGAATATGGGGCTATTCCTGTTATGATTGATGATGAGCTTGCTGATCGACATTACAATGGGTTTTCTAGTGAGTTTATTGTGTTTGCTGTTGCGTTTGCTTTTTTTGCGATTCGTGCTAAAGGTTGCTGTCAGATTCGATCCTCTGGCCGCTGTTCCACTATCACCCCGGCGAAATCACATTCGACGAGTATGCATGGGAGGCTTACAAAAAAGCCAATCGTCTATTTGCGCAAGCCGTTGCCAGAGACGTCCAAGATGGTGATTTAGTATGGGTTCACGACTACCATTTGATGTTGCTACCGGAGATGCTGCGAGAAGAGATTGGCGATACGAAAAAGAATGTCAAGATTGGTTTCTTCCTTCACACACCGTTCCCCAGCAGTGAGATTTATCGAATCCTGCCTGTGCGGAACGAACTTTTGCTGGGTGTCTTGCATTGTGATTTGATTGGATTCCATACTTATGACTATACACGACACTTTTTGAGCAGTTGCTCGCGACTACTGTAAGTATACTTACTATCTTGATGGGAGACAAGAACTAACAGACCATAGTAACCTACAGACAACTCCGAATGGAATTGAGTTCCAAGGCAAGATTGTCGCTACCGGCGCTTTCCCAATCGGCATTGATCCGGACAAGTTTAAGGAAGGGCTTATGAAAGAAAAGGTCCAGAAACGAATTGAGATGCTTGAACAGAAATTCCAAGGAGTGAAACTCATGGTCGGAGTGGATCGCTTGGATTACATCAAGGGTGTACCCCAGAAATTGCATGCTTTAGAAGTGTTCCTTAGTGATCACCCTGAGTGGGTTGGCAAGGTGGTGCTCGTACAAGTTGCAGTTCCTAGTCGACAGGATGTCGAGGAGTACCAGAACCTGCGAGCAGTTGTCAATGAGCTTGTTGGCCGGATCAATGGAAAGTTTGGTACGTTATTGCATCTTACATCGGGAGAACTTGACTAATAAACGCAGGCACTGTCGAGTTCATGCCAATTCACTTTTTGCACAAATCAGTCAATTTCGACGAGCTTATTGCCTTGTATGCCGTCTCCGACGCATGCATCGTGTCGTCCACCCGCGATGGAATGAACCTCGTCGCCTACGAATACATCGCAACACAGCACAAGCGCCACGGTGTTCTCGTCCTGTCTGAATTTGCCGGCGCAGCTCAATCCCTCAATGGCAGCATCATCATCAACCCCTGGAACACCGAAGAACTCGCCGGCGCCTACCAAGAAGCCGTCACCATGAGCGAGGAACAAAAAGCACTCAACTTCTCCAAGCTCGAAAAATACGTCTCCAAATACACGAGCGCATTCTGGGGACAATCCTTCGTCAGCGAACTGAAACGCATCTCTACACAGTCAAAACAGAAAATCTCAGTCCGAAAAGCATCCCTCCTCGTCCCTGGCGTGTCGACCCCTGTAATGAACGGCGAAGGCGAGCAAACCGCCCCAGATGAGACGGTAGTGGTGTCGTCGGAGGAAGAAGCGGAAGAAGAGGGTAAATCTTAGATTTATATCTTGGGCTGATCGCAAGACAAGATACTACACTACAGGTCATGATAGAAAACGAGTTGATGGCGTACGGAATGGCGCGTTTGGATTATTTTTCTTTCTCTGCTCATTGAATACGAGATTTTTCACAGTAACGAGATGGTAATAAACGATTACATGTACACTATTTGTTGCCTTGTCATAATATCTAGCAATCAGATACACGAATCATTCTGTTTCTTCTGACTTTGCGTCTCACAAAGTAAAATATAGACCGCTGATTGGTGCAAACCAGGATGTTGGAGTGGAGACAAACAGTGCAAACACAGCGAGAAATCCGATCCGCAACATCTCCGTTCGTAGTTCTTGCAATCACACAAGTTTATGGTCGCTTCAATCAAGCAGACTACAACATTGAAGCGATCACGCCGCGAAAAGTGAAGACATAGTTGATCCTCATATTCCTGGATTGAGGATTTTGGACAATCGGTTAACTGACGCAGCGGGCGTCCGTCGACTCGAACAAAATTTCCCTCCCCGAGAACTTCCAATCATTGATAATACAATGGCGCCCAGCAACATCCTCAGAAGCAGCCTTCTGCTCTCCTCGACGGTAGCAAGATCAGCAACGAGAGTAAACGCCTTCCCACAGACCAGATATGCCGCTGCACTCAACGCCTCGAGCCCGCGACGATCGATCTGGAGTTTCTTGTCGGGCGACAAGTCGAAGGATCAAGCTGCAAAGAAGGATGAAGATGTCGAGGATCAGGTGGAAGAGCAAGAGCATGTTGAAGCCGAAGTCGAGGAGCAGCCCACACCGCTAGAGGCACAACAAGACCAAGAACAACAGGACGCCCAGAACCTCTCATCCACTTCGACAGAAGCACAAACCGAACCAACCCCCATAATCTCGCAAGTCAAAGAAGTCGAATCCGAACTCCAACCCGAAAAACTCTCAACCGAAGCTTCCTGGCCCTCCGATCTACCCCCGCCCTCAATCAGACAATACCCCTACACCCTCAAACGCGGCACCGTCACAAGCGTCGGGCTCATGTCCAAAACCGTGCGAGTAGCCTACCAACATCGCGAATGGGATCGGAAAATTAGGAAATACTACCCCAAAACAACGACTTATCTCGTGCACGATCCACGCAATTCGTTACGAGAAGGGGATGTTATTGAGTTTTCGTCGGGGGCGCCTCGAGCACCGAATGTGAGGCATGTTGTTGAACGAATTATTTCCCCGTTTGGTAGTGCGGTGGAGGAGAGGCCTGCTGTTATGACGCGAGAGGAAAGAGAGGAGGAGATGGTGGGTAAGAGGATGGCGAAGTTGATGAGGCAAGCCAGTAAAAAGGCGGCTGCTGCTGCTGCTGCAGAGGGAAAAGAGAAGGATGTGCAGAAGGTGATGAGAGAGGTTGTGGAGAGGAAGGAGCATGTTGGTAGGATTAGGGGGTTGGTTATTGAGCGTGCTGCTGCTGCTGCTCAGAGTCAGGCTAGTGCTTAAATATCTGCTTATTTGATGGTGATGTGTACGATGTAAGTTAGTCGTTGGTTGTACATTTATTTTGTCCTAAAATCTAGAATTAACTTCCTCTTTTAATCGTTCATGTATGAATTGTATTCATTCTCTAATCATACAATACACTTATAAGTCGCATGACCTACGCATACTCTTCTTTTGTATACAGACAGTACCTAGGTATAAGGCTAACCCCCCCTCTCCCCATACTCCCTCGCCCAATCCTCATACCTCTTCAACCCATCCTTACCCACACTGGGCCGGATCGTATACAAACTCGCCTCAAAATCCTCAAATCGAATCGGCCGAATCTGATCCATGGGTGTGTGCAGCAATGCCTCGCCGAGATTGCGCAAAGGTCCCATGGCGGCGTCTTTGGCGAGGGCGGTTATATCGGAGCCTGAGAAGCCTGCTCAAGATTTCGTTAGAACTGTTTTATAAAGAGGGGGGTGTAAGGGGGAATGGGGTACCTTCGGTAACTTTGACGAGAACCTCTATATCCTCGTTCGACATTTCATGCGTCTGATGACTTAGCAATCGGCGGATTTGTTGTTCGCGGACATGGTCTTCTGGGAGAGGGATGTATTGTCGACGCACGAATCGGCGTCGAGCGGCTTCGTCAATGTCCCAGGGTAGATTTGTTGCTGCCAGCACTAAGACTCGACTTGGATCGCCGCCTCCATCGTGGCTTTTGTCGGTTGATTGATTTCGTCCTGCGGCGGCGCGTTGGAGATCGGACCATTGAATCAGGAATTCTGTCTTGGATCGACGAGATGCTTCGTGTTCTGTTCCAGATGATCGTGTCGACAGTAGAGAATCAATCTCGTCTACAAAGATAATCGAGGGCGCTAATGCTTTTGCAAGCCCGAATAGGGCTCGAACAAGCTTCTCGCTTTCTCCATGCCATTTTGAGGTGAGGGTTGACGCAGAGACGGAGAAAAACGTCGACTTGGACTCTGTCGCTACTGCTCTTGCAAGCATCGTCTTTCCTGTACCTGGTGGTCCAAACAGTAACATACCCCGAGCAGGTTCCCGTAACCCCATGAACAAATCTGGTCGTAAGAATGGATACACTACAGCCTCTTTGAGCGCCTTCTTAGCCGTTTCTAGTCCCGCAACATCATCCCAATGCACCTCGTCGCCTCTAACGACTATATCATTCAGAATCTGTCGAGCCGCATTCACATCAATTCCCCTTGGCAACTTTTTCATAATGTCTCGTAATTTAGGATCCTCGTCTCCACGTTCAGACGAGCTGTCCTCACCGGCAGAGTCCTGATCACTCGATGGCGGCGTAATTCTAGGCTTTCGTCTTGGTGCAGGAGGCTTGGGCTTCCGTCCAGCAGAAGCAGCGGCACCGTCAAAACTTGCATCTGACCTTCGCGGTGGTGGACGGGCTGGTTCGTCTCCACTGATTGACGAGACGGATGCTCGATTTGCTCCGGTAGAGCTCAATGCCCGTGGGGTGGACTGCGATTTAGGGAATGTTTTTCGTGCTGCTTGCTCTGACGTCTCACCTGCAGATGAGACTGTTGGCGTCTGTGTCGCGGAAGTAGATCGATTGAGTGGTGGCGTTCTGACGTTTCTCTCACTGGGAACAGGGACTGGATGGGAAAGATATTCTTTTCGGTAAGCAGGATATTTCGGCGGGGGTAGTGACTTGATAGACGGTTTTGGTGCTGTTGGCGGCGGCTTGAATGCATCTGCTGTAAGTGACTTTGAAGCAGCCGCAGCAGCAGAATCAACCTGCGGAGAAGCGAAACTTGGAGACGGCGCTTGATCTGGATACGCAGGTTCTCTCCAGCTCGAACTCGGAATATAATCTGAAGAAAACGGGCTGCTAGCAGCCCTTTGCAGTCCAATCTTCCGTGACACATCTTCACTAGACAATCTCTGTCTCGACTCAGTCTCCTTACGCAGATCGGAATCACTAGACTCTGCCGCAAGAGGTACTGGCTTTTTGGCCGTCCCCCAAGCGAGACCAGCAGCTTTCGATGCCGCCGGTCTAGTCCCACTACGACTCGAAGACGACGATTTGTACTTCGACTTCTTGGGATCTTTCTTCTGACGTAGCGTCGTGAGCATAATCTTCCTTCTCTCCGGACTCGAGCCGCGAGACGATTCCTTCGTAAGCGGTGTACCAGGTGAAGACGCAGCAGCCAGAACAGGTGACGGCGAAAGTTTGCGAGGCGACGAAGACGAGGGAGCTGGTTCCTTTAACTCGAGAGACGTCGCAGGCGTCAACGACACCGCTGCAGCCGCAGGTGACGGTCTAACCGGTAGAGGCGGGGGTTTCGACAAATCCATATAATCAACAGCAGGTATAGTGCCATTCCCAATATATCCCTGCGGACTATTACTGCTCGCACTGGTATTTATGATCGGCCTCTTCCCCTTTTCGAGTTTTGGCGGTCTCGGGCCCATTAACCTCGTTGAGTCCTTCTCGTCGGTACTTTCGTTCTCAGCGGCGGCTTCTTTCCTACTTTCTTGCAGCGCTTCTAACAAATCTACTCGTTCCTTGCATTGTAATTCGAGCTGTCGAAGGGAGTCTTGAAGAGCCTTTTCCGTCTCGGATTTGGGCACGTAGTTTGGCGGGACGCGGTAGGCGTTGTGGTAGTATATCGTGTCGAGAGCGGAGCGCCATGATCGTAGGGCTTCGGCTTCGTTGTTCTATAGGACATAGATGTGAGTATGAATTTTGTTTGCGAGAAAGGGAAGCGGAGACAGACCTGTCCCTCAAAGTAGACGGCGGTAGAACACATCAAGTAGCACTCATCGTACGTCTTCTGCATGGAAGACGAGGGCTTTGAGCGCATCATCTAGAAGGGAGACGCGGATATGAGCTCGCCATGCGATTGTCGTTCAGAGGCGTTTCTCGCTGTTGCTTCCGGAGGTCAAGTGTGGGGAGTCGGAGGAGGGGTTGACCATGAATCTTAATATGAAAGGTATTCAGAAGTCAATGACCACTGGTATAGAAGTATTGTAGTAGGGTCTTTTGTCAAGATGTGGCTGAGCACAGTGAATGAAGTGAGACTGGACTGTTCAGCGAGCGTGAGTGGGCAGAATGATGGGTCTTTCTCGCGTGACGTCGTTACTCGGCCTGTATTTGATCTTCGTTTTAGTCGAGCTGCTTTGAGCTAGTCACATTCTGCGTTTGTATCTAGGCAATTGGTGCTAGCTTGTAGATACTAAAATAGTGAATAAACTCTCTGATTGCACTATAAGAAAGATATATAGTCATTCAAAATGTATTAAGTAGATGCAATATATAGGTGCGTATTCTGGTAAGTAATGTAATGTTCGATACATGACACGATTTGGGCTGTAACGCTTATCACCGCCAAGACCGACTGAACATGGTAGTGACGTAGTGAAATTGTAGAACAATACAGCGTAATTACCATATCTTGAAACATGGACGCCGCGATCGAGCACCAATCTGATATACATTTACATACTGCTGATACTTCATGAACTCGTGTCAGACAATCTGTATATTTTTGCCTGCACATTATTTATCTCATCCCTTCCAACTCTCCAAACGTTCACCATAAGAAAAAGACAAACAACCCTTCTTCCACATATCTATGATTACATGTCAAACACAAAACATTAAAACACCTGGAACATACAAAAAAACAACCACGAGGATAAAATAAAACACTCCACAAATCATTGATCCAGGTGATGAGTAGATGATAAGAAACGAAGAAAAAAACCACCCGTTTTTCTCCCAGGTCTTTATAGGTTCTTTTATTGTCCCCCCTTGAACGCCGAGCAGCAAGAAATACTGCTGCATGAAAGAATCCCAACTTCGGACGAGAAACCAAAATAAAGTACTTCATGCTGATGAAGACAAGACGCGCCGAATCAAACGTTTGATGTTGATGAGAATATTCATATTCCTTTGCGGGGTTATGACGAAAATGATGGGCAACAATATACATCGCTGAAATGGAATGTTATGATGCGAAGAAAGTCGTAGCAGCTAGCTAGCTAAAATAGCCTGTTGTCTCAGAGATCGAGAGGAATTCGTAGGAGGAAGAAATGCGGACGGATAGACGCTCTGTAGCTCTTATTCGTTCGTAGCGGTTGTAGAGGATGATGTTCATGAGAAAACGGATGTAGAGACTGTCCGGTTCGTCGAGGTGTCATGTCGATACGCACGATATTCGTAGAGAACAGGTTAGCTGCTGTTGGTTTATTTGTCGGACATTTGGTTCTTGAAATAGGCTTTGGCCATTTCATACGAAGTCCTTGTACTGTCAGTCTGTCTACTCGGATATAACCCACAAAGAATAATGACTCACCAGCAAATCGCCGTACTGGGCATGGTCGAAATAATACGAGGTCGCAGTCCGCGCAGGAAACCGGCCCATCCAAACTGTCGCTTGATGATAGCAGCAGCATTGAACAACCCTCGTGCAGAGCGAATCTCTTGATCCGTCGCCAATCCTCGGGTTTGCAAAAGTGTCTTGATCACGTCAAGAGGTGTAGTAATTGCAGCTGCCACGGCACCAGCGAGACCTCCCGCAATGCAGTGAGTGAACGGATCATACTCTTTCGACGGGTTCATGAATTTCGATATCGACTCGTAGGCGACGAATTGCGTGGCGGTAAAAGGTACGGTCATGCTAAGGGTGGTAGGGTACGAGACGTAGAATGCCTGGAGGCCTTCGGCTCGATAGACTGTTCTGGCACATTGCGCGATTGACTTGTGGACGGATCCGTGGACCTGCATGCGCTGTTTGATGACTGCTCAAATTAGTATGACCGGAATCGAAAATTACACGACGAACATACCATCAAATGGGTTCATGAGAGCGTCACTGGCGATAGTGGCGCACGCACCGCTCAAAGCTGCAAATATTAGTATCTTCCTTCGTCACATCGTCACATCTTAGGGGACAGAATTACCAGCAGCAAATGGATGATGACCCTCCTCATTTCCACCCGCAAACTCCTTGACCGCCTCATATGTACCGAAATAGACAGCGTGGGCAGGACCTGCCAAATTAGCCATTTCCCATTCCCCCAAAATATCATGTATAAACATACCAGCACCCACAATCACACTCGAAACACCCTTCCACAACGTCCTCCACCCTTCAATTCGATAGATAGTCGACACCGCATTCGTGATACCGGTATAAAGCCCGCCGGAGGTCGGATGTAAAACTTGCATTCGCGTCTAAGTCAATTAGCCATGTCCAGACCGTCAAATCATCGCTAGAGATGGAACAAACCTTTAACAAGTCAACCGGATACATAACCGAATGCTCCTATATTTCCATCAGTCCATCAATTCGCTGCCTGTCGTGAGCTGTATAAGAGTCATACCGCGATACCCGCGAAAGCACCGGCTAACATATTGTGGCCCAAGCCATAATTCGAAGGAAGAGCTTCGTACCTGTATCGCAAAGGCGTTAGCTTATCCGACACGTTCATTTGAATGTGGTCCAAGATGAGGGCAATTGAATCATGGCGCAAAACCCAACCCAACCAACCCCCGTACGCATCCAGTGCAAAGAACCGTAAGAGAAAAAGAAACATACTCATATTCCTGTCCTGGAATGTGTTCCGCCATCCGAGCTGGAAAAAGCTCTGAAGGCGCAGCCGGAGCCGCAAGCTGAGTGCTGGAGGAAGTTATTTTGATGGATTATCGACGGCGATGCAGGGAAGCAGATAGGAGGAATAAAGTCTGACGTAGCTGACGTTTGTTGAATAGTGGAGAGGAGATGGTTGAGAGGGGAGATAAATGCAGTAAGGATAATATGAGGTGAAAGGATTGTTGGAGGAGTGTCGCTGTCGGAGTGGAAGGAATAAAAAGTCTGGCGGAGACTGGTGTAGCTGTTTTGCTCGGTTTGCACTGGCATAGGTATCTCACCTTCCGTAAGGATGAGCCTGCTGGTTACTAAGTAGAACCGCCTCGGCCTGTCTTGTTAATCTTTTTTTCTTTCTTTCTTGTTTCTTGTTTTTTGTGAATGATCTACTCTCTACTAAGAATGAATATTATCACTGCCTACTGAGTACAGCGACAGACTACCTACACCACTCTGCCTGGTCTTCAGTCTTATCAGATCAAACTGATTGATTCCCCAAATTCTTACCGAGGAAATCCACTCCCTCCGGCCCGAGCTGCCCTAACCAGTAACTCCGTCCTTTGATGTTATTTCTTCGTGTGTACCTAGTAGTAAAAAGTATGTGAAAGGAAAATAGCAGTGGCGATAGATATGTCCGGTGTGCTGGCGTGGGCGTTGGTCGCTTTTCCGCGGCTTCCCATGTCCGATTCCGGAGGGCAAAAGTCTGTGCTCTACGTAGTATCTTTAAGTCACTGAGTACACACTCCGTCTCCGTCGACTCTCCGATGGTAGATGCTAGATGCTATTCAGACTAGTGAGAATAATTTGGATGCAGATCGAAACGAGTGAGTTGTGAGAACAGGACATCGCTGAGTAACGGATCGATCTTGAGATAAAACAAACATGCCAGGCCGAATACATAAATACACACGTTAATAAAGGGTCGTCAATCTAATCATCATATTTCCACGTTGAATTTCCATTCATCTGTCACCAGTCAGTAATCTGTTTCGTGTGCTCATCGTCGGAATAACTTACTTTGTTTCAAATTCTCCGCTGTATCGCTCAACAAAATGACTCGACGCTTGTTGCAATAAGCCGTTTTATCAAGAATGTCCACCTTGAGTTCCGCCAGTTCGGCAATCGGCTTCTCAAACATTTCACTCAGGCTCTCCACGGCCATCTCCAGGTCCTTCTGGTTATCCTCGAATATCTCAGTAAGATTGTTTCGCGCCAGGTAGTAGGCAAATGCATAGGTCCATTTGAGCGTCTGACGGCATTGCTGTAGCGCTTGGGAAGCCGTGTCCAAGAATTGAACTTCAATCCAGGACATGCCCGACTGCGACTGAAGACTGGTCATCTTCTTCTCAGTCTTCAAGTACAAGTCCTTGTCTAGTTTGGCCGACTGCTCGTGGTTGGCGTATCGGTTGTAATAATGTAGATAACGTTCAAGTGACGCACGAGACCGTGCTTGAGCATCCCGAGCATCCGAGCCAGACTTTTCCGTGTATCGGTTGCAGTTGTACCAACTGGTGCCGTGTTCGGCCCATAACCCCATGCACATCCAGCAAAACTCGTGTTTACACTTGCGGCACGTCATGTGATTGCATCCACCGTTCTTCTCGATAGTCGACAAACATTTCGGGCATTCCTTCGTATTGGCTGAAATCCAGTTCGCTGTCTCAGAGTCGTCTTCGCACTTCTTCATCCACATCTTGACCAACGAGCAGGGCGGCGGTTGATGATCGTTCAAACCGCAACCAAAGCAGAAACTGTGTTTGCATGCGCAGTGCACCGTGGGCACAATCTTGTTCAGATCCCTAGCTTTGACGCCGCAGTCTATGGCGAATTCGCAGTTTGGAGCGGGACACCATTTGAGGTTGTCTTTGTCGTCGACATATGTTCGAGTGAGTAACGTTTTGTATCTATAGATCAGTCAGCATGTAGATCATTGCGTTTGCGTTAAAAGGAACTTACCGATCCTTAAGTTCGTCCGTCACGAGTAGATTGAGCGACTTGGAGTCAACAATCCGATGACAGTGATCCTGTGGACACTGGATCCTCGCGGCCTCACCCTCCTCTTTAATCTTCTGCGACAGATAATGTCTAAAACAATCCACACAGAATCGATGGCCACATCGCATAGCATACGTTTCTAAATCGTCACCATCCTCGCAGCAAATCTCGCACATGAAACCAGGCACAACCTCAGTCCTGGGGTTTGCCTCAAAACTATGGCCCAACCCTGCCTCTTCCAAGATCTCCTCTGACCGGTCCATGTAGGACTCGATCAACTTTTCCCTGTTCCATCGTGCGAATCGTAGGAGAATACCAGCTGATTCCGGAGGTAGGCCGAGGATCGACGAGACTTCGGCAATCTGAGAGTTTTGGTCGCGATCAATGTCGGCGGGACTAAGGACTTTGAACTCCACTTCGTAGGGTTTCTTGGTTTTCTGTACAAGGTCTTTGTCGTACGAGAAACTGTCACCGAAGTCGTCACCGAAATCTAAACAAAGAGTCAGCCAGTAGTTACCCAGCTTAATAAAACATAAACAAACCTTCGCCTAAACTCTCATCTTCACTATCCTGCATATCCAGGAAATCCTCCTCTCGACTGGAGACATCAGTCATGAAATCATCATCCGAATCCATGCTCCGCGTTGTTGTGGTGGGCGTCACCAGAGTGGAGCCCTTCTTCCTGAGCGAGAGAGGAAACTCGTTGTTGTCGCTGTCCTTGCTGTTCTCAGATGATGCTTGAGAAGACTGTTCTCCTTCTTCGTGAACAGAGACACTCCGTTCCAGCCGCAGCGTCTTGTTGGGCCCTGACCCTGGGCCCAGCCCTGATCTGGATCCTGACCTGGTAGCCTTGGGTATACCCTTGCGATCGTTGTCCTTGTCTTTCGCTGTTGCTGTGGTTTTTGTTTTGGTCGCCGCCTCCTCGACTGCCTTCCTCTTTCTCGTTGTGGGAGGCGTGGTGAAGGTATTTCTGGGGTTATCGGGAAGATCTGCGAGGTGAGGTGAGACTCGGAAGAGGGGTGGACGATTTGTGAGGTCGAAGAGGGTGGGAAGAAAAGGAAAGAATATTCTCTACTCTCCAGTCCTTCTATATCTCACACATAGAAGTAGGCAAAAAGGAGATCGAGTGGTCAGGGTTGAGGCGTGTTGGAGATAAATAGGATGAAAGGAAAGACCCCGATGGTGTCACAGCCAGGAAACAGCGATAAATACAGCCAATACAGGCCAATACACATCAGACCAGCCCAGAACGGATGATGATGATGGCGGCAAAAAGCAATTCTTGAGAGGAGACGACGCACTGCCAGCCAATAGTTGGCCGCCAAGGTATTTTGGTTTAGTAATCCTGATCTGATCAGAGAATGACTATTTGAATCTCAGAAATCAGAAAGTAAAATAAATAAGAAAACAAAAGTGAGGTGTCGAGGGAGGAAAAGAAGAGTGGGGTCGGTGTCAGCTGGTAGTTTTGTATTGTAGCCTGTAAAATAAGGCACGAATATTAAATGATGACGGGTTTCTGCAACCTAATCGAAATACAATTATTGATTATCTATTGAACTTTCATGATGTATTGCTTATAGGCTTCTGTGTCTATCGTCTAATCGATTATATCTACCCAGCTTAAGATCAAATACGCGACATCTGGAGGGTCACGGGGGCTCAAAGGCTAGACTTAAGCGCATGACGATTAGCGTCATTCCACCTACGTACTCTGTACGTACTAAACTTCTCTACTTCATTAGTTACTCTCCCATACCACCTCAGGAATCGCCAGTCTCGATTCCGGTCAATATTTGAAGCTTCAGTTCAGCCTATTCCATGTTGGCTATATGGAAGAACGAACTTAACCAGTCTTTGCTCCTTCCCAAGGCTGCCTATCTTTCTTTCTATGCTAGTGCTGAATCTTTCTTGGTGTAGGCTAACTCGGGGGCTGCAAGAACTGGCTAGACAGCGATAAATAGTGACAAGGAAAGGAGAGGACTGTTGATTTCTAGAAAGGAGCTCCTCTGAAGTTCCCAATCTATGACGCTATGGATACTGACAGTGTCAACAAGGAGAAGCCTATCCGAAAAACAAGACATTGACAAAATGCAGTAGGAACAGCGACAAGGAGGAATAAGGAAATAAAAGAGAGTTGGAAGTTGGCCAGCGCCAAGATTCGTACATAGGGTTAGAGCGAGAGCAAACCCTAACTGCTGGATCTTTCCAAGGCTCATTCTTGCCGGAAGATCTTCATGAACGCTTTTGATCTCCTCTAACTTGCTGAAAAAGGCAATGTGCATGGATGCCTTTCCGTTTGGTGTGACAAATGTTACATGCATGCCTATGTACGGCGGGTATATACTGATGATTATGCGTTTGGTTCCTCTGCATTGCATTCAGCTTTCGTCAACCGGAGGGAGGTGAGTCTCGGAGACGCTCAAATGTCCATTTTCAAGACAGCTGGAAACCCTTGCTAGTAGTTGTGTTGGCTATCAGCATATGTCACAAGCCCGAAAAGTCCGCTATTCGAGGCCTTCCAAAAAATGGAGCATAAAAAGGCCGTTTGCTCCAACTCTACCCTAGTTTTGATCTGTCTCTACTTTCTTTTTCTCATAGGCGGTTAGAAGCAAAAGAATATACACTCAGTTACCAGAGTCTTGATTATCCACTTTATCCTTTAAACTCCACCCTTTGGATCATCTTCAAATATCAAAGTTCAACATGCGCTGCATGAACATCTTCCTCTCTGCTCTGGGACTTTTTGTCCTCTACGCAAGGGCTCTACCTACAGCAGATTCCGGTAAGTAGTGCAATGCCAAAATTGGTTATGCTTATAGCCAACTTATGAAAAAAAGGTTCCAACACTGCTTCCACGACTCCCTCGCAAGATGATCCGTCGGCACTGACAGAAGGTGATTCGGACGATGGGTTTACCTACCAGTGGTGAAACATTGAAGTGATTCCAATTCGGGGAGAACTGCTGTCGGACATTCACTTCCCCAAGACTGTTTCGCGGGTGTCTTTCATGATCCAGTTTCGATATCGATATGTTTCTATGTTTTTATGATTTTAAATGTTGCATGGAGTTAATACAGTGGGTGCCGCCGTTGAAAGAAGACCATAGTGATACGTTATCAGGTAGTCAAGCCAGCACTGGCCCTTTGAATAATGTTCCATTCTCTGATTTGCTATATAATTTACCTAGGTAATGGAATAATAGATACTTCTCCGACATACTGAAAGTATACTGCTAGAACGTCAATTCTACTTCTCCCACGTCGTCTCCAGAATCGCCAGTCTCGAACCTGGCGGTTGTTTCATGCCTTTAAAGACGAATCTTGAATCAGCCTGCTCGAAGATATGAATCCACTCGCCGAGGTCGCGTTCTCTCGCATTGCCAATTTCCAACATCGTGACATCCATACCTCTCAACTTCCGCTCAAGATTATTAGGCACTACACCAGGAGGCGGCATGACAAACTCTGAGATCAGGACACGCGCTCCCGGCTTGAGAGCAGGTATCAGAGCCCTTAGTGCCTTGATACAATATTTGTCAGGCCAGTTATGTAATGTCCAGCGAAAGAGATAGACATCAGCGCCGTGCACAGGCTGCTCCTCAAAGAAGTCATGAACCATGAACTTCACATCAAGGCCCGCCTCTTCCTTGGAGTTTGCAACAACTTGGGGTAGCTCCTGGACAATGAAGTGGAAATCAGGGTATTTACGAGCCAAAGCGAACGCTGCATCGCCATGGGATCCGCCCAGGTCGACGACAGTGGCCCCGGACCCTACTGAAGCCCAGTCATATCCGTCTGTTAGATGACGCAGGGAGTATCCTTCACCCGTGGTGAAAAAGGTCATAGCACGTCCGAAACGGCGCGCTCGATCGGGATCTTTTTCTAGCACAGAGTAGAACGACTGATCTGTCTCATTCGCAAGTGAGAATCCCTATATCTCATCAGCCTAGGTCTTCCTTTTTAAAGACGGTTTTGACATACAGTTTCATTTGGCTCTGCAGCAAGTGGCCATTTCACAAGTGCATCGACAACTTTCTCAGCTGCGGGCCACATTTCATCAACATTGGCTCCGACCCAACTGGCGACATTGCTGTCTTCTGCGATTTGTCTGGATGCTGCGGAGTGTGCGACGACCCCTGGGCGAGGCTCCCTGAAGATGCGGTGCGCAATACCAAGTCGTAGGATAGAAGTAAGTGCAGCACGATCAACGCCGACAGTAGCGGCCAGATCGGTGAATGTGATTTCTCCATTTAAGGGTACTTTGCTGGCAAGATCGAAGCGGGAAATCAACTTGAGATACACCAGCCGGTTATGCTATTATGACCATTAGTGAGTCAGTTGTTGAACGGTGGATGTAGATCGTACAGACTTGATGATTATAGATTAAATCCCGCGGTCCTTGAAGCAGGTCATTCAGCTCTTGGCTTGCTTGGAGCACTATCGCTCGAGACTGTTCAATTTCTGGTGGTAGTCCCAAGTCGAGAGGTCCATCAGCTTCGAATGATGGGTATGGCAAGCCTTTCTCAGCAAGATAGTTGTCAACTCGTTGAGTGTGGTGTGCCACAGTGGTCGCTAGCTCGGCGATTCGACTTTGAGATGAGGCCATGGCTATAAAGTCCTTCTGAATAGCTTAAGAAAAAAAGAGTAAAGTCTCAACTCAACAAGCAGTGAGTAGCTCGAATATAGTCTGTAGAAGTGAAGGGTCAATACGGCTGTAAATGATTCAAGGCAAGAAGTCGGCGGATATCTCCCGGATGAGAGTGTGCGGGGAGGAACAAAGAGCAACCCAGTCCAAGCCGATAATAACAATCGGACAACAAAATATCGAATTGGACGAGCTTTCTATGCAGCAAATATCAGCCTGTGGATCGCCCTAGCCTCGCTGCGAGTCTGTCAAACGTTTGACTGTGCAACATTTGAATGCAGTGTGCACATTTCGAGAATAATATCTAGGCGTGATTACTCTATGTTTGATATACACTGTAATGTGCATTATCCGAAGTCCAGTACCAAGTTTCATTTAGAATCAGATGAAATTTCAACATCAAATAGCAATCAGTATCCCAATACTCTACTCCCGCGATAAAGCCCTAATCCGGCATTGCTGTGGCCATTGTCTGCTCTGTCCAACTGAGTAAAAAGGAGTTTTTTTCAGATCTAATCTTCTATATAACTATAATCGTAATATCATCGCATCTTATATTTTCCATAACGAGGTCAACCCTTGGAAACATTCAAAAGTCAAGATTATCGCCTTTGGCGCTCAACCACATCGATAGATAGGTAACTTACATTTGGCCCTAAAGCAGTTATCTCTCACGCCTAAATGCACGGATTTAACAAATCGGCGATGCGAATGAAAATGTTGGTTAAAATTGTAAGATGGTCGGTGACACGACAAACATGTCGTGTTCCACACTTCAATAGACTGCTCTCGAGGTAGGATAGATGCAGGACGCCTTTTTTGACAAATTGAGAAGCCTACATGAGACAAGCAAAAGGAGAAAAGGCAAAGCACCTCGAGTATTTTAAATCGGGCTCTCTATTGCATTCGACAGAGCCAACTCAATTATTAGAACGTTTTCGAACCCCCAATTTGCGGTTCAAGCAAACTGAGTCGACATCGGAATGTAGAAGACCGGCAGAATTGTCTTCTCTTATAATTTACCCATATCTACTCTCTGCTGTGGCCGGAATTGTGTGAATGCGTTATGTCCGTTGTCTGATATGTCCTCATTGAAATGGCCGATACCAAAAAATACTCTCCACTGCCTTCCTTCGAAGATGAAGTCCCCAATTTCCAACCCCGGAGACCACGGATACCTGCTCTCCGCAGCGACTTCCTATCTTTTATCGTCATGCTAGGGATATTTTGTATACTTGCTCTTGGTTACAAACTGGGTTCGTGGCATGAACATGTCTCAAGATACACCTCTATCGGTATTGTTCCCAACCACGCAAGCGCTTGCATTCAAAACTGAAAATATTAGCTGAACCGAATGGTGATTTACACTACTACATGCAATATAATGGATCCTATCCTCAAAGGTCCAGTGCACAAACTGATGCTCTATGGGACTCCTTATTCCCCGAGAAGAAAGGCTTTGTCCAACATCCGGAGCTTGCGCCGAATGCTGCTAGCATTGCTGTATTCCATGAACTCCACTGTTTGGTGAGTACAGGATTATCCAAGAAACAGCTCATGCCTGAAGGGGCTAACGGAACGAAAACCTCATAGAACATCCTCAGAACAGGTTTCTTTGCCTCGGTGGACGGATTGCTTGATCAAATGGGAGCAGAAAGCGAGGAAATGAACCACCGTACTAGCCATCATCACATCCGCCATTGTCTAGAATATCTGCGACAGTCATTGATGTGTCTCGCAGATTCCAATCTCGAGGCAATGGATCATACCAGGCAGGGAGTCTCCGGGTGGCAGACTCAACGAACTTGCAGAGACTTTAAGCGGTTGAAATCATGGGCTGATGATTGGGGGATTTCTAGGGAGGATGCATTACACAATTGGAACAATCACTAATTACACTTTAGTAACGTCAGCGATACTATATGAGCTATTTCCATAATGTCTGACAGTCTTAGCACCAATTTCTTTAAAAATGTCGACACTCCCAAACCTCATATTTAAATTAATCACTATCCTGTTTGCAAATTTATTATCTATATGAATATTAAAAACTTTTATAGACATTAAAGATTCTGGGCTGGCTCTTTCTTTTCTGTGAAATGATCTGCTCCAAGGTCCTCCGGTTTTGTTAAGATTCCTGGATGGAAGATATCAACGGCGCGCTCTCGAGACCAAGCAATTAGTGCCTCGAAATCAATGCATTGATGAGAACCCCAAGTTCGGGCTGTCACCTCGTTGCCTCCTCGAATATATGTGTAGGTAGCCAAAGAGACATCTCCTCTACACATGATACCTTGCCTTAACGTTTCAATGCAGTGATCTCATGGAATGGTCAGAACAGGGGCTGGAATCGATGGAAGTAATGATAAGGTACCTATGTGAAGTTTGAGCTCCTCCCGGGCAGGTCCTTGCACTTGTTCAAAGTAAGCTTCCTTATAGATGTATTGCCGAATCTTTTTCTATTGCACCTTGTTACTTGTCGTGACTTTCCTCATATAATCCATGACAGAGTTTCTTACCAAACAATGGAGCTCATGAGTCATGAAAAGTTCAGATGCGAAGCCCGTACCATCCGCCAAAGACAGAGAGGTGACATTATAGTAATCTAAATCTTCTTTAGATACTCGAATAGTAGTACCTATTAAGTTAAAGCATAAGCACAGATCTTCAAACTCTCAAATATAAAGTACAACCTTCAAGAAGATCATGCCACGCCTGATCGAGTTCTGGGCTTGGATCACCCGCAAATGGCGTCCCAGAGATTGTCAAGGAGAATACCCGAGTCTCTTTCCGGAACGCTGAAGAACGTGCCAGGGCTTTAAATCAGGTTAGAATATACTTGTATGTTCATAGAGGAGTTGTATGGTATCCATACATGGAAAGAGATCCGGCTCCATAGCATGCACCTCAGACTCTGATTCCTTAAGACGGATCCAGAGCTTGATGTACATACCCATGAGGATGAGATAGCATATTGCTGCAAAGATCCATATGTAGCGGACACCCTTTCTGTCAGAGTATCGTACTGCATTTGCTGGGGAAAAGTTGTGCTCGTCGTCGGAGAGTGTATAGAGAGGCTCAGCCGCACCATCGTCTTCGTCCTTGGTCAAAGCCATCTCTTCACATGCGGATAGATTTGCAAGTGTTGTTGTAAAATTTTTGGCTAGTAGTTAGATTCGATATGTATATCCTATTTCTGCTGTAAAAGGCCTCGAATGTCGGCCCCCAATCCAAGTAAGTATGTAAGAAGCCATCATCAATTGATGCTTGTGTAACTCGCACATTTCGTGTCTATGGATGGATCACACAGTTGCAATTTTCAACAGCTAATCTGATTCTGATATGTACGAGATCTAATGAAATGACCCCCACGTATTACCGGTATGCAGTAGGATATGTCTCAGAGCAAAGGATGGGACATGAACATTCCATTGTCGCCCGATTACGCAGCTCAAACCGCATTACACCAAAGCAATATAGTAATTGCCCCTCGTCCGGTGGCAGTAATAATAACCTAGAATGGTAACTGATCAAATGCATACTGCTGATTGGCGATACGAATCTAGCTGCACATTGAATAAAATTATGCACCGGTATTAGTGTTTACTCTATTTCCATCCAAAAGCCGCAGAAATGCCTGGCCAAAGGAGATAGTTGTATATTTGACATAACTCTTGGTCTCACGCTTATTCCGTGTCGATTACCTTCTTCCTTATTTCCTTGATACATGTGTAGCTAGATAGAACCTGTCTCTTTGCGTGAGCATAGTTTATTAGGTGTATCTGCAGCGCAATGCCGTGGACTGTCGCCAATTTCATTGCCCTTGGAGTGGTTTTTATGCTCCTTGCAATTGTCTCTGTTGCTTTGAGATTTTGGGCTCGGGCGAATTCCGATGCTAAGTTTGGTATCGACGATGCCTTGATTATACCAGCAGCTGTGAGTAGGGCCACAGCTTTGGAATGGATATTAACAGACTAACAATGTTTGTCAGATATGTGTAATAGGAATGGCTGTTACAATGGTTGTGGGTAAGTAAATGACACACCCGTTCTTATGTGTGTGGTCTGACTCTATAGGAACGCAAATCGGAGAGATGGCACAACACCAAACAAATGAATATGGTTCCAATGGGCCAGTATATACGCAGGCTTTGGCCAATTTTGAGAAAGTAAGAGTTACTATAACATCTGGATCTTGAGACTTCTCATAGGCGATAGTTGTTGACTTTATGTGCAACAGTGCAATTACATTCTTCAACTCCTGCCATTAGCTTCACTAGGTTGCAGCAAGACCTCTATCTTGTGCTTTTACCGCCGGATATTCTTTATCAACAATCTATTCTTGATTTGGAATACAGTCCTGATGGTGATCGTTGTGCTCTGGGCAGTCTCGATTTTCTTCACCACGGTATTCCAATGTAGAGATCCTGCTATGCTCTGGTCAACTTTTGAATATGAAAGAACGAACTGTGTTGAGACCATACCGTTCTACTACGCTGTTTCGATCAGTGGGTTTATCACCGACATCATGATATTAGCTTCGCCTCTTCCCATCATCTACAAATTACATCTACCTCTGAGAAATCGCATAGCCATAGCAGGCATATTTCTACTAGGAGCAATGTATGTATGAATCTATTCGATGTGTAAACACATGATGGGACATCTCATACTGACAGGAGCAGTGTTTGTGGCGCAGGAATTGGACGCTTTGTGACCTTTGTCAACATTGGCCATGGCTATATCGCTAACATAAATGATCTCACTTGTATGGTCCCGATGGCTAAAACCCCTTCTCCAATTTCCAAGACATACATATGTAACATAGGTGAATGACTGACTTTTTTGGGTACCCTAGATTTTACAACACCGGTATTTGCATGGACTATTATTGAGAGTTCTCTAGCTGTAGTTGGAGCAAACCTCCCAGTCTTCCGTCCTATCCTCGTGAGGATGAGGACCTTCACATCTCAGTTCTCCTCCCCTTCATGGACACGGATTCTTCTCTTCTCACGCCCCAGTAGGAACGTATCTCGTAACGACAATTCTGAAACAAACCTCCCTATTCAGCTCCTGAACACACGCATATCAAACCAAGATCTACTCAAGAGGCAAGATACTTCTGATCAGAAAGACCAGGCGATGTCATCTCCAGACAGAGGTATCTATATACAACGAGGTTTTGAAGTGGTGTGAGACATTTAATAAATCCGATTTATCCCAATCGAGATAACATCTGCAAAGAAAAACTTCAACGGTCGTACTTCAATGTTGCACATGTGATCTTCAAATGTCAACTGGTTCACTACATACCTAGGTACAACCTTGGAACGTATTTATGCATTCTGTGTGAACTCAGAGCCATTTGAAGGTTTGTATAAACAATGACTGCTACTTATTCAGATTTATTTCATTTTAAAGCAAAAAAGCATAATTACAGCATCGGCTGGAATGAGAATGTCTTTGATATATATATCGATATAGTATTTCTAAGTAAGAGCTCTAGAAAGACATCTTAGGGTTAGGGAATTGATCCTGATACCTACTCCCCATTCCCCAAACCAGAACCTGGAACATAAGCACTCGCAGGCGGCCCTAGATAACTCTCTCGCAACCCGCCAGCATCGACCGTCAGCTTTTCGAGAATCAACCCACGCTTTAAAGGCCTATACTTGACCACATGTGCGCCATTCCCAGTCCCTGCCACGACAAAAGTGTGCCGTCGAGTCCAGACGCCATCTTGCACAGCAGATGGCCATCCCTGTGGTAGATCACCTTGGCTATCTGCAGGCTCAATGAGACGTACACCGCTTTGGGAGACGTCGTCGTCAAAGTGGATGTCATAAGCCAGCGGGTCGTGGGGATGAGTATCCAAGACCATGGTGAAGGTCAGATGTATAGTCACTTCTGTAACGGAAGAAAAGATGTAAACCGGATACTCGAGATAAGGCACGACCATATCAGCGGATAGGGACGCGAGTAGAGAGATACCGCCAGAAGCTGTCCGGCCGAGATATGGTAGATGCTGATAGAAGAGTGTTTGCTGATCGGTAAGAGGCACAGCTCCAGCTTCGATTACGATGCAGCCATCCGACTCCACAAAACCGGAGAAGTTGTCTGGCGGGTGCAAATTGGCGATTGGTAGATGCACCTGCTCGAAATAGCCTGTTTGACTTCGTACGTCAATATGCACCACCCCTTCGAAACCCCTGGGAACCGCAGACCAGTCGATCGTAACCTCTACACGCTCACACTCTACACCCCCCGGCGCCAACACCCCAGAACCCTTCGAGAAATGCACCCACGTCTCAGGCGCAGTAACAGCCCACTCCACCCTCTGCGCACCCTGAGCATAAACCTCAAACCACCTCCCCTGTGTCCCATACGGACAAAGCATAGGTAACGTAACACCCACAACCCTCCCACCACGCGAAGGCTGCATCAGACAACACTCCTCATTCACCAAACCAGGCAACACGCCCTCATGACCCTCAACAACGACACCCATCTGTCCCGCAATGGGACTCGAGTTCTGTCGTCTTTGGACAAAACATAGACCACTAATCATATCGCGTGATGGGGTGTGATAATCCCCCAATTCCGGGGCAGAGAAGCCGTAATGAGGCTGTTTCATGATATGGTTCCATTTATCGCTGAATAAGGGTGAGCTGTGGTATTCTTCTGTGAGGGTCCAGTCCGACTCAAAAAGATCCAAGACGCGGTAGGCGAGTTTGTTCGTCGTGTTGCGCCGTTGGCGGGCGTACATTTGGTTCTTGGATAGTGTTGTGTGGAGGTCGAGGAATATGCGTGAAGATTTTATGGGATACAGCACAAGCTGGAAGAAAGCTGCTTTTGAGGATTGGGGGATTGCTTCATTGAGTGCTGTGGCTCGAAGTTCGAGGTTGTGATATTTCGCCATTATTAGCTCGGCTTCGCGGTAATTGGTTAATGAGAAGGTGGTTGAGTCTATATGCTCGTGTCGGCGAAGGGCAATGAGTCGGTCATGGTCGAGCAATAGTTTGCCAATCTCCTCGGCATGTTCTGTGCCGAATGCCTGTTGTGAGAAGTCTTGGAGGAAACTCGGGATTGTGGTGTGGTTGTAGCTGTCGATATTCCAAGCAAGAGACATGGCAAACGTAAGTGGTACTTCCAGAGGCTTGATATCACCTACGTTTATCATCCAAAGTTGTGAAGCGCCGCCGTCATATGCAGAGCGAAGTTGTTCATAGATTTTGCCCTGCATCTCATGTCAGTGGCTGCCACGTACAAAAGAACGGGTTGACTCACGCATGTATTTGTGTTTGTCCACTTGTAGCTACGAGGGTAGCCGACGTACTCTAGATGATAGTAAATCTGTCTTTAGTCAGTTCAGGCTTAGATCGAGGAAGAAGATTCTGACAACTCACCCCTGATCCTCCTTTCCGGGCCAGTTCTTTCTCACTAGGCAGTCTCCGAATATTCCCAAAATTGTCGTCTGGAAACACCAGCGTCACGTCGTCGGGTATCTCAAGTCCATCTTCGTAGTACTCTAACACCTCTTTATACAAAACCATAATCTCTACTTGATGTCAGCACCCCAGCAGACCACAACATAGACAATTCTTACGCCTCGGTTGACTCTCCCCAAAACAATCCTCAATAATCCCCCTCTGCGTCGCAATAACATCCCTCAGCGTCGTCTTCGGATCAACAGCCTCAATCACCCCATCACTCGCCCCTCTCATCCCCAACGTAATCGCCGACTCAAACCCTTCCGCACGTCTGATCCCTTTCTCAAAGTATTCCGTGATTATGGGCTTATTGGTATCCCAATTCCATTCCCCGACTGGATTAGAGCGCCATTCTCCCATTGCGCGTTGCATGAGCTCATGGTGAGAAGTGGAAATTACGATGCCGTACTTATCTGCGATGGAGTGGTTCAAAGGGTCGTCCGTGAAGAAGGCTTGTCCTGGTTCGGGGAAGCCGGACCACATTGCTGGCCAGAGGAGATTTGCCTGAACTGTTAGCCTTACCTCCTTCAAAATGTGGATTGTATGTTTAGATACCTTCAGCCGTAGCAACAGTTCATAGACTTTCTGGTAGAACTCGGAATTGAAAGAGCCGAATTTTTCATGAACCCAATTCCTCAGCGCTGGAGCTTCATCGTTGATGAATATCCCCCTGTACTTGATACTAGGTCCTCCATGCTGAACCGTAATGGGTAGCGCATAGACCTGCTCTCGATGCTGGATTTCGACATCCGCCCACCAGTACCATCTATCTCGACATCAGCCCATCTTCTCCTATTGATATCCAACAGGGAATAGGGAGGAGGGACATACGGCGACACCCCAATCTGCTCCGACAAACTATACACTCCATATATAGCGCCTCTCTTATCACTACCACAAACCACAAACACCTTCTCCGTGAAGGACCACGGGGAAAGACACAGACTCGTCGTGAAATGTTCCCATTGCCCTTTTAGCGGCTCCAAGATATTCGTCGAGATCTCCGCGAAATAGCGACATTTCTCTATGCTGCCGACGAGAATGACACCGCGGACAGGAGGGGATATGTTCTCAGTGCTCGTCCATACCGCCGATTTGTGTCCGGTCACTTTCTCGAGGTCGAGCGCAAGGTTGGTGGAAGCGATGTGAATACCCTCGTAGTCAGTTGGATCGACTAGAATCGGCAATCCTCGCAATCCTAGACTATCCTCTACTGCAGCGTCAAAAGTCACGATTTTGTTGCGAGGCATGATTAAGAATTTGAAGCAGATATTCAACTTGAATGAATCTCTATCGCGTTGTGCAACGACTATTAAGGTATGTAGCTATTTTTTTTAATTGCACTGCATATGATGCAATGTAATCGGACATTTGAGCGAAAGGTGTACGTAGCACTGCAGCTGCATATCCCTCCTTTTTTTATCCGTGTGGTTGATCTCGGGAATATAGCCGTGTTGGATGTGCTGTTGACGGATAAAAAGGAATAGGGACGGCTTACCCCAGACCCCCACGTCAAGAGCTTTAGTGGAATGGTTGGTTGGATGGAATCATGGCATCTTTTGGCTACTTCAGGTATATCTACAAACACACTCATTCATCGCTATCTTCATCCTCTTCGTCGTCATCTTCGTCATCATCCTCACTCTCTTCTTCACTTTCATCATCATCATCGTCATCTTCCTCCGACGCATTCGCCAACCAATCCACAAACTGCTGCGTTTGAGCTCTCACCTTCTTCATCTCCTCCGTCGCAGTGGAGCGCTCATCAGCCCACCACGCCTCAAACGCCTCTTCCTCAATAATGTCTTGATCATACAACTCCTTTGCCGCGAACAAGAGAATCGTATCGCCCTTGGAGCGATGGACTAGGTCCTGCTGTATCTGTATCAACATATCGATTTGATCTGTCTTTTGCTCTTTGTTCTTGTCGAAGAGACAGCGGTCGACGACGTCTTTGTAGCGTGTAAAGACATCGTGGACTGCGTCGCCGGCACTTTTGCCGGATTCGGTGACGAGTTGGGTGATGCGTTTCATAAACGACGAGGCGACGGCGTGTCGGACTTGGTGGTCTGATGCGTTGGCGCTCATACGTAGACTGACTAGTTCGAGGGCGACGACGTCGGGTGAGACGCCGTCACGCATACTTTCGTACAGATTGTTGGATGCGTCGTATTGGAAGTGGTCGTGGTCTTCGTCTTCAGACACGGAAGTGCCGAAGCTGTCACTTCGCTGGCCGTGGAAGTACTCATCGTCGGCGGAGAGTTCGCTTGATAATGTAGAGATGGAGTCGGTGGAGAGAGATAGATTGGCCATGTTGTAGACTAAACAAGTCAGCTCTTTAGTTCATTAGCGGTTAGAGGGAAAAGCATACTTAGACCAGAGGACTCGCTACGGACGTCCTCGTCATCCTCATCTTCTTCACCAACATATTCATAACCTCGTCCCTCGCTACCCACAATCTGGTCGTCATTTTCAGGCACAGTCCCATCCTCACGCGGCGCAACAGTAACCCTAGTGCCTTCAGCGACTGTGATTCCATTCGCGATCTTGACACCATACGACAACAGCACATCCGGTTCGACCTTGCAATTGTCACCAACAACAACATCCTCTGCCACAATCGCCTGACGAATCTCCGTATTATCGCCAATCACGACCCCGTCCCAGATGTACGCTCCATCAAGAATGACATTCTTGCCTATCCGGCAATTCCTGCCCAACACCGAATTCGTAACGGTAGTCTTATCGCCTATGCTCGTCCCCTGGCCAATCACTGTCCGTCGTCCGACTACACAGGACCGAGCTAATATCACACCCTGTTCCTGGTATATACTTCCCCGTCGCAACTCGTAGCTATGTCCCGGAAGTAGGTTTGTATCTGGACAGAGCGGATATGTCCAGCGAGTTATGATATCCTTTGTAATCGCATCATAAGCCTTGAGGTTCCTCACTCGAGCCGCATAGTGCTCCTTGATGATGTGCGTGTGGATCGTCTTTCCGTTCAATTCATAATCCTTCAAGACACCGTACAGAAAATGTTTGCGCGGAGTCTGATAATCGAAACTATCAGACCACAGACTAAGCACATCCGGTGTACAAATATCGATATTACAATCGATCAAATCCTGCCGAATATCGAGTTCCGCATGCGTCGTAAGAAGCTCAGTATCAATCGTCAATCTTGCCGGTCCATCCGCATGCGAATGATGATCAATCTCCTCATAGTGCAGACACCGATCCTTGGTAGGATCAACCACAAAGACAGGCGAGACGGAAGACGATTTTGTGCGGTGTTGCGCACCGGCTTCACGCAACACCATGGTCATGATTGCGTTTCGGTCTGTTTGGCGGCGCGCGCGGTGCTTGGAGAGGGCTTCGTCGATGGGGAAGTTGCTGACTACGTCGCCGCTGACGGCGATGAAGTCGCCGGTGATTAGGTGTTTGCCGTCTAGGTCGCGCATGACGTCTCCGACGGAGGTGGAGGTGGATTTGAGGAGGGTGAGTTTTTTGAAGGGGGATGATGGTGCTTTCCATCGGGATGTACTATACCACTGATTAGTCTGGGTAATCGACAGGAAAGTTTATGGCATACCTGATATGCTTCTCCAGTAAATTGGAGTGTGCTCCTCCGTAGAGGAAGACATCTTGTACGCCTGCATTAGCGAGGAATTCAAGCGTATATTCGATCAGGGGCGTATTAGCCAGCGGTAGGAGACACTGTATCGTTAGTTCAATCACCACCATAAGTCGAGTTCAGGGCATACCCTAGGCTTCTCCAAAGTAAATGGCTCAAATCTAGTCTCAAAGGTATCCGCAAACACCACCGCTTGCAGAGTCTCTTCAACTTCTTCTGCCGTATTCCCCTTTTGTTTGTTTCCTCCACCACCACCTTTTTGCTTCGGACCCATGATTGCGATTGTCGTTACTGTCTATCGAGTAGAGCGCATAAATCGATTGTGGTTGTGGTGATACTCTTTGGTGCGGGGCTGATGAAAGAATCAAGTTGCTCGAGATCGGTAGTTGAGCGTAATCGTGCTTCAGAAATGAGACTCAGAAATAGCCAGAGATAGGGCTAAATAGCTAAATCTATCAGACAACACAAGACAATGCACGAAAGAGCGTCACAACAAAAGACAATAAACCGTCCCTCAAAACCACCGATTATTTCGCGGCAGAAAAGCAGCACAACCAAGGCGGTGAGCGTGTGACTCCTCGAAGCAAACAAGACAAACATTTCTAATTTGCAGCCTTGTCTTTTAGGCATCAGCACATTGTTTAAGCACAAAAAAAAGAAATGGCCAGACCTCGCCGTCACGTTCTGGCCCGTTCTGCGACTCTGCCACCCCGGACCATCTTCATGCTTTTTCTGAGTCTGTGTCTCACTTGCGCGGTTCGGAACGCAGCCAGATCTGGCACAAACATAGATTGAGGTCTAGAACCATGCCCTGGTCGAAATTGTGTGACTTATCTAATCTAAGCTTTGGAGCTTGGACGTATGATGCTATTCACTACGTACATGAATAGAATATTTTGTCGCATTGAATTTTGAGATTATCGTATTATCCAAGTTAATACTGCCATCGCCTGAAACCCGTCGGAATGCAATAGCACAGAAAAGATGAAGTCACATTCCTCATTACCTCGAGTTGAGTGAAATGCCATAGACAGAAACCACCACCGGATTAATTGTAGAGAATGATAGAAAACAGTCAGATACCAGAATGTCATGATCCAAATGATCCAAAACTTGCACAGGTATATATCAAAGACTCGTGAACCACCCGCCCCGGCCCGTTCTTTAGACAAGAGAAAATGAAAATATGAAGGAAAGTAATAGACGAGAAACGCCCATGCGCCGATATGATGTATGATGTCTGTCGTATGCGGGGTTCATTCCGTCTTGGATAGACATTAGTCCAAGCGGATAAGATATTCAAAAAAGTAAATGTAAACAAGCCATTTCCAATGCCATGAAAGGAAAGTCCAGAAAGCACAAAAAAGAAGACGAATTAACCATTCTGTTGCCCGGCCATTTGGGGCATCATTTGTGTGTTGTGATACATGCGTTGTCTTTTGGCGTAGCTTGCTGCATCGGGGGCACTCGACATATCAGAAACTTGTCTTCGGTGTTGACCACGAACAGGAGGTTGACTGAGTGCTGACGGAGCCGCATATTGAACTCCGTTTTGATCAATGAATGGACCTGTAGGAGCCATGGGTTGCATGTATTGTGGTACTTGCTGGACGTTGAGATGGACTGGCGACATTCCCTGAAGCTGTCCAGGAGACTGCCAGTTATTCATCGATGCGGCAGGCGACTGGCCAGGAGAGCTATCTTCCTTGATAGATTGCGCCGCTGATGTGTGTGTTGTCATTGGTGTTACCGACACTGGATCCATGGCGGTTGCAGGGACAGTTTTGAGGTGCATCAAGTGTTTTTCAAGCATGTCGAGCAGGCTTTTTCTCGTAAACGGCTTGGGCAAGACGTCATCCATTCCTATACCATATTAGCAAGTGAATAACTGCACGATGAAAGATAGGCATACCGTGTTGAAAATAGAGATTAATATCATCTTTGCGAATATTCGATGTCATGGCAATAATTGGAGTCCGATCGAATTGACGGATCAAATGGCATGCAGATACTCCGTCCAAATTAGGCATTATGATATCCATCAAAATCAAATCGTACCTCTTGCCGGACTGCACTTTGGTAACAGCTTGTAGACCGTCGTACTGCGAAAGTTAGTAAGGTAGTACTATCATCGAAACAGGAAAAACGTACAGCGTTGTCAATCTGGCATTGGAAGGAACCCAAAAATTTACCACCAATCTGACGACACGTATCATCATCTTCGACCAGCAAAATATTAGGTTGTTTGATCCAGCCCGGGTTGACCAGAGTATTCTTTTTCCGGCTTTCACTAAACGGACGCTGTATTTGCTGTTGCTGAGCGACTGGGTCTGGGGCAGCAATTTCCTTTGGCTGAATCGAGTATGGGATGTTGTTCACGTGTTCGCTGTACATCGGGTCGATACCATTAGTCGTGCCAACTGGGTAAACAACGGCCTCCAATTCCCCATTCATCTTTGCAAAGCCCATCGAAGCGTTCGACCCAGCCGAATTAGGAGCTCTGGAGATGCCGTTCCGTGCGCCAGCGCCTAGCGGTGGCGTCTGGATCATCTGTGCTTTGGTGGGATCGTTCAATGAATCGAATTGTACCATGTTTGGCGGCATTTGCGATGAGTTCATGTCACTTAAAATCTTAGAAGCTTGTTGTAACGGCGAAGCGGGGAGATCGTCTGCAGCGGAGCCATCCTGAGCAAAGGCACCGTTGGCGCGACTGTCGCGGCGGTGTCGAGCGTCGACAGTGAACAAGTAGTTCATAAAGTTATGAATGACATTTTCGTGCTGAAGAATCGTCTTTTGCAAGCGCATGACTTCCTGCATGATCATTTGGGAGTCGACCGTGAGCTGAGTGTTTCGTTCGCTCAATTGCTGAATTTGCTGTTGTTGAGCTATGAGCTGAGTGTTCATCATATCGATCTGCTGTGTCGGGACGGATTCTTCGTTCATTTGGGATGGCTTTCGAGGCGCGGGCGCTTTTCTTCGAATGTTGTCCAACGAATCTTTATTATTAGCTTTGAACTCGGGGTGTTTGAATTCCCAGGCCTTTCTTGTCAGTCGTTGCAATTTATCTTGGGGTATAGGTCACTAACATTAGGCCCGTATGGCGACTGCCCTGTTTCCTCATTATTCTGGCGCACTTTGTGAAAGTCGTATTTGTTGAGCTGGCGGACAAAACTGGCAAAGTTGCTGTGTTTGAAGTGTTTTGGGAGGATGGTTTTGGTGAATTTTTCGCACTATGCAATCGTTGTCAGTTGTGTCGAAAACTTGTCGGACGAGAACCAGTACCTCTAGCACGACAAAACTGTCATTCTCATCACCCCAGCGCACAATGTCCGAGTATGACGGATCCTCCAACATCCTAGCCAAGTATGTCAATATTTATTCGCCGATCGCATATCGCATTGTTGGCGAAGATAGAGAGTAATCGGAGGGGTGAACAAGATAACCTACTTGTATAATTTGCGAACCTGTAAATTGAAGCATTTCGTTAGCACGGAAGACTTTTCTCAGACAACAACTCATGCTGGAAGAGGTAAAAGAACATACGAAATCGCTGGAATTACCAGCAGAGCTGGTCCCAGCAGTCTGGCCATCCATGGCTCTTGCTTGGTTGATTGAGATTGTGGCGGATGTCGCAAGAACCAAAGCGGGAGAAGGAAAGAAAGAAGGAAGTTAGGGAAGGAAATGGGCGAGGCGCGGTCCCGGCAGGCCCAGACGGATGACCCAGCTGCTCCCCTGTCGTTTGTTTTAGTCCTTTCCTATTCGAATTAGAGTGCTCCGTCGAAAAAGAAAAAAGAGGAAGAAATATTTCCGAGAGGAATGACCACTTGTTTTACTTTTCACTCTTTTCAGTCAGCACGAAGAAAAGAGGTCGAGGTGCAACGCAAGGAGGGGAATTTGCCGAGAGAAAAATGCAGCAGAGTGGGTGCAGCAGCAGCAAGATGGGCTTTTTCTCTGCACGAGCGAGCTGCAATAGAAGAAGTTATCTAATCGATAGTGCTGCTGCTACTGCTACGTCGTGGGAGTGGGAGTGGGAGTAGCTGGCTGGATGCAGGATTGTGTCTAGTGAGAACTGTGAGATGGCTTGAGAGTTTTTAGTCTGGACACTAGTATTTAGTGCCTTATTGCCTGGTCTGATTCTACAGTCACAATGCTGAATACATAAGATCATGACAACGTCCTATTGTACGGTATGATACTATTGGCGACTATTGACTGTCAATTATTCGCCTCATGAATAATAGGAATATGACTGTGGCCTGTTGGTATGGCATATTCTCAACAATTGAACAAACAGATGTCTCACGAATAGAGCACTAACGGTGGAGCCGGCCATGGTGTTCTTGATTTTCTCGAGCTCATTCGACTCTTCGTCGGTGCTAGGAGGGGCTTGACTCCACCTTGGTCTCCTGGTCTTTCTCTCTTTACCTCTCTCTGAGAACCATCTTCTCTCCAGCCGTAGCTCCACTGAGGCTTGAAGGCATCCGGCTTCCGTCGGACCCTTAATAATGTGTGTACTGTAACTACTGCAAGTACTAACTACCGTGATGGTATCAGCACCTCTGAATACATCGTAGCGAATCCATCAGATAAAACAAAAAGCATTGACATCACGGACGCTCAGCTCATTGAGCACAGCCGTCTCCCGTATTTCTCCGTACTACGACGGAGATCTTTATTTCGCGGTTCGTTCTTTGTAGATCGACCTTCTGAGTTGTCTAGTATCTACGTGTATTATTCTATAATACGCAGTGATATCCCTGAGTGGCTCGGACTGGCTGAGTGGTCGGCTCAGATCCCCATCTCCAGTCACACAGGCAGGTCTTTGACCTTTAATTTGGTCAGTGCATCTCCATGCATTGTATGTCAATGCATCCGCGGATGCACGCAATATGCAAGAGCATGTAGGGCACCCATGACTTTTGCAAGGGTCACATGTCTGGCCCGTTCTTTCCTCAAGTCCATATCATGCTCAATATTGCCAGCATCTCATCTTCACCTCTGGTCATTCTACAGTTTGACTGGAAACATTGTTGCGTTTCGACGAATATTCCGTCCCGTAGGCCAAGAACCTCAGGAATGCCAACAGCTGTCTGCCAAGTTCGACAACCACATGGACTACATTGCATCCAGACAATCAAGGTACCGTGTATTCGAGAAATATGTTTTATTCTCTATTTACTCGGGACTAGTGATCTTTACTGTCAATCAAGATGAAACCTCCTCGATAGCCCGCACAACTGCCGCCGGATCCTCCAAAGGAATCAAATGCTTCGCCCCCTTGACAACACTGAATCGAACATTAAATCCCCTTGCAATCAGATTCTGCACAACCTCACTCTGCACCCGATCCTTTTGCTCCACCACATCAAACTCGCCCGCCAACACACTAACCTTGACATTTTTGGTCGCTGGCAGTCCAGAAATCCGATCCAAGACCGGGATGAGGTCTTCCTGCATCCCATGCTCAATCCATCCTTCTTTTGCGAGCATGTTTCCAGCTAGACTGTCTCTTACCACCATCGCGATATCGTCTTGTGTCAGTAGCTCCGGACTCGAAAGCACGTTCGATACTACGAACTGGACGGATTCCGGAGTATCGTAGGCGTGTTTCTGCTGCTCACTCATGTCCGGAGGTAAGATGAGCGGTGTCGGTGGCGCTGGTGCAACCAGCACCACACCCTTGACAAGTCCTAGGATGTCATCCGAAAGAACTTCGTGAGCTGCCAACGCCACTTTTGCGCCCATAGAGTGGCCGATTAGGATGATGCCGTTGCTCTTGACAATAGATGCCGTGGCTTCATTCGTCGTTAGGGATTGCAGTACAGCCGCGAGGTCTGATGCGAGTGGTCTGATGGAGTAATCTTTTCCTGTGGCGCCGTTTTCTGCGGTAGGTCCGGTTGATTCTCCCCATCCTCGATTGGTGATTGAGACGCTGGCGTAGCGGGAGCTGAGCGAGGTAGGAGAGTCGGGTGAAGTGAGTTTGTACCATGTCGAACTTGAGCCGCCCCAATAGTGAAGAAAGGCAAGTAGAGGTGATGATTCAGAGATAGACGACTCTTTTACCAGATGGAGGTGAATCTTTGTCTCGGGGGATGTCTGGACGAACTCCATGGTGTTTGGTTGTTCGTAGAGGTGGTTTTTTTTGTTTCTTAACTTGTAGCTCTGATCTGCTGATGTCTGTCTAATAACCAACGAGGGCAGAATGATCTTATATACCTCCCCAACTTGAAATATTCCAAATACTCGCGGTATAATTCCGATGTCCTCTTCCAACACAACCCCAAAACGAGACAATCTGATTGGCTGTGAGGTAGATGACAAATTAGGTTGATTCCTTAGCAAGGTCCTTACTAATCCATCTGACTAAAAATACGGAAGGGCAACATTCGGTAAAAGTTGCCATCCGAATCGCTACATCTTGTGAGAGGACCAATTGAACGTTGTATAACTACCATCTTGTTGGTTTGATATGATATCTGTGTTCATAGTGTAATTAGACATCGGAAATAATTCCATTTGATGCGTAATTGCAAGATAGTTAGTTGGTAAGTACCGTAACCAGGTTCTATTGCAATCAGTTCCATACATATACACCTGTTGCGAAATTAGCCCTAACTTCCCAATCCGTGGATATCGGCTCTGATAGTAGAATCTCCTTGGAGCCCTGCATTGTGCATATTATTCCGTGTTCCATCAAGCATTTCGCCAATGTATTTCTGCTCAGTCGCGATTCGTCTAGCTACTACATCAACGACAACGCTTTTGATTTCATGCGACATCGTCTTGCCTTGGAGTTGGACACGAAAGCAGTGAACATCCTGCGAATTTCGGGCAGGCCGCGGTGTGTGAGGCCTTGGTCGGACTGGATGGTGAGTGTAGCGTTGGAGGCAAAATGGTTCAGTATAGAGTCGATGTTCCGTGCATCGACGGACTTGAAATAGCTCTCTGGTAGAGCCACGAGGGCGCTGTAGGTGAGGGTTGGAAGGGGACTGTTTGATGGTGCGATGGTGTTGGCTATGCCGGATGGGTTTGTATTTCATACGGGAATTCTGGCCACTAACTATTCACTTATTATGTGGAAAAAGAAGAACACCTACCACTGACAGGTCACGAAACTTTCTGCACGTATTCTTGAAGGACGAGGCTTGTCTGGCAACAATTCTGAAGTGATAGGTAGTGGTGAGCAGGTAGAAGTGGGGTAAATGGTGTTACCATAGTGTTCAATGTTGTGGAAGTCTGAGCTGAGATGTCTATCCTGACATCCAATAATTCAGGGGCATGGGAATGGTGGAGTACTCTGCCCCTAAACACAGCCCTTTCTGCTATCGCACCTTATAACGGCAGGCCGCACGAACTATTACATCAAATGTGGAGTTAGATACAAAGGGTATATGGTCTTGAAGATCTAATATTACTGTTGTACATAATTAAGAAGAGGTCCATGAAGTCACTCCCAAACAGGCGCCACATAGTCAGGGAAATACTCCTCATGAATCCTCCGTGCATATTCGATCACATTCGGTAATGTGCGAATCAGTTTCTTCGAGTCCGGGCCACTGGAAAGACTTGTTAGCAAGAGAAAATTAGACTGTAAGGCAACCTGGGAAAGAAAACATACGCATCACAAACCAATCCAGCAATAACAAACCCGTACAAACTCGTATCAGCCTCCGTAGGCCCCTTCCCCCCAAAAGCCCAAAACACTTTCTGACCAGATGGTGACTTATGTCTCGATTCTGCCAGCAGATCGTCAAGACTGTGCCAGATCTTGTCTCGGAATGAATGTATTTCTTCGGCCGAGAAACGGCCTGTCCCTTGGCTGTGTAGGCCGGCGTTGTTTTTGCGCCAGGCTAGATAGCCTACTATCACGCGGATGGGGTATGGTATTGCAGCCATTACCCCATCGCGCATTGTGTAGTAGTTTTCATTCCAGCGTTCGTTTCCCTTTGATTTATTAGTGGAATGCTCCAGGTATAGTAAAAGATTGGGAGTCATACGTTGTAGAAATAGAGCTTATCTTCCAGTAAAGCTCTTAGAGCTTGATCCATAGTCTTCTCTGTCGGCGACAGGTGCTCATTCAAATCTGGTAGAATACCATTTTCTGTCAATTGATCACTGATGAGCTGCGTATCTGACAGAAATTCCGGCTCGCTGTTATCCTTAGATGTAGCGATAGACATGTATGGAATTTTGCCTCGGGGAGCTTTCAGAAGCGAGCCTTGCTCGAGGTCATAAGATAAACCGGCAAACCGGAGACGCGCCTCGAGTTTTGTGACGAAGGGGGACCAGACGTAGTTTGCTGTTGCTGGGAAACCGCGGTATACGGTTATGTTTGCCATTGATAAAAGTCCGTCCAAGTGTTGATCAGTTTTCGAGTTGAATATTTGTGCTTATGTATTCCAAGTTTTGCCTAGTAGGAGAGTGAGAGAAAGAGAAAGAGGAATGGAATTTATGGAAAGAATTTGAAGATATTTAAGTATTCAGCTGTTGGAGCCTGGATATTTAGGCTTTGCATTTTATAGATCTAATGCCGTGTGGATCAGCAGCTAAGCCTAATAAAGTATAATATGTATAATATGATTGGTTAAAATCATCTATATCCGGCTAGCGCCAATAAGTAGCTTAAATCCGTCCAATCGTCAGCTTCCCTCCTCGTAAACACCATTCCTTTGGCTATGGGCCTATGGCAGACACCGATCTCTCCTGATAAAAGCATAACTTAACGGTGACAAGTCCCGACACATCGGGATCTGCCATAGCCACCGTGCTGGAGGTTCTCAACGAATCTCAAACATGCGACCAAATGCTCAAGTGACAACCCATAACCCTAATTTTTGCCACGGGTACTACGTACATGTAAACACTCGTGGCTTATGACACGCCGGTTGCGATGTTTCTCCTGGCATCTTGATCAATTCACCTCCGTGGTATCTTCATCCGACGGCAGACTCTGTTGGCGCATCCTCACAAACGCTAGATCAAGAAACAAAGCAGCTGCACCCAAGGCAGCTCGCAGACCGGCAACCTCGCTGCCCTTATTCCTCGCAATCTGCGTTTCTATCGTACCGGCAAAGCCTAGTCCCAAACTATTACCGTACAGATTCAAAGTACCGATCAAACTGCTGGCGATACCCTGTTCACGCTTTCCAACACTGTTGCTGGCAATAATCTGCGCCGCGACATATAAAAATCCGGACAGAGACTCCCCACGACAGTGGCAGGGAATACCTGTGCCCAGTAGCTCTGCTGTTCTGGCATTGTTGCTAAAAGTACACAAGCGGCAATCGATGTCAGACACCCAAAGCAGAGAATGTACTGTGCCTCGAGAACTGCCACAAGCCATGCAGCGAGTGTAACGGCGGCTGAAGCACCAAATCCATATGGAATCCATCCGACAGCAACGTGTAATACCGTCCATCCTCGGATCAGCTGTTGCCAGGCAACCATGTACCACAGCGAGATGCCAACTGTCATATAGATAAAGAGGACAACAACGATGAGAGCATTGAAGCTCGCGGCTGTGAAAACCGATAAGGGCATAATGGGTTCATCCGCAAACCTTTTTTCCCAGATGAGGAATGCTATAATCAGTACCACTGACGAGATCAATAGGACAATGACATATGGCGTTTGCCATCCTGTGGAAGGAGCTTGACTGTCATACAGCGTTAATGAATATTCGTTCTCGGCCTGTGAAAAGACGGAGAAGAAAACCTACTTCCAGGCGATATTGAACATTACAAGTCCACTGACACCGAGACATGCCCCAATGTAGTCAACACTTCCTCCTTCATCTACGGGTTCTTCACGAGGAAGTGCGGACATGTGGATATGAAAGACCCGATCACGATACTCGGTAGCAAAGAAGATCCTTTTGGATATGGAAGTTTCAGTGGGAAGGAGGTCAAAGTTGCTTGAGCATATGTCAATATGCCATGCCTGTATCTGGATGATACGTAGTATACTGCATGGAAACTGTTTTCTCTTTCCCGACTGCATGACCCCTGAAAACTGTGGCCGCAATGAGCTGCGAAGATGTAGTGTATCGAGGTATAGGACAGCGCCCTACAATTTGATTAGCAAATAATCAGATATCTATCTCATCATGTACAATTTTATATAGTACACTTGTGTTACCGTATTTTTAGCGACATTCTCCGTTGGGGTCAGAAAGCCGGACCGGCCCGGTAACGGCAATCATCTAGACGCAATGCGGTAAGAGGCAAAGGTATCTTGCTACACATGCTCGAATGAAATTGAATCTATTAGTGTTATATAAGGGATCATACTGCAATTCTCACTGATTTCGAATATACCGAATTCTGAGTTGGACTCTAGAAGTTTGAATCCGTTCTCCTTCTCCCGGTGCATAACCACCTCTTGATTATCTTACATATTGGACCGCACAACAGAACTTTCAGCCATTCGAAATTCTTGGTTCTCTATTCTTAGAGAATCATCTTAGGCATGGCAAACGAAAATGGTCTGGACCAGCCAACCGAAGGCCCTGCATTGGCCTCGACGAATGGACAGACGCAAAAGGTCAATTCGCAAGAGCGCGTTCTCCAGCCACCTTTTTCGGTCTTCTCACGATTCGAAAAAGGATTGTATATTTATATCGCCTCCGTGGCAGCCTTCGCATCTCCTGTTTCTTCCAGCATTTATTACCCGGCCATGAACTCGTTAGCCGAAGATTTGCATACTAGCCTCACCAATATCAGTCTTACAGTTACAACTTATTTGGTACCTTCCAATGCTCCTCCTCTCCATCCTCTATGACAAAAAACCACTAACAATTGTGATAGATATTTCAGGGTATATCACCCACTATAATTGGCGGCTTCTCGGACCGGTATGGGCGGAGACCAGCCAGTCTGCTCTGCTTCACAATTTTTGCGGCAGCCAATATCGGTCTCGCATTGCAGACAGACTACGCAGCTCTATTGGTACTACGCTGTTTACAAAGTGCTGGTAGCAGTGGCACGACCGTTATATCAAGTGCAGTGGTTTCCGACCTAGCCACCAGACAAGAGCGAGGCAGTTATATAGGGCTCGCTGCGCTCGGGTCGTCACTAGGACCGGCACTTGGTCCAATAATCGGCGGTCTATTAGACCATTTCCTTGGATGGAGAGCCATATTTTGGTTCTTGGCCATATACGCAGGTGTGATGTTCTCGATATACCTCCTTTTCATTCCAGAAACCTGCCGCAACATCGTCGGTAACGGCTCAGTACCGCCACAATACTGGAACAAGTCAGCAATACAATATGTGAAAGATAGGAGGAAGGCAAATGAGAATCTGGATGCTGCCCAACGTACAACGATGTCCAAAAAACAAAGACCCGGCTTATTCTCTTCTATCCCGATCCTCTTCCAGAAGGAATCATTCTTGATTCTGATTTTTGGGGCTTTCCTTTATTCTGGCTATATTATGATCCTCACTGGCTTACCACAACAGCTTTCATCAACATACAATTACAATTCAATTCAAGTCGGCCTGTGCTACATTCCCATCGGTGTCGGACCAATCATTATAAGGCCAATAGTCGGCCGAATAATGGACGCCAACTTTCGTCGCTATACCCGGAAATCAGGTGTCGCAACTGTTGACAATAACGTTCAGCAAGATATCGACAATCTTCCGATTGAGAGAATTCGCCTTGAAATCTCATTGGCGTTTGTCTACATCTCATCCATCGCGATTCTCCCCTATGGGTGGGTGATGGGATTGCAAAAGCCACCACTTCCAGCTGTACTTGTCATGCTGTTCATTATGGGGCTCTGCACCTCCGCATCGGTCCAACCTTTGACTGCCCTGATTATTGATATCAACCCGAAAAGCCCAGCTGCCGCGGGTGCTGCGTTCAACCTAGTTCGATGCCTCCTTGCAGCGGGAGGTGCGGCCATAGTTAATCCACTGCTTAACTCTATTGGTCGAGGATGGACAGGCACCCTTGTTGCTCTCAGTTGGATTGTGTTAAGTGTTTGCTGGTGGGCGGTCATCATATTGGGTCCAAAGTGGAGGAAGCAGGCGAGGAAAGCTGAATCGAAACGAGAAACCGCTTAGGCCAATGACGCACGTTAAATATTAAATTCTAAACACTGCTTTATGATGACGAGAAATCCCACATTGATCAGAGTTTTTTCATACACACGGTGGTAGAGTTGGCACTGAGCCGGGTTTTCTATCCATAATTCCTCAATGGCGGGAACCCCTGAGCCAGGGTTCTCCTTCAGCCATTGTATCAAACAGAGGCCCTCAATTTGGCTTCTTGATGTGGAAATGAATTTGTTTATTAATGAAGATTACTAGGAGGCTATCGACAGCATTACATCCAGAAACAGTGCACCCTCGCATGCAACACATATCCTGTGCGATACTATTTTATTTTACTCCCTGTTCGGGAAGGCATGCTGAGTCATGACATGAATGGTCGTCTCCTTATTTATCCCAGCTAGCCCACCTGCCGCTTTGTGTTCATGCCCTGGTCCGTATACGTGAGAGTGAATTTGACGAGCGTCTTCCGGGTAGGCACATCGATCACGGTCAATATCACTTAGTTGGAGATCTACTCTCCGGTCATGCCTGTATTGGTCCTGGCTCGAACTTAGAACAACCCTTGTGTCGCCAGTTCCAGGTTCTCGAGCGAGCTTGGTAATCATTGCGGCCATGGTCATTTCAATGTTGAGCTTGACCATGTAAGTAACGGGATGAAATTGAATGTATACAAGCTGGTTTTTGAGTGACATAAGCCCTATCAGCATGACCTATTGACATTTAGTATGAGGCACACAGCAAAAAAAGAGAGGGGGAAAGGCCTTACATCCATGCCCACTGATAATGCCATAAGCCAGGCATTGAAGTTCACAAGAGGGGCATATTTCTTCAATCCATGATAGCGAACGAGGCGGCGCTGAACAATTCGAAGGAACCAGTAGTTCAGGGCAGCGTCGACAATACAGATGAGAACTTTTGATGTTCGATCCCAGTACCTGTTGATTACCGGGTATCTGTGATGATGTTAGAATAGCAGAGAAAGGAGGAGGTAATCCCTACAATTCATTTGCCGGTGGGTTCAAGTGCGCAGGGATCCAAATACAAAAGACAGCTATATTAATAGCGGTGATGATTCCTGCCGTGATCCATCTCACTTTGATGACAGTCCGTTGGTTCTCGGCGACGACGTAAACGCGGTTGATGATAATCTGCATTAGAAGCTGAATCTCGAAGACCCAGCAAAATAGAAGGGAGAAGAGAACGGGCACACTGTAACACCAAATGTAGAGACTTGTCAGTCTGGTACCTCTGATTATATGTGATTTCGGTTATGGGTATACACACCCCAATGGAATGACTCCCTCAAGAAACAGCCATCCTATAATCCCGATAACGATATTTGCTACAATCTCTCCCCATATAAGGTAGACGTATGTGCTTCGATGCGGAGCTCTTATAACAGATGTCTGCTTGAAGGCTTTCCAAACTGTCCAAAACCCATAACCAAGGGTAAAGCCCGCGGCTACTCCAGCGATCTTGAAGTCTTCCACGGTTGACGCCATGATTAAGTTGTAGTTCGAATTGAGTCTTGTGATAGTATGAAAGTTGTTAGATACAATTGCTCTTTTAGCCAGGTGTATTCCTGGGGAAAATCAGTAATATTTGTATCCGTGGCAATCAAAAAGTCTCCTCAAATATTAGCTACAGATGTCTATGTCTCGTATAACGCTCTGATCCGATCGACTATTACATAATGTGGCACATGGACGCACTGGTCGTCTCACTTCTAACGCCATGTTGACATTTGATTGGTTTCTTCTCCTCATTTTACAACAGAATGAGAGATGGGAACTATCGTTATTAGACTCTCTGAGGGTTGTATCTACGTCCACAGCCGTTCGAAGCAGCGCGCTTTGACCTGAACCAAGCAGGTTTCGTGCCTTGAGACGGTGCTTTTTGTCATTGCAGTCATCTCAATATCCCCTGTGTATGTCTTTTACTACCTAGGTTCAATGTTATTGACTCGGCGAGATCATACATATGTAATAATGTAATCCTTCTCACTCTAATTTTCCACTCTTGTTTTAATGGGCAAATTTCAGAATTCAAAATATCGAAATATCGAAATACCCCAAGGCCCAGAGTTAGGATCTCTGAATGTAAGTCAGTCAATATCAATACGAAACTTAACACCGTCACGTCTGTGCTGAACACGATGGTTAGCAACCCCTGCATAAACCACATTTTCTTTAGTACGTAACTTAAGTTCAATTCAAAGACTCCTTCCAAATGTTGCATGGAAGACAGAAGGTCCAGACCAGTAAATATGCACAGACCGTTGAGTCACAGCGGAGGTACAATTAAGCCTTCAAGGGTTTTCTGCGGGGTCCAAAGCTGGGGAGTGCACAGATTCCACAGAAGGTCCTGAGGACCTGAGCAAATTCGAAGTTGCTAGCCAAACTCGGAAGTGATGTGATTTTGTTGCGGGTGATTTTCCAAGTCATCGGCGAAAAGAGCCTTATGTGGTTAATACCAGAGACCACAAGATGGACAAGATTCAGAGACCATATCCAAATTGGCCATTCCCATATCGGCCCATGCCGCCCAGCTTTAAATTGTTCCAAACCCCACACCATAATATACTTGGCAATACGTATATGTCGGAGCGTGGTGATACTAAGTCATGGCAAAAGGAGGTTGACACTATTCCCACATAACCCTAACCCTAAGGGTACGAGACACGAACCTAAGCCATGAACGGCTAGCGCTATCAAGGTGTCACAGAAGTCACGAGTCACACTTGCCTTAGGTCCTTGAAGCCCATCCTCGTTGTTTCTTTTTACTTTTCGTGTTTCATTCCTGGCATTCTCCTAATCGCCACTTATATTGTATTTGTGCTCGAATCGGCATGTCTTCTGTAGACTCCGCGCTAGAGGTTGTCTCCTCCGCAAGTCTCTCGCCAACCGAACACCTCCTCTTGAAGGGCTTCGTGACAGGGGCCGTAGACCCAGAGCTTGCGGCCATATATCTACTTTCAAGAGTTGGCCCAAATACGCATCAAGATGTGGAAACGAACTTACATGAGCTCAAGAAGGACTGGAGAAAATTGGTAGCGAGACGTAAGATTCTGGTCTATGACAAGACATACTGTGACATCTGGCTGAATGACTATAGTGACGGCTTCGGATCCTATTCCCAAGCGCCTCGACACACTGGTCCGCCTTCGTGATGGCCCAAGATGCTGTATTAGCAAAGCTTCAGACAAGGAACCCGTATGCACTGGAGAAACTGCATACTTGGTTCCTCCTTCGATGATGCATGGTCTTGAGACGTTAGAAGAAGTATGCGTTCCCTTTGACTAATTTATTCCATATCTAAAGTTGAGCACAGGGTCGATTATACAAGATGCTTGAAGCACATCTATCTCCGCAATACGTCGCCAAACTACACTTACAGCTTGTAGACCAAGCAGGCGTAGATGAGGTTGCCTTGCGCAATCTCTGGTTACTGTCTCCCAGTGTTTATAGGGCTTTCCGGGAGGGCCACTTAGCTGTGAGACTCACGTCTCGACCGTTGGATAACTCGGAATTTGCTATGCGTGAGCTGGATGAAGACAACTCAGACGCTAGAGTGAGTACTCGCCTTATTTCGGAGTCGAGACTGTCCTAAGATAACAATGCGTAGCACTCATTAGAGACCATGTACCCCGAATCACCGTCGGGTCTCTTTCTCGGGGATGGAACAGAACTTGAAGATATAGTGCGCTTCAGATTTTCCACGCCTAATGCTGAAAATCTACCGATTCCGTCTCTCTTTTTGTTTGGGGTTCATCGCCGGTTTGCCAAGGCCTTGCATCTTTTCTACATTGAGGAGAAAATTGCTCATGGCTGGCCAAGATCCGTCAGAGGTGCGTAGATCTGGCTTTTTAGTTGACTGTCTGCAATGCTAACTATTTAGATTACATAAATTTCGATATACCTCTCCTCCGAAAAACCGTCCACCAGACATGGCTCTGCGTGCCGTTTCGGATTCGCCTATCCTGCTACATGCTTCTGAAGAAAGTTGGGAGATGGCTTTATGGCCCAGCAACGCCTTATGTGCAAAGACTGCCATTTGGGTTGGTATTGAAAGAGTGTGTTCGCTCTGGACACAATGAGCCGAATGCGTTGAGGCTAGTTGCTCAGTATACGTCCATACCAGCTCCTCGAGTGGTTGATGTGTGGGAACAGGATGACACGGTACATCTAGTGATGACGCATCTGCGTGGGCGGAGGATACGTGAGGTCATGCATCGCATGTCATATCCTGAACGCAATCGCCTAGCAGACGAACTTGGGTCATACGTCGAGCAATTACGAAAGATCCCCAAAAATCCGGCATTCTTGTTCTGCAACACTCTAGGAGGCCGAATCGTAGACCACCGTCTGCCTGATCGATCTGGAGGACCGTTCAACTCCGAGTCTGAGTTCAACAACCACCTGTCGAACCATCTCGAATGCTCGCCGGCAGAAGTAGTCGGCAAAGAGAATCTTCGGGAGGATCATCGTTCCTACTTTACGCACTGTGATTTTCACTGCACCAATCTTCTCGTTCATCGTGGACGTCTTAGTGGGATTGTGGATTGGGAATGTGCCGGCTACATGCCTGAATATTGGGAGTATACAAAGGCGATGTACGGTGCTCTGCGGAACCCTATATTGGAAAGTATATTTCGACGTGCGTTTGGGGGTCAATACGAGGCAGAGCTTGAAGTGGAGCGAAAGTTCTGGCGGTATACTCCATTTGGAGTGTAGTCCTTAGTGAAGCCAATACAGCAAGCAAATCTTGATTCACGCTTTTCAGTTTGAGGTAAGAGCTTTACTTTTGGCACATCTTCATTTTGTATCATTTGTATTCGGCTACAAGCAAAAGAGTATTGACCTTCCTTTCAGTGTCATCGACGGTACCTCTGCGGCCGAATAGACAAACGTCTAGCTTAAAAACTCCAGAGCATTAAAGACAATATCGATCAAATCACCCCACAATGCCGTGGACGAAGCGGCAAAAGTGCCACCATCATACAAATTAACGGAAGTAAGCTCACTGGCTATATCCCAGACAAACTCCGTTCCGGCCTGAAGGGCATCGAACGTGAGGTCCGCCACAGTGAACATTGTACAATTATCCCTTCCGTCCCAACCAGCGAGTTCCGGCAAACAGCTCTGAGAATTCGCAGTTGATGTAATGGTGCAAACTCTGAAGAACCCATACGTCAGACTCCCGCAGCTTGAATGTTCTCCATCGCCTCCATCCTTTTTTTTCAGCGAGGAGGAAGAGGCGCGAAGATCAGGCAGGTATTCCCACCTCCCCTCATCAGTGCCGGAAAGATACCACCCGCGCTGTTCGAAATGATGTCCCTCGGCTAGGGCATGAATCGTGCCGTTGGCTGCTTCGCTGTCGAGCTCGTTTGTGCTGATGGCGAGACCGTTGAAGCGGATGGGAGGGAGTGATTGACTCGGTTGATTTCATTGACGCCGTGGAAGTAGCGATACTCTGAGATAGCTGGCGTAGAGCTGGAGAGTGCGCCGGCTGCGTGGAGGAGGAGCAGCAAAGGAAGCATGGTTGCGTCGAAGGGTTTGAACATGAAGAACGACGATTGATGCTGTGCGATTGTAGCGATTGACAGGAAACACATTCGGCTTTATATATCCCAATCTTCCATAAAAATCATTTCATTTCGTACACCCGGGCACCCTCCAGATATCTCAAGGCAAGCATTATCCTAATTAGGTATCCTGGTGGCAATTGCCCCAACTCGAAAACCACTCATAAACATAGATCAATTGATGCTCAACGTTGCATGTGGTATAACCGGACCTAAACGGATGAAGCGAGAGAGAGAGAGAGAGCATCTGCATCGACATAACTAAGCAGATTTAGGGTTACGATGTCGTGATCTATTCAGGTCCAACAGATGACCATATCCAGCTCATTTCGAGTCGTGCTGACTGTACCTACCTAGCTACCAAAACATCACGAATGGATGTTCTATCTTTCTCGAAAAATTGATAGCACGTACGTAGTTGTGTGGTATCTTCAATATGAGGCCCGAATTAGGCTACATCGAGTCAGTTTGCTGGGAGCATACCATAAACAGATTAGGATCAAATGTTACCTAGGTACGCCGCAATATCATTTGCAGGCAGGTCTTAATTACATACAGCCTTCCTTGCGGATCGCGTCTATAAAAGGATCAATTCATCCCAGGAGCTACGTAGCACTGAACTACGTAGCTATACATGGAGCATCTCGATCAGCATCATCTGTACGACTGTATCACTTGAAGCAGTGGATCAATCTCGATTAATGTTTTGTTCTCTAATATCTCATTCATCAATACTTATAATATTAAGAAAACTAGAATACAGGTGGTGGTGGTCATCAATGCGGTTCGTATATTTCCACAAGTTTATCTCAGAATCTATATCATGTCAATCAAACCGAACCCAAACGCCGTGAAAATTCGAAAAACTCGAAAACTGGAAAATGTAAAAGACGCAATATGTATATGCTGAATAAGAACGATGTGGTGCCGTTTGCATGGCGTGGCCTCGCTGATCGGGAACATGATTCGGGGGGTAAGTTATGAGGGGAAGTTCCGGGCAACGGGACGGGTATCATAGATAAAAACATTGTTCGCTGCGCTGTGCCGGGCTGTGTATGCAATAAGAAACGAGAATCGATAAACACAATCAATTAGCTTAATCCGGATTCGTGAGCTGTTAAAACACAAGATTAGTATTGATATTTCAAGAAAGAAGGCAACGGACGAACCCTCAAGACAGGGCGCGAATAGTCTTCTTCATCTCGAAGAGACACCGCGCTTAGACGATCCCCATTGGGATACAAAACCGCATCCTTCTTCATGCGATTATCGGTAAATGCATGGTTCGGACTGAGATAGTCATTCGGCGACGTGGGCGATACTTCGTCGCCGATGAAATTGCGCATAAAGCTCATTTGCGAGCCTCGACTTTGACGTCGTGTATCGATTGTGCCGCCTGTAACGCTGCCGTCGCCGCCTCCGTTTGGAGAGCCTGTTTTCTCGGAGCGTTCGTCGCCTTTTTGGCGTCCAAAGAAGAACCACCACAGTATCAGAGCAGCTAGAGCTCCGACGCCGACGAGCGCGCCAATAACGATACCCGCAATAGCTCCTCCACTCAACGACGAGCCTTTATTTTCGGTCGACACTGACGAGCTAGATGTTGCAGTTGAAGGTGAATTCGAGACGGTAATCGTCACGGGCTGACCGGCGATGGTCTGAACGGAAACGGTCGGTGCAGCTGTAGTTGTTGTGCTTGATGTGGTAGAGGTACCCTATGCATAAAATATAAGTAATGTTCAAGCATGGTTTGTTCGTGGATCATACAGAAGACACGGACGTAACCAGAGTCGTTCCAGTAGAAGCCGACTCGGTTACAGTGACAGTCTTTGGTCCGGTGGATGTTTCAGTGGCTGTGCCCTCCTGTGTGGTTGTTAAAACCAGACACTATGAGATTGGACCAAGCCACCTTGACATATGAATCCAGGGTAACTGTATACGTGCAAGGATTGGCAGGGCAATGTGCAGGAAGCAATCACTTACCGAAGAAGTAGTTGAAGAGGAAGAGGAATCAGTAGCGGTTGCAGTGCTTTTGCCGGTTGCTGTACCGGATGCTTTGTGACCTGACATGGCAATGTAGCCGTAATAGCCCTTGTCGGTGTTTCCGCAGAGGTCGGATGGATAGCCTGGACAGCTGGTGTTGCATTCTGAGACGTCTACGGTGGAAGCAGGGATGTAGTTTGAGCACCAGCAGTCCTGGCCTTGGAGGACGGCAAAGGCGTAGTCGGCACTGCATTGCGTATTACATGCTCCGTTTGACTGGTATATGCTGGTGTCTGTAAAGCGGTTAGTATCAGTCCAGAATTCCAAGCGAAACTTGTAGCATACTTTCTGTGCTTGATGAAGCGGTATTTTCGGTAGAACAGTATTCGATGGTCAGGGCAGCAACCGATGAAGAGCCGATGAGCAGCGCGGCAACTCCTAGACGCGCCATGTTTCGGAAGGAAGCCATCTTATGCTAGCCCTCCCTCGCCGTGTCCACTATCTAGAACCAATTTTGTATATTCTCAGTCGCAGTGCGTATTATGAACGATCAAGTGATGAATGTGTCGTAGTTGGAGGACCTGGTGATCGGTCGGCGATGGGCCAATTGCCCGGTTTGTAGATGTTTACACACAACAATATTGATGGATCGCCAGCAGCATCTTCGCACCGCTCGCAGGCCGGTATAATCTGTTCAGGGAGCTCGATAGTCGTTGGATGCGGTCGTCGAAGGATGGATACGTAGGTAGAGTGAAGGTGGTGGCCGGTAAGACGCGGAAGGAGAAGAGACGAGAGGAGAAATGAGGTCGTGTAACAAAGGAAAAAGAGGCAGTCTGTGCACGTCTGTCAGACAACGATGAGACAGGACTGTGGATAGATGCAATTGGAGTCAATGACGAGTACTTGGAGAGGAAGAGGTTAAAGAGAGAGAAGAAGTTGACCAAGGGGAGAGGAAAGTTGGTTAGTTTGATTAACTAGAGGGGTGGTGGGTCTATTACTAGTACGGACTGCTGACTGATAACGGCATACTATATAGTACTATTGGTAAGTATATTTCATGTACATGTTATTTAATCCTGCTGACTACTACTCAGAGAAAAACAGCTACAGCTCTGGAGTATTTCTACTTCGTTTCCTTCTGTCTGACCTGCTGTATGTTGACACGATGTACGTATGTTTACACAGCTACATAGTACGACTGCGTTCCCAGATTGAAAGCGGGTAGCGGGTATCGTACGCCAATCAGTCGCCCAGTCGCTATGGATCAGGGGATCTGATCCTACTATCATCCTGGGCTCCTCGCCCAATAAGACACGCAAATCTGGTGGGAATTCTTATCCCGGCGTGAAGACTGTAAGTGGCTGACCGCGATCGGGAATTTGGAACTGGATTCACTCGTCGACAACAACGACTCAACGGGTAGATGATATTCGGTCAACGAGTATATGAATAGCCATCGGATTAGCAAGTACAGAGTACTTGCTCCAAGCAGCAGTCTATGAACTCCATGTGATGCCGATCAAATCCACCTATAAAGTGCGATAAGGCTAGTTCGCGCCAACCAAGAGCCAATCGATTCGTGTCCACTGTTGACTCCTCCAACAACTGGTACGGATAGCTTGCAATTGCATTGCGGCTGCATTGTAATTTGTGGCATGATATGATGATAGTCGTGCGAGACAACGCTCAGGCGTTGAACGGTGTCTCAAGCGGATCCTTGTGTGTCTGTGATCGACAGGTGCTCGGCATAAGATGGTTGCTATGGGTCTTGATCACGTCAAGTCTAGTGACATAACTAACGGTCCATGGATGGATGAATGAATTCATGGTCATACTCCGTACGGAGTACAGTCTTCTGAATGATCTCGAAACAAATCCAAAATCCATCCTTGGGGCCAGGTAATATACTAGCCTGACGTATTACTCGTATTTTATTTCCGATTAAGTTGCCATCCACACCCTGCAAAAAAATCAGCAGAACCCAGCCAATCAGCTGCACTGCACAGATCTGCATGTCTTGAATTTTGATTTACTTTCTGAATCATAATACTGATAATATACATAGCAGTATAAATCTAAGCCGTATCCTGGCCGTTAGTAGAGGAGGTTTAATAGTGCTTTTCGTGACCTGCCAGAGCTAGTATGTGGCGAGACTTATCTCCGAGGCTTGTCTTGGATACTGCCTGGATGTTCGAGTTAGTTTGGGGATACTTGAAGATGATGGATTTGTGAATAGTGGTAGTGAGCTGTAGTGGCGTTATGACGATTGACTTCTTGAATCGTTCGCCATGTCGATTGGTTATGACCCGATGGCGATATGAACATCGAGTTGAAGAAGTCCGGCACATATAGAGCGTCGTTGATACAAACTGACTGATTCGTCTCAGTCTCCATCAAGCAGGGTTTTAATTTAGGTACCTACCTTATTTTTCAAACCTTGAAAAACATCAAGAAAGAAACTTTGTAATGCGATGTGTAATGCGCATCGTTTTAGGGCTTTCCGCCGAATCGGGTAATTCTCGAAATTAGGGTTTCAATTTTAGGGTTCGTCCCCCATAAATCGATGGAAAGGAACTTTATACCGACAACTAATTCAGTTCCATTACTCATAGGGCTACAATGCCATGGTATCATCGGATAATCCGAAAGTCAATAAAAAAAAATAATGGAAGAAGAGACGCAAAAACAAAGCCGTTAGCCCTTTTCAGTCGAAACTCTGAGTCATATATACAACAACGATTAGACGTTCAGGGGTCAAGACAACAAAATTGAAAACTTGTCTTTATCAATTGTTTCGCTTTTTTTACTGGCACTTTGTATAGACATAAAGCAGTAAACCACTGAATATACCCAATTCATACGGAAACACTCGACGAATATCACTTGAATCGAAACCACCAAACGAGTATATAAAAATGCCGCAGCAGCAATCAGCCATCATGGAGGACAGAGACGTATACAAAGCGCAAAGGATTATCAATTCCCTCTTATTCGAACACGCAAATTGGTGGATAGCCGAACGATTGGCGGACCTCATGGCGGGATTAATGATGGATTCCAAGTATAGTGATTTGACGCTGGAGTGTGATGGGGAGACGTTTAATTTGCACAAGGCGGTTGTGTTGACGCAGTCGGTTGTGTTGGAGAAGGCTTGTCAGGGGCCGTGGAAGGTATTTTCTTTTCCTTGGATGATAATTTGATGACTGGCTTACGGTTGTGTAGGAAGGGGTGGATAATGTGATTCACATCAAAGAATTCGATGCTCCGACGGTCCGTCGTATGGTCGAGTTCTTATACACGGGAGACTACGACCAGGGAAAACCTGAATTCGTCAATCCAGCCACAGACACAGACGACGAATTCCCCGAAGCACCTGCCGAAGAAGCAGAAGAAGAACCTGCAGAAGAAGTAGAAGAAGCAGACAACAACAACAACGCTGACCTCCATCCGCTCTTCGAGCAACGACCCTTCAACCCCGAGACTGATATCCAGACCATCGAAGAAGGCTTCGTCGACATTAGCATCAACGCCTTCCAGCCACCATCTCCATCGGCGGCATCATCAGTGGCCAAAGAATGGGGCCCGGACGACGAAACTGCCGCAAATGATTTTTTTGAAGCGTTCCAGCCGCAGTTGGGTGTCCATGCTATTGCAGACTACTATATGATGAACGATCTCAAGAAGAAGGCCATAGAGAAGGTCAAGGTGCTTCTCAAGAAGACCGCATGGTCTCCCAAAGGGTTTCTGGCGGTTGCGAAGGAGGTCTTTGAGACGACGGCGCCTTCTCCTTCCAAAGCCACATCTACATCTAACCAGCAACAACAAGAAGAAGAAGAGACGCTGCGCGATATCATAATCAATACAGCATCCGAGCACTTCCCAGAAATCACCCGCACACACGAGTTTAGTCGAACGGATTTAAATCCCGAGTTTGCCGCTCTGTTCCTCCAAAAGGCGGCCGGCAGATTCAACTCTCTGCGCACAGAATTCAAGCAGCAGGAGGAAGATAGTATGGCGCGCTGGACCATCGACACTGCCCGTATGAGAGAGTTTCTGGATATTATAGGCCACCTGCAAGTCCAAAAAGCGGAGTTGGAGGATTGTATCAAGCGGATACAGGCCTTGAGCACGTGTCTGATTTGCGGATGCCCGTATAATGTTCTGATTCGTGAGGAAGGCAGTGATCACTCGAACGATGGCGATGATGATGACGGTTACGATGCCGATAATAGCGTCGATGATCTCTCGTTCCCGATCCTCGCCGCCAGGGAGCAAACGCAAAGTGGGAAGAAGTACGTGCTTGAATGCAAACGGTGCAATTTGCATGGCATGCGATCGGGAGACTTGCTTCGAGGCGATGAGCCATTCGATGGCGATGAGTTGTTCCAGGGCGTTGCGGAGCTCTTTGGGGATGAGTTACCGGCCGAGCCGTGGCTGCAAGGCGATAATGATCAGTTTGTCGGGGCGCTTTATGGTGATGATGATGATTTGTAGCCGTTTGAAGTATGGATTAAATGAAGATGGTTGTACTATACATGTTCGGATGGGTGTATATAGATGGAGATATTGTATTGACTCTGTGGAAAGATTGAGCTTTTATACCTGTAGATAGGAATCTGTTGAATGAGACAATATCAAAGCGATGGTTTAGATGCTTTGTATGCACTTCTTTTAGACTACAGATGTGCTGGAACATGCCATAATAAAAGCGATCAATGTAAATATTCAAAGAAAAGTCGCAGTATACAAACACATAACCCTAAATACACCCAAACAGGTAATTACCTATCACACCCTTCTATGGGCTCCACTAAGCCATACCTAGGTACGTACCATGGTAGCCCTAAGACAAAAGACCCACGATCAGCTGTTGGCGCTGGGCCGGGTACCTGGCCAGACCCTTGGCTGTGGCGAGATCCTACCGTGGTGAGCTTACTTGACACAAGTAGTAGTATGTACGGTGAGTCGGTGACACTATTCGCAAGAAATGAATTCATTGAGATGTACAGAAATTGAGTAAGTTAAGTAAGAGAAATGGATATAGAAAGAAAGAAAGAAAAGAAAGTCATGACATCATATCATCGTATCTCATCATTATCATCGCCGTTGTCGGTTTTCGCTGTCGTTGTTCACTGTCGTGCATGGATGGAACAGCAGATCAAATCTCTCGATATCGTCTCGGCCGTCGTCCCTCTTCAATAATCACATCTCGCTCGCGATACCGTTCGCGCTCTTCCCACGGATACGGCTCCCGGAAAGGCGCTCTTTCCAGCATCAACGGCGGCCGTGCTGGAATAGGAGGCGGCCCAGGAATCACTGGCAACGGCGGAAGTCTTTCGCGCTCACGACGAATGCCTCGAATTCGTTCGCGGCGGAATTGGCGGATGTCTTCGCTGAGGTCGACGAGTTTTTCGACGTCGTTCTAGATCATGACTGTTAGAACAAGAGCGATGAAAGGGATAGGGAGACTTACGTAGCGGAGGTACTCGAACACGTAGTAGAAATTCTCCGTTTCGTCAAATTCGTAACCAGCTCGCTCGAGCGCTTCTCGGACAACGAGATCTTTGGAAATTTCAGTCCATAGTTTGCCGCGTTTTCTCCTAGTGTCGGTATATCGTTTGTGGACGCGGACTTCTTCCTTTGTATCGGGTAAGGGGTCTATCTCTTCTCTGCGCTCGCGCTCGCGCTCGCGTATAATTATCTCCCTCTCAAGTTCCAGGTCTCTGATTTCTTTATCACGTTCTTGAATTTTGATTTCTCTTTCAACTCCATGATCGCCGGATTTGGTGCGCGTGATGATCAATTCATCCTCTGGCTCAGGGATTGGAGGTCGTCGACGTGGAGATGGGCTTCTTTCTTTTTCCTTGTCAATGATGACTTCTTCTTCGTATTGCCGTCCGTGTTTGTCACCCCTAAAAAAGCATTAGTCCAGAACAAAGACTTTATTAGGTCGACTGGCATACCTTCGCTTGATATCGATCACGTCTACCTCGTCAGTAAGTGATTCCGCTTCAGGGCTATCATGTCGAATGGGCGGAACGACCTCGTAGCCTTTTCTGTTAGTATCAATACAGCAAAAGAGGGGGTGGTTCGACCTACTGTCAATATGACGATGATGCGTGATGACTTCCTGAAGAATAGGCGGCTTGCGAACAATAGAAGGTTCACGCGATGACTCTGAAGACGACGATTCCTCCTTACGTATGATGACTTCTCGACTAGCTTCGTTTGGTCTCCGTTTGTCATCTCTGATTATAATTTCTTCTTTCTCTCTATTTCTGGAGGGAGAACGACGTGGGCTGCGATGGGGACTATGAACATGTCGGAATTCAATACGTTCTCTCCCTCGGTGGTCATCATCCACGATCAAATCGTCTTCTTCGATATCACGGCTTATTGACTTTCTTCTCCCGTGCTTGTTCTTCCGTATGATGACTTCTTCGCAGTCATCATCATCAAGCGCAGGGACTGATCGCCGTCGGACTACTACATCTTCCAAATCATCATCTCTAGGACGCGAAGAATGATGACGATGACGGACTCGTATCTTCTCCCGGTCATCCTCTTCTCTCCGTGTAGCGGAGCGATCGCGAATAATGACTTCTTCACGGTCGTCTTCCCTTCGAGGTGATGATCGACTCCTATGCTTAATACGAATCTCATCCAAGTCGTCTTCTCTTCGCGGAGCGGAGCGATCGCGTATGATTACTTCTTCCCGGTCGTCTCCTCTTCGTGGAGCGGAACGGTCGCGCTCACGTATAATGACTTCTTCGCGATCATCCTCTCTCCTCGGCGATGATCGGTTCCTGTGCTTTATAACAATCTCATCGCGATCGTCTTCCCTCGGCGGCGGAATAGAGCGACTTCGTCGACGAATGAGAATATCGTCAATGTCATCATCTCGTCGTCGCCTGGGAGGTGATCTCTCCTCTCGGCGGATTTCGATCTCTTCTTGTTTCTGTCGATCTCGCTCTCGGAAAATAATCTCCTCTCGCTCATCTTCATCGGGTAGATATCTTTCTTCTCGATGACGACGGCGCCGACGGCCACCAGGAGAATCGTGCCTGTGCCGAATAACAACCTCCTCTTCTTCAGCTCGAAAGTCTTCGAGCGGCGGCATCGAGCGTCTATGCCGGGCAATTCTTTCACGCTCAAACTCGTCTTCACGTCGCGGACGATCACGATGACGAAAAACGATCTTTTCATCATCAATCTCCTCGCGCGGGGCAATGCGTCTTTTATCCTTTTCGATGATGATATCCTCCTCATCTTCTCTTACCCGGCGAGGTGGTAATGATCGATCCCTCCGTCGGATAATAACCTCGTCGCGCTCATCCTCTTCACGAGGAGGCGGACGTGAGGCTTCCCTCCTCTCTTCGAAAATGATCTTCTCTTTCTCTCTTGGCTTCCTTGGGTAATCATCAATCTCATCACCTTCATCAAGTATGACTTCCTCCCTCGAAACCCTCCTCGGCCGATGCCGAGATGTCCCCCGCCGGACGTAAACCTCATCCGTCTCTCTCTGCAGTCTCAAATCATCCAGGCGCTCCCTCTCCCGACGTCGCGGGGAGATAACCTCTTCATCTCTCGGAGGTACGAAACGGTCACGATCACGAATGATATCCGGTGCAGAACTATCGCGACGACGGACCCGTACTCGCTCGTCGATTTCGCGGACTGCAGGTGGGGAGCGTGTTAAGCGACGTCGTCGAACGCCAAATTCGGGATCGAAGTAGCGGTCGTCTTTGCTGCGGCGTCTGCGATCGACTTCTTCGTAGAAGCTGTCTTTTTCGTAGATGTCGTCGAGTGGGGGTCGGCGAGACATTGCGCTGGTCTTACAAGATCAGACGAATGAATAGAATATAGAGTGTTCAGATCAGCCAAATAGATCTGTATTGTCGTCTTCGATATACGAGGCATAAACAGCAGTCAGGTTACTCAAAACCGGAGAGATGCGCAACAATTATGAAACAAACCGCTGAAAGAAACGGAACCGGAAGGATAAAAGCAAAGGCAGATAAAAATATAGACAATAAATGAAGTCAAGGATAATTCAGATGAAGATAATTGCATGTTTTGGTCGTAGTGTTGACTGATGTCATTTGTCACCCCACCTTCCGCGCTTTAGATGAGAAGGTTTACTTACTAGCTAAGAAGCGAGGTTGACGTACGCCACCTTTTGAGTAGCCTATAGTATATTTTCTATTCAATAAATGAAAAAGGGTATCATTAAACTCCGCCATATGCATACATATAAACAACTCTATCGCCAAACACTGCTATCCAAAGAAAAGCCGTTTCTGCCCCTTCTCCGTCTTGGGAGCAGCCGCCCGTGGTCGACCCGGCCCTGTCTTTTTGCGATCTGACGCTGTGCGTCTGGATGATTGTTCGGCGATATTTCGCGACGTTTGGTCTGCGCGTACCTCTTGGGCTTCAAGGTCTTTGGCGAAGTGCCAGTCATCGTGCTCTTCGCGTTGGTCTTCTGGGACTTGTTCGTTGCATCGGGGGCATGTGAAAGTGCCGTCGTAGACTTGATCGGAAGATTCCTCATGCGTTTCTTGTACGGGGGTCATATCATTATCTGGACTCTTCCTAGTCGGAATGTCTGCAGTTGAAAACAATGGCGGAGAGCGATCGTCAATGTCCTTGTCATTATCAGAACTGACTAACGACGGCGAACCTCGTTTGAAAAAGCTTCCAATTCCCTTGGCTGCAACTTTCCTAACCTTGGTCGGTCTCTCCTCGTCCATGGGTGGCTTGCTCTGGCCCGGAGTAAAAAAGCTATCAATCGCCCTATTATTGACAGGACCCTCCTCAAATCCAGTCACATTAACAGACAAATTTGCACATGGCCATGCCCGTGCCTCTGCATTGACTTGATTTAATAAGTTACTCGAAAGATCATAGAGAATGTCTTCCGTAACCATCTTTCCGCCAGGAATTGGCGTAGACTTTGAATGTACCTGTCCGCCCATTCGATGATGCAGACTAAGCGTCGTTGGCCGACGTTTGTGTTCCAACAGTCCATCTTCCACCAATCTGTTATAAAGATCCGCCGCGAAAATCCGCAGCCATTTCCGTGCCTGGTCAGCCGAGTTGATACTAGGTCGGAAAGATTTAGCCGAGAGCATGGATTTGATCTGCGTCCTAGGATTGACCTCGCTGTCATCAATCCCACGGATGATATTGTACACCCAAACCGCGGTGTCGTCGTCTAATTTAGCTTTGAACTGATCAAGAGATACATTCAATAGTTCCTTGACCTGCTCTGTTCCAAATTCGGCGCTTATTCGTTCCCCTAGCTTTCCTCCCAGCGATCGGATCTTAGTGAACTGGAACCCTCCCAGAAATTTCTGAATGGCACGATTGCGGATGATGGTTTGCTTGTTGGGTTTGTTCTGTGCGCTCCCGAGTTTGGACATCATTTTATTGCGAGCGATACCGGCAGAACATGTGTAGCTTAGTTTGTCCCAGACGGCAGCGCGAATGGAACGCGTGATTTCGGCGCCAATCAGCATCGCAACGTCGTCCCAGTCGGGATCGTCTTCTTCGGTTTCCTCTTCATCTAGATCAACTAATCCGTCCTCTGGAAACCATTCCAGTGCTGTTGTCGGTGGGGTGGGCAGCGGCGTAGTCTTGTCGGATGCCGTTGGCGCACTTCTTAATTCAGGATATCGTTGATAGAGCACGGCATATACTAACGATGATAGATCAATAAAGACCTCATCGACAGACGCCTTTTCGATTTTCGCAGCTTGAAACTCAAGCGGAACATCCTTGGAATTGAGTATCTCCTCTCTCTGCCGCGAAACCTCTTCCTTAATCGTAATCAAGATCCTGCGCGATTGCGCGCGATAAGGATCTAGAGACACCTTGTCGGTCTTGATTTTATACGATGCGTCATCGCGATATGCCCATTTCCCTCCTTCGCCTTCTCGAAAAGTCGCGACATGTTGCAGCACTAGTTCTGGACATCGTTTCTTCGCTTCGACAGCTGATAACATGCGAGTTATCCCAAAGGGTCGTGCGGCATAGTTGATGGCAATGAGCGAGTCCCACTGCTGAACGGCTAGAGGTGTGTCGCGCGGGGTTCCGAGGCGAACCATCTCACATTGAGCGTAAAAGGCATCGAGGTCGATATGAGCGATGACTCTCAACGGGCTGGATGGAGAGTTCTGGCGGAGAAGGTGAAGATGACGGAAGGTGTAGCGCGATGACTTTATGGAAGTACTCGGCGAGGATTGAAAGAATGCCGGGGGAGAGGGAGATCGCGACATGCTTTGCCGTTTTGCATTTCGTCTTATCTAAATAAAATAATACTCATGTTGAAGTTGTCTATCGATCTGGATACAATGATAGTCATGACGAATGATAGAGTCGCGCCAGATTAAGTTGGACGCGGCATTTTGGCGATTGGCCCACTTTACAGACTTTCGACCAATAAGAGCTTAACCATGGCTTGAAGCTTTTAAGCACAAGATTATATTCTTCTTCTGATAGTTAACTAAGGCCATGTTTGTGCAGATTGACAGGTAAACCGACGGCGTTGACTGAACAAATGGGCCATCGGAATTTCCCTGTATCAACTTCAAAAACGAAGTAGAATATTGCGATAACTAGTAATTTTTTGCTAGGGATGACTTGCCTAATCCAATTGACTCCCTAAGCAACATAGTAGATAAGGCGAGTGCGCAGTTAACGGTTGTCTTAGCGCATCAATGCTTCGGGCATCGAAGGCCTCAAGAAAGCCATCGTCGACGATGGCGCGGTAATCAACAAAAACTTCGCCACTCCAGAACTCCCAGACTAGGTGAATGCAGACACTCGGCCATACCTGGATGCCGATAAGCCATGGATGGCGCAATGTTCCAACCAGAAACAAGACGGTGTGCGCGACTTCAGAATCGTGCGAGATAATGGCTCGTCAGTCCGTGCTTCACGAACTTACTGAGCACTTTTTGGCAAAGACGACTCGTTGTTACTACGGTGCTGAGAAACATACCTACACCACTCACCCTATCGTCAATATATCGCTCGCCGTGAGACCAGACCGGGCAGCAAGGGGCAGAGGTTGCACAGAGATGACAAAAATTTTCAAGTCGATCACCCTGATCAGACAGATGAAAACGGGTTATCAGGTCGACACTGACGTCGGTATCGGTGTGTTGATTCCAGGCAGGAATACTACCTTTGAGAATGGAGCCACGCAGGTGACGCATCAGACGTCAAAGTATCGTAACACATGTTGCTATTGTCGGTCCTTCTTAATTCTCATTTATGGGACATGGATCAATGGCCCAAGGCGGAGGATCTGGCATATGTCGAAATGGAAAAGGGAAATGCATATATCACGTTGCGTGGCATGTACCATGCTGGCGGTGAAAATACCACTACAGATGAGACACGCCCAATGCACGGACTATTTTTCACCCGAGGAGCCATGCGCGCAGAAGAGGTCAGTATCTGATTCGCTCCTAGGAAGAGGTATCCTCCTGGTCTGCTGAAGCGTAGCGAAAGATGGCCTTTCGCTTGTCCAGTCCTAATATTGCATTTGTTGACTTTCAGTCACCTGTAGAATGAATGCAAGGAGTAGACCGTCCTTATTGGGTCGATCCAGACCCGGCTTTCACAGGTGCTTTTGAAACTTAGATATACGTACCGGGTATAAGAAAGTGCCCGTTTCACGATTTCCAGATTCAAACCTTGTTGGTGTTCTCATGCCCATTACCCAGGTATCAATGCATTAGGAAGCAGCTTATGCAAGAATGATTGCAGGACGCCCTCTCAAATGCCGTGTATCATCTCATGAGTCGATGAATCACCCGTGGCAAAGACAACTATGCATAGTAGCTTCAAGCGTATCGAAGACCGGCAGTTGGAAGGCGGAGAGAATGACTGTATTGGACTAGCCTGGTCGCAAAGGAAGAATCAAGCAATCTCCATGAAGATGGAAGATCTTTGCAAAATATTAGGCAGATGGTTTGTAGAATTGTCCAGCCAATCACAGCAGGAAACGCTAACCTTGGCTTGATTCGGGCCGGTCCGTCGCCGGTCCCGTGACCTGCAATTGTGATTTGTTTGTTTTGTTTGTCAACCACAACCCACAGCGAGGTACGTATTGCATTCTGGAGTTTCATCACTTGCATATCTTTAATCCCGTGTTATTGGGCTGGGGATTTGCAGGCAAGAGATGACTGATGGCACCGTGTGAATGTGTGGTACGAAGGACGTACTCTGCGTCATTGGATAATAGTGGCCGGCGTAGAAAATGAGCCATACTGCATTTGTCCTAGCCAGTTATGAGTTGGCCACCTTGGCCCAAACGGCCTCGTCGATGCCCAAAGCCACGCATTACGGCCCAACAACCAGCAACAGTCTTGCCTCGCTTCCAGGCATTTCGGCCACAGCCTTGTCACTTTGTGTCTGACCTCATCATCGCGCATCGGTCCGACCGTGTTTTGAATGGGGCTGACTGAGTAGCAGTGCTAATCCGTTTACTCAAACTCTGATCTCCCCATCATGAAGCAAGAGTCGTCGAATAAGCTGCCCAAATTGGATACAGTGAGCCGCCATCAGCTTTGCTTGCATCACTGTGGATGTGAAGGATTTTCAATGTCGGGGATGTGGGCGTCGACCGGTCCTTATGTGCTTTAGCGGCGATTGCTTGTCGGAAACTACGTAGTAGACTGGTGAGTCTTCAAGAAGAAGAAATGATAGACAGACCAATCCAGACTTTGGCAGATCCCGTCTCGCTGGGACATGGAAGACCCTGACTTTCATGACTCTGAAGTCTAGGTATCAAGTAGTATTCTTTGCCAATGCAAGTCATCAGTCGGTGACCATGGACACGCTTCTTCTCGTAATGACTTTGTCCAAAATCTCGCAACCGGCGGCAATGTTGAATCCGGGACTGGAGTCGAAGAAACAAACAACAGACAACATCAGCAGAAAAATTTGAAGCAATAATGTACCAAATACCTGGTAGCAGAGGCACTATCGAATCAACGTAAATCAGCGTAAATAAAGGTAGAGTCGTGGCACCAGCAAAGTCGGTGGACGGTGGTACATGCGTCGTAGCCCAAAGCCAGCCCAACAAGAGGGAAACAACCAACCGTTTTGCACGCGGGCGGCGAATCCACAGCTGCCGCCCACAACCTTCGCGCCTTCCTCAAGATCCTTCGCCCCTCCTTCCTAAGTTCCCTTTGCCCACTCCCACCTTCGCTCTTTCCCCCCTTCTTCCTTATCTTGATCTTCCTCTTCCTCTCTCCTCCTTACTCTCCCTCTTTTTCTCTTCTTCCTTCCTTACACTCCGGCCCTTCCTCATCGGCCATCAACATCAACATCAACGTATCCCATCGCAGGTGGAATAAAAAGCATTACGCTTGCCTTCCCTTGAAGGAGGAAGAAAGGAAAACAAACAGATCTCACTCCACAGGATCTTACGGCCGTCTGCCCGCAAAGGATTTCATCCAGGAAAGTCTTTCGCTTCTCGCGCCACTGGGAGATTTATTCAACATCTTGCTTCTTATTTTTACTGTCTCGGTTAATGTGCCAGACTGCAACAAATTACTCATTGCTTGCTCGTGGACTTTCTCAGCCGGACCTGTACTAGACCAGTCATCCGTCTGCTTTTATCCTTGATTAGGCCACCGCCGCCCACTTCTTTCAAAGTCCTGGATTGAGGAAACCCCTTTGAACTCCCTGGAATCTCTGGATTTAATTTTCTCTCAGACTGTGCGCGTGTCCATACGCTTGACTAGTCCACGGATTATCTGATTGCCGGTTGCCTTGGATTTTCTCTTTCTTCCACGGATTCAACACCAGGATTGCCCACAGGACTCACCCAGGAATCAAAAACCCGCCAAAACTCAATTCCTGGATAATTTATCTTCGCCAGAACACCAAGGATATCTGTTATTGCCGTTGGCTTTTCTATTTCTCTATTTCTAAGCCCTTCTTTGGACACTATGACTGGACGAGCTTATGAGCGCCCGGAGCGCCACAATGAGTACTTTATCCCTGGAGACGGAATCAGCCGAGAAGTCATCCAAGCCGACATCTGCAGATACCTGGGAAATGATGCTCTCGTAAAACCTGGAACACATCAAGTTCGTTATCAACCCTAAACGCCACGTAGATGATATTATCATCATAACATAGAATGCTGACCATCTCGTGTAGGGCCGCTCAGGCTACTTAATACGAGCTTACCGGAATCTCACATCAGTATGTCTTTTGACTCTCAAAGTCCTACAAGGATTACCTGCTGACATGCTTTCTTCGCAGGAAATGATTGCCGACCTGAAAGCCGATTCTGCTCGATGGGAACAAGAAGTGGAACGACGGGCTAATATGGGTTATTCTAGAGGTACTTATGTTCAAGATGTACGTAGGTCCCGAAGCCCTAACGAGCTATCAGGGAGCTATGTTTCGCCAACCCACGAGCTCCGTTCACAGGGCGGCCCATCACCACCATCGTATGCCGCAGCACCTGCTCCCTACGTCGATCCATACGCACAACAATCGCAATATGGCGCACCCCAAGGTCAGCCATACGCTGCTACACCCTCATACTCTACTTCACAGTCTCCTGGATACAACCAGAACCCTTATGCTTCACCTCCACAACAAAATCCTTATTCAGGCCCGGGTCAAGGTCAACCCCCCATCTCGGCACCAGATGTCCATCAGCCGTCCTACACCTACAGTAGTAATCCCAGCTATGGTTATGAAAGAGGAAATGCCGCACCCCGGTATCCAGGAGCTGGTTATGATAATGAGCCCGAGTACTCTCCTGTCACATCTGGTATGGGCTACCCTGCTGCCACCGCACCTTCGGATGCCCGTTTAGGAATGGATCCCAGATACACTCCAGAAGCTGCGTATGACCACAGGACAGGAGCCAGTCGGCCACAGCAGAACAGGGATCCTCATCGGAGACCCCGTTAAATGGAGAGTTTGCACTCGAACAAATGGAATCGGTGCTTCTTTGCGGCTTGGATATAGGAATGTGCCGTTATTTTCCGCAGGATACTCTTGGAACTCGTGGATTAATGGGCCGACTCAAGCGATGTTTTCGATCATCTTTCAGAAAAGAATGTTTTAAAATGCGATTTCCTAGGCGGAAGGATGCATGGTGTATTTGGAGTCAATTTGCTTTGGAGGTAGACCGGTGGGAGCTGGTCAGCCCGGTGATGTATGAATCGCGTCTCAGGAGCTTCCCAATGGATGGGACTTGCCAGGAATAATGATGAAAATACGACGGACTTGCGGTCATGATGAAGTTGACTGTGGGCCACCTTTAATTGGACGATTGGATTACGAAAAGGCGGTGGTCTTTGTTGTTATGTGATAATTATGCGTGGAGTTTTCTTTTTTACCTTTCTGGGATTTTCTTTAACGTCGTTCCTCTTGCTGTACAGAGATTTGGTACTTGGATTGGTCGAGCGCTTCCTTGAAAGTCGCCTTCTTCATTCGTCTGGAATATCCCTCGGTATGCCTGTTGGTTGCATCTGCCAGGAGCTTTGAAGACCTTTTGTTTCCGTGTTGCTTCATACAGGACCGCTGGGGTTCGATGTTGTAGATACATGCATTACAGGCGTTTCAACTGTTTGATACATTACAATTGACACTTTCCAATCTAACCACATCTTAGATCATCTCACATCTCGCTATACTCTTAACAAATCTCAACTCTTCAACTCAGGAAATCAGTATTTGTGGAGCTCACCCGGAGTCAACTTTTCATATAAAAGTCAACTCACTGACCGGGACGCTCCTTCCATTTTATCTTCATTCATATCTGCAGGTCCCGTCCTTCTTTTTTTCCAACCTTCCTTCCCTCTAACCCGTTTCCATCGGGAGCGCACCTCACTCCTTCTTCAGATCTACATCGTGATCAGGGGCGCACCTCGTTTCTCCTTTACTTCTCTTCTTCCAATCCTATCTTGCTCTCTCACCTATCCTCTTCTCTATCCTCTCATATATCCTCATCTACTCTCTCACTTATTCTCTCCTTTATCCCTCACCTATTCTCTCACCAATCCTCTCACCAATCCTCGCACCCTCTCTCATCTATTCCTCTCTCCTTCCTTCACCCATTCCCATCTACAACACTACCCACCAAACACCGCCTCAAAATGGCCAATTCAAGCCCCCAAGAAAGCGCCCATGCGCCTTCGGAGTTCCCAAACTTCCACAACGGCGACGTTATGGTCGTCATCAATGCCACTGAGATTTACCAATTACACTCTGACGTCCTCCGGCGTTGCTCACCTCATCATTTGGGCCTGTTGGTGGCACCAGCCAATGCCGCCAACCTGATCAAAGCCGCTGTAAACAGTGGCCGCTTTACGCGCTACAAACTGGTCTTGAAGGCCTCCGAGGGCTATCAAAATGGAGTTTTTCGCAGAGAGGTATGTCTGCTGTACAATTGCATTCTCACAGCATGTTATATATATCTGTAGGGCTCGCTAGATGCTGATGATCAAACAGGAAGTCGATCGATATGGCCGCACGACGGGCGACACAAACTGTCATTCCATACTCGCGAACGTCTACAGCGCCGAATTGCCGGCATACGCATCCGAATCATGGAAAAACCTGTTCCGCGCATTCTACAACGTGGAGCCCGACATTAGCGGGTCGTCTCTCCAATCCGTGCTCGAGAAAGCCATGCATTTGATGGATGCTGCAGATAGTGTGGGCGCCGCTGCTGCGGTACGTGCTCACATCGACAACTCGCTGATGCGCCATGGCCAGCTACTCTATCGTGCGATTCTGGCACAGCCTATTCATTGGGGTAATCTAGCAATCAAAATTGAGTCTCCTTCCATCTTCAAGGATGCAGTCATACATGTCGTTGGGAAATGGAACTCCCTGTCAAACGCCGAGAAAAGAAACATGAACCCACACTTCCGCGCCATTTGCGAACAGAAAGTGGCAGAACTTTACAAAATCAAAGGTGCAGTCGAAATGCGGATCGTTGGGCATTTTCCAAAGGTAATTTGGCGAAAGGCTGGATCAACTACGACGACGCGAGCCAATTATGCAAATGATATCTATATGTGGATGGCAGTCAACATCCACCGTCAATGGTTCTTCCAGGTGACCGGCATCGAACGTCGAGGTCGAGATGGTCTTGACGGCGGCGCAGAGTTGTATCATGCAATTCAAGAAGGAGGAGCAACATATCTCGTTGCCCAGGACTATGTCAACTTTCACAACATTTGCCCGATGTCTAAAAAGGCACGCACAATCGTATACGACAAGGTGCGCCAGATGAAGTTCGAAGTGCGCAAATTTGTGAAATGTTTGACGGTGAATCGGTCACAGCTGGATCTCAAGGATGATTTGAAGGTGGATCATTTGCTGTGTACTGAGGTGATGGATCATGATCTTCCGTGGAACATTACAGATGTCGCGAGACTTGAGCCGTCCGTTTTGGAAGATGGTCCGGATGACATGGAGGTAGAAGGGGGACTTCCGCCTGATAGTCCTGATATTCAGGTTTTTGGGTCGGAAATTCGTCGCCCGAATGGTCAGGCAAATGTATTTGCTGGGGCTCACACGGTCGAAGGATGAGTTTGATAATACGATGAAGGAAAGAAACTCCTATCACATTTGATCAGCAGGAGGCATATTTCGGGTTATTGATTCGTTTCGGGTTCTTCATCCTATACCAATGATATCATTCAAGTTACGCACTACGAATTACTACTTAATCTTATTAGCTTATACCCAGTTATAATAATCAAATGCATCATTTCAACACAAGAAAACAAGTTGTATGCGTAGAGTTAATCCACTTCTATATGTACAATATCAACTCCTTTGCCGTTTTGGAATACCAGTAATGAAATGCTCCTGGTCATATGAACCTTCCTTGCAGCTCAAGGGACACTCGCTGTCTCCCTTTGGATCTTCTCTCCATTTCCGAAAATATCAAATCACAGTGTAATAATCGGCGATTTAGTCCAGTCCCAACAATCCATATCACAGGCGTAAATATATTTACTCGTCATCGAAGCCTTTGGGGATCACACGAGGGCCTTTGGGGACTACACCGTAGATCAAAAATTAGCTCAACACAATCCCAGAGCCAACATCCAACGCAATTATAGGGAAAACAAACCTGGATATGAAAGCGGAATCTTCTCCGGGTCAACATCACCAAAGTAGCGACGGACAGGCGGGATAGCGACGAGACAGACAGGACCGAATGAGCCGAGGACAATCGAGTAGAAGATAGCGGGTTTCTCGTGCGAGGCCCAGCGGAGGTATCGCAATGGCGTGGACCAGAATTGAGGGGCCGACATGGTTGCGGATGGTCGGATGTGTGGAAAGACGGGCGGGTGGTTGTTCAATTGCAGGTATTTCAGTGATGTCGGATATTATCAGAACACAGGTTTCTTGACCGACGAGGCTGTCGCACGAGCGATTGAAGGGAGGGGTAAGCGGTGGCGCAGGTTGTGAGGGTTGAAATTGGCAGGTGAGATCAAAAGATGAGGTTATCCCAATGCCGCTAACTCTAACGGGTGGAGCACATCCAGTCTTGGCACTCCGGAGCAACACGTCGCCCGATCTACGACTTACGCATCCATGCCATTCCAACTGTCGCAACTACCAACTTTCGTTTTCTGTGTGTTGTTATTGTCTTGGATCTCTGCTCAATTCGGTATTTCTAATATTCACTCAATTCAAGCCCGCCTCGAGCGGAGACCGGTTCAAGATGAGGTCGTTTCTTTCTTTTCTGTTACTTGGCTTCTGGGGAGCTTGCGTACATGCTTTGAGTAGCTCAGGATCCCGCTTGCTTGTCGTTTTAGAGCAGGACAAGAGCTTATATTCGAATTTATGGGCTGATTTAGAAAGTATGCGAACATTCTTTTCTGTTTTATGTTTCTTTTAGTTTAAGAAATACGAATTATAAACTAATATCTTTTTTGGCAGGCCGTGGATACGACATTACATTCGAGTCTCCCAAGAGCGACCAGCTGTCATTATTTGCGCATGGAGAGAAAGCATACGACCACCTTATTCTTCTCCCTTCCAAGTCAAAGGGTCAGTGGCATACACAATTTTTCGAAAAGCAAACAATTGCTGATCAACAGCTACAGGCCTTGGTCCCGCATTGACACCCAAGCTTCTACTCGACTTCCTCAACGACGAGGGCAACGTTCTACTCGCCCTCTCAGGAAAGTCCACCACTCCTAGCTCCATCAGCTCCCTCCTCCTCGAGCTGGACCTACACATCTCGCCTGACCGTTCATCAATTGTGGTTGATCACTTCAACTACGACACCATCTCCGCCGCCGAAAAGCACGATGTCCTCCTCCTGCCCCTCCCCGATCCCGTGCGATCAGATGTGAAATCCTACTTCTCTGGTGAAGGTGTCCTAGCCCTCCCCCGCCCAGTAGGACAATCCCTCGGAAACGCCAGCCCGCTCCTTACACCTATCCTCCGAGCCCCCGAAACCGCTTATAGCTACAATACCAAGGACGACTCTCTTTCCGTCGAAGACAGCTTTGCGACTGGCTCGCAACTGGCGTTGGTATCGGCATTGCAGGCTAGGAACTCTGCTCGTTTCACTGTTCTCGGATCTGCGGAGGCGCTTGAAGACAAGTGGTTTTCCGCGTCTGTCAAGTCTCCTAAGAGCAAGTCGGCGGTTACGGCTGCAAACAGGCAGTTTGCTAAACAGCTTACTGGCTGGACGTTCCAGGAACTTGGTGTTTTGAAAGTTAGAAAGATTGAGCATTATCTCAGTGATGAGTTTGGAAATAGGGAGGGCGAGGTCAATCCGACCATCTATCGCATTAAGAACGATGTGGTAAGTCTACCTTCTAGTAATTGAGATGTATATGACAAAACTAATGTATTGATAGACCTTCAATATCGAAGTTTCCGAATACGAGTTCGACAAGTGGGTGCCATACAAGGTCCCCGCCAACGACGAACTTCAACTTGAATTCACCATGCTCTCTCCCTTCCACCGCTTGAGACTGCTGCCCAAATCTACCACTGAGGACAGCACCATCTTCGGCGTCACATTCACCACACCCGACCAACACGGCATCTTCTCATTCCGCGTCAACTATTTCCGCCCATTCCTGACCAACATTGAAGAAAAGCACGAAGTCACAGTCCGCCACTTTGCGCACGACGAGTACCCTCGAAGCTGGGAGATTACTGGCGGATGGGTATGGATTGCAGGTCTTTGGGCTGTTATTGGAGGATTCGTTGCCTTTGTGCTTGTGTGGCTTTATTCGGCCCCGGTGCCGACTACGGAGGTGAAGAAGATCAAATAGAGATTTGCGAGATATGTTATATACCAAAAGAAGGGTTAAGCTGGTTTTATGAAGGTAAATTGAGTTCTTTTGTGCATGGCTTGCATTGTGCCGTGCTCTTTTCAGAATATCATGAATGTATATTACACTGCAATATGAATGCTATTCAGTTTGTTGAACCGAGCATACTCTACAAGTACTATAAACACAATTCATCGTAGAGTAGAGCTATATATAAACATTGATGCATATCACCGCATCCAATTCCAAAATAGTATACACAATATACAAAATTCCAACAAAAACTCCATCCCATGCAAATACATCAAACTAGTCGACGCTGTCGCATGCGCCAAATCCAAACAATCGTTCCGGTTATAAGCCTCGCGTCTTCTCAAGATCCATCTGCACTTCATTACCACTAATCTCCTTGACAGAGGTAAACGCCGGTTTTCCGGCATACAATTGCTGCGGCGCCTGTGTCGAGGTTTGCCCGCCGCCGCCTTCGATTTCTCTGCTGACGGAGATGGGTGCATTGCCGCGGAAACGTTTGCGCATGTCTACTAGGCCGCGTCTACATCACCCAGCGGGTTAGCCTCAATGGAATGAATGGTGTTGGAGTGAGCGAGGGAAGGGGGAGACGTACTTGCAGTCCGCAAGAGCTTTGCTCAACTGCTGACATCGAACGGGGAGGTCATCTGACAGTGGCGGTCGGAGACAGTCATTTGGAGAGTTGCGTTGCACCATTATACAGTCTGATTCTTGGAGACATTGCGCCAACGCAGCTCCTGTCGTAACAGCAAAGAAAAAAAGGTTAGTTTTTGATTTCAAAGCAGGACGTTTTATTCTTTATCAATCGATTGGGGTTGAGCGGGAATAGATGCGTGAGGTGGTTGGGAGACTCACGGATATCTCTGCAGGAACTCGGCATTGTGTCAATGGATCAGTATCTCCTCTCGAACAAGGTACTGTCTCGTCGCGGAGGTTGTTCGTCGATTGATCGTTCGTTTCGATATGGAGAAGATTAAAAGTTGACTATACCAGAACGGGACTAGTCTAGTTAATACAAAAATGTATTTCTGATTGGTCGATGGCAAGCTATCTCTCCTTGACTTCTACATTGATTTTATTTCATTTCAGACATTTACAGACATCAATGCGATACTTCCAAATGGAGTATTACGGAAAAGCAACGAGCTAAAAGGGATTCCAGTGGGTTATTGACCTATTTCCCTTGAAATAGATCGCTAAGTCACGGCTGCATCATCTCAGCGAGGAACGAAGAATGATACACGAGAATATTTGACACAAGGTAAGGTATCGATTATCCTCATTAAACTAGCTGTATGATAATATGTATTAACAATAAAGCTCTACTCGAGCTTCGTCGGGCTGACATGACAGTAAGAATGGGTATTTACAAGCTGGTCATTTGGGCAACTATATCAGAAGCTGCATTTTTGCAAAGTTCGGCGTTCCAAGTCCAGTCACAGGATCCCAACCTGCTGCTGCAGGGAAACCGTTGGTGCTGCATCCGGGGTTGCTACCGGTGGTAACATCGTTCAATACGCCGCTTTCAAGATAGAGCCATGGGTTCAAGAAACCCAGAGGCACAAGTCGCTGAGAGTTGAGGAGTGCAATAGTCGAAGCGAAGATTGGTGCAGAGGCGCTGTCATCTAGGTTAGACTTATTACAACGAGAATCAAAGCCCAGCAAGGAAACATACCTAGTTCCATCAACCAAAGCCGGACTACCGCCCAATTCTATGACGATTTTCTCTCCCTGTGCGGCAACATCTGGATAGCCTCGGCCGCTGGCGTTGAATCGACCACTATATTCGGATTGGAGGCCAAGCAGATAAGCATCAACTGCCAGTTCCTGGTACAAGGGGCGGCTAAAAAGATTCGAGAATCCACCAGCAGAAATCGTGGATGCAGTTTCCGGGACTCCCGCAGTGGCGCCGACTGTAGTGACATAAGGGCAAGAAGCTGGAAATGTCGGGACAAATGCAGTGCAAGAGTTGCTCGGCCTGCTGCCAGCAACACCACCGTCACCACTAGCAACGATAACAGAGACACCGCGAGCACCAAGTTGAGCAAAGGCAGTGCATAGACTGTTTGCATTGCTAACAGTCAACGCATTCTCGTTGAATCCATAAGATAGAGACATGACAGTAGGCGGGTTTGGGAGGTTGGCAACATATGATATGACGTCGAGGAAGCCCTGGACATTGGACAGTCCCGAAGAGATGAAGGTGGTTTCAATTCCATTGGCCAAACCAGCGGTGTATTGAATATCAAGATTGGCTTCGACACCGGGCTGGCTCTGATCATTCAATCCTCCGTCGACAGATGCTACCGTGAACGAAGGAGGCGGGTTCAGATCAGGCCGGAACTGCTTCAGGAAGAGACTCAAATCGGCATAATTAGCGTATTCGTTTATGAAGCCGGGAACTGCAATTCCAGGACTCGACTTGCCTACACTCGCGGTAGGCAGACCATAGAGAGATTGGAGACAGGCCGGGGTTATTTGTGTGTTGCACGACGATGGTGCTCCGGTAGCCAAACTGGAGAGGTTACTCAGATCTGGTCCGTAGGCCTGAATTTGCGGCAAACCTTGCACTTCACTGAAATCTGTTGTCGGTTGGATTGTTTCGATGAACCCGGTAAGTGAATTGGGGACGGAGTACTGGAGCGTCAGAGTCCTGACTTCGCCCGTTGTTGTACTCTTGTAATCGTAAAACTTGGCCTGCAACAAGTTTTCCGCCTGTTCGACTGACAACTGAAAGGCTAACCAGTTTCCGTTGTTTTGGATCGCATTGGCAGACAGGACTTGCTCCGTGAGCCACGAAATAACGGCATTGGAGGCCGTAGAGGCAGGGGCTATCAGATCCTGGAGCTGCTCTGGCGAAAGGAATTGGCCGTACGATGCGTGTCCTGGTGTGGAGAGGCCGAGGACGGTATTCAAAAAGTTGTCTGTATTTGCTGGGGCTAAAGAGAGGCGCAGGTTCAGCACCTTTGTAGGGGACGCCGGGGCCACTTGCTCCCATCCACTTGGGATCGAGTCGTAGCCTTCTACTGTTGCATAGCTCGTAGCGGGTGCCGCAAGAGCGGAGGTGAGAAGCGCGGAGAGTGCCAATGGCACAAAAAGAGATCGGACCATGATTAAAAGCTGATGTTATTTCATACGCTATCGATATTGTTGATCTCTGAATGAAAGAAAGAAAGGAGAGAAGAAGAAGACCGAGCACCCGTGGTACTTGAGGAAGGCGCCTCCTATATACGCACCTTCCAGCTGTCCAAGCTGAGATCGAGATTATCAATTTCAGGAGAGGATCTCGGACTGCTCTCGCAACGATCTTAGCTTCATTTAGATGACCTAGTTTGTACTAAAGAAGCTAAAGAAAGGTTTACGATCCGTAGTTCTACCGCGCTGCGCAAGCCACAATCTGGTCTTCCACCCAGCGCATTGAGCACAACAAACAAAGAAAATGGACAACACATCATCCTAAACTGTAAGTCAGGCTCGCTATTGGTCTTTGATGTGTCTGTAGACTCTGCACTGCGTACCTTAAGTGTAGTGGTACCTAGTTAGTGAGCAAAGTTCATGATGCGAAAAGCAGACCTTTTTAAAGTTATGGGCATCACGATTTGAAAGGCACCACGTACTTAAAAAATGCCGATCTCTCCACAAATCCTCGAATCAAATTATCAAGCTGACCAAACAACCTTTAAGACTAAAAAGAGTTCATTATTTAAAAGACCAGTGCGGCTCCCGGAAATCCGTGCGTGGAAGCCACCATTGGATCAGGCACGGGAGAATAGCCTCAATTAGGCTGGATTAGGGCTAACTCGAGCCTGATCGACGAGAACTATTGCTGATCTCGGCAGCCCACGAGCCTGTGAAAGGGTCGGGTAGTTTCTCTTTCTGTCATTAGTCGATAATTATCCGTCGGACCCTCGTGTTTTAGCTCTTTTAGACGTGTTTTTGACTCGTAGAGTACTAGAGTCGTAGGGGGAACGAGCACGATCTTGGATGGGGCAAGATCTCAGTGCGAGATCGACCGAGACGAAGCTAAGTGTCTAGTACAATAAGTACTATTCTATACTATTGGAGGATTTGTGAATACGAGTGTATTCATTCATGGTGAGGGATCTGAGGATATAAAATAGGTTCTCAGGCGAAAGCAACTTGCGGTTCAGGAGTTTGGAGGATAATTAAATGTGGCCTCCCTTTACCATACGGTGTATCTTTATACCGAGTTAGATTTAGTAAGACCCAAGTACCTAGGTATGTTTGCGCAAGAGGGGGATGCATGATGAGAAGCCTATCCTCGGCAGTTAAACAGAGGAAGATGGGTGAAATGATGTTGTTGACATGAAATACCGATATAAACATCATTTAAGCATATCTTACCTCCTGTCATTTCAAATACCCAGCCTGAAACTGCCTCGCTTCGTAGGAAGCGGGAATGGATCTGTTATTCAAACAAGTTTCTTTCTTGAAACAGGAGAAAGATGGGTGGAAAAATTAATGGATTGAATCGCCATTCTCAAATCTGATGCTACGACAAGACGCTCAAAGAACATATGCTATGGATTGAATTGTAACATCGCAAATCTTCACAATCAAAACCTGCAATATAGAAGGCCGTCAATAGGGGTGATGACCTAGGTAGGTTGCAAGGCTGTCCTAGGAAGTCATAAAGACTGCCATCCGAATCTTGAGTATATTTCTTTCAAACATGAAGTCTACTATATTCTCAATTTCAGCCGCTGTGATGGCACTGGCTCTGCTGAAGCCTCTGCAGAAGCCGTGCCCACCCATCAGGGGAATGAGAAACGTGCCATCTCCTCCGTTATCACCGGCACCCCTATGGGCATTTACGTCTGCTATAATAGGTGGCGGTAGCGCTGTAGTGGTATACCCAACCACTATCGAGAAATTGATATCTTACCTCGCTTCGGACGAGCCTCAGAACATCGAGATCTCGGGCAGACTCAACTTCCAACACCATCAAACCGTGGGCAGGCGTTGCTTAACACCCTCGGAGGCTGCGGTTCCAAATCAACCTACAAGGTGGAGATTGATACGGCCGCCTATAAACCTATCTATATCAAGTCGAACAAGACGCTTGTCGGCAAGAACAATGCTGTTCTATATGGCAAGGGCTTGTATCTCTCTGGAGTATCCTATATTATTATCCAGAATATCGCTATTACCAACTCGAACCCGGCTTATGTCGGGGGAGGTGATGCTATTTCCCTCACTGGTACGCAGAATGTATGGATTGATCACGTCACAGTAAGTCAATATGGGAATCTAGGAATGCAGTGGAACTGTACGGCTAATCTCTTCAATAGACTTCATATCTTGGCTGACAGCATTATTCTTTCGGCACAGTTGCAAACTTTGGAATAACCATCTCCAATAGCTTTATTAATGGAGCGACATCCAACTCAGCCACCTATCATGGCTACACCTACTGCAGTCTTGAGCTGGTCGGTTCTGGTGACCAAATTACTTTCTACAGTATGCTCCATCTTCGTATATCAATCATCCATGGGAACATTTAACCAGATTGAATAGAAAATTGAGTCTACTACACTTCGGGCCGCAGTCCTACTCTATCTGGAAACACACTCTTCCACGCCGTCAACGACGTGTGGTCCTCCAATAGTGGCACTTACTTGAGGGCACCAGTAACGGCATGGGTATCTACGAGGGCAGCTACTTCCTCAAGGACCCGACTGTAGTGGCGTCTGGCTTTGTGGGCCGACTATATAGCTCAATCGGCAGACTTGTCTCAGTGTGCAGCATCTAGGTCATAACTGCGTCGCTAACAGCTTGTCTAACTCGGATTCCTTCAACTATGACAACACTGACATTCTGACCCTGTTCTCGGGAAAGAGAAACATTGTTGCTGCCGCCTCGGCCTCGTCTATTCAATCCTCCGTTGTTTCTAGCGCGGGAAATAGGCTGTGGTCAGCTCAATCGGTGTTCCTTTCGAGGTCAAATGACGTCTTGTATGCATTATCTGCCTGTAATTTTCTATGCACTCAATGCCTACATCTAGGCTATATGAATATACGAACCAATTATTTTCATCTTCTTTAGATATTCGTATTAATGTCTTGTTACATGCATGAATGAGGATTTGATCGCTACACCCTCAAATCTGATAATGATATATACACCTCAAGCCCGCTCCTTGAACCCTGTCGATTGACCTTTCCTTTTTACTTGTCGCAACCCGCGGTGAGAATAAAAAACGAAACTAAAAAATACAACTCCTTTTAAGCCAATGTTGATATTCCTAAGATCATGGTGCCAGGTGACCTTTAGGTAAATGACAGTCAATGATTATCCATTGCCAGGTTCTCCGGGGTCTGGATGGTCTCTTAGTATTGCCACTTTCTACAAGGAGGACTGAGTTGTATGCTTATTGGAAGTCAAGCCTGTCTTAAGAACGATGTATGCATGCATCGTGCCGCTTCATTAGCTCTATCACAAATTGGTCTGGGGGTGAGCCATAGACCGTTCGGGGATATAATGGGTTTGGTGGCTGTTGTATGACTTGTGTCTGGCTAATCAGATTAGAGCGATTAAGGATTCCTTGAAATCTCTAATAAAATCGATCAAGACCAAATGCATCTAGCATGTGAATTTCTGTGCTAGGACCCCAAGACCCTGGGCTGGTAGAGCTTGAGTGCGGGGACCTTATTTTGATATGGACTGGCTTTTCTACGATTGAATTTATTGTTGGTTGTCAGGTGTTCTCTATACTTGTGTGATAAGTATCGACTGGACATGGACTTGCTGGAATGATTTTGGCTGCAGCGAGCAATATCTCTCTTCCAATCGCATCTTAATGGCTTATGTAGCTGTTTGTGCTCAAACATATCACCTTGTTCATGTTATTCCTGGTGCTGTCTTATATTCTGGCCGGTTAGGTGATGATCCATGATCATTACTATGAATAGTGGTCAAAAAGTTATATGGTTACTTCCCTGATTAGGATTAAGATAATCGTGACCCCAGTCAAGTACTCCGATCCTACATACGGAGGCATTTTCATTTGATATTTGGGCTACTGAGCCTGCTGCAGGCCATTAGTATCAAGTCTACCTACCACCAATTATCGTGCAAGCGTGGTATATGTGTTCAGCGTTGAAAAGCTGGCTACATATCAATTCAATGTTGATAGGAACTTACTACATCAATGTACTACATACTCTCATAATAGGCCGAACAATATTTATATATGTCAACTGGTATGACCTCCGCTGCCTAAGTTGATTGTACTTATATACCTTCTTATTTAGCTCTTTGGCGCTTCCAAGGTTGTTTCCAAAGTGTATTCCATACAGTTACCGCCTTGATTATTTATCTTCACTCTGGTAACACAATGTTGCAAGTTATTATTGCTGTCCTTGGGACCCTTGTCTTATTCCAATGGTACCAAATGAAGAAAAAAGCCAACCTCCCACCTGGGCCAAAGGGTCTTCCCCTTATAGGCAACATTATGGATCTCCCACCGACAGGCTTACCAGAGTATCAGCACTGGCTCAAATTCAAGGACGCCTATGGGCCCATAAGCTCTCTCACTGTACTGGGAACAACGCTTGTCATTATCCATGACAAAGAAGCAGCGCATGATATACTAGAGAAGACCTCGTCAAAAACCTCGTCGCGACCAACCCTGTACTTTGGAGGTAAATTATGTGGTTTTGAAGAGATACTCTCATTCATGAGCTATAACAGCACCTTTCGACAGCATCGCAAGTTGGTGCACCAACAGCTGGGTACGAAGACAGCAGTGTCACGCTTCCGAGATATTGAAGATGTCGAGTCACGTCGGTTTTTGTTGCGAACTTTAAATGATTCAGCTAATGTGACGGAGCATATTAAAACGTACGTTGGTCCCGTCCCCAAGCATCATAGAAGGAGTCAGGCGAAATATGTTTGTTGTTCGATGCATGAGATATTTACTAAATTGATTCTCAGTGAGGCTAGTGCTATCATTCTACAGATCGTATACGGATACTCTATCGAACCGCAGACTGCCGATCCGTTGGTTCTCTTGATTGAGCGCCTGATGCAGAATCTATCCGATGCATTCGTTCCTCTCTCCTGGGCCGTCGATATCTTGCCAATACTCAATTACCTCCCAGAAGGGGTACCGGGCACGTCATTTAAGAAGACGGCTCGAAAGTGGAAAGAAGTCACTCGCATGGTGATCGAGACGCCCTATGAGTTTGTTCGGCAGCAAATGGCGAAGGGAAGCCACCGGCCGTCGTATGTGGCCTCATTGGTTGAAGAGCATGACAAAAATGATGGAAGCAACATGAACGATGATGAAGAAAAGGCTATCAAGTCAACAGCGGCGATTATGTACGCAGGAGGAGCCGACACTACGGTCTCCTCTATCAAAGGATGTATATTGGCAATGATGCTGTACCCATCCGTCCAGAGGAAGGCTCAATCGGAGATTGATGCCGTGATCGGGGATGGGAGGCTCCCTCAATTCGAAGATCGAGAGAGACTGCCGTATGTTGATGCTCTAGTGAAGGAGACACTCCGATGGCTTCCGGTTACGCCGATGGGCGTGGCTCACCTAACCGATACAGAAATCTATCACAGCGGATTTCGGATCCCAAAAGGAGCAAACTTGCTGCCTGCAGTATGGTGGTTTCTACATGATCCTCAGATCTACTCTGATCCTGCCTCTTTCGAGCCCGACAGATACTTAGAGCCTCGCAATGAGCCAGATCCAGCGACAGAAGCCTTTGGATATGGCCGTCGAATCTGTCCCGGCCGGTTCCTGGCTGATGAGAGCCTTTTTGTGACCCTCTCACGTCTGTTGGCTGTTTTTGACATTACCAAAGCTGTTGACGAGAATGGTAAGGAGATTGATCCAGAAATAGATGTTACACCTGGCTTGATAGGCCACCCACTCGACTTCCCTTACTGCATCAGGCCGAGGAGTGCCAAATCTGTGGATCTAATACGGACTATTGAAGTTGAACATCCGTGGGAGAAAGGTGACGCTAGTCTTTTGACTGGAAGTCTGCTGGAAGATGCCTAGAATGATTGTACTCCAGGAGTAAATGGAATTATAACGTGTATGTATATTGATGAAGATATGCCCATGGATTGCATGATTTTGTGGATGCAATATGCTGGCAATTCAGAAGGGTTTGATGAGGATGAAGTGGTGGAATAAGCCGGTGAATGGAGAGAATCATGAAGACGATGGGACGGAGAATGCAGATAATATTACCAGTCAAGCTAAAGCCTCTACCACATTCAAGTACTACATCTCTATATCACTACTCCACACATAAGTTTGAATATATCTATCGAGATCCAGATAGTTCTGTTGAACTCATATATTTAACTAGACCCTATAGTGTATGAGTTATTAAAGCAATGGCGTTCTATGGTCATTTTTAGAGACTACCACAATGTCAAAGGTCTCAATCTATGAGCAAAATTCTTTTGCGTCAGGGCCTTGATACCAATAGAGTCTACTGACCAACTGATAAACCCCGAAATTTCCTTACCACCTGGACTGTTGCATAATAACTGAACGGCAGGGCAACAAACCAAAATCCAAAATTGATACTCGCCGTCACAATCAACGCAGTCGGCACAGCCTGAACTCCAAACGAGACAGCCACAGCTGCCGTTTCAATCCCTCTCAACAAAGAGCTGTACCGAATCTGGTCCCCAGGCGAGTCCGACAAATTCCCAATACACCAATAAATGTAGTTTTCAACCATTCCAAGACTGATCCGTTCAAACATGTACAATCCAAAACCACGAGCAAAAGCGGCTTGATTGCTCCAATCCAATGTTGGCTTGGTGTGTCGATACTCGTTCTGAAGATACACTGCCCAGATCCATGTTGTGGTGTTGAGTGCCGCAATGAGCGCATATGTGCTTACTGCGCGGACATTTCGATTTTTGTGCCATGGCACATCTAACAGAACTCCAGAAATCCAGGTTGCCAACGTGCCCACAATGGCAGACATGAAACTTCCCAATGCGCGTGATCTGACAGTAAAGTACGTCGCTAGATATGTTCCTGGGTAGGCCTGCATCCAACCAAAATACCAAAAGAGTGGTACCAATAATAAGATTGACCTGCTACGAGCCAGTCGCCACATAGCTCGAATTTCCGTCCTCCAGTCGATCCCTCTCGGAGCCTCAATCTTGGTCCCATCATCCCGCTGCACTTTCTCTGGGTTTGACAATAGTAACCCAAAAACAAGACCCAAGCATTGAATAGCGATGAAGCCGAGATATGTCTGGTACCCAACCTTTCCTTTGTGCTGTGTGTTATGGTTGAGGGCGAGGGATATAGCGCCGCCAATCACGTTACCCATATTGCGAAACGAGAACCATGTCGCAATGTACCTCCCTCTTTTATGCTGCTCCGGATATCCCGTTGCTATTGCTCCCTCAACGGACCAGAAGAATCCGGCTGATAGACCACAAGCGACTGCGCCAAAGTACACCAGCCACGTAGTCCCAAATCGATTGTTTGTGTAGAGACCCGCTGCATATAACGGATACCCAATTGATCCGAGAGCAAGAGTTGACCGAAAACCGATAACGTTGGTAATAAATGGTCCAGCAAAACAGGTTACCGTCATGAAAGCATAGAGCAAAGCATTGGCGGCGTTGACGAGGTTAGGGCTTTGGGAGCCGCCCACACCAAGACCGTTCATGGCTGACCATATGCCTGGAGCACTGAAGGCGCATAGTCCGACCACAAGGATTTGGAACAAAGTAGACCTGAAGAATTGCGGTTTACTCTTTGTTTCACTCAAAGAGGTAGATTCCTCATCCGCGTATACTTGGATGGTAGGATCATTATTTTTAGACCCAACGGTCTTGTTTTCTTGGGACTCGTTTTCTGTGGACATTGTGATTGATAAAATTAAATTCCAGAGTCAACCCGTAAAGTTTGAGGGAAGCTCCCACGTCGGGTGCAATGAGGTCGGTCGAGTACATTATATAGCTCAGTATCTTCACACCTAGGTAAATATGGGCCATTTCTCGGGATTAGGTACTATCACGCAAGAAGATGGTGTGTTGAACAATCATACTAAAACGATCCAATCACGCAATACGTCCGACCACCATCATGGCTGAATCTTGCTTGTGAGAGGGTCATGTATTACAAGCGCGGCACATGCTCCAATGGGCAATTCTCTAGCAGCACCTTGGCGATTTCGTGATCGTCTAGGCAAATTGCCAATCGGCTATACCTACTCTCTTCGAAGTTAAGATAAATTCCCTTATCTTCAGGTCTGAAAAACATATGAAGCACTCTACTATATAAAAACAATTTATTGAGTAGACAGGCGACATAGTCTATTATCACTATAAGCTTGTCATGGGTTCCATCACGCAAGAAACGGCGCTGCAGTCGCCGGCATTATCTGCAGATATTTCATTCTTCGAACCTTTCTCTCTTCCATCCGGTAACCAGCGCGTACTTGCTGCGCCGCATCCCCAAGATACCGTTATCCCTCTTGCACTGCGTCCTTCATCCGGGAATACTCCCTCCCTTGATGTAGCAGTCTCAGCCGTGGAATCACTTCAAAAAGATCAGAATGGTTACCTGACCAAGAAGCTCGCCACCCACGGCGCTCTGCTCTTCCGCGGTCTTCCCATTCAGTCTGCAGACGACTTTAGCCGTTTTGCGCATGCATTTGGCTACTCTCCTCACGAGATAATTGGAATCGTGGTTGATCGACCACTTCTCGCACCCAATGTCGCTCCCGCCAACGAGGCACCCAAGGAAGTACTTATATACAACCATAATGAATCACCGCAGGTGCCACATGCGCCAGAATATGTATTTTTCTACGCACAAAAAGCCCCCGTAAAAGGAGCAGGTGGTGAAAGCGCGATATCGTCGAGCTTGGAACTTTTCAATCGCGCCAATAGGGAGATTCCCGAATTCATCCACGCATTGGCCGAAAAGGGAATTCTTAGCCAGGTAACGTACAAGGTTGAAAAGCAGTACGCCGGTGGTTCCACGTTACGCCAGGCCTTTGGCAAAGAGATAATTGAAGGTGATGATCTTGAGACACGCAAGCGCAAGATTGAAGATCAAATTAAGCGTTATGGGAGGGGCGAGTTCACAACCTGGAAATGGGAAGACGACGACCAGACATTAGTTGTGACGCATCGTCTGCCAGCGATTCGAACACAGCAAAGTACTAATCTACCAACTCTCTTTACCGGGTTGGCAGCATATTACAAGAATACCTTTGGAACTGGAACCGGAAAAAGAAAGAACATCACACAAACACTATATGGGGATGGAACTCCTATACCCGAGCAATATCTCGCTCATCTAGCCAGTATCACAGACGAGATTAGAGTCTTACATCAGTGGGAGCAGGGAGATGTGCTTGTGTTTGATAATGTGATTGCACAGCATGGACGGGAACCGTGGACAGGGGATCAAAAGGATAGGGTCGTATTGGCCAGCTTGTTTGACGCAGAAAGTCTACCAGGCAGATATGGCTATGCAGACTGGGCCCAAGTAGTACAAGCCTTGCCTTAGATTGGCTGATAGGTGACTATAATGTTGAAGAGTTGCTTGCAACGCTTCGGCGGATACCTACCATATAACATTCGATCTGGTTGTGGCTGCAGATACGATAGTGTTCTTTCCGCGAATTTTTGTGCGTTATTTATTCATACTTAGCTTTGCTATTGTTTGCCTACGTTGTTGGGTATGATTGGGAACGACTAATGATCGGCTGGAGAATGAGACAGTACCACGTCACGCAATAGCCGACGCTCTTTCAATTTTGTATTAAATCAATGGGAATGAATTAATAAGGACTGGCAATGATTTATTCTCTCGGTTCCCCCCTATATCAGGTATGTATAATTGTGAAGAAGGCCTCTCAGGATTTCAAGTCACGTGCCCGCGATGCCCTAACTACCCCTTCCAATCCGCAAACACGGGCTCGGCTTTAAATGCAATTTATTGCGTCAAATCCGATATCTGGGTAGGGCCCAGGTAATCTCGTTACCTCTTCATTCCGTGGTATCAGACTGGTTAGCTAGGTAGGCATCGTCAGACTTACATGTTGGTTCACAACCCCTATACATATAATTAATAGCTAGAATCAAGCCGATGAATACGCCCCGAGCTTTGGACGCGGTGTAAGCTGTTGTAATTGAATGGCCATTTCAAAATAAATTCAATAATCGCTGTCGTTAACTTATGGAATGCAATTAATATACATATGTAAGGTAAAATCTGCCTCACTCAGACTCATATCACGGGCAATTGATGTAGACTGACCCTTCCTTCCACCTATCGGGTCCTTATCAAAAACTTTTAGTCCCATTTAAATCGATTTATGGCCCTCAATCTGCAACGCCTTGTTCTCAACGTCTAAAGCCAACAATTTCTTCACTGGACGGCTTTCCGCTCTGCTTGAACGCTCTCTCAACAAGCCTAAGATGACCGGCTTGAAGTTGCGCGCCAGATCTTCCCAGACAAATTCTGGCTTGAGAGCCTTGACGAAAACACGCATTGCGGACACAGGAACATTAATAATAGCGCAGACGTCTTCAGCCGACAGGTCTCTCTGCATCGTAGAAATGAATTTTTGCTGCACCGACTTTCCGAATTCGGAGAATTCTTCATCTATGCTCTTTTCGATGATCGATGTTGTCATTGTTATGTCCGAATCAGTTGTTGCGATAGACTCCAGTTTCTCTCCGGTCAGAACTTCATGAAGGAAAGCCTCATCGAGAGGCTCAATATCGTCACCGAACTGACCGGCCTTTCCAACTTGCCAAGGGATGCGATTCTTCTCTGCATCGCTAAGAATCTGTCTAGTTAATTTGATAGTATCCTCCTGGCTAATATTGTCGTCTGTGTCCAAAACATCTCTATACACCTTCATGTTCTGAATGTGCAAGGATCCAGGTGGAATGCGCCAAAGAGCAGCAGTTTCGGCATGTTTGTCTATCAGTGCTTGACAGGACTGCTTCACCTGCACCCAGTCCTGGCTCACACATGCTTCAGACACTTTAGTCTTGAGCTCGCTAAAGGCAGCCGAGCGCTTGGTGTAAACACAAGCGGCAATAATATTGTCGTTGCCACGCTGTTGACCTCCGTTGGCCAGATGCTCGAGGTAATTAATCATTTTTGTGTAGCTTTGAGTCTGTTTCTCCAACTTTCGCGGAAGCTGTTCCAATAGCCGTGCCGCAACGGCCGCGACATCAATCTTCTCTGCTGTAAGCATTCGCATAAAAATTGTAATAATGGTGCGGCAATGGGCGAGCTGTATGTTTCGTAGCTTGCAATATCTGATCATTTCGTCTGTGCGACTTTTCTTGATCTCGACCATGTCCTCGTTCTTCGTAACGACACGTATTATGGCTTTATCAAGAAGTTTCTCCAGGTTCTCGAGGAATTGCTCTAGAGGCCAGCCTGTATAAGGATATAGAGAGACAGCGGTCTCGTACCAAATCCAATCGATATGGTTCGTGGGGATGTCGTATTGTGGATTCAACCCAAATAGCTGCCAGACCATGCTCAGAGGACGCACTCCCGAACCAGCTATTGTCAAAAAATTGCCAAATAGTCCTCGCATTAATCTTGTGACAGTATCCTCTGCCTGATCTGACACAACAACTGGCGCGGTGGTTCTCATTGCCGCGAGTTTGGACATGGCCGCCATCAACAATGCGCTCATAAGCTGGCCGGTCTCCCCGCTGCCCGGTTGAAGATTGTGCTCTCTAGATGCCACTGCTTGACTAAGAGTGCTTCTCATCAAAATTCTTAGCGCAGCGATGTGTGCTTCATTGCACTTCTCCATCCATCGCACGGTATAAGGACTTTTGAGGTTGACAAATTCATCCCAGCAGACCCAAGCTAGCATCGATCCGTCGTACCCTTTGCCTTGGTTCAGATACGGTACAGCCAGAATTGGTTGGGAGGAGTCTCCAGCCTGTCTTCTGAGTGGACCATTGTGTCTGCTTTGTGACTGTTCGATGATTATGCCAGCATCAAACCCCTCAAGATACAGGATCCTCGAGTCAAGTTCACAACATTCACTATAGATCATAAGTTAGCGCTAATCAAAGGGGCGGAATATTGTGAGAGAAAAAGCCATTGTACATACCTAGCATCAATGGCTGCATTTTTCAAGTTCCCCAAGAGTTGTCGATACGGCACGGTCTCAATGTTCAACAGCATGACTCCCATATCCGCAGCGTATGTTTCAAGGTATCCCGCTAGAGTGTCGTAAGTCATAGACTTGACGGCCTCGACGTTCCCCTGGATCTGAGCCTGACGAAGAAGTCGCTTCATATCGTGTGTTCGCTTCGAAGTCGTCTGAGAAGACATCATATTGGCCAGGCTTGAAATCACCGGCTCAAGAGACTTTTGTAGCTCTTTTGTGGTTTTCCTCAGATTCCCAAGCAAGAAATTCTTTCTTTTCACCGATTCTGCATCTTCCACTTTGTATTCTTGGGCCAGGAACGTTATATACGTGTCCCGCAAGGGAGCCGTCATATTGCTTATCTCTGTGGAGAGAGCAGAAACCAAGACCTTGGAGAGTTCTTGTAAGTCTTTCTGGTTTAAAAGCGATTGAAGCTGTAGAACTGCAGCAGCGATGTCTTCTTCCAGGTTGTGTAATTCTTCGACCGGAAGCTCTTCGAACACCGTTTGAAGATCTTGTGGTCGAACAAACTTCCCTGAGGTTGGGAGGATTATAGTGTTCGAATCCGCGTCAAGATCAACTATCCGCGTCACTCTTGGATCTATAAGTGACTTTGTAGTACCCAGAGACCCGAGTAGAGATGTTACATCCGAACCAAACGCCAGTCCAGACGAGTTGAGGTGTGCCCGGTTAGCAAGGCCTCTATAGAAGTAGTATTTGTCGAATATTTGGACCAAAACAAGGGATTGAGGTCCTGCTAGTGCTGTCACCGCATTTATGTTGGCCGAATTCATCAACCCTAAGATATCTTCAGTACTCTTCGGCTCATTTTCTGGATTGAGTTGCAGGATAAAGAGCGCATTGAGTCTGTAAGAAGTTGCAAGGTTACGGGCATTATCGGTCATTCGGTCGTCAACAATTACCACAATATTGTTGAGTTGTTCATAGTAATTCCGAAGAGCCTGTTCATCGAGAAATGGAACGTTCGAGGGAGTGGTTCCGGTTGCCAGCAGAACCGGGCCTTGAAGCTGGGAACCATAGATGCAGGGCAGAACAACAGCAGATCGTTGTGTTTCAGAGTGTGGCTGTCCATTTTCAAGTTCAAATGCAATACCAGTGCCGAATCTTATGATCTGGGTGCTCTCCAAAGAAAATAACGAGGGCAGGGTGACAGAATTTGTGGCAATGACAGCATTTTCTTTGCTGACAATCTGGCGAAAGCTTTCTGAAGTCAAGCTCGTGTCTTCTTTGACTGGTATATTCTTTGGCTCTATATACATATCAGTAAATAATTTCAGTTTGAGTATTGATAATACTTACCTCGTGTAGCGGCAGTTGGCTGTAAGATTGTAAATTCCGCGCGTTGAATCGCCTCTGGAATGGCGGGGCTCGGCTGGCCACGGGACATCGCCTTTCGATCCGTTGTTGCATTCGCCAGTATTGAACAGAGGAGCGAGTCTCCATCTCGCTTTATTACCAAGGGGCAACAGATGACAGCGTCTCCTATTGTCGCCGCATCCAATGGCACAGGGACGATATACAGAACCTGCCAACAGGTTAATCCACGCTCATTCTCAAGAAAAGAACATATAGATGGTAAATAATGAGGTTCGTTTCAACTTACCTTGTCTGCATGATTGGCAACAAGCATTGCAGGGTGTGTTCCTAGGAATCTTGTGATCTGTGTGGAATTATAACCAGATATGAAAACGCAGATCTCTTCCTCTGGGAAAGAGTCTGTATTGATGATGGCATGATGCAACAGATCGCTGCCATTCGTTTTATCACCACTATGGGTTATACCAGGTAATGTGTGCAGCGCAGACCAATCACTCACAGTGCGTGATGCATTGGCGAAACACAGGTCCCAGTAAGTCGGCCTTCTTTCAGAGACCGCTAAGATGGTGATTTGGCCTGACACTATCGGTACTTTGAATGTTGAAGCTGGAGCTTGTTGGATTTCGAAATCTTTGAGTGGATCTAGTCATTGTCAGTTTTTGCAAATATAACGAGAGAAATTCTATAAAACGCACTCAGATCAAAGGTGAAGCCAGCCATTCGCCTTAAAAGGGCCTCGCCCATCTCTCCCAAATCGACGGCATTGAAAAAGAAGTCTTCCGGGTAGGAAGAGATGTCAATTTCATCAATGCCGCGGTCCGTCCGACACAGAAGAATGCGCTCGGGGCTGAAAGGGTGTGCAGAGCCAACGGGAAGCTCTGCTAGAATTTGTCGAATCTGGGCCTTGGTCGTAGCCAGAGGGTCGAAGAACGTTTTCCTCACTGACTGCATGGCTGATCTCTGACAGAGAATTGTGGGATTGAAGATGGAAGTTGGCAAGTCTGGAGAGATGTTGGAGGCTGAATTGACTTTATAAGGTCGTGCCTTCCTTTATGCGTCAGTCGCGGCGACCAGAAACGGGAAGGTCCAGCTTTAGGCAGACACGCCTTTGTCAATGCGCCCTGCCTGCCGTTCATCGCATCTTTGTATCTCTATTCCTGCTGGCTGTCTATACAGCCTAGTCAATAAAGTCTGTATCAATAATGAATCATGAGTTCACTCTGTTTCTTGTGTGCGTTGACAACTGAGGTGAAACTTACTTCTAAATGAGCCTCGTGCATGTGGGAGGTTTATCCAGATCGATACCTAGGTATGAGTCATCATTGTACATAGACGTCGATGACATTTAGGGCTTCCATGTTTACATAGGCCTACCTAGGTACATCAATTGATGTAGGCATGTAAACCCTAGGTAGGCGAGAATATATCAATCCTCAGGGCACACCAGTGCCCAGATTGCTTACAGTAGACAATACAACATTGAACTGCTTCCCATCCTTATTGTCATTTCCACATGAAATCACCTTTAATTGTCAATTTCACGACATGAACAAACATAAGATTGAAAATAAACGCATCTCTCTACATAATAACAACAGGGGTTTTCTTTTCTCTGTGGCGGCATTACCCTGATTTAGGGTTAGGGCTAGGGTTATTCCATCATCCGTCATTCTGTTATCTTAGATGTAAATTCAGAGCACGAAACTGAATTCCATATGACAATGTTCATTGTTTACTATTTTGAATATACTTTGAAGTGCATCATCTCATTCTATCACCAATATACTGCGGTGTTCTGAACTAGAATTGGATAAGTTGATTAGGGCAAAAAATGCCGGATGCTATTATAGGGTTAGGGTAAGATAAATAACCCTGACTGTGTATACTCTGGACGGATTTTCTTTCCTCCGTGGCCACGGGATAACTTAGCGCAATCACATGCTGTTACATCATCCATCAACTCTTTGATACGTCAATGCTCGCGTCAAAGTCCCATTCTCGAATTTGATGTTGTCCCTTTCGCTCCACGCCAAATGTCTTGAATGAATTCAACGTTCAGCTACTAGCCGACAGTCTACTCGAGAATCCATCTCGCAATGCCTCGGGTCCCATTTCTTGGGAGGCTTGCCTGGTAAGGCAGCAACAACCAGCTGTGTTTACTTTCATCATCAGTTGCTTACTACTATCTGGCCAGGGCCGAGTATCTTGCGCTCTTTGCTTCGCTGTCGTTGGTGTTTTGTGAAGGATTTTTGCGACTGATCACATTATGCCTTCGTATGCAGAATGCCTTCTCTGTATATATGATGCAGCTAACAAAATCACAATGCAGCCGATCCTCTAATCCGGTTCTTTTATCAACAATCGAAAGCTTTGTTTAATGCTTTAGCTTCAACTCAGACCAGGGGCTTCCGTGCCAAAACAAAAAGTGTCGCAGAATCCATCGCACAAACAGTCGACTTTGCGGACTTGTGTTGCATATATGGATATGAATCAGAGGAACATATTGTTCAGACAAAAGATGGTTACCTTCTTGGCCTTCACCGATTACCATACCGTCGTGGTGAAGAGGCCGAATATGTTAATGCTGGAAAGAATGGTACTCGCAAGAAAGTTGTTTATCTTCACCATGGCCTGCTCATGAACAGTGAGGTCTGGGTATGTTTGACTGATGAACAGCGATGCTTGCCCTTCCAGCTCGTTGAGCGAGGGTACGATGTGTGGTTGGGTAACAATCGCGGCAACAAGTATTCCAAAAAGTCGACAAGAAACTCGCCTGCTTTGACCGACTTTTGGGACTTTTCTATCGACGAGTTTGCTTTTTACGATATTCCGGATAGCATTGAGTATATCCTTGAAGTCACCAGGCAACCATCTTTGTCATATATTGGGTTTTCACAAGGAACAGCCCAAGCGTTTGCGGCGCTCTCTGTCCATCCGACGCTCAACCAGAAAGTGGATGTCTTCGTTGCTCTCGCACCTGCCATGTCTCCAGCAGGACTGTACAATGGTATTGTCGACGCGCTGATGAAAGCTTCACCTCATGTCGTTTTTCTCGCTTTCGGGCGCAGAAGTATCCTCAGCTCTACCGCTATGTGGCAAGCCATTCTTTACCCACCAATCTTTGTGCGAATTATCGACATTTCACTGCGGATGCTCTTCAACTGGACTGGCGAAAATATCTCGCAACATCAGAAACTAGCAGCGTATCCTCATTTGTACTCGTTCACCAGTACAAAGTCTGTCGTTCATTGGTTTCAGATCATTCGCAATCAGGCCTTTCAGATGTATGACGATGAGGTAGGCGGGCCGTTAGCGGTCGGTAATAACAGCCGGTACTATAAACCCGTGCGATATCCTACGAGAAATATCAGGTCACCCATCGTCTTGATCTATGGCGGTAGCGATAGTCTGGTGGACATTGGCGTTATGCTACGAGAACTGCCGCGGCGGACTACGGTACGAGAAATCCCGAAATACGAGCATCTAGACTTTCTCTGGGCATCGGATGTAGACGAACTCGTTTTCAAGCATGTCTTCGACGCACTAGAACGATATGCAGGTGGTCAGTCAACGGTGGAAGTCCCGCTGCGAATCACAGGGCCCGAAACTGATTCTGACGGGGATCAATTATCACTGCGTCCTGACAAAAAAGAGCAGATGGAACGGAATACTCCATCCAGGCGTCACTTACGCACCGACTCTATGAATTCGATCAACGGTCGTTTTTCACCGAATAACCTGACATATGGAGATCAGGATTGGCGAGTTGATCCGAGCAAGGCGCCGGAGGATGTTGATCTTGACACGCTAAGTTGATTTCGCATTCTACGCACACAAGATATACAAGCAAAGAGTGTGGAACTTGACTTTCAGAGCGATATTGCGTCGTACTTATGCATTCAGTTTGATACCCATATGCCAATGTTTCAGATACTGTACATATACCAATTTCACATTAGACAGTTCACCGAAAACAAGTACACAATCTATGTTTCTGTGTAACATCATATCCAACCATGTCTAGATGGTGTTGATTAATGCTTGGAAACACTCCGATACTTGCTTGACGTCGTCCCTTCTCTCCCATGAGGCTGGTGAGGTGCATGAGGACGGTCAGGTGGATGTCTAGCCGCAGAACGATTCGGAGGACTCGGACCCAGCTCCTCGGCGTGTTTCTGTGCTTCTTCTGCGCGGACGGTATTCTCAAAGTCGTCGATTGGACGGTCGTCGTCGAGTACGCGACCAAAGGCCTTTTTGGGCACTGGGTGGGTTTCGATGGGTTTGGAGGGGAGGACGTGCGAGTCTTTCGGCATGGTTTATAGTCTCTGTTGGATTTCTTAGGGAAATGTGGACGATGTTCTATGTTTTCCAAAGTAGTTTGTGGATGAAGATGGTGAATGATCTTGGTTTCAGGTCGTCTGGTAGTGTCAAATGAGGCTGATGGCAAACAAACTTGATGTGATCATATCATGATGCAACGTTGGCCACCACATTTAGAAATGATGCCTATCTCTTAATAATCTATACATAGATCTTTCCAAGGTTGAGAATCCAGGAACATCTCTGTTGGTGGTTACAAGATATTAAGGGATGAGCTGCCATGAACCCTAATCCAGTATTGACATCATCCAGTGCCTCAAAGTAGGGTCTGACAGCCATATTGCCAGGATCTAGAAGAAACTATGCAATTAAACTGTATATAGACCCTTGATTGCGGCACAGTCGAGAATCGAGCATCTTTTTACCATATAAGGTCATGAAGTCGAAAACGAAGTGCCCGATATGGAAATGGTACGAAAGAGGCTCACATTCCAGAGGATCGGACGTTGCGAAATGTACCTAGTACATAGATGCAATTGACGAATGATATTGCAATTTCCCGCACGTGCTAAAGTGCTCATATTTGATGTCGTCTCCCTGCATGACTCGCTGTCATCTTTTTTTTATTTCAAGTCCTGGCAGACCCCAGAATACAAACATGTCCAGATCAAAACAGAAAAGAAAGAGGGATGGGACAGCCACTAGGGTCAGGCTAAAATTGGCTCTTTCCTCTTTTCGTCTTTTCTTGACGCCACGGTGACTTCCTTCCTTCTCATTCGCCCATCGGTAATCGTCACCATCTCAACTCATCTTTTTCTTGCTTTTTCCTTTCCTCTTTTTTTTCTTTCTCACGAAGAATTCAATGATCTGTCTCTCTTTCTGGATTTGAGATTGATGCTGCTGGTCTTGATCATGCGACTGGAAATACCAATACAACATGAAGTTCGCCAAGTACGTTCTGCTCTTCCCGCATTGCCTACATCTACATGCCCCTCCGGCTATTGAATGTTTGCTTGTTTCTTTGTCACACCTACAATGCATTCATTGCTTGCAGCTAACATCAGATCCTCAATCGCAGAGAGCTCAACGAGGAACTGGTTCCGGAATGGCGGGCTAAATATCTGAATTATAAGGTAAATCTCCTCCTAATCATAACTATCGCTTGATCGCATTCCTGACCGCAAATGTAGCTCGGGAAGAAGAAAATCAAGGCAATCCAAAGAGCTCTGCAAAAAGCAAATCGCACTCCGATTCGACGCCAAGACACCTTCGCTGGCACTCCATCTCAACGACTTCCTCCGAATACATCCACCTCCGTCAATCAGTTCCCCTTGGATTATAATGGATCGCCGTCGCGTAAAGATATTCCCGAGCAGCGTCCGCTCAGGACTCCCGGTTCGCGGTTTTCGAACGTCGTAGGAAGCTATGGAAGCATAGTTTCCGAGCCCAACCAATACGACTCCAAGCATTTGCCGAACCTCGAGCTTCCCTCTCCCGCGATTGGACTTGATCGAACAAAGCAGAAGAAGAATAAGGACCTGCAGCTGGGACCACCAGTTTATGAGCCAGGCTCGCCGGAAATCCAACGAACCCCAAGTCGGCCGCAAAGATACGCTTCGTCTCCAGCTATTATTAAAAATGGAACCCCTCCATCTGGTGGGATCTATGCAGGCGGTAGCGATGGGTATTCCAAGACGGCCAATTTTCTCAGGAGGGTTTTCACGAACAGCGAGATGAATTCACCGGGCAAGAGTTATCAAACCAACATATCCAGCGAAGTGACGAAGAAAGAAGACGACTTTTACGATTTCTTGGATGCTGAATTGGACAAGATAGAGACATTTTACAGGCAGAAAGAGGTGGAGGCGACAGAGCGTCTGCAACAACTTCGACGACAACTACATATGATGAGAGATCAGAGAACGACAGAGATGATGGAGGCAGAGCGGTCAGGGTCTACGCAAGGGAGCGGCAACGGAAACTACCTTAATGTATTTCCCAAAACAAAGTGGACTCAGGCCATTGCTGGGAAACATCATTTCGGGAAAAATTCTCGCGCACTAGCCAATATGCAGACGCCACAAACACCGGGGCCGATGGGTCAGGAGCTTTCAGGAGATTGGCGCGACTTTGTACGACGAACAGAATCTGCTCATGTACCCTATCGGACAGCAAAGCGGAAGCTCAAGTTGGCAATGCAGGAATACTATCGTGGTTTGGAACTGCTAAAAGCGTATGCGTATCTTAACCGCAAGGCCTTCCGGAAGATCAACAAGAAGTTCGACAAGGCTGTTGATATGCGACCTACATTGCGTTATATGTCCGAGAAAGTCAACAGAGCATATTTCGTGCAGAGTGAAATTGTCGAAGGGCACATGGTGGTAGTCGAGGATCTCTATTCTCGCTACTTCGAGAAGGGAAATCGAAAGATCGCCGTTACCAAGCTCCGAGGAAAGCATCGTTCTGACGACTATTCACCAAGCACTTTCCGAATAGGCTTGTTTCTCGCTGCTGGACTTGTCTGTTGCATCCAGGGCTTGATATTGGCCATTGGCCTTTTGAATGATGCAAATAGCACTGTCCAAGTGCAGACTTCCTATCTACTTCAAGTACGTCTCCGTTATTTTCTTCCAACTTTTCAGAGACTGACTCAAAACAGATATATGGAGGATATTTTTTGATTGTTTTTCATTGCATGCTATTCTGTTTGGATTGTATGATCTGGTCTCGAGCAAAGATCAATTATAGTTTCGTTTTTGAGTACGATAGTCGCCACACCTTGGATTGGCGTCAACTTGCTGAGGTATGTCTACTTACTTTTGGATTTGAATTGCTCTCTAACACATTTAGATACCCTCTATTTTCTTTCTTCTTCTTGGAGTTTTCATGTGGGTCAACTTTTCATGGGTTGACTCCATGTTTTTATATTACCCGGTGGTATTAATATTTATCACTGTCGTGATGCTCTTTGTTCCTCTCAAAGTATTTTATCACCACAGTCGAGTTTGGTGGGCCGTTTCGAACGTAAGCTTCCCTTTTCGTTCTGATTTCGGCAGGATATCAACTGACATGAAAACAGTGGCGGCTCTTGCTTGCCGGCTTATACCCTGTGGAGTTTCGAGATTTCTACCTGGGCGATATGTACTGTTCCCAGACGTACGCTATGGGTGTAAGTTTCCCCCAAATACTCCTGACGAAACATAACTAATATGTTCAGAACATTGAACTCTTCTTTTGTCTTTATGCCAATCATTGGAATAATCCACCGACTTGCAACTCGAGCCACTCCAGATGGTTGGGATTTCTTACAACGCTACCCTCAATATGGCGTGGACTGCAATGCCTTCGACGATACCGCGATACGAAGAACGTCTTTCCGCATCTTGTCAATTTTGGCAAATATACCTGCGGCATTCTCTACTATATGACTCTCAGCTTGTTCCGCATTGACCGGAATGCCCAATACCAGATCCTTTTCATCGTATTTGCTTTTATCAATGCGGTATATTGCTCGATTTGGGATGTAGCTATGGATTGGAGTTTGGGCAATTTCTATGCACCACACAAGATGCTACGTGAAGTCCTAGCCTTTCGCAAGGCCTGGTTCTATTACGTGGCGATTGTGATTGACGTGATTGTGCGGTTCAACTGGATATTCTATGCCATCTTCACCAACGATATTCAACATTCAGCCTTCCTCAGTTTCGCGGTTGCTTTTAGCGAGGTATTCAGAAGAGGAGTTTGGTCGATTTTCCGTGTGGAGAATGAACACTGCACAAATGTCAATCTGTTTCGCGCTTTACGAGACATTCCTTTGCCGTATCAACTGGAGGAACATGCGCTGGCTGAGGATGTCGCCGGTCACCCGTCGTCCATACAGATAAGGGAATCAGAAATGGACAGAGAAGAGGAGGAACTTCGCGTCGGGGAGCATCCGAGTGATCCTACTCCGCATGCGCCTGCTCTGGTCGCTAATGACGTTGATCTTGAGGCTGCATCAATCGCAGGAAAGACCCCAACGATGCTGCGGGCTCGCCGTCCAACGATAAGCCACGCCATGTCTCGATTCGGCAACCTGGTAGCGACGGCTCATTCTCACGATTTCCAGCGCCGGCGTCGCGTCGATCCTCTATCCGGAGAAACCACAAACGCTGGGTTACAGTATATGGATGATGATTCAACGGACGAAGATGACGACGATGATGACAGAGATGATCAATCGAGCACCAACAACCCTGCAATGTTTTCGGATGTCGAGTTGCCTAGTCAGACGACTCATATTGATAGTAGTCAGGAGAGGAGTGACGATTAAGGTTGTGGGACGTGCAACAATAATTGCTTGATGCTGTTTCGGTGATGATTATACTTATTTGCATATGTATGCTGTATCTATTTGCTTGCACGTACATATATGATTTCGGATATATTTGACGCAAATTAGACAATAAGGACTCTATGATATTCTTCATTCGCAGCAATTGATTCTACAATTGTACATCCGGACTATCGATCCACCCACCCACAATCCACAGCGAGCTTTACACTCGCTTCCTAGTTTCATTTCAAAAGATATTCGACTATTCTTTCCTTCTCTTTTCTATCTTGCCACCAAAAAGGCTCTTTCCGTCTCGCAAATGATGAGCCAAATTCTCTTGCTAATGAGAGAGAAGTGAAATTCAAGATACCGCGATGGTATTCCAGGTCTGGATTAGCCCCATTCTCTAAAAGGAGCTCAAAAGTCTGAAATCGTCCTGAATACGCGGCCAACATTATTGGGGTTTGGTTGTAGCGATTTATATGGTTCAGATTCGCGCGCATTTCAATAAGAACCCTGAGGAATGATTTATTACCACGGAATGCTGCGGAAGATACAGCTTTTGAACTGGCCGAGTATGTGTAACCGGGGATACTCCTTGCCCCTTTTCAAGAGAAGCCTGAGAGTTTTATCGCAGCATTTGCTCTGAATATCTTCCGCGAGGATATCGGCGTAGGAGCTTTTCACTGCTCTTTTGTCTATGAGGAACTGAAGAATCAAGACATTGGTCTCGCAAAGACGTGCAGCTCTGATCAATGAACGCCATATAGGACTGTAAAGGGTTGGTATACACCCCTGAGCTTCACTAGAGATGACAAGATCGATAAGTTCGTCATGTCCCAGCTGCGTCACTGCTCTAAAAGCTTTCGATACAGGGTCCTCTGGATCCAGGTCAGGAGGTATCATAAGAAAGCCCCCATCTTTCGGATATTATCGTCCCAAATCGATCCTCGACAACTTCTATAACTCGCAGCGATGATATCTGTTTCATTAATCTCAGCTCCGTTTTCAACTAATAACTTGACCATTGCGTAATCCACATTGCCTATCGCTATCCGTAGAGCAGTTTGACCGTATCTGATGAGAGATTGACTTCTGGTCTCAAGATTGAAGTTTTGCTGTATTGAATATTGGACTGTTTTGAGCATGCTGTGCTGAACACCCCATATCAATGCTGAGCCTCCATGGTGTCTCTTGTTGTATTGATAGAGATGGGCTGTTAATGAAAGATAGAAATGTCGATGAGATCGAATAAAGGCGCTGAGATTGCGCTGAGAGAGATTGGATGCGATGCTTTCTAGCAACTCAAGTGGAAGGGTGAGAAGGGTCGGCATGTCTGCTGGTTGTCGTGTGTATATGAATCAATTGTAGATCTCAGAACCTTTTCGAGATAAATGACTCTCATACCTTATGTCTGGTTTATCTAAAATGGCGGATGAAGGAAGACAATCAAAAATCTGTATTACTGCCTTGTAGGCAGCTTATTGCAGGCTGCAGCACTTGGTCAACATGACTAAACTGCCTACCAGAGATACTACCTAGATAACGGTAGTGCCTAGAGGCAGACATTGCGCGGTGTGTCCCTGTCGGTTGCGCAATGGACCTCCGTATCTTGTTAGCTCTGTGAGGCTGTCCAAAATGATAGATATACTCCCGTATATTGTACACTAATCATTTAGCGTCATATATTACAAGCAAACACGTGACGTCACGACTAGTAATCTGCGGCGCGCCCCACGTGACAGACCCGCCACTCATACAACGTACAACAATGAACTCTAGAACCGCCTCGAATTAATCAGTCAGCCTCATCTTTCCCATTTTCATCTTCGGGACTCATCCATTTATCGAACATACTCATCTCGATATCTTTAGATCAAGACACTCTTGACTGGATACCACAGCAAGTATGGCAGCAAACACTCGCTACCAACCCGCTCCTCAGCGCGACTCGTTTGAGGACGCTCAGTACGCTCAGCCCCCGCCTTCATACGATGCTACCGCCGAAACGCCGCGGTCTGAGGATGATAATGTTCCTGATGACTTCAAGGTATGTTTTCGTTTTTTGTGATACTTGGTTGGCAGTATGCTGATGGATCGAAGTTTGGCGGAACCGTTGCAGAGGGCACGCTGCCTATCCGGATGCAGTTCATTCGGAAGGTGTATTCCATTTTGTAAGTTATCATATCCTTCCTACTCGTGCTACGGCAACCGCTAACATATTTCATAGAACCGTGCAAATCCTCCTCACCACCGTCCTCAGCGGCATCTCCTTCTTCAGCGACTCCTATCGCACCTGGATCCAATCCAACTTCTGGCTCATGATCGTCTCCCTCGTCGGCGCAATCGCATTCATGTTCCTGACGTACTGGAAACGCAAATCCTACCCCACCAATCTCTTGTTCCTATCCGGCTTCACCGCTCTCGAAGCCTACTCCATCAGCGTCGTGACATCCTTCTACGAGGCGCGCATCGTCGTACAAGCTCTCGTCATCACGCTCGGAATCTTCGTCGCTTTGACCTTGTTTGCATGCCAGACCAAATACGATTTCACGCACTGGATGCCATACCTCTTCGGCGGGTTGTGGCTGCTCATAATCTTCGGGTTCATGGCTGCTTTCTTCCCTTACAATAGCGGCGTGGAGCTCGTCTATGGTGGTGTTGCTGCGCTGATTTTCAGTGGATATGTCCTCGTTGATACGCAGCTCATCATGCGCCATTACCACGTTGAGGAGGAGATTGCCGCGGCCATTTCGCTGTATTTGGATATTATTAATTTGTTCTTGAGTATTTTGCGCATTTTGAACTCGCAGAACAATAACTAAATGCCAGACAAGGAAACCGCCATCTGCATGCAACAGATGCGGACAGGACACATATGACTTTTGTCCTTTCTCTTGATTTGATTGTTGCTCGTTATACTTGGATTGCGCTGCATTAAGTACCATGTGTTTCGGTCACTGCGTTAGTGGTCTTACGTATATTCGCATTTCCTATCTGTCTATAGCTATATCTATGAATGAACAGCGTTTAATAAGTCTCTACATATCTAAATCATTCTCAAGAAAAAGAAGGAAATCAAGTAGATTCTTAGCAATAAATGAAATATGTAGTGATTATGTACATCGAAGTGCTCTCTTCTCCATGAGAACAAAAAAAGGAAAGGAAAGAGAAGCAAGAAAAAGAAAAGCACGGGTTGTATCGACATCGTTTGAATCATTAGTTTTCCAAAAAGAAGCAAAGTAGCAAAAAGAGCAAAAGAAAAGCTGTATCCCTGAACACCTAACGTACAATGACTAGAAGTCATGATATGTATGTACCAATGAATAATCTTGTAGCATGGTACAGTTTATATTGTTTGATCAGAAGAGTGGTCCGCTTGTTTAGATGCATGGAAGAATATGTTCATGCTAAGACAGACCACCATGACGACAATGCCATATATCGAAAGTGCAAGACTGAGTCGTCGTAGCAGGTTCTTCTTCAATCGGCTTCCGGGAAGAATGCCGCTGGACGAGAGTATGCCGCTTCCACTCAATAGGCCTTGCTGCTGATCGTCGCCGGAGACCTCGTCGTCGGAAATAACATCGCCGTTGGCCTCGTCGTCTTCTTTCATTAGTTGTTGGTGGGCTGCTGAATCTGGCGAGGAGATTTTGTAGTAGAAAAGACCCGGGAGAATGAAGCTGATGCTGGTACTTCCGGTACTACCGACATAAGCCAGCACGGCTTCTAGTGAAGTCACAGTCATGGCTGTGATGAAGCTCAGGACAATGATCGTTGAGGTAATGGCTGCAAAGCGAAGGTCGCTCATAGGTTCAGGTCCGCTGCGATTGGGCCTTGGTAAAAGAGGAAATCTATGGGGTGAAACATCGTTGCCATTGCTGGCTCTGGCTGGTCGCCATTTGAGTACCGCGTCCACCGAAGCACGGCACGGGTGTACTTGAAGCGGGTACGAGAACATGACGAGAACGACGATTGCGGCTCGGCCGATGGTAGCGGATACTGATGCGGGATACATACCGACGATGTTTCCGCCGACATTGTTTCCAAATGATAGGTATCCCGTGATGGCAACGAGAATATAGATCGATGCAGCACCGCCAATGCTTGCGAAAACGACGCTTGTAGTCTGGAAATGACTGTTATCACTGATTTCGTTCAAAATTGAAAACATCTATCATATGTTAGAAAGTCTTGCTTGTTTGTCCTTCGAAACAAGAAATCTCACATTCTGATGACAAGTATATGCAAACACAATGACCGGGAAACTGCTCAGAGCAGGCGCAATTCCTGCCCAGTGAATGACACGAATCGGGCCCCGGTCAGCCATCGTATCCCCTTTCGTAAAGTGATAAACGACCAAGATGACAAGGTATCCAATGGAGATCAAAGCGACAATGCTGGTGTATTTCAAGGAATCGAGCCGGCGGAGGAAGGAAAGGGGGATAACGATAAGCCTGTACAAGTCAATTAGTACGATGTCACGACTTCCAAACTGCAAAAGATGGGTATACTGACATAAAAGCCGTTATCCAAAAATGACGATCTATTAAAAAATCACTCGTCGGTGCATCCCCGACGAACCCCTGCACGACACCAGGCATAAGATCCCCAATGATGATCAAATAACTCACACCGACTCCAAAACATTTTATGGCAATAGCGGCGTCGAAAATCACGGAGGCGTTGGGGTATGTTATTTGCGAAAGAGCGAAAAAGGATGCGGATCCTCGATCTAGATATTGTGCGCATCTGGCTTGTAGATAAAGGCCGAATCCAGCGGCGACTCCTGACCATATCACGACAAGGACGCCGAGGGTTATTCCCATGTGTGCCATCGCGAGAGGCATAGCGAGGACGCCGGCGCCGACGACTAGAAGGCAGGATATGTTAACGGTTGCATAAGGAGCCATGAATTCAATGTTGCATCGACTTACTTGTATTGACTAAGTTTATCACACTGCTCGTCCAGCTGGCTGTTCCGTGGAATACATCTCGCTTGCCTCGCCTCCTACTTTCACTAGTCAGCATACATTATTCAATCAAATATTGAGAAGGTGGTGTTGTTACCTCCGGCCTCTGTGGGCGGCTCCTGTGGAAGGAGGCATCACTTCGCCCTCCGTCATTATTCGATTAGTGAATGTGCTCTGTAGAAATGCGCCAATGTCTCAACAAGCCGTCATTAGTTGTTGAAAACGGCATATGGAAATCAAATCATTGATTGTTGGACAACGACCAGCCGGATTGGTGTGACTGGCGGTCAAAGTGATGATGATGATGATGATGATGATGACTGGGAGGCTGAGCGATGGATGTTGGCATTATTATCTGCCTTTCTTGCGACAGATAACGGCCATCCAATCATGTGACGCAGATCGCTCCTGAGTGGGGCTACTGCCTTTACTTCTTCAGGCATCCCTTCTTTTTCTTTTTTGTTACTTTCTACAATATTGTTGTCTGATTATTGTTTAAACCGATGGCATGATCATGCTTCATTTATACTATGTAATTACTCATGACTACAGCTTGACCTTCCCCCAGTTAGGCGTGGACAGCAAATCATATATCTCGTTCTCAACCACCTCCGCATTCGCGACTGTATTTCCAGCACGATTCGAGGGACCAGGATCATTGAATGGATGCACTGCTCGGACAGTCTTGGAAACCTCCAGGACCGTACCCCCTTCAACAGGAAACATGACTCCCTTTCTCTCCTTATCCCCAATAATTTCACTTACTTCCTCCTGTTGAACCAGAGCCAGCATGACCTCGCCGACTTCCTCAGCCGTGACCCATACATCTTGACCTTCCTTGAACATTTTGAGTTTCTCGGGATGTTCCATCCATAGGGGCGTCTTGATCAACCCAGGTGCTACTGCTGTAACGCGGATACCGAATTTCTCGTCCAATTTGGCCAGGGATCGGACAAGACCACTGATTGCATGTTTCGTTGCCACATATATAGGTGCTGCAGTTGATGGGTTTTGTCCGGCTATACTTGAAATGTGGACTATGTGTTTGCGCTTGTTGGAATTTCGGTGTTGGAGGAAATGTGAGATTGCTAGTTGAGTTACGCGAATCGGATGGGTGATGTTGATGTCAAGCAGACGATATCGTCCTCCTCGAGGGTCATCGCGACTTTCTGGACTGCCAGGAGGCCGCCAGAAGTTGCTCCAGTGCTGGACTCGCTTAGCAAATCTCCCCTTGAAGTTAGGTGTGAATGCAAACCTCTTCATAAACTCCTGCACCAGGACATACAATGTCAATCTCGGTAAACTCTCTCTCGGCAACCTTAAACAATTCATCCAGCTGTACCCAGTCTGTGACATCTGTCTTCTGAAAGACAGCTCTGGCAGTTCCCGAGCGACCATTGAATTTGTTGACTACGGCCTGTGCTTCAGGACGAAGGCCGAGATCTGCTATTACAACATTGCAGCCGTTTTTCAGGAGCAATTCTGCGAATGCAAGATTGATGCCTGATATAAAAAGTTTTATTGTCAGTTTACGGTTAACTATCTCCATGAACTAGGTAAGTTTACCTGAACCAGCTCCAGTGATGATGGCAGTCTTGCCCTTAACCGGCTGAGTGACCGACATGACGGGATAGAGTCTTATGGAAATTTTGAAATAACCTTTGATCAGGAGAGTCAGAGATGTAAAACTGACATTAGAGAAACAAAACAGGTGGCCGTTCTCCATTATTTATGAGCTGGCCGTGCAACCCCGCAAAAAGGACCCTGAAGCTTTAGTACTTCGGGGGAAGCTAAAGCGAACCACGGGGTAAAGCCCGATATCGAAAGCGGCAGGTTACCCGAGGGTGGAGACAGTCTGGACTCTGGCTTCATCTTGATTCTCTTGTGAACTGCTCTGTTCACTGCAAACACACTGTAGTTGTGACTACTCCGTATAGAATAGTATGGAGCTGGCCTCTGTACGGCGATGCGGTTTCTCTGGAGCGATTGAGCATGCCAACACAGCTTCGGGAGAAGGCATATTTCTTGTCTCACCAATCTATACCCACAATGCCGGAGCACATATACCATCCTCAGACCTTCATACACTGCGTGATCTCACTGTCAAGCTTGGATGCATTGTTTCCTGAATCGGTGGTTGGACCTTTGAATGACTCGATCTACTAACACATCCTTAGTGAAATGTTTTCAGACAGCTATGTCCCCGCACCACTGTTGAACTTAAATGATCTTGTGCCTAGCATTATGAACATCTACTTCTATTAACAGAGGGCTCCGGAGATATGGAAGCGGTGCCGACAGAAACACAAAGCTGTATTAGTTCGCCGTTATCGTCAGATGCACTCGCCCTGGGATTTTCACGGTAGTTGTCTTCAAGGAGAAGTCGTTCGAAGGCACCAAATAAAACCTTGAGCCATGGGGCTAGGTATCAATGATGGAGTCGCAGATTCGATTGATATGCAGGCATTAAAAGTAGAAAGCTATCGTGAAGGGAAGATGTGAGTCTAACTGCTCTATCCACCTGGGTAGCATGGAGGACTTAGAAGATTCCCATATCCAGGAAGATCCTTTTTCGAATATGAGGATTCAAAACAATGTATTCACTCTGCCAGATGATTAGTATATTGACTCGTATTGTATCGTAGTGCTGTTGTATAAGAAGTCAACTAAGAATTGACGGAATGAATTGGTTGGATATACCATAAGGGTTAGGGTAACAAGTGAAAGCGGAGCTAGTGCAAGCCGACCCGCAGCTTGAAAGAGGCCAGCCAATTTCCAAACAGCTCCGTCCGATCAACCTACACGCCAACCTCTGGATCTCTCTCGCATGCTCGCATCACGAGAAGATCATCATGTGGTTCAAGACGGCGATCGTGCTTCTCGCCTCTTGCGCCTTTCCATCGTCGGCCGTCTTCGTTGATGAGGTCGACCATCTCGATTTCCATCATGCCCTCCTCGGAACCCCGTCCCCACAATCGACTTTCTTCCACCAGCCCTCGTCGTCATCAAGCGCATCGTTGTTATATACTCTATCCGAGAAATCGATTGTAGGAGCAGTGAACCCGAGAGATGGAGCGATTGTGTGGAGACAGGACTTGACGCAGCTGGGCTCGACACAGGCTGTCGAGGGCTTTCTCCGTGCTAGCGATGGAGAAGCTACAGTTGTCAGTGCAATTGGTGACAAAGTCACCGCTTGGGGTGCATCGGATGGAAAGTTACATTGGGAGAGAAAGGTACCTGGTGGGATTGTGAAGGACTTGGAGTTGCTAGAGCTTGAAGACGGGCGCACGAACAACCATGCGCGGGACGTACTTGTTCTTTCTGAGGGTAAAGGAGGACTCGTTCAGAGACTCGACGCAACCACCGGAACTGTTAAATGGGAGTTCAAGGACGAAAGGTAATATTGGACTGCGCACATGGATGACTCAATACTGACAGATATTAGCGGCGATGTGCCATTCCAGGTGTCCTCCTCGGCGACAGAAGTGTTCTACATCTCCCTCCAGTCTGCTCTTCTCAAAGGGTACAAGATTAAAGTTACCACTTTGGACACGCAGACAGGAAAACAGAAAAGCCACCATGCACTCGCTTCCGAAAGTGATGTGTCTGGACCCGAATCCGTTCTCCTAGTCGGCTCGAACACCGCTTCACCTTTCATTGCGTGGGCCGACAAGTCCAGCAAACCATTGAAGGTTAACATCATCGGCTCGAAGAATATCATCAATCTTGACATCGAAAACACGAGTAATGAAGAGATTCGCGATATCAAGATCTACGGCCCCACCGGTTTGAACTGTCTCCCGCATTTCTTGGTTGGCTACGAAACGGACTCGTCGTCGTGGGCTGAAGTTTACCACATTGACCTCCAAACTTCCTCCATCTCGCAAGCCTATCGACTACCACGTGTGTCAGGAAAGTCTGTTTTCGCAGTCAGCCACAGAGCCGCAAACGTCTTCTTTACTCGGATCACCGAAACAGAAGTCTCTGTTTATTCGTCGGCTTCTCATGGAATCCTTGGCAGATGGCCATTTACAAAGAGCGGGCATGGAAGTCCAAGCAGTGCTGTTGCAGAGGTTATCAGTAAAGGCGACTCCGCAGCTGTGCGCTTCGCCTATGCCCTAGATTCAGGAGATTGGCAATTGAACCGAAATGGCGGAAATGAATGGACTCGACACGAATCGCTTTCAGGTGCTGTTGCTGCTGCATGGGCTGAGCCTAACATTAGCGAGGACCTTGTTCACGAATTGGAGTTGGAAGGTCACGAAGATGTCTTGAGTGCCTATATTCACCGTGTCAAGCGTCACCTAAGAGATCTCGAACACTTGCCTGCATACCTTCAAGAGCTGCCACAGCGCATCTTCTCCAGCTTTTTGGCTGCCGAGGTTACTAACTTGGATAGTTTCGGGTTGAGAAAGTTGGCTATTGTGGCTACAGAGAAGGGAAGAGTCATTGCTGTAGACACCGGAAACCACGGCGCTGTGGTCTGGAATGTGAAAATTGTCGACACTTCTGACTGGAAGGTCAAGGCTATCAAGTCTGATTTGGGCACCGTTACCATCTATGCCGAGGACGGAAGTACTGTCTCCCTAGATGTGACATCTGGCAGTATCGTCTCTCAGAAAGTTTCTGGCGCACATGTTCGTTCTGTCGCTGTCGTTCCCACCGAGACAGGCATAAACACCGTAGCCCTCGCGATTGCGGAGGACGGAAAACCTCTCGAATCCCTTCAAGAGGCAGGATACCTGGTGACTTTGAGCGAAGACTGTCGTGTCCTTGGATGGGATCTATCAGACAATAAAGTCCCTGTCTGGCAGTTCCTGCCCCCTGCAGGCGAGCGAGTCATCTCAGCAACATCTCGACCAGCTCACGATCCTGTTGCTTCTATCGGCAAAGTACTCGGAGACCGCTCGGTTCTCTACAAATACCTCAACCCGAATCTCGCTCTTATCACCTCCATTGGGCCAAACACAGCAACATTTTACCTGCTAGATTCGGTCTCCGGTCAAGTCCTTCATTCAAGCACGCATACAGGCGTAGACGTCACTCAGCCCATCACATCAATCATCTCAGAGAACTGGTACGCCTACTCACTCTGGGCCGACTTGACCGATGAATCCGAGTCCAAGGGCTACCAACTCGTCGTGTCTGAACTCTACGAATCCCCTCTCCCCAACGACCGCGGCCCACTAGGCGCAGCAGGAAACTACTCCAGCCTCGACGGAACCGAAACCTACCCCAAACCCTACGTCGTCTCTCAAGCATACCTCATCCCCGAACCCATCTCCCATCTCGCCGTGACCCAAACTCGCCAGGGAATCACAATCCGTCAACTCCTCTGCACCCTCCCCGAATCCAACGCCATCGTCGGTATCCCACGGCACATCCTCGACCCCCGTCGCCCCGTCGGCCGTGACCCAACACCCGCCGAAGTCGAAGAAGGTCTTTTCAAATACACGCCCAACCTCGAATTCGATGGCCGCTGGTACCTAACCCATTCGCGCGACGTGGCTGGTATCCGCTCCGTCATCGTTTCGCCCACTTTACTCGAAAGTACGGGTTTGGTGTTCGCCTTTGGAGGCGATATATTCGGTACTCGTGTTGCGCCTAGCCAGGCGTTTGATATTCTAGGTAGGAGTTTTGCCAAGTTGCAGCTTTTGGGGACGGTGGTTGCTTTGGCTGTTGGTGTGTGGTTTTTGGCTCCGATGGTAAGTATTCAACATCTACATTCTTCTATCGATCATGACTAACAAACGGTATATAGGCACGGAGAAAGCAGATCAACCTACTGTGGAAGAGGTAGCGTGTTGTATAAAGTTATTTTATATTTCTTTTTGATCTTTAGATAATGATGTGTAGATTAATTCAATGATGAATTCCCGTTATCAACATAACTCCTAACTACCGATGTAAAGCAATCCATGAGAAAACAAATACGAAACATGAAACGCGACAATGTAATCCTGGGGGTTCGTCATGAGGACCAAAATAGAAAGATGCAAAATCTAGTAATCAATCTGTATTCCGTATCCATCCAGTATCTAGGAACTACGTCACAAACTTGCATCATGAAATCAAGTCAGGCGTAGCGCAATGAGCCGTGCCGGCAGCGGCCCAGAGATAGTGGGAAGCCGTAGACATACAATGACTAAAGCTATGTTAATACCAGCCAATAACCGCATCGGATTTATGCGGCAATGGCATCCTTGATGTGGCTGTAGATGGCACCGAGTTCCTCGTTCACGACTTCCAACTTGTTGATCAATTCGTCAACTTCGTTGCTGAGAGTCTTGTAACCACCCTGGGCAACGATGTCGGTGTAGTTGGCTGAGCCACCACCGTTCCAGGCGAGAATCTACAACGGAATTGTTAGTTGATAATGCATTGAGAGACAGACAGAGTCAACTTACGTTGGTGGTGTCAGAGGGAACGTCAGTAAGAGCGCCCTGGGTACCAATAGCAATAAGGTTCTCCTTCAACTTCTTAGGAGTAATCTCGGCAACAGCGAAGGCAGAGTCACTGGCAGGCTGGAGAGAGAGGAAGTAGGCCAAAAGACCAGCAATGTGAGGAGAAGCCATGGAGGTACCGGAGATGGTGTTGACGGCGTACTTGCTGCCGATCCAGGTAGAGAGAATGTTCAGACCAGGAGCAAAGATGTCGTTGCACTTGCCGTAGTTGGAGAAGTAGGCACGCTCATCGGCCAAGGTAGAGGCTCCGACGGTGACGGCCTTCTCGGCAGCGGCAGGGGAGTAGTTGCAAGAGTCGGCATTGTCGTTGCCAGCAGCGACAGCGAAGTGAATACCAGCATCAACAGCAGCGTTGACAGCCTTGTCAAGAGTGACGGACTTGCCACCACCGAGACTCATGTTAGCAGCGCTACCCTTGAAGCCCTTGGCTTTTCCGGCCTTGGCGTCCTTGACCTTCTTGATGTGCTGAGTAGCAGCCCATTCGACACCCTGAACGACATCGGACATGGTACCAGAACCGTTAGACTTCAAGACCTTGACAGCGTAGACATTGGCCTTCTTGGCAACACCGTACTTCTTGCCGGCAATAGTTCCAGAGCAGTGAGTACCGTGACCATTGCCATCAACATCCTCATCGTCAGTGGGGATGGTCTTGCCCCAGGAAGCACGACCCTCGAAGTCGACGTGGTCGATGTTGGTACCAGTGTCAATGACATAGACATCGACACCCTCACCACCGTCGGCAGCGTACAAGTACTTGTTGAAGCTTCCGAAGCTCAAGCTCTCACGGTGAGAAATACGGGCCAAACCCCAAGGGGCGTTCTTCTCAAGGGCGGGATCTTCCATGGTGTGGACAAGAGAGTCCTTCTCGATGTAATCAACCTATAGGCGGAGATGCGGATTAGTCATTGCCTTAGGAGTACGGCACGTGCTGATCACTCACATCAGGGTGTCGGCGAATGGCCTCAATGACATTCTCTTCAAAGTGTCCTGAGTAACCAAGGAAGCTGCCGGCAATGTCAAAAGTGTGTTTGAGACCGGCAAAGGCATTGTCAGCGAATGGGAATTGAGACCGCTTTCGGAGCTCGGTGTGTTGGCTGTGAATGTCTTGCACCCAGTTATGATGGGCTGCGGCAGAAGCAGAATCTACATGGTCCTTGAAAACAATGATATATGAATCTGGGACCTCAACGGCGTTGGATGAAGAGAGAATGGGAGCAGCGTCGTTGTGGATGGTGCTCGGCATAACCGGTGACGCAACCGTCAACAGCGGCAGCAGCGAAAGGCTGAGGACGCCCTTCATGATGACTGAGTGGAAAATGAAACGGTTCCAAAGAGAGTGATACTGAAAAGAAAGACAGTTGACGACAGGTATATAGATGATGAGATGGAAGAATGATGGATGGAAGGATGGATGGATAGTGGTAGGAAGGAAGGGAGGAGGAGAGTTGGAGAGAGGAAGATGGACGGATGGAGATGGATGGAGATAAGTAGTCGGTGGACCACTTTGGGGCGATGATTCAAGCCGGGCAGCAGATAACGTGAGCACTGAGCAGGCACCACCCTCAGGCAACGGGGGGAAGCAGGCTGGCTGGGGGACTAGGCCGAAACAGGCACTCACTGTGGAGCAAGCTGCGAGGGACGCGCTGTCATTGGCTGGCTGAGGGCGGCTGTGACCAAACGTGACTCAACCTCGTCTCAAACAGGTCAATCCCGCCTTCGCTCCGCCAATGACAGTCGCCGATTGCGTTGACTCGGTCATGTGACGCGATAACTGTCCATGGATTGCTTGGAGTGTATTCGTCTTTTGTTGAGATGAGAAGGACGGAGTTTGATTTTATAATCTACTATATACATCATATTGACAACGCTTACTTCTTACATAGGACATAGGTATCTAACTTAACTGTAGATGAATGAGGTTGATAAGCGATTGCGCTAGATAGGAAGCTGATTACCCAAATCGGAACAGCGTCTTCCTCCCGGACTCTCGGTCTGACAATTCAGATTCAGACGATCAAAGAATATCCACCGATAGAATTCTGAGCATATCAGAGAAAGATAACTACGTACATACCAGATACCCTACGTTAATGAATCATTCATACCTACTCCACATGATATGATAGTGATAAACAGAGTTCAGCTGACTTATCTTGCGATACGCTGTTATCGTCGATACGTACTCCGTACTCGGTGGAGCCATGCCAGCAGTCGGATGGGGTAATCGCCTCTTACTCAGTACATACTTTGTAGTCTGTACACACTACACACCTTAGTCCATACGAATATGAAGTCCTGTACAGTGCCGTTCTCAGTTTAAGCCATTATTACTTGTAGTCTATAATGTTCGTCGAAGTGGTTCAAAATACGTGGTTGGCCTTAAGTGAGGCGAACAAGTGCAAACGTCTTAGTACGGCATGCTGGGTGGGGATCCCCATCCCCATCAACCGAAAGTCAACAGACTGGTCTGCCTTTGGCCCTTTGCCTACCCATTATTATCAATATCATCATCAACGTTGCTCACAGTAGATCTCTACAAACCTCCATCTAGAATATACACTCTATCTTGGGATACAGTTGCATCTTCATGGCTTCACAATGCTCGTGTGCCTTCCATCGGCTGACCAGTGGTGGAGCATTAACGCTGGCGATCATCACAAGACGGGGAGGCTGGAGCCGATATGCGGACAGCCACAATCCGGCCAATCAAGAGCTTCAACTGCGCCAGATCTTATCGTCTTATCGCTCCAGTCGCTCGACCAATCAGAGTGTATCTGCCGATTGCGGTCACGTGACCTCCGGGGCTGTCTCGCAGGCCCACCATCCAGCTCCCAGCACCTGCGTCAGAGGGCTGAGCATCCCGTCAGCCGCTGAGTGGCTAGGCTCGGGGATTTGCGCACACTATCAGATTTCGAGAACGTGTAGCTGTTACTTGCGAGGGATTTGACACAACCACTCTAGACTCAGGCACTTCCTCCGGATCAATGATCACGCACCGCGAATCGAATTTCCCACATTTCATTCACGGCAGGGAAGCTTAACCTGCCTTCGAAACGTTCGCCGGCCCAGGACCCACCTGCCTCGCGACAGCCCGTATCCTCCCAATGACCTGAGAAACGTCAACATCAAAATCCAAACTACGTACCATACTCCTTCATGCTTGCTGACACTTTGGAACCCGTGCAAGTCAAGTGCCTGTGGCATATTCCCTGAATGGTTTGAACCGCAGAAAGAAGAAGGAGGATTGGGTAGGTTTGCGCGACATCATGGACGGCTCACCAGCCCCGGCTGAACAGCGTTCTTCGCCTGCGTCACTGTCCACTTCGCTCGAGCAACTAGTCGCCGATCTGACTCCCATCCTCCGATCCATACAAGAGATAATTGACCGCCGGCCGTTTGATATCGACTGTCTCGTGAAGTCGACAGAAAGTACCTTGATGCTCCGTCACTCGTTAATTGATACCACCAAGCCCCGCGAAGCGAAAGATGCATTCCGGAATCTGGGGGGCTTCCAGACATTGCTAAGCCTGGTTCGCCAATTAGCAGAGTTATACAACCCAAAGAAGCTGCCTAGTGAAGATAGGAAGAATCTTTTGACGCTTTGGAAAGACGTGTTGGCTGTGCTGTCGGAGTGTTTACGAGACCACACCGGGAATAGACGCTATTTTGCCAAGAAGATTGTGTGTGACAAGGCATGGTCGGTCGAGGAGTCACTGAAACTGTTCGTTGAAAACTCTGATGGAGAACAATTGCCTGACGACGATGTCGACCAATTGTATGGAGGGCTGCTTGCTGCTGCTCTATGCCAGGAGAGTACCGCCGGGATTTTCACTACCCTGAGGACCAAATATGCGTCAGATCAGTTTGCGCCAACTGCTTCAAGCATCCGCCTAGATCTTGAAAAATCACTCGGCTCCACGGAGACGGTCGAATTGCCCGAGTTTATAGGCCCATTCTTACGCACGTGGCTCCAAAACTCCCGTTCTGCCCAATACCCCATTCAGAGACTGGCCATCCCAGCATGTCTCTGCAAACTAGCCTCCAACTCAAAACGAAATGTCATTGCTATCCATGCAACAGGCATTTTGTCCTCGATTGTACGATCCATTTTTAACAATGATTTGTCCGATGACGAAAAAACACTGTACCAAGAACTAGGGCACCTCCTCTGCACAGAAGGCATGCCGAATCTTGACGATGTTATATATCTGTATAGACAAGCATGCGGCTCTCTTGAAGCTTCCAAATTTCTTCTTCGTGCCATGCAATCTTCGAAGGGCCCGCCCTGTATCCAGTTTGACATGACTGCCCATGGTTATTCATCGATCGAGCTACCAACTCTAGGTCGGCCATTTCCTCCCGTATCTTCCTCCGGGTACACACTATCGATATGGGCCCGGTTCGACCATTTCGACCCGCAGTCACATACTACAATATTTGGTGCCTTCGATTCTAGACAAGCTTGTTTCGTGCTGGCTTATTTAGAGAAGGATACACGCCACTTTATACTGCAAACCTCCATCAACGGACCACGTCCTAGTGTCCGCTTCAAGTCAGTTGCTTTCAAACAAGGCCAGTGGTATCACATATGTCTCATTCATCGAAGGGCCCGTGCAATGGCTCCTTCTCGAGCCTCGCTCTTCGTTAATGGCGAGTTTGTTGAGCAACTGAAGATTGATTATCCAAGCGTGCCCGTTGCACGACCCACAGCAAAATATCCCCGGGTCCAGGCGTTCTTGGGAACTCCTCAAGATCTTGCTGTCAGGATAGGAAAGGGGGTGTGCGCGTCGAAATGGTCTGTTGCCAATGCCATTCTTTCCGAAGAGACCTTCAGTGATGACCTGGTCTCGGTTTTCTATCATCTCGGGCCAAGGTACCATGGTAACTATCAAGATTGCCTAGGATCATTTCAGACCTATAAAGCGTCTGCGGCGCTCAACTTGCGAAATGAGAGCCTTCATCCCGGGAAAGAAGAGCAATCTGATATTGTAACGGCGATTCGACAAAAGGCTAGTACTCTTGTTCACGAGTCTGCCTTTTTACTCAATATATCACCCACTACAGTCTTGGACGATGATGATAGTAATAATGTCAACGAATCACAGCTCGTCAAATCGTTGTCAAGGCAAGCCGCAAAAAGCTTACATCAGGCGATCAACGCAGGGGGCAATGCTATTGCCATCAATGGGGCTATTCCGGCAATAAATGATGCCCTTACGAATCCAAGCGGAATGGCAATACTTGCTGGTGATCCTGTCGTCTCTGTGCCGCAATCCCTGGACGATGCTAGTTGGAGAATCGGTGGTTGTGCAATAGTAAATCTGAATATGCTTCATGCTGCCAAATGTCCGGAAAGTACAATCCTCGCAGTCGAGATATTATTTGAAGCTATTCAGGGTAATTGGAGAAATAGCGAAGCTATGGAAAGGGACAATGGTTATGGTATACTCGCATTATTGCTTCGCGAGAAATTAGGATTCCCACAGATAGCTCAGTCTGGCGGATCCAAAACGTCAACGGTGTGCTCGGACAATCGAGAAAGGTCATCTCTAGCGATTGAACTGCTTCGTCAAATCTTATCGTTTGTTGGCTACAACTTTGAAGATCCAGCAAAATCCATCATTACGAACCCACTGGCATATCGTGTCCTATTAGTGGACCTTGATATATGGCGCTACGGGGAGCCATCTCTGCTCCAGATGTATTACTCTCAATTCAGCACCTTCGCCACAGAAAGTCAACATCGCCGCTTCAATGCGAAACGGTTGTCTCGCATGCGTGAGTTTTCTCCTTCGCTTTTGAATAATCAAGCTTATGTGTATTCGTGTTCTAGGGGTGAACAAAAGGTTCTTGGATGCTTTGAAAGGCGAAGATTTCACTGAGGAGACGTTAAGCCTATTCATACCAGCCTTCCGGTCTTTGTTCGAAAGTTGTATATCTGCAGAGTTGTTACGATCACTGTCTCTTTACATTACCTTCGCCCTACACGAGGAGAAGGTACCAAGCCTTCATAAAAAGAAGAGCATGCGCTTCAATTCCCGTGCTCGCCAACTCTCTTCTACGTCAGATTCAAGCCCGAAGAAAGTTATGCCGAAGAAACAGATCGGTCTAGAACTTCTTCACATGTATACCGAATATCTCTACACACCGGGCGACTTCATTAATATAAAAAGATTTGCGCGAGCTGTCACAAATAAAGTAAGTGTCAGGGACATTGATCATTTCGTTATCAGTACTAATAGGGTGTTGAAGTGGCTTCTCTATCTGATGTGCGAAGACACACCAGAAGCAGTAACAATGGCGACTAAGATTCTCGCGCGACTTATAATTGTCCACGGTGGGAGCTATAGTAAGAAGCTTGCCGACAAGACAGGTGGATATGTCATCATGAAAAATCGACTGAAAAGATGGTGGAATGTTTTCTCGCTATGGCCCATCTGCTTTTCAATTCTTTTTGGCCTGGATGTGGCAGAAGTAGATATCGATGATTTGACAGATCTGTCGTCGCTGCTAGACGTACTCGTTTACAAGAAACGGCTCGACGTTGCTTTCCCCGAAGTACTTCCAGTTATCGCTGAGATGCTGAAAAACGGCCTGGAAGATTCGATGTTTGACAACGCATCAACAAAAGATCGGGCAGTGGTGTCAAATGTCCTTACTTTCCTTTCCAACGTTCACTTGAAGTCTCCTGGATTCAGAGAATTTGCCGCAAATTCAACATACATACCAAAATTACTTTCTGCTTTGTTCCCTATGACAGGTTCAAGAACAGTCAATGCCGATGTTGAACTTCATTACAGAGAAGAAGGGTCAAATGCTGAACGAAATCCTGCAAAGATGAGCCGGAGTGTTACGCCTCTGCCAGTGCTACGTACATCAAGAGCCACCCCCTCAGAGTCTACATCAGAAGCCCAAGGATCTTTGCGGCGCTCTTCCTCTTTTGTTCTCATATCATCGGACAAATCACAATATACGGCTTCGTCAGCACATCTACACCGAGCTTCTATTGGAAGCATTGACAAAGACGTCTCTTATGAAAACGATGAACTAGTTTTGGAAACACGATCTGTTATTCTCAGAATTTTTACCTCGCATGTTACAGATCGCAAAGATTTCAATGGTCTCGGCTTATTCTTGAAAACACCTCCGAGCAATCTAGAGCATCAGGCGTATTTTCTGTCTTGGCTTCTTCGGGGAACCATTACAGAATTGCAAGCCACATTCTCGGCCAACGAGAAGTTACTACAAGAGCCACGTATTCTGACAAACTTTTCACGGTTCTTAACACACGTGGGAGAATCCTTGTTTGAGGGTTGGTTTTTAAACGGCAGCAGTCAAACGCTGGATCTTGCCGGCTTCGTACTTGAATATCTTTCTCGTCCAGAGATAGCTTCATTGAAGATCATCCGCCTCTGCAATCAAGCGATCACGACTATCCGATCCATCCTTTTCAAAATTATCCTATTAGAATTGTCAGAGCAGGACGACAATGAATCACTGAACTTCCTGAACCGCCTCGGTTATTGGCAAACCATTATACTTGCTGCCGGAGAATCTGAAGCCGAATACCTGAAACTATTCTTTTACCAGCTTTATATCAAGTCGGTGTCCGAGAAACACGAGGTCCGCTTAGCTGCTGCCACCTTATGGCGGATAATTCTCGTTCAAAAGCCTTCTGAAATGGCCTCCATACTGAGTCATGCTCCGCTGTCTCTACAACGTCGACTGACTGGTGGATTTGAAGAATTAGCTGGGATGGATGACGCAGCTTTCCTGAACTGGATCGATGATCAGCGTGAGGACTTGGATGCGTTCTTCTTTGGCAGTCTTTCCAAATTTTGGGACACTTTTGTCCAAGAGGAAAACAACAGGACTCAAGAGTCGAGTCGCAATCGCTTAGCCAAGCGAAAAGACAGGTTGAAACAATGGCTTCACGAGGAAAACTTTGCAGAGGACATTACTCGCAAACACAATACTACGTTTGATCATTGGACTTCAAACATCTTCGCATCAGAATTTTTGAAGCACCAAAGGCTTCTACAAGATCAGCATGACAACTATACGTTCATGTGGTCACTTTTCTCTCGCCTCTCTGAAGACTTGTATCGCTTCGGCGGTGTTTTAGAAAAGAACGGCGAGAAGCGGTGGCGTCTTGATCAAACTGAAGGACGTAGTCGAATGAGACTTCGTGTTATTCCTGATGATTCGGATGAACGACAAGACTATCAGCCGAAGCGAAAGGCCTCCGAGCCACCGTTTATGAAAATCAATACCCAGCTACAGCAAACGACAATTTCGGAGCCACTGGGTAATACTCCTACTACGTCCGTCTTTGTTGGAGGAACCGGGGAAGCCGAAGGTGAGGGCGAAGGTGAAGGTGAAGCTGACGGTGAAGATAAATCTACTCTTGAAGAAAGCTTTGAAATGGTCGATGACCCTAGGGTGGATATTGATGAGTACGAGGACAAGAACAGAAAAGTATTGCGGAGTCTTCAGCGAGGTGATCAAGTCCAGAGTGTTTGCAACATGTCTTGCATTATTGGACTAGAGGCATTCGAAGGTCTCTTGATTATTGGTAAAAACGCGATATACATTCTAGACAACTATTTCCAGCGTGCCGATGGGGAGATCGTCAATGTCTGGCAAGCTCCGATCGAAGAAAGGGATCCGTTTGTGCGCATGATCTCCGGACGCGAGTCCAACGAACGAAAATCTCGCGAACACGAAGTGAGGAGCTGGAAATGGCAGGATCTTATCAGTGTTTCCAAACGACGTTTTCTATTTCGAGACGTCGCCCTCGAAATGTTCTTCACCGATGGCCGTAGCTACTTGCTAACTTTGATATCGTCTAGAGCAAGAGACGAGCTGTATAGCCAACTTTGTGCACATGCCCCGCAATTCGGTGGCAATACGAACGTGACTCGACCAGAGGATATCTGGAGATTCGAAATGTTGAGAGTACAAGATGATGCGCCACAGTCTTTGGGATCGAAATTCGCCAGCGTCTTTGGGCAAGCTTCGATGAACCCGGCCACTCGTAAATGGCTCAAGGGAGAAATGTCAAACTTCCACTACCTGATGCTTATTAATACATTGGCCGGTCGAACATTCAATGACCTGACTCAATACCCAGTCTTTCCGTGGGTCATTGCTGATTATACAAGTAACGAGTTAGACCTGGACAACATCAAGAGTTTCCGTGATTTGTCGAAGCCAATGGGTTGCCAAACCCCTACGAGAGAGGCAGAGTTTCGCGAGCGGTACAAGTCTTTTGCAGAGATGGGCGACGAAAATGCCCCTGCCTTCCACTATGGAACGCATTACTCCTCTGCAATGATCGTCAGCTCGTATCTCATTCGACTACAGCCATTTGTCAAGTCCTATCTGCTTTTACAAGGTGGCACGTTCGATCATGCAGACCGGCTCTTTTACTCAATTGGCAAAGCGTGGGAGTCTGCTTCGCGAGGAAATCTATCTGATGTCCGTGAACTCACTCCGGAGTTCTTTTATCTCCCGGAATTTTTGGTCAACTCCAACAAGTACGACTTTGGACTTCGACAAAACGTGACCAAAGCTATTGACTCGGTGGAGCTACCTCCATGGGCTAAAGGCGACCCCAAGATTTTTATTGCTAAGCATCGAGAAGCACTAGAAAGCCCGTACGTGACGGAACACCTTCACGAATGGATCGACCTTGTCTTTGGGTTCAAGCAGAAGGGAGAGGCTGCCATCGAGGCAGCCAATGTCTTTCACCATCTTTCTTATCAAGGTGCAAGAGATCTAGACAATATTGAGGATCCAGTTGAACGACTAGCCACGATTGGTATTATTCATAATTTCGGACAAACTCCACATCAAGTCTTCCAACGACCTCATCCTCGTCGAGATAATCTAAGTCGGAGAGAGGGCCGTCTCGACATGCTGGCCGAGTCGTTGACGAGAGTTCCTCTTTCTCTACTAGGTAAGAACGTCTACGAAAATTGTACGATTGTATACGTGCTAAATTCTGCTTAGATATTCAAGAACGAGTGTCATCTTTGTCGATGAAAAGCGAGCGTTTGTTGTGTAGTCCCGCGTTTCGACTGAATGTACCCCCGAACTTTGACAAGTTTCTGGAATGGGGGTATTCGGATGGTAGTGTTCGGTTCTATGCAGCTGATAGCAAAAGGGTAGGTCCCGGCGGATGACTTGGACGTTGGACATAAACAAGACTGACGAGTTGCGTAATAGATCCTAGGCCACTTTGAGCATCTACATGTCGGACAGCTGTCGTGTGTTCTTTTTGCAGACTCACAGACTTTAATAACAGCAGGTTGCGACTGCACTGTTTCTATATGGCTATTCGGTACCAACAACAAGATGATGGAGCTACAGCCTCTAGCTTGTCTTTACGGACATCGAACCTCTGTGTCTGTACTAGCGACGTCGAGATCGTTCAGCACTCTTTTATCGGCATCTCCAGACGGTCAGATCATGTTGTGGGATTTGAATCGACGATGTTTTGTGCGGGAGCTTCCTGCTGAAGGGCCAGTAGAGGTATGCGATTGGCATGATGATTTGAATTTTCATCTGGCGGCATTAACTAACATCCGCTAGTGTGCTCGAATCAACGATAGAACCGGAACCATCATGATCTGTCGAGGAGGCCGCATTACCCTGTACTCGTTGAACGGTGCTCTTCTTGTGGATCAAGTGATATGTGAGGCCGAAGATGACTACATCATATCGTGTGCCTTTTACGAAGGAGAGAGTAATGAGTGGCTGGAGAGAGAACTTCTCTTCACTGGTCACAAGAGAGGGGTGGTCAATGTGCGTGTTAATGTGTTAAGCTATGATGGATGATCCTTTACTAACACTTGGATAGGTCTGGAGCAAAGTGATTAAAAACGGACGATTCGACCTGGAATTGATACGCCAGCTCCATCACGTGGATCAGCATAAAGACTCGGGGGTCAACGTCTCTGCTGGCATTAGTTGCATTCTTCCACTTCCGCATAGCGTATATACAGGGGATGAAGCTGGGCGCGTTGTAAGTCCTTTTATCTCTCTTGCGAGTCAATGTCTTTTACTAACCTGTCAAACAGTATGAATGGGACTGCATTCAACGACGCTCGTGAGAGAAAAACCTATCCATACACAGAAAAGTTATAATTCGACTTGACGAAACTCCCTTGCAGCATGCATTCATCATGCCATAATATGGATACATTGCATTTTAAACGGGCGGTCCATTTGTTTCTAAACAGTCTTTTGATGATTTACGATGATACAGCCTTATCATGACATGATTATGGGGTGATGTGTATATATATGATTACTGAATTTAACCGCGATATCAATCTATCAATATAGCCGGAGGCCCATCCAGACCCCAAGATTACATAAGGATTCTAGATGCTTATGAGACTCTTACTAACTGCGTTTTCTTGCCCGGTGACACGCCTCACGGCTATTGAGAAATATATCGAGAAATATTTCCGGTCCATGGCAAAACTCAGCAGTCCAGGTGATCATGAATTGAGCCACGATTTGATTCAAAAGTTGACCTCCGTCGGAGCACAGCGCACCGAGTGTGAGTAATGGGTTTATTCTACTTTTCTTGTATAGACTTCCTCTTCCGCGGAGACCCGTCGGAGTGAGAATGAATAGGTATATGTCTGTCTGAGTAAACAGCATGTAATCGCGTGTTGCGGCAGAACAGGAACGTAATAGAGCGACTAACGAGTAGATAGAACATAGGATATCCCAGGGGAATTATAAGAAGAGCGCAGGTAGGTACAAGTACGTAAAAGGAAGGCAGAGCGTCATAGCCCCACGTTGTTCCTATTTGTCGTTCGGCCAAAACCCCGCCATAACATCCCTCTGCTTCTTCTATCCTCGCCACTTGTCCCGACACTCTTCCTCCTTTTTATTCCTTCATATCCTCAATCGCAATCATCTATTCTTGTAGATATCTTTTATCGCAACTTCACAATTTCTTCTTCAACTCACACAATGTCTTCTTCTTTGGATCAATTGAAGGCCACCGGCACTGTATGTTGGCCCCGCCACGGTCCCTGATCGGCCGGCGAGAACGATGGAGAGCTAACTCGATATCATAGGTCGTCGTGTGCGACTCTGGTGACTTTGCCAGTATGTTTTCCCTCTAGATTGAAAATGCAATTGAAAACAATTGGCGAAATGAAATGAGCGACAGCTAACGTCTGCAGCCATTGGCAAGTACAAGCCTCAGGATGCCACCACCAACCCTTCCTTGATCCTCGCGGCTTCCAAGAAGCCCGAATACGCCAAGTTGATTGACACCGCTGTCGAGTACGGCAAGCAGCACGTACGTTTTCCTCTTGTGACCTGTTTCTCGTATCGAGCCGACACTTATACATTCTATAGGGCAACACTGTCGATGAGAAGGTCGATGCTACCCTTGACCGTCTCCTCGTTGAGTTCGGAAAGGAGATTCTCGCCATCATCCCCGGAAAGGTTTCCACCGAAGTCGATGCTCGCTTCTCCTTCGACACCAAGGCCTCTGTTGACAAGGCTCTTCACATCATCGAGGTAGGCTTTTTCGTGCCGTAGGTTGCATGACATGGTAGCTAATAAAAGGAACAGCTCTACAAGTCCATTGGTATCTCCAAGGACCGCATTCTCATCAAGATTGCCTCCACCTGGGAAGGTATCCAGGCCGCTCACATCTTGCAGTCCCAGCACGGCATCAACTGCAACTTGACCCTCATGTTCTCCCTTGTCCAGGCCATTGCTGCTGCCGAGGCTGGCGCTTTCCTCATTTCTCCCTTCGTTGGTCGTATTCTCGACTGGTACAAGGCTGCTCACAAGCGCGACTTCTCTGCCGAGGAAGACCCTGGTGTCAAGTCCGTCCAGGCCATTTACAACTACTACAAGAAGTACGGCTACAAGACCATTGTCATGGGTGCTTCTTTCCGTAACACTGGTGAGATCACTGAGCTTGCTGGCTGTGACTACTTGACCATCTCCGTAAGTTCCCTGATTATCTAGCGCGGATTGTTTTGTTCTCAGCTAATTGATATAGCCCAACCTCCTCGAGGACCTCTTGAACTCCACCACCCCCGTCCCCAAGAAACTCGACCCCTCCGGTGCTGCTTCCCTCGACATCCCCAAGCGCTCTTACCTCAACGACGAGGCTCTCTTCCGATTCGACTTCAACGAAGAGGCCATGGCCGTCGAGAAGCTCCGCGAGGGTATCTCCAAGTTCGCCGCCGACGCTGTTACCTTGAAGGATCTCCTCAAGGCCAAGATCCAGGCTTAGAGAGGGATAACCAAAATTGATATGAAAGAAATAAAACTTTGATGATAATTGATGGGCTCTAGATTTCCTTTGTTCTTTTTTCTTCTGTGTGCGCATTTCATTCTATGTTTTTGATTTGCTAGTCAGAATGGCCAGAATGTGAATATGATGTTACATGAGACAAATTCATAGTCACAAATATACTTTAGGCACAGGTACATAAATTACCCTAACCCTATAATTGCGCCATAGGTGCCGACGGATTTAAGCATGATTCAGCCGTCCAATAGCATATACCTTACATACAGTCTGGCCAGGGCTGATGATTAATACACCATCACGAAATCGGGACATTGTGTTACCGATTGATACAATTAATACCGAGCTATGCAGTCAGGATGACGGCATTCGTCACTGAGTGAGGGGCAGCAATGACATCTCCGTGTATTGCTAATACGAGAATTACGCATATCTTGCTCGGACAGAGAGCTCGTCTTCATCATTAACTTGGTATAAAGGCGAGGAAATGAAGCTGAATTGATGAAGAGCATGAGCAGAGCGCTCATATAGTTACAGCGAATTGATATGCTTCTAGAGTATTCTATGTAGCTAGTAAGTTAGTAGTAACTCGCGGTCGTGGTCTCGTAATAATACGTGAGCAAGGTGGGGGTTGTGTTTCCCCTCAGCGCCGGTCCGATCAACTCCTTCTCTTATTAGGACCTCTCCCTCTGTAACACTTTCTCTCTGTTGATTCTCCCATCAATCTGCATCACTTTTAACACCCTTTTTCTATCATCTAAAAAGCACACAAATTAGCCAAAATGGTCAAGGCTGGTAAGTATATCTGCTGCTTGCGATTCATTGGCCTCGGTTCTTCCCCCGCCGTCAAAACATACGCCTCGTCATGAGCGGATTCGTTCTCCGCCATTGACTGGGCTGGGATGATGAGCACATTTGAGCACCTTGGAGGAATCCTGTCTAGCCCACTTTTTGTCCTGCCAATGAACACAACTTGCTTGACTTCTTAGGTCTTATATGTACTGACGACTTCGCCAGTCGCTGTCCTCCGTGGAGACTCCAACATCAAGGGTACCGTCACCTTTGAACAGGCGGACGAGAACTCCCCTACCACCATCTCATGGAACATCACCGGCCACGACGCCAACGCTGAGCGTGGCATGCACGTCCACCAGTTCGGTGACAACACCAACGGCTGCACATCTGCCGGTCCTCACTGTATGTCCTCCAATCCCTTCTATCTTACCGGCTGTTGGTATAGAAGTACTGATGAAGGATATAGTCAACCCCTTCGGAAAGACCCACGGTGCTCCCGCCGACGAGGAACGCCACGTCGGTGACTTGGGTAACTTCAAGACCGATGCTCAGGGCAATGCCGTCGGCTCCGTCCAGGACAAGCTCATCAAGTTGATTGGTGCTGAGAGCGTTCTCGGTGTATGTAATCTTCTTTGAGCCCAGACATATCTAGGTGGCTAATTGTTATAGCGTACCATCGTCGTCCACGCCGGTACTGACGATCTCGGCCGTGGTGGCAACGAGGAGTCCAAGAAGACTGGTAACGCTGGTCCTCGTCCTGCTTGCGGTAAGCCATCCCCTCCCTCGAGGAAGGAAGTAACGACTAATTTGTATAGGTGTCATTGGTATCTCTGCTTAGATGATTAGCCATATGGCCTGAAAATGATAAAGCCATCAGTTGCACGACATGATGCCATCTAGATAGAGATAATGCATGATTGTTTCTACCAATTGATCAAAGTCCTTCAGTCGTATATCAGTATAATGTCAATACCAATTTTGGTCAGTTGATTGGCTGTAGTAGTGCAGCTTGTAAAGGAAATGTGACGAGACATGTAAGAAGTAAACAATTGGTCAGAAGTCAATTAATTGCAGATTTTCTGATATATATCATCTCCCTTCTAGACGTCATCAATTGTGTAATATAGGACATTATTTTGATATCAGAATATTGCTCTTCTGACCGCCTTGTGTGTTGTGTCTCGTGGCATCATCCAAACAATATATTGTCGGTAGCTCCACCTCAGCAGTTCTCCGCATTTCCCAGGCGCTAGCGACTGTTCCTCTGTGTGAACACAACACTCCTTTTGGCCACCTCATCCGTTTCTCATACCTTTCACTTCTCCTTTTTCTTCTGATTTAGTTTTGTTTCTTTATTTCTTCATTCATCATGCCGTTTGAAGCTCGAGTCAAACAGGTCCTTTCAGGAGATACAATTGTCTTGACCCATGTCACCAACAAAGGACAGGAGCGCACATTGAGCTTGGCATATGTGTCTGCTCCCCGCCTGAGGAGGGAAGGAGATGAGGTATGATTAGATTGTCATTATTGATTACCCTTGATACAGCTACCTTTGAAGATTGTTGTGTTCATAATTGTACTATTGTTTTGAGATTGTGTCGTGAAATGTGGCCTTTTGGCACTCCCCGCTCTGTGTTGACGCCTAAATAACACGATGGTCACTTGTACTAACTACCTTCTGTCTAGCCCTTTGCTTTCCTCTCCCGTGAATTCCTCCGTGAACTCCTTGTTGGCAAGGTAGTGCAATTCCAGGTCCTCTACTCTGTCCCCACTGGCCGTGAATATGGCATCGTCAAACTTCCTGGCACCGAGGCTTCCCTCCCAGAACTAGCCGTGCAAGAAGGATGGGCTCGCGTTCGAGAAGAAGCCGGCAAGCGCGGCGACGAATCCGAGGAATCGCTTGCTCTTCTAGGCAATCTCAGAGCGTTGGAGGGTCAAGCCAGAGATAGCAACAAAGGTGTTTGGGGCAGCGACCCAAGAGGATCCCTCGAGACCGAATACGTGATCGAAGACGTCAAGTCCTTGGTAGAGGAGAATAAGGGTCGTCAATTGGACGCTGTCGTGGAACGGGTATTTGGTGGTGACAGATTGTTGATCCGACTCTTCCTCGAGCCCACCCGTCACCTACAAACCATCATTGCCGTCGCTGGTATTCGTGCTCCTTCCGCTCCTCGTGTAGCTGCAGATGGCACTCAGCAACCCGGCGAGCCTTTCGGCGCTGAAGCCCAGCAATTCGTCGAAGCCAGACTCTTGCAGCGAAAGGTCCGAGGTCAATTACTCGGCGCAACCCCTCAGGGACAACTCATCGGCACTGTGCTACATCCTAACGGTAACATTGCCAAGTTTCTTCTAGAGGCGGGCCTAGCTCGCTGCTTCGATCATCACTCTACTTTGTTGGGCGCCGAGATGGCTGCTTTCCGTCAAGCTGAGAAGACTGCCAAGGATAAGAAGCTTGGCTTGTTCACTGGCCATGTCGCTACCAAGGGGCCTGCAGGTGGAGATAGTGACTACATCGTGGGACGCATTCTCAATGCCGACACCATCTTTTTGAGGAACAAAGCTGGCGCAGAGAAGAAAGTCAGCCTTAGCAGCATCAGACAGCCCAAGCCTTCCGATCCCGCCCAAGCTCCGTATGCCGCCGAAGCCAAGGAATATCTACGTAAAAAGGTCATTGGAAAACACGTCAAGGTCACCATTGACGGCAAGAAGCCAGCTAATGAGGGATACGAAGAGCGTGACGTGGCTACAGTTGTGTTAGGCAATACCAACCTTGCTCTCTACTTGGTTGAGGCTGGTTACGCCTCGGTGATTCGTCACCGACATGATGATGAGGATCGCTCATCGCAGTACGATGCTCTTCTTGCTGCGGAAGAAGCAGCCAAGTCCGAAGGAAAGGGAATGTGGTCGAGCAAGCCTCCCAAAGCTAAGCAATACCAGGACTATTCGGAGAACCTTCAGAAGGCGAAGATGGAAGTTTCAATCTTGCAGAGACAGAAGAGGGTACCTGCTGTTGTCGATTTTGTCAAGTCAGCATCTCGATTCACTGTCCTTGTGCCGCGTGAAAATGCTAAATTGACATTCGTCCTTTCTGGAATTCGGGCTCCCAAGTCGGCGCGCGGCCCTGAGGACGCAGCTGAGCCATTTGGAAACGAGGCTCACGAGTTCGCCAACAAGAGAGCTCTGCAGCGAGACGTAGAGATTGACGTTGAGAATATTGACAAAGTCGGTGGTTTCATTGGTGTTTTGTACGTCAACAGGGAAAACTTTGCTAAGCTCCTTGTTGAGGAGGGTCTTGCTACTGTTCACGCTTACTCGGCTGAACAGTCCGGTCACGGTCCAGAGTTGTTTGCAGCAGAGAAGAAGGCAAAAGAGGCCAGAAAGGGCATCTGGCATGACTGGGACCCCAGCAAGGATGTGGAAGAGGAGGAAGTCGTGGCTGGTAACGGCGCGGCCGAGGGTAATGGAGAAGCCGTCACTGAGCGTCGCAAGGATTACCGCGACGTCATGGTCACTCACATCGACCCAGCCACTGCAAAGTTGAAGGTGCAACAGATTGGAGGCGGCACATCGGCCTTGACAGAGCTTATGAACTCGTTCCGCTCATTCCACCTGTCCAAAACTAATGATACACCCCTCCCTGGTCCTCCCAAGGCTGGTGACTTCGTTTCTGCGCGCTTCTCGGAAGATAATGAGTGGTACCGCGCCAAGATCCGACGGAACGACCGCGAGAAGAAGACAGCTGAGGTGCTGTACGTCGACTATGGTAACTCCGAGGTTATCCCATGGTCTCGCTTGCGCCCACTTTCACAGCAATTCTCCGTACAGAAGCTAAAGGCCCAGGCTGTCGATGCCACATTGTCTCTACTCCAATTCCCCGTCTCAGCTGAATATCTCGCGGATGCCGTGCAATTCATCGGCGAGCAGACCTTTGACCGCGAACTCGTCGCCAATGTCGATTACGTATCCCCCGAAGGCACACTATTCGTCACTCTCCTTGATCCACGACAATCGCAGAATCTGGAACAAAGCATCAACGCCGAAATCCTCCGTGAAGGTCTCGCCATGGTGCCCCGCAAGCTCAAGGCGTGGGAACGGGCATCTGCTGACACACTGGCTCATTATAAGAAGGTGGAGGAGGAAGCCAAGCAGAACCGACGTGGAATGTGGGAGTACGGCGATTTGACGGAGGATTAAATCAAGGCTTTTTGGTTGGGGATGTCTAAAAGTGGCAGTTATTCTTAGCTAGCTGTACATATTGAAATGACGACAGCGATTTTGATCTAGCGGAGTAAGCCTGTTACATCTATCCTCCTTTCCATGCTACAGAGCAGTGAGTCGAAATGATTGTATATTCAGGTAAGAGTATTGAAAAAAAAGAGGTTTGACTAGAGTGGGATTCGAACCCCTTTTAATAACATCAGCGTTATGAACGTCAGAATTAATGTTGTTGAAGGAATACTAACACGCCCGTGAAGACTGCGGATTTCTTTTATACTGTGACACTAATATAAAATCCCAAACACAGCGCCTAATGATATTAGGTTAGCAGATTGCATGGCCAGGAGGAGCACCAGCGCAGGTACCTTAGAACTCGGCCATCTAGCCAGACTGTTGCAAAGAAGGTTTCGGCGTGCGCCTCAGATGCTTATACCAGTAGTCATATTGCAGTAATCGTAGATTACAAACATAGAAAAAGTAGAAGGTGACTAGGTATCACAAAGTTGATCAGATGGGCATCGCCTAGGGTAAGTGGCCATTGGTTGGGCCGTGTTGGAATAAGCTCTCTGTAGAGTCTGTACGGAGTCTACGGACGGAGATTGGAATCAGATATCCGAGCAGCCCGGGTGGGTCTCTTGGCCGACGAGCTGAATCATTGCCCAGCTTATCTCGCCTCATATTTTATCAGCTTCTTATTTTTTTTTATTTTTGAGTGTCGCCCCTTTTCTAGCTTTGCCATTTACTTCTGATCTATTTATTCCCGCCCCTGGTATAGTTAGCAAAAAGAATCAAGTTATTCCCAGACGATCGGCTAAAGTGAACGAAAATGCGTTTCTTCTCCCGCAAACACCAACAACCCGAACCCGACAACAATGACGACCAACCTCCCCCCGAAGGCACCGAGACAAAAGGTGACTTGAACAAGATCGCCGCCGAGAATGATCTCGCTGCTTCGGCCAATCAAGCCGCTGGCACGGCCTGGTTGGCGGGACATTTGAACCATTTGACGCCCGAGCAGGAACAGAAGCTGGTTGAGTTCAAGGCCCTGGTTGAGGAGAAGGGGTATTATAAGCCTAAGAAGGAGGGGACGGATGTTCCCAGTCATAGCGATGCTACTTTGCTGTTCGTTGCCTCCATTCCTCCATTCGTTCTGAAATGCTAATCTGGGTAGGCGTTTTTTGCGCGCGCGCAAGTTCGATGTCCAGGGCGCTTATAAGCAGTTTTCGGAAACGGAGGATTGGCGCAAGGAGAATAAAATCGATCACTTGTACGAGAACATCCGACTAGAGTCCTATGAGCGGACACGACAGATGGTATGTTTGACCTCCAAGAAGAAAAGTTGATCCCGACTAATGACGTCGAGTACCCCCAATGGACCGGCCGTCGAGACCGCCGCGGTATCCCCGTCTACCTCTTCGAAGTCAAGCACCTCACTAGCAAGAACGTATCCCAATTCTCGCAAGAAGTAAGCGAACAAGGTGCCTCCGAAACACACAAGGACTCCGCCATCCCCGCTCGTCTTTTGTGTCTGTTCTCGCTGTACGAGAATTTGCTCCAATTCGTGCATCCATTGTGCTCTGCTCTGGCGCGACCAAACCCGGAAACACCGATTGTCTCTTCGAATAATATCGTTGATATCAGTGGAGTGAGCTTGATGCAGTTTTGGAATTTGAGAAGCCACATGCAAGATGCTAGTGTGTTGTCTACTGCTCACTATCCCGAGACTCTGGATCGTATTTTCGTACGTCCTTTCCCCCTCTTTCCCAACTCTGAACTGTTTCATACTAACAGGATTAAGATCATCGGAGCCCCCTCTTTCTTCCCCACAGTCTGGAACTGGATAAAACGCTGGTTCGACCCCGTCACCGTCTCGAAAATCTTCATCCTCTCCTCCGCCGAAGTCAAATCCACCCTCGAAACCTTCATGGAACCATCATCCATCCCCTCGCAATACGGCGGAACTCTGGACTTCAAATGGGGCGATTTGCCCAACTTGGACGATGCCGCGCGCGCATTGGCGGGTGGATTGGAGTCTCCTCCTGCTACTGAAGGCGGGAAGCCAGTTTTCCTCAAAGGGCCCGTGAGGTTCTTTAATGATCATATGGAGGTTTTGGGCTCGGATCAGGGGAAGCCTAGACGGGCTAATATTCCTGTTCCGCCGCAGGCAGCTACTACTACTGCTGCTGCTGCAGTGGAGGAACCTGCTGAGGCACCAGCTGCATCAGATGAGAAAATAGAGGCGGTAGAACCTGCCGCTGCTCCTGTCGAGACTACCGCTCCCGCCGCCTAAGCTGGGCGCAGGGGTCCATATTTATACTCGATCTTTTCGGATCTCGGTCGATGGTAATCATTCTCAGATTTGGTTTAGCTGCGCACGTATGCATTTACGTATGTGTATACGCATAGTATATTCGGTATGTAATCAGTGGTGGCGGTGCATATATCCATGCATGCATGTACATATGTTTGGTACATGATCTTTTTTTCTTGGGTTACCAATCGTTATAGACATATTTTTGCCTGTTGGTTTCGATTGAGTTTATTGAATACATATTGACATTTAATTCTTCATACTCTAGCATATATTTTAGTAACATATGTAAAAGTCAACGAGAAATGAAAGTCTATTTTCATCTAAAAGATTGAGATAGATGCGTATAGATACATTGCACAACGCGAAAAGAGTTCCAATCCAAAGAAAACCACGAGCCGTATAAACCATAAACCGTCGCGCCAGTAGAGGGGTATTGTATGAGGGAAATGTAATAATTGGAAATGAGATAGATGGGAAGATGAAACACCATGCTATGCAATGCGGGGATAAAGAAATGTGTAAAGGCAAATGTTGACGCTGTGCTCGCTCGCTGTAAAACGCGTCAATTTGAAAAAATCTTTCAGTCGGCCTTCTCGTCCTCCTCGTCATCTTCATCCTCATCGTCATCATCGAGGAATTCCATATCGTCGTCGTCGTCGACACCCATATCAGATGAATCGCTACCACCGAACGGGTCCTCGTCCACATCGCTATCAGCCCAGAAATCCATTTCTTCCTTGACATCGTCCTTGTCGGCATTGGGCTTGGACAAGGTTGACTCAAAAGTGGGCATAACAAATCCCTCGGGTATATCCTCCTTTGACATTTCGACGTCCCGACGGACATGCGCCCGATACCCCTTTGGGTCCATGCGGAGTTGTACACCCGCGTCAACGTTGGCTGGGGATGAGCATTCGGCGTCGTCCAGAAGTGAAAGAATGGATATGAGGACGGATTCGACGCGCTGGGCGGGGGACCAACGCTCTGCTGCGAGTTCGCCGGACTGCTCGTCTTCACCAGGGGTGTGGAGGATTGAGATGCAGAGGTTGCCGTTGGTATAGATGTTTGGGTGCCAAATTGAACGGTTGAAGCGGAACTCTACAGGAACAGTCAGTCTATTGCTTCACTTTGTCGGATGACTAATTCTCAGATTGGGCTCACTTGGAGGCGAGTATGGGTAGTTCTTGGGAAAGTCCATGACAGCCTTGAAGTAACCGTTGTAATACAGAGAATCGGGATTCAGCACGATGAGCGCGACGTTCCAGCGAAAGATGTCTTCATTGTTCAACTGATTTGACAGAGAGTTAGTCATACGATGTAGCAGCCATGATAACATGACATACCTCAATATGGACCCATTTCTCTTTCGAGAGGGCCTTGAATTCGTTCATCAAAATGCGCTCCGCCATGATTGCGCTTGAAAGATAAAAAGACAGAAACAATCGCGAGCAAAAAGTAGATGGATGCAAAGATTGAAGATGGTTGCAGGGAAGATGACGAGTGAAGCAGGGACGATCGACGGCAAGACGGCGTGGCGGGAACCGGAGTTAGGGTCTAGGCGTACAGGTGGAGTCCGATTCCACCAGTCTGGAGTGCCTATGGCAAGGAAAGATGAACGGAAGAGCAAAGCCAAGGCAAGCGAATATATAAATCGTCTCTAGGATGAATCAAGCCAAAGGATTTGTCGCTAAAAGCCAGTACGACGAGAACAAAATGAGAGGGAGAGAATTGAAGGAATTGCGGGAAGGCGATACGATAGAAAGGATCCACCTCATACAAACGCCGAGCCTAACGCTTATTCGGGCTAGCGCCTGCCATGCCCAAGTCACGCGACTTTGTCTTCAGACGATTTTGATTCATCACGAGTTTGATACAGTGAAACCGGGTTAGTACTGGCATCTTGCTGGAATTATCGTATCATGTGTTAAAAGAGTACATGTACCAGCCAATGCTCCTTTTACCCAGCTGTCCAAAGTCTCTCTACGGCTCCTGTACATCCATGGATATACATTCCTTCCCAATTCAGGTACACGCCAGTTGACAAGCTTCCATCCCGGGTTGCAGTTTTTCATCCTACCACGGTGAGTTGTAAGGTTTTGGGACGAAAGCTTTGAAAAGGGTTAGGGTTACGCTTTCTTGTATTCATAGCCCTAGCAGCCATTTCAGGTCAAATAACATTGCCTCGGATTCTTGATACCATGAGCTCAAAATACTGCATCTAGACTCTACGACTGACTACGTACTAGCTGGCCTAATCTTGTGCCGTACGCTAAGGAAGTGTGCCCATGTTCATCGCGCCTTGGGGCCAACATAACAAACGAGATGTCTTGCTTGTTTTCCTTGCCGGGTTAGATCAGATGGCGGGTTATTATAGTTTGCATGGGATGGTTGAATTGGAACAGTCTATTAGTAATCCTGGCTCGATCATTGCTTCACCTTCACCGCATCTCAAGTGCGAAGTGTAATGTGGGGTGGAAGTTGTGTAATATCAACTCCGTACGGAGTACAAATAACCGCCCTGCATAAGATAAGCAATCGCGTGCAACCTACTCAGTATGTTCTTCAAACAAGCTATTCGCGGTTTACCATCAAAACAAGCTAGCATTCTTATTCATATACCTGTCCTATTACAATCAATGCTTCTCCTATAGGTTCTTTACTACGGCTTTTATGATTGACTATGGAGAATGGATAAACAGACTCAACCCTAACCCTACAACAGCTCTTATCTCAGTGCCCCGCCGCCCCGCGTCGTAAAAAGCTTGTGGCCAATCAGAGATTCCCCGCTGTAGCAAGCCGCCCCGCTTTTGAAAGTTCGCGAATCGCGATGTTGGTAATACGAATACACATTGCAAAGCCTATGATACGTAGTACTAATCTCTTAAATAAAGAGGTAGATTGCGTATGAGTCACCTTGTCTCAATACGACTTCAATTTTCCAAGAATGGAAGGTGCTGCTTGCTAGACGGGATCGTTAATAACCGGGTAAATAGTTGCTACCTCACTTCGTACTCTCTTTTCTCAACAACTATTGTGATAACAACCACTCTATTACTAGAAACGCGGGGTCCAAGTACAGGATAGTTCTCTGACTATCGTAGTCGGCACATTGCAGACTTAACACTCAATTAACTAACTACTGCAGTTGATGAAGGGTGTTGTAGAGTTGCAGCAGACTAAACGCCACGGCTGCTCCGCTTTGCCATTAGCTTAACCTGTTAGGCCTAGCCCGGGAGCCTAGAGGCGCACGTTCGCTCCTGCCTTCCGTGTGCTTTCACTTGCTGCTCCAACTTGATTACGTCTTCGCCCTCTTTTTTCTTTTTCCTCTTGATAGCTCTCCGAATCGCTTCAACACAGCGAATATTCCTATCCTACACTCGTCCAATATTTCATTTTTCCACTGGGCTATCCCTCGAACACGTTCCTGGCGATCCCTTGCTCTGGCCCGAGCGTCACCTAGGAAGGCATTACGTCGTTGGCGCTGGAATGCTGATTCGCGCTCAAGGTTTACTACGTTGAAATCACCATATTTGTAGCAATCGGAGACCTTCCATTCCTACACACAACATTTCAGGAAGAATCGCAGAAGTACATACGACAAATGAAGAACTGAAGAACACCTCGCTGGCTTTTCAATTCGCCGAGAATTCCATCATTATACTACTTCCTCGCCTCTTTTCCTCCAACGACCTCTTTTCCGCTCAGACATGGGCCTAGAATGCCATGGTCCCATTTGGGTCATTGATGATCTAACTCATTGCTTCCAACGCAAGTACGTGATGTGAAATGCTTCTCTTGTTCAATTTTGCGCCTGCTAACAGATTTTTCTCGCTCTAGCTATCTTCAAACTCTCTTGCCCCTCGTTTTCTGTGGTATCTCGCTCCTACTAATCCTTTTTCACAATACATACCCCCGATTAGCACAATGGTTGCGCTCTGGTTATAGGTCTTTGGCAAACGGAAACGTCAACCCGGATACCGTCGACGAAGAGGATCACGAAGATGTGGACGACCTTATTCTGCACAAGTCCGCCAGTCGCATCTCCCATGGCGACTTCGAAGTCAGCTACCCTCGAGGACAACTTCTCCTAGTGACTTCAGAGCTTGCCGGATTGTTGGTGGAAATAGCTGTCTGCATTACGGTCTTGGTCACTCAATCCTGGGGTCACAAGGGCTCAATCGCCGCCATAGCTAAACTCGTATCCTGGTCATATATCTTCGTCCTTGCTGCAGTACGGTTCATACTATCTGCTCTGGACAAGCAGATCAAACCCCGACTCTGGAACCACACGGCTTCCCTGTATGGCATTCAATGGTTGTTGATTGTTTTCGTCTTCCGCTCCGAAATCATTCATCCCCATTCGCAGCGTGCTCTCATTCTATCGTCGATTGAGTTCGCAGTCTGTACGCTCTTGGTCTTACTTGCCACTACAACGCGAAGAGGAAACAAAAGTGTGTTGCTTCAGCGGGAAGATGGTTTAGAGCCCCCTCATCAACCATATGCTAGTCTCTTGTCTCTCATGTCTTTCGCATGGATTGATCCTCTGATTTGGAAGGGTTATCGCCAAACACTAGAGCTAGATGATGTGTGGAACTTGACTGTATCCCGACATGCTGGTACGATTCTCAATGATTTCCGCCATAAATATAGAAGCTACAAATTGATATGGCGACTGCTACGCTACTTTGATCGGGATCTATTCGTTCAGGCCGCTTGGACCGTATTTTCGAATCTTTTCACTTTCATCCCGACGTTACTACTTAAAGCTATTCTCGAACATGTGGAGGATCCGCGATCGAGTCCACCGAACGCTGCGTGGCTGTTTGCTATCTTGTTGTTTGTTTCCGGTGCTATTCAAGGTATCGCTGACGGCCAAGCTCTTTGGATCGGTCGAAACAATGTCGGCCTCAAGCTGCGTGCAATTATCATTGGAGAAATCTATTCTAAGGCATTGAGACGCAAAGCCGGTGCATCCACTGAGACTGAGGAGGAGAAGAAGGATGACTCTAAGGACAAGAAGAAATCTGACGACAAAAAGGAAGATGGCTCTGCACCTATGACGAGGATTGGTACTATTATCAACCTGATGGCTATTGATTCTTTCAAAGTCAGTGAAGTCTGCGCCTATTTACACTTTCTGTGGGCAAGTGTACCTGTACAGGTGATCATTGCCGTTGCCTTGCTATACCGTGTCCTTGGTTTCAGCTCTTTTGCTGGTATCATTCTCATGGTCCTCATCTTGCCCGTGAACGTTTATATCGCTCGCAGTTTCCGTCGCATTCAGAATGAAATCCTCACCAAGACAGATGCCCGTATCCATACAACCAATGAAGTGTTGCAGAACATTCGCATTATCAAGTACTTTGCCTGGGAACGACGATATAATGAAATTGTGAATGAAAAGAGAAAGGCAGAGCTCCGGTCTTTACGCTACAGATATATCATCTGGTCTTTTGCTGCTACTGTCTGGTACGGCACTCCTATTTTGATCACTTTCACCTCCTTCCTCCTGTATACAGTCGTCGAAAAGAAGCGACTTGCGCCATCTGTTGCTTTCCCAGCTTTGTCGATGTTCTCACTCCTTCGAGTGCCATTAGATCAACTAGCGGATATGATTGCCCATGTTCAAGAAGCTAAAGTATCCATCGACCGAGTCGAAGCTTTCTTGAATGAAGATGAAACGGACAAATACAGTCAAGTTCTCAGCGATACAGATGAATCAGGCGAGTCAAAGATCGCGCTTGAAAAGGCTACTTTGACATGGGGCGGCAGTTCCGGCACGCAGGATCTCACCGATGCTTTCCGATTGATCGATGTTGACGTATCGTTCAAGCTTGGCCGACTGAATGTGATAGCTGGTCCCACTGGTTCAGGAAAAACGTCGCTTCTCATGGCTCTGCTGGGTGAAATGAAGCTTTTGGATGGCCGAGTGTATCTTCCTGGCGTAACAACTGATCGTGCCGAACTTCCAGTCGACCCAGAAACCCTGCTCACCGACAGCGTCGCATACTGTGCTCAAGAAGCCTGGCTCGTAAATGCCACAATCAAAGAAAACATTTTGTTTGCATCACCTTTTGATCAACAACGCTATGATGCTGTGATTAAAGCTTGTGCTCTTGAGCGTGATCTGCAAATCCTCGAGGCGGGTGATCAAACGCTAGTAGGCGAGAAAGGTATCAGTCTTTCAGGTGGCCAGAAACAACGAATCTCCCTCGCACGTGCGGTGTACAGTCGAGCTCGCCATCTCTTGCTGGATGACTGCCTCAGTGCCGTGGACTCACATACCGCAAAACATATCTTCCGGGAAGCCTTTACAGGCCCTCTCATGGCACACCGTACGTGTATTCTTGTCACGCACAATGTTGCGCTTGCTGCGCCAGAAGCACACTATATTGTCGTTATGGATAATGGCAAGATCTCCAGCCAAGGATCTCCCGATGAGGTTGCAGCGTCTGGTGCTTTGGGGGATGACCTGATGAAGTCACGGCCAGCGTCGAGGCCAGGCTCCAAAGGACCATCCCGTACCGCGTCGGATCTGGAAGAACAGATCGAGATTGCAAATGGAGAGAGTAACGGCAACGCAAATGGAACGTCTAAACCTGTTCCCGATGGCAAGGCCCCAGCAGGTGAGGGCGCTGCTTCCAATCTCACAGAGTCGAAAGCTACTGGTAGCGTCAAGTGGTCAACTATACAGATGTACCTGGCCTCGATGGGTCCTTGGTACTATTGGATCGCCGGTGGTGGCGTTTTTGTCGCACAGCAAATCGGCAATGTCGCAACCAATGTATGGATCCGGCAGTGGGCAAATGCCTACAATGTGGAACAAGTTGGGGCAACGGATGTGAGTGGTTATGCTTTGATGTCGAATTTCAAACTCCCATCCTTTGTAACCGGTAGTGTCTCGCATCCAAATGTCTGGAACGGGGTTCAGGCAAGTAGCGTGCGAGCTGATACTGCAGACAACGGAGTCAACGTCGCGTACTTCCTGGGTATATACGCGTTGCTTGGTTTTGTCTACGTGTTGATCTCAATGCTTAGAGAATTGGTGCTCTTCTGGGGTTCACTGCATGCTTCTTGGAGCCTGCACGAGAAATTATTGAAAGCTGTGCTTCATGCTAAATTCAAGTTCTTCGACTCGACACCTCTGGGTCAATTGATGAACAGATTTTCCAAAGACGTTGAAGCCATTGACCAAGATGTGGCTCCGATTGCAATTGGTATGCTACATAGTCTAGCATCAGTGATCATGATTGTTATCCTCATTTCGATTATCACCCCTGGTTTCTTATTTGCGGCTATCATCATCACACTTCTTTTCACTGCGGTTGGTGCGATTTACTTGAACGCGTCTCGTGACTTGAAACGGTTGGAATCCGTGCAACGGAGTCCGTTATACCAACAATTTGGCGAGACTCTGACCGGAATCGTTAGCATTCGAGCGTATGGTGATGCGCAACGTTTCATGATTGACAACCATCGTCGTATTGACTCATATAACCGGCCGCATATCTACTTGTGGGCCGCCAACCGATGGCTCGCTTTCCGTGTCGACATGATTGGTGCACTTGTTGCATTCCTCTCTGCTGCATTTGTCTTGATGAATATTGGCCGTATCGACGCCGGAGCTGCTGGTCTCTCCATGACCTACGCTGTCACTTTCACAGAGAACGTGCTCTGGTTGGTGCGCCTGTATGCGGAATCTCAACAGAGCATGAACTCCGTTGAACGTATCCGCGAATACTTGGAGGTTGAACAGGAGGCAGATCAAGTGATAGAAGAACGCAGGCCACCATCTGGCTGGCCCACTAAGGGAGCTGTTGAATTCGTTGATTACTCTACTCGATACCGTCCAGACCTCGATTGTGTGCTAAAGGAGGTGTCATTCTCCGTTAGTGCGGGTGAGAAGGTCGGTATTGTAGGGCGTACAGGCGCTGGAAAGAGTTCTCTTGCTCTTGCACTTTTCCGTGGTCTGGAAGCAGTCAGTGGCAAGATTGTGATTGATGGAATCGATATCAGTACGATAGGGTTGCAGGATCTGCGTGAGAATATCACCATCGTGCCTCAAGATCCTACTCTGTTCACGGGTACAATCCGTAGCAATCTAGATCCATTCGGTTTGTTCAGCGATGAGCAGATTTTTGTTGCGTTACGTCGTGTCCATCTCATTACCGATACAGCTTCGGGAACTGCGACACCAGGAACCCCAGCCGCACTCGGAGAATCTGTTGAGGATATCTCAGCAGCTCCGGAAAACAAGAACATCTTCCGAAACCTCGACTCACCCGTTGCAGAGTCCGGCTCAAACCTTTCACAGGGTCAGCGTCAGCTCTTGTGTCTTGCGCGAGCACTCCTCAAGAGTCCTCGCGTTCTCATGATGGACGAGGCCACAGCATCAATTGACTACGCAACCGACGCCAAAATCCAAGAAACACTCCGTGAACTCAAGGAAAGCACAATCATCACCATCGCCCATCGTCTCCAAACAATCATCGACTACGACAAAGTCCTAGTCCTCGACCACGGCCGCGTCGTCGAATTCGACCATCCATGGACGCTCATCAACAAAGAAGATGGCAGTTTCAGAGGCATGTGCGAGAACAGCGGAAATATGGAAGTATTACTGGAAGGAGCAAAAGGTGCATGGGAAAGCAAAAGACTTGTTGAGACGGATTGATTGATTTTCTTTTCTATACACCAAAACTTTGCACATATATCTGGAAAGTATGTATGACTTTCTCCTTTGCGAACAATAGTTGTGATCTGTGAGATCTGTAAATATCTCATCATCTACTAGAAAGTACTTACTCGTGTTTTTTCTTTCTCGACGACTAAGCTTTATATGCTTGGCATTGTGATGCTTTTACATTTGAAAATATGGGAGGGTTTTTGATTGTTTCGATAGTATTTATTAGAAGTCTATTTGCTTGTTCATTCATTCTGGGTTATCACTTCATAATAAACAGAGACCTGAGGCAGATATCTAATTACATGCCTAGGTGTAGACTGGCCGTTTAACAACAACCCTGTGACACCGAAAGCATCAGGGGAACTAGTCTGACAAGTCAAGTAAACTCATCTGACTGGTGCTAACGGTCATCTTCTTCATTCCTTCGGATGGATCATATGAGTCCACCCAGCGTTTTCGAGAAGGGGTATTGTTGCTGTTGGCGGTGCTACCTCCTTCCGTTCCTACATTCGACACGATTCCTGCAGCAGATCCTCTGGCAACAATACCAACTTCGAAATCCTCCAACTCGTCGCCTGCAAACAGGTTCGCTTCCGCTTCAGCGTCCAGTCGAGCAAGCATATCCTGCGCGCTCTCGGCTTGCATTGTTTCTGCCAAATGACGATCATGCTCTTTGGCACCGCCGTTCGCGAACTGCTGATAAGCCGCAAGGCGTGCCTTTTCCACATAGCTCACTGAGGGTTTTGTGTTTTGATTCGCTTGTTGAGGGGTATTCGACGTTGTTGGTAATACGGGCTTCTGCGCAATGAAATTGGGATTTTTTGCTCGACGCCCACAGACAGAGCACATGCATTCTTCCGCTGAACATATATTCGCACATGTATGTCCACACGAAAGAGACCTTCCACAAATTGTTTGACACTCGATGCGAGAGTGGTCGAAATTGTGACATCGCAGAGTACAAACATGACCACAGCTCAGGATCTCTTTACACGACCTGCCACAGCCTCCTGTTAGCTCGGCCATTTCTTCGGGCAACTCCACAAACTCCTTGTTGGCATGTTTTTCACAGATCAATGGGATGTAGCGTGCGATACATGTAGTTTCCGGATCTTCTTCACCCATGATGCGTATCACTTTCATCCATAGAGGGCTTCCATTGGCCAGATGTTCTGCATTCCCAAACATGTAGAATCCACGACGGGCTCGAGACAACGCAACGCAGACTCGATTTTCAACCTTGAGAAACCCGATTCCGTTCTGTTCGCTGCTTCGTACCAAAGACAGCAGTACAATTTCGTTTTCTTCTCCTTGATAGGAATCGACCGTGCAGACTTTGAGATGCCTGCCCTGGAGATGTCTGTTGCTTTTCAAAAGTTTGAGGATCTTCTTCCTTTGTCCGTTGTAGAACGTGAGGACTGTTATTTGGCTGGAATCAACTCCAGCCAAAACCAGATAGACGAAGAAAGTTGCAACCATGAGCGCTTCATTCTGATTGTACTTCGAGAGCAAACTGTCCGAATTCTCTTTCCAGTTATGACTAAAGAAAAATGTCCTGAGATCTCCCATGGCTGGGACTTTTGCGAGCTCATTGACCGTCTCATGATCTTGGATGTTGTCATAAATAGGGGTGAGCAAACGTCGGATTGCTGGGACCATACGACGCTGTAAGGTCAAGGTCCTGAAATCAACACCGTTTTTGACCAGTCGTTCGAACATCGATACATTGAGGAAGTAAGGCTCGTCTTCCAATTCTTTGATAGAACAGCTTCCTTGCAGCTGTTTGTGGTCACCGACAAGAATCAAATGTTCCAGTGATTCGACGCATGCTGCAGTTATCGGAGCTTCAATTGTCTCGGCTGCTTCCTCAATCATGATGATTTTTGGTTTCAGGGCTGATACCAAAGCACGATATTTGCTCAATCCGGTAGTGGTCATTCCTATCAGCTTGGCGTCCTTGAGCACAACAAAATCGTGTTCCCATTTGCCGATTTGTCGATCGATAGCCGCGGCATTGTATTTCAGAGCGTTATGTCTGAACACAGAAAGCAGATGGGCTTTGGCACGCTGCCTAAGTGTATTGTAGAGGCTACCTCTTCTCCCAGGAGGTATCTGCCACAAGTCCTCAATGTCTATCTCGGTTTCTCCAGACTCATCAGAATCGCCTAGTCCAACAAATGGTTCTCGTAAAGGCAAAAACGGTCCTCTAAGAGCTTCTAGCTCATCGTCCAAGTAGTCCTGCTCTTGTTCGAGTTCTTTCAGCTGCTCGTACTCAAGGTCGGCCTCATCCTCTTCTTGCTTGAAGCTATCATCGTCATAGCTAACACAATGGTTGGTAAATGCGTCTCCCAGCCAGATGCTCATGGGCTCAGTACTAGATCCTGTCCACCCATTGGCCCCTTCACAGAGAACCTCATACTGTTTTTCTGTTATGGCACCGTGCTGGAGAAAGAATGCAGCTGGGAGTGGCTCCAGCATATCCTCGCCAGAGAACGCAGATAACAGTTCAGCCATCGTGTCCCTTAGATTATCAAACTTCTGTCGGATGTAGGGAAGGATGCTCCCATGTAGGCGTGGGACCGAAGTCCCCTTGCTCACTTCGAATAAAGTTCGCTTTTTCACATTTTCATCAAGACTTCTGCCTCCGAGGCGAATGTAATCTGGTACAAAAGCAGAAACGTGATTCAGCAACTGATCCAGAGCATGGTTGGTGTGCGCGGCGACGACAATTGGCGGATCTGTTGGTCTCCAATTCGAAATGAACAATCGTAATGCAGACACCGATACATGGGTCTTGCCCGTCCCTGGTGGTCCTTGTATGATTGCCAGTCTCTTCGTCAAAATCTGGTGAAGAGCCTCCCATTGAGAATCATCAAGATCGTTTTGCGGCTCCGAAGGCCAATTGGACAGAATGTCAATGTGCTCGTTGGAGAAAAGCTTCATTTGCGAGTTCTCTTCGACATAGGCAGGATGACCAATGTCAGGTTTGAGACTGCATATATGCTCTGAGAAAGGAAACCTATTTCTATTAGTAGCTGACATAGTTCTCTTAATATCTCGTAGACTCACACTTCGTTATTCATCACTTGTAGGGTCTTCATCGTGTGACGATTCGACTCAAAGTACCCAGACCTGGGCTGCACCATTATCCACTCTTGCTGAGGATCAAACGGTGCTTTGTTTGTGTCTGCGAAGAAAATATCAATTTGACGTGGTCGAGTCTTCAGCTGTTCCAGGGGTCTTGCTGCCACGACTGCAACGAGGCATTGGGTTTGAAAGCCATCCTCTGCTGGTGACAATGCCACCATGGATCCAGTAATCAGACGGCTAGAGTACTCCCACACAATGTTTTTTCCAGCACGAGCAGTAGAGAATGAGATCTTGGTCGCAACGCCTTTAGGTGAGAGCGTTATGCCGGTAATGTACACCTGACAAGCCTCCGTTTAGCCAAAAGATAAAGTTGAATGTGCCAGTTGTATCATTGCCTACCTTTTCATAGACGCACACCTCTTGAGTGTCCGTCATACTAGGTTCATCTCGAACGAGAGCGACTGCATCTCGAAGCAAAGCCACTGAATCCTCCCTTAGAAGCTCATAATGAGCACTCAAGTATGCCTTTGATGATTCCCATGGTTCGTCAATCTGGTTCGTGGGAAGATCAATAATGTTTTCCTCCAGATCGATTGCATTTGTTTGGCCCATAATCTCTTTTGCGGTAGGTATTTCTGGATAGGAAAGCCAGCTTTCCCTGTTGTCCAGCTTGAGCGTCTTTTGGACATACTTTCGAATGTCTGGGTTTGCTTTGTTGACGGTTTCTGGTCTGGTGGGCGAAGGTCCAAATGAACCCCCGCGTGGGCGATTCTTAGATGCCTTGGGTGTTTTTGTGCGCTTCATGATGAGAAGACGGTTTGACAGACAGAGAATGGACGACAGAGAACAAATCAAGAGATGAACGAAGCTGATGACGACTTATTCCAGGAATTGCAGACAAAATTCACATCAATAGATTGAACATCATCTTTGAGTGAGGAATTAAAGGCTCCTTAATGAGAAAGGAGTGATGCCAAAGTAAGGATTGAAGACAGGATGAAGTCATGTAAATCTGATTAAGAGTGTAGATAATAGTGAAGAATCAAAAAATAAAATAAAAATAATTCTGGGTTGAGGTGGTGCGGGTGAGAAGAAGTCTAATGACTTGCAGGACAAACAGGGGCAGCAACAAAGAAGGAAGGAGCAAACGCGGTCGCCCGATTTGGCCTCCGACACCTTTCTTGAATTATTTATTTATTTACTTCGACGACTTCTTCATTGTAACCATCTCCTTTCAAACAGAGTCGCTTCCATGGGGCAACAATGATGGGCGCAATGCTGCTTTGTCTATAGATGATACCGACTAGGCCTGTCCACGGCAACGTTCATTCTCTCCCATATTCGCTCCACCCCAAGGTCTTCCTGGCCACTACAAGACGCAAGCTGTTAGCAAGTGAAATTACCTCGACGCAGACAGACTAGACACGTACTCATCACGGAAAGTCACATTGGGCTCAGTTTGCCCCTCCTGGACGTTGGGATTGCGGAAGAGGATGTTCCTTTTCTGTAGGCGACAAACAAGAATCAGTACATTGTTCATGTGACTTGTCAATGCTCATATTTTTTTGTACTTACCAACCCGAGTGAGAGATGGATACCTGCAGGGCTCCAGCTGAACTGTTCCTGAGGCTCTTTTCCTTCTATCAAAGCCTGGATATTTTTGGCAGCAACGGCAGCCTGTGCAGCCCCTGGTCTCGCAGCCTTGTGCATTCCGGTATCTGCAATATCGCCCACGGCAAACAAGTTGGGATATTTGCTATCTAGGAACTGCAACGTTGGTCGAATGCGGACGAAGCCATTGTTTGGGTTTATAAGGGTGTCGCCATTCGAAGGAATGAGATCTTTGATAAGGCTGTTGTTCGGCTTCTGTCCAGTGGCCAAGATGACAAAATCTGTCGTCAATTTTGTGCCGTTGGTCAGATGGACTTCATATTGGCTTCCGTCAGTCTGAAAGCCATTTGGTGGTACTACCACTCGAGACCCTGTGATAAGTCTATGTTGATCGATTAGCTTCGCACAACATGAATCGAAAGCTGATAGCGAACAGGAAATGGACATACTTGACACCAAGCTCATCAAATCTCTCCTTGATTATATCATGAATTCCGGGATGGAAAGCTGGCATTAAGTTCGGGCGCGAATGTACGAGAGTGACTTCCTTTTCAGGATAGTATTCTTTTAGGTCGGTGGCCATTTGAACCCCCACGGCTCCTCCACCGACAATGAGAATGGAATTGACCTCCTTCACTCTTTGCTGGTGGCTTTGAAGATATTGAACTGAAGATGCTTTATCATCATGTTTCATGGATCCTGGCTCTGCGAGATTCGTTCCTGTCGCCAGAGCAAGGTATTCAAACGGAATCTGGTTGGATCCCTGCCATTCTCGGTCGAGTTTCACATATTGCGGCTGGATAGAGAGGACGCGTGCTTGAACAACAGCATGTAATGAGCTATTGGGTACTGAGTTGAAGACACCGCTGTATGGGATAAATGCTTTATGTTCGTGGCCAGGGATGATGGCGAACCGGGGCTGCAAGTTATGAGCTTCGACTTTCATCGGTGAGATAGAGGACGAGAAAAATCATCAACTTACAAATGCGAAGAGGTGATGGAAATGGCTATGTGGCTCAATCAGCAGCACCTAGACGACCATTAGCTCTTGTGGCCAGCAAACATGAGTCGGCATCAATATATGGCTCACCCTGTGTGTCGTAGGTATCACACGCGCGAGTTCCTGCGCTGCAGCCTGGTTGCTTCTGTTAGCTCGCAAAGCGGACAGTTGTATAGCCATCAAGCGCTACTTACTCGGCCAACGTAAGATCCTCCCACGACAATGACGTTCTTCAGCTGGCTAGTCATTTCTAGTCTTTCGTGAGTCTTCAGTGGGAAAAAAATGTTATACAGAGATTATAGGCACGGTTCTGCGAGTGCGAATATGAGTCAAGAAATCAGGAAAATAGACATGAAGGCCAGGGTTGCCCTGGCGCCTCCATGCTTTTTCTACTCCTCTGGTCTCTAAACATCCTTGAGAGTCGGAGATTTTGACTCTTGCTAAATCCGCAGTACTCGGATATAGAGGGAGGAGGCTCACTCCACCTGTTCCGAACGTGCCTGGGATGAAGCCAGGAACAACTGCCGGCAACCGGAACGCATTTTTATCTGATCAATCTGATAAGCTCACTAGCTCCGAGACGTGTGGAGTTCTATATCCGAGGTGAAACTCCGAGCCAATGGTAGTTGGCAGTCGATGAGAAAGCTCGGGGTTTGTATAAAGTCTTACCCGCTTCTACCGAGATTCAAGGTACTTGGATGCTATTCAGCATCTGGCGACATCGGCATTGAAGGGAAGGCACGCGACAGGGGAGTGGCAATGAGTCAATTCTATTCAGTACGTATTGGAAACTCACCCTTCAGCTTCATGGGTTCTCAGCTCTCTGATAGACTGGTATACAGAAAAGGGTGTTGATGTGAATATCTCACAACTCTCTGCGATTGGGCCTTGTGCTGTTTCATATTACGTTGGTTGAAAGCAATGAAAGCATCTTTGTATTGCCCCTAAGCAGAGCTTTGTGTTGAATTGTCTTTTGGGATGTGTTGGAAGGAAAATTCCGGACATAAATAGGAAGAAATCTCTTAGCCCTCCATCTTGTTCTCATTATATTTGATTATTTCTTCTGTTCTTCCCATGTTTATATTGATCTAAAGTGAAAAGAAGGAGGACGGAGGCATCAGATCTATATATGTGTTTGCCTGAGGCACCAATGCGGAGATCCCCGCGACTACCCAAGTTTGCGCGCATTTCGCAATGAATTGACTCTCGATTCATTATACACACCTGAAACTCCAAGAAGCAATCGCTATCCACTATTCGGACTGCGGCCTCATACGGAACTGTTTATATAAGCTTTCAATTGATTAACGGCCCAATCTCCGAACTACGCCGCCTGATTTTGTTGCGATATTTCCCCGGCCCTTGCAAAGAGCTACAAACCCCAAAATATCGTCTCAACTACTAAGGCATTCGTCGCTTGCGGGGATCCGGCCTATTGAAGCTTAACGGTCGGCGGGGGGAGCGAGGGTTTATACAACTTGCCGAATATGCCTTCGCTAGCAGATGACGACGATGATCGCGATATTATAGGTAATTCTCTAGTGGAGTCATCATCGGCAAGTCACTAATCGCAGAAATGATCTATAGGATCCCAAGATGGAAGTTCCGATAACGAAGATGAACAAATGAGAGATGTCGATGATAACGAAGGCGAAGGCGAGAACGATAATGACAACGACAACGACAACGATGCCGATGCCGATGCCGATCAAGATCTCGACCAAGATCAGGACGCCGATAGCCCTTCGAACAATAGCCAGACGTCCGAAGGCCCCGGAAACGATGCACAACAGGACGATCAAAATATACCGATGGACCCTCTTCATGCCTACCGTCCCACTGTCCGGCCGGAGTGTCTGACGGCGACGACTTATGATATAGTCCCGACGACCGCTGCGCCGCAAAGTACGTCCATCAATGCTGTGACATCGACGGGGGATATGCGCTGGGTTTTCAGTGGTGGGAGTGATGGATATATACGAAAATATAACTGGGTGGATTCGATCAATGGGAAATTAATGCTGACGGTTGCTCAACGGCATCCCTTTGTCGACAGTGTGGTCAAGGCCGGCGTTTTGATGAATTACTGGGAGAATATGGATGGCAATGTCTTGTCTCCTGTTTACTCGCTTGCGGCTCAGAATGAAGGATTATGGTTATTATCCGGATTGGAATCAGGGAATATTCGTCTTCAGACAGTCCGTCATGAGGAAGGGAGAGAAATCGCCCTCCTCAAAAGTCACACATCTGCTGTCTCGGTGCTCAATCTCTCTCCAGATGAGCGCAGCCTTTTGTCTGGAAGCTGGGACAAGCGAGTATTAGATTGGGACTTGAACACAGGTCAGGTCAAAACCGCGTTCGGAATAAGTTCCAGCCAGATTTCAGCGATAGAAATCAGACCCGATTCCGCGCTACCTGTTCCACAAGATACTAAGGAGGTACAATATGAGAAATCTTTCTCGTCAAATAATCATTTACCTCCTTCTGCTTTGGTCAATGGTACGGCAAGCCATGGTGACGCCGGTCTTAATGACGATGCTCCAGCAGCATCTCCGGCAGACTCTCTCTTTGGTGGCGCAGACTCCCTTTTCGGCGACGGCGATAATAATATGGCAGACGGTGGAGAAGGATCGGGCGACGCGGGCAATGTGGGTGAGAATGCATTGTTTGGAGGTTCGCTTGACATGGATATTCGACCTTCTGAAGAAGTGAAGCAAGATTCAGAGAATATCAATCAGCCCAACGGCACAAACACTTGGGCAGCCCCTGTTGCTGAGTCGAATGGCGTCCATAATACCGCCTCGCCCAAGCTAGAGGAAGCGCAGAATAATGAGCTGACTGAACAAAAACCCGAACCTGCAGTCAATGGCTTACCACATGCCGAGTCGTTGGAATACATAGCAAACGGCGAAGATTCACAAATGTCAGAAGGCACCGCTCAGATTACTTCAGACACAACGTTTCTGGCCTCTTCCATTGACGGCACGATACGAATATGGGACAGGCGGCAACCTGATCCTGTGGCGCGCATTACGCCTAGAAACGTGCCACCTTGGTGTATGAATGCATGTTGGTCTCCGGACGGGAACTACATATATGCAGGCCGTCGAAACGGCACAGTCGAAGAATTTAGTTTACACAAGGGGCTAAGAGAGCCAGAGCGAGTCTTCAAACTGCCGCAAGTAGGTGGTGCAGTGACTGCACTGAAGGCGATGCCTAACGGGCGACATCTGCTCTGGTAAGTTGCTATCTTTGCTGTTGAATGATTTGAATCATGCTAATAATTACTAGTGCTTCACACGATATTCTCCGACTTTACGACCTAAAGGGTCAACCTCACAAACACTCCCCCGTCCCATTTCTGGTTATTCCAGGTCACCGAACAGGCGTGATATCACAGTTGTATATCGATTCAGCTTGTCGATATTTGATTTCTGCTAGTGGCAACCGCGGTTGGGAGGGTAATAGTACCGAAGTGCTACTAGGCTATGAGATTAGTGCCTAAGACTTTATTGTTCAGTTGTTGCGTTCTTGGAGAACGACTTGATATTTGTCGGTATAGGGCTTACATGCCCCTGATTTATTGCTTTTATGATACTCCACAGGCCAGCTAATTTCGATTTAGATATACAGATGTGCTATTTATTAGGAGTTTAGAAGGAGCGTTATAATAACAATGAGTATTGATCTAAGTCAATGGAATATAATACAGTCAGAAGTTCACACATGCACAAATCCAAATATAGCCCCCAAGCCGTCCAAACCAAAAACCGACTCCCAAATTTCAAATTTCGTATATCAACAAGAAGAAAACAGTAACACCAAAGGGAAATCATATCTCATTTCCATGCAAAATGGGCCAGCCCAGCAAAAAGAATAAATAGCGCAGAGCGGTCACAGGAAGAGCGCAGTCTTAGTAAAGACTCAAATCGAGTCCTACACAGACCTCGCCCGCTTCCTGTGCCCACTGCTCATAGTACGTATTATTCTCCTGCTGTATCCGGCCGTCCTCATCCCAATCAAAAAACACATAGGCCGGGTCCTTGCCCGTGACCTTCACGAAATTGGGCCCAGCAGCGAGATCTCCAAATCCTCGAAGCGCCACGTTGGGGACATGCGTGCGTGCTTCCACCCTATTTCGCATCGTGTTCACTGATATTAGGTATACGGGCGGTATCTTCGCTTCGTCGTGGGCGCGCAAAGGCATACCGATCCACGCCGCGTTTCGGTACGACTCTTGACGTTTCGGTTCGTATTTCATGGGGAGTGGGCGCGTCAGGATCATCTTGTCGAGTTCCTGCGCATCAAGCAACAAACCCGGTGTTCGGAGGTAGAGGACACTGTCATAGGCCATGAATTGAAGCTCGCCTATGCGCAGCAGTTTTGAGTCTGTGAGCGAATATCCTTGCTCAATGACGAGGTTCATGTCGATCGGTAATAGCCAGAATTTGTATTGCTTGCTCGCTTCTCGTAAAAAAGCCAGTGCCTTGTTAACGACCGGATCTGTGGACATGATCAAGTCCCATTCCTGCGGGTACATGAACAAACGATCCTGTATCGTCGAGCCACCTTCGACTAATTTCTTGTAAAGCGCGATTGTCGAACAGATACTAGCGGGGTTGGGCTCGGAGAGAAGTTGCAAGTATGCGAAATTGCCTTGATTCCATGTTTCCAGCTCGCCGGTCTCTGGATCTAGGATCGATTGTTCCTTATTCGTATCATATGTCATGTGCTCATAGTCTGCTTGCATCGAATCCAGCGATCGGAAGTCTCGTTCTATAACTCGTACTGAATGTTGTTGTAGCGCGTACCCCGCTATGAATATGCCGAATGTGCATAGGAGGGTGATGGCTGAAATGAAGAGCGTCGCGACTGTGGAGGAGCTTAAGAGTACCATGTTGACTGTGGCATTTGCGGGATGCAAACAAACCCAGACAAATGGACTCTCGATATTGTGCCGGATCGAGCGATTCAGACGTTTAGTTGAAGTTGAAACAGAAAAGTGGTTGACACAAATCTTCTTTAAAATAGAATAAATCTAGACTGCCCACATGCAAATCATGATCTTGAATTGAAGGATGTATGACATCTGTTTACATGAGGCGGTTGTCCGGCGCAACTATCAGCACCTGGCAGCCTCAGGCCGCCAGTGATCAATTATCGATAAGAGCCGCGATCTAAGCCGGATCGAGTTAGACAGTCCGTGGATGTTGAAGCTCCCAAAAAAGCTCAGCTTGTTGCTGGACAAATTCATCCCAGCGCACAATATCGCAAGAACGTCGGTTGTCCAGCCAGAGCTATATCTAAGACAAAATGGCGTCTCATAGAGCAGATGCAAGCGCTTTCCTCGACAATCGAGGCTACACCGGCCCCCTCGTCCGCGGCGTGAATCCAGTCACCCTGTTCGAAAAAGCTGTACGCGATCGTATCACGGATTCTTACTATTGGAAAGAACAATGCTTCGGTCTCAACGCTGCCACACTCTGCGATCGCGCAATCGAGTTGACATCGATCGGCGGAACATATGGACTATCACAGAAACCAACACCGTTTCTATGCCTGGCATTCAAGATGCTTCAACTAGCACCCGACAAAGACATCGTTCTCGAATACTTGAATTTCACCGATCCGGGAAGTGGCGATGACGAGAACCCAGAGGATGTAGAAGTCAACGGAGAAGTGATCAAAGGCAGGGGCGACTTCAAATATCTACGAGCTCTCGCCGCATTTTATATTCGTCTTACCTTCGAAGCTGCTGAGATCTACAAATACTTAGAGCCGCTACTTCTGGATTACAGGAAGCTGAAGAGGAGGATGCGCGAAAATTATGTTCTTACCAATATGGATCAATTCATCGACGATTTACTTACGAAGGATCGAGTGTGCGCAACGACTTTATGGAAGCTACCTTCTCGACAAATGTTGGAAGACCTGGACTTATTGGAAGAAAGAATTAGCCCGTTGGCCGATGAATTGGAAGAACTAGATCGGGAGAGCGAGGCGAGTTATCATAGCCAACAAAACGATGACAGTGATCGCGGTTCGGATATCATGCGAGAAGAATGAGAGCGAAATAAGAAACTTCGATATGATTCCGCCAACACCATGATCCATACCCATATTATAAAATATGATGGATAAAAATTTCAGACATTCGAACACGACAACTATATACGATGTGTTGCTCACATGCATGATCTGAAAACGCGTGATGATTTCATAAGAAACCCAACAACTCTGTATGAAGACGCTAAAAGCCCTGTTGACGGTGCCACTTCTCTTCCCAGCCTTTGAACCAGGGATCTTCGTCTAATGTGGTCACCTCCCAATTTCTCTCAATGATACCATTGTCCTCTTGCTCCTGGTTCCATTTGTCCAATGCAGGAAGCATAACATGCTCTACATGCCATGTACCCTTATACTTCATGAGATTCTCCTTTCCGCCTCGCAGGACCTTGGCGATCAACGCGGGGACTTTTGGCTCATCTCTGAATTCCTGGACCGGGGTGAACAACGCCTTGAAGTTGAAGACGATAGCTCCGGAGATGGGGAGACGTCGTAATGTCTGCCAGTCAACTCGAAGGAAGCAATCGTCAAGACTAAGGTCTGGATTTTGCGACAGTCTCAGCTTCTCATGTGGATGTCCTGCTGGCATGTACAACGGTTGATCTATCTCCAAGCCCCACGAACCACGTTGAATCGGCTTGTCCGCTGGCATTTTTGTGAAGAATCTACTGGATTTAGCAAATGAAGACAAGCCATCGTTTCAAAGTATTGCGCTCACCTGTCCATAGAGAACTTCATCTTCTCTTTGTAGTCGGGTACGATTTTATGAATCTCATGCAATTGAAGTCCAATCTTGGTACCGACATTCCAACCGAGCGATGAGCAGATCACACCTGCACGAAAGACATAATAGCCGGTTTTGTCATCTCGTAAAGTGATGGCAAAGTCTTCAGGGACATTGTCCATGAGAATTTCCAATGGATGCTTGGCGCGAATATCCTGCTCTGTCTCCAGGATCTTGTTTACCAAAATGCGGTTGTCACGAATGGAGAAATATTGAGGGTAGCGAGCACAGATGAATTGCAACACCATCTCCATCAATTCTTTGCAAGCGAGTTCCGACCCCGGCATCCAGTCAAGCACTTCTTTGCCATGTTTCTCATATAGTCCCTTGCGTTGGGCTATTCGTTCTTTGTACGTATTTTCAAGTTCAACCCACCAATCCGTCTCGAGTTTTTTCAATGCTAGTATATATTAGCTTCCTTCCTTCGGTCGCTCCGTAACAATCAGAATATTCATGAACATACACATAGTCTGATGATAATTCCATCTAAACGGCCGATATGGTCGAGGCAAAGCTTTCTCAATCTTAAACTGCTCATAAGCATTCGGCAACGGCACACCACTAAGCGCAGAGTAATCCGGGAGATCCCCCATCTCCTTAACCTCCTTGACCGAGAACCCCATTGAAGTGTAAAGCCCATCTTCGGCAGTCTCATAATTCTGCGTCATGGGTAGGATGTTTTTGAGCACATGTTCTTCACTGATTTGTTTCGCTGCTGTCTTTGGTATGTTGCTCTTCATGCTGAGCATCGCTTCTCTTCGTGGAGGGGGGAGGACATCTTTGTAATCTGTACTAGACGTTGAAGCTGATGATGCTGACTGTTTCTTCTCTGGTGATAACGAGCGTGGAGGTGTCTTTGCTGTTGATGCTTTGCGAGCACGGCCTCCTCTTGATCTGGTGAAGGTGATATATGTCACGGTTGTACCTAATAGAGCCAGGCCGACTAGCCATTGGAAGTTTAATATTTGAAAAGCCATTGTAAGCGTGACCACAACTCCCAGGTAGCTTGCTGCTGGATAAGAGGGGAGGTACAAGTAGGGTGTGTATCTATATCAAAATAAAATAGCCGACGGATACATGCATGCAATAGTAAAGTCGATACATGCGAGAAGGGAAGGTACGGCGGAGCGTATATACAAGGACTAAACTAGCATTTAAACCAGGCGAAAATGCAAGGAACTGATTCAAGAAACGTGGACGATAAAGAACTCTGAGAGAGGGGGATTCGATACGCAAAAAAGTAATCAAGACCCCCCGGGGTTTACTATCGTAAGGCGGAGCGCTGTGAGATCCTCGGCTTGTAGATCAAGGAAAGATCTAAATTCAAGAAAAGACTGATAGCATCTCAGTAAAAAGGAACTACTTTCCGTCACTTTGACCGCCCGTATACTTTTGCGTTTGTTTGGGCCAGAGTTTAGGGAAGGGGTGGCCTATCCACGGGTCGATTGATTGTTACTAGTGAGATCTTACTTACCACGTTTGGTGACGAGATGCAGCTGGATCGAGAAGGATGGCTGAAGATAAGCAAGTATTGTATGATGTAAAGCTATCAGTGATAAGAGGTTACTGTGTCTATTACCTGCCTATTGAGGTCTGTTTTGATATATGGGTAGCCAGCTTTCTTCGTTCTTTCATATCACATATGCAGAATACTTTTACAGTAATCAAGGCACTTCATGCTGAGAGATGAAAATATCAAACAGTTTGAACATGCTACTCAACTTCCCCGCAAATTACGATATCTATTGTGGTGAGCGATGAGTGTTAATCTGTACATACCAACGACCTATCAAGTACATACGTACTTCTAATGTCTTATCAACGCAGATAGTTCAGGTCGCATCTATTGGCCACACCATATTTAGTCAAGCATTTCGAGCGCCAAACAGAGAAAGCAAAACGACTGGACGGATTGTCCCAAGAGGGCAAAAACTGGGGTCGACAGACTCCTTCCTAAAACGGTAAAACTATCCCGTCTTGGACATCCCGGTTAGGGTTTCTCCTCATTTTTTTGGAGGCTCATCTTCGAGTTTTACCGCTGCAAGCGCTGTTGGTGTCGTGATGTATTGTTGCCCTAGCCCTAGCCCTAGCCCTAATTATGGATTGATACAATCCAGCCCTAAACAAGAAAGCGTTCGTCATCTTTGTCTTTAGCAGCGACGCACCAACATGCTCCTCTGGGGTACAAAGAAAGTATCAACTTTTGTTTTAGGCTGCTTCGTGTGTCTCAACGGGCATTCCCTTGGTATCTGATACTGTTGTGTCAACTTGGATGTTGCTGGAATGATCCGGACAATGGGAAATGTATTGAACCAAAGGAAATCTTCAAGAACATTTCCGACAATTCCATCCTCTTTTGTTCGCAAAATTGTCTCACTCCGAAGTTCATTTGGGATTTGTTTCGAAATTACTCGGGTTTTGCCGTCGTTTTCATCAAGTCCTCACTTTCGGGGCCGTCATGAAAGAATATTATGCTTTGTTCAGGGCACAACATGTTTGGGAAAGGCGCCAAAAACCTACGTTTTCTTTCATTTTTGCTTCTCTGCTCCGACAAAAAGTTGAGCCCTGCTTTTCGACATGCTGGAACATAAATAGTCCCTTTTTACGTCAAGAAAACAGTGTCCTAGATTCAATAAACTATCATCATCCAGACAGGAACAAGATCGAAATCATCAATCTTTCAACCACTACAACCCCCCTTTTCGACTCTTATCTCACAATTATCTCATTTCTCCGCATCACTAGCGTTCTCAGCAAACTGCTTCGAAATGTCTGGCTCTGGTGTTGAGAACACACTCCCCTTTCGGGTCAAATCACGTGAATCCTTCGAGGACGAACAGGTGTCAGAAGATATCTACTCGGATGACGAACACTCAATCTTTGATGCTTCTGCAAACGCAAACGGTCAGCTTGCGCGTCTTCCGGAAGACCTCATTCGTAGGGTCGCTTTCTTTTTGGAAGACTACCGCTCCCCCGCCGACTTCTGTCACTATGCAGCGTTGACACCGAACAACTGGACAATCCTCAAGGACGAGTGTCACAAGTTCGCGTTGAAGGTAGCTGAGCCGACGCAGGAAGAATTCAAGAAGTTTCTCACCGAGACAGGTGGTGCATCGCGTTATGATCTCTGGGAAGAACTGCAGGAGTCCACCGACATAGGTGATCGATCAAAGTTTACCGACGCAATCGCCAACGGTTGGATACATGCTGTCAAGTCTTTTCTGCAACATGGTGTCAACGTCGACACATTCAGCATCTTTGGTAATCGTCCTTTGACTTTGGCAGCAGCCTGCCCTCGCGCAGTGGAGATGTCCAAATTGCTCTTGGAACACGGGGCCGACCCTCACAAAGCAGATATCCTTTCGAATATCTTCACCCCTCTGTATACCGCTGCGACCATGGCTCAAGACGAGTTGGTGCATCTGTTGCTGGATCATGGGGCCAATCTAAAGGAGAAAGGCGTGGTTCAAGCTATCTGGCAAGTCTGCAAGATGGACACGATTCAGCGCGCAATGAAGATGGGGGCCGACATCAACGAGATCGATGAAGCGGGCAACAACTTGCTCCATTTCGCGGCTAGAAACGAGGATCCTGAGGTCCTACGTCTGATTTTCGACCTCGGCTTCCCGTTGGCTAATGTAAACCAGCAGAACAAAGGTGGCAAGACGCCGCTTATGAAAGCTGTGAAAATTGGCAATACGGAGAATGTATTGGCTTTGCTTGCACGTGGCGCTCTCCCGGACGTCGCCCTTGCCAATGGTACAACTGCCTTACACGTCGCCTGTAGCTGGGATCACGCCGAGATCGCATCGTTGCTCGTCAACGCCGGAGGCAATATCGAGGCTGTCGATGGCAACCTAATGCAACCCATCCATCACGCGGCCTATATCACTTCGATTAAAATGCTGCGGGTGGTAGTTGAGAATGGTGCCGACCCCTCAACCACAACACGGCGTAAAGATACTGCGCTGCACATGCTGCTGTCTGGTCTGACTGAGAAATCCAGCAAGGAGTACGTCGCTAAAATCCTCGAGGGTGTCAAGATTCTCGTTGCGGCCAATGCCAATCTCACTGCGCAGAATGATGAAGGCGAGACGCCTTTGGACATTGCCATGCAGTGTGGCCAGTATGAGATCGCTCATGCCCTCAAGACCAATGACCCTGCGTGATTATGTATATAATGGTCAAGCGGCTTAGTCTCGGTGTCTCCTGGTCTTCCCTTCTATTTCCTTTCTTTTTGATTTTTGACCTTGGAGTTATTTGGTTAGCATTAGAAATTGAATGTCGTGTACTATAAACTAAACAGTGGTCGCCCGTAGTTACCGAACAAACTAAGCTGCTTTAGTGGGAAGGAGCGGGGGCAGGCGGGAACTAACTCTCGCCTGCCGTGTCACCCGTGTGTCCCGGAGGAAGGTGCCATCCCTCACCCATGGTTCCTGCCTCATAGATCTCGCTTGTATTTTCTTCTCTAGACCTCGCTTCACCTTCAACCAAACACGATCTCTCCATTCTTTCCTGTCTATCATCACACCTATTAACTATGCATAGAGAAGGACGTCTTGAAACAATCAAACGGCACTGCGCCAATTCTCATGATCCTACTCGCCCAGCCATCAGCATAGACCCCCACTAACTACTGACTTAGCGCCCGTTCTTATGCGACTGTACCACACCAGCCACCATTTTCTGTTTGTTCAGGCTCTCAAGCTATCGCAAATGCAGCGTCCCGAGTCACTTCACATTGCTTCATGCACATGGACTCAAGACTGTCGCAGGAATTGCTTTTTCTATCTTCACCATATACCGAGTACATACGATTGACAACCAATTGCATACCCCAGCCCCCACAAGAGATGCAATTGATTCAATTCACTCATTTTTTGTATTCATGTGCGCAACCCTGTACATATCTGCATGTACCCCTCTCTCACAAGGCTCATTTACAGATTGACAGTTCTGCGCCGATTTCGCCTGACGCCGACAAGGCTCCGAACGAACCATCCTAACTTCGACATAACTCAAGAATTATCTCGACCGTTCCTACAATGCCAGCGCAATACTATTCTACTTAATTACATGCATTGCTCAATCAGCACGATTAAGCACTGCGACGCTGTTCACCTACGGAGTTTGCGAAAATGACATCAATATTCCCCCGAACCCCGTCAGGCAAGAATAAGGAAGTTTTGGAAAGACAGATTGACAGCCTGAATGACGAATTCGCTCTTGGGATACCAAATCCGAAATTGCAGTCGCCCAGTTCACGGCCGTTTAATGAACGGTCCAGAGAGGAGCAATGTCATGGTTGGATAAAATTTCTGTTCTGGAGAAATACCGAAGCGTTTGAACGTGCTCTAAACGGTTTTCGCGAGCAAGTCCGCTTGGAAATAAGGGATAGAATAAGGGATAGCAAACAATGGGTACATAAACCGAATCAAGAATATGGAACTGTTCCATCAAGAGAAGACTTTATCCGAACCAACGGCAACTATCGCAATCAGGTCTCAGCCGAGGAAAGGCTGAAAAGAGTGGACACACTATGGAGATTCCTCCATTCCGAGACGTGGATTGAAAGCGGAGGAGAAAATCCATTGGAAGGCTCGCAATCATCGCCTCGCCCTCGCAACCTAGCCAATGGGCCGCCTCGAGCCAGCGTCAACAACAACCCCCAAGAGTTGCCAGCGGCCACTACGCCGCAAGCCAAAAGAAAGGCCAGCAACAACCAAGAGGTATTTTTCACGGCCCCTAGCTCCCCAGTTCTGCCTTTCGAAGGGCAATATCCGTCTTTGGGTAACCTGGACGAATATGACAACCCTATGAGGAATGAGCTCAATTTGAATGCAGATACGTCGGATGGAGCTGACAAACTGAAGGTGGAGGCTCAGAGGTCTAGGAGTTCAAAGAAAAGACAATCGAAAATCACGGACCATATGTTCATCACGAAGTCATCTCAACAGAACGGCCCACCTGCCAGGAAACCCCCACCACCTTTTCCGCACAATGATACCTCGTCATTTGGATTGGCTGGACCATCTACTAGTGCAGAAATCAGTTTTGCTACCACAGCAGAAGATTCTGTATTCGATAATTCACAAGCACGATTTTTAAGAACATCTTTTGAATCGACAATTACCGAGCCATGTGACGAGACTGCTACGCAGCCCGATTCTGTCGACGGACTCATGATGAGCGAAGAATTTAGCATGATGCTAAAGTCGGCAGAGGAAAAAGCTTCTACGTCTTTTGAAACCGAGCGAAGAGCGCCATCTATAGAGCAGGAGATAGTAGAGGAACTAATTCACAATGGCCCCTTTTCGAAAGATAAGGAATGTTTCTCTGAAAAGGTGCCTCTGCGGGCTAGATATGAGCTGGAGCGAGTCAAACAAGCATGGGATGTTAGCCCAAAACAGATACTTGTCGGTGATAAACCGTACGAAAAACATTCGGACTTCTGGCAATGGCTTGGAAATGTTGGTGGGCGTATGAACAAGACTCTTCCAGAAAAGCCGCCCGCGAAGGCTTGGAACGCTGCCATTGGGCGTTTTGAAGGTGACCGGCACTCAGAAGCTGTGATTTTCAGTGGTTCCCTTGATTGGTGCGAGAAGGATGAACCTGGTATTTTCAAATTGCGACTTAACCCACTCAAGATTGACCGGACATGTCGTTTCTATCGTCGCTTTGGATCGGATAGATTCTTGAGCATAACGATGCCGTCTCCGTCACAGCCACCGAGTCATTTGCGCCTCAAAGATCAAGCATCCCTACGCGAGGCTCTGACTGATTGGTTGGTCAATAACAACCATTATCTCCTTAAACGAACCTGGAAGGCTTTTTATGTGGACGATTTCAAAAACAAAAGCAAATCCAAAACTGGCAAGCCTAGAGTTCGTGTAGACTTCTTCGCCGTTGATGGCTCGGACTTCACGACAAGACTGTCTCCTCCTACTCTTTCACCGATTAACGAGACCAGTGAATCTCACACTAGGATGACAGTGGACCAGCTGATAGAGTGGCATATTCCTCTTGACGATAATCGCAGTCAGACAGACTGCAAACTGTTCAGTCGAATTGGTCTTGCACTTTCCAAGACGTGGGCGACAGTGGTGATTCAGCCAAATCAGTTTTTGAAACTCCCTGATCCTCCGGGTAAGCCTGTCATGAACGACGGGTGCGCTCTAATGTCACGTCCACTGGCTCGAAAAATATGTGAAGAGCTAGGCATAGACGGAATCACGCCCAGTACTTTTCAAGGCCGTATTGCTGGAGCAAAAGGCCTCTGGATGGTTGATAAAGACCGCGGCGACGACGAAAGATTCTGGATTGAAGTATCGGACTCGCAATTGAAGGTCAAGCCGCATCCGCGCGACTTCTCCGGCAGTGTCGACAAAGAGAAAATCACGTTTGAGGTTGCAAGCTGGTCAAAGCCCCTTCACTCGTCAGAACTCAATACACAGCTTCTCGAAGTTCTGAACAATCGCGGGCAAGTTAGAGCTCGTGTGGCAAATATTGCGCGAGAGGCAATAAGGGATGTTTACACGGAATTTGAAGCTGTCATGGAAAGGAACAGCATCCCTTTAGCGCGCGCTTTGATACAAAAGATACGTCCTACTACTGACGATGGGCGCACAAATATACGGAGGATTGACCAATGGCTGTCACAGAACATAGAGTCTGTTATTCGATTTCTAGAAGCAGGTTTCTCCCCACGAGATTTCCCTCCGCTGCGAGAGCGCATGAAAAGGTGTCTGATTGACACTCTGAATCGTTATGTCAACGAACTTCATATTCCTATACCTTTATCGACCTACGCATATTGCATCGCTGATCCATACGGGGTACTCGAAGAAGATGAAGTACATTTTGCTTTCTCGGGCCAATGGAGGGATTGCTCCTATTTTGATGATGCTATGGTAGATGGTGTGGATGTCCTTGTGGGACGGACGCCAGCTCATTGCCCTTGGGACATTCAAAGAAGGAGAGCGGTCTGGAAGTCGGAGCTAAGGCATTTTAAAGATGTTATCGTCTTTCCCACCAAAGGCACGACTCCGCTTGCGAGCCTTCTTTCAGGCGGAGATTACGACGGGGACCGCCCATGGATATGCTGGGATCAAGGCATTGTGCAGACTTTCACTAACACCATTCCTCCCCTGGTGGAGCCTGGACCAGATCACTTCGGTCTAGTGAAGCATGCTCGGCCAATGACTGCAGTGGGATCTGTCGGGGATCTTCTTCAAAATGCCTTCAAGTTCAACCTAGCTATGTCAAATCTCGGCCGCTGCACTGTTGAACACGAAAAGCTTGCATACGACGAAAAGGAAGGAATCAGTTCACCGTTATCTCTTGAATTGGCAACCCTTCTCAGTCACCTTGTCGACAGTAAAAAGTCGGGTCTCCAACTCACAGAGGAACAATGGTCTAAATATCGCAAGAGCATCAGCCCACGGGAGAGAAGAGTACCTGCATACAAGGATTTGGGTGCAAAGAAAGGGAAGCAGGACAATATCAATGACTTCCTGCGATTTGAAATTGCTTTTCAGGAAAGAGAAGAAGCTCTAAAGAATTTTAACCAAAAATTCGGCGGTATAGAAGACACGCGAGATGAAAGTCTTCTTCGTCCCTGGAAGACTGCAGTTGCAAGAGCGGAGCGTGAGAAACAGGAAGATCCTGGGACGAATGGGCACACCAACACAGCACTTGCGAAAGGACCTGCCTTGTATGAGGTACTGAAGAGTATAGAGGCACAGATTGTCGAAGCCTATCATAAATGGACCGACGGATGCCATTCTCACGAAACACCAGAAACATCGATAGGATTCAAAATTCAGCTTGCTGCTGAATTGCTAAATCGTATACAACCGCCCGATATCTGTCACCCTCTTGTACATACGTGGCAAAACAGTGAATATGAATGGCGAGTGCTGTTGGCTTCAGGCGCATACTACTTTCGCTGGTGGTCTGCTTTTCCACTCTACGCAGCTGGGGAGACTTTATGCTGGATCAAGATCGGCAAGGAGCCAGCTCGGCTAATCCGTGATCAAGTATATGTCACCATGAAAGTCAACAGCAGCGCTGCTCGTCGGCTGGCTGGCGCGGAAGCCGAAGAACTCGCGAACGAGGAGTTAGAGAGGAACCTCGAAAGCGAAGACGATGACTCTGAAGAATTCGACCGTGAGTCAGTGATTGACGCACTGAATGAGATTGATAGGGTGTATCAAACTCTCCATTGAGTCATGAGTCTTCTGCGTTAGAAATACTCAATCCGCTTCATTGAATAAGTAAAACCAAATTTCGTGCATACCGGGGAAGATGTCATGCCTCTTCATGATCTTGATCAGAGAGAGAGTTCTCTGGTTATCTATGGCGATTTTTCACGCCCCATTTCGGATACATCTACTGTCATGTCTGTACTGTTGAGGGCTACGATTCCTCGGATTGTACAGCAATTTCAGGGTAGATGTGATATGTGTGATGTTAGCATGAGTGTTATGATATTTGTAAATTTTTTTGAAATTCATTGTTTTGGGACAATCGAAGAGAGTTTCTATTGTTACTCTGAACGTGTAATCGACATATCTAAATGACAAGCTGATGTGATATTGCTCAAGCACATTACTACAGCTTTCCAAGCTGACTCAACAGCCACACCTCACCATCAAAGATGCCTCCTTCAAATCCTCTTGCACCGTCTTCCGTCCTTCTAAAGAAATAAACGTTGGACATCCCCATTCCCTTAGTACTCAACGAAAGCCAGATAATTGCACTGTTCTCGCTAACAGCGTCAACTTTGTATCCCGCCACTTCAGGAAGGTCTCCCAATCTATCCAAAGCCGCATGGATAATTTTCTCAAATTCCGATGGTCCGGATATTTCGGTAATGCTTCCATTGACAAGGGAAACAACAGCGGGGAGGTAATAGGTAGCCATTTTGGCGGCGCGTTCAGAAGAATTTTTGAAGGATGGGGTCGTGAGAACGGCGACATAAGAGTGGATGAACTTTTCAGCAACGGCGATAATATCTGCAGTGTCTTGCTTGATCGTCATGATGTCCCGAGTTTAATTGGAGAAAGGATGTAGGAGGTGCAATTTTGATGTGTGTCTTGATAATGAATTGGTTTTTACCAAGTGCAGAAGTAGGGCTTTTATATGCCTGCTATTACCCTCTTTATATGGCACCTAAGAAGGGGAACTCTTCAGATTTGCTTCTATTCCACACACACGATCCGGTCGGTTCGGCCGACTACCTCCATAATTATAACCCTAAGGCTCTCATGTGGCTGTTATTGTCCTCTTTTACACGGAGCCCAGAAAGGGGAAATCTTCATATTTGCTTCCATTCCACCTCATGTCCACACACGGTTCGGTCGATTCGGCCGACTACCTCCGTATGACAATCTGGCTGGGTTGGAATGGGCCTCACTGATCCAAATAGAATGACCGTTATATACGCATCCTAGAAAAATGTCCCCGCTAAAGTTTAAAACGAGCAAGTTCACATGCACTGCTTTGTGATTCCTCAGCTACATATATAGATACGAGGTTACATGTAGGTTTAGGGATATATGGGGATCATGCATATTGCTAGCTCATGAGATTGATCTACCAAATTCTAATTTTGAAGTGCTCTAGAATGTCCAATTACCTAGTAATTCCGTATCCATCAAGCTGTTGAAGTATATAAGGTCGCTCTCTTCGAAAGACCATTCACTGGAGTCAAGACTACCTTGTACCCCTGACGCTTGAGGCAGTTGGAAATGACCACCAGAAACCTGCAACGCAGTCCCATCGCCGCTCATTCCGAGTGCTGAGTAGGGCTCTTCAGTCCCAACAGTGTCCTGGAGCTGTAATCCAGGATTGATTACTGAGTTTGCGGTTCGACCCGTTCCTCGCATTGGAAAAGGCATAGTAGATTGCGAAGCTTGAAGCAAAGAAGCGCTTGGACTCGAGTTCGCGCCGAGTATCCGCTCACCCTCAAGTGGCTGTACTGCGCCGTTACGCGCAATCATGATAATGCCAAAAAATGGGATGTCGAGACGCAACTTGTCGGGGAAATCTTCGCCGTTAAGGAATCGTTGAAGCATGCGAATGACCTTGATACTCTGATCTCCAACAGACATTCCGGCGCCCTGCTGCTTGAGTCTTTCAAGATTCTCAACAACCGTCTCCACAAGCTGGAAGTCTTCGTAACGCTCTTCTAGGACATCCAGATTTGCACTTTTTGGTGAAGCAAGAATCCCTAACAGGAGGGTGGTTGCTGCTATGAAAGCTTCGAATTCAAGAAGATTGGAAAAGAGGATTGTGGTATTACTTTCACGAATTGCAATCCATCTTTTGATGAGATTGCGACTGGCATTCAAGCAGGAAATGTGTGAATGCTCGTACCGTCGATCACTGGCTGCACGTAGCATAAAAGGCAAATACACAAGCATCTCTAATTGGAAATGCCAGATCTGACACATCACTCTCTCGAATTGTTCAAATGCTTCTTTCGTGCGGGTTTTAGATATGGTCGTTGGCAGTTCCCACCAAGCAGGACCCATTTCCTCGGCAAATGATACGAGCTGCTCTCCGATCCTTTGAGTTGTGGAAAATGCATGAGTGCTATCACTCTGATTACGTGAGAGGATGAGACCGGATATATGGTGCAAGTGCTTATGATACACGTTTTCTGCCGAGAGCCAGGCGTCGTCATCGTTTACTGGGAAGCTCGCTAAGCCTGTACTCGATGGTAGACCAAGTAAAGTTGACAGGTAGCGCTCCTAGTAGATATTAGCTTGGTTCTATATCCAGTAAAGTGATCGTGCATACTCCTCTGGCAATGCTATACCATAAATGATGTCTTTTTCTCTCCATCACATCCCGATCTTGTTGTGACGACTTGGCAGTCATATTATGCAGGCCTAATAGCTGAGCAATTGTAATGGCTTTGCGAAATGTAACCCATGATCTTCGAAGATTACCAGCATTGACCTCATATATAGCCTGAAGAGCAAGACACTCAACACCTTGAACACTTCCAGTCAGATTATCATTCGACGTGACGTTTTCGACGACAAAGTCCATGATACCGCTCATCGTTTCTTGAAGCGGCGCCTTGTTTCGAAAACTTCGTCTGTCTATTTCCGGGGATAGCTGCTGGATACAGATTGCGATACAAAGAAGCACCCTCGTGATTTTTATTGTAGGCAATTTTGATACAGCTGCGACATTAAACGAGAGGTCAAGATCATTCTCGGTTGCACTTAATAAATGAGGCGTCATATGCTGCTGTATAAGCCACCAACCGTGACTTGAAGCAAGCAAAAAGTCTACGTCCTCTTGATCAAGCAACAGTGCAGCCAACTTTTGACGTAGAGACTCGAGTTTTCCTGCTGGACAGCCAACTTCGGCCTGTGATCCGGAATCATTATACGGCAATACGGACAGAGGCTGCCATTCATTCGAAGTCGATGGAACGGGTGATCGAGGCCATTGTCCAGGCCCGCCCTGTGTCATCCGCGCCACCAACGTTTCTAGTAGCGATTCTACCCTTGCCATGCGCTGGGTCAACGGTGAATCGCCGTCGTGATGCGGTGAAGGGTCCTCCACATATTCCTGGCTGAGGCACAAGATGCCTCTCTCTTGACAGCCAGTACAGATCAATGTGTCTTTAGATGGGACACATTTCACCTTTCTTCGTTTACCTATTTTCTCGCTTTTTCAGTTTCATGCTTTGTTGCAGGTTTGGATGCATCAGTCTTACACTCTACGCAACTTTTTGTGCCCTTGCGCACTTTCTTCCGCCGAGGCTCGCCAGGCATAAAGCTGCTTGACATGTCGAAAAATCTAGGAAGAGATCGTTACAGTAGCACACGGTCTACGTAGTTGTTGATTCACGGAGAAATTGCCCGTCTACCTAGCTGTTCTCTGTCTTTCGGTCGAATGCGGCGGAGATGCCGAACCTTGACCCACATAGCACGAGTCATGTACGCACGTGCGCTTATTTTGACTGATCTATGCGGTTTGCCCTAATTAGAGGACAACCCTACTCTTCGAGGCCCTTACAAGTTACCAGTGCCCTAGCTATCTATACAAATTGTTTCTTGCTTAGTCAAGGAACTTATTTGAGATTATTTAGAAACAATGGATGAGAGACAATGGATGCGGAAGTTTCAGAACTCCCTCTTACCCGCTGCCATCTCGACCAGACTCCTGCATCAGCAGTAGCGAGAGTAAAATATCATCTTGAAGAAGAGGCCTAGGGCTTGCTACAACGCCGCTACCGTATCATCAATATCTGGATGTTAATCACAGGTCCAGTTTTCAGGTATCCTCTCGGCATTATCTCTGCATCATCCACAAAACAGGAAGATTGTGTAGGGATCAAACTCTTTACCCTCATCGTACTGGAGAGACTGGCGGTATCAAGTACAGCGAAGGATATCAATGGTACTATTGGTTGGGAGTTGCTCTAAGTTTTTATTGAGTAGGTAGTTTTGCTTCGAGAATGACTACCACCATGTACGATATCTTAGCCCTAAAGCTAGTCCAAAATAGGAAATCTATCATATTCAATACTCTTATCTAGCGTCGAATGACTCGCAAGGCTCGAAATAACCTTGGAAATCGTTTGATCTCAAGGGCGTGAATATCCAATTGCCAACCACCAAAAATGATTTCATGCTCTTTCGCCGGGTTCATCTAGACCAGGAGTTTTGGGCCCATGTTGACATTTTCTTAGGTTTTAAGGCATGACTCCGCTGAGCTAGGAAGTCGTAACCTTTCCGCAGCTCTTCCCCAAGGAAATAACACAGCAACCTTTGGCCATGGAGATAAGCAATGCGTTCCAGACTCTTGCCCAGTGGGACACCGAGCTGCCTGAAAGATGAAGACAAAGAATTCGCTCAAAATCTGTCTCAGCTTGTGTCAGAAGGCGAAAGCAGCGTGTAAGTGACAGAAGCGACGCCAACGGACTTCTTAACGGCTCTCAGTCCTCCATTGGAGTTCGAGGTCTTGGACATGGACAGTTTGTTAGCAGCTCAGGGCGCTGCCAATGCGATCTAGATACGTAAGCTTATCGAGTTATAATGATCGGTGGTGGAATGATCTGTTTGGAGAAGAGCCTATCAATATGGACATGACCTATTGCTTCAACAATATCCGGTGCAGGGTTCCAAAGATGTTCTAATTTTGACCGAGAGAATGAATTAGAACTTCAAAATCTACAAATTGCCTCCATGAAAATCAATTCTCCATGATTCATGAACACCTGCCAAATCGAGAAACCTGCCATGTGAAATTACTCGATGTGCTAGTCTAGAGCCTAAGGCAGCTAGGGCTAGACGATTGTCGGGCACGATCGGCAATTCACATGATTTCTGATCGATCGGGATTAGTAAAGCAAACATGTGACTTTGACGGTGTCTGACTCTCAAGGCTAATTGCATGAGATATGTCGGCAATTGTCGTCGGTGTATGAAGCCGCCGAATCCATAGGATAGAGATGAAAATAGATTAGGAGTGTGACAGGACAGACAGAATCGACAGACTCAGATTGCACAGTCAGAGGTCAAGCCATGATCTCATTGGTGGATCCACAGCGCTTTCGTGTGACGAGTTTGACGAGTGTGCGTGCACGGAAAAGGTAGCCCGTAGCTTTAACAATCTCACATGCAAAAGATCGACTCGAAGGATTGCAATCCATACAATCCGAATTATCACCACGCCCCATCCTCTAAAAGACGGTGATTTTGCCGCTTCCCATCCATTTTCACGTGCCAAATGACTGCGAGAGTCGGCGTGCCCCAACACCATCCATCGAAACATCCCCCTCCAGCCATTTACCCCAATCAGCGTCGAACGAACGTTACTCACGGCAAATACTCCGGCTGAATTCATCAATTCACCGTGCTAAGAGAGACTCAGCTCCCAATCTCTTCAGAAGCATCAGCCAGCTCGAAAGCCAGCGATCACAGTCAACTATTTTCCCACTTATCGCAGCTTTTCCATCATCAATTTTAGTTTGTTCGGGTGAAACGCCGACGACCGCTGTCCAACGAGAGCTTGCTAGACCGGCAAATAGTATCGCCATTTATCAGCAGACTTTCTCGCTATCACAGGCCCAAGCACATGCTTCTGCCCCAACGGGCATAAATCGGTGGCATTAAGTGCCAAACCTACCAACCAGACGGGCATCGACGAAGACTAGCACCGCGGGAGGGCTTGACGCTCGACGCTCAACGCATCGACCGGCCTTCTTTGTTCCGTCGGCGCAAATTCCTTTCTCTAATATCTCTTGTGAACTCGATCTCATACAATGATGGACGTCGATAGTAACGGTGTCGATGATCGGGCTCGACGAGCTACCAGTGTATTGTCCATGGACGACATTGAGGCCGCGCAGGCGCTTGAGGGCCTTCGTTCAGGTGAGTTATGCTACCTTCACAATGCAGATCGAAAATCCTTCTTGCCGACCCGAAAGAACCAATGACTAACTGCCATTCATTTGTCTCTGTGATCAAAGATTTCGCATACACTCCTCCTCATCCTACTGCATTGCCGCAGTCGCATTCTCGACAGAATTCCATCCCCGCTACCCAACCTGAACAAACTCAGGCCGAACCGTTGATATCGCTTTTGACTTCTACACATCCTTTGATATCGTCTGCTATCAACAGTTCCATGTCCGCATATACTTCTTCTAAATCATATTCGTCACGATTCAAGTACGGTGCAGAGTTTCTCGAGCGCAATATCGGGTCGCCCGTTGCGAATACAGTCGGCAGCGTTAGTCGCAAGACCGGTGTAGAAGGAGGTCTTCGATGGGCGCTCCAGCGCCGAGACACGAACGAATCAACTGATCGAAGCAAACGACGAAAGACGGATCCTAACTCTACTGAGGTAGACGAAAACACAGATATCGAAAAGGCCTTACCCCCACTAAGCGAGATGCACCGCAACCGCTCAATGTCGGAGACGTCCTATTCGGAGACTCTGCCTCCTTACGATGACCAGAAATCTCCCAATTATGAAGAGGTGCAGCAACATGACCGGCCGTCGAACACTTCAGAGCAGAACAAAACATGGCAGAAGCGTCTCATGATCTCAACATCGGGTCTCGGAGTAGCAATGAGCGAAGAGTCTCTGCGCCGATTGACTTATTGTCTAAAGTGGCTCAAGTGGGCGAATGGCCGACTCAACTCGGCCGTACTAGCTTTGAAGAGTATGCTCGAGAAATGGGAAGAAGAGAAGCTGAAGAATTCGACAGACGAAAACTCGTCGCAGAATCGTGCGTTATTGCTACAGCATATGCAGGCAGTCAAAGAAGATGTGTTGCGCACACTCAAGCAAGTCGTGAATATAGTGTCGAAATACACCGGCGGAGCGTTACCAGACAATGCGGGAACCCTAGTCCGCAGCCATCTCATCTCGCTGCCACAACGATTCAAGATCGCATCAACATCCAACTCATCCCCAGATTCTGCAGGTTCAGGCTCCGAGGAAGCGTCCAGCGCACATCGTGTTCTTGTGCTCGCCCAGGAGGGTCTTGAGATGATGTCGCAGGTCCACCGGGTGGTGGACGAGACTTTGATCAGTGCACAGACATGGTGTGAGCGACTTGGTCGTAAACTTCCAGATCTCAAGAACGACGAGTCCCACGAAAAACCACCAGAAGATGGATCGAATACTGCGCCTCAATATGCACAACATGGCCAGACAGCAGTTGTAGCTGATGTCAAGCAGCCAATTGTCAATACTTCGAATGTCGATGTTGAAATGACAGGCACCGATGCCGTTTGATCTGGGTTCAATCCAGAGCATCAAAAAAAAGGATTTCCTTCATTCGGACAGACATTCGATTAATCAACATAGCTGGTCTATCACAACATTTCCAGCTTCATTACATGAACTATCTTTACATATTTCTTTCTTTGTACAAAAGACCAACCAATACAAAAAAAGAGAAAGAGTGCCTGATCCGAAATTTTGTGACCCTTGTCTTTTACATTCCTTCATTATATTTCTTTCCCTTGATCTTGTCGATATTTTTTCTTGTTTGATTATACTCCCCATCGTTCTCGGTTCCATGTTTATTACTGCTTATGGTTTGCTATCATACATATTCTCGGATGTTGGGCGTACTGTCTCGGTCATATTATTTTAATTGAATTGAATTGAGTTTATTATGTTTTTAAGAGTATTCTGTAGATTAATGAAACGCGTGACAATGCATAAGGTAGCCATCCAGGTCCAGCCATTAGTCCAAATCGAATGAGAAACAAGAAATAGATTGAGGACCACAGCCATAAACTCCATGTTGTAATTACCATAATTCTCCTGAAAATGATATGTAAAGGGGTATCTTGGGTATCTTGAATGCATCCAAGTTCCAACTCCGTAGATATGAAAAGGAAAAGACAAAAGAAACAGTCTGGCGCAGCATAAAATTAAGAATATTGTGAATCGATTTGGATGAGTAAGGGGGAAATCAGCGGTTGTATTCTTTCAACAACTCATCAATACTCCTCTGTCGTTGCATGGCGAGTGGCCCTCCTCTACCACGCTGCCACTTCTGCAGCGCAAATGCCGCTTCGTAGTTGGCGATAATGAGGCCATCGCGGCGTTGTTCGGCGCGCTTTTTCATCGTCTTCTGGTACCGTTCGCGGACTTTTAGGACTCGTGCTGCCCTTTCGTGTGGATTAGTCAGATGGCGATGCAGGTTGATTTGACTCAAAAAGGCAGCTTGCTCCTTGGGCCAGGGGAGTGTGATTGGTGACGGTGCGTTGGGGAATGAGCCAGCTTTTGGTGGTGATGAGGCTGCTGTTGAAGGGGACGAAGGGGCCATTGACGATGAGAAGATGGATGAGCTTCGTGATGATGACGACTCTTCTCCTGAGAAAGTGGTCGATGTGGAAGATGGGTTGAAAAATCCAGGGTTTGCTTTTCGAGCGACCTGAATTGGAGCAGTCGTGCTGGATGTGGTTACAGTAAACTCACTCTCATCCTGCATTTCTTTCGATTGGCTTGCATGCTGGGCGTTGTTTTGTGCCGCATGTTTTGCCAGTTCCTTCTTCCATGCTTGAACCTCATCTATCTCGTTGTCTGTTCGGCAGTAGTTGAGGATACTGCGTCTGTGGATGAAATGCTGGTGGATATGGTAGTCCACACAGTAAAAGGCGAATTCGGATTCGTAGCCCTGATCTACCTGCTCTCGCATATTCCGAAAGACCTTCCTCTCACGATTGCGGGAGATGAACTGCTCCACCATCTGCAGATACTGTTCTTGCTGGGCTGCTGTTGCCAAATGCAGATAGCCTGGTTCGCTGACTGCCTTTGGCATCTCGTCTGGAGCCACATCGTCTTCATCACAAGGTTTACTGAGAAGGAACGGTGGGTCTTCAGAGCTGCGGTAAATTCCATGGAGGATATCTGACTCCATGGCTTCAGGTTTAAGGCGCATTGTCTTTTCGCAATGATGGCAGTTGAGGGCTTCTTGCAGGACATCATTCTGTGGAATTCAGTCAGCTTGGATCTCTAAATGCAGGTCAGATGGACCCAAAAGACTACCTACCATTTCCAATTTGGCTCTCATATCTTCAGTCGTGGCATCCGTCTCAGCCGTGGTAACGTCGCTGGGCAGTGGAGTCTTGTTGAGCTTCTGCTCGTTCGACTCAACCTTCCTGGTCGCACTCAACGTACCATTGAAGACTTTCAGGATAGCTTGCACTTTGCAGATATCACCATAGTCATACGAGGCATCTGCTCCATTTCCAAGAAGCGTTGTTTCCTCCCAACTAGAAGGAGAAGGATCGACCTCAGGGGAAGGCGACTTTGGAGGCCGCAGCACCATTTTCAACTTGTTTGGCTTTTGTTGAGGTGGCTTTGGTGGATGGAGAATCAACCTTGGAGGTTTTGGTGGGTTGATTTTCAGTCGTTGTGACTTCTTGCGCCTCGAGGACGATCCAGAGGATCGCTTGCGAGCGGTAGTTTCCTGAATCATTGAGCAGTGTGTTTTTTAGAAATGTATCCTAGGCTCTCGCCGTAGACCGGAAATCTGCGTCAATTTGGTGTAGGACACAAGAATTTTCTGGATTCCTAGGAGGAGTCGAAGTTGTTGCTGGGTGAATACGGGAGTGTACAAAGGAAGATGCGTGTGAAAGATGGGATTGAACAAAGTAGCTGAGTCAATGGCTTGACAAACAAAGTCAATAAAAGGTAAGATAATGAACAATAATAGACAATTGGGGTTTAGGTCGTTTGAAGATGACTGTAGTGCGACGAATGCGAATAGACGAACGGGTGATTCAGAGTCGAGCGGTGACAATATCTAGGCATCAAATGGACTGCTAGGTATCCACCAGAATTTCGATTGATGGCAGTCTCGCACGCTGTTTTATATTCAAGTCCAAGGCAATCAAAGTATTTCCAGATCGAGTGTTGGTAGGCATGATATCGGCGTTCGAATTCCAGAGGGCACACCCAATCGATCCGATCTATATGTGGAGGGAAAGATGAATGAAGAAAGAGAGAGAAAGAGTCAAAAAACAGGTTGGAGCATGTATATGTTTGAAAGTCATCGATCCGGCACCCTGATTCTCACCGCAAAGCTGACTGTATCACGTCTGGCATCCATTATCAAGTGACAGTGGCATCTACATAGAGACACCGCTGACAGGAACAGGTTCCAGTCGGCGGATCTAGGAACCGCCTGGGAGAAGGGTTCCGATCAGGAGCAGCCATGTTTGCAGATAGTTTAAGCGATGCGCAATGGAGAGAGAGCGATTGGCGGTGGAGGAGAGGAGCAGTCACCAGGACTGATATTCCAGGGTCAGTGGGCGACGAGGAAGGAGGAGCAGGGTTCCCGTGACTGGTCGAGGTGCAACCTTCTCCCGGGTCATTCACCCGAGGTCACAGGACTTTCACCAAAACATCTATCTCAGTTATTCTTATTCTTTCGTATATCTATTGTAGAGAGGTCTCGACAAGTTTCGCACTGGGAGCTCTCTTGATTATGTTTACTCGTGGCTGGAACCTCTCATGACGTCATTTGAGTCAGAGGTAGCACAGAGCTGAGCTGTCGGAATGTCTTCATCTACGGAACAAGACGGCAAATTAGAGTCATCAGGTCAGTATACTCTTGATTTATATCCTGGAGAGCTGATTCATTCTATATACTAAAGGTCTATTGTTCGAGCAATCATCACCAAGAACAACAAACAAACCGCATCATCACGCCATGATCGCAAGAGAAATTTTTTGATATCGCCCAGAGAAACCAAAATCAACCTTGAAAATTCTATGCACAGACACGTCATCTTTTTTCAATCATGTCGGAATCGCTTTATATTTATATTTGTGCGTTTATGCATTTAAGGGGCACAGTAGCCACCGTCGACGATGATATCGGTTCCAGTAGTGTAGCTGGAGGCATCACTAGCAAGGTACAAGAAAGCACCCTTGAGTTCTTCGGGCATACCCTCGCGGCCCATAGGGATCTTGGACTTCCAGAGATCGTGGGTCTCCTTGGGAATGAAGTTGGAGATTTCGGTGGCTATGTATCCGGGGGAAATGGTGTTGGCACGAGCGAACTTGGGCCACTCGACAGAGAGAGACTTGACTATATATGTTGTTAGTGGGGATTTCCAACGCTTTGTAACAGACTTGGGCTAATGTTCTTACCAAGGTGACGGACACCGGCCTTAGCGGCGTTATAAGGAGCCTGGAGTTGAGGAATGTTGACAATGTGACCACTCATGGAGGCAGTAGCGACAAAGCTTCCGTAGGTGAAGTTCTCAAGCTTGTTACCGTTCAAGTCGGTACCCTCCTCCTTCTGTCGTCGCCAGTGAGCAGCGGCAGCACGCGCGCAGTACCAGGTAGCGTCGAGATCGGTCTGAACGACATCGAGGTAGTGTTGAATGGGACCGTCAACAGTGGCACCCTGGGTCCATGGAATACCGGCATTGGCAATGAAAACGTCGAGACGACCGTTGAAGTCCTTGACAGCCTCGTTAATGGTGGCCTCGGCCTTCTTCTGGTCACGCAGATCGGCTTGGTATGCCTTGGCTATCACAAAAATCGTTTAGCAAGACAGCAAATAGCCAATCGCTCAAAGATGCAACCTTACCCTTTACGCCATACTGCTTCTCGATCTCAGCAGCACGCTCGGGTGCCTTCTCGTTTGTGTTATAGAACAAAGCAATGTTGGCACCAGCTTCTGCGAGACCCTGGGCGACGGCAAGACCGATACCGGCACCACCACCGGTGACGATAGCAGTCTTTCCCTTAAGCGAGAAGAGAGAGAACAAGCTGTTATGTACAGGAGGTACGCTGTTGTCGTGCACGAAGACAGCGTTCTGGTCGAGAGGAGAGCCGGCCATTGTGTTCTGGAATGAAGGAGATTACAAAGAGAAATAAGAGCGAAGTATACAAAAAGGAGATATATAAGGAATTTACACAGACAATTAAATTTTTGCGAAAGAGAAATTGGAGGACAACTGTCAAAGAGGGGGGTCTCGAGGATTTAATACCTACCGGCTTTGGATTAAAGGATGGTGGAGGGGCAACCAGCGGTGATCAACAACATTGAGCAACATGGCGCTGGAGCTTCTACCAGCAGCGGTACAAGTGGGTATTGGCGGGGGTCTTTTCTCACGGACTGGCCAAACAATACGCTTCCTGCTATGGATTCTCTATGGAAAAGGGTTTGAGATGGCCCCTTGAGGAGGGTTTAAGAGGGTCCCTCAGTGCCACAATAGCATCATCGCCGGCAAACTAAAAAGTAGACTGGCCGTTCCTGACAAGTGACGATTTTCCGTCGGCTAAACCGCGATGTTGATGTTGATTCTGTTGTTTTTTGATGTTTATCTAGGAACCGTGAGAGACTCTCTCAACTATGACACTCACCCCACGACTTGACTTTTCGTCTAACACGACCATGATCCATCGTATCGCTTCCGTTGACCATTTGCCATTTATCCAATGGAAATCTGGAGGACATGGCTGATTACACCGATAATCCTCAAATATCTGAACCCGCGCTATCTCTAAGCTGCATGGAGCCATTGACAGCTATCACAACGCCGCCATCTCATCCCACACTAACACCCCCAACGATCGGTCATGTGCTCCATCCGAATAATAAGGTCAGGAATCCAGCCATTCTATTTCTAAGCCACATTAAGACCGGTGAGAAATTCGCAGGATGTCTCTTTTCTTTTTTTCCTTCATCTTTCCAAATTGCTTCTAGACTCCTCATTAATGCGGACGGAGTACCCCGGACTCCCGGAGGCAGAAAAGGGGAGAAGTCACTTGACGCCAAAAGCGTGCAACGCTCAATTCTGCTGGGGGGACACACTAATGCTAGATACGTACACCTAAGACTCGTCGCACTCTATTTCTCTTTACGTGATTCACAATATGGCTAATTTCAAGTGATTTGCTCTGTAGAGGGTCGGGCTATGACATGAGGAGGGGGCCAAAGTGGAGAAAATCTCGATTCATGGTGGGTGATTTTAAACGAAACAAAAGCTCCATAGACTCATTGAACTCAATGGTGTTGATGTCAGAGCGTGAGTTGGAATTGACAGATTGACAATCTTTGATTGTTGTATTTGCGCCATCCCGTAACGAGGTGAAAAGGTCGTATTCGGAGTTCTTTGACATTCTTTCTGCTTTCTATCAGTAATCCATGTCAAACCAAGGGTATATTATGTAGGGCCATATTACATGTGAAGTACGTAGATCTTCAAGGTGTAGCGCCTCAATAGAGAAACAGCACGAGAATAATTGAAAAACGAAGCGAACTAATGGCAAGAAAATCTAAGAATCGTTTACTTCATAAGGTCTCAAGTAGTCGACCATAGATTCATACATATAAAAAAAATTCGGTGTTGTGTAACTATTTTAACTATTTTACGTAGACGCAGCTCCCTCTCGGCCAGCCCTAATCGAGCATGTTCGAAGAGTTTCCTATTTAGGAAGGTAGCGAAACACATTGATAAGTAGCTTGTCAACGCCCTCAATATCAGTAAATCAGTAAATCAGTAAATAGTAAATCAGTAAAGATTAGTAGAAGATAGATATATCTGAAAATTCGTGAAACTTGGCAGTTTTTCTTACGAGCAAGGCGGTATCAATGATTTCGTTTCTTACTGAAGTCCTTTATCCGGTCTGGGATAAAATGTGAAGTAACCTCGAAGGGGAGAATAGAATGAGAATGAGCTTATAACACATTAAGGAATCAGTACGTACTCTAGTATACGCAATGCTTGAATGTGTAAAGGTATCACGTGTGAGCACTGACATGTTGTGTGTCATCCCTTCTTTCCTCCTCGGGCAACGAAGAACCTTCTTCCGACAACTTCACAACTCCAACACCCAACCTATCTAATGAGAGACGCATTGACACAATCAATAGCTCCCATTCTGACCATCATGTCATCATCTATCATGAACGGTCAAAACTCTACTATTTTCCGACCTTGATGGACTGGTACATTCCAGCCATAAACAAAGCTCTCTCCAACATGGGCTTGCACAGACTACCAGCCAGCTTGAATCATGAATATACGAATAATTTCATGACAAAATATGAACTGAGAAATTGATGTTCCCTGTTTGAAGACGATCGTCAACTAACTCATCTATGATAGGCAGGAATTGCGTGCATTCTCTTATACTTGACCAGCATAAGCACATTCTTCGCGTGTTGACAACTTGGCTAGTCTGCATTCCACAACCATAACCACAAACCATCCATCCCACAACAATGAGCAGACAACTCTCCGTTGAGCCTGTGCTTCGTATCGCCTTTGTACTGCCCATGTCTTGAATTTGCTTCACTCATGCTGTCGTCTTGTCAACCCGTCTGCATGCAAGAGGACGTATCGCAGATACCGGTGCACCGCTGCTGGAGTGCTACTTGGTCTTCTAACTCTGATGGTTTGACATACAGATTCGATTCATCCAAATAATCAGAAAATCGCTCAAAAGGTTCGACAATGCTGAGTCTTTCAGTCGTGATCGCGGTGTCGGTGGGATGCTCGGCCTTGCTCATCGTCGGCGCAATCCTCGGAGTAGCAGTTTGGTGGAGGACACGAAAAGACCGTCTATCGTTGGCAGTAGCGCAAGCTCATCATGGCGCATCACAGCAAGAACAAGCTTGTAGCAGCTTTGTGACAGATTCTCCCCTCACATCACCCTTGCCAACCTATCCGTACGGAACACGCCACGAATGGGCACAGCTAGGGTCACAGGAGACATTTCAAAGACCGCCGTCTCAGCCGAAAATGTCCCCACCTCCATTGAAGAAGGAAAAGTCGAAGTCAATAAGACGGTCAATCTCAAAGTCTCTATCTAAAAGCCTCTCGATAGGACGAAGCAGCCAAAAGCCTATTCGCATGGAACCGCTACCCAATCTACAGCCAGGGCCACAGAAAATAGTTTCTCCAGTCTATCCTGATGCCAAAGAAAAAGAGCCCAAATCAGCCATCGCGGGTTTTTCAGAGCTACCCACCGAGATAACCCCACGCAATACTCCAGAAAGGGAACGGGATGATATACTCCAACTTGAAATGTACAGCAGTCGGCCAGGCTCCACTGCATGGCCACTGCTTCAGTCGGAGCAAAGACTCTCTTCCGTTGCTGGAGGCCATCCCACTTATTTCGACCAGAATCATTCTAAGGTTCGCAATGGGAGTATCACAGCCCAAACAGCTGGAACGGCCCCAGACATGCCTATGCCACCCACACCACTGCATATGGTACAATCATATCAGTTTCCGAGAGAAGACTCTTTGATGGGCATGTCTTCATTGAGTCTCGAGACCGCGAATAGCTCAATCTTGGATGATAATTTGCGAAGGTCAATGTCAGTTGATAACGACTTCAACTATTCGCCCTCTTTGCCTCCATGCCCTACTTTCACACCATTTAGCCCCTACGATATTGTTATTGGAGGAAGCGTGGCTCGTGACTGCGCATCACACCGCAGAACACAATCTCAGAGATTATCATCATCAACTGCACATCTCACGTCTGTATCGATGGAATCCGGCAGAGGAGATCCATCCCCTCGACGAAGTTTGACTACCCGAGAAGTCTCACCTCAACCTCCAGATTGGGCCAGTCGATTACCACGCCGCAGCGAAACGGTCCTGTCGTCTTCGTCGTCAGTAGGTCGCACTAATAGCAGGCCCGTGAGTAGCTTATCAGGCAATAGTCCCAACGCATATTTCCATTCAGGACAAGGCTTGTATTCTCGCCAGGAGTTTGGTTCTCAGAGCCATCGACAAGAGAGATATTCAATGTACGAAAAGTCACAAAGCAAAGAAGATCAGAACATGATTTTCAGCCAGAGTTTGGGTGATCGGCCCAAGTCAACTCAAGCTCCCAGTCCAAGAGGATCAAGGGAAAGCCTTGGAAGGACCCCTTTGACTTCCGCTATGAAATCCGCCCACAGCGTGAAAAAGGGCCATAGAAGGCAGAACTGCGTGCGAATTTCCATACACCCACCGATTACATTTGGCGGTCCTGCCTTCTCGCCGATGCCGGAAGAGCCAGAAGAAGTGTTGGATCTAGAAAAGGGTCTTATCAAGCCAACGCAACGACGACAATCGTTCCAGTCGCCGCCACCAGGAAAGGGAATCGTGTCCCGTCCAGGTTCGTCAGAAAAGTATTATCCTCGACATAGTCGCCATCGATCTACGGGATCCATTAAGGAAGAGTCCACGCACCTCAGCGAGTCCTCCCCTGACACAAACTCTCGTATTCCTCGCCCACGGTCTTCTCGAAAGCGCGCACGCTCTGGAACAGACTCCGGTGACGACGTCTTCACGTCAGAAAACCGAGTAATAATTCCTAACAACATTTTCACACGGCCTCCAGATGAAGGCCAGCTTCTCACGACACCCTCACCAGAGAGGCATGAGCCGTTATGGTCTCTTCCTCGCTCCGATGAATTCTCTGGCTCTTCACCCAAATTTCCGGCAAACGCTTCGACAGGTAGCCCTCGACGAGCAGCGCCAAAAGGACCACGCAGTCAGCCGGAGAGACAGCAGAAGAAGACAGGTCCTCCATCTTTGACTATCGACACTTCTTACGATGGATCGCCGGGTCGTGAGTCTCCCACCAAAAGAGGTGTCAACAGATCACACACTCTCGCCGACTCTCCGACGAAGGATGTTCGGAAGTCAATTACTCTTCTTCGCCGCATGAATAGTGAAGCGTGTGATGAAGATTCGAAATCATATCGGCGTATGGGTCGAAATAATGGCCTCATTCGACATAGCGACAGGAATATGAGGACGCCTCCGAGCAATCGCAATTCGGTGATGAGTAACGACAGTTTAACTATCTGGGAAGATGCCAGTGAGGACGACATCGTCATATCACCCACAGTCCGACAGAAAAATCTTCCCTTCAAAGTTCTTGAGCGAATTGACTCTGAAGGCACGGTCGAGGACAACTTGAACGCCATTATGGAAAATCAAAAGCCGCTGACCATTCGCCAAGTGCCACCGAGCAGCAGTATCATAATCTTCGAGGCCGGTGATCGAAACAACAACAGCGACGGTTCAGAAGAAGTTGCACCCAAACGAAGCACCGCAATGCAGACACCTAACAGCAAGGTAAGGGGTTATGCCAGTGCGGCAGCAACTCCAGGCAGTCTGTACGATCGAGATGGGTTTTTGAAGGAATGAAGCATGGTCACGGATAATTTATGCGTAATGCGTAAAGTATGATTCAAGATACCAATGTATGTAGATATGGTGTCTGTTTTGATGGTTGGGCACAAGTTTAGTGCATGATCATTGTTTCTTTTTTCTCTTATCGTTTGAGGCGGTTGATACCTTCGAGTAGCGAGAAATCACAAATAGCAATCAAAATCCAACAAACTCAATATAAGCATCGATGCCAGGATCTAGTATTTTTGCTAAAAACGCCAAATTCAGTATTTTGATTGGAAACTCTTCCTTTTGAATTGATTTTACCTAGCTATACAACCCAGAGTTCGATTCAGTCAGTCCTGCGCCATTTCGTCTCTTCATCCCCATTCTCTTCCCCAGCACCATTTTCGACCTGATCCTCATCATTTCGACCATGCACATTACCAGCTCCCGGACCCAAGCCTGGTAAAGTAGGAGGTTCGGAATCAGCTATCCAATTACCTTCCTCATCAAAATACTCATGCATATTCTCGGCAGTAATCCAACCCGAACTACCATCGACTGGAGGCGGGAGACCACCATCTGAAGCACCCGGTACGACCAATCCAGCAGCTTGTAGAATTCCACCTACGCCCGGTTGTTCATTCGAATCTTCATAGTTGCCATCATACTCGTCATCGCCTTCTTCGCCTGGCACGACAGGGTCCGGGTGTAGATTTGAGCAGGCAGATACGGCTGCGTAAAGGGCCTGTGTTGCGGTTTCTTCCGGTTTGATTTCTGCATTTCCTTGCTCAACTGCCATTTCCTCTGCCACGAGACCGGTCGTCTCGGTACCCGCTGAATATGAGCCGAGCGCAGAGGCGGCAGCTTCCGTCACGGATGGAGGGACAAGAGTCAATGTGATGCTTTCTTCTTCTTCGTCTTCCTCGGCACCCGTACCGTCGGCAGGTGTGGGATTAGCAATTTGCATGTAGAGTCCTTGCACTTCCGCTTCATCTTCGGGGGTGTCTGGCAGGCGGAGTCGTTGGATTGCATGGAGTGAGATGACTGGGTAGGGTAAGGCGATGCCAGAGTTTGCTTCGGGCCGGTAGAGGAGGAATTTGCTATAGCTTTGTCAGTGATATATTCAATGTTAAGAAGGCTCAAATGGGCGACTTACTCAGATGTGACGAAAACATCAACTCCATCAATTACAATCTCTTTTCCTTCCTGCGACTCGTGCGCAGCCCCCGATGATCCATTGGCGACAGCTGCTCCACCCCGCAGAGTATTCAGAGCTGGTGAAGCGCTAAGATCACTCTCCAGAATAACAACCTTGCATCTTGAGCTATGGTAGTGCAGTACTGGGGGGCCACCATAGAAGGACTGAGGGGTGCGTGATTGATGTTCGGCGAGGGGTGTGAAGGAGCTGGCTGAGGGAGGATTCTGGAGGACTTCCATTGTATCTTTTATGATTGTCTGCAAAAGAATCTGTCTTCTCAAATTTCTTTTTCTTCTTTTCTGGAGTTTGGCTACAGAGGATAGGTGATGTAGAGAATGAAGGAGCTTTGATCTTTTTTTCTTCTGGAGATGGCCTGGAGCTATGGAGCTCCCCAGTCCCGCACGGTGCACGTGATAAGCTCCCCGCATGCCGTCACTGCTGATAGCCAATTGTCAACAACTCTCTCTCACCTTTAACACTTTCTCACTTGCAAGCAACTTTTCTTTTTCATTTTGAATTTCTTCAGTTTTCTCTTGATTCCATCTCACAACATACAAGGTCTATTGTATGTCGGAATACAAGCTATCCGCTTCTCTCGAAGGCCACAGCGATGATGTAAGCTTATCGACGTCTACCTATATGCTCATTTACTAATCAAACCAGGTGCGCGCTGTGGCCTTTCCAAACAGCAAATCGATCGTAACCGCCTCGCGAGATGCTACCGTTCGTATCTGGAAGCAAGTCTCTTCTCCACCGCCGACGTACGATTATACTATTTCCTCGCATGGATCGTCCTTTGTCAATGCCGTTGCATACTATCCTCCCACCAGCGAGTATCCAGAAGGTCTCATCTTTTCTGGTGGTCAAGATACGATAATAGAAGCTCGACAGCCATCAAAAGCCTCCGGTGATAATGCAGATGCCATGCTATTGGGCCATGGTCACAATGTATGCTCAATAGATGTCTGCCCTGAAGGTGGATGGGTGATCAGCGGAAGCTGGGATTCATCGGCTAGGCTGTGGCGGATAGGCAACTGGGAGACAGATGTCGTGTTTGATGGCCATCAAGGGAGCGTATGGGCTGTATTGGCCTATGACAAGAACACCGTCATTACAGGTATGCTGTTAGAAGATAGAATTTGGACACGTGCAACATATCTAACCATCTTCTTCAGGTTGTGCTGATCGCATGATACGAATCTTCAACACGTCTGGGAAATTGTTGAAAACAATCAAGGATTCTCGAGACGTAGTGCGAGCTCTATGCAAACTACCCGCCGGTCATCCTTCCGGTGCCCAGTTCGCCTCTGCGGGCAACGACGGAATCGCACGGCTTTTCACACTCAACGGAGACCTTGTTGGAGAGCTTCATGGCCACGAGAGTTTTATCTACTCGATAGCAGTCATCCCCTCCGGGGAGCTAGTGACATCAGGAGAAGACCGGACAGTCAGAATATGGAGAGGAAATCAATGTGTTCAGACCATCACGCATCCCGCGATTTCTGTATGGAGTGTTGCTGTGTGCAAGGAAACAGGGGATATCGTCACAGGTGCAAGTGATCGAGTTGCTAGGATATTTACCAAAGACACCAGCCGGCAGGCTGATCCAGCGGTAATCCAACAATTCGAGAATGCCGTGAAAGAGTCTGCAATCCCACAACAGCAAGTGGGTAACATCAATAAGGAGAAGTTGCCAGGACCAGAGTTTCTCAAACAAAAGTCTGGCACCAAAGACGGTCAGGTACAGATGATTAGGGAGGACAATGGCAGCGTTACAGCCCATACTTGGTCTTCAGCAACACAGGAATGGATTGCCGTTGGTACCGTTGTCGATTCGGCAGGAAGCTCCGGACGAAAAACCGAATACCTTGGACAAGATTACGACTATGTCTTTGATGTGGACATTGAGGATGGCAAGCCACCTCTGAAGTTGCCTTACAACTTGTCCCAGAATCCGTACGAGGCTGCTACAAAGTTCATACATGATAACGAGCTACCAATTGGGTATCTGGACCAAGTAGCCAATTTCATCACTCAGAATACACAAGGTGCAACAATCGGCCAGACAACAGACACACAGCAAGCAGCACCTGGCTCCGATCCCTGGGGTCAAGAAAGGCGATATCGTCCAGGCGAAGCTGCTGCGCCACAGCCTCCATCGATACCCGAAACACGTCAAAACGTGCTTCCCCAGAAGAGCTACCTCTCTATCAAGACAGCGAATATCAAAGTGATCGTCAAGAAGTTGACGGAATTGAACGAACAGCTTGTCTCTTCTGGAAACAAGGAATATTCCTACAACCCGCCCGAATTAGATGCGCTTTTGAAATTCTGCAATTACCTAGAGAATACAGCTTCGTTCCCTAAGGATCCCGCTGATATTGAGACCGGTATACAGTTGGTTATGAAAGCGGCACTCAAATGGCCACCTGCAAATCGACTTCCTGGGCTCGACTTACTCCGACTTCTGGCGGCGGCAACCCCTGTGACTGCCCAAATTCGGTTTGAGGAGCAGGATATTGTCGACGCAATTTGGCAAAGCGGAGCGTTTCAGAGCCCGATCAGTGTCAACAATGCCATGCTTGCCATCCGGTTTTTTGCAAATCTCTTTGATACACCGCTAGGCGGTGATCTTGCTGCGTCGAAGTTTGATGCCATTCTTCGAATGGTCTCGTCAGCTACCACAGCAGCTGGTGCACCTTCCAATCGGAATGTTACTATTGCCGCCACGACCTTATACATCAACTATGCGGTCTATTTCACGTTACAGGGGCGGGCCCAGAGTGCAGAATCTGCCGAGCGTGCTCTTCAGATACTTGAAGAGCTGTCCAAGATTTTTGCGACTGAGAAGGATTCGGAGGCAGTATATCGCGGACTAGTGGCGCTGGGAACCCTTGTCGTGGCATCTAGCGAGGAGGTGAAGAGTGCCGCAAAGGATATCTATGAGCTTGAGAACATCTTGAGCAAAGTATCGAGTTCCAGTGCTGGCCGCGAGCCTCGTGTGAAGGGTGTAATTGGAGAAATCCGGGATGCCTTGCGATAGTTTACTGACTGCTATAAAGTCTTTAGACCAAGTCTGTGACCAAAAGCCAGCCATAGATAGTTTATTAAGCCTGCATCAATGCATATCCATTGACCCATCATTCGTGCTCTCAGATGTAAATGTACTGACAACGTATTGATCATTCCACCTAATGAAACCCCCCCCCCCCCCCCTAGTTCTTCCAAAATCGAAATTTAAAGCTTCTCGTCGGCATTGACACCAACCTCAATGATCTGATCCACACCCGGATAATCCGGAATATCAATATCATATTTCTCTGCAATCGCCTTGGTCAGAAACCTGCCTCCAACAAAATGTCTCCCCTGATACCATTTCACACACGGTTTAGGCGCAGTAAGACTAATCAATGCTCCCGGCATAAACTTCGCGCCGGTCCCTTCCTTTGGCGGTCCTTCTTGGATGTCCCATGAACTGGGGGCATCGATGCTGAGAACGGGTACTTTTGTTTCTTCCATTTGACTTATGATGGATGGGAAGGGTTCCCTTAGTGGCTTTTGGAAGGAGAAGCCGAAGATGCCGTCGACTACTAGGTCGGCGGATTTGAGGGCTTCTGTGAAGTCCGGGACGAAGGGGACATCCAGATTTCGAAGTTGGGTTTTGAGACGCTATTGAGCTGTTAGCTTTTGATATCGTATATTTGAGGGAGACAGGATATATTCCGCTTACCTGGTATAATTCGTTCTTGCCTTCTTTTGGATAATAGACAGATGGCTTGTAGCCATAATGTGCTAGATGACGTGCAGCGACGAGACCATCTCCACCTATAATCTCGGATATTAGTATATTAAAATGAATTAGGGTTGAGCATGGGTACAAACCATTGTTTCCTGGTCCGCATACGACAAGAACATTCTTGCCTTTACTTATGGGATGAAATCGATATACTATATCCACACATTAATAAAAGACCGCCAATAGTCTCAAACCCTGCGCAATACACACCAGCCTGCGACACAGATACACCAGCCAATTCCATCAATTGGTCTAGTGAGAAACCGCCCACATCCATTAGATCCTTGTCCAAGGCGGCGGCATCTTTGGAGGATATGGCCTAGTCGACTATTAGCTAGTGCTATGCATATTAGGAAGAGAGGTAGGGGCTCACCTTGAGAGACATCCTTGCAGTTCTGGCGAGTTTATATGACTTTACTTTGAACAGATGATATGTCGTGTGCTTGATGAGGGTCGTCGTACGAAACATATATACTTGTCGTCAGCACGGTCTAGAAATGTGATTTAGACCGAGTCTAGGTCTCAGAGTCAGTCCGATGCGAGTCAAAATGAGTTCAAAATAGATTATTCAAGCATCAAGTACAGATAACTAGAAGGATGAAGCTTAAGTAGAAGAAAGATACCATTGCATCATCGTTAAGCATATGCCCGCATATTAGACTGCCGAATCGGGTAAGGCCCAATCTGCGGATCAACTTTGTCCCGAAGCTCAGAAGAAGTTCCTCTCCGCGGAGGGCATCTTAGAGACTGTCCCTACTCAAGCTGCAGCTATCACATTCAACACGATCGTCAATTCACTCGGTGCGAATACATAATGGTTGTCAAAATTCGATTTGCGCGTTTTGGCCCGCGCCATTCACCATTCTACAATATCGTTGTTGCGCAGGCCAGGTATGTGTTTTTTACCTTCGATGATCCGGACTACCTAACTACCTTCAGAGGACCACACCACTGGGCCATGGAATGCAATCTGGAGAAAAATGATCACATCTAACTAATTGAACGTATTCAGATCCGCACGAGACTCCAAACCCCTCGAAGTCGTCGGAACCTATAACCCTCTACCACAGAAACCGACCAATCTGTCCGAGGAAGAAGCGAAAGTTGCAAAGGCATTCAAGGAGATTTCGATTGATCGATCACGAGTCAAGTACTGGCTAGGTGTTGGTGCGCAGCCCACTGACTCTGTGTGGAGATTGCTGAGCATGGTACGTCGATATATTTCCATCATATGGAATGGAGGGTTTGCTAGACGAGGAGGAGGAATAAACGCACTTCGAAAACTGGATCATGAACATGACTGATTATTATATTCTGTACAGGTCGGACTACTCGAACCCAAGCCGAACAAATTCGCAGCTCAGAAGAATCAATAAGGGCTTCCGGCGTGCGTGATCGCATGAACCTCAAAGAGAATAAATGATATGCGGCATGAAGCGAAAAAGGTCTCTTCAAGGAAACTGGAAAATTGGCTATGCTCGCGTGGCATACGTGTATTGAATACTACGGCATTTCACGGCGTTTGGTTGTTTGAAGTCTTGCGCACTTGGCTCACTTTGAGAGTTTGTTTATATATTCGACAAATGTACAATATATTCTGTTCCAGTCACTATATTTTCTTTAGCTTTACATTGTATCTGACCCGAATAATTGACATATGTCAGGCTGTCCCATTCGGATTTGGAGCATAACTTAGGTAAAAAAATGCTGAACGTAAAGCCGCCCGAAACCCGAGGACTCGGCCGCAATATCCAAATCAGGAATGGATGTTATTATCCCCGAATATCCCACGGCTTTGAAGATTTGATAGTCTGGAGGCCGTCAAAGTCGGAGATAAAGCACGCTCGGAAGGTCATGCACGGTTAACGAGAGATGGTGGCCTACACCCGACATAGGAAATACATCAATCCGAAGCTGGTCAATCACGGCTTCACAGTTCGGAAGTATGCAGTAAGTGGTTCAACGATCATGTAGCTTGTAAATTTGACATAAATAGGATCATCCCCATCGTCAAGTATATTCGCGAACACTTCAGATCATCATTGACCGTCCTTACCTAGACATCGAAATTAAGACTAGCAGCAATGGCTTCTCCATTCCATACTGAGGTTGATTTACGTTACACTGCCCTACTACTCTCTGATATTCAGAATGAAATCCTGGCAAGATTCCCTGAGGAGAAAAGAGAACAGTATCTCAAAGAAGTGCTGTCCTTAATCAAACTTTTCCGCGAGGATATCCATAAACGACGCACGGCGCCAGCTGAATCAAAAGAACAGGCAGGCGGCGCCTACGTGGGGATTCCGCTCATCATCCACCATGTTCTTCCATATGGATACAACAACAACGCATTCATCTCACCGTACAACAAACTATCGTCCTGGGTCAAGTCCTTGCAGGAAAAAGGTCTTTTCACCGTGACGGAGAAAGCGAAGAACCCCGAGACCCCGGTCTACTCCATTCCCGAAGCTCTCTACCCGCAAGGAGGTAGCTTTGGTGGGTCAAACATTGACGAGATCCTCTTGCCGAAGTTTCAAACTAGCTCTTTCGGCTCGAGTGACCTTCTCGGGTATCTGCGTGCGCGAGGCATCCGTCATGTTGTGTTATGCGGCTTGACGACTGTTGGGGCGATTCTGGGGTCGGCTCGGCACGGCGCAGATCTGGATTATCATGTTGTCATCCCGCGAACTGGTGTGATGGATGATGAGGATGATGTCAATGATTTCATTCTGCAGAGGGTTTTACCAAAATTTGTCGATATTGTTGATATGAAGGATGTCAAGGATCTGTTCACGAGCGCCACGGACTGACAATGTTTCATTAGTTAGCCATTGCCTCCATAGAAAAGAATTGATGTGATATAAAAGCGGTTCACTCGTCTATGAAGGGATTTAAATGTATATAGTAGAAGCGCACGATGACCTCGTGGATATGATAGATGATGGTCTGTGAGTGTGGATCCAGTCCCCATCACCTTCCCGTATCTGGCAAGGCTGGATGAGCTTAAATCAGTGGAACAACATCTCAGCTTCCGAAGAATTCCCAAGTCCCAACAATGGACATGTTCTAATCGAGGGGTGATAGAGAGTCTGATAACCTTTCTTATGCCCATAACCTGCTCTTGAGTAGTCTGATAACCTTTCTTATGCCCATAACCTGCTCTTGAGTTTATAAACAGGTTTCTGAGCTGCAGGATGATAAGGATATTGACAGAGGATAAGATTAGCGACTGGAGGCTGATATCTCCATGGCATGATCCATTTTGGCACTCCGTACTCCGGTAATCCACCGAATCCAGGTTTCGAGGCCGTGTGGTGAACACCATCTGTGATTCCGGATAGACCGATCAAATAATCAATGGTCAAGCCACCGTATCCAGCCAATCTTTGTCTCTGCGTGTGCACAGTTGCTACTCGCCAGTTGGTCAGTGGACCGTGGACTGGACAATGCTCCAAAGTCTAATAAAGTAACTTACAGATAACGTAAACTTACGTACAATTACGTACCGCCATACAGCTATCCGGCCAATCAGAATTATGCGCACACAAACTGCAGCCTTCCGAAACATTTCCGGGCGACAAGGTTCAATCACAGTCGCTACTGGCCTCGTCCTACGTTGATCGCTGATCAAGTTGTTACCGCTTTGTACGGAGTACAGACTACCAGTCTTAATACGAACTACGTAAATTATCCTTGCCCTACTCCGTAAGCATCTACATAGTAAGCTACTAAACTCGACAGTCACTATTGAGCCCGCGTCATGACCCATCATTCCTTAAGCCCCACTCGTTTCCCGCGCGCGTTGTTCTACCGTTCTACCTACAAGCGAAGTTAGTACAGGATGACACTTATGTACATATCTCCGTCCCTTATGAAAGGCTCATATACCTTTAGCGCTATATGGTGGCATGTCGGTATTTCCAAAAAATGCATATTCTGGCAGTTCTGAGTGGACAGCGGCTGGCACACTTTCCAGAGAATCCAGACGTTTGCAAAAATCACGACCCACCATGGTTGCATGCGGCGTTCTGGTTCGCTCCTCTTGCCCTCGTTCGGCCCCACTGCTGGCACTAGCCCTTGTCTCTGCATTCGGTACTGCAGTGGTGATTGGTCGACCAGCAAATCCGGTAGTCACTGCTGGTGCTCAGCCACTGAGAGTGTGCCTACTAGGCGATCGACGAGGCAATGATACAACATTACTTTTAGTGCGTACAAGTGTATGTATGGACGTATCATGTATTACAGAATAACTGCAATACGCGCTAACTGAACTAGCACGTACTATGTAGTAGACTGCGTCGTGCCTGAGGTGTGTAATGTTGACTAAACTCCTCTGGGTTGCAGACAGTTTGCCGGGTCGCGCTGTGCCCTGTTCCTTGGGCCGCCTAGAACGCTTACTTATCAGGTCCAGGCTCGACTGATGCCCCCTCTTCCAGTGCCCACTGCTTCAAGCGTGCCTCTAGCGATGATCGTGCTCGCTGCTGACCGAGCGCGTTGGATCAACCTGCAGCTAACCAGATCGCGTTTAAGGAAGAATAAACTTGAGTACTGAATAGAGCCACTGAAAATTTTCTCGACTGTAAGTTGTTAACTAGCGACTACATAGTAGAGCTATGAAGCATCAACCGTCCGCGTATTTTCCATCACTGTATGATTTTATCAATACGCATTAAGACTGGTCATGCTCCGTATATTTTTCGTTCTTACCTTTTTCTACTACGGAACGCGCCTGTAATTTAGCGTCAGCTTTGGTACGGCCGACGTCTGCCTCAGTCAGGAAAACGTGCTAAGCCGTTCCCGGCGTGCTGTCTGTCTGTCCCAAAGAACAGAACCAAAGTGTACCGATGACCCAAAGAATTTCAATCAATCCATCGATGAAAATTACTTGATTCTTTGGTACGTGACGGTGGCTGTCCAATCGCATCTCGCCGTTATGGTATCATGAGCCATGTCTGGCCAGTCACAATCCTGATTTCTGCTCTCCATTACCATAAATGATAAATTACACAATGCCAATCTGTATGTAATTGTATGCCTGTCGAATCGTGGTCCCCTGGCCGCTAATCTCGCCCACTTTCCCTCGTAAACCACCTAAGCTGCTCGACCTTCCCACTTCTCTCCCACCCCCCCCTTCCCCAACTTTATCCTGGATCTTCACTTCACCTCAACCACCATCCTCGTCATCATCACACTTCATTGCCATTTTTTCCCTTTTTTCTTCATTCGGTAATCTCTTCTTTCCACCCATACCACCATCTATCGCATCTTCATTTCGTCCTTATCTTTCGCGGCTTCCTTGTTTCAATATACCACACTCTCCATCTCTTCATTTCCGCGTTTGTGGACTCCCGACTGCGCGATCGTGCTGCAGACCGCGTGCGAATCCATCCGCGCTTGCCAAAGAACTCCACGCCGACCGATCAAAAACTTGTCGCAACACCGCTAACGACCTCATTTTATGTGGCGCGCAAACAATTTTTACAGCACAAGATTAATCCAGACCTGCATCACAGCTCTTGATCGTCGCGTCGCACACAAGTCCGCCGTGAACCATTTCGACTCGTTTGCAGTACGGGCACGCCACACTACGGTCGCGTCTCGTCGAGGGAAATAGGCTTCTGTTCTTTCCACCTCAACCCAACAACATATTTTATTGTGATCCTTGGCTTGTTCATAGCTCGCCCACCCGTCGTCTTCCGTATCACTTCTTGGACGAGGCATGGTCGGCAGCTCAACAACACAGTCCAGCCGCACCAGCCCTGGGTCTTTTGGTACTAATCAGCGTGGTACATCAGTATCGTCTAGCACATCCTCTCCTCAGTCTTTGTCACAAGGGCCATCTGGGTTGCATAATGCGATGTCGACCGACGTGTACAACTCCGCTATCTCTCAACCTCCCGCGTCCTTGAGCTCATCTTTCTCCTACCCCTTTTCCCCGATTGGAACCAGCTCGTCCTTTGATAGTCTAGGTACAAACGGTATGCGACTCACGGAAGCCGATCTATCGCCTCCCATGAATGGCTTCCACCGCGTGGGCAGCGGCGCTGCCATTTTGATGCGCAGACTGCCCCAGAATACCAGTCGCGAAGCACTGCGAAGCATGTTCCTCTTCGCGAAGGATTTTGTCGACGCTGACTTCGTCCCATCTGAATTCGCTGAGGATGGTAAATTTCTGTCCGCCGTCGCACGATTCAACACAGTCGTTGCAGCCGAAGAAGCGCGAGCCATGTTGGATGGCAAACCCAATACCAGCAATGAAGCCACCATGATAGTCGAGATGTTCCCTGGACCGCTTCCAAACCGCCGTAACACCATTGATCATACCGCCACTCGTGGTCTTTCCGGGCCGACTGCTCGCCAGTCGTCTCGTTTCAATGGCACCTTCCAAACAATGACCAACGGTACTTCGCAGCAGCCCAGTATCAACGAAGCGCTTCCTGCTCCAGATACCAACTCTCGGATACATAGTCTTTTTTCACCTCGATCACCAATAGGCAGTGGACTTGGAGAATTACCACGTGTAAGCGGCAAGTCAGTCATCGACCAAGATCTGGATGAGGAGACCGGCGAGCTACTCAAAGATCCCGTTGGCTATGCGCAGAACGGACATGGGAACATGCCTCTCACTCGGCGTTCGACAAATCCTTCAATCCCAACCAGCCGTTTCGCCAATCTTTCGTTATCTACAAATGTTACTTCACCACCCATCCAGGGATACTCGAACGGTACTGGTGGTCGCATGGGATTGCCAACTCCTGCCAGCGCTTTGCCGCCAAACATGAATGGCAACCCTCCTTTCCATTATCCCAACCAGCACAACCCACGCCATAGCCTGCCGGCTGCCAACCCGAACGATTTGAATCCTCCATGCAACACACTCTACGTCGGCAATCTTCCAGCCGACACACAGGAAGAAGAACTGAAGGCTCTCTTTTCCAAGCAACGTGGTTACAAGAGACTGTGTTTCCGCAACAAGCAGAACGGTCCTATGTGCTTTGTCGAATTTGATGAGGTGGCAATGGCCAGCAAAGCTTTGAACGAGTTGTATGGATACAAGCTTTCCAATAGCGTCAAGACAGGTATCCGCCTTAGCTTCTCAAAGAATCCTCTTGGTGTACGCAGCGGACAACCGGGAAGTAGCGTTAACCCTCCCACGCCTCTCAGTCCACAGACGCCCATACATGGTGGCGCTGGTATTGGTCCCTTGCCGAATGCCATGTTCTCTACAGCTAGCGGCCCCCCTCCAGGCTTGTCAGCACCCCCTGGTCTTGCGCTTCCTGTGGGTGGTCGGAACGGGCCAATGCCACCGCCAAATACACATGCACAAATGGCGAACGGCAACGCATTTGCTCCAAACAATGGACTTGGTATTCGAGCCAATGGACTTAACGCTCTCAACCCGGTCCCCTTTGGAAATGGCATTCCCGGCAATGCTCAAGGACCCGGCATGGGCGGCTTCAGCAGTGTCTATCCCGACTATATGATGGGTCGATGAGTATCAAGTATATCAAAGACGCTACAATCACCATCATCTTTTTCATAAAAGCACAACATCATATTACGGATCGGTCATGTCTGGCATGTTTGATGATTTACTGGGTTATACGGCGCTTGGGGATATTGGAATTTCAAGTTAGAGTCGGTTCAAGGAGGTCTCATCTCACCTCCTTTTGCATTGCAGCTGATACGACAATCATCCTCTTCATAAATCCCCCATTACATTTTCATCGGGTTCGGTCGCACAGCGTTAGTTCAACATTTGTATTGTTTGATTGACAGGGAGTTTTCTTATTTTTCCCCGAGACCTGCATTGTTATTCTTTTTTTCTACTTCTTCCTTGTCATATCCTCATTCAGGCTTATTTTTATAATCATTCCGTCTGTTTGACTTGCATTATCATGTTTTCTGTCGGAAATTGTCTATGGATTCTGGGATTCTTCTTGCCCTTGGAGGATGTTCTGAAAGATGGCTTCAAGGTGCTAATTCTTTTTTTCTTTTCGGATCTGCCTTGCTCATGTGATTCCCCTTCTTGCAACAACAGCATCCACTTACGGCGCATGAGTAACATGGATGGATAATTTGTATGGTCAGTTGAGTCTCGAGAGGTTTGTGCTCGAGATATTCACTGCCTTGATCATTATAGCATTGCTCTGAGATTGTGCGCGTCTTTGACTTCCCTCATTCTGTTTGCATTTGAAAATCATCTATGTCTTTTGCTTTTCTCTATTGTCTCTACCTCTTCTGGCGAGAACAGCTTTCCTATACATGTCTTTCTGTCTGCTGATGCAGTCTGTCAGGAATGATGAACTTTTCAATGTTCTACTAGGCTTGTCTTGTCTTTGCAGCACTTACATACTGGTATTATTAGCACTTGATTGACTCTGCACATGTGGAAGGCGTTCTTTACAGATCTGGAAAGTTGTGGCTGCGGCATTATTATTGATCGATATTTTTTGGCTTCGATTCTCTTCGCTTCTATGAACCTTGGTATGAAATATATTTCTTTGATCGAGTCTGTTTCCTTTCTTTAGATATTCAATACTTAGACAATTTTATATGAGAAGAGGTTCGGCTTCCGCCAAGCTTGTTTGCACTGTTTGCTTTAGTCACGTGAGTAGCTCGCGGCTAATCAGAGAGAAACAATTTTTCCTTTTCTCTTTTCTCAATTCCTCGACCAAGGGTGCTTCACCCTCAATTGTATACCATCTCATTCAATTCTCATTGCACCATCTCAAGCGAAGCATAATCCATTTTTGCACTTTGAGCTTGATTCAATTACCAACATATTTATTCCTTTTTTACCCCTGCTATCCTCGTTCAGCTGTCACCATGCCTCCTCGGGTAAAGACGAACCGTATCCTCTCCTCAATCTCCTCATCCTCTGTCCTTCCTTCTTCCTCTTCTTCCTCCACAATCATCACATCATATAACACATCACAAATACAATGCTCTTCTCGAAGGCATCTCTCATCCACACGCGTCGCGCAAACGCGGCTACGGGAACAAATGTTCGACTGGCTGAACGGACCCGGTGCAGAGCTTAAACATCACATCCCCGGATCAACCAATTACGTGACACAATTGCGAAATCGCAGAGGGGGCGAGAATAGCTCAGAGTCTTCCGGCAGGAGAGATGATGCAGAATCTGAGGGCGACTATGGGCTCAAATCGCCTTTTCCTCTGAATCCTCAATTCGTTTCTGAGCCTATACTTAGTGAGGAGCTCTCCAATGAGATTTATAAGCGGGTTGTTGAGCAGAAGAAGAGTGTTCGCAGTGTTAGTGTTGAAATGCGCGTGGATATGAGGCGAGTAGGAGCTGTGGTGAGGCTGAAGGAGTTGGAGAAGCGGATGAAAAACGAGGTATGTTATTTTTTTATTGCCTTTCACTCACCCCAATACTCTATTGCAATGATGAGCATAAATCGATTAGTCTTCAAGACCCGGCCTCCCAGCCGGAAATGGTTACTAATAGTCAAAAATTACAACTCTCTGAACAATATATCTTCCTGTCATATATCAAACCGTTATGTGGCGACTGGCTTTGCTAACTAAGTCAAATAGGGAAAATCAATGGCAGTTCCATACTCTCAGGCTATTCATGAGATGGTCCCGACCACCCCGTTAGCTGAGAGGGGCGAATTTCAGCCAGTGCATGAGTCTATCAATGACCTTCCGGTCCATCGCCTCACGGCACCACAAATATTCTATCCTGTCTCCGAATCGCGTCAATTCACACGTGTGGATGCTGGACGTGTTTTCTCGGCAGCCCCAGCTTTGGAGCACGGTGAAGAGGCAAAGGTCAATGTAGAGACATTGATCGCACCGGAGCAAAGACGTTATGAAAAGGTTGGCAAGGGTGATGAAGAACAGCAAGTTCTTCTCCCTGCCGATGCCCGCATACCACACCCGCAATTGATTGCGCTCGAACGAGACAAGATCTCACACTCAATGGAACGCCGTGAATACACGGAACGATACCAAGAACGCCTAAAGCAGTCCGAGAAACTAGAACAAGAGCGAAAGAGAATTGCAAAGGAAAAGGCCGAGAAGCGGTTGACTCGACTCCAGCCGGAGAACTCCAGATTCGAGTTCCGCTTCAAAGATGTCGTGGTCAGCAAGGAGACTACCGGTCCAGATGGTCGTGGCCACATAGCTCCTGGCCAACGATATGGTGTGCCGACGTATGACAGGAAGAAGGGACAGGTCAAGATTCCCACAAAGGTGGAGGTTTGATCTGCTTCGGATATTTCACCTTGTACAGTATAATTCATGTATCATATCATATCCAATTCATTCCAGAGAATCCTGGTTGACTTTCAATCATCATATCATCCACGTCGTAGAGAAGAACGAGACATGTAGCGACGGGACGGAGTCATCTAGAGCATTCAGACAGTGTCATCTGGAGCATTCAGACAAGAGTGTCATCTGGACTCACTAGTGGCACACATCAAACCAAGTCAGCATGAAGAATGCAAAGAACATCTGCCATCTGTCTCGGTGGCATCATTCGGCGCCAGAACATCCGTCTGAAAGTCCAAAGCCCTAAAAACACTCACAGAATACAAACTAAGCCGATTCAACATACCGACCATTTTCGTATTCGAAAACTAATCGGAAACGTCTGGCCAGATGTCCCTGGATCCTGACGTACGTAGGCTAGTATGGGGTCAGATTTATTTTCCGATGAGCTTATCTGGAGGATATGCAAGCGTCACGAGAATCGGGATCTACGCTGCGTAAGTACTATGCATGTTACGACAGTTACTTAGCAATAATATAGAATGTGTCGGGACCGACCGACAGCCTTAGATGTTTCATCTTCAAGGTCCCTTGGTGCATCTTGAAGCGAGTACGAAGTAGAAGTGACGTCGTCAGATTGACGGCTTTCGGCTTTCGGTCGTGGTTCGGCGCCGCAGTATTTCCAGTGATTTTCCATGTAGCAAATGCCGGGGCCGTTGCTAGTTAGCCCTAATTCCTTGATTCTTGCTTTTTCTGATACGTCTTCACGTGGCTTGGGTGCGTGTTTGTTTACTTTTAGCCTGGCGGGGATTGGTCAGGGCAATGGGTTAGGGCTAAGGGAAGGGGATGATATCTCGGTTATGACCCGAGTATGGACTCTGGAGTCATTGGTAGATTGCCGTGAGTGGTTGCCATATAGATTCAGATCTTGTATCTTCAACTACGATGATGCTGATATTGTTGTCTATTCGTGATATCTCGAAGTGGAAGGACCCTGGGAGCTCAGACGAGGGTGAGTTACATAGATGTGATAGATCATTCGGGCGAGTGACTACAGAGTCAGAGTGTATCAAGAAGAGAAGGTGAGGTTTGCAACAAATCCGAGCCGAACCAAGGCCGGGCGGAAGGACCTGCGAGATTCGGCAGCGAACACGACCGACCTTTCGCCGAGGCCTTGGGTCTCCTTTCTCTCTGCTTGCGTTCTTTCAGCACTTTTTGGAAGAGACTGAAAGAGAGAAAACAGAATGTCGTCTCTGTATGTGATGAGCCTCATCGCTGTCAATTGGATGCATAGCAGTCCTGTGTATACCGTCCGGCCAAAATGATATACAATCGAGCACATCGACGTCTACGGCTCGGTTCGCCAATTCAAGCGCGCCACTTTTTGACAGCTGCAGGACCCACCGGCTAGTATAGATCTGTTCATGAATCATGGATGAAGTCAAAGAATACCCCTTCCGGCTGCCTGCCTATACGTTATACGTAGCCAAAGCATTCGGAATTGTGTCACCAGCTCTGCACTCGTGGAACCTGACAGGACGGGAGAATATCCCCATTGCTGCGCTGCACTGCTGCATGCAGAGCAAAAGGAAAGGAAAGAAGACAAAGAAACAAGCCCCGCTCAATTGGCGATATCAATGACTTCAATGGCGCCCTGATCGTGGAGCACTACCTAGGTTACTAGGGATGGCTGGATGGAGCCGAGTCGAGACCGAACTTCCAGAGTTCTAGGACCTATCACTGCGCCAAGTGGTACAGCAATTTTCGAGCTCCCTGTAGCAGGTAGCATGTGCCCGCCGTTCTCCGATCAAGCACTGACTTACTCTTCCTGCTGAATTAAACCTTTATCCACAGGCGGATTTTATCTGGCCGTTGCGGCGCCGGGCACGGCTTTCTTTTTTGTGAAGCTACGTAACGGCTATCCATTTCCAGATTTTATATATAATATTTCAGAGATCCCCGGTGCCATACATCTCGACATTTCTACTCAACTTCATCCCCACAAGCTTAACAGACATTGACAAGCTTGCTTGAGTCTTGAACACATCGACTTTAGCCTTCACATTTCTAGCATTTCTGTTACATTGACTACACCTCATCCACTCACACTGTCTCGGGTATCTACATCAACCCAGTCTTATCGAGTCGAGTCCGTCTACAATCAACGACAATCGATCAAGACCATCAATTGATCAGGCCTGGCACTCTGCAAACCGGCTTTGCCAGACATGACCGACTTCCAGTCCACATTCGAATCGTCGCTCGATTTCACAAAGCCGATAGGGTTCCCCGCAGCTATGAGTGACAACGTCGACCCATCTAATCTTATTTCGTATCAGCCCTCTGACGCCGAATGGCTGACCAAAGACCCCTTCGAGATGCTGCCTTGGGACTCGTTCGGCGCTGATCAGGCTTTCAATCCTTTCGAGGAAGGTGCCGGTCTTGTTGAACTCGAGCCTCGCTCTTCATACGCCACGAGCAATCATGGTTCGCCGGCGGGGTATGGAGGTTACACGATCAAGACTGAGGATGCCCTGTCTGATGCATCTCCTCTTTCCGTATGTCTTCCCCGCTTGTCAGTGCTGCATTACATGTATGACTGGATACTAATATCGTCCGTCTAGGATCCCGAGAGCGAGATGTGGTCCCCGTCACATAGCAACGACATCAAAAGTGGCAGTTTATCCCCCGTCGACACCATTGGTGTCACCTCACAGACCTCCTCCCAACAACAGACACAACAGACCGAGAACACAACCCGCACAAGCCCCCGAAAACCCTCCAATGCATCCACGTCATCCTCAACCTCCTCCCCATCTTCTCCACTCGCCTCGCCCAAATCATCAGCCTCCTCCAAAACATCATCAAATACCAAATCCGCCCGCTCAGTACTCTCACAAGACACCGATGCAGCAGCCGTCATGAAACGGAAAAAAGCCGCACACAACGCCATTGAGAAACGATACCGGACAAACATGAACGCCAAATTTTTGGCTCTGGGTAACGCCATTCCTCGCTCAGGCGGATTTACGGGTACACAGTTAGCATCCAATAAAGGGCCGAGAAAGCATTCAATCTGTGCACCTACTCGCGGTGGTGATACTGCATCCGGCAGACGACAATCAGAGCAACAGCAACAGAATAAATCCGAGATCCTCACAAACGCATTATCGTATATCCACGAACTGCAAGATGAGAATTCGAGGTTAAAGAGTGAACTTCTCGTCCTCAAGGAGAATTTATTACCGAGAGGAGGGAATATGATGTGGCGGCGATAGACCGACCTCTCAAAAAAAGTCTCTCATACTGATTGATATTGATATCCCACTCTCCATACATTTCAACTTTTATTTTAATACGGCCGTTTTTCTTTTCTTTCATATATATTTCTCGTTCAGGCTGGACCATGGAGTTTTACGAGGCTGGCGCTTCGGTGTCTTTTTCTTTACAAATGTACATATACTTGAAGATACTTCTCAACCCCTTTCTTCTTTCTATACTATACTACACTACACTACGCTACTTTACGTACGTGCTGGATTTACTTGATACTTCAATGTGTCAAGGTTGACTAAGAATTGATTCTTCTGACCACAATCACACCTTTTCCCTAAGAGTACCGAGACACAAGGTAGCTTAAACTGCTTAGGGTTTTAGGAATAACACCATCGGACCGTGTATCTGAAACGTTTCAAATGTTGAATGAATATAGCCTCTTACTATCCCATCGTATATTTGGTAAAGAGTATATATAAACAAAAAATAGAAATAAAAAACATACTGATACACATGATAGTCGTATTCGTATGTGCTTTTGCATATGCAATTGAGAATCTCTCTAGTGTCATGCCGAGAGAGTCATGCCCGCGAGGATCGAAATGGTGAAAGCCATTAAAAGGAATAGGTGAAGTGTAGGTATACATTTCAAAAGAATGCGAGGAATGCCGTGTACAGTGAAGTTGCTGCAGAGGAATGATGGATATAATCCTCTGCAGATGAGATCGAAGCATGAGAATGGAATAAGAATAAACAGTTACGGAAATGGGTATCTGAGATAAAATTCATCACAAAACACAGAATGAGTATGACGAGTTAAGAAAGTGTGTTAGAAAAAGACTATTGATGCATGCAAGCAATGCATCATCTCATAACGTGTCGAAACAATCTTCGGATTTGCAGGAACGGATTAGCAAATCTTCGATTCGTTGATTGTCACACGCCGTTTGTCGATGGTTCCACTGTTTTCAGTTCTTGTGCCAGTTCTTGTGCCAGTTCTTGAGGGACCGGGACCTCGATATCTTCGTCCTTGCTGCTGCTGCTCCCTGATGTATCTGGTTCGATGACTGAGATTTGTGCGCCGTCTTTCTCAGGAGAGTCATTGGTAGATACTTTGACTGCCTGGATAGTAGTGTTATTTCGTGAACGGGACGGGGAGTGCGTAGATGCTGTCTTCTCTAGACCAGCGCCAATACTTCGTGGTGAGTCTTCGTATCCTCGCCATTTGCGCCAACCTTCAAAATCAATCAGAGCCTGCATACAGCCCCATTCGGTGACTTTTTGTTCCAACCACGGAAATCCAATGGGCTATAAGCAGTTAGACATATATAGTCTCCATATCAGATAAATGAAGTACATACCTTGGTCAAGAAATCGTTGCAGCCCGCAGCCAAAGCTTCGTGTCTGTCACTTTGCAAACTGCTAGCCGTCAAAGCCACTATAATCACTGGACTCTTGAATAGCGACAAGTCTTGTAAAGTATCCTCTTCTTTCAATGGGGTATCAGCTGGTACAGAAGACGAAGGTGTAGCACTTGAACGGCCAGACGCCGTTTTGGAAAAAACACCAATTCCGTTCAACCGTTCCAGCCGTCGAATCTCTTTCGTAGCGTCCAGACCGTTCATAACAGGAAGCTGAATATCCATCAAAACCAAGTGGAATCCTCCTTGCCGCCACTTCTTCACTGCCACTTCACCATTTTGAGCGCACTGCCATCGGACGCTAAGACGTTTCATGAATGCCTCGAGAAGTTTCTGGTTGATAACGTTGTCTTCAACAATGAGCACGTTGATTGGCGGGACTGTACCCTCGATCAATCCCCCAAAAGCCCCTGTGTTTGGCGAGGCAATCTTCTTTGGCCTACGGGCCGGACGAGGAGAAGCTGTTCTCACTACCGGATTGAGCACAGCATGTGTCGGTGACTCTGACGGAGGAGCTGGCGCTGGAGGCGTGGGCAAGGACGGTTGTGACGAACCTGCTGGTCCATTGACAGCAAGACTCGGGTCTAACAAATCAGCATGTTTTATACAACGTGTGATTTAAAATTGACTTGACATACCTTTTGGCATCGGCGGTGCCACTAGAGTCGGTGAAGCTGTTGTGTGTCGAGCGAATGGCGGCCTCCGTGGGTGCCGACTAGGACGGCTCCCTGGTGATGGAAGAGGAGGGACTTTGCCCGTTGTAAGGACGGACATGGCTGGTGCTTGATGAGCGGCACCCGCGCTGCTATTGCTAGAACTTGCTGGATGACCGGGCGGTGTTCCAACACTGATCGGAACAGGCATCAGAGGAAAGTATTCGCCATGTTCACTCGGTTCTGCATGATAGTAAAACGACTGGCGAGGTGACGGCTTTATGGGAGTCCGGCGAGTGGGCGCTTCAATGATAAGAGCCTCCTCAACAGTTTGTCCACCGGGGTAATGCTGATCAATCAGAGCGAACAAGGACTCCTCCGGGCTCAGAAACCGATCTGGTGCAACTACTCCTTTCGGAGACGCTCGAGGTATTATCCGCACCATCAAATCCGGCGAGTCGAACGTTCGTCCAAGCGAATTCGAGTATTTGCGCAAGACATGGTCTCGTAGTTCGTCGACGACGCTATCTTCCGGCATCGACACTAGAGTGGCAGACGCATCGGGTCGTTTGACCCAGATTCGTCGGGGTGCCATCTCGAGCAGCCGGATGAAGGAGTCGTCGCTATTGCGACGACCAGACTCTGGTTCAAAAACTCAATGTGTAGCTATCCCGGCAATACGTGGTGAACTTTGTTATCGGAGGCCAAATGCGGCCAAAACCTGATCTTGGAGCGCTAGCTTAAACGTGACTATGTGTCCTCGTGGTCTTGTACGGCGGCTTGGCTTGGAAGGATTGGATCGAAGATGCTGCGGGCTGCTGTGTCTCGTCTACCTAAAGATTAACATGGGTAATATGCTTTGCATATGAAGAACGAATCGTCAAGCAGTCGGAATGGGAAGCTTGGGAACTCGCAAGGCAAGTCGGTAGTGGTGACTGTGGTGGTGAAATTAGCAGTGGAGGTGGTGGCGGATAAAAGATTGAATCATTGGACTGGCGCGACGTGTCTGACAACGACGTTGAGAAGTTGAACACAGCAAAAGCTGTCCGCCAGGCAATTACTTAAAGGACAGAGGGCGCCGCGTCGTTTGTTGTTGATGAAGCCGAGGAAGAAAGATAAGTAATTTCTGGAGCAATCCATGTCAGTCAGTTCCAAGTCATGTGATTGGGCTCCTTCCCAGCTTGTGCAGAGGTGGCCAACATTTTATTCGACGAGAAACGCCTCTTAATTTACTCGAGACTCCATTGGAGCCAACAATCTACAATATTTATCAAGATCTATTAATCTAAGCAACATATCAACAATCGATCAATGTTATTCATACACGTTGCGATGTCTTGTTTCGCGCCTTGACGGTCTTCGACTCAGTATCTCGCGGTCGTCGCTGAATAGCTCACTACGCGGAATTTATCCTCTTCGGCTCTTATTTCGTCCCTAACAAGAGAACTGATATGGGAGTTTGACCGTCGTGGAAGCTATTTCTTCAGAGAACGGTCTAGAAACATCCTCTAGAATCTCGATTGACATTACCAGGATCTGCCCTGTAAGATGATCCACAACGGCTCCACGCTTGAATCCAGATCTATTTGACCGTCGAGTTCAATCACTTCAATGATGTTCTTATTAATTCGCAGTAGGTAGTTCTAGATATATATGTTAATCTATAAATGACTTTGACAATGCAAGAACAAGCAAACAACTCCGTGATCTTTAGATCATGCAACCGCAAATGCAACCATAACTCTATCATAAAGGCAGCGACGGAACAAACAGCATACGAATCAATCCGGACCGCGCTCGAGATCTCTCTCTTCTCTTGACGATGCCACTGTTTCATTTCCATGATTTTCAGGAACATGGACACCTTGGTCCACGGGCGTCTGTACCACAGATGAGGCTTTCGTCTCGTTTCCCGCGTCTTTGCCATCTCCCTTCTCAGCTAGAAACTCTTCAAAACTCTTGCCGGATTCTTTGGCTGCTCGAACGAGTTTGCGATGACGGAGACGCCATATTACATGGCTTGCAAAGATGCCTACTTCGGCAAGGAAGCTATATACGGGTCAGTCAGATAAACTTTAAAGAGGTAAACGTAAGAACATACACGACAAGGTAGAGTATTCCACCGAGAATATCGAATGTGCCTTGCGCCGCTGTTCAAATAGTCAGTATCTGTCCAACAATCGGCCAAACGGTGAACTTACCAAGAGCAAAAAGCGAGAAGAGAGCTCCCAAGCTATCGATGCTCAGAAAGACCCAATCTATACAACCCATTAGCATCCTCAAAACGAGAAGCTCCAAAGGGTGAAGTATAACTTACTAACTCCCTCAACCCGTCCTCTCCGTTTCCAAACTTCAAAGTATAGTGGGATAAAGCCTACAGCCAGCATGATAGCAGCTATAACGCCGAAGATTAGGCCTGGCCATGTTATACCCTTGCGGTATGGGATCTATCAACATTGGAATCGTCAGCGTCTCGATTCTTCGGAGGAGAGCTAATGAGTTGGACGTACCCGCAGAGTAAGAATGAGCAAAACCTCAAGACCACCACATAGGAGACAAGAGCCGATGACGAAAAGTGTTGCTTTGAGCTGCGAGTATCCGCTAGAAAGCAGGTTAGCTACAGCCATATGAGAATATGTGTCGATAGGAGACTCACTGATTGTAGTAAAGTATTTGCCCCCAGCTAACAAAGCCAAAGAATCCAAATATCTGAGGCTGGATCTGAAGTGGAATATTGACATTCTAAACACGAATCAGAACACATCCATTCAACTTAAAAGCATCGTATGCATACCTGAAGAATCATATAAACCCCAAACGGCACCGAGCCTGCACGAATCCCATGGTTAGCGCTCTGCCAAATGCATACAACAAGATCCAAAGGAGAGAAAGACATACAGACAGCCCACAACAACATCATGCTCGCCGGCAATCCATCAGTCTTTTTGTGTCGCCAATTGTGCCATATCTGAGGCACGAGTTGGATGCACCAGAACACCGTGCCGATTGTGCCTAGCACGTTGGCTGCCACGGGGATATTCTCGCCGGCCATGATGATAGAGACACTACGTAAGATGAAGGTAGACTCTATCAACAATTCTACTGACGATGAAAGTGGTAGAGAGCTAGAGATAAATACAAAAAGAAGAAAGAGGAGTTGAACAAGTTCGCATGACCGGATATATCCTTATATACAAGACACAAGAGAGCTACGTACTAGCTTCCGGTCCAGCCAAACCTAAAATTCTACTTTTATACATGAATCGAACCCAAAATGGGCAATGACTCGAGAAAAAAACGAGATCCATTCCAGAGAAAAGTCCTCCGTTCATCGGTTTTTGTGGGGGGATGTTCCCAAGCGCGACACAATCCATAGTAGTAATCATAGCAAAAAGAGAAAGAAAAAACTCGATATGGAAGGTCGGAAGCAGAAAAGCTCTTTCGACGTCAGGGAAAAAAATATGAAGAATAAAGTTCCGTGATTGGTCAACTTAATCCGGTTTATGATTTGAGCCCTAATGCGCTAGGCCGGATTTGGTCAATATCTAGAGAAAGTTCGGAGGTTAGCAGCCAATCAGAGGTTGATCCTGAAAGAGTCCGTGGATAAGGCTTCATAATTTAGATACGAGAAGAATTGCGGGAATGAATCGATTGAGTACGAAATGACACATATTCTACACAACCACGGACTCTGAGTCATCCAATTTTGACACCCACAACCTATTCGAACAACCCACTTGACAGCACAGAGAACAAAACAAAAGACGAAAAAGAACCCAATACTATGGTCATGAGAAGGTAATAATCAAATCCCATCGCAACATGACATGACGTGTTAACCGAAGATAAAGAGAAGAAAAGAGATTGAGAAATCAGTCAGAAAGAAAAATGCAGCAGGATGATCCTGTCACAAGGGTATCAATCAAAGTATCAAGTAAACTGGTGTATGACGCCGAGGCGGAAATCGCATTAATGAGCAAACGTTCATTGGAGAATATGTTTTTTCGGTTTGATATATCATCTATACTTTCTTCTTCCGTCCTACAGGACAAAAAACTAAAGCAAGATGAGATAATTCGACGGGGCAATACCCGTCTCTCCGTTTGCTCTTCTTGCTTGCCACCATCGGCCACTGACATCGGATACTTCGAGTTCCTCGCCCTTGGCGAAACTGATTTCATTGGCATCGTCGGGGTTCGCGTCATACGAGTAGATGGCCTTGGCCTTGTAGGGATATTCTGTTGGTTGGCTGACTTCATTCGAAGTCTCCACGGGACCGGTGGCAGGGAAGTTGGTGGCAGTTGTGTTGCGTTTGTCAGAGCCTGGCGGGCCACCTGGGTAACCAGACATGGGTGAAGATGTCTCGAATCCATTGAGCTGGGCAGAGGTGTACATCTGAGGAGGCTGGCTGACAGTGGTACCAGGACGAGTGCCGAATGCGTTGGATTGCGGGCGGCTGTTGTGATACGAATTTCCTTCCTTGTTCAGTGCGAACGAGTCGATTGTCCGGCGGTGGCTTGCTTGGGGTGTGGAACCAAAGTAGAATATCCAAATGATCTATCATCGTTAACATGCATTCCAGTAACGAAGGCAGAGAAACTTACAATGATCATAGACAATAAGATGAAACCGGCAGCAGCGGCCTGCTTAGATGATTGGGGTTGGTAAACCAAAGAGTTCACAGCCAAAGTGGTGAATACCAGGCCAGCAGAAAGATATCCAGTAATCTGAATCAGTCAGCATTTACATACTTCTCAGAAATGATTATAGCGCATACCGCATTGCTATATGTCAAGCTAGTATCAGAACCCATCACAACAATGATACCGGCGATGACGCAAATCATGTAGGCGACCGCCCACCAGACATAGTTGGGGAAATCCGTCTGAACATTGGCGATGATTGAACCAATAAAGGAGATGAGCCATGCAAGCTAAAGACTGTCAGCATTATTTCATCGGAAAACGCGAGCGCGATAAGCGAATATTCACGTACAATTGATATAGAAACGGTGGCTAGTGCGAAAGGATCGCCCAGAATATTACTAGCGCTGAATCGGGCCATTGCGGCGATGTGTTGATGTGTTGATGTTATACGAGTGTTTGTAGGGTGGTTGTGGCGATGCAATCACCAGAACACGAAGGGATTTGAAGTCGGCGGGATGAATCGTAGTCGCAAGCGATAATATAGTGGAATCTCGGTTGATATTGTATCACTTCCTTTAAGCGAAATGTCGATTTGTTCACGTCCCCCAATCCAGGCGACGGATACGTGCGGCAAGGAAACGTGTCGAGGTAACACCGTCGGAACCAGATGCGATACCCAGGAAAGATCACCCACAACAATCGGATCGACTCTAGATAATCGTAGACGATGGCGTATGTAAGAGGAGGTTGGATTCGTCGAGTGGTTGGCTGCCGAGGTACGGTAAAGGTAAGGAATTCGATTCAAAGACCAGATCAGCACCAGGCTGCGGTAGGGGGAGAAAAGGTAAACAGAAGGAAAGGTAGTTAAGTAGTATAGATCGCACAGAAAGAAAATAGTCGTAGACAAGAACGAGCGAAACGAGTGAATGAAAGGAATTGCCTACAAAAGGCAAGAGTGGTCGTGGAGTGTGTGGTGGTGGTGTCTGGAGAGGAGGTTGTTCCAGGTTTACTTGGGAGGAAAGGTGATCGGTGGTGAGGAAGGGGCGTACGTACGTGCTCGTAATCAATTATTATTAAAGTGGGTGCCCAGTGGACGTTGGACGCGACAGACAGCTGTATTTCTGTATTTTCTGTATTGTAACTATCCATACGTGGCAAGCGGTAATCAGGCCAGCCCCATGAAGCAGGGAGTTGGTACGTCTTGGTAGGCCCCAGGTAGGGCAGAGTGCCAGCCCTAACCCAGAAATAGAATGGTGGGCTTGCGTATTGACATTGTATTGGTATATGCTTTTTCGTACTGGCAAGTTTAATTACACTTTTCTGCCCTTCCGTATGCTCCGTAATTCGTCCCTCAGCCTCTCAGCCTTCAGGATCTACTCGTTAAATTAGATTAGATCTCTGAAGTCAGTGAAATGAAATGAAATAAAATGAGATAGATACGTACTTCGGGGCCGAATCAAAGCGTCGTCTCGTTGGTATTCAGATGACTTTGCAGAAAGAAAACGAGACGACATGACAAAGAGAAAGTAAAAAATGACGTCCACGGGGTACTGCATGGCAGTGCATGCATCTGGGAACGGTTTCACCTTGGTTCCTCCATCTTCTCAAACGCTGCCCAAACGAGAACTCCTGCTGATCGACTTTTGACACGAACCATGAACTCACCGACATCAGATGTAAGACCTTTGATCTGACTGTCAAGAGTTGCTCGCGCCCAGTCGAATGTCTCGAGAACTCGTGATGTTCTACCCCGTAAGTCGCAGAGGAGAGTAAGCAAAAATACGTGGATGGAGCACCGACAATTTTAAAAATAGCCAAGGCCCCATTGACCTGAAACAGCCAATTGGAGGCTGAGTTCCCGTCAGGAACGGGCTAGGCCTGGCTGGCTGTGCCGATCCAACGAGGTCTGGTTACTTTCCATTGGTTGGTACATTACACCTTCAAATTACACTTTACGGTACATTACGGACAGTTCGATTTTGTCTCCCTTGCTGGATGCACGATAAGAATAAGCAAGGTACGAAGATACAATGAATAGTGATGTATCGTCTATGTCGAGAAAGTCAGCATTACTATGATCTTATTCAATAGAGAATGAGAGTAGTATTGTCGGCATTCAGTACAGGCACTTGGCGCTTGCAATCCACTGCGCGGCGTCAACGATGATGATCACATTCCACAAAGACCAAGGCAGCGGCTAATGATTCAATCATGAATTAGAGTGATATTGTCGTCCAATCATTTGTATGGATGATATGCTAGATGAAGATGTGTGGAATGCTAGTATCAGCACTAGCCTCTAGGTACATTGACTTGGCCGTTGCTATTTGACCACTGACGCAGGAATGTAGAGTTCAGTCTGGTATGCCAACCTTAGATACGTATCACCAATACGTAGTGACGTACGGATTGAAACGGCTTGCTGTGCTTCAATCGCATAACCATGGGGAATGATACTGGCCAATGACGCTTTCGTGAAGCAAAGGAATGATGTAAGCCTAGTCGAGATCATACCCCCCCGGCCATCAGATTTGCTCAATCAGTCATGATGATGGCAAGAAAGTGTCCTGGTTGATTCTTCTGCTGCGGATGTTGTGTGTGCAGGTGTAGCTATTGTGTTCTGGAGGACTTCATGCGATTATTCGGATTTTCCGCGTAGCGGCTCGTACTGACTCAACGGGTCTGTGATATATCAGTAAACCACGGTATTCACGTGTGCTCTAGCAATAAGACTAACCGATTGATGGGTACGTAGTATGCAGTCTAGAGCTCAGCCATTCCTGGCCGTATCTAGCATTCTCAAGTCGAAACATTCATTACCCATCTCCGAGTCGCGAGATACTGAAGCCATACTTCCGAGCGAATTTGACGTTGTGGAGATGTCAGATTTCTCTAGCCCTTCTGTCGCGTATAACCTCGCGCCTCTTAACCTCCCGCTCAACATCCTCCAGCCGCGACTCCCATTCCGCCCAACACTCACTAGCCCCCAGAACACCCAACTCATACCACCGCTGCAAGAGCCGTGCACTGCGCGCCCTCAACTCAGAAATCTCAATAGCTTGTTGTTCCTGAATACTCAACAGCTTCTGAAGGCGTGGTTGAAGCTCAATCAGCGCGGTCGAAGCTTGTGCGTCGGGGATAGGGAGGTCCTTGAGTGATGAGAGTCGTGATGCGGTTTCGGGGAATGCGGTGGCATAGGATAAGACGATTGAGGCGAGGTTTTGGGTCGTTAGATCTGCGGGTATGGTATCGCCGTTGGTGGATGTTGTGCCTGGGAATAGATCAGGGAAACGGGAGTCTGGATTTATTTTGATTAGCAAACAACAAACACATGCTAACAACGTGGATAAGGCAGGCTTACAGAGCTGTAATACACCACGCACTGCAGGATTCGATTTACTCAAAGAATTGAGCGTGCTCTCCAGATTGTTCAAACGGCGCGCCACAGTATCGTCCAGAGAATCTGTTTTGGGTGCTGCGGAGGGTTGTCCGGTCCATTGCGTTTCGCCAGTAAGGAGATATTCTAATCTGTGCAAGCGGCCTTCGAGTAGCTCGATTGTAGCTGACGCAACGGCGTCGGTTTCTGTAGACATTATTGATTGTGTGAGTTGTAATTGCAAAACTTCGTAAAAGGGGAAACGTGTGTTGTCAGGACGGAGGTTCGTTGTTGACTCCGCGCGCCAAACCGCTGCTCTACATAGCTTCCCCACACGTACCAATCCAACCCTTATGCTCCAGAGCATACTAAATTACAGACAAATATCAGACTTTCAATCTATCAATGTAATGGCCTAATTAATTTGAGAACTGCTGGTATCATCCAATCCTCCGCTATGTAAAAACAAAAACATTCTCCTTTATCAATCATCCAACCGAAAAGCAACAGTATGTACGAGAAGTAAACCCCCGAACCCTAGCAATGAAATCATTATACATAACATCGTATCAATGAAGGAGACTCTTCCCTCCTCGTTCCTGCATCTCTTGCATATCCTGACCTGGATGAGATCCATCTTCGTCAAATGCATCAACCTCATAATCAAAGACGTTGACTCTAGATGCGTTCTCCGTTGCAGCAGGTGTAATTTCATCATCAGCATCGATCTTGGGCCAATCCTCCATCATTGCGTCTGCCGACTCGCCTGAGCCTTCTTCGCCGTTGAAGATGTTGGCAGCAGCGTCAAGCTCCGCTTGGAAGGTAATGTTGTCTGTGTTTACGAACTCCTAGAGATTTATTATTATTAGCTTTCAGGCCCGGTTCCACAACTGAAAAATCATTGCATACCTGTAGAGGTGGCTGTGCAGGATTATGAGGAAAGGCCACTGCGTTATTATTTGCATACACCAGGAGAAGACTCCTCGACTCCCGTGCTGCCCTAAGTGCCTCGATTTCGCGTATTTTGGTAGCAGTATAGCCGATGACATCCGCATTACTTGTACTGCTGCTTTTATCTCTCCTACTCTTGGGCTTCGCGGCTTGCTGTGTTTTTGCGTCGTCTGTCGAGAAGCTTATTCGCCACCAATGCCACTCTTCGGGCTTTTTGTCTTCCATCTCAATTAGATCCTCTTCCACTTGAATAGGGGCATCCTTCCGCAAAACGTAGGTTACGTGAGGTGCCGTACAGAAGCCCCTAAGTGTATATTTGAAGTGTGGTGGATCGTCAGATGAGACTGCCGACTCTGTCAAGATCTTGGACTGCTCTCGAAGTGTATCACGAGCTGCTTGCTTTTCGGCTTCCAGTTCTGCGAGTCTTGTCAGCTAAGGTGAAAATGTTCCATCGAATAAAGATATCCATACCATCCACTTGTTCTTTAATGAGACCTGCAATTTCACGGAGCTGTTCAGTCACTTGCTGTGATTTGGCGTCATCAAATTCAATTGTTCCTTCCGGTAGGTGTTTCGGTAGTGCGACTGTGACAGCTTGAGCCGCTTTCTCTAATAGCTCCTGATTGGACATCCCAGCTCGAGATGCCGTTTCCGTGCATCTGTAGCGTGCTGCTATGCTCTCAATTTCATTTATCTTTTGGATGGCATCTAGCCTTTTCAAGCGAAGTTCACGAACTGTGTCACGACGTGCCTCCATATACCGATCAGGGTAGAAAGTGGACGGAATCTTGACATTCATCGGTTCGCTGCTGTAGGTCTCCAATTTTATTGTAAGAATTTCACCGACGTGATCAAGCCACACATCGTCCAGCTCCTCTCCCGGAGCATCGGGCCAAATGGTATCGTCCAAAATATCATACAGCGTTTGACCCTGTCCAGTCTCGACATACGTATTGAGGACATAGAAATCCTTTTGGTTCGGTGCATCCATTTCAGACATTTCCTGTTTCATTGCACACGAGGAAAAGACCATTGAAAGTTGGTTCGCCGGAGTTGCACGCACAGATGCCTCTTGCCATGCTTCTAGGAATCTCTCTACACCGCCATCACCGCTATAGCCGTAAAGAGATCTTAGACCAACAAGTGCATCGGTACTGCCAAAGGCGCGTCGCGTACCATCCAAGAAAGCCATCAGTCGTTGAGCCTCGTAGAGAATATCATCCCAGTCTTGGTCGTCAGCATAGGGGTTGTCTAGAGACACGATACGTGGAATTTTGATCGACTGCCCGTTCCACCACTGCGAATCATACCCATAATCAAGGGCGGTTTTCTCTCTAAGTAGGAGTGCTTCTCGTGCAAGCGGTATCGAATGAATTATTGTCAAGAATCCTCCAATGTACTGAGCTTCTTGTGAAGGTCGAAGGAAAGCCGGCTCGTCATCTTTGCGCAGACGATCTTCCGGGTCTGGACTGATTATCTCTTCCCGTGTGCCCGAGTTCACGACAGTCATACCCCAGTTGGTTTCGTCGTAATAGTCTTGAGTGGCAGGACCGAAGCGAGTATCCTGGCCTTGTGTGATGACGCCGCTTTCTTGTTTCCCGTAATCCTGGCCTAGCGACATGGCTACCGCTTGTTGGAGGTCGCGTTCTTCGAGTTGAGCAGAAGTAAGGTTCTGTCGCGGAGCTTCCACTATACGCAGACAGAATTCAGTATATTTTCACACCATTTGGAACATGTCGTCATACCTGCGCCTGTACTATCCTGGCCTCCTTCATATTTGCGATCACTCAAAGTCTCACTAACATTCATTCGGGACGGTGGGCGCGACGGGGCAACTGAGTATCCATGTCCGGGATGAGTATCGGAGTTCTCGATATGAAATGCTAAAAGAAATGATGAGTTACAACTCGTTCGAAAGCTGTTCAGGTTCTGTTCGCTGGGAAGGCTGCTCACTTGGTACGGACTGGGTGTCATGAGAGTACGACGGATTATTGAACGAAGCCCATTCATCCTGAGGCTGTGGCTGCGCGATCAGTAACTATTATTACCAGACTAGGAACGCTTTCCAGGGTGCATACTTCGGAGGGGATGCCGTCTGGGTTTTCGAAATACGCATTGATGGCCTTTTCGAGGTTGAGGTTGTTTGCCTGAAATGCGCATCATAGTTAGTATTGTGTCTAGTCAAAAGGAAGGCAGTTTCGTATTTACCTTCAGAAATAGGACAGCTTTCTCTCTTGGGAGGCTGGTGAAGCTGATGAAATTCCCGATGTCATCTTCGGACGGTTCGGCGGCCATGATGCTCGTGCACGTTGCTGCTTGAGGAGCTCCAAGCACACCAAGAGCTTCCAGCAAGCAACGTGCGTCGACGAGCTATTAAGCGAGAAGAGGTGGGATGATTATCAGTCTGAATGGTTTGATATTCAAGAGGCCATAATACTTAACAGCAATATTGCAAACCAATTTGAAAATGAATAGCTAATAGAGAGGAAAGTGATCGATCGATGATGCTTAGCTTCCCCGCGTGGTTCTACAGATGCCACCAAAATCAGACATAATATCCGCTAGTCCCGATTGGGCCATTATCAAAAAGCAGACACAATTAGGGCAAGCTATTATCAGGCATTGTGTTATACAAGTTGCTGTTCATTGTCCTAGGTCTTGAGACATTGACCCAGCTCAAAGACAAGATACTCATGGTGAACCCTACCCCTTTAAGTTGCTCCTTTCTTAGGGCTTACCTAGGTAACCTCTGCATGAATGTCTTTACGACTCAATAATATTCCGAATTCATATACATTCCTCTTTTGTCGTTAATCCCTCATTGCACAAGGTCAATAATTGCCTTTGATTTGTCCCCATAACAATCGTAAAAGGTCATATACGAGTATCACCAGTCAAAGAACCTCCAAGGATATTTCTCCGAAAAGAAACATTTGAAGGACATTAACTACAGAGACAGTAGAAAGTACGGAATGTATATTGTGATAGCTTCATGCCTTCTTGGTAGTAATAAACATCGTTTCTTTCAGCACGGCCCGGATGATATTATCAAAACCTCTTCTGCCCGCAACAACAGGAATCCTCCGATAATAGGAGCGATCTTTCTGCCCTATGCCTTCATTGACTATCATTGATAATACAAGTCAGAAGAGACTCAGAATGCCCCTTTGTCAAAGGTATAAATAGGTGCTGCTACCTGGGCTTTCAGACTGAAACACACAAAAACAAACATCACACAAAGCTTCCTGTCCTACGCACTCAACCCAGCAGAGAAAGGAAAGACACCGACGTCAAAGTATCAAAGCACCAAAGCGGTACTGTCAAGATGAAGCTTTCTATTCTTGCCTTCCTTGCCCTAGCTGTCCTCCGAGTTGGTGGGCACCCTTACAGCCAAGTCCTAGAGCTAGAAACACGTGAGGCACAAACATGCATTCCGAATGGCGGTATGTTGCATCAAGGATCTGTACTTGCATGTATATCAAGTGCTTCGAGCTAATACTTGCTTGACTGTAGGAAACTGTTACAATGGCCAGAAGTGCTGTGGGGTATGCAATGTACACCGCTGCCAGGCCGCCTAAGGGGACCAGCACTAAATTCCTCTTCTCGGGTGAATAGGAAATATCGAATGTGTGAATTCTGCTGGTCATTGGAAGTCTCTATTTTAAAACAAGGACTTCCATTATGATTGGGTGGTCCTGGAGAGCCCCATCGGTCCTGTTGCTCGATATCAATTTCAACGCTGACCGGCTCCTCATGGAAACAAGCTTCAGATATGTTTTTTTTTGTGTGGATATTCTGCTATGTTAAGTCGGGTCTTGGGGTGGTCATGGCATCGATCTCTGTGTATGTGTTCTTATTGTGATCTTAGACTTTCATTAACCATTTCCTTTGTTGTCTGTTGTCTGTTGTCTGTTGTCTGTTGTCCGGTGTCTTGATGTGGCTGTCGTGAAATGCGGAGATTGCGTGGAGGCGGATCTTCGATTGTTTGCGGGGAAGATAGGTACCAGCCCACTCCACTTCCGAGAGATGTTGAAGTGAGCTTCCATAGGCAGTGATCACAATTGTGGTCGTGTTTTATAGAAATATTCGAGTTAAATCATATCTCAAGTCTATCTTTCTTCAATCGGTCTTTTTGTATAGTTGGCGATGTTGTATTGATCAGAGTATGCAAAGCGCTTACCGGCGGAGCAACTACCTAGGCAGTGCCCTGCATATGGGGGCTTCCCCTCATTTCAAGTCCGAGCTCTCCTCCTTCCTTCACCTTCCTCTCCGTCCACGGGTCGTTCATCTCTTCTGTTTTCCTCTCTTTCTGATTGGAAGTACATTTAATTGCAGGTATATAACTACCACACGTGGTTATAGCTTAGAACTGAACGTACCTGCATGCAGATTCAATGGAAGTATTGATAAGACAAAGGTGACATCTACCGAGAAGCCATGGGGGTACTTCTCGCTTCAGCTGCAAGGAACAGCGTCCTCGTGAGAAATAGCAATGCCAAAGCGGGCCGTATAATCAATCGTCTTTCGTCATGGCATTCTCGAAGCTTGTTGACGCAGAGTTATGCGCGGGGGCCTGATCAGGTGCGAGCTTCAACACCCTTCCTGATCCCAAGCAACTATCGGCTCCCGAAGAAGTTGGTCCTAATACAAAATGATACAGCCACCTTTAATAGAACAAACGATTGGGGATCACTTTGCATCTATAGTGCAGAAATTCGGTGATCGTACCGCGTGAGTTAGGTCCAAGAGTGTCAATTGAGCAAACAGCTAACATAGACTGACTAACAGAGTAGTTGCTCGTCACCAGAACGCCCGCTTCACTTACGACGAGCTTGATCGCAATAGTAATGCACTGGCCCGCGGACTCCAGTCCATATCTGTACAGAAAGGTGACCGCGTGGCGGTCATGTTAGGGAACTCGCTCGAGTATGCATCAGTATGTGAAAATACGACAATAAAACCGCTTTCTCTACTTACTAGTTCATAGTTGACATACGCACTTTTTAAACTGGGAGCAATTCTAGTTCCGCTTAACCCCTCCTTCAACGCAAATCAGGTTGTCTCTGCATTGAGTCATCTAGGAGCAAGTCACTTGATTATCAGCGCCGAAGCAAATCTGCCACGTCGTGAACCTCGCGACAACACGCCGCTCATCAAGCACATTGTACCTGATCCTGATGCTGTGTTACAAGTTCAATCGGAGTTGATACCGTCACTCAAGCAAGTCGTAGTCGTCGACAATTCGGCAGGTCGATATGACGGCTCTTCATATAAAGCCCTCACACCATACTCCTCTATAGTATCTGACCTAAATGCAGACGGAGACGCATTACCAAACCAAGGACTCTCTCCCCTTGATGTGGTCAATATACAGTTTACTTCAGGAACAACATCTATGCCAAAGGCTGCCTGCCTTACGCACCGATCAATACTGAACAATGGCACTCAGATTGGCGACCGAATGCTTCTCACAGAGAATGACATTGTTTGCTGTCCACCACCGCTATTCCACTGCTTTGGATGTATTTTGGGATATATGGCCACGGCAACCCATGGATCAGCCATCGTATTCCCTTCAGAGTCATTCAATGGCTTGGCTTCTCTTCAAGCTGTGAGAGAAGAGCGCTGCACGGCTTTATACGGTGTTCCGACTATGTTTATCGACGAATTGGGACTCCTTGAGCGCGGAGAAGTTCCATACGACGGATTCCAATACTTACGTACCGGTATCGCAGCAGGGAGCAGCATCCCCGCTGAACTGATGCGGAAGTTGCATAAGACCCTAAATTTGACGGAGCTGACGATATGCTACGGAATGACGGAGACGAGTCCCGTGTCCGCGATGACGACTACAGACGATCCCATAGACAAGAGGATCACCACCGTAGGCCGACTAATGCCGCACGTCGAAGCCAAAGTTGTCGACCCGGCTGATCATAGCAAGATACTACCAATTGAGACGAAGGGAGAGCTAGCAGTGAGTGGTTATCTCTTGATGAAAGAATACTGGGATGCGCCGGACAAGACTGCAGAAGTAATGCTCGCGGACGAAGAGGGCAAGATATGGATGCACGTAAGTATCACCCTCCCCCTTAGTTATCATCTATGGTTCATACTCACGAAGATACAAACAGACCGGCGATGAAGCAAGCATGTCCGCCGACGGCTACGTAACCATAACAGGCCGCATCAAAGACCTGATCATCCGCGGAGGCGAGAATATTCATCCACTAGAAGTTGAGAATTGCCTCCTTGCCCATCCGGACGTGAAGGAGGTATCTGTCGTAGGTGTTCCGGATGAGAAGTATGGTGAAGTCGTGGGTGCTTTTGTGGTGCTATCCCCTGGTGCCGATACGACCCATAAATCCGACTATGAGCAGCAGCATCTTCTCAAGGAGGATCTAAGGTTGTGGGTGAGGGAGAAGTTGAGTAGTCATTTAGGTGAGTTTACTCCTCAGACATATATATCTGTCATAATCTAATATACTATCTCAGTGCCGAAATTTGTCTTCTTCCTTTCAAGTTCAGACGCTTTTCCAAAGACGGCCAGTGGGAAAATACAAAAGTTCAGACTCAAGGAACTTGCGATTCAGTTGTTGAAGGAGAAGCAATAGCAGGATAATACTCGGATGACTGTCAATACATCTACTCGGCCTGGAGCGCAATTTATTGTATATACTACTGGAAATCAAGGTTGAAAGAGAAATAAATAGTCTGTCAAGATGCAGATGCTACTTGTCACTAGGGCTTTCTGATAATGAATGCTTCAGAAACCGAGTTGACAAAAGCCTGTGTTATTTACATGGTTGTTTTTAACCCTTCCTTCACTTTGTACAAAGTCTCGCCAGTCACAATCCATGTCGCTTCTTTCCCCCAGGAGGGAGATGGCGATGTGCCTTCTTCCGAGCCATCCTGAGACTATCCTTAGTAACAACATCATACACCGATTGCATGCGGGTCTCCTGAACGATTGGTTGAGGAGCCTCGTGTTCGGTATCCGGACTACAGCAGTCGATGGTCTGGATGCACCGATCGTTCAAGGCGTCTTCGATCGAAATGCGAAGCTCAGGATCTGGATGCAGCATCTTGAGTATAAGATGATTCAATCCTTTCTTTGGGAATGTCGTGAAAATCCGACCACAAGTTGGTGACTCCGTCTCGGTGATAATGCCATCTGGGTTTCGAAGGAGGAACTTGTGCCATCCGGAGAGAAACTTTTTGTAGTGAGGATCTTCGGGTTTGGCAGCTTTCCATGGGCTGCCACGAACGAATAGAGTGAAGCACACTATGGCACATGACCATACATCAAGAGCACGCGGATCATAGTCGCCTATCTTTATTAGCTTAAATTTCTCGAAGGTCCGATCAGCAGACATACCATTTTCTGCAAGAACCTCTGGTGACGAATAAGGTATACTGCCACAAATACCCGGAGAGCATTTCCGAACCTCTTTTGTCTGTTTTTGGTCGCTTTCTGTTTGGGTAGCAGTTCTAAGTCCCGGGTGTATTCCGGAAAAGACTTCTGAAACACCAAAGTCGGTGATCTTAAGCTGCCCTTCTGATGTGACCAAGAGGTTCTCTGGCTTGATGTCGCGATGGGCTATACCATTTTGGTGCAAGTATGCCACGCCTCGTAGCAATTGCTTGAAGAAGCAAAGATTGTCAATGTCACGAAGGTATCCTTGCTTGATCAGCAAGAACAACTCTCCGTATTCACAAAACTCCATCACATGATTCCATCTGCCGGAGTGCTTGCAAAGGCGAACAGTCTCCACAATGTTGGGGTGGTGAAGGCTCTTAGCGATGCTGAATTCCGATTTGACCATATTCTCATATTCCACCTTATCTTCGTTCCGTCCGCATTTGCGGAATTCTTTGACGGCGAATAGATCAGTCTTGGTTCCTCCCTTTCGATACATAGTTCGTACTATCGCTGTTGCACCTCTACCAATCGCTTTGCCACTTTTGCCCGGAATCTTTCGTCGACTACAAAACTCATCATTGAGCTCGCACGACTCAACATTGAAGTTTGCTGGGAGAGCGGTGCCTAGCCGGCGCGATTTCAGACCTGCGCCAGACTTGGCAGGTATCGCGATATCTGGATCGTCTCTGTGTCGTAGACTATGGCCCATGGATGGTGACCTAAAGAGCTTCTTGCGTGATGGTTTGGGATGAGGAAAGCCTGTGAAAGTGATCCTTTCCCTGAGTGACAGCCGCGAAGTCACCTTGTGAAGGCGCGAAGGCTTTGGGATGGCGAGCGAGTTGTCATTGGCATGGTGCACTGAAGGGTGAGAATCCGCTACTGGCGATGGGGGGACATCATGTGTGTCGATGGTCGGGATGGATTGTAATTCTTGAGCGTCTCCATGTCGACTTGCTATGTCTCGGGTGTCTTCGTAGCGAAGAATAGCTGGGTCTTCCGGCATTTTTGAGGTGTGATGAGTGAAGCCAGCGCGGCGAAACAGGCTCTTAATAGAGGTAGCCGCAGATGTATGCGAAGCCGACGAGGAGGAACTGGGACGTGAGATTGGGGCATGTCGAGCCTTTGTTGCGTTTCGGGCAGATTTGGCAGACCTAGATAGCAACGCCGCAGAGGCACCGGCGGAATCCGCCTTTGATCGAGAAGTCTTGTTGAATCTGAGTCGAGCTCCCTTGGCAATCTCTGGAGTGAATATGGGAAATGAGGGAGCCGCTAGCATTTGGGCAGACTGAATGGCACCGAGCCCAATCCAACTGGATGGAAAGGCTGTACAACCGCAATTGAGCACGGCATTGTATTCATTGGTTGTTGAGGTCAAGCGACGACGCTTGTTCGACGGGCCTTGTTCTGCAGTCGCCGGACGAGGCTCGCTGAAATAGATGACTCGACTGTTGAGCATTCTGAAAAGAACGATCACACAGATGGCGATACTGTGAAAAGAATGGAAAGATAGAAGAATATTGGATAGAGCGATCGAAAGCCGAGGTAAGGGCTATAATACGAAGCCAATTGATATATAAATAAGGCCAAAATGAGCGATGGTGTCGTATTAGTCGTAGTTCATAGCGTGGGCGGCCAATTGCGGATGAGTAGTAAGATATGAAACGAGCAAAGAGAGCAAGCGTAGTTGAAGCAACGGTCAAGTAAGAAAGGTGTCGAGGAGCAATGGCAAAGAGGTTGAAGAAGAGAAGAAGGAGTAGCTAGTAGACAGTATGAAGAGAGGTATATATAGAGGAAGGAGCCTAGACCAAAGAGGAAGGCAGCAGTGTGTCTGCCTGATATATATAGAGTGATCAAAGGGCAGGCGCGACCAACTCAATATATATGGACAAGACAGGCAGCAGGAAGGAGCCTGGGAAGCAGATGTAGAGACTGCATCAAGCAATAGTGCTAGCACCGCCATACATATAGACGTGCTCAGATGGATGTTAATCAGTTACTCCGTCCTAAAGTCAGTCACTGCATGTTTTCCGCCCTGCCAAGAGGAGGCCAAGAGAAAGCCACCCCAGAGAAGAATGACAAGAAAAGTAGAAATAGCAAGAAATAATGCGAGTAGCCTAGTACAAATGTCTGGGCATGAGAAGACTGTAAGAGTAGTAACTTAAGAGAGCGATTTGGCGCCACGGGGGGCGTCTTCTGAGCGACCGTGCGAGATAACGTCCAGTGTCCACTAGTTAGTCGTAGGTCCGTTAGGTATTGTAGTGATCTGATGCTCGTGCTGGCACTTTACGACCAGATGGGCAAAGTCAGTCGGTTGCATTGCAGCATTACAAGATAGGTAGGCATCACAATAATCATGACCACAGAGTTTAACGATCAGCTTGCGCGTTTCGCAGAAGATCGATCCAACGCAGATGCATGAGAGGTCTGAGGTCACAAAAGTTGGGGATATCGCCAAGCAGGCCAAGATCGAGTGGTGCCGCTATTTGCAGATCAGGGGCTACCATTGAGGGAGCATAGCCTCAGAACAGATCGCCCGTGTACGACCACCAAGACAATAAACCTTAACAAAGTGACTGTTGTTCGGGACGCTACGGAGGACGTGGACCAGACCGACAGTTGAGGTCTTGACTGAATAAGTGAATATGCTCCGTCTCATTGATTGCTCAGAAATAGTAACACAGCCAGAAAGGAGAGGCTGCCAAGACTCTTCCGCCAAGCATTCCTCTCTTGAAGCCTTTGGTCTTGGCGTCGTTGTCGCTCGCCCGCCAAGGCCAAAGGAGAGGGCGGAATGGGCGGACTCCAGGCCTTTAGGGCAAGTTGTGCAACTGACCTGATGGCTAGAAGTTATGTATGGATAGAAATGAGTGATAGTCCGGCCCAAGGGATTCGCTTGCCACGTCAGTACCCACGATTCGTAAGCTGTGCGGTCATTGTTTGTCGGCAAGTATGTATACTATACATATGTATACGTAGTTTCTGGTGCTGTACGATGAAGTCACACGAAAATTTAGGTTTGATTGTTTGTCTATCAGTGAGCATGACCATTGCAGAGCTGGGAAGTCCAAATGTCAAGCGGGATTAAAAATTGAAAGCGTCGGGGAATGGCGATTTAACACCGACTGCGCAAACAACATGTCTTCCATCGTTCGGTGAAGAAATAAATATTGCCGAATCTGCGGGGGAGTACTACCCATACAGCGAGACAAAGACGTGCGAGGAATATGCTCGTATTGCACTAATCTTATCGCGAGTAATTGTTTCGTTGGAAAGTATTCAAAATCAAGCCTCAACGGGACCGGGGTTGACTCAAGCCATAAGAATCTCTAGTGTATTCCTCAAGCCCTTATGACTATGGGCACACCGGACATGCGGGATACGCCGGAAGACGGCCTCATTCTCCGTCTTCTGCATAAATCGCTGCCATTCTGGAGTTTCAATCCATTTTTGCCAAGCAGTCTTGTCCTTGAAGCTAGCGAGCAACAGGACATCATGCATCTCGTCACGAGATGTGCCCGTAGGTCGCCCGGGAGGTGACATTTCAACCGGAATTGGCTCAAAGCGTGTAACGTAAGGGCTGTGATTTGCATGTTCCCCTACCTCTGCAAGAAGAACATCCAATCGATGGGCCCTCGTGCGCGAAATACGAGATTCGTCAGTCGATCCCGCAGATGCCGCTGGTGATTCCAGATTGTTTAGCATCTGAGATGCGAAGAAGAAGATCATGCAGGAAAGAGGTTTTCCATGTTTGCGACTCGATTCTTCAGGTTCGTCTGAGTGGTTTCGATTCTTGTTGAACAGCATCTTGTCGTTGATTGAGCATCTCGTAAGATGCGTGTTGTAATTTGAATCGACATGTTTGATCAAGATGAGAGTGCCGAATTGGGTTTTGATGTTCCGGTCAAGATGACGTGGTACTGTTCCACTGTTTGGCAACGACTTTCAGACGATGAAAAGCCAACGGTCGAATGCATCCCTTCTTTCTTGTACTCCTGACGAAGCACTAAAGTATTCGCACACGTTGTAAAAGCGACCATGACAAGAGCCAAGTTGTACCCCCACTCTTGGTAAATATTTGGCGTATCAGCCATTTTAGACCATCGTAAAGTCTAGATCAGAAATCTTGTATACCAGTCTCCCCTGTCAATTTTTCTTTCTGAATGTTCCCGTCTTCCTTGTCAAATACCCACTCGGGCTCCTCTTCGTCAAAATAGCGTTCTTGCTCCTCATTCCAATCATCGTACTCGTCATTTTCGTCCACGGTTTCATAGTCGAAGTCGTAATCAGCACCTTTGAGAAAGCGCATTTCCATTTCCCATCTCCAACGTTGTTCTCCTTCTTCCTTGTTCGCTGGGATGTCGTCCTTATCTTCCGCCACTATTTCGCCGTTGGGTCCGCGTCTGTAACTGAGCATCGCATTCGGATCGGGATGAGCCAGCGCATCCATTTTCGCTTCTGATCGGAGGAGGTCGGCTTGTAGTATGCCTGAGAAGCCCTTGGTGCGACCCTCGGTCTCTCGTTCTGCGGGAGTCTGGAACCGTCTGATGAGGCGGTCGTAGAGTAATGGATCTGTAGTCGCACAAGTTAGTAAGTCCACACATGGATGTAGAACCGCTTGAACTGCAAAGAGAAACAAACCAGCCATTTCAAGATCAGCAGAAAAATATTCTGGATGCTGATCGAGGTAGCGTTTGCGACGGTTCTTTGCTTGGACTGAACCGGGAGGCTTCAGCTGATTCGGGGCTGACGATGCAGCATCATTGGCATCTTGCTGAGATAGTCCGGTCGACATTGGGAAAAATGGCATGTTGTTGTTCTATACAGAAAGTCGAGGAAAAGCAGTCAGTAGATAAGACAGTGACATGTCTACAACTTGCAGACATTGCCTTCGAGATGGATAACAAATCAATGTTGCCATCGCCATCGCGATAACACAACCAAATTATTAGAGCTCTCAGTGGGGCCGCCCGCCTTATCTATCCGATACCGAGCGATACATCAATTACAGTATCGGATGGCTATTATACTAATAAAATAAATTACCACTGTATGTACCTTACACTAAGCTCCTGCCTTGTGACAGCTTGCTCTTTGATGCATCTCGACCATCAACAACACAACGCATTCAATATCGCCTCGCTGAGCGAACGAACTCATCCTAAGGATTTTACAGTAAGACTGCAAACAAGGTAAGCATACCCCAGCACATAAAGACAGTACGCATCTCACTGTCAACATATTGCTAACCCTCGAGCCTAGGTAGCTGGCATACCTTGGTGGGCTGTCAATGATTCTCTGAGTATGGAGCTGATGGAATAAGCAACTTTCACCAAGTCACTCAAAATTTTACCTCCTATCAAGTAGCTGCGCTGTGCTTCTCGCTTACTCCTGAAGATGGCGAAGCAAAGGAAGTCAAAGGCACAGAACCAGCCTGGCGCTGTCCCTCAAGCACTAGCAGCGAACCGACCTCTGCATATATGGAAACGCATCGCCAAAGCTTTGTTTCTCCATATCCTCGCTGCGGCCTATTCCAGAGTATCTTTGTTGGCTTTGGCACCCGTCTACGGATCAACGCCATCACACGTATGGCATGATGTTCTATGCAACACCGCAATCTTAGCAGGGTCCTTTTTATCCAAAGCCCTAAGAAAGATTGAAAACATTCTTCCAGGGCTTGCATTATCAATCCCTATCTTTCAGAGTTTCCTCTTTCAACAGAGCTCTTCGTTTGGCAACCCGGCTGGACCGGTGTTGACTGAATTGATAACGATCTTCCCGTTGCTGTTGATTTCAATGTCGTCCTATTTGAGACGTGTTGATCGACTGAATCTCAGCCCGACATATCCGCTTCTTACACAGTGCGTTTTTGTAGTAAACGGAGTCGTTGTGTTCAGACTGGCCGATATAGCATTTCAATCTTTATTACCAGCATATATCGGATCGAATATCTTGATGACAACTTTCGGTCTGCAAGTCACCATTGCATCTCTTTATGCAGTTGTTATGCCCTCGTATCTGTCATGGGTTCTGTTTATTCTACCAGCTGCTTACCTCTTCATAACGGCGGATCTGAACGTACCATTTGTGCGCGCGGCAAACCGTGTCAACTCGACATTACATGGGGTAGGCTACAGCCTAGTTGAACGGCAAGAGTCATTAACTGGCTACGTATCTGTTTTGGACAACGTTGAACTCGGTTTTCGTGCCATGAGATGCGACCATAGCTTGTTAGGAGGGGAATGGACGCGTCGACCATCACACTACAACCCTCGGGTATCGGATCCTATATATGCCGTTTTCACTATGCTCGAAGCAGTTCGGCTTGTTGAATCTGATCCTGAATTACCAAGGAAAGAGGACAAGGATAGTAATGCACTCGTCATGTATGAAACTCTTATATCAAGCTTGAAGAATCGGTTGGCTGACTTGCTGTAGTGGGCTCGGGATTGGTACAACACCAGCTGCTTTGATTCAACATGGAATTGGTACGACTATTGTCGAAATTGACCCTGTTGTATACAAGTTTGCATTGCAACACTTTAACTTCCCGCCGAATCATACAGCTGTCATTGACAATGCAATTTCATTCATCGAAACGGCACGACACGAATTGAAAAAGTACGATTACATCGTCCATGATGTGTTTACGGGTGGTGTCGAGCCAGTCGAGTTGTTCACTTTGGAGTTCATGCAAGGGCTTGACGCCCTGCTTGAAGAAGACGGTGTTGTCGCGATTGTTCGTGTCTCTTCCCTTTCATATTTTATACAGATGACTAACTACAGTCAGAACTACGCTGGTGATATCTCCCTGCCCGGAGCAGGAGTAGTCATTCGCACAATAAAAGCAGTCTTTCCAGAGTGTCGCATTTTCCGTGAAAACGACGGTTCGGAACCGCCAACAGAAGAGTCCCTCGGCTTTATCAACATGGTTGTCTTTTGCAAAAAGAGTCGTACGCCTCCATTGACTTTCAGGCCGCCGAATGAGAATGACTATCTTGGTAGCCAGGCTAGAAAGTCGTACATGTATCCACGACGTGAGATTGATTCCAGCATATTCGACATTGCGGACGATTCGACGGATCAGCGTGTTTTACAAGTTGGCAAGACGAGTATCCTAGAAGCAAATCACGTTCCGAACGCTATTGGGCATTGGAATATCATGAGAAATGTACTTCCGGCCAAGGTGTGGGAAAATTACTAACATATGTCTATGTATGAAATATTGACTAAACCGTGGGTCGTGACCATCATGTCCATGTTCCAAGGATCATAACCTTATATCTAAAATAAACCTCTATCCTCCACGACAAGACTCTTCCTAATCCGCTCAACATCCTCATCCCCAAACCCTAATTGATCCCTCAAATAACCCTCCGCCCCACCAAACTGCCTCTCAATATACTCCAACGTAGCACTCATATTCTCCTTCCTGGCCGACAGCAACCTCTCAATGCCCGCCCTATTCGCCTCCTCCATCCCCATATCCTTGATAATCTTCTCCGCCAGATCCGCCTTAATAACAGCAGCAAACCCCTTCTCCGTCAACGAATACTCATCGGCAATCACATCCCGATCCTTGACACCCGCAACAAGAAACATAAGCGCTACAAGGACACCCGTTCTATCCTTCCCACCAGTACAATGCACCAAAAACGCATCCCGGGGCCGATCACGAACATGCTCAAACACTTTGCGATATGCATCGACGCCATCACGCAATATCTCAGCGTAGGCAGCTACAAACCCTTCCGAGCCGTTGGCGGACATGTAATTCGCAAACCTCTTTGCGAGTTGTTCGGGACTCGAGTCTCTCTCCGGAAAGACAGGGGTATGTAGCACCGTTACAGAGTCATGGGTGTCTAATGGGCTAGACGCAATAGGATCCTTGCGCAGTTCAGCGTTGGAGCGTAGGTCGTAGACTGTTGTGATTTGGAGGTCTTGGGTGAGTGTCTGTAGACCTTTGGAGGTGATGCGTGTTGGGACTGCGGAGCGGTACACGAAGTTTCGTCGTGTTGACAACAAGTCTGTGATGGGGTAGCCGCCTATGTCGCGGAAGTTGGGGACGCCGTCGACATGGATGAAGGGTGGTGGAAGGGTTGATGGTGTCGAGGCTTCGACTACTTGTTCTGCGACGCTCATTTTGCTTGTTCTATTAAGAGTGTTTGTACAATGTTCGATCTGTATGTGCTATGTAGGTATGTACTTTTGTGTATATCGAAATGCCGAGGTTGAGATGACATCCATGGATTAATATGGAGCTCCAAGCTAGGCAACCGAGAATCGGATAACTAAGTGTGGGGTATTCAGGTACCATATAGTACCTAAAAAACAAAGCCATCAGATGATACGAATCAGAAGGGTATCATATTGGTATGTATAGTTACAAAGAAGACATATTGATAAAGAGGGTAGCTGACCAAAATCACCCCAAAAAGTAGAGAAGAAAAGAAAAGAACTAAATGAAAGAACACCAAATATGTCTCCCCAGACGCTGTCGATTCAAGGTATTCACAGGCAAAAACACAATATGTGGTTTATTGATGAGAGTTGGGAGCAGGACTGCTGCGCGGACTGCCGCCGGGCTTTTTGACGAGTCCCGCAAAGAAGCTGGCGAGTGCTTGGTTTTGCGCTTTCTCGTCGGTTGGGCCTGTGGATGAGGTGATTTCTTTCTTCGGTGTACGATTGGCCTCTCGTTCCTAGTATCAAGTTAGCAATGCGTATGAGTGCAAGTTAGAGAGTAGTGGTGTACCTTCAACTTCCTCAACATGTCGTCAGCATCGACTTGGATACCACCCATGTTGAACTGTACAGGCCCAATATGTTCATTAACATGTCCAGATTCGTCAAGATGGGGTGACATCTCCAAAGGCTTCGGTGCTTTCTTGGCTTCTCGGTCCTTTTCATCTTCGGCCTTGAGCTGGTCCAATATAGTAAGTTGCTGGCCCAAGAATCTCTGCATATCCTCCGTCTCAATCTCGATCTTGTTCCTGTTCGCACTGACACTGCTTCCCGGAGCGGCCGAGTCTTGTTTCGGGTCTTTGATGGTTTGCTCGTAAATGGCGACGGCGCTTGAGCCATCCTCTATAGGAGATGTAGGTGCGTTTCTCGTCTCGGCATCTTCGTCTTGACTAGCGCCATTTACCAAATGACGTGATGATTCCTGAATCTCGATAGACCAAGCATCGCCGACTCCCTCAATATCGAATCCTTCGCGGATAATGCGAATCTTGCCCCATGAATCCCAATTCGCCGGTACGAGAACTTTATCCCGATCTATGACATTGTGTTTGAGCGATTGTCTTCTTAATAGCGAGTGTATGCCCAAGGTCGAATGAACTAAGCTTTGTAGAGAGTTTGCGAGGAAAGGTGTGGTGTAAATGAGCGAAGCGCCGTCTATATCTAGCATTAGCAGTTGAAAAGCCGGAATGTTGAAGGTACTCACGCTTAAGAAGAATGGTTCTCATAAATTGAAGAATAAAGTCAAACTCTTCTTCCCGCCAACCATTCTCTTTTTCCAGTTGTTCTATTTTATTTGCCTAGACGATGTCAGCTGTCATTCCATGTTTGCAGGACACATCACTAACCCCCTGGCAAACAACACATAAAGGAACTCCGAGTCCCTCATCCCATTCCCCAGGTCCAAGAGGTATCGATACCGGGCCTCCAGAATTCGTGACGCCCGTCGTCGAGTTGGGATCCAACCCTCTCTTTTTATCCTTCCATTCAGTCATGACTTCTTCCATGACTATTTTGGTCGAGTCTTCCAACGATATCAATACCGACCTTAAAAGTCGAATCCATTCTCGCAGTTGTCGGACCCAAGTCCACGGTGAAGACCAGTCGAGGAGTATTACAATTAGTGTTTCTGGAACGGACTGTGGTGTTAGAAGGGGGCGTAAAAGAGGTGCAAAGGATGGAGATGGGTCGGATAGGAGATATATCGAGACTCGTGCAAGGATATCTATGGTCATGATAATTAGCTTCTGTGGTACCGTCGTTGGAGAAATAAGGACGAACCTTCATGATCGGCATCGAGGACATCTTGGTATGTATAACCCAAAGCAAATTCATTCGCAATAGGTGCCACTTTTCCTTTTCTCCTCTCGTCTGGTAAGCGCGGATCTGAAGGATCCGAAGATAGGGTATCCAGAAATTCTCTTTGACTGTCGGGTGTGCCTCCTACAGTGACAGCAATTAGCTTTTTCTCAACAAAGATACTAAGTGTATCTGAGAACATACCAAGCACTATCATATTCTTCTCTGGCAATCTCTTCCCACTAGCCACACTGTCCAGCATGGAAGACCAGATATTCTTCTTGTTGCCATCTTTGCTGGACGGCCGGCTTCCCGGGCCGCCAGAGTCCTGCGTCCCAGTAGACATACGCGACCCGATTCCAACCATTTCGTAGACGATCAGACCATGTCCGGTGGGACTGGTAAGTTATATAAGTTCCAAGGTTGACGGTTTTCGAAACTGTTGTTGTATGTCCAATCGTACTCCGCAAGCTAAAACGGTTCCGCGTTCAGGGGAGGTCCTCGAGGCGATCGATGCCGCGACGAGTGGCGCAGGGTACGGCCGATATAAACAAGGAGAATCGAATGCAAACTTCAATATCGTTGAGCGTGAAATAAGTTGTAATCCGTGGTCGGACATAGGAAGAGCAAGGGGAAGGAAACAGTTGAGATGAAAGATCAAAAGATGCGCCTAGTAAACAATGATGCCTCATAGATTAGGTTAGTGACTGCGGGCCAGTGCGCCAACCCACGCGTGCTGTGACTGGCTGGCCACTTTCTCTGGAAGCTCTTCAACTCGAAGCTCTGGATTTTCTTCTTCAACAACATTCAACCCAAGAGTCTCTGCTATATATTTGCGATGAACTCCATACGTCAGATTCAAGCGCTGAACAAGCGAGAGCTTGAAAACGCAGTGTAAGCTATCCCATGCAAGTGAATTTACAGAAATGCTTCTAACGCATATTGCTCGTGCAGAACACCCGAAGCTTCCTGGCACGCCGACTACCGCGATACAGCATACATCTACATCGGCGGCTTACCATTCGATCTATCTGAAGGCGACATCGTGACTATTTTCTCTCAGTATGGCGAACCAGTCCACGTCAACCTCGTACGCGACAAAGACACGGGCAAAAGCAAAGGGTTCGCTTTTCTCAAATATGAAGATCAGCGAAGTACGGATCTTGCAGTCGACAATTTGGGTGGTGCTACAGTGATGGGTCGTGTGCTAAGAGTCGATCATACGCGGTACAAGAGGAAAGAGGAAGAGGGAGAGGAGGATAATGTGGCAAGAATCATGGGCATGGCTGCGGGAGGGGCGGATGAAGATACTGATGCTGAACGACGACGCAAGAGCCGAAGGAGGGATGCCGATGAAAGTGACGTGGAAGAGAGACCGCGGCCGATGCTCAAGGAAGAAAGAGAACTGGCCGAGTTGATGCGAGACCATGATGACGAGGATCCTATGAAGGAATACCTTATCCAAGAGAAGAAGGAAGAAGTCGCTAGAGCTCTCGAAGCTTTCAAAGCAAGCGAGGGAAAATCATCGAGTCGACGAAAAGATAGCCGCGAGCGCTCACATAAACACCGCCATCATCGTCGCAGGCGAAGTGAGGATAGATCTCGCGAAAGATCTCACAGAGACCGTGACGATACTAGTCGGAGGGAACGACACCGTCGCGACCGATCAGAGTCTCCTCATCGAAGACGAGACAGGTCAAGAGAACGATCTAGACGTGAACGAGATTAAGAATGGCATTTGAATAATCTTGTTACATATCTACATTTCAAATGTGGACAAATTATGCACATATCGACACCACCAGAGTTCACACATCGCAAGAGCAATTCTGGAAAAGCAAATTGCTTAAATCACAGCCGCGGGGATGTTCAAATCATTTGCTCAAACAGTCCCATGTCATCGGATTAACCAAACGATTGGTTTGCCGTCATTCCAACCTGGCGGTCATGTAAATGCATGGCACTGGATGCCTAGGTTGGAACACGCAATATTTGCCATGGTGCTGTTCTAGTCGGGTATGCGCAACAGTTCTGGATCAATTCTGTTACCGACTGATTTGTTCATCCTCCCAAATAGCGCTTCCAGCCCTCCCTGACGCAGAAACGTTTGCCATCTTCACCTTCACGAATGACGAACTTCTCCCAGCGGCCTTCTTTACCGGCACCTATTATCAAAATGGTATGATCGTCTGTCCAGCCAAGTACGCCTTTGGATGGTCGTCCGACAGATGTACCGAGCGGAGGAATATAGGGTGTGCCGCCGAGAGAGTCATCTCCAATCTCGAAGTGAGCACTTGCGAACGAGTAAATGTCGGAGAAGACCCTGGGAAGCAGAGGAATTTTGCCTAGGATACCCCATTTCTGGTTCACACCGTCCTCGGAGTATGAAGACGGGGACTGGCTGCGACGCGATAACGTTCGAGGATGCGGGAGGTCGAAGACGTGCAATGTTGACTTATCTGACGTGACTGCCAAGTATGTGTTTGAAGGGGAAATGGCAAGAGAGAAGATCATAGCATGATCAACGCCTCGTCGTAATTCAGCGATCTTTGCGCAGTTCCTCGTAGAAAATACTCGTACCAAAGTACCCTTATCTTAGTCAGATCTGGTAATCAACATGAGTTCTGTGGATAATACCTGTTCACTTGCTGTAGCTAATACCTCGCCATCTGGACTGAGCACGATGGCCCTAAGACTTGAACTATGTGCCGGAATGATACTGACGTTTCCCGTCTCCAACTCCACCAGTTGAACTTGTCCTGGAGACCTGCCGGGAAAGGCTAGGAGCTTCTTGCCAAGGCATATCAACCCCAGAGGATTATCTGTAGTTTCGAAAACCGATAGCTTCTCTGGCGGCGTGGAGAATGCGAAGACGTGGACACTGTTCAGGAGGGCAACTACGATGCGCGACTTGGATAAACGGACTCGGAGGACGGAGGTTCGGAATTCGAGCGTGATGACGGATTTTTGTTTTACGTCATCCCAGATGACCATCTGCCATACAACTCAGCATGAGTCAAGCGCAAGCACTGTAGAGAATGTATATCGTACTTTGTTTTGTGGTAGTTTGGGCTGTTTACCTCCGCCGACGATGGCTAGGTAGTTGGACTGCCCTAACATTTCTGCGACACCGATACCTGCATTGAAATCTTGGATTTGACCTTTAGCACTCTTTCTGTTTGTGTTAAATCAAGTATGAAGCAAGATTGGATGCACACCTCTTGACACCTTCAGTTCGCACGGATCCGAGTTGAACACTGTTAAAACGATCATAACCATAAGCTCCTGTTTGTTTACCTTGTGCGGGGATGCGACGAAGCGTACCGCAGAAACCTGTATCTAGCCCGACGGAGAAGCAGCTACTGTCGCTGTTGAAAGCTGCGGACAGGGAGACTGGGCCTGCCGAGTCATCGATAACCTGGCGTGTGTTCATTTTGCGGCGTCATATGGGAGAAAATAATTTGAAGCTGGTGGTTGTTGGTACAGTATGTCGGAGGTTGATCAGTGGTTCGGTGATCAATGCGGAGGCAGAATGGAGCTTATGTAAAGACTGTCTCCGTAACCTAAAGTAAGCTCCCACAACCTAACAAATATTAACTAGTCAATGTGATAGCGAACAGTCAACAAGCAGTGGTAGTGATGATAAGGTCGATATTATGTATACCAAAATTGAATTGTAAGAATGAGTTGAATTGGATATATTTATATGCACACTCAATGGTAGAATACAAGATGACCGTAGCTGCTCCGAATAATACAGTCACACAAGCGGCTTGCAGAGGGAAAACATCGACCAGAGGACAGAGGACAGAGGACTCTACAGAAGGAAAGAGAGAAACACGTGACTGGTGGGCCAGGAAAAGGGGAAAGAGCCATCCTCGCAGTGCAAGCAGCCGCGACCCAGACACTAACAAGTAACCCGGCCAGCCAATGGCAGCCGCCCACTAGACAGCTTTCCCCCCTAAACTCTCTCTGTTGTCGCTCTCCCTCCCTGCCTGTTTGTCTCAGGAGTCAAGACAAGAGTTAGTCCAGCAACGTCTCTTTTCTCTCATAGCTTCAACTTCCTCCACATCCCCCGACCACCATCTCCAGTCTCTTTATCTGTCGGTCGCTGTGAAAAACATTGTACTTGGGACCCTCAATCATGATGTCTTCACCTCTCAACGCGGTATGCTTTGTCTCAGTCCCTGACTTTGTTCCCCGGACTCGCTTCGACCACAATTATTCTGCAACGGACAACAGATCGATTCTTTGTACTAACAATTGATGTTTCGTTGTATAGATTCGTCGCAAGAAGAATGTCAAGAAGGGTATTCAATTCTGTTTGATGGTCTGCGGTGCAAGTGGAACGGGTAAGTTTATTTGTGGCTACTTGGTCTATCAACGGATGGCATCAACTCGACAACTGGACAACCCTCTAACAATTGACTCATTCAACAGGCCGTACTACATTCGTCAACACTCTCTGCGGGAAGAAGGTTCTCGAGCACAAGGATGCAGATGACGCTGCCAACGCACACATTGAAGAGGGGGTCCGGATCAAGCCAGTGACAGTCGGTAGGTGACCTGGCTCACGAAGCCCTTATCTGCAGAACAGCGCATGAGACTTATGACCGCAATAGAATTGGAACTCGACGAGGAAGGCACCCGTATCTCCTTGACCATTGTTGACACCCCCGGATTCGGTGACCAGATCGACAATGAGGCCAGGTATGAATCTCATATCATCAGACGAAAGATCAATTGCTAACGTCAAACAGCTTCTCAGAGATTGTTGGATACCTCGAACGCCAATATGACGATATTCTTGCCATGGAGTCCCGAATTAAGCGTAACCCCCGATTCAGGGACAACCGAGTCCACGCCCTCCTCTACTTTATCACCCCTACCGGCCACGGTCTCCGAGAACTCGATATCGAATTGATGAAGCGCCTCTCTCCCCGTGTCAATGTCATCCCCGTCATCGGCAAGGCAGACTCTCTCACTCCCGCAGAGCTTGCAGAGTCCAAAAAATTGGTTATGGAGGATATTGAACATTACCGTATCCCTGTCTACAACTTCCCTTACGATATTGAGGAAGATGACGAGGACACCGTTGAAGAGAACGCAGAGTTGCGTGGTCTGATGCCCTTCGCCATCGTTGGCTCCGAAGAAGTCTTGGAAATCGGCGGTAAGAAAGTACGAGCCAGGCAGTACCCATGGGGTATCGTCGAAGTCGAAAACCCCCGTCACTCAGACTTCCTCGCCATCCGAAGCGCCCTTCTCCACAGCCATCTTGCCGATCTCAAGGAAATCACCCACGACTTCCTTTACGAAAACTACCGTACCGAGAAGCTCAGTAAGAGTGTTGATGGCGGTGTTGGATCGTAAGTGATATTGATGACCTACAGCTATCGAACTCATGAACTGACAATTGCCATAGGAACGAAGATTCTTCCATGAACCCAGAGGACCTCGTCTCCCAATCGGTGCGCCTCAAGGAAGAACAGCTCCGTCGTGAGGAGGAGAAACTCCGTGAGATCGAACTCAGAGTACAACGCGAGATCAACGAGAAGCGCCAGGAACTCTTGGCCCGCGAGAGCCAGCTCCGAGAAATCGAGGCTCGTATGCAACGAGAAGCCAGCGCTCATTTGGCTGCAACCGAGGAGACCAATGGAGACGGTGCAGAGGCTTAATTATATTGATTATGTACACGAACTCATGTGCTGGGTAATGTACGCCTCAGTAGGTCCATGTTCGTGCTGGCCTGGCGAAACCCTCTAATCTATGATACAGGGATGGCAACCTGGCGGGATGATGCATGGCGAATTGGTTGTGTGGCTGCAAACCTTGCGGAGCAAAAAGGATAGTGGGCTACCACCATTTCACCGTGTGAATTTACATCTGGTCCTTTCCCTCCCTTCTTACGTGTCTTGCTTATTACACCTCGAAGATCTTTTGATTGCGTTTCGGTGGTTCATTCTCGGATTGGAAATAACACCTTTTTTTTATTAATGGCTTTAAATTACCTTTGCGGAACCAAAAGAAGATCTTTCCTGTTGATATCTTAGTCAAGATTCCATTCCTTTTCTTTTCTTCCCTTTTTCACTCCCCCTTGGTTTGAGCTTGCAGCACCAAAAAGATTCCCAGTCACCTGTGACGTTCATTTTCTGGATTTTAATATTTGTTTCCTTATTTCTAGGTATTTCAATAATTGTCTGTTATGATTTGCCCTATGTAACTTCTATTCCCAATTAAGCAAGAGTATACAACACAAGACTGCCCATCGAAGACAGGTACAGGTGCCTCTGGCAGTTCCACGGTTTTGGTGAAACAGAGCACATGACATCAATAAACATCTCATTACATTGACTCACCAACTAAAGAACTCAGTATCTCGAAACACTCAAAAATCTTCGAGCCATTGCTCGGACAGCTAATATCACCGACCCTGTCTGTAGCTTGTGGCTCCGGTCAACAGTCTGTGCATCCTTCAGGAACGGCCTCCTATTCTTCCAGGCCAGGGGAGAGCACGCAATGGCATCGGTATCCGAGGGGGGCAAGCAAAAGGGAGAAGAGACTCCCAAAGCACAGATAATACTCGACGAAAACAACCACATCGTCGCCCTCAAACCCCCTGAAGGCTGGACAACTGCCCCTGAGCGCCTAAACGAATCCATCTGGTCCGATGAATTAGAGTCATATATGACCGAGATCTTCGGCTTGCACGGTATCAGAGTCGTCATGGCCTCGACCTGAAGAAAGTAAGATGTACACGGTCGTCATTCAGTGCGGCGACAGGATTTTCCATTGGGATGAGTATTTCGGTGATCTGCACGAGATTGTTGAGCCTGGGGATCTTAAGGGGATTGCGGAGGCGATGCAGATGAAGAAGACAGTGAAGGCTAGGCAGGTTCATGCCGTAATATGATTGTATTCTACATGTATCGAGAGGTAGTCTAGGGGTCAACTGGTGCTCACCAGAGAGAGATTCCGGAGCGAGGCCGAACATGAGGCGATATATCTGGTGTAACTACTGAGAAGATATCGAGATAGAGAGACATTGAACATAACATTGAATCGATGATATATAAAGCTGGAGCACTGTAGATGAAGAATCAACAAGAAATGAAGTAATATAAAGTAATAGCAAGCCTATCCTTCAATGAAACCAACCGCTTCGAAGATTCCAACAACAGGAAAGAAACTTGTACATCAACCACTCAGAACCAAGGAGTAATCATAAATAGATAGTTAATAGATAAGCATATCTCACACGCTATATAAAATAAAATGTGTCGTGTGTGCAAAAAAAGAAAACAAACAAGAATAGGGCAAATAACAATGACAATAACAACGACGACAAGAAGTTCAGATGAATCAAACAGATCCAAAAAGAGTAAGTAACACGCAATTTATACAGCTTGCGTAACGTCAGAATGAAAAATGCTGATTGGTTGGTTCATTCCCAGCATTGGTACAAAGGTCAAGTCCGGCCAGGTTCATACACAACTTACAAACATGGATGAGAACAGGTCATTTCGATCATCTACAGAAGAACAAGATGATGATGTGAGAAGGAAAGAGAATAGAAAGAAAAGAAGAAAAGGGATATCAAAAGTCAAAAGATGAAGTGAAAGACCATCTTGCTCTCCTCATCTTAGTTCACATGTTTTGCTTCATTTCACTGTGGCCTTATTCCAGAAATCCAAACTAGCCACCACATCTTCTCCTTCCTCGTCCTCATAAGCGTACAAAATCTAGCCAAGTTAGTGGTCATGTCTCCAAGCAAGAGAAAAGGATTAGGACTCACCTCTCGCGTGGATGAATGCAACATTCGAATATTCTTTCCAGTCATGATATGGATAAGCTCACTCGTCTCAATATGTCGAATCTCGATAAAGTTCGGTTCAAAGGCTAAAATGTATGGGTATGACAAAGCGAAGGCATTTGGTGTGCCTTCCCAAGAAATTCTCCAATCCGGTCGTGCTCGCCATCCATTTCGGTTGACGAAGAACGAGAAGTCGCTGTAGTTCAGCAAGAACTCTCCGTTCATTCGTTCAATATGGATAGGCTTGACGTTCTCTTTTCGCGCAACAAAGTCCAAGGAAGTATCTGCCTGGTCGAGGAGTGACTGGCTTTCTGTCGTTTCGAGACTGACAACTTCGAAGCCTCGGGCACAACCAACACACAGAGTCGATCGTAAGAAATGGACAGAAGAAGATTCAGCTGGGATATAGTATTCCTAGCAACAACAAATTAGTTTTAACTCTGATGATTTGTCGTCAAATAACTCACCTTGAATGGCTTCAAAGCTTCCTGGCTTCCCCTGAACATCTTGCCCAATGCTGGTTTCTTGCCACCCCTTGCTAAGTTCTCCATAGGCTCATAGACCTTGATGGTAGTTGACAACGCAGAAGTCTTGACAGAGCACACGAGATGTCGTCCTAGACCGATACCGACTTTGAAGAAGTTGGCGTGTCCCTGAATCTTCTTTGGCCGGCGCGCAAGAGGGTTTTGACCTTCGTTGACGTCTAGAGCTTCCATAGGGTATGAGAACAGAGTCTTATTGGCGAGGACCAAGACTAATTGATACTCTTCTAGCGTATCAATCTGGGTAACTGCCTGGGCGTCCAATATGCGTTTTGGCTTTGCACTCTTGTCTTTGGGCCATCGCTCTGCTAGATAGATACCATTGTCTGTACCAATAACAAGCTTTCTTCCGCCGTCTATAGAAAAGTTAGTATTGATATAGCCACCAGAATATCACCAAGTATTAGCTTACCTGTTGGTACCAAGCAATTGACCCTATTAGCCGTCGTGAAGAAGTTTTCGGAAAGAATAGTCTTGGAATAAAAGTTGCTGTTGCGCTCCCGAAGCTTCCTCTGCTGTTCTTCAACCATTTCAATAAACTTTTTTCTCTGCGTTGGTGACGTAGCATATAGTGTCAAATCATAACCACCCTTTCCAAGATGTCTGAAGGTAATTGGCAATCCTTCTTTTGGCGCAGGTGCATTGGTAGGAATGACCTTGCCAGGAATGAGACTAGATGATGATCTTTTTGCCAACCCAAGCCTGGGAATGACTTCGTCCATTTGAGTGATCACCAACAGCTCGAGTGGAATTGGCTTCTTGTATACTCGATATTCCTCGCGTTTGTTGACCACCTTGATGCGCACTAGCAGTACGGCATGATCAAACAAATAGGCAGTAACCTCGGAACTGTCAGTTGGGCCTTTCTTGAAACCCATTTTTGAAAGCATTTGTCGATTCTCTTCAGTAAGTTTCAAGTCAACATAATCTCCCGGGTTGAATTTCAAGGCTGCATTGAGCTGAACGAGGTTGAAGTGATTCTCCGCTTTACCACTCTCAGTATTGACTCGGGAAAGGAAATCTTTGATCAATCCGATCGCTTTCGGAATGTCTTGCTTGTCTGGATTGTCATCGGCGGTATTCTTAGCCACTTGCTCAAGGAGTAGAGGATATCGGGCAAGACGTGTGGTAGGTTTCGTAAGGTAACCGTTCAACTCCAACTTTCGCGACTCCTTCAAGCGTTCTGTTTCTTCCACAAAGCGAGCGAATGCAGGGTTGGAAGCCTTTTCTTTCTCAAACTCATACTTTCCGTAGAGCTGGTTGGCACCATATTTGATAAAGGGATCGAAACGGGGAACGTGCTGCAAAAATATATCACCAACTGTACGAACAACATGGTTCTCTTTCTGTCGAGCATTGAGTGCTTCGCATAGAGTAGAATTGACTTTCAACACCTCCAAGCAGTTTCCAAAGACCGTGCGAATGAACTTTTCTCGTCGATGCTCGGGAATAGGAGATAAACTGGTATTACCAGCTGAACGGAGTGGTCGCATCCAAAAGTCTCGCAAATATTCCAAGTCTTTGACAAAATCTCTTTCGGTGTACATGATCTCGAAGATAATTTCCTGGCGCTTCTTCTCCCGGTCTTCAAGCGTGTCAGAAACCTCCTTAGGAACCATGTTGATCCAAAGTTTTTGGTCATCATTATCGTCATCTGCGTGAAGACTACCCTTCGAGGAGGAATGCCGTAGACCAGGCTGGGGTTTGAGATTAAGGCGAGCCTGTTGTTCAAGTCGCCTAGGACAAGCGATCGAATAGCAAAGATTATCACGTGTGCAGGTTGGAGAATAACACTCGGTGAGCAGCGTAAACACTCCATTGACGTCTGAAGTAGCCGACTCTTCAGTCATGGTTTCCTTGAACTGGTATATCTCAACAGAAGAGTCTCGGAGACGGTGATCATACGTCACATCATGGAAGAACTTTTGTGCATCCAGCGCACGGCCCAGTAGCAAAGCAAGATTGCGATCCTGTGTTCTAATGATGTGAGCGATTAAATCCACAGCCTTCGATCCTGGGAATGCATTCTGATACGAAAGCCCGTTCTTCTGATATTCTGCAAGAGGCATTCCTTCGCGGAAAACATCGGCGACACGTGATAGTAGAGCGGGATAGACCAACGGCTTTGATCTGCGAGCTTGGGCGACCGCTGTTGCAGTGGTAGATTGAGTGGTTTGCTTCTGAAGAGGCTGGCTTTGTAAACTCATTGTCCGGTCGGGAATGAGCGTAGAAGCCATCGACATGGTTCTCGAGGTCATGGATGTTTCACTCGTACGACGTGGACGATAATTGTCTTCATATTGTCCTTGCTGTTCTGGAAAAGCTTGGGGGTGTGATTGGGCTTGGACTTGCGGTTGTACTTGTGCCTGCGCGGGAAGCAATTGAGGTGGTATATGATCGGGGCCAGACGTTGGTCGCCTTGTAGGTACAGGCCGGCCATAGGGTGTTTGGGCATGTTCATGAGAAGATGAGTAAGATCCGAGGGACATCGTACCCGGATCCCGATTCTTTTCAGGTACGGGTCGTCCTTGCGGCGTTCGGGCGATATGATTATGCGGGCCACGGAAGGCGTTACTAGGAGGTTGATAATTGCTCGGGGGTTGCGAGTATGCCTGGGGATGCCTCACTGGAACACTAGCCATTGATCGAGAGCGGTTCGGGTCAGAATTCAAAGCCGGCGAGGGGTAGCCGTGGGGAACAGGAACAATGGGGTTCGAATAATGAGGATTCGGTCTGGGATCTACTCGGGTAGGTCCAGGGTATCGAGGATAACGCTGGGGAGGCTGCTGGTGGTGTGACGGAGCTACATTTCCATTAGGAACAGGAACTTGGTGACCCCCGTAGCCATTGATGGGGCCTGGTCCGTATCCATTGGGTAGTTGGCGAACACCCCCTCCTGGCGGCGGCGGTGCCCCATTCCGCATTTGCATCTGAGGGGGTGGAATATGGGAGGACATCGTACGCGCTCGTTCATTCGAAAAAGGAGGGGTTTGTGAGGTCATTGTTTGAGATCGGCCGGCATGTGCTGATGAACCAAAGATATCAGAAAAGGCAGCATCGCGCCTCGGATTCGATGCTTGTCCATATGGGTTTGGCTGATAATTTCGGCCTTGTTGGGATCTTAAATCCGCCATGGCGGGCGAACAGATAATTGTAGCAAACGACTAAATGATAAGTTAGCTCGTTCTGCTCCGAGACCGCAATGTGCAAAGATTAATCCAAAGCTGCACTGAATGGTACTGACTTGGGTGTACTGTGGATTAGTAGATCACATGCAGGGCTCTGATAAGGTCACAGGCGAAGCAGGGAAGAGACGATGGTGTCTTCCCGAAATAGTGAGACAAATGACCACGCGTGTCTTCACTTCGATATTCGACACTCGATCTTGGTGCGTTGTATTCTGCTAGTTCGGCGACAAGCGACTAGCAAGTGCTAAATTCGACTTGATTTAACCGATGAGGGTGCAAGGAGCCTTGGGCGCAACCATAGAACAGGGCCCCTGCAGTCATACCCTCCGCATCCTTTTTTCGACGGGAATAGGAGGCTCAATGGAGGGGCCTCGTAAAGGGTCCACGGCAGTCGAGGCGGGAGATGCCGTGGGAGCGGGCTGTAGAAGAATGGGAATCGGGGTGTCGATAACGAGTGTGGTGGTGATGAAGCAAGTAAGCCAGCCACGGAGGTGGTTTGATTGTGTTGTGAGTCTGGCTTGGTCACGGCCAAGAGTAGTAAGGCTAAGGCCGAGCCGGAGAGGCCGCCCCGAAGGTCTACGGCGGGACACAGGGACAATTTGGCAATGTCTGCCAAGCTCTTAGCTCAACATCGAGCTTGCTCTACGGCAGCAGTACGGCTCTACCTCCAACTTCACTGCATTCAGTCTGTCAGCTACGACAACCTGTTGCTTTCAGGACTTTCTGTTCTACTCACACCACTTGTTGGACTGTCACATACGGCCATAACCAAAGTACTCGACTGCGGCCAGTGGTCTGTCGGCTCCTCCTTCAGGCAGTGTTGCACGTCAACACACTCGGTGTCGAACGACCTCTACCGAAATACACGAAATATAGACAAAATGGCGGACAATGAATATGCGCCCAAATTCGCGCCGTTCTTCTCTTTTGTATGTCTATCCGCCGACCCGTTCGATGCGTCATACTAATTAGAACAACAGGCAGGAGTGGCAGCAGCAGTAAGTCCTCGAGGATATCATTACATTTCCTGACAATATACTAACCCACTCGAAGATGATCTTCGGGTGTACGTGATCAGAGCCTACGAATCCCATCCATTTTATCTTTAAGAATGATCGCTCACAAAAGGCAGCAATCGGCGCGGCATATGGAACTGCTAAGTCAGGCATCGGTATTGCGGGTGTTGGACAATATAGACCAGACTTGATCATGAGGGTATATTTATCGGTCTAGGACGCACTTTTAACTTGGCTAACGTGGTATAGTCATTAATCCCCGTCGTCATGTCCGGTATCATTGCCGTCTACGGTCTGGTCGTCGCAGTGCTTATAGCCAACGCAATGAATCCTCCTCCAGGCCAGAACACCAGTCTCTACACGTACGTCTCGGAATATACAACCTCAATTTGGATGGTATACTTTGGTTCTAACTATGCACAATACAGGAGCTTCATGCATCTTGCGTCTGGCCTTTCAGTCGGCCTGGCCGGAATAGCTGCTGGATATACAATTGGAGTTGTAGGAGATGCTGTAAGCAGGGTCTTCAATTTTCGTACAGTGGGTTAGTTAACCAATGTTTCTAGGGTGTTCGTTCTTACATGCAACAATCCCGTGTTTACGTTGGAATGATTTTGATCTTGATTTTCGGAGAAGTGTTGGGACTTTACGGGTATGTCTATCGTCGAAGATGGGAATACGAAAGACACTAATGAAATGCAGTTTGATTGTCGGTTTGATTCTCAACTCGCGCAGCGGCGGTTAGATTGCAGCAACACATTGTCGTATAAAGTATTGGAAGCTCAACACGGCGAGCATCTGGCCTGCAAGATATATAGGCCACCTTTCACAATTAGATGTCTGTTTGATGTCTCAATATTTCGTTTATCTCGGCGTTCGGAGATGCGAGGTCTTTATAACAGACTGCATGGCATGGCAATCTGTTCTCCGGGAGTCTGCTTATTGCCAGGTCAATTGCAGACTAACTGCACATGTTGAATATATGTACTACCATTCAGTTGAATCAGTTGAATACATTCATTGCTTAGATACCTCCAATATTATAATGAAACACGTGAAAGCCCCGCCAAGATAACGTCAGAGCAGGCTTAAAGGAGGCTGCGGGGACCAAGCGCGGAACCACTCACATCGGACCGTGGACGTCCAGAACTTTGGAAGTACAAATCTTCATTCACCATTTTACTGTCAGTATATCCAACAAAAATTCAATTGCAGACTCAGCTGCCATATGTAATTCGATTATTGTGTTGCAGCCAAGAATACGAATTGGTCAGCTACATGCATTGATCTAATTTCAGCTCATCTCGGAGAACCCCGACGACCGTCAACTTCTCCTCACCTTCTTTGCGCCAACTTTGCGACACTATCGAGTCAAAGCTGAGAGATGACCGCTCGCTACCAGTATGGCCACAGAAACAGTCGAACCCACGATACATGAACAAGAACCGCCAAGGAATCCGATAGTCGTACCCAAAGTGCAACCAGTAAACCCCGAAGAAGTTACTTTGCCGTCTTCTGCGCCGAATACAGAATCTACTATAACCTCAGAAGAAGATTTCTCCCCGCCGGACTTGGGTGAACCGAGCCGGAATTTGCAGGTAGATGATTTTGAGCTTATAAAGACGTTAGGGACGGGTATGTCATGTCAATGCGACTGGAGTGATACAATCGCAATTGGAACTGATTTGTCAATGTAACCAGGAACCTTTGCGCGTGTCTGGCTTACACGCTTGAAGAACAGTCCTAAGAGAGACAATGTCTATGCATTGAAAGTCCTTCGCAAAGCAGACGGTATGTCAATTGACTTCCTTCAATGTTGAGCCGTACTGACTTAGATACTCAGTGATCAAGCTCAAACAAGTCGAGCATGTTCGCAATGAACGAAGAACATTAGGCGCAGTGGCCGGATATCCTTTCATCACAACTCTGATCACCACATTCTCAGATGATCAATCCTTATATATGCTGGTATGCCATTGAATTTACGCTTTGTCCCCTAAACCCAATCTGACTTGAGTAGTTGGATTACTGTCCCGGCGGCGAAATCTTCAGCTACCTACGACGCGCGCGCACCTTCAGCGACGCAACAGCCAAATTCTACGCCGCAGAAATCACATTAACAATAGAATACCTCCACGACGTCCAAGGCGTCGCATATCGAGACCTCAAACCGGAGAATATATTAATCGACATCGACGGCCATATTAAGCTGGTTGACTTTGGCTTTGCAAAACAAGTGGGCAACCGTGAAACGTATACCCTCTGCGGAACGCCGGATTATCTGGCGCCGGAAGTGATTCATAACAGCGGCCATGGGATCGCAGTCGACTGGTGGGCGTTAGGAATCTTGATTTACGAGTTTCTCGTCGGACAGCCGCCGTTCTGGGACCAGAATGTCATGCGCTTATACGAACAAATCGTCGAAGGCCGCCTTCGCTTTCCGCATAGCATGTCCATGGCAGCGCGCGACATAATCTCCCAACTTTGCAAAACAGACGTTACGCAGCGCCTGGGCTATATACAGGGCGGCTCGAAACGAGTCAAATCACACCCCTGGTTCGATAGCGTGAATTGGGACGATGTCTACCATCGACGAGTCAAGGGACCTATTATTCCGCGCGTGGAACATGCGGCTGATGCAGCGAATTTTGAGGAGTATCCGCCTCCGCCGGATTCGGCGCTGTTGGAGCCGTATACGAACGATATGAGGGAAAAGTATGAGCCTCTTTTTGATGATTTTTGATTTTTTGGTCATGGGGGTTATGCATATACTTCTTCCTGCCTATTTGGTGGGAAGGCAAAAGTGTTCACGATACATTTTCCTGTTCCTTCTCTGCTTATATTCGTTTTTTTACACATCATATACCCGTGAAGAATGGCTGGACATACTATGATTATTTTGTTTGATACATACTTGTTTCTATTCTCTTCTCATCTCTACCATTTTAATATTACTTTTGGACTATACCAATGAACTTAGGAACCTTGGAAGATAGTGGTATATGGTAACATAGATCATATCAATTGCATCTCTACATGACTTCTATGTAAACATTTCAAACAATGTATCATTCAAATCCGTAGTCTTCCTGAACACGTCAAAACAAGAAAATAAACAACCAAGCCCACCCCATGCTCCTCGCTCTAGACGTCAAATTATAGATACAAATATAGAAGGGTCGAAGTATAGAAAGATGTTCAAAAGGGTAAGTCAAAGCCGTGTAGCCAAAAACGCCGTGCTGATGCGCTGCTGAAATTGTTTTCTCAGCAGAGAAAGGGGATGAGGATATAGACATGTTTTTTACAAAGGCTGCGACGCCGGTCGGGTGGCATGTGCTGATCACTCGTATATACGTGTATATGCGTATATATGTGTGTCTCTATGTGGGTATAGATTGTCGGCGATTAATAGATGCGCTCATTTTCCGGTTTCCATGATCCTAAGCGATTGCGTTAGTATCGTTTAAACACTGCGGACTGAAAAGAGAAATACCTTCAAACTGATGGCTAACAAAAGCTAAAGGATCATCTGGCCCTTGAGCACCCATCTGACCCACGCCCGGACTGAAACTGGTAATTGGCAAGACAGCGACATCGCCAATCTTCTTCTGTCTAGTCAAGCGCGTAAAGTCTTCATAAGTGACATTCCGAGTTCCCTCACTAAGGAAATAATCGGGGTTGTTGAAGTAGCGGAACACAGCATCAGTCCACACTGCAGGACCCGTAAACTCGACGATCGACTTGTCCATCTTGGACATGGTCAAGACACCCTTCTTCTTCATTCGTAGAGTATCCTCAACAATAGTAGCCACCACGTCACGGAGAACAGGGTGGCCAGGTTTGGCTTGAATGGTCCATTGGCAAAACTGTATTCTGCGCGAGTACCATTGGTGCCAATCCGGTCGGTCCGGATCAGCTTCGATGCCAATCACCAGACCGACGGAGGACGGATCCATGTCGTCTGGCAGCCAGTCGATAGCCGGTTTGAGCGCTTCCGTATCGATATCAGAGTATATGCCTCCTCGTGCTAACAGGATTAGATACCGAAAGAGATCTGCCTTTAAAACAGGTGCTGGCAAGGAATTGTACGCCTCAACCACTTCAGGCACAGACCCATATAGATATTGAATTAAGTTATCCGCCGATTCATCTGATATCGTTTCGTGCACGAATTCCGGATTCTGAGATGTCCATGATGCCTCCAACGAGCGCAGATGATTCGGAAACGAACCGGAGTCGACCGAGTACTTCCACGTCTGCCATATGTACGCTGGAAACTTGCTGTCGAGATCATAAGGGTATTGATACCGTAACCTTTCAAGAAGTGATGGATATGCGGTATCTCCGACGGTGAGTTGCGACTGCCAGGTCCCCGCGCGACCCCTTGCCTGAGGTGGAATGCGCAGCTGCTTCTGGCCCTGCGGCGAATCGTCTGGGTAGGCTGCGCCGGAGGTTGAGAAGGATCGGAATAATAGAATGATGCCGACTAGAAGCGCAAAAACAATTATTGCACGTCGAATGGGGGCCATGGTGGATGTTCTTGCCGGGTAGTATCTGGACTCGAGGTCTTTCATGTTGCCGCAGATTGGCAACGCGAAGGACGAGCAATGACGGCGACGACGAACTCGCTAGCTATTGTGCGCTGGTCAGACACGATATCGAATCGAGAGGTATGAAATGCCAATTCTGGCTGTTGTCCTGAGTCGGGGAGAGTAGAATGTGGCATGCACCAGGTGCGGAATGAGTCAGTCAATCACTATGGCTTGAGTGTCGAGGACATCATGAAGCTATGGTTGTTCTCTTCATGGAGTCGGATCGATTGGGTAAATGAAAAAAAAAAAAAAATGATGCGATGTAATAATGATGGGAAAGATAGAACGTTTCCACAAAGTTGGGAGACCTAAGGCGATGGTTTCCGGGCCAGAAGGCTCCTTTGAAAGTTCAGACGATTTAACGGCGGAGCCAACGGATTGGGTGTAGCGTCTATAGTCTATGGAGTACATTTGGTGCTCACCAGAGTCACCACGAGTCCACATACATTTAACTTCTATGATTCACGGTGTATGAGCTGAATATGTCTACACTACAGAATTTGTCATGTAACTACTCGAAAGTGTCTCTACGTTACATTTTCCGCTCAAGTGCTGATCGTGCGACATGGCATGAAAGAGAAGAAGATCATCAATTCTGGAGAAGACGGATCGCGGAAGAACCGTTGTATCTGCTCCACAACGTCTCGATAACTCTCTGAAACGATCCTTGTAGCAGCCGGCGATCGTCATGGAGGATTCTAGCTGTGAATTCTCCAGTTGGCAGTAACCATCCGACTCACCTCATCTTCAATCTGTTCTCAGAAGTGTAAGTCGTGGTCAACGCAACGCAGTGCGTATTCGGGCAGATGTTGTCGTCATCGAGCCGCGTCATCCAAGCCAAGCCGTCCACTGACATAAAAGGAACAAGAGCACGTTCATACGAGCCTGGTTAGTGGTAGTCCAGCCCATAGATGTCGGTGTGCCATAAGAAAGTGAGATAAGCTTCTCGTTGATGCAGAGTCGAAGATGCCAAGCACGATCGTATCTGCCTGAGGCATATATCTTACATAATCTGCAAAATCGGCGCTGTGGACCAGCGAGCCAATCACAGCACGTCTACATGACGTGCTTTTGGAGAAGCTGCGATGCGCGGGGAGCTTGCGGAGTCCAAAATTTGTGATCTCAGGGAAAAATCGCAGCCATGCCGTTCTCGATTCTCTTCATCCAGCGTCTGGGTCTGATAGATCCACGTCTTCTGTACATCGACAGTCGTCAACGATGATGTCTCTACGAGGCGCCGTGCGTACGGCATCATCGTCGTACTTGCGGACGACGAAATTTGCACATCAGAATAACATACCTAGAGTACAGGCATTGTCATCGACACAATGGCCCACTTGCGACTCCCGATCGCGTCGCTGGACGCAATCTGCAGCAGCAGTCCGCGAACAACCCGACTCCTCGAATCCTGCCATGTCGTTTCCCTGCCTAGATGCCCAGGAAGCCAAAACCGTATCACTGTCTACACGCTCCATGAGTACTGGCCCAGAACCGTCGTACACTACCGGGCACCACGAGAACTTTTATTGCGACAAACCGTTGCTTCTCGACTGGGGCGGTGTGCTCCCCGAATTCGACGTCGCTTATGAGACTTGGGGTACCTTAAACGCAGATAAGAGCAATGCGATCCTCCTTCACACAGGTCTCTCCGCGTCCAGTCATGCGCACAGTACACCATCGAACCCTAAGAATGGCTGGTGGGAAAAGTTCATCGGTCCTGGAGCTCCTCTTGATACGAACAAATATTACGTTATCTGCACCAATGTCATCGGCGGTTGCTACGGAAGCACAGGTCCTTCGTCCATTGACCCGTCTGACTCAAAGCGATATGCGACACGTTTTCCGATCTTGACAATTGAGGATATGGTTCGGGCACAATTCCGACTTCTCGACTCATTGGGTATTCAAAAACTACATGCATCCGTTGGCTCCAGCATGGGCGGAATGTTGAGTCTAGCGGCTGGCGTTCTCTTCCCTGAAAGAATCGGAAGAGTGGTTAGTATCAGTGGATGTGCGCGCAGTCACCCATACAGCATCGCTATGCGCCATACTCAACGACAGGTTCTTATGATGGATCCCAATTGGCAACGCGGGTTCTACTACGACTCGATTCCTCCTCACCACGGCATGAAACTTGCCCGAGAGATCGCTACCGTTACATATCGAAGTGGCCCTGAATGGGAAAAGCGATTCGCCAGGAAAAGAGCCGACCCCAGCAAACAGCCTGCTCTGTGCCCAGACTTTTTGATCGAAACTTATCTAGACCATGCCGGAGAGAAATTCTGTCTCGAATACGATGCTAATAGCTTATTGTACGTGTCCAAGGCCATGGATCTTTTTGACTTGGGTCATGCCCACCAAGTCGCAACCCGAGAACGAAGGGAACAAAACCGGAGGAGTATGGCACTGGGCAACATTGAACGAAATGACGCTTCCTGCAGCTTGACTCTACCCGACAAGCCATACGAAGAGCAGCCCGCTGCTTTGTCGTCTTTGACTCCGATGAATGAACCGGCAACCATCGACTCAGGTGACGCTCCTCCACAGGATCTTGTTCGGGGCATGTCGCCTTTGAAAGACCATCCAGTTCTTGTCATGGGGGTTGCGAGTGATATTCTATTCCCAGCATGGCAACAGCGAGAAATTGCAGATACATTACGAGCTGCCGGAAATCAGAAGGTCGAGCATTTCGAGCTCGGGGAGGATCTGTCTCTTTTCGGGCATGATACGTTCTTGCTAGATCTTGAGCATATTGGAGGCCGCGTTGGCAAGTTCCTAGGATGAGCTCGTCGTCCTAGTGTGTACATATATTAAGCATTCAGCATAGCACAGCATTGCAGGCGTTCTTTTACTTCTTTGTCGCATTTCACCATATCTAGCTAGATAGGTAGTCTGGAACTGAATATACTGCATGTACTACACCCAGGTACCTTCTAAGGAACATTTCAAGGACAAGGAATGTGTTCAAATTGATATATGTAAGATAACAGTAACCCTCAGATTAGCTCTCTGGTTCCCACTGGCTTCCATGCACATTGTAAATAGATGCCGGATACCTCAACTTTGGCTTTTGGATACTACTTGTCATCACCGGGTTACATGAATGCAAACATGAAACAAAAAGGACATTGGAAAAGATAGTAAAGGTGAAAAATGATTGTATTTGTGATCTACGAAATACATCGAGATGTTGTAAGCAGCTACTCCGCAAGAAACATGAGGGTAAAAAGGGATGGAAATACAAACTCTCCCTAGCCTGTTCAGATTGAAAACTACCTTTGGGTAAAGGCTCGTCAACGACCTGCTGCACGCGGTTACCTCGTGAAAGGCAACACGCGGAGCATCAAGTACCGTTTGAATGATACCTTGTCTCCGAGGTGTCCTAAGAATTTAGTCATCATGTAAGGCATCACTGGGATCGTTCGTTTGGTTGATTGATATGATGTGTGGAGGGTAGGTTGTACGAGGGTGAAGGCACGATGGACGACATGTCGGAGACGAGGTGAAAGTTGACGCTGAACCACCGTCATTAAATGGCAGCGCCAACAATCAGGTCGATCCTTCACGTCGATGATATCGTTATCAAGAAAATATAATGATAAAGGGATCAAGAAGAAGACTGTCGTGGCTCTCAGATTTCTGTTCACCTGCATCAACCACACGCTTGACACGTCTTCTTCCACCGGTCAGGTCGAGTTCGCAACTAGACTGGGGATAAAGTCCATGCTGGTCACTGACTTTCGTGGACCGTATGTGTCAAAAGCTCATGTGAGAATTTTCTTCACTGAGACGTACACAGTCTTCTGGTTGAGAATGTTGTGTGATGGTGTTGTTAAGAGAAGAAAACGCAACAAAGTTAAGTCGAGAAAAAGCTAGCCGAGGGGATCAACGTCGGGCCGATCCCGTGAGATATATCACGTGACTTGTTTCCATCTTGATAGCAAATCTGCATGAAAACAGCGTCATATCAGCACGTGATCGCATTTGCTGTCGTGGTCTGGCATGACTAGCTGGCTACATTGAGTGCATATATTAGAACATCTACCTGAAGTGTGAGATTCTATTACATTCCTTCATCCTCACCATGGGCAGAATCGCTAATTTTCATCGATATGGCTTATCGAGATAACAGACGCTATCGCTCTTCCTCATACTACGACGAAGACGATTACCCAGACCAAGAATCATCTGACCATAGAATCGCAGAGTCACGACGATACCAAAATTCGAGGGGCCGACGAGAAAATAGAGAACAAAAAGAGAGCATGAGCTCGTGGCTCCAAAGGCAGGCTGGCTCACACAATGTCCAGCTTGCTGCTGCGGCAGTTGTGTCCGGCGCTGCTGTCGCTGCAGGCATATTCGGCTACCAAGCATTGAGAAGATATGAAGCCGTCGAAACACTCAAGGCTTCCATTCCGCAGCTCGATGAGCGGCATCATGCCGAAACTCTCAACGAATTCGGCATCGCGGGCCCTCTCCCAGCACTAAGCAAGGAAGATGCGCGCAGTGCGGCACTTGCGCGACGAGCACAACAAGGAGACTACGATGAAGACCTTATACTTGAACAACTCGCCCGAAATCGAGTATTTCTGACTGATGAGGGCCTCAAAAAGCTTCGCTCGTCTTTTATAATTGTCGTTGGTTGTGGCGGCGTTGGTTCCCATGCAACCGCAGCTTTGGCTCGCTCCGGAGTGGCCAAGATACGACTTATTGACTTTGATCAAGTCACGCTTTCATCCTTGAACAGACATGCACTCGCTACGTTAGCGGATGTCGGTACGCCGAAAGTTCACTGTATACGTCGCCGTATGGAACAGATTGTGCCGTGGGTGCACTTTGATTGTCGGAACGAATTGTTCGGTGCGAGTGTGGCTGATACACTCCTCGCTCCGTGGACGGGCGAAGAATCAAACGGGCAGAAACCGGACTATGTTATTGACTGCATCGACAATATCGAGTCCAAAGTCGAATTGTTACATTACTGCCATAAGAATTCTATAAAGGTCATTTCGTCCATGGGAGCAGGTTGCAAATCAGACCCGACCCGTATCGGCGTGGCTGATATCTCTGTGAGTATGGAAGATCCGCTATCTCGAAGTACTCGTCGGCGCTTGCGCGTTTTGGGCGTGAATTCGGGCATTCCGGTGGTGTTTTCGGTTGAGAAGCCAGGTCCCGGGAAAGCGTCCTTGTTGCCTCTTTCCGAGGAAGAGTTCGCCAAAGGAAAAGTTGGTGAACTGGGCGTGTTACCTGACTTTCGGGTCCGCATTCTTCCTGTGCTTGGTACGATGCCTGCGGTCTTTGGATATACCATTGCCAATCATGTGATTTGTGCTGTTTCTGGTTATCCAATTGACTACAGCCTGGCAGGCAAGAAGCGGGAGAAGCTCGGCGATACTATGTACACACTACTACAGAGCACGATAGAAAGGTTGGTCAGAGCAGAAGTCAAAGACAACGAGCTTGTCGGCCTTCGCATGCCATTTAGCAGGGAGGAAATTGGTTACATGGTGGATGAAATCTGGCGTGGAAGAAGCGTCATCAGCGGCCTCTCCAACCGCTTGGTGCTTGTGCCCTGGAAACGGCCAGCGGAAGGCTTCAGAGTGAATCCACAATGGGAGAAAGAAGGTCAAAAGCTCGTTGCGATAGACTGGAGGAATTTGGTTTGCATGACGAAGGAAGAGGCTGTACAACACGAAAGGGAAGTTCTTTTGGGAAGCAAGACTGTTGAAGAGCTTTACGATGATAAGGTCCTACAGTTGATTGATGCACGGCTGAAGGAGGCGGAGATATATGAGCGGTATAGGTAGTTATGACTTTATCTATATACTACAGACGGTAAGAACAGAATCTACTTTTCTACGCTTTTTACTCCGTAGTTCATAAGATGAAGCCTCAGTACGTATACGTACGGACCTACTCAGCCGGACCAATCAGGAGCCTTTATTGCTAGGGCTGATTTATGATTGGTTGGTTACAGCACCAGTGGGTCTGGCAGGGGCCATAACTTTCTTGGAAGTCTTGGATGATGAACCTAACTGACTTGGACGACGAGGGTAAGACATGACAACAGACTACATTGACATCTCTGAGCCCGTCCTTTGATCTTGCTGTCGAGAATTGCACGCTTTCTACCACAGCGCCAGAGACTCCCAGCTATGTTGGCCGCTTAGATCTCGGCCAGAATCATTCCGGAATCAGCAATCCGCCAAGAGCGTGACAGTAACGCAACCCCAACATCATGGCCAGAGACAGAACGCATTCCATCGGTTACCTTCCGAAACCCACCAGCTTCGAAATGGACATAGACAACATCAGCGTATCAAGCAGCGACAACGACGACGAAGCCAGCAAGACTCATTCTCGAAGCGCTTTCTTTCAGAGCTTTCCGCGGGGCGTCTCTGCTCAACGACCGTTAATCAGCTTCGTCACGAATAAATGGGATACACCTCGCTCTTCACGAGGTCGGTCATCGTCCGATTCATCCACTTCATATGATTGGCACCGCGTCCCATGGCTCGGATTCATAGCGTCAATCGTCATGGCGCCGAAATTCAGACGATATCTCGTCGTTTACGCTATTCTTTTGATGTTCGCTTATACGGGATGGGAGGCGGTTTTGCAGCCGATGATTAAAGAGCATGAAAAAATACTCACGTCGCTCAACGTGGACACATTGGAGAAAGTGGGTGGGTGGTTTGGGACAAACGTGCGTCCGGAGTTTGTCGATGTTGTGCCGATGAGGACTCTCGATCCGGCTTTGTTGCCGAGTCCTAAGAGGACAAAAGGTCGTAAATCGAGTCGGCGACTGGTTATTGTTGGCGATGTACATGGGTGCCAAGATGAATGTAAGTCTATATGTACGATTGAACAAGATGCGAGTGCAATACTAATCAATCCTCGTAGTGGAGAAACTATTGAAGAAAGTATCCTTTGATACGTCTAGCGACCATCTTATACTCACTGGCGACATGATCAACAAAGGCCCCAAGAGCGGCGGCGTGGTGGATCTTGCGCGCGAACTCGGCGCTTCATGCGTTCGAGGAAACCACGAAGACCGCATTTTGCTAGAACGCTCAGACATGAAACTTCATACAAATGAGGCATCCGATCAGGAGTACACTGTTGTGTCCGACACGGCTGAGCGCAAGGTGGCCAAGTCATTAACCGACGAACAAGCGGCGTGGCTGCAGGAATGTCCTGTTATATTGAAAATAGGAGTAATCAAGGATATGGGTGAAGTGGCTGTTGTGCATGGTGGACTTGTTCCCGGTGTACCGCTGGAGAGACAGGAACTGTCGAGTGTTATGTCAATGCGAACTATTGACTTGGACACCCATGTCCCGAGCGCCAGCAAAGATGGCATTCCGTGGTTCAAAGTGAGTCTCCTACACCCATCACAATGTGTAAGAATTCTATTAACAATCTGAAGCTCTACAACCAATATAACAAACTCCTAGCATCAGCACAAGAAGAGGTTGACACCTCCGTCCCTCCCAAGACCATGACTGTGATATATGGCCACGACGCCGCTAAATCACTCAATATCCGCCAATACACCAAGGGCTTAGACTCCGGGTGCGTCTATGGCCGAAAATTGAGTGCACTCGTCATTGAGGATGGCGGCAAGAATGAAGTTATCCAGGTGAAGTGTAATGAATATGTGAAATCTTAGCTGTGGGGATTCTTGATTTTTGGCGTTATCTTCGGCTTGCTCTACTATGGCATCTTTCGGGAGTTAATTTGTTCTTTGATTTTGGCTTTATCAGGCTGGTTCGGGATTGGGATTTCGGGATTGTATATGGATGTTGTGTTGAGCTATACCTTTTGTAGTTGTCCTTGTGTCATGATTCAATGATACCCAGATTGATGCTTCGGCGTCAAATACACGTTAATACTGATGATTTTTGCATTGTAATTTCAATGCCTCTAGTCTATGGGTATACTGGTCTATCATACAGAAGAACAATAACGTAAGAATGTTCACATAAGAGTAATCTCCCCGGTCATTTAGGATGAACGAATGAGCTCAATGACCTTGATCCATCGGAAGCCAATCCCCATTTTCTCTCCAAGTGCCCGCTTTGGTAAAATCTTCATACCACAAGCCTCCCAACGCACTATTCTTCATATACGCAAATCGGAAATACTCCGAATGATTTTGATGTAAGCGTGTCCACTCAAACGACAGGTCTGCCGCTGTCTTAACATCAGCGCCGATCTCAGCTGTCTTGGAGGCAGATCGGTATAGATTGGCGCGTAGGACATCATTAACCATCACTGCGATACCAGCAACATCGCTCGGAAGGGCAGAGAACCAAAATGTAAGATTATTCCCCGCGGCGCCAATGACGGGCGCAGTGATATTGGGCAAAACGCTGCCTAATTGAGCGTCTCCAAGCAGAGCATTCGGGGTTTGAAGAATACTATCAAATCCCCAACGGGCAATACCATTGATGAACAGACCCATGAGTAAGCCCTGGTATACTAATGATGGCCGCGTTTGAAGCGCAGTTCCGGGTAAGAATAGCAGCGAAAGGATGTAATGATGAATGCGGAGGTTGAGTTGAGGGAGGATGATCATGATGATTAGTGCCCCTGCCATGACCCCGTATATCACCAGATAGCGAGGCAGCTTCCCTGCTGACCAGATGGCCCATGCTTGCGTGACCATGGTAACAACAATCACGGCTACGATAATGATCAATGCGGGAATAGCCCCCGGTTGCTGTTGGATATCATGCGGAGTCAAGCGAGAAATCGGGATGCGGTCGAATGTATCTGTATTCAGGGCGCCCACCCAGAACGGGCCAAGCCATAAGATTGTTTTCTCGAATTGAGCAGTAAGACCGCTAAGAGTCTCCCGGACACAGAAATAGTATATAGCCCAGCCGACGAAGGCAGCGGGTAACAAACGACCTATGCCGATAGAGACGACTTCAAGGTAGTCCGAAGCAAAGGGGGGATCGGATGCAAGTGCGACTTGAAACCAGGATATGAACCAGATAGAGACGTAGAACACGCTTGGCGAGGTAGTGCATAGCGAAATCACAGAGGTGAAAACGAGGGATATACCAAAAAGCAGCCAGCGAGGATCCCGACATACAGCAGTCGTCTCTTTCTCAAAGTCAAAGGATAATGGGAAATATGAATTAAACGAGACGCTTTCGATACTGTTCTGCTTCGCCCCGGTAAAGCTGGTTTGCTCGCCTGTGCGTCGAAGAATACCACATCCTCCGGCGGCATTGTTGATGACCCCAGCGTGGATGGCAGCAGCGCAGACAAAGGAATCACCGCGGTAAGAAGAAGGACTCTCGGGTGCCCCTCCGATAACAAGGCTTCTGTAGTTGAGTTCTTGGTCACCTACAGTGTACGGCTCAAGGAGGATAGTATCGCGACATCCGGCGGGACATTTAAAGGCAAATTTTTGCTCGTCGAAAGGACGGCATGCATTGCCATCAATTCCACAGAGAGTACCATTGTGCCTGGACACTGTGTTAGAGAAAATGACCACATTCAGGATATGATCATGTGAAGGACTCCCAATACTTACCATAATCTAGCTCCGCACGAAAGCCGATTCGGCATGCCGTAACCGGGAATTTCAGGTCCAACGACTGACCAATTCAGAATTGCCAGGAATATCGCTGCCCATAGTGCATGAAACGCGATCAAGGCGATTACTTTCGATCTCAAACTTGGAAATAGTCGCTTAACGACGCGGATTGGCGCGGTCTGGAGGCCTTCAAATACGGGCCTAATGCGGTGTTTTCGTGGAGGATCAGGGCCTCTGAGAAAAGAGCTGAACCATCCTAATTGACTCGGGGGCCTTTCCGCGTACTGGTTCCTTGCACTTCGACCACCGAGAAGCCCTTGCCCGACTTCGTCTGGAAGGTCTAGCGAATCGTCTGAACGGCCCGATTCATGCGGATCTTCGTGGCTGTCAACTTCAATTCCGGACCTGCCGGATTCGAGGTCTTTTAGGGGAACAGACTCCTTGTTGTTGGGCGTGTCATTGTCAGAGCTTGAATGACTGGGAGCACCACGGATGGAGACCATGTCTTTCGGTTATGTACATGGTTCGGTGCTTGATGTAAGAATAGATGGTTGGTTGTCACGAACTAAGTAAAGGCATGTAACGGCTAGCGTGGCCCTATTCTACTCCCCAGTGGCCGGGCCCACTGGTCCCTGCCGGCCCTCCTAGCCTACTATTCGACTAATTTCACTCTATATATCGAAAGCCAGACGCAGGTCATATTGTATTGAAAAATATAACATTGTTGAAACTGTTTTTAAGGTTGTCTTCATCTCGAACTCTCGGTACGCCACAAAAGTCTATTTCAGGATTCAACCCTAACCCTAACCCATGACCCTGTGGTTCTCAAGACAAAATGCTACGTAACCACTTAATATGAAAGAGATAAAAAGACTAAAGCTTCTAGCCTGTGAATAGGGGAAGGCTGCTCTGCAAGAAATAGTTTGTTTCCATTTATGACCAATCAAAAGCGAGTACTACAAGATAGTTGCTTATAGAACCTCTTCTACTCCGCACCTTGGCAGTGGAGGATGAGACTGGATGAAGCATGACAGCAGGAACATAGAGATCGAATCAGAATCATTGATTGTAGCCATACCAAGTACGGCGTCGAGGTTTCACATTAGTTGAATGAATGTTGAAGGAGGAAGTTGAGAGTTTGGAAGGCCAATCAAGGCAATTGCGTGCTTGCCGGTTCTGAGGGCTTCATACTGTTGACTGAGGCACGCGCGGTTGCGATGCCTCAGGATGTCATTTACTATGGCTTTCTACTATTACACAAGGAAAGGGTCTTGGATGCCAAGGACTCCTGACTAAATGTTCACCATCTCGAAGAGAGATGTGATTGGCTGACCGAGCTATACTTCAAACAATCCCATACAGATTCTAATTGGACTCATGAGTAGGTTTCTTCTTCCTGCATCAGTTTCAGAATCCTTATCAATGAACGGAGATTGACGGATTCGGAGGGATTGATATTTCACACTCCGAGGCATTTCGATGTTGCTAACCACATGGTCCCCCGCCGATGATCCGAATTAGCGGCCCCAAGCCCCCATCCCAGGGCCAATCTTAGGGCTGTTTTAGCGGATGCTTGTTTGTTACTCCGGACTCCGTGTTGTATAGACTGAACAGCCAATGACATTTGAGCATCATCAAAGAAAGAAGAGACGGCCTCAGATTGTGCACGATGGATCAGGATTGTCAGATCCTGACGATCTCGCTAGGTGTAGTTCATTATTTATACACCAGTCTCGACCTTCAGATGTTGTCTATTTAGTCCTCACCTCAAAAGCTTCAACCTCCCGCAATCAAGACCGACTCCTGAGCCGAATCAAGTCAAGCCACTGTGATTGAAAAACCAAAATGTCATCCCTCCTCCAACTCCAATCCCTATCCTCCCTCACAATCTCCTCCTTCCTCCCACCCCTCCCGCTCGTCGGCCTAATCACCTCCACCAACGCCCTCATCTACGCCTACTGCGAACACATCTTTCTCAACCCACTCTCCGACCCCAGCGTTCCTCCCGCCACAATCCGACGCGTTTGGCAAAAATGCTTCCCTCCTGGATTTGTGCTTGTAGCCACTTCGCGAATTGGGAGCATCGCGAGCGGTGTTGCGGGTTATAGGGCTTCGGGCCCAGACTCGGCTGCTGGGACGTTGTATGCGGCTGCTATTGCGTTTACCGTCGTGCACTTTGCCTTTTTGCCCTGGGTAGGCCCCCTTTCATTATGTAATCCTCATTATGTAAGAGTCATAACTGACAGACGTATAAAGGCACGAGTCCATCTCCTCCCAATCCTAGACAAAAATCCAACCAAAGAATCGGATGAAAAGATGCACGAATGCAATAAGAGCTTTGTCCATATTGATATCTATCGGACTCTTGCTAGCGAGGTACCTGCTTTCTTGTGCTTTTTGGGCGCTACTTTGCAGTACTTGAAGCTGTAATTGGTTCAATAAATCGACCAAAATGGAAAAAAGGTTGTGTGTACGAGTTGGTGGTTATGAGTGGTGTTACTCTTTTGCAATCTGATATGTTTGTACGATGGAGTTTAGATAGATAGAATGTTTGATTAGACTGATTAAATGAGTGTAATGAATGAATGACATCAAATATCAATAAACGTAATGCCGTCGACGCTAATCATAATTCAACTTGTAGTTGCATAGCTCAGGGGTATTCAACATATAGAAAGGAGTAGGGTATCGAGATCGTAAAGCATAATCGTCATGAGAGTAAACATTGAAACGTTGGGGACATAAAAATCATAACACAGTTGAGCGTCGATTCACCACAGTCGCGTATTGCGTGCGAATTATTCTGACTCTGCAATGATTGACTTGATTACAGATCTTGTATTACTGCAAGACCTTAGACAGCGTAGCGTCCGTAGTAGTAGTTGCGGCGGCGATTGTCAACGCGCCAGACAAAGTAGATGCCCTGATAATAATATTAGCACGAATTCAAATCAAGAAGAGTACATCCAACATACCAGGATACCAGACACAAGCCAGATAACAGCAGACAAAAAGCTGAAGGCTTCAGCAGCCTTCCAGCGACCACAAAAGTCATTGTCGCCGATGTAGCCCCAGTTAAAGGCACCGCCGCAGGGCAGGTCGCCCAGAGCATCGACCTCGAGGCCGAAAGCGGCGAACCAGCAGAGTGCGATGATGATATCAACTATAAAGTTATCAGAACACAGTCCTATAGTGCCAGCCTGGTAGGTGGTAAAACTTACTGGGCCAGACGAAGAATGTATGAGCGGTTGGAATTAACCATATCAACCCCAGTAACAAAGACAGACCCGCTATCACTTCGGTGTAGATCCAGCGTCCTTGGTCCCAGGCACTGAGATGGTCCTCGTGCCAGATGTGGAGGTAGTATCCGACGATACCAGCGACGACCTATGCACGTTAGTCATTGGACTAGTCAAGCACGCACGTAGAGGGCCTTGAGAACATACAGCTGCACAAGCAAGCTCCGCAAGGCGGAGGACGACAGAGAAGAGACGAGATATGACAGGCATTTTGATTTTGTTGTAGACTGGTGTAGTGTATAGGTACTAGGTACTGCTTGTCTGTGAAACCGTGTGTGGATGATGGCCTGGGCTTTGGCTTCTTGTCGTGGCTTTGGTGATAGAAGAATGGAGGAGGCCTGAAGTTGAGGGGTGTGTGGCATTTAAGCTTCTCAACAGTAGTTATACCTATGCTCCTTCCTCCATCCAGACCGCTTCAGCCTCATGCGTCACAGGTGCGAGTACAATGAAAAGAGCAAAAACTGGATATTCTGGACAATCCTCCGCCTTTCGTCTTGCAATGCCAATCAATGAACCTCACTTGGTATGACGCAAAAAAGCCCTGCTGGACCAATAGAATACACAAAACTACCAGCCACAGGAAAGACTGACACTGATTCGAGAGAGAAGCTGCATGGGGTGAGCAAGGAGAGTTCCGAGGTGCCGAGATGGGATGACTTGCACGTTTCGGATTGGATGGTGATGGGTCTCTACTCTGTCGATCAGCAAAAGTTTTCTTTCAGCACTAAACCTAGACTATGATGATGACTCGGACTATGTACTCCTACGTACTCCATATTTTGGCCGTTGACTAGGTACCAGATCTCCACAAGGTAAATTGGACCTACTTTTTATTTTTGTTTTTCTGGATTGTACCTAGGTTGACCGAGTACCAAATTGAATGGACCATATATATAAATTGAAACAGTCATTATAGTGATGTACACCCAGTAGAATAAACACGGAGAATTGTACAGTAAACCTTCAAAGGTACCTCCGACGTCATCGACCAGTCTATCGATGACGTCAATAGTGCCTGACAACAAACAAAAAAATCATCTGACAACAACAACTAAACTCAATAATAATGGCCGATCGTCTGTCAGATGCGAATCGAATGATTGCGGAGAATGACGAATAGGAGAATATTTCATGGCACTGGTTTCACAGCATCCTGTGTTACACTCAAGTATACCAAATTTCAGCAACTCATATGTTGGTCAATGATAAAAGCTATTATTATTGGTATTATTACTTCAGACAAACTCCAAGTTAATACATAGTAAAAATACAGATCCCTCGCAATGGTTATTGTTGCTGCCGCTGCTGCTTCTTATTCTTCCCCTCCAAAAACCACTCAAACGCATTCTGAAACACCGCTTTCCCCCCAGTCTCAATGACATCACCATGGCAAGGAATAATTCGATCAAAATCCCACTTATTCATTCGCGCGACTGATTCACCCACGCTCTTGCGATCGTTGGCCGTAATATACCATACAAACCGCTTGTGCCATGTCGCCGGCGGTGGAGTGGCCGAGATCAAGGGCGAAAATAGCTTGGTGAAGATGCCGGAGCTAGGAGACTCGCCGGTACGGGAGTATTGTTCTTTGGCTGGTAAGTTGAAGATGAGATCGGCCTGGATCATGGTTTTGCTGGGTTTGTGTAAAAAGACAATTTCCTTGTTGCCGTGTCCGTCGACGTACTCAATATCTATCTCGCGGTCGAATTCTTCTGATATGTGGATGTGGCGTTTGTTGGATTTAGTGAGGATGTGTGAGAATTGTATATCTTTCTGGTCCGGGTTGCTCTGTCGCTTTTCGTATAGACCCTCAGGCGCAATGATTTCTGCGTCGGGGAAGGCCTTTTTCCAGGCTGTAAGGTAGATGTGATGCTCCATATCTGGGGCGGCAATGTATTTGATCCGTCCGCCTTGCGATGCGATTGTCTGCTGTACTTCGGAGGTAAGTGCGACTGGTGAGACGACGAGCATGTTTCCTGTCGCGAGTTTGACTGGTCGCTATCAACAGCTGCTTTGTTTAAGAGATGACCAGGTCAACGACATACCAAGAGTACCTCTTCCGCCAAATTTGATCAGCCCGAAGCGATTGAACGGGACACTGAATGTGGTGATGTTTGAGGTGACCTGGCGGATCACCATGACCTTGGTCGGGTCCCCTGGGAATAATTTGGAGCTCATGGCAGTAGATTAGAATGTTTTGTTATGAACAATTGAACGTAGTAGGGATGCACTGCGTCGTATACCTAGGTAATATATAAAGATAAAAAGAAAAGGCCAGACTGGATGCTTAGAAATGACGATGATGCAATGATTGAACCACGGATGAAGCTTCACTCCCAATCGGGAAGGCGCAGGCCGAGGCCCAAACCTTAATCTTCTTAGTTCTTGCTGAATGCGACAAGTGCTCTGTCCAATCACAGCCCGAGCCGTTGCGAATCATGTGATAGGCATACTATAGTATTTGTTTAAATTTTTATGCTTCAAATATTCCAAATACTCTCGGATCATGGATGTTATCTTCCTCGGCTTGAGTTCCTGAATGGGTAGCATCATATACCCTTTCAGGACTGACGATGACTCAGCGCGACCAGTTGGCGACTCCCTGTCTCGATATGGAATAGCCGATTGATAATGGAGTTGCGAGATGGTGCAAGGCTGAGTCACTCTACGTACTCCGTAGTAGGCACAAGCAATGCTTTGAATAATATGAATATACGTACGTATGTTGAATTCCAAATGTTTTGAACTACGTAAAAACCAGACAGCCACATCAAAGCCAACATGTCAACCGCATGGGCGCCCTCGCCTACATTTAGCATCCCCACAGGTCGCTTACACATCTCATACTTGCAAGTGGACAACCCTGAACATAGCGAATTTCTAGTTCGTCTCTGGAACACCGACGACTTTATCAAATCATGCGGCAACACGGGCCTTGATACCCCCGAGAAGGCAGCTGCATTTATCAAGAACCGGGTCCAAAAAGATTATCTAAGGAACAAGCATGGCCAATTTCTGGTATCCCTGAAACCGCACCCGGATGCATCCCTCGCAGAGAGCAGGCCGATTGGAGTAGTCTCGCTGATGAAGGGCGAGCCACCGAACGCTTATTCAGCGCCGGATATTGGGTATACTATCTTGCCCGAGGAAAGTGGGAAAGGATACGCAACGGAAGCCAGTATTGGCTTATTGGATTACGCGCGTCGGGAGCTTGGGGTCAAGGACGTTTTTGGCTTCTGTGGGCATGACGATGCACGCAGTGCTCGTGTATTGCAGAAGATTGGGCTGCAGTTTAGAGGAAATAAGAAGCTGCGGGTTTTTGGTGGTGCGCATAGTGCTGTTTATGCGTTGCCCGAGATGAGTCAGGATTTGACAGTGTATGGGATAGATGACTGATCTTGTTCATCTGGAGCATGTAAACACTGCCGTTGAAATTGTATAAGATTCTATTGAGCTTGCAAAACGTGCGCTCTTCAAAGAACAAGCCAGCAGGGGTATCAAGCAACACACGTCCTCCCGCCAAACCATTTCGCCGCACGCATTGAATGAAACATCTAACCAAGCAAATACTAGACTCAACTATACCAACCATGTTGGTTTTGTCGCTGGAACTCTTCATCATTTCGGTGCGGTATGGTGGATTCTTTGATGTCGAAAGTTTCAACCAGCTGCTGCCATATTTCAAAATTGAGACTCCAGATAAGCTGATGCTTCTGAATGCCCTTTTGCTGTGCCTCGAGCGGAGGATATGGCGATGAAGTTTCTAAGTACGATACGTTAGCTTGATGGGGAATGATCGCACATAGAATGAACCTTACGTATAGTAACAAGACCATGGCGGTCCTGGTCAACTGCAACATTGCCATCTCTGATCAAAAAGCTTATGTAGAACAAGTTCTCGACACTTTGCCCAAAAGACTTTGGGTTAATGGCAAATGGGAAAAGCAAAATACCTCCGTCTTGGGAAATCTTATGCTTGTCCATGGCTGCCTCAATCTCCTCGGTTGTAGGTTCCCTTCCCAATGCGAGCAACTCCTCATTAACAGCAATCGTGCGTGCATCCGTCACTTCTTTCAGAAGTTTGCGGATTTTAGTGCACATGGCAGTCAGGTTTGATGACTCTTGTCTATCTAAATCTTGCTCTTCAAGGTCTTGTGGTCGTACAACCTGTGTCCTGTCGATCTGATTTGCGGCTCTGCGTTGCGTAAGCTGTCGGGTGCGTTTCTGGACAGATAATGGACCAAGAAGGAAACCGGGTAATGAAGGCCGCGCATTGTACGGAAAACAAGCAGCTCGTCCCAGCCAATCCCAGTTCAAAGTATCATCGACTCCTTCATCATCACTATCATCGCCGTTCCTGTTTTGTGTACGGCGTTGTGTGCTGCTCAGGGTATTTGACGACCCAGTCGACGGGGTTTGTTGCATAAAGGACAAGCATTTGGAGACGAATTCGTCTACGTCTATACCAGCGGCAAGTCCATCCGACGCGCGCGCCGCCTTTTTATATGACAGGTCTGCCGCATTGACCAAAAGCGCAGAATCGACGGTCGCGTCTGACGTTTGTTTCACTTTGGCGAAATATTCGTTCGCTTTCTGGATGGTGTTGAGGATACCCTTGTTATCGCTCTGGAGAAATTCCCCTCTGCAGTCTTTTTTCTTTCATTAGCACAGTATTCATGACTATGGACCGACGAGCAAATATACCATTCATTTCACGTTGTAGGTCTCTGAGGCCCTTTCGAATTTTCCGACGCTCGGCGACATCTTGATCTGGGTCGTAGTAGTCATTGGCAGCTCTTTGAGATGCGCGTGTTTGGAATTGAGAGGATTGTGTCGATTCTGCATTTCCTTGTAACTCTGCTAGTCGTACTCGCTTGCTGGCCGATGACGATGATCCTGCTGCGGAAGCATCCAGCGCCATGTCGCTTTTCCTCTTTCCAAGCTGTGGCCGATGGCGATTTCGATTTTCTTTATCAGACCTGTCTTCAGCAGGCGATGAAGGAGGCGATGAAAGCTGGTCGTCTTGATAGATGCTGGTGGAAAGTCTGGAGGGAGCCATGTTCAAGCACGATTTTTCTCTGAGCGGAAGAGTCGATCTAAAATGCGGCAGCGATTCGAGCGCAAGGCATATCAGGCTGAAATAGGTCACGAGGCTGGTCGAAGTGGTGATAACTCAAACAGTAAAGTCATACAAGGAGAACAAACGCATGCGAAAATAAACGCGAAAATAGGACGTCACCCCAAAGAAGCATTATAAGGGGAAATTATAGTAACGCGTTTGACTTTGTCACTTTGTCACGTTGGACGCGCCTGCGGGGCCGATGCCTTGACGCTCAGGCATCAGCGTCATCGACTCAACTATACACCGCCTTCCCGTTTCGACCACAACTACATACAGCAACAACCAGGCATCGTCACTTGTTTCCTTTGCCTGTGATGGAAGGACGTGGCTGGAGGATCTAATCTATACGGATATGGAAGCCTTTACGTTTGCGACCTCCACTCAGGTCGACTTTCCCGTGCAGATAAAGATGTAAGTCCAATCGACTGCTCGGAGATACCAAGCACAGCAGATTAACGAACCATTGCTCAGCGGCGCTTTAGAGGGCAAACAAAAGCCTATACCATATTCCACACTCCTCAAGAACCCCGAATTGCGACATCTCGGGTCCAATCAGAGCCCTGCGTCGGACCTCTTCGTCACCGTTCAGCTATGGTCCGATTCCAAGCCCCTCGGCGTGCCGATGCAGACATCGTATAAATCCTTCAAGACAAGTCGCACATGGAACGAATGGCTGCAGATGCCACTATGCGTTAAAGATGCGCCTTTGGGATCGCAGTTGGCTATCACGATCTGGGATCTCTCGCCCCTTGGTACGGAAGCCTCGACCGGCCATGGCGTACCTTTCGGCGGGACTACAATATCACTATTCGACATTGATGGGAAGCTGCGGATGGGAAGACAGAAGTGCAAGATATATCGAAATAAAGCTGCGGACGGGTTTTCGTCAAGTACAACACCGGCTATACCGCCTGCTCAACGTCGCAAGACAAATGGCGCAATATCTCTCATCCAGTCACCCGAGGAAGCCGAACTTGAGCGCATCGAGGGTCTGATAAAGAAACATGAGATGGGCGAAATGACCCGGGTAGACTGGCTGGACCAGTTGGTTTTTCGCCAGTTAGAGAAGATTAAGACTAGTGCTGAAGAAGCCGCGAAGAAGAGAGCAACCATAGTCCAAGCAGCGAAAAAGAAAGCCGCTCAAAAAGAGAATGGAGTCAACGAAGAAGATTCTGATACAGAAAACCTGGATGAAGAGAACTTTCTTCTATATGTTGAATTTCCACGATTTGATCATCCTATCGTATGGGCCGATTACGAGTATCCTCCTCCACCAGTTTCCACGCATCCTTCGCATGCACAAAACAACCATACTGCCACTCTCAAACCGCCACCGGAAGTTCGTTTGGGCCCGGGAATTGAAGGTCCTGATGATGCGGGAACCTACCGAGTTGTCAGAATATATGATCCGGAAGTCGGACAGACCGGCAACCCTTGCGAAGATAAGCACAGAAGGCTTGTCCGTAGTCATCGAACTGGAATCATGGACCGTGATCTCAAGCCTAACCCCAAGATTCGTGACGAATTGAACTTTATCATGTCCTATGGGCCAACTCAAGAGTTGACAGCAGAAGAAAAGGACCTGATCTGGAGATTCAGATACTATTTGACTCGCGATAAGAAGGCACTTACGAAATTCATCAAATCTGTGAATTGGAGAGATCTCGGCGAAGCTCGACAAGCCATGGAAATTTTGCCCAAATGGACCGAAATTGATGTCGACGACGCTCTGGAACTATTGGGTCCGACTTTTGATAATGCCACGGTCCGTGCATATGCGGTCGAACGGCTGCGAAAGGCCGGGGATGACGAGCTTCTCCTATATCTTCTACAACTCGTGCAAGCCCTGAAGTTCGAAAAGACGCCCGAAGAAACCGCAGAAGAGGTTGCACATGACTCATCCTTAGCCAATTTCTTGATAGCACGAGCTGCCAATAACTTCGTCCTTGGCAACTATCTCCACTGGTATCTTATGGTTGAATGTGATGACACAGGTATCGCAAACCTGACATCTCATCGGCGCCTGTTCGCTCGCGTGGAATATCACTTCATGACCGAGCTAGAGAAAGTCCATCCAGAAAATCGAAAGATCTTACTCCGTCAAGGCGAATTGATCACTGTCCTGACGCGAATCGCAAAAGAGTTACGCTTTTCAAGAGAAAACCGTGCTGTCAAGATCGAAAAATTGAAGAAATATCTCAAGGATCCCAAGAATGAAATCATCACCATTGATCCGCCTCTGCCCCTACCATTGGATCCGAGTGTCACTATAACGGGATGCTTCCCTGAGGATTCTAATGTCTTCAAATCTTCTCTATCTCCGCTACTTGTCAACTTCAAAACATCTGATGGCCGCAAGTATCCTGTTCACTTCAAGGTTGGCGACGATCTCCGTCAGGACCAGCTGGTCATTCAAATCATCACCCTGATGGACCAATTACTACAAAAGGAAAACCTAGACCTGAAACTTACTCCATATCGCATCCTGGCAACTGGCGCAACCGCTGGAGCTGCACAATTCATCCCTTCAACTTCTTTATCAGCGGCATCGGCGAAATATAAAGGTTCTATTCTCGCATATTTGAGGGCCAACAATCCCGATGACTCAGAACCGCTTGGTGTCCGCAAAGAAACTATGGACATATACATCAAGTCATGCGCTGGCTATTGTGTCGTCACGTATCTCCTTGGCGTGGGAGATCGCCATCTCGAGAATCTTCTCCTGGCACCAGATGGGCATTTCTTCCATGCAGACTTTGGTTTTATTCTCGGTCGAGACCCCAAACCCTTTGCACCGATGATGAAACTCTGTAAAGAAATGGTCGAGGGCATGGGAGGCGCCAATTCACAACACTACCTCCAATTTAAGCAACACTGCTTCACGGCTTATACCACTCTCCGCAAGTCAGCGAACCTCATCCTGAATCTGTTCAGTCTCATGGTCGATGCCAATATTCCAGACATTAGAGTCGAGCCGGATAAGGCTGTGCTCAAGGTCAAGGAGCGGTTTCACTTGGAACTGAGCGAGGAAGAGGCCATGAGGCATTTCGAGCAACTGATCTCTGACAGTGTGAATGCTATTTTTGGCGTAGTCATTGATCGTTTGCACGATTTCGTACAAGGATGGAGGACTTGATTTAATACCCCTCGGTGCACATAGTGCCTCTTAATTATTTTCGAAAAGGAGGAGTGACTCGAGCGTCAAACGGCATATTTTATCGCCAGAAATTCCAAGATCAATGCTCGCCTTCAGGCAAGATCTGACGCGAGCAACCACATCATTGCGCTGTACAGTCTTCATGCTCCCGCATCACTGAATAGGAATAACACTCGATGTGGAGTCTTATGCCTTGCTCTAAACGAGTCGTTACGAGCTACATTTTACACACCCTGGACGTATAGTCGCTATGGCTCAGGCAGATAAAGGATACAGAATCCTGACCCATTTACCATGTACCCAGCGCAGCAAACCACTGGAGTCAAGCATTCTATTACCGACCACTACCAAGGTGCATGAGAATACCACTTCATTGACCTATTATTTATTACTGTTATATGATAGAGAAAGACAGTTTCCTATGAACAATGCCGAAATTTGGATCTTTTTCTATACAAAAACTAGACCTCGGGAACCTTTCGCATAATTATGTTACACGGGATCCATCAAGACAGCGATTGGCGTACTACGCAAACCTCTAGGAATTTAAAGTAAGGATCGTAGCATCAAGAGTGCGCGAGCATACTAAGCGTCAAAACTCTTGTTCGTTTGAGCACCAATCTCCTCGTCTTCTGGAGCTCTAGGTTCTTGCAAATCCAGTTCTATCCACTCCTCTGTGTTATCCGTCTCAGAAATCTCGCGTACATCGGCTTGTACACGAGGTGTGACATATGACTCTGCGTTCATATTTCGCCCATTGTTCAACGGGTAAGCATCGGCTGTAAACACTGCATCATCCGCGGCGTCACTCATCATCCTGCTTTGAGCTTGCTGGTCTTCATCGTCTTCGGGTGTACCTTCACGGCATGCCCATGCATCGACGAATCGGAGTACTTCGCGATTCCACCATCGTTTCATAAAGAGCAAGCGGAAGGGGACAAGAGCTATGATGAGAACCGGGAATGCCGGTGCGGCTTTCGTCAAGGTCAAAACGAAGACTGCAGCTGTGAGGACGATTTGAAGTATGGTATAGTAATGGATGGGGAGGTAGGAAGGTCGTTCAGAAGGGGTATTTTTGTTATGGAGAGAAGCGGGCAGTTGAGGAAGCTCTGACGGTGGGGTTAGAATATAAAAGAAGCGGTATAAGATAGGGCTGTGCTATGTGGTTAGCAAAGTCTGGCATACAGGATTGTGGTTCGAGCGGTACGTACTTGACTGATAAGCTCTGCTCTCCCATGAACAGGAACAACCCAGCTAGCACGCTTGTTGGGGTCAAACCCAGAACAGTCATAAATGGCGGACTGACGAAAAGCATGATGCCTCCAGCATGCAAAAAGGCTGACCACCGTTGCTCATAGACACGCCGAACCTCGCGAGATTCGACCTTTTCCTCACCGTCTACAATCACCGTATGTTGTTCATGTTCTAAGTGCATCAACGACTCCGAGTGAAGAGGCGCCTGGGGAAGTAATCCATTCGCCGGAGGGATTCCCAGGATGCCACAGATCGCCGTCGTTGTTCCTAGGAGGACTATATCCCATGCAAACCCTCCAGGCTTCCGAGTTCCGTATCTATCAATGGTACAGATAATCGAACTCACTTCATGATCGAAGAAGAATAGTACTGTGATAATCAAACCAGGCAGTATGGCAGCCAGTATCCAGCCTGCAGGCAAAGTCCAAAACTTGACAAAGAATGTATCACGTTCTAGAGATGTCGGCCGAAAAGAGTGGCTTACGTTGAGGGTCATCTTGTCCAAGTTTGCTAGTTCTCCGACATGAGGCATGGCAATGAAGATAATGATAGAGATTGCGGCGGCATACTCTGCAAGACCGAGACGAATATATCGGTGGAACAATGGTCGCCACGATTCAGCTGTCGAGAGGAATATGGCAAGGAGCATGGTGCCAACCGCGCCGATGACCGCATAAAGGAATGCTGCAAACGAAAGACTGTCGTGGGCTCGTTGCAGTTCTTGGATAGCCTTGTGGAAATAGATCACACTATTCAACAACGAAAATATCTCGGTGGAGAATGTTGTGACATATCGCATTGTCCAGTCATGAGCATTGACAATAGCCAGCACATAATGCATCCATGCAGCATGAATCAATGACCATGCCATGAATGGTAGGAAGGGTATCTGATCTGGTTGTTAGGGCGATAAGTCCATGAACCGCGAGAGGATCTTCATACCTTGAAATTGTCATTGCATAATGCATAGATATTTTCAGCCAGTACAGAGAAGGGCCCAGTCACGCCGAGTATGGTCAATGGCTGTATGGAAGCAAGAGCAAAGATAATACCACAAAGCCCAGTGCTGAAGACAACTTCGATCGTTCCCCAATTGGCTCCGGTCAGAACATAAAGGTCACTGGCAAATGTGATACCGGGAAGAAGATTGGTGAAGAAGACATATACGGCGCTAGCAAATATCTGCTGATTGAACACTGTCCAATCGGACAAATAGCGCCTGCGAACGTTGACGATATCTTGTTTCAACAATCGAAACGGGCGAAGAGGACCTCCTCTAGCGACAGAGCCCTTCAAAGCACGCCACGGTTTGGGCGTGTGCTTTGACGGGGTGATGATGGAATGTGCATCTGGGTCCTCTTCTTCATCCTCTTCAGGTATTCTATTCTGATCATCTGGAGAACTTGCCTGATGACGACGGCGTGCTTTTTCTGACCGGTGTCGCAAAGAAGATGAGATCCTGGTGGATCGAGGACGAAAGGCTGTAATCAGAGACATTGAGGGCGTCTACACCGGGAATTTGCGGTTTTGAGAATGCGATTGGCTCAATTATTGCTCTCTATGGTTTTGATCATCAACATCAAGTATTCATTGCAATGTCTTATCTGGAAGTGGTGTCAGTCAAGACTGACAAGCTTTGCCCAGATACGATACCCCGCACCTTTTCTCTTTATCATCACGAAGATTTTTCCCGGACCGGAGAAGTAATCCTTGTAGATTCCACTTGAATCATCCTCATTTTGCCAAAAACGGCGAAAAATTTAAGATTTGTAGTTTCGAAGTAAAAAAAGTAAAGCCAAATCGTTATCAAAGCCCCAAGCCACGATAACGTCATAGGGGTGGATTACTCACCGCCTTCGCCATTCTGCCGACAAAATACTCTTTTCTCCGATGCCGACTCCGTTGATGATGTCCTGATTAACATATACAAATCGATATAAGGATCTGGCGATGTATGATTGAATCAACACTGATATGATGCCCGCGCCTCCCGAAGCCCAATCGAACACTCCCCCACTGTGTCGACAACGATGACCGCCAAATTGACCACCAAATTCATTCCGCGCGCCGTGTTCCCTCAATATGACTCGATTCCGCGCTCATACTTCCTGGGCCATCACAAGGCTGGTCTGGAGAAGATGAAGAGTATGATATCGAGTATAGATTATATTATCGAATGTCGAGATTTCCGGGTCCCGATTACTTCCATCAACCCAATGTTTGAGGAGGCTCTTGGGGATAAACAACGTCTCATTGTATATACGAAGAGGGACTTGGGAGGAGAGGCCGATGGTGTGACACGAAAGGTAGAATGAACCATGTCTATACTGGTTTGTATGTTAGTGGCTAACAATGATCTATCTATCTATGTAGAATAAAGAACTAATGCGCAAACTCGACCCCAAAACCACCGTCTTTTTCACGACGTCTACTTCCGCGGACTCCGTCAGTGCTATTTTGAGACATTTGAAATCGGACAAATCAACCGCTCACAGAATAGCAGCATGCCGGGCGATGGTTGTTGGAATGCCGAACATCGGAAAATCAACTTTGATCAACACACTCCGGAATCAAGGTGTCCATAAAGCCAAAGCACTCAAGACAGGCGAGCACCCAGGTGTAACGCGCAAGATCGGCACCCCCGTCAAGGTGGTAGAAAGAGAGGATGGATCCTCAATTTATGTTCTGGACACACCGGGAGTGTTCGTCCCCTACATGCCCGATGCAGAGCGGATGCTGAAACTTGCTCTTTGCGGCTGCGTCAAAGACACGATTATTCCTCCTGTCACGTTGGCAGACTATCTTCTATACCAAATCAACTTATACGATCCAAAAGTTTATGAGAAATGGTCCGAACCTACAAACGAAGTCATGCCACTGCTTACGCGATTCGCTCACCAAGTGGGATTGCTCTCCAAAGGTGCCGTTCCGAATATAGAACAAGCTGCCATCAATATCGTTCAGAAGTGGCGGGCAGGCGAGTTAGGGAAGTTTGTTCTTGACGATGTCCAAGAAGAATTGAGGGCACGAAAGGAGGGAACTCTAAAGGAGTTTGGTCCTAGTCGGACACAACGACTCAAGGCTATCACGCGCGAGCGAAAGCTGAAACAACAGGAGCGGATGGAACATTCCAAAAGCGCCACTACAATGAAAATAATAACCAGCTCGGAGCGAAGATAGCGGAATGTGCTATGTATAATAAGCGTGTATATTATGATGTATATTAGATCCCATTTTGAACAATCGCTCGAAGAAATACTGTACAAATAGCATATTTTGTTTGAATGTCATGAACATAATTCCCATCAGGTACCTGAGACTATGAGATCTTGTCCAAAAGTCTTCGGCGCCTTCTATCAATAAGCTCTTCTTGAACTTCTTCAAGCGTGGGAAGCCTCCATTCTACACCGTCGCCAGCATCACCAGGTAACGGCTCCCAACCATCCTCGACATCGTCCTCTCCGTTCTTGATCATATTCTCAATTGCCTCCTTTTCACGCTTCTGCTCGTAAGCAACCAGAGCATCCTCTTCCTCATCTCTTCCATAACCGAAGTAAGCAGCATCAACGTGTTTGCGAAATAATTCAGCAGCTTTCTTTCCACTCTCGGTTTCCTCTTCGTCCGGTCGATTTTTTCTCGCCGCTGCTTCAAACATCTCTTTGACGCCAGGCAGTTCTCGTGCTCGTCCAAAATATCTGTACCCTTTCCCACCACCTGGAATTTCTCTGCCCTCATCGTCATAAACCCTTCCTCCGCCACGCATGTAGTTTGGTCCGCCTAAATTCCGGATCTGTGACTCCCACATATGTTTCTCCCTCATGAGTTTGTTGATCTCATCGTTTAGGTCTCGGATTTGATAGTCGCTAAGACTAGGATCTTGAATTCTGGTGACTTTGCGCGAGATTTCCTTCAGCACTTGACCTCGCCATTTTTCTGCGGTCGGTATGGAGTCTATCTGTGAAATGCCCTTTGGTCGGCGTGTGCGTGCGATATCGAGGATTCCGAGGTCTGCTGCCTGCGCCGCTCGGAAGCGGAAGAGCATCGACTGCGCTTTCTCGCTGTTTCGAGCCTGTAGAAGTACGGTGTGTAAATTTCGTGATCGCCCGTGCAAAAAATGAACATTAGGACATGACTTACCATTTTGGCGACTGAGAGAATGTGCTATGAGATTATGGTATGTAATGCGTTCATATGCAGTAAAATAGTGTCTCAGAAATTGATCTGCGCGATTGACTGCTGTTTAATGAAGAGAGAAATGATGTCGGTTTTCGGGTTGAGGTTGGCATCGACGTTGGAGCTTGACATTTAGCGCTAGTCCGTTTTCGGATGCACAACTTTGCCCTAACTTCACCTCAGCCCAACTCCATACTCTCTGCCTGTTGAAGGCAAGACTCATCAAATGGTGTTTAAGGAGAAGTTTAATACTGGGATGTAGTTATAATCCTCATCTTGTGAGAGCACCAGAGTACTTCAAATTGAAAAAAGAATTATGTTCATCAACATGACTGGCTAAAACATGAAACACTAACCAACCAAATCAATCGCACCCTAATGAAGATCATAATACATACGAACGCACATAGTATAAACAGAACGAAAATCAGAAGCCCTCTCTTAACTTCCACTATGTCCGTTGCTCCCAAATCATAGCATCCTCGTCAAAACGCTAAACAACCTGAATCCGCCCCAGCAGATATTGCACGTGCAAAAACAGCAGAAAAAAGGAATCAAAAATGTTCAGAAATGGTGTGATATACCGATTCAGTAGCTCTATTCCCCAGCTCAGATAAAGCCTTTGGTGTTGCTGAATTTTCGCTGAGGTACTTCGACTGTGCCATTAGCGACGTATACGCCACTGCCTCGTCGACTGGCAACATCGCTCAATCCATTGGCTCTTCCAGCGATGCTGCCTCTCTCGACACGCAATTGCTTCCATCCTTCTAGCTCTCTTTCGAGTCGAAGAGCTTTCTCGCGCTCTTCACGCAGCTCTCGCTCTGCCCGCTTGGCTTGCAATTGACTTTGAGAATCAGTAGACTGAAGCTCATCGATTGTTTGGAGGAGACGTTCAATCCTGTCACGAGATTTGTTAATGTCGTCGGTCAACTGTGCGTTTATCTTATCCCTCCGCTCAATCTGGGATTGCAAGTCCTTGACTGTACGATCAACATTGCGTGTAGATCGCTGCTCGGCACTGTATTTGGATTCTTGTTCCTCCAGCTGGGTTTCAAGCTAAATAAATGTTAGCATCACGTATTAATCTTTCAAAGTCAAGATACTTACCTCCTTAACTCGCTTGTGAAGGAATTTGATATCCTGAGAAGCCGATGAGTAACCCTTGGTTTCCAAGTCGACACATCGAAGCTGGACCTCCTTCAGTTGCTTCTCCAGCGAAGCCTTGTCTTTGAAAAGGGCGGCGTTCGCTTCTCTCTCAGCAACCAATTCTTTTTGCATTTCAACCGAAAGAGCTTCTGCTCGACGCATCTTTCCAACTGCAGCTGCCGAGACGTCCTCATGCTGAGCTAGCTTTGATTTTAGTTCGAGTATCTCGCGATCCATGCCAGCCGCATCCCTCATTGAAGGGCTATCTCCATTCGCCAGGTCTTCGAGTCGGTCAGTGGCCTCCTTCAGTCGGGACTCCAACACCTTTTTGTCTTTGGCTAAGAAGTCTCGTTCTGAAGTGATGTCGTCGACAGAAGTACGCAGGTTTCGCACCTGTGACAATAACGACACAACCTTGCTTTGAGCATCGTTGTGTGCCTTCACTGCTTCATCACGTGAGGAAGAGACATCCTGCAATGTCATTTCCAGGCGAGACTTCTCCTTAGCCCACGTTGAGCTGTTGAGCACCTCATTATCCCACTTGCTGCGCAAGTCTTCCAACTCTTCACGCAACCTGGAGTTCTCATCACGAACATGAAGAAGGTTCTCTCGCTCGATTTCAAGCTCGTTCGTGATTGTTGCAAACTCTCTCTGATACTTCTTCCTTGTTTGCTCCAGAGAGGCTTCCTTGTCCTCAATCTCCGATGCTCTATGATTCCTATAATCTTCGAGCTCATTTTGTAGGCGACGCTTACCCTGAAGAGCCCCTTCTAGATCAGCAGAAAGGTCCTCAACCCTTTCTTCATAAGACTGGACCTGTCGTTGTAGGTCTTCGACAAGCGAGTCCATGCGCTGACGATCTGCCATGATTGTTGCACATGTATCTTCTGCTTCCTTGGCTTGCGATTTAGCGAATTGTTCGGCTCGAGCAGCTTTGAGTACCGCAATCTCTGCTTGTTCAAGCTTGCTGAAATATTCATCGGCACGGCTCTTGTACAGACTGAGGCTAGACGTCAAATCAATGACTTTCGACTCCTCGGCATCGAGACGAATTTGTAGATCAGAAAATTCCTGCAATAGCTGATTTCGACTCGCCCCATCCTGTTCCCTTGAAAACTCGGAGTCCTGAAGATCAGAGCGAGCATCTCTCAACTCGACTTCTAGAGCAGCCTTACTTCTCTTCAATTTTTCAAATTGAGACTTGGCCTCCGTAAGTTCTGCCATGGCATTCTTGTTTAGGTTGAGAAGCGACTTTCTCGACTGCTCTTGGGAATTGAGTAGATCAAAAAGTTCCTCATGAGACTTGGCTTGTACATCTCGCAAAGATAATTCTCCAGTTTGAATCATGCGCTCTAGAGCAGAAACCTTCTTGGCTGAATCATCTAATTTTTCATGAAGCCTGCCATTTTCACGTTCCAGCAATTGGACACGACGGATTGATGGACTATCATCTGGCCACATGTCGCGATTAGGAGTGGAGAGCTGAAGTTGATTTTGCAGGTGTCGATTTTGCATTTCCGTCATCTGCAATTTGTTCTGCAACTCTTCGAGCTCGGTTGCCATATCCATCCGCTTTTGAAAGGTTGTAGTGTCGACAGTACGGTCTGATCGACCAGAGTCCTGGTTGACTTCATTGAGATTGAATCGTCGATTGGGCGTGGAAGGATTGGAAAATCTCTTTGCAGTCTCGGAATTCTTTCGAATGTGGGTCGGTGATCGAGAAGTAGCAACCTGATTATTGTCTATCTCCTCTAGTAGAGCTCTCTTCGAGGAGCTGAAGCGAGCATCCATCTCTTTCATCTCGCCTTCATGACGTTGACGCATTTCGGCTAATTGGCTTTCCGCCCTGCTGTATCTTTCTTCGGCAACGCGCAAGTCACTATGAGCCAATTCAAGAAGCTGAGCAAGATCAACTTTCTTGGAAAGGTCAGGCTGAATAGCTTCCCAAGACTTCGGGCTCTCGTTGGTTTCGTTGGTTTCAGGATCGAAGACTTTGTGCAGAAGCATCAACTGCTGATGACAACCTTCGATTTCTTTGTGAGCTTGATCCAAGGCTGCTTGAAGTTGGCGGGTATTGGCTTGTGCTTGGTTTCGCATTTGTCTTTCCGTTTCGAGATTTCTGTTTGCTTCCGCAAGTTGAAGAGTGATCGTAGACGAAGCTGCTTCGGCTTTGCGGCTAGCCTTGTGCTCTCGGGCAACCTCATGATTCAAGTCTTCCACAGTCAAAGCCAGTTTCTCTTTCTGCTTTTCAAGTGATGTTATGGTAACTTGTGCATCGCCCAATTGACGCTGCACTTTCTTTTGCTCTTCTTCCAACTTAGCTTTCTCGTTTTGCAGCTGGACAATCCGGGATCGTTGGCTGTCGCTAGCCTTTGAATTTGAACGAGAGATCTCTAGGTTCTTTTGCTGGATCTTATTAAGAAGGGCACGATTGTCATTTTCAGACGCAGTGAGTCTTCCTTTGACAGTAACAAGCTCGCGTTCTAGGCGCTCCTTCTGTTGGTCGTGACGTTCACGGAAGGTCTCAGAATCCGCGAGCATCTGTGTGAGTTCCTGTACTTGGATGGACAATCGAGATTTCTCCCCTTCCGCTTCCTGCATCTGTCGAGAGAGTGCATCAAGTTCGTCGCGGAGGGCCGCTTGCTTCTCGTTAGCTTGCTTTATCAAATTCCGCTCAACATGACTCTCTGCATCTAATCGTGCTTTTTCGGCGTTGGCAAAGCGTTCGCGCAGCCTGATAAGTTCGGCTTGTAGATCTTTGCGGGCTTGTTCAGCATTCGTACGAGCCTCGGTGGCGCGACGTAATGTATCTTGTTGAATATACATTTCCTTTTCTATGGTAATCTTCGCTTCGTTCAAGTTTTCGTATTTGCCCTTCAGCTCGGCTAGCTTGTGTTCTCCTAGCATTTGAACATCATCTCGAGACTGTCTCTCTCGGCTGAGATCTGCTTGCAATTGGAAGAGCTGAGCCTTCAAGTCCTGTACCTGCTGTTCAAGGAGCCTTCGACTGTGGCCAGCTTCGGCATCCTCGGTCATCTTGGCCTCAAGCATTTTCTTAACATCTGCAGCCTCACGCTCTAGGGTAAGCTTCTCTGATTTTGTCGCATCCATTTCAGCCTGAAGATCACGCAGGCGTTTCTGCATATTGTCATGTCGATCTCCAAGAGATTGTCTTTCTACTTCCAGACTTCTCTTGGCCTCTTCGTGTCTTTTCGCATCGTTACGAAGGACTACAAGCTCGCCTTCCTTGCGCCTAATCAAATCCTCGTACCCAGTAGATGTTTTTGATAGCTCGGCAATCTCTTGTCTGATGGCTTTATTCTCATCAAAAAGATTCTTCACTTGGATCCGTGATGCTTCGAGTTCCTTGGAGGTTTTTGCTAGTTTCACATCGAGATTCTGATCGGATTTCAACAGCTTCGTTTCGAGATCCTGCAGCTTCCTCTCCTTCAGGCTGAGTTGACTTTGTAACATCTTCATTTCCTGCGTCAAGTCCTGCACTTGGGTGTCTCTTTGAGAATGTGTGTTCTCCATCTCCTTTAGTGTAGAATCCATCGCAGATAGTCGCTCCTGTAGTTGTTTTTTATCGGTTTCCAATTTCATGATGATTTGTCCGGCTTGCTCTAACTGAACTTTTCTTGCATCAAGCTGTTCTTCGGCCTTTCTCTTGGCCTCAATAAGTTCATCAAGTTGGCCTTCGAGGTCCTCTTGGTCGGCAATGGCTTCTGCCAGTTTCTCATTGAGTTCTACCTCTCTGATTTGAAGGCGCTTAAAGATCTCTTCCTTATCTAGTGCAAGAGCCCGCTCACTCTCCAAAGTCTTCTTGACGCGGTTGATTTCTAATTCCGCTCGTCGCCTTTCTTCCTCCAATTTGTGGCGGTCTTGAAGGTCCTGCTGCACCTTAGCTTCGAGTTTTGAAATCTTTTCGTCTCTTTTCTTAACCTCAGCGGCAGTTCGCGTGGCCCCAAGCAGTGGCTTCATTCCAGTGAATAGCCGCCACCAAGGATTTGCTTGTAGAGACAAGTAGACGTGAAAGTTCTTCTGGATGATACGAGTTGCTTCGGCCCTGTACAATCTCTTATTCGCAATGCGCCTCTGGACGAAACCTCTAGCCGCGGACTGGAATAAGGTCATGATTTCCCGAATTAGAGCATCCCGCTTCTCTTCCAGTTCCGCGAGCACTCCAGCTCTGAAAAAGACTTTTGTCAATCCAACACGATACCATGACTTGTCCAGGTTGAGTTTGTTCAACATGATATGCGCCGCGCTCTGCCCTTCGAGATAGCCCTTGGGCATATCGCGGCAGAGGACTTCGTAGCGCTGTCGAAACTCATTGAAAGAAAGACGGTTTGGAAAACCAGTTCGAGCAATTCGGATACCTTCTAGAACACCATTACATCGTAACTGGTCCAAGACAAGAGGACCGTTGAACTGCTTGGGCTTTTTCTTATGATTGGGGAGGATACAACGGACGAAATGTGGATGAGTCGAATGAAGCTGGTTCATCAGACTTGACAGTTGATCTTTATGCCTCTGTGCCACTGTACGGAATAGGCCTTTCTTGACCCGGCTTCGGGAAAAGCCTTGTTCATCATCAGTGTCAACGTAGTCCGAAAACAGATTGCAAATGTGTTTGTCGGTCGAGCCGGATAGCAGACGAGTTATGTTGTCATTCAAAGGATCTTTGTTCTTCTCCAGCCAGCCTTCAGTCGTGTATTCCACTTCAGCAGCATAATGCGTGAGAACAAACCCTTGACTGAGTCGGGAGGCGCGGTATTTGGGCGAATTTCGGTCCCAGAGTGAATGCAACTTCTCCGTGAAAGTCTTATCAGTGGCCTTTGGCATTACGCAATCTTCATCAAGACAAGAGAAAATACCAATCGGGTTCGTCAACTCGATCAGGTCGATGGTCGGCTGCAGATCTTTGCCGAAGTCGATGAATTGCCATTCGATCTGCTCCCTAGCATATTCTTCTTGCTCAAGAACAAACATGTGGTGATTAAAAAATTGTTGGAGCTTTTCATTGGTGTAGTTGATACACAGTTGTTCAAAGCTGTTGCTCTCAAAAATCTCGAAACCCGCAATATCCAGTACACCAATAAAAAACGTATCGTCGCTGGCAGAGCTACTCAGATCTAGCTGGTTGTTGATACGATTCACGAGATCGCCAAAGCCCCTTTCATAAATACCCTTAGCCAACGCATCAAGAGCCAGTCTGACTTGTTCCGGAGTCTGGACTTTCTCAACCCACTCTCTGCCAGCCTTGACTCGTGGGTGTAAAAGGCCCTTGACAAACAAATCGGTGTCGACGCTAAGAAGTTGGCATGCTTTCTGAACGCTGTCATAGGCTTCCGGTGTTAAAGCGGCTTGATCACCACGGATGCGCTCCTTTGTGACTGTGATATTCCCAAGATGCAGTACAGCGGCGATGGTACGCAAGATACACATGCGATCATTGTCGGAGAAGTTCATTATTTGGAATGCCTCCATAAGTGCTTTCCATTCCTCGACATCTGACACCCCAGCAATAGAGTCGTTACCGTCTCTCGTATATGCGAAGTCTTCAATTTGCATGTCTCCAAGAAGAAGCTTGTTTCTCAAGCTCTTGTCAGAGCCTTGCAAGAGCTGGTAAAAGACATGGTAATTGCGTTCCCGAGTTCCGGGCTTGACCACCCTCGATTTCTCAAGAAGATACCAATCGATATAAGCGCCAGATATCTGTCCAGAACGAGTGAACTCGATCCGAATAAATTTTCCGAATCTCGAGGAGTTATTGTTTCTCACTGTCTGGGCGTTTCCGAACGCTTCTAAGATTGGGTTGGCGCGAAGTATCTGTTGCGACAAGTTGGAGAAAGGCTTTCCCGTAGATCGTGGTCCGGACGACTCAGGGGTAGCTACTGCTGCCAGGTACTGGATGACCTTTTTGGTATTTTCGGTTTTTCCGGCACCTGACTCTCCACTATACCTGATGTTAATACCTCAATATAAAATTGTCCGTCCAGAGGGGTAATCATACGTCACAAGTATACTTTGATTCTCTCCTTCTTCCACAAGGTTGCGAAAAGCTTGATCTGCCATTGCAAATATATGTGGCCGTGTGTCTTCTCGGCTCTGGCCCTTGTACATCCTCACGTATTCGTTTGTGTAGATTGGGAGGGGACAATATGGGTTGATGGTAACTAAGAAAAGGCCGGAATATGTCTAATCAATTCGTCAGCATCTACCATAACGACTCATCATGTACTTTGACTGACATATATGAGATCAGCTTGATACCGCATGTGCAAATTATGCACAACAGATGCCTCGTTGAGATGGGTCAATTCAGCCATGTCGTCGGCCTTATCGAATTTTGCGGGGTTCACTTTATCTGCATTTTCCGAACTGACTTCTCGTTGCTAGATAAGATGAAAAAATTATGTTAGCTCTCGCTTTGTATATTTTGCTACTACTTCACCTACGCTGCCGTCGTCACATTGCACCAACAGGTTGCCATCCTGTCTCTCTTCGAGGACCTCTCCTCGAATGAAGGCTTTTTCGGCATCTTTAAGCCACACATATCGCTTGCCGGAAAAATCGTTGTCTCCTTCCAAATTGTGAATTGAGTTGGCGCCTCTTTGCAGTTCCTCCGTTTTGATGAATTGAGGAGCAAATGTTCCCGACGCGTGGACAGAATGCCTTAAAGAACTCGATCGTGGCCGATTATCTGACCCCAGAGCAACTGCTGAGAAGTGTGACAATGATGAGTTCCGCGTATGCGGTTTCTTCTCTGACTCTCCAAACGTCGTAGGGAACACGGCGGACTTTGGCCTGGTTGTCAAGACCTGAGGACTTGGTGATGGCGAGGGTGAGTGACGGCTGAAAGGATTAGCCCGACGAGGCGAATTATTAGCTGATGAGGGCTGCATATTGTCGAAAATCTAATGCATGTCGATACTGCTAGGTCATTGCACGTTTACCGTTCGGCGGAAGTCATAAGGTCGTGGGGAACAACGCGATTACAACGTGGTATTAGAGAAGTGATCAATGTGAAAAGAAAATTCAAAACTGCGTTTAGAAAATAATAGTCAACGAGAGTGAGCTTCGTAATAATTTGCGCTCGGAATTAGAGGCTGAATGGGAAGCTGCGCGAGTGTGAGAGTTCGTAGTGAACTCGATCTCAGGCGGTTTGGCTGTTTGTTTACCTTTTGCCGGGAGCGATCACTCTGCTCCGCAACTGCCCTCTAGCACCATAGGCAGTCTAACCATTTTGGGATTAGCGGCACGTAAGAAGCGGTGACGCAGTATCTTGGCTAACCCTAACCCCTCTGGGCAAGCCGGCGGCAAGAGCAACTCACGCAGTCACGTGACTTTATGCTGGTGTCAACCAAAAGTCACGACTTTTCGTCTCGTCGGCAAACCAGGCCTCACAACCCATCGCTTTTCTGCCCTGCTTTGATCGGAGAATCTATTTTACTCAGCTGGGATCCTCTGATATACTTATTATAACTTTGAATATCCGTTGCAGAGGCTCATTTTGATGCGCCCAGTGAGTTTTCGTCGCATACGACAAATCTTTATGGCTTCACCTCGCGAACCAAGTCAATCCTCCTTTTGTTGGTGTTGGTTACGATATCTCTTCTTCTGAGAAAATCCTTCTGTGCAATCACTTTTTACCGATCGACATTTCTTTCACTTGTTCTTCACCTGAGACTCGCGACATGTCGCAATACCCCGTGCCGCCGTCATTTGACGGGCAATACAATTACGCGCCGCCGTGGCCAGTGCAGCTTCCTCACGATTCGAGCGATCCCAACCAATCCGGGGCTAACTTCTTCGCGATGAACAACGCTCCAGTTGATTTTGCCAATTTCGCTGGCCTTCCATTCGGCTCTGTCGCTCCAATTCAACTGCCTGGCCTAGAAATGGCCTCCAACCCTACATTAATGCCTTACCAACCGCAACAATTCGCATATGATCAGACGCTGATGCCTTTTTATGGGGCATTCAATGGCCCTTTTAACGGTCCAAATGAATCATTGCATTCGACTCAGAAGGAAACCGCTGCAAAACCTTCTAAGCCTTCTAAGAAAAAGCGCAAGTCCCTGCCAATTCGACGCCCGTCGAAATCGCCGAAGCATCCCCTGCTATCATATCTTTATGATACAGACCGAGAAGAGGGGGAAGTGAGCGAGAATTCTGGTCATGATTCATCTCGCCACCGATCTCGGCGTAAAATGCACACAGGAGAGATCACCCCAGCAGACCCCGAAGCTTCTCCTTCTCGAAGCCAATCTGCATTAGGCACAGATACGAGCTTGTCTCGATCGCAGACGCCTCCACGCAGTAATGGTGCCAATGCTTCGATGCCAGCGAACAATTCGCCTCGTGGGTAGCCAATTTGCACATCATAGGAACCATAGCTAACCTGTCACAGCATATAACCCACCAATTAGCATTGGGGCGACCGAAACATCCCAAGTCAAGCCCAAAAAAGCTGATGACTCTCTGGTGGGAAATGGAAATACTAAGCAAAGCAGCCACTCGCAGCCTACCGGAAAATCACCCGCCCAGATTCGTGTCATGGCACAAGGCGCTCTGCTTAGTCTAGCCCCGCATAATATTCGATTTAGCGAGCTTGTCAAGGAAGACATAGATCCCACTGTTCTCAAGCAGCTTTACGACGATATCGGAATCAAAGTTACCGCAGCTGTCCCGAAAGAAGATGTCGCTACAATCAAAACTACAAAGCCTATCATCGACAAGCTTGACTCTAGTGCGACAGCGCAGGAGAAATTAGCTCCATCAGCTTCGGTGTCGAATGTCGAAGCGAAGGATTTACCCATCTCAGCTTCGGCGAAACCCCTAGAGCGGAAAGACGTCATTGCTCGAATGCTAGCTGAGAAGGCCAAGAAGAAGGCTACTAACGTTGTCGCTGATTCTGCTTTGGATGCGACGACTTTGCGCGATGGCTCGACTTCGGCTTTGAGTATCGAAAAAGCTGCTGAGGTTCCCAAACCCCAGTTACCGACGCAAACAAAGGAGAAAAACAAAGCTCTTTCTGAACTTGCTAGGCAACGTATCGAACAACTGAAGAAGATGGGTCTTAAAAGGCAACAATCCAATCCTGAGAGTACAAATGCACCATCGGCAGCAGTATCATCGATATCAAACACACCAATTGTGAAGCCGGAGACAACAGTTCCACTGCATCATCCACTCCCTGAACGACCACCTATCGCCCCAAGCTCACCCAAACCTTCAACTCCCCAACCTCTAGATTTATCTCTGTCTTCTGAGCCTAGGGACACGAGTAGTCCTTCAATTGTTGAAAACAGATTGATGGGTACTTCCACTCCCTTCAAGAACTCTCTAGGAAAGCGTCCTCGAGCTTCAGATTTTGACGAACCCATTCCGGAAATCAAGAAGCATTCAATGAACGATAGACTTGTGATTGACATCAGCGAGGATGAATCGTTGGATGAGGAGGAGGACATTGAAATGTCGGAAGCTAGCGACCCTGCAATGAATACCCAGCCGTTGAAAGCTGGTGACAATACACCGCGGGTCACTATTTCTCGCAACGCATCATCAGCGTCGGGGACTTCTCAAAGTAGGGCCAGTGAACTAGAGAGTCTTCGACAGAAGAATCTCGAGATACAGGCTATGCGCCGTCGAATAGCCGAATTGGAGGAGAAGAATGCTAAAAAGACAAAAGCCATACCCCCTTCAGCGACCGTGGTCGGTAACGGTTCTCCCTCACCGGCGACTATCAATATAGAAACAGATGAGAATAAATCTCAACTCGTCGCCGATAAAGCACAAACTCTGGCAACCCCGTCGGAAAAACCGAGCCCTCAACGCTTACAGCGCAGTCCGTCGGTACAATCCTTGGCGTCTATGGATAACTCTGATTTAGACAGAATCCGCCAAAAACTGTTGCGGAAACGAGTCATCGAATCTGGTCTTCCTAACTTGGACGCTGAGCTGATGAAATTCGAGGCTAAACTTGCAGAGTATAAACGTGAGGAAGAGAGACTATTGAGCGAAATAGCCCGGAGTCGGGAAGAACGAAAGAGACTCGGCGAAGAACTGGAGAGTCTGGGCATGGAAACAGAAGGCTTGACACTTGAAGAATTGAGAGCTGCCAAGGAGGATATAGAGCGCGGCACAGCTGTAGAAGGTGAGTCACATCGATCTCGCTCTGCTTAAATCATGGTTGGAGGCTGATAGATTACTTTAGTTGGGCCCGAACCACCCGAAATTATCCCTCCTGGGTCTATGCCCTCTTCCGAAGCATCGCAAGCTCCAACGGCGGTGGCCAATACTGCTCAAGTACCTCAAATACCTTCATTGCAATCAAATTCCCCAATTCCTGGGCCTACTCTATCCGAACTCCAAGAAGCCAGCGATGTTGCTGAAATGGAAGATTCGGGCTTGGAATCTTCCGGTTCCTCAATGGACGAATCAACCAGATCTTCGGCGTCAAGTTCAATGGATCAAGACTTAGAGTCAGAGTCAGAGCCAGAGCAACAAGCTGTAGAGGCTCCTCTTGAACCTAGTATTCCCGTTGCTACAGAGGAAGCTCCAGCTCATGATGTTTCCCTGGTCGAGGCTCCCCAACCTGCCACATTTATATCTACGAACGTCACTTCCACGGAAGCACCTACTATGAACACGGATCCTGCCATGGACGTGGATCGTGCTGTGGACGTGAGTTCCGCTGCGGATGGACTCAATGCCTCCCGGGAGTCTTCGGTGTTGTCTGATAATTACGAACCTCCTGAACCTGAAGACTCAGATGAAGCCTATTCTCCGAAACTCAGCCCGAAGGACATTGAAGAATCTGAAATTGAACCAGCACCGCAACTCATGATTCCAAATGACGCTGATGTGACACTGACTCGCAAGCCTCAGGACTTTGTTGTCATTGCATCTAAAGGAGATGCCCTTGACGTACGTTAGTCGTGATGAAATGCGGTCAATTACTAATACATCTTTAGAACACACCGCTGGGAGGTGATGCGGTATCGAAATTCTCTCCTTATGAAAGCCCATTGAAATGCTTCAAGGCCTATCGCTATCATCCCAACTATCTTGAGGATGTCAAAGATGGATATCGATCCCTAACATACAGTCATCAAATCAATTCACAGCAACCGTTTTGTCCCTATGAAGCGGCAGGAGGCGTCTGCAATGATGCGACATGCGATTTTCAGCATTGGCGAGATATAGTGATGCCCGGTGCGTTGACGGCGCGAAATTTTCCACCCAGCCTCGATTCCCCTATCTACACATCACTCACTCATTCTTCCATTACGACTTTATGTGATTTTCATCCTTGGGCAGGCACTAACTTCTAGTTCTATTTGACTATCTACAGATGACAAGATCCTCGTCGACATGGGCAATCAAAGAGAAGGAAAGACTACAGAAGAACGGGAAGCTTATATTGAAGGGTTGAAAGACCTTATCAATAACATGCAGCGCGATCAGGTGAACGATTTCCCCACCGTTGCGGGTGAAATTGCCGCATACCGTAGACGTTTCCTCTCCGATCCTTCACGCATTCTCCCTCTGTAGCCTCATCTCGGTATGATCGCATCCCGTCTATCAACAGATTTATACGGGAAGTACATTGGCAGGTTTTCACTCTTCCTTTTGGTACCGGAATACTGCAGTGCACATCGAGCAGTTACCAGGTCCTAAAAAATTCCCCCGCCTTTCTCCTTCTTTCGTTTGTCCCTACTCACTTCTTCGACTCTTCGTTCCTTTCCTTATTCATACTTCTTTTGCATCAATTCAGGCGTGCTTTGCTATTGAGCGTAGCATTGGAAGGCGTTTTCGTCTTATTTTTACCATTGGGGCTGCAGTGTCTCAGTGGATTGCGGAGTTCAAAACGCGTTGGATCTCGACCATTTCCGGTCTACTACTTGTCTGCAACGTAGGTGAACGACAACCTTGCAATCAGGCACCGCCAGTGACGCAGGTGGAGGCACGACAAGCAGGCAGCCGATTTCAGACGAAAGTCGAGCTCATCAAGCGATTAGGCTTCGTTGACAGGACTCAGGAGTAGCTAGTCAGTTATATTATTAATATACGTGAATATTTACAATGACATTTGTTCATATTTTTCAATACGAGTTCCAGTCTTTGTCACACGATATCTGTAATATCTCGTAGCCTTGGAACGACGTAGAACGTCAGTTTGATTCTATTCGAGTACCTAGTACCAAAAATATTGCCTTTTTAGGGCAATACATGATGATTTCCAGGCGTCAAGATTTTAAAAGTGAGATAGAAACCAAATATGCCTTTCTCTTTATCGGCGATCAGAGGCAGACACAATTGTCGGATTATCAACCTCAAATTGAGAACAAGCAAGGCAGACGAATATTGTAGAAAACCAAGACAATCCCATTTCCTTCCTCATGTCTTAATTTTATGTATGGTATCACAGAAATTTTTACCTAGGTACGATTCATGTCGGCCTCGTCCAAGAAATGCCGAGTAGTAATACCTCCAATTTCATTGGTCTATCTACATGATCATGCTCTGGCAAGGATTTAAATGATGGTTGTAGGACTAACGCAGGGGACCGGCGCAGAGGTCAAAACGTAACATTCCATTGGGAACGGCAGTTAAGATGGTGGCGGCGCTTTATCTGGTTCGATTTTGGTGATATTTTTATAGATTGAATGGACAATTCGGTCTATGGATATTGGTCAGAGTGTAAGGATATATGAGGGCCAGAGCGCGGAGTCGATAACCCTAATTGGGACCGTTTCACGTCGAAATTTAAACATTAAATAGAATTACGATGGATAGACAAACACCTGATCAATACGAGATCAAAGACATCTTCGACTGCGTTCTAGGCAGGCAGATACAATCATTGCAGAGTCTATCATGCTGCAGAGTCGAAGCCAATTGGCATGTATAGGACAGAACCGAGTCGTCATGTATCAATACCTTCAATCGTCAAGACACATATACATTTGCGTAGGACAAAGACTCGGTTGTCGTCGGCCCCGCATGGCTGCCTGGGTTGATTAACGCGGAGTAGCCATATTCATATTCATATGTAGTTGAATTAGATAGGATTCTGAACACGTTTACCGATGTAGTCTGTCATGTCTATTGCATGACTACCTACTAACTATTGCATGAACGGAGGACCCTGATCCGTAGCCTAGATCTCCAGGCATCGATCTCAAGTACGTCTCCACAGTGTCCACACTCAAGTCACATTGCTAGCTTCACTTTTATTTCTAGTTTTCTGCCATATCCTTTTTTTTCTACTGTTCTATTCTCGTAATATTTATGAATAGTCTCTGAAACATACATACATACTGAACCAAGAATAAGAGAGTGTTAATGTAGATTGTTGAAGAAGTACATTATTTAGGTGGTTAACATAGAGAACTTAGTTAACTAAGTGGATACCCAAGGCACCCTTTGCGGGGACAACCAGCCCTAATTTACCCTAAGGCTCAACTACGTACATACTACTGACGAACTTGAGTCACGGACTGATCTGAGAATGCGCCTACTGCTGTAGCCTGAGTCACACCTGATATCGGGATTGAGGAAAGATTGGCTATTTTTAATGTGGTTTGTAGATAAAAACAATGTGCGTGCATTTAAGGCCATTACATACATGCAGGGTTCTGAGTCATATCGGAGCAGAAGAAAAAGCAAAAAGCGTCAAGGAAAAACAAATCAATTGATCGAAATAGTACATGAATATTCGATAATGCCCAACGTGATATATTCCTCCATTGGTAGACTGGTACATTGAAGCACATAAAAGATAAAACATAAGCATCAAAGTCTTCAAAGCAGTAACATGGCAGAAAACATTGAAAGAGTAAAGCAGAATGCAACAACATAATCGAACAAGTGTATGGTATATAATACATGGTCGATGGATACCATCAGCCAGGCACCTAGAATGTTAGAGGACCAGGTCTTGTTCTAGGTACTTGGCTGTCTGGTATCCCATCGACGAAAAAAAGCAAAATCCAGAAGTCCACCCGAAATGCAATCCAAAACATCGCTCAAATAACACAAATGATGAACGCTAACCATGATACATGATGCCGCAAAAACAACGATAACGCTTCAGATTGTTTGACATGGCCATCTGTTGGCCATGTTCAATCAGGCCGCCTCGCAGTAACTGCAAATTTTATGGTCGCAGTTGATACAGACAGGCTGGAGGCTGTAGCGTTGTGGTCCGTCGTGACATTGGCAGCAGTAGTAGTATGAACTCGGACGGTTCTTTGTCAACCCGCCATGTTGGAAGATGTCACTGATTGAAGGGCTCACAGTCGAGTGTTGATGGCCAGCTCCAAGGCACGTTGGCGGTCCTTGAGGAGGTCGCAGTGAATTTTCTGAGATTTTCTCATGGTGTTTCTGTGGAATATTGAACGGCCTCAATGAGGCATCTTTGTTGTATGTGTTTGTATTAAAGCCAGCAGCTGCAAACACTTCCGGGAATGGATTGACCTCCGCTTCTCCTGGCAGCTGATAGTTGTAGCGGTTTGATATCCTTGAGGTTTTGCAGCCGTAGCAGCGTTTTACCTGGCAATTCGGGCAGAAGTAGTCGATTGACTCGTTGCATGGGCCGAAGCCACAGCTGCAGCAGTACCAGACAGTGGTGGAGGGCATGTCTGATTGAGTTTTGCTGTTGATTGTAGAAAGTTTAAGGTTGAGGTAGTTGATAGAGATGATGTAGTCTCGTAGATGGGTGATATTCTTGATGTTCTTGTTGATTGATGGTTTGTGTTGAGGTTGTTTGTATGATATGATATGGATGAATGAAAGTTTGAAGATGCTGAAGGGACGAAGGAACTTATATATATACCTAAGTCTCTATATAATACATCAATACGACACGAAACAGAACTTCTTCAGACCGCAAGGCCACCGCAGCAAAGCATCAAATCAACAGGCAGAAACCGCCATGTCTCACAAGGAATGCTAACATAAAAGGCCCGTTTCGAGACCGCGGTCTTTGAAGAACAGCGGTCACTGACTGAAGAAGTTACGAAATCTAAGGCACACTAGAGCCCCGGGCTAGGCAGTCAACCATGGGCAAGGGCGAGGGAGGCAGACTTGAGGGCCCGATTGATCCAATCAGGAGCAGAGGCTGGGGGTAACCACAATTTCCACGCGGAGCTGGATTCTACTATGTACAATAGAGTATGTTTAGTTTGGCTATGTAATCACTGTTAAAGAGGTAGAGGTGAAGTCCGCCTGATAGCCCTAGAGTCTAGGTGTAGTTGCCTGGTAGCCTTGGGTGGATCCGCATCGTTCTTTAGGGTTAGGAGGTCACTTGCCGCGTACGTTATTGGCTGCTGATTTTAACGGTATCGGGTACGGGTACAACGGCCCATACCCGGATCCACAAGTCGATACATTCGATCGATACATTCGACGACGGGGCACAGCTTGACGCTTTTGGATTGTTACTCGTGACTTGATGAGATATTTTGAGAATTGCGGTATTTTGAAATAACGCAATTAGCTTTGGCAAGAACAATTCTATAGTTAGGTAGTACGGACACTGTATGTAGGTATATCCCAGTCTGTGCATGATGCGGCTCTAGCTAACCTATACCATACGATACGGTATTCAGTGTTGATTTCGTTCGACCAATAAGAGACTGTTGATATCAATTACGATTGCGCCTAATGCAAGAAATAACGAAATCAAAAGGAAGGAATGCAAGCAAAATAGAAAAGAAGCATGTGAATCAGAGAAACTGAAAGGTAAGTCTGATCAGTTCACTTCGGAGGTCTCCGAGGCCATATAATCGAACTATAACTGCGTATGTATACTATAACGTTTGACTACGTAAGTTTGAATTGAGCCAAAGTACCAAACATCAAATCACAAACCAGCATATTAACCGGCAAGCTGGACAATTTTAATTAAATCGTCTTTTCTCATCAACACTAGTCGTCAATCACCCTGTCCAATATACGCTAGGCTAGCCCTACTTTGTAACCGGGGTGGAGTTGGAAGCAGACCCTGTGGCGCAGCGGGTTAGAAATCTCTCAGTAGACGTGCCCGAGTATCAGAGAACAAAACAAATGTGGAAAAAGACGCACCATTGTCAAACAACAGTCTAGTCTTTCCCTGAAGCTTAGTTTGACGTCTATAACTCAATCAATGTTCCGGGCGTTCTTGGTGGGACCCGGAAAAAGTGAAGCAACGGGCAAAAGACGCTGGCCCGGTGCTAAGGTGTTGAAGGGGAAATTCACTCAGCGTACTCAGCCACAAGCTGTTTAATTGCAATCATTTGATACTCAAGGTTTTCGTCTCATAAATAAATGACTCTGTAAAGTTCGTCTGATCGATAAATCAGAACAGGCGATGGGATGAACCTGACAGGGACAGGGAAAGTAGGGCTAACCGCTCCGCTGGAAATCGCCGAAATAGGAAAGGTTGACAATCATTTTGATTGCCGTTTACGGAAACATATCATTCCTCGCAAACATCTCATCTTCATCTTGAGAAGAAAGTACGTAGGAAGTAGCACCAAGTTGCCCGGGTCAACATTTCATTTATTATCCTTTAACTGTCTGATTCTATTCGTCTCATCAACCGGGATGTCGTCGCATCAACCAAATTATGATTCCAACCAGAAAACCGTTTTCTGCAGGGCAACCAGCTCCGCGCCGATGCCGATGGCTGTGAAGTGCGAGATATAACGAATCAATTGTAACAGGCACTCTAGAGCCCGTGATTCGTCGCGGATAGGTTCGCCGGCTCTGGCATCACTGCAGGGTTACTTTAGTGTCATGCAACTAGGGTCTCGTCCGGTTCGGGGAGTCAGACGGACTCAGACCTAATCAAATCTTGGAGCCAGTGAGGTGCGATAATGGTACAATACAACTGAATCAGCTCATTTCCTGAATATTCACTGTCGGGAAATTGAAATTGCGCAATGAGACATTTGCTGCTTCTGGGTTTGCCCTGGCCAGGTGACCTACACTGCGAAATTAATTGGCGGGGCACTCCGGGGAGTTAGGGCTTAGATCTAGGGTTCGTCCAATGCCCTACCTGGGCGGGAATGTAGTTGGGACGAGAGTGCGCCCAAATGCCCCAACGGCTTGAATTGAATTTTCTTTTTCTGACACTTTGCGCATTGAATTAGTATGACTTGTTATTATCGTCCGTGTATCACAGAATCCGGTTGACTGATAGGGTTCTCGCTGGTAGGCGCAGACTTCAGGGTTAACCAACCACGGAAACCGATGAGGAATCAGACATCTACATTCCCGTATGCCTCTAAAGTTTAATTCCTTTTGATTATAGAATACCGGCGATTATATTCAATACAAGTACAAAGCTAAATACATAGTTTACGGACTCGGACAGATCATTTGTCGGTTCGGCAAGAATCAGGTCATGCCGTTGAATAGTCTGTTTCTAGTTCAGCTAGACAATGTCAAACATCATTCCCATTGACTTTTCTTTTCTTTTGAGTATCATTTCTTTTTGATCGATAAGCACTTTAAACACATGAACGGTCTCATAATCGTTTCAACATTGAAACGAGATTGTAAGTAATGTTCTGACGTTGATTTCATACATAGATCGGCAAGATGAGGCTCTGCGCCAAGGCCTGCACTGCCCGCCAATGACTACATACAAGATTCTCATTGCATTCAGCGTCAAGTGAGTCACACGTGCATGCAGTATGATGATGGACTTGTATAGTAGCTCTTTTCTTAGATTTTCTCATCGGAGTTCGCCGATGCGATTCTTTCATCTCTAATGCGCTGGAAAGTCGGGTATAGATCGGCATCATCATTGATATTGCGTAAAACAGATTATAATACATGGTAATGAAATCAAGGAAACATATCCAAGCAAGTAAACCCCTCATTAACTCCTTCGCTCCCGCTAAATCCATATCCAATCCCAGACCTATGAGAACAAGTCGTAACACAAGAAAGAAAAACAATATCAATGAATAGATGACACCGATCGAGTGGGACAGCCTCAAGGCCATTAGGTGATCAAAGTCTCAACTCAATGACACCAGAACCGAGAGTATAGGCTTGATCCGGTCAAGTATCAGGACCTTGAGGCTGTCAAGTCGGGGTTAGAACCCATACTCTTTAGGCGTGTAAATGGTCTCCTTTGGACAATAGCCACAGCAGCGATGCTTATGGCAGCTCTGGCAAGATGGGATCCATGCCGAGTAAGGTCCATCCTTACACTGACAACAATACCACTTTACTTCCGCCTGAGGTTGCTGGACAGGTCGTTGGACGGGAGCGCTTGGACGAGGCATGTTGAGTTGTCGATGTTGAGTGACTGCTTGGGTGGTATAAAAAGGGCTGCCTTGGTCTTCGACTGTCGTGGAGGACTATATAACGGTCTCCTGAAGTTGTCCTAGTGAAATTCATGTTAGTCTTGGTGGGCATATCGGATAGCAACTTAGTAGAAAGCACAATACCTAGTGGCAGGTTGATATAGTGTGAAAAATTGACAGCAATGGAAGATTTTTCCTTCCAGATAGAGGGAAACAACCAGTTGAGATATAGGATGTTGAGATGAAAACAGATGGGTTTTGCTTACCATTTCTCTGACTTGTGGCCCAGCATATTTATATAAGTCGGATTGAGAAAGGAGCAACCTCACGGTGTGGTAACCTCACGCAAATGGTGGCAATGCTGGGTAAATGCGAGTTCCGCCATAGATGATGGGTAAGGTTGCCCTCATAATCGTGGTATTACGAAGCCGACAGGCGTCGTGAGCCCTAGGCAAATCTCTCAGAACAAGTCTGACTGCGGCATAATCCGCATTGACGATTGGTTGACCCAAAACCGGGGAGGGTCAAAAGGCGGATTTCACAAGGTCGATTTCGGGGCTGGTGCAAATACCGCTCGTGTTGATCAAGGGAATCCATCATATCAGAGCCAGAGCGGTAACCTTTCTGGAACCGACGGCGGACACCAGCTGAGACCTGTTTTGATTCCCAACTTGCACGACGAAATGAAACGAATCTCATCTCCGCTGGAGACAAGTCGGAAATGAGGTATTTCATCCCATGTCGTACGAGATGCTATGCTGCTCGTCAGGTCAAGATCTGATCAGGGCGTTTTTCTGGTAAGGCTCAACTAGGCAGCGAATAGATATGACTAAGCCAGTGACCGGTTAGGGTAGGTAGCGGTGGTGAGTCCTGACAGACATTTTGGGACAGCACCGTATCCAGGCGGTAGAAATTAGTGCTGAGTAGATGTATACGACATTTTGAAGAGGGAAATTCTGAGGTGAGATTCAGAATCATTACCGCGGGGTTCCCCCCTCTTATAGACGTCAACAAGTAGCCTCGTCCCTAATATATTCCTGGTGCAGTCGTTATGCGGCACAACATGGCGCATGTGAGCAAGTTGGTAAGGGAACGACAAATTGAATATGCTCCGACTGTTTAGCAGCAGTGCAATTCATTATTTAGAGGAATCGAGGGCATACAAAGTGCGAATGCGTGGGCAGGCTGAGAAATCGAGGATCAAATGATGTGTTACCCCGCACATCCCAGCCTTCTGAGATAAGCCGAATCCGAGTATGATAGAACTCGGGTGACACCCGTGAGCATCAATTGATGTCTGGTGTCGTGCAATGCTTTCCTCAGTCAGATGTGCCCGAAATGATGAGACTGTAAACACATACACGTCGGTTGACGTTGTTGAAACAGGATGGAGACTGCGGGGACGGAGGACCACTTTGAGAGATAAGATGGAGCCGCTAACACTCACCAGAGCAGGACAAATTGGTAAGCACATTCTCACTTGCAAGCTTGAGTCAATCACAAGGATCATACCGGACTGACTTATTCAAGCATACGTACAAGCATGGCTAGTCAAACAAAAGCCGAGATACTCCTTGTCGGCTGCGGCGGCGTCGGCACAATGTGTGCGTACAACCTTGAAGTCGGCTCGCAGGCCAACGTTACAGCCGTGTTGAGGTCCAACTATGACGCTGTAGATAAGAATGGTTTCTCTATTTCCTCCATCGAGCATGGCGAGGTGACTGGCTGGAGGCCAAGTAAAAGTGAGACTTTCCCTTTGAGAATCCGTCCCGTTCAATAACTGATATCAACGCAGTTACACGGACAATCTCTGGGCAAGACAACACACCGTATGATTTCATCGTGGTCACCACGAAGAACGTCCCAGACCAGCCGCCGACAGTTGCAGAAGTGATTGCTCCCGCCGTTACACACGGACATACGGTCATTGTGCTGGTGCAGAACGGAATCAACATTGAACGGCCATTGTTCGCCGCTTTTCCCGACAACATTGTCTTATCCGGAGTCTCTATAATCAGTGCAACCGAGACAGAGCCCGGAAAAATACGGCAAGATGACCCTGATATCTTGACGATCAGTCCATTCCATAATCCCCGCATTTCTGCAGACAAGGAATCGGCCGCCGCACAACGTTTTGTCGATTTGTACAACGCTTCCGGAAAAGTATCCTGCAGAATGGAGCCCGACGCTGGTGACGTACGCTGGCGAAAGCTCATATATAACGCAGCTTACAACTCCGTTTGCGCGATATTGGATCTGGATACTACCTCAATCCGTTACGCAAAGCAGCCCTTGAACGACCTGGTCAGGCCTGCCATGTGGGAGGTCTGGAACATTGCAAGGGCTGCTGGGCATCCTCTTCCACCCGAAATAGTGGATGAGAGGCTTGACATCGACACGTGGTCCTTTTTCAAGCCGAGCATGGCACAAGATATGAGCAAGGTAAGAACATGTGACATGAATCTCTCAAGAGTACAATCACTAATGGCCTGATTAGGGCAATTTTACCGAATATGAAAACATCGTGGGTGAGCCCCTGCGCGAGGCTCAGCGACTCAATGTCCCCGCTCCCAAGCTCACGGTGATTTACAGTATACTGAAAGCTCTGCAATGGAGGACACAAGTGCAAAAGGGCTTGGTAAAAGTTCCCATTGAAAGACCTCAGTCCCTATCTCTGTCAGAAGATAGCTAGATACAGCCGTAAAATTCAAATGTCCAACGTGTTCATGTCAAAAGAAATATGTGCAGTGAAATGTAAAAACAAGATCCAAAAACTTGTTTATATGTTGCAAAAAAGCGTCATCTGAAATGCGATGCGATAACAATGTAAATATGTAAAAAGAATTCGAAAGACGGAAGCGAGATCATTGCGTTGCACAACATCCTAGAAACTTTCGGTAACGGCGGAATCCGCCGAGGCGGTCATATAATGATAATATTCATCTCATCAAAGAGACATTATGTTGAAAAGTATATATCGGAGACGTGAATCATGAGTTGCGGGAGTCGGAAGTTGCAGATCGGCCCCAGGAAGGTCGCCAGTGGCTGCCTGTCGAGTTCTTGGAGATGGCGGGCGATGTTGGGCTGTTGACGTATACGTATTCGCCGTCGACATACTGAGCATCTCCATAGAATGTGGTGCGGTGCTTGCGTCGTGTGTATCGCTGTTCGAGACGGTAGAGCTCGAGCTCTAAGAACAACAGTTAGCACATGAAGAATAGCCATAAGTAGAGACAGAAAGCCTTACTGCTCTGAAGTTTTTCGATGAAACCCATATTGTCTGATGTATGCTTGATGTGACGACCGAGATGAGACTAGTAGTCTATATAACGTTGTCGTCTAATATTATATGTCTGTTGCCGACTCCGTTCTATCCGATTGTTCTATGGTTGGACGTCGAGTACACAATGAAGTAGCAGTCTATCCGAGTCAAGGAAAGAAACGCTGAAGCACGAAGCAAGTATTAGCTAAGGATATAATATAAGATTCGAGATGAGATGAAACATACCAGATCTCGCTCAATGACGTTGGATGTACTTAGTAAAAGAATTGTTCTGGCAGCGAGAATGCGTGGTAGCGTGTGGATGCAGAGCCGGAGAATGAAGCAAAAGGAACGGAAGTAGTGGATTAAGTAAGGATTGAAACGGTCCAGACGCAGGCTAGCTAGTTGGTAGCTAGTAGACACTTGGACACTAAACAGATGATATAGAAGGAGTGATATATAACATGAGAAAGAAAGAAAGAATAGAGATGAAGAAGATAAGAGAGGAGACTCGTGGGAGAAAGCAGTCAGGAACGTGCCGCACTGGGCCACACTGCCACAGGAAGGTGCCCACTGCCCACTGGGAAGCCAGACGGAAGGTGCTCAGGGGCCCGTCGTGTGGGGAGCGACCATTCTAGTGCGGTCTAGCGCCCAGCGAGCCCTTCCTTTTTATTATTTAATTATTTTTCATGCTTCTCATTGCTCCGTTAGCCACTACTACTCCGTATGTTGCACCGAGTCGATAGACCTCCACTTCCACGAGGCACCTTATCCAGATTCATCATTCCAGTGTCTCAATTACGTGCAACCCACATACAACGACATTGCGTGACGATGAAGTACGAATGCTGTCCGACACAACCAGAGACTCCGAATCACCAGTCCATCCATCACCACAGAAACGGGATTCAATCGAGACTTTACAGAGCACGAACTTGGCACGTATCAAGGTTTGAGCGATAACACCAAGCGGTTAGCTGCATTTCTCGCACAGCGATTACTGGCCCATTTCATGCATTGTGGAAACTCATGCCCATTGTGGCGCGAATTCCCACCATTTGCTTTGCTCGAAAGGCCGGGCTAATATGCGCCACTAGTGCAGTTTCATCGCGAATAATTGCTCGTGCTATTGAGCCACGAGTCTCTGGAGTACGCACTCTACAGCATTGAACGGGGTTGGTCTGGGCTTTGAGTTCTCGCTTTGAGTTCAGCATTGAACATGGAGTTGAACGAACCGGTGGTTTAGATAAAGTGTATATAGTATTCAGGGGTATCAAATTGATATCCACGGTTTGAAAATATGGAATGTGATCACGTGCCGGGATTGCGAAGAAACCCTAACCGTCAAACCCTAACCACTGTTTGCGACACCTCTCTGTAATTCTATATACAACATCTATATGTACAACACCGCAAAATTCCCGGGAATATATCGTAAGACTACGACAGAGAACTTTTCTGCAGACAAGGTCAAACTATCAATTCTTCGGCTGTGCCGAATCCGTGGGTGTCACGTTCTCGGCCAGTTCTGAATCGAGCTCAACTTCGAGGCTTCTTTCCAGATCTGCGTCCTGGGCAAGGGACAACTCTTGGGCTATTCATGCCGTTAGTTTCAGCTCCTCGCTATTGAAGGGGGAAAAGGAATCTCACCATGCCACAACTCTGCATAGACACCCTTCATCTCAAGCAGCTGCGCATGCGTGCCACTCTCAACTACATGGCCTTCCTTGAGAACAAGAATCTGGTCACTGTCGTAGATAGTACGTAGTCGATGTGCAACAAACACACTTGTTCGTTGTTTCTCTTTGATAATACTATTGATGTTTTGTAGGAGTGCCTGCTCTGTATATGTATCCAAAGCCGAAGTCTGTATCGAAAACAGTCAGTAATTCGAAAGAATACAATATCATGTTATACTCACCGCTTCGTCAAAGAAGAGCAATGGCGGGTCCTTAAGAATAAGTCGCGATACGGCCAACCGCTGTTTCTCTCCTCCAGAAATCATCATGCCTCGCTCACCGACTGCTGTTTTATATCCATCCGGCAATCTTTGAATCAGCTCATGTACGTGTGCTCTCTGGGCAGCCTTCTGGACCTCTTCACTAGTAGCATCTATTCTACCATATCGGATATTGTGCTCAATCGTGTCGTTGAACAGAGGCATATCCTGTGGCACAACACCAATCGACTTTCGTAAGCTCTCTAGAGTCACATCGCGTACGTCCTGGCCATCAATCAAAATCCGACCCTCTTGGACATCGTAAAAGCGGAACAGAAGTCTAAGAATCGTAGACTTTCCGCAACCACTCGGTCCGACAACAGCAAATTTTGCTCCCGCAGGAATTGTGAAGGTTGCGTTCTTGAGAATGGGTCGGTCGGGATGGTATCCAAAGGTCACATTCTCAAATCGGATTTCACCTCCTCGCGACAAGTCCAAGACTTTGGCATCTGGTCGCTCCTTAACGGTGACGTTGACCTTTTGAAGGTTGAAGAGGGTCTCCATATCAAGCAGAGACTGTCGCAATTCACGATAAACAGAGCCCAGGAAGTTCAACGGAACTGAAAGTTGAAAGACCAATTGATTGACCATCACCAAGTCTCCCACAGTCAATTGTCCAGTCGCGACTCCGTCCGCTGCCAAGTACATCATGGCAGCGAGAGCGCTGGAAAAGATCATGTTTTGTCCAGAGTTCAAGAACGCCAAAGACGTGGTCACCTTGATGGATGCATCTTCATAAGCCTTGAGAGCTTTATCATATCGTGCCACTTCATACGCTTCGTTATTGAAGTACTTGACGGCTTCATAGTTGATCAGTGAATCGACAGCAACCGTGGCACCCTTGTTATCCGCAGCATTAGCCTGTCTTCTAAACTTTGTTCGCCAGGCTGTTGTCGTAATGGTAAAGGTAGTGTACGCGACCATGGTAGCTGCTGTGATTGCTGCGAATTGGAAACCATATTGATATGTCTGAAGAGTTAGCTTATGGTCTATACTATCCACCAACAAAAACAGGCAGCTTACCAAAATACCGCAGACCATCGAAATCTCTAGTGCAGTCGGAAAGACATGAAACACCATAGACGTCAACAAGAAACTAATACCCTTGGTTCCTCGGTCAATTGCTCTTGTAAGACCACCGGTTTGTCGACTCAAGTGAAAGTTAAGATCCAAACGCAAAAGGTGATCGAAAACATTGCCCGCAACTTTTCGAATCGCTTTCTGCGCGACGCTGGCAAATACAGCGTTCCTCAATTCTTGGAATACCGTAGCGCCAATTCTCGTGGCTCCGTCTGCGGGTATAAGTTAGCTTATGGCCGTCCCCTCATGATTTCCAAAGCTTACAAGCTATTATCATCGACCCTGCCACTGTGTACGCGGTGCCACCCACGGTTGCGAAATCGATGTTCATCGAGTCGACGATATTTTTAAAGTAGAAGGGAACTTCGACATTGAGGACCTGTCAAACACCGAGTCAGACTTTGAGATCTTGCCGTAAAGAAAGCGAGTTCATTACTTTCGCTCCGATCAACAGCGTGAGAGCTGTTCCGACTCGCAACTTCGTTCCCCAATCGCCCTGCACAAGTTTAGCCAGAATTCCACAGACCTGATCCTTATCGATAACTCCATACCTTCGGCCACAGATACTTTGCTAAATCTTTCATAATGGCCCAATCCGCCTTTCGTTGCTCTTTATTTGTAGCTGCGCTTGTGTTGAGGATATCCTCCGTCTTCTTCGGAGCTGGTTTGGTCTCCGCGACCAGTTTTTGAACACCCGGTACATCGCCTTTCGTTGTGTCTGTAGCTATTGAAGCTTGTTTCGGTTGTAATGGAGGAGCTCCGGTGGTTTTCTGACCGTCTTGCAGCGAGCGGCTTGTTGTTAGGATTCGTAGTTGGTTTTGATTGCTAATACGAGCGAGTCCATAGAGGCCTCGCGGTCGCTGCGGTAGACGCCCGCAAGACGACCTGACGGCTCTAGCGAACATCGTGCTGGTTGTCCAACTTGATGTTTCCGAGTCAGGAATTGAAATTAATGAAGAATTCCTAAGGTCCTCGGGGCAGTCCTCAAGGTGCCAATTGCGCAATTATAGGCGCCAGTGGGGGCATATCACGTACTCCGCATTCGGCGATTAGAGATGGCGATCGAATTGACAGAGGTTCTCGTGTATATCGGGTTTCATTTTACCCAGAAGAGCTGTATATTGACAATGAGAGAATTAACAAATCAACGAGTGAAAGTATTTATGTGAAGAACTTAGAGCAGTCTCAGAAAAGAAGAAGGCCGTCCCGCAACGAAATTCCGCTGGCCGGAGCTTTCCTCGACGGGCCGGTTTTAGCGCGTCAACACGCTTGCCGCAGCCAAAACTGACGTAGGGCTAAGAAAGAAAAAAGAAATGCCAGCCAGTGCTCTCGCCATCACCTCAATTCTTTCATTCACGCCCATGCTTCTGCCATTGCCATGCGCCTTACTCTAGGGAAAGGTGCGACGGCCGTTTACAGGGCCAGGGCCGGCGCCAGCGCCTATAGACGGCATGGCGTAAGAAACGTACAGATCAAGGCGGCGCCATTGGGAGAACCGACCGTTGTCAATGGAGTGAATCTGCCCATCTCAAGCACGCCTAGCAGTGCTTCTTCGGCTGGTATGCTGATCAATCATTATCGCTAAGTCATTTACTAACGAGTTGTTGCTCATCAGATGCCAAATTCCACGTTGTCGGCACCCCATATTCCATGCTTTCGGTTTCTTTATCCGCATCGCAAAACCTGTATACCCGACGAGGCACATTGGTGGGGTTGAGTGGGAAGGCAGATAATGTATTTGGACCTGAAACAAATCAATTCAGAATGGGCAATCATTTCTGACATGTCGGCAATAGGTGATATCGACATTGAGCGTCCTCGAGCCCTTTCGCCGGGCAGTCGTCGGAATTCCATTCCTATATCAGAAAATCTCATCTCCTAGTCCGATCAAAGCCTTGGTATCGGTTCAGTCACCCGTTACGTCTTTCGCTGTGGTACACCTAGATGGAACGGTGGATTGGATGGTGGCCCAAAGGCGAGCATTGCTTGCATGGACGGGACACTCTTTGAACATCAAGCCTAGGATCAATACGAACTTGGTATGCACTTACAAGTCGTCCTTCTGAATCCTCGATTCTAACATGTTTGGTACAGAGTGTGACGAATTGGGGTAGCTCCGAGGTTACAGGACGAGGCCTCATGGCTCTCGTTGGCAGAGGTCAGGTGTACTCGGTTGAATTGAAGGCTGGAGAACAGTACATTGCACACCCAAGGTATGGCTGAACTTTTACTAGAGGTCAGAAGCATTGAAACTAACCCAATCAGCAATGTTGTCGCATACACATTATCATCGACGCCCCCTCAACCATACCGTTTCAAGTCGACCACATTACGTTTCCAGATTCCAGGCTTAAACATTCCCGAACTTCTACTCAAGTCACGGTATATCCGTGACTTTACACGTTCCGACACCTGGAAGGCTTCTATGCGGATAATTCATAATGTTCGCACATGGGCACGAAGGACGATATGGGGCGATAGGGTAGGCATTCCTTATCTCGAGTCGCTACAAACATGATTGAACTAATGATTTGAGTCTAGCTCTTCCTCCAATTTGAAGGCCCCGCCACTCTCCTCGTCCAATCTCGCGGCGCACGAGTACGCAATATCATGAGCGACAGGGAAGTCAACGAAATAGCCGACACACCTGCCGGCTCCACCTTCAACGCCATCAACAAGCTCACGGGCGCCACAAAAGAAGCAGACAAAAGCGACTATCAGCGCGCCGCCGAGGAAGCCGTATCAGAAGCGCCGGTGCCCTCCAGAACAGTCGAGGAACTGACGCAAGAACTCAAGGGTGTCAGTCAGACCATCGCTACTATTCGCGATGGTAAAGTTGAGTTTGAGAAGTTCAAGCAGCAGAACGCGGATAGTGCTAGGAAATAGTAAATGATTTTTCTTTGCTAGTCTGGGTTCATGTCATTCATTCCCACTTGTGGCTTTGTATTGTTATGCTGGCTGATTTATTTTTCATTTGTCTCTGTCCTACATACTGCCAGGCTCAGCCATGCCACGGCTTCGATAACGATGTACTATAGATCTAGTGATTGAAGATGACTTTGAGAGTAAGATCTCATACTTCTAGGAATTGTTATGATTGTAGAGACTTTCATTCAATAAGGTATTAGGTAGTCCCACGACATAAACTAGACAGTCATAGAAACAGCACCATGGTAATATCAACCAAGAAGAGACATTCACATCCAGAAAATAATAGAAAGAAAAGAGTGACAAATAATCGTCCAAAGACTACTCCAGATCCAATGCAGACTTATTCTTAAAGAGAGACTCCACCCGAATATTCATCGCAAAATAACTTCGACACACACGATGGGACGATCATCAATTCAGATGGGCATTTCCAAGACTCTCCAACATATCATCAAAGTTCTCACCATTAACTTTCGCCCTCTGGTTGATTCCATTGTTGCTAGCAGCCGTCTTCTTCTTAGGAGAGACGTTTCGTGGCTTGGGTTTCACTTGCTGCAATCCTCCCTTGCAAAGGGAACATCTTGCGTTGGCTGGATCAATGCTCTTCGAGTGTCTCCCGTATTTGTGACCGCAGTCGATACAGAGCCAGACGTACTTGTAGTCGATTTCGTATGAATGCTTTGTGCTCACTTCGATAGGATAGTGTTTGTAAATAGGGTGCTGTTTGACTGCGTCGACGCATTTGCGACCCCATTCTTTGAAACTCGTGCCGTGAGGTTGATCGCGAATTTGTGAAATCATGTAGTTTGCAAGATGGCAGTATTCGTGTGCCAGTGTGTTCAGCAGTCGGTTCTCGTCATCGATGATACGCTCAGCAAGCTCGATAGAGGCATGTTGAACGTATCTGAAATTTCCTCCTTCCTGCTTGAATCTTTCCTGCTTCCACTTGGCACGTCCTGCGGTGCTGCGTAATGTCTTGCTCCATTCAATCTTGACCCCTCCTGTGCTCTGTGCAAGTTCGTTGATTTGACCTCCTGAGACAGCCTCGTCGAGTGCTAGCAAGAATTCTTGTGCAAATGATGTTTTTCTGTCGTCGAATTCTTTTTTGCGTGCAGCAGCAGCTTTTCTTTGAGCAATCTCTGCCTTCCTGATGGCCGTTTTGCTGGGACTCTTGAGTGGAGTCTCGATAGTCGAGTCTTTGGCCACAGGCATGTTGTCTGTGTCTGCACTGAAATCTGCCTTTTCAACTTCCTCCAATGCAAGAAGACGTTCCAGAGCTCTGCTTCTAGTTTTCTGCTTGGGAGGTGACCATTGATCATTCCAGGCGTTGGTAAGTTCCTGGCTCCAGAACGCATCAGAGCTTGGACGATGAGGAGATGGTGGGATTTTGGTTTTTGACGGAGATGGCCGTAATGTTTTGGCGGGACTGCACGGAGGAGTCTGCATCTTGTTCACTTGCTTTTTTCTCGTAGATCCAGGAGATGATGTGCTATATTTGACATTAGAAATATTTCTTGATCAGATAGAATTCAGACCTACATGGAGTTGATGCTCTCCCGTAGTGGACTTCTTTTGGGCTTGTTGTACTTGGTGGGTTCACTCTCTTCGTCGAGTCCCTCATTAGGTAGCAGGCGAGTAAATGGGGATGAGAAATATGGAGGAGTTTGTTTGTGAGAAGATTTATAGGGCGGGGTCGCCTTTGTGGTGGCTGGTGAGTGAGTTTCGTTTGAGATGTTGAGCTTTTGTGTTTGTGAGCTTATGCTCGAGGTTCGAGGTTTCCGTCCCCTCAGGAGCCTTCTTCGTGTGGGCTTTGGGGTGGGAGGTTTGACTTCCTCTTCCTCTTCATCGTCTTCTTCATCTTCGAGTCCGTCATCATGGTAACTCAAGTCTTCGTTATCACTGACAATGAAATCATCGAGGGAGTTGTAACCATCTGAGTCTTCGCTCACTTCTGGCTCGGAATCATCTGATTCCTCTTTTGGTTTTGGCTCTCTGTATCGCATAAAACTAGGCTCTTGTGGCTCTGACTCGAATCTTCCTTCATGCGTATCTTCGCCCAGAGTATTATCTGCCTCTAGGTTTGTATCTTCGTGCAAACCCGTCTCCTCTTCTTCCTCATCATCTTCCTCTTCTGAGTTATCGGTCACTTCCTCGGCCTCGTCATCGAAGAAAAGGTTCTCTTTGTCTGAACTTTCTTCTTCCTCTGATTCACTACCGGATCGTGACCTTCTGGACGAAGAACCACTGCTATCTTGAGATGCACGCTTCAATAGACCAGAAGTAATCGAATTCGAGTGTGTAAGCTTCAACGGCGCCTTGGGCTTCTTCTGGTTCGTACGTGGAGACTCAGTAAACGGATCGGCGCTTTCTACTTCGTCGTTGTCTGACTGTTCTTCATCTTCGAAGATCTTGAAGTTGGAGAATCCGTTGTTCTTTTGGGTTTTCTGCTTGGGCTTTGGCTTTAGTGGCGATGAGATTGTTGTTCTATGGAATGTCGAGGATGTTGTGGATGTTGTGGATGTTGTCCTTGCTGCACTCGGACTCCGACGTCCATGGAGGACTGTTGGATTTGAAGCGTTCAATCGTGCCATGTCGTAGGGTAAATGATATCCTGCTGTTAAGGCGCTGCGACTATCATTCCACGGATAAATATATATCAAGTCCAAGTTGACCCAAAGGTCGGTGAATCAACTCGAAGCAGTTGATTATCGAGTAGTGATTGATGATGCAGGTACGGGAGGAAGGCACTAGGTTTTGTGTTTACGGGCCGTGGTTGGCGGGACAACGCCGCCGATAGATAGCGACAGCATATGAAATGTACACTGCAACCCGGATATGGTGCTAATCGGATATGATCTGATAAGAAATTTCACTACGATATTGTCTCGATCTATACATGGCACTTCGGTTTTCGCCAGAAGCTGATTGCTCCAGTGGATGTCTCAATGTCTAGTTGCACGGAAGCCGCCTTGCATGAATATATATCTTGAGCTGGCGGCTCCGGGCTCCATCTATCAACGAGAACCTTGGAATATTCAAGTAGAAGGGACATCCTAGGACTCCTTGAACCTCTCTCAAGCCTAAAAAATGGAGACTTGTACATCTTAGATGGGTAGAGCAATTCAATATGTATGTACGGAGTAGAACAAAAGTAGTCACGAATAACCTCAGCATCCAATTTACGCTATGAGTCCACGATAAGCTTATCGATAGAGCAACAAAATCCTTAGGTTTACGATGGGATAAGCTTCCGGGAAGTCTTGGCCAAGCAGCGCCTTGAAGAACAAATCATGATTGGCTTCGTTATTGTACATGAGCCATATTGTGGTGATTGATATGGTTACGGAGTTCGGGTTTTCCAACAGACGAACCCCAGAATTGATTTCAAATCGACACCCAAAAGAAATTCAATAGTCTGAATTGTGATGACAGTGACCATTAGCTTGTTTCAGAGCGCCAAAGAAGCAAATGAAAATATATGCGCCATGTATCCGAGCCCCTATTCCCACATGTCACCGCTGTCATCACAAATATTGTCCGTTACAGCGTATTTCGGCGGACGTACGGACGAACATGGCACTCAGGTCCGCGTTCTACTTAAATCCGACAGTGGAAGTTCAAAATCCGAGACAGTGGCAGTATGGGTTCTAATTTCCTAACATGAAGGATTGTTCCAGGCCTTCTGGGTTATTCTAGAGGAGATCGGATGGATAGTGCGGCGATACTGTATCAGTAGTGTGTCCTGAGTCCGTTCCGTACGAGAAAGTGTCTGTATCGTACTGTACATACTCAGTTACAGTATGTATGTATGGCGTGGAAAGTGTAACTTTGAGCAAGCCACAGAGCCCACGCACCAAGCCGACCGGTGGCGATCCAGCGGGCCTAATTTCGACATTTCAAGTTTTTCGGTGCACAAGCTTTTCTGTGTGGAAGACCAGCAGGTGGAAGTACGTACATTTAGGGTTGGCAGAAACAAGGAACGATATGATGCTATGACGATGTGGATTTTTTTCGATCTGTCTTATCTGTACGCTTAGTGCTAAGTCACTGTACTGCATTATCATTTGACAGCGGCATATCGATAGACTAAACCTCTTACAAGAGATGAAGGTGGCTCAGCCTTCCATTGTGGATAAGATCTTGATGCATAAGAAATTACATTATTCGCGATCCTTGTCCGGTAGTGACCACTGACGGAGGACTCGCAGCCGGATGTCATGGACTTTATTAATTGATTAATCGAATTCTTTCATGGAGTTGTCAACGCTACCAGTCTGTTGAAGAGCTGAAAAGATCCCAAGAGTGTAGTTATGTATTGTTGTATGCTATAGAGGTCTCGATGGAGCAACCTGATTGGCTAACTGAGCGGTTTTCATTCCATGGAACATCTCATCATGTAAGCGGCTCTTGGCGGGCAGCTTCGTTATGTTGTCTGATCCCCCCTTCATACCGTCCGGTGAGCGTTGCAATTGCTGGATACCAATGACTTCGTTGACCCGGTTGCAAGGTGGGATTCTTGATAATATACATATCTGCCACAGCTTACTCTCAGTCCGACGGATTCATACTATCACGTAGCAAAAATCGCTTACCCTCTTGTGAACCTGCGTGTACGGAGTACTGCATACGCAGCTACAGATGATTCTTACGTATTTACTTGGCACTGTGTGGGACGGTGGGTCGTGTCTCAGGGGCTTGACTACTTTCATGGTAAACAAGATACGCAGTCCGGTAACGTACTGGCCGGTATCATAACTCTGCCAACCAATCACGGTGCCCGCCGGAAGTCGCAGAGGGGGCGTTATCAGTGAGACTCATAGCTGATTGGCTGTCAGGACGGGCTTACCCCTGTTCCGTTACCCACTTGCCAGTTAGACCCTCCCCGATCGAGCATCGTCGACCTGTAAGGTTACGGTATTCGAGACAAAGCATCGGGACCCACTATAAAACACAGCCAGTCAACGGCCACCAATCTCTCCACCAGCATACCAGCTGTTCTGGAACTGAAGCATCGTGAACCGTGTTCTGTGCGTGGCTGTAACTGATCGCCAGGAAGAACGAGCGAATGTTACAGCTTTTACTTCTGAGTCGATCAATTGCCACGCAGTCAAGTCTGTATTTCCGGGAACGACACTGTCAGAGAAGGAGTTGCACGCTCTCTGGGTCGTACGTAGGTACAGATGGCGACATGGTGTGTTATTTACTCGATACAGCACTAGTATTGTATTTGGGTGGGCACTGAGACCGATTGCGCCCAAAATAGCCACGAGTCCCTCCCACTTTCCCTGCCAGCCAACTGGCCCAGACTGCTCCTGCCAGCGCCAACAATTTTCTGCTGCTAATCCCAGAGTGAGAGGATCCAAGGCCAACTCCACTCCTGCCTGCCCTGCAACTGGCCTCTTTCCCCCCCTTCCCCTGCGACAGACAGCGCTCTCTCTCAATCCTGATTTTCTGAACTATCCAAACCTCTCGCTCCTATCTTTTCACACTCTCTTTCCTAACATATTATCACGTCCACACTCTTTTTTCATCCTTTTTCGCTGAGTCGACACCCCTTCGTTCGTCTCGCCTTCCAGTCCTTCGCTCTTTTTCCACCATTTGGCGGAAGAAGGAAAGGATCACTGGGCGCCCGTAGGTTCCTGCGTTTGTTGCAAGGTGCCGACAACCTCAACCCGCCCATTCACGACGCGCTGGCGAGCTGTCACTGAGCTTTGATTTCGCAAAAAAACACCTCATTCGTTCAACATCAAACTGACGACTCTACTACAACGATAATTAATATTTATCTCTTCAATCGCTGACAAATTCATTCAACCTGTTACACGGCAACTCGAGACTTTCACTCTCCGACATTTGCGAGCACCCGTCACCTGGCTGTGACCGATTTTCTCATTTCTCCGTTTTCCAGCCATATGACACTTTAATTGGTTCGACGACTCTGTATATTTCAAAAGCATTTGATCGGTTCCATGGGCAGTTTATAGAGGTACGTTGATGGATCGATCCACCGATCCACAGGAACGTGGCTAGATGGCCGAATACAACGACCAAATGACAAGAAAGTTTAGCTGACCACTCAATTTGACAGAACTATTTTGTCATTGCATTTTAGATAGCCATCATGTCTGCTGGCCATTACGACGATGGCTACGGCCATCAAGGCCATGGTGATGCCTATTACCAGGACGATCAACATGGGTACTACGATCAAAACGAGTACTCGAACTATGGAGACGGTTACTATGACCAGAGGTGAGTCGTGCTTGCAAAGGACGACTAATAAACTCGATGCAGTGGTGAAACTAACAATTGCTTCAGTGGTTACTATGGCGATAATCACGGCGAACATCCCGGTGAACATCACGGCGAACAACACGCGGGCGGCGGCTACTATGAAGGTGGCCAAGACAACTACTACAACGAGCAGTACTATGATCAGGGACATGGCGGACATCCTGGCGGTCGTCGACGTGGAGACTCCGAAGAGGACTCGGAAAGTTTCAGTGATTTCACCATGAGATCCGAAACTGCTCGTGCAGCTGACATGGACTACTACGGTCGTGGTGATGAACGTTACAACAGCTACAATGAAAGTCAGATGGGTGGCCAAGGATACGGATATCGACCCCCGTCCTCCCAGATCTCATACGGAGGAAACCGCTCATCAGGCGCTTCAACCCCAGTTTACGGCATGGACTACAGCAACGCTCTCCCCGCTGGTCAACGTTCCCGCGAACCGTACCCAGCCTGGACTTCTGACGCTCAAATCCCCCTCTCCAAAGAAGAAATTGAGGACATCTTTTTGGACCTGGTCAACAAGTTTGGTTTCCAACGTGACAGCATGAGGAACATGTACGACCATTTCATGACACTCCTCGATTCCCGTGCCTCTCGTATGACTCCCAACCAGGCCCTTCTCTCGCTGCATGCAGACTACATTGGTGGTGACAATGCCAACTACCGCCGCTGGTACTTTGCTGCTCACCTCGACCTTGACGACGCCGTGGGATTCGCCAACATGCAACTTGGAAAAGCCAATCGTAGAACGCGAAAGGCCCGTAAAGCCGCCAAGAAGGCCGCTGCAGAAAACCCCGAGAATGAGCAAGCCACGCTTGACGCTTTGGAAGGAGACAACAGCCTGGAAGCAGCCGAATTCCGTTGGAAGACGCGTATGAACCGCATGTCTCAGCATGAACGGTGCCGACAGATCGCCCTTTTCCTTCTTTGCTGGGGTGAGGCAAACCAAGTCCGATTCACACCCGAGTGTCTCTGCTTTATCTTCAAGTGTGCCGATGACTACTTGAACTCCCCTGCTTGCCAGAACCGCGTTGAGCCTGTCGAAGAAGGCACGTATCTCAACAACGTCATCACTCCTTTGTACAGCTATCTCCGTGATCAAGGTTATGAGATTTATGACGGTAAATATGTTCGTCGTGAGCGTGACCACGCCCAGATTATTGGTTACGACGATGTGAACCAACTATTTTGGTACCCTGAGGGTATCGAGCGGATCATTCTCGAAGACAAGACGCGACTTGTGGACATTCCTCCAGCAGAGCGATGGGACAAACTCAAGGACGTCAACTGGAAGAAGGTGTTCTTCAAGACCTATCGCGAGACCCGTTCCTGGTTCCACATGATAACCAACTTTAACCGAATTTGGGTTATTCACCTGGGTGCTTTCTGGTTCTTCACTGCCTACAACGCCAAGTCATTGTATACCAAGGACTATCAGCAACAACTCAACAACCAACCTCCTGGCTCTTACTCGTGGTCAGCAGTGGGTCTAGGTGGTGCGCTCGTTACTCTTATCAACATTTTCGCAACTCTTGCCGAGTGGGCATATGTACCACGCAAATGGGCCGGTGCCCAGCACTTGACCAGACGTCTCTTGTTCTTGCTCCTAGTCTTCGCTGTCAACGTCGGACCTGCTGTATATGTTTTCGGCGTATCAAAGGACGGCACGGACACCATCGCACTGGCTCTTGGTATCGTTCAGTTCTTCATCGCTTTGGCAAGTTTCTTTTTCTTCGCTGTCATGCCGCTTGGTGGTTTGTTCGGCAGCTACATGAAGAAGAACACCCGTCAATACGTCGCTAGTCAGACTTTCACAGCCAGCTTTCCCTCACTCAGTGGCAATGGTATGTGGATGTCTTACGGCATGTGGGTTTGCGTGTTCGCCGCCAAATTGGTTGAATCGTACTTCTTCCTCACGCTCTCTTTCAAGGACCCTATTCGTATCCTTCGCCCAATGAAGATTCAGAACTGTCTCGGTGACAAGATCATTGGTGATATTCTATGCCATGCTCAACCCCAAATTCTTCTCGGGTTGATGTTCTTCACCGATTTGACTCTTTTCTTCCTCGATAGTTACCTGTGGTACATTATCTTGAACACAATCTTCTCCGTGGCACGATCCTTCCACCTTGGTGTCTCTATTTGGAGTCCCTGGCGAAATATCTTCTCACGTCTGCCCAAGCGTATCTACTCCAAGGTTCTGGCCACCACAGACATGGAAATCAAGTACAAGCCTAAGGTCTTGATCTCTCAAGTCTGGAACGCTATCGTCATTTCTATGTACCGTGAGCATCTCCTGGCAATTGACCACGTTCAGAAGCTTCTCTACCACCAAGTTCCTTCTGAGCAGGAGGGTAAGCGAACATTGAGAGCCCCGACCTTCTTTGTCTCTCAGGAGGATCATTCCTTCCGCACAGAGTTCTTCCCCTCTCAGAGTGAAGCGGAGCGTCGCATTTCGTTCTTTGCCCAGTCTCTTTCCACACCGATTCCGGAGCCTCTACCCGTCGACAACATGCCCACTTTCACTGTTTTGATTCCTCACTACAGCGAAAAGATTCTTCTTTCTCTGCGAGAGATTATCAGAGAGGATGAACCTTACTCTCGTGTCACCCTTCTTGAATACTTGAAGCAGCTTCATCCTCACGAATGGGATTGCTTCGTGAAGGACACCAAGATTCTTGCAGATGAGACGTCTCAGTTCAACGGCGAGTATGAGAAATCTGAAAAGGATGCCGCGCGAAGCAAGATTGATGACCTTCCTTTCTACTGCATTGGTTTCAAATCCGCTGCTCCCGAATATACCCTCCGCACTCGTATCTGGGCCTCTCTTCGCACTCAAACTCTGTACCGTACAATCTCTGGTTTCATGAACTACAGCCGTGCCATCAAGCTTCTTTATCGGGTTGAAAACCCAGAGGTTGTGCAAATGTTCGGCGGTAACTCTGACAAGTTGGAACGTGAATTGGAGAGAATGGCTCGCCGCAAGTTCAAGATCTGTGTCTCTATGCAACGTTATGCCAAGTTCAACAAGGAAGAGCGTGAAAACACCGAATTCCTTCTCCGTGCCTATCCTGACCTCCAGATCGCCTACCTTGATGAAGAACCTCCTGCCAACGAGGGTGAGGAACCCAGACTGTACTCTGCCCTTATTGATGGACATTCTGAAATTTTGGAGAACGGTCTTCGCAAGCCTAAGTTCCGCATTCAGCTCTCTGGTAACCCCATTCTCGGAGATGGAAAGTCCGACAACCAGAACCACTCCATCATCTTCTACCGTGGTGAATACATTCAATTGATCGATGCCAACCAGGACAACTATCTCGAGGAATGTTTGAAGATTCGCAGCGTCCTTGCCGAGTTTGAGGAATTGACCACTGACAACGTTTCCCCCTACACTCCCGGTGTTTCTACCCCCAAAACCGACCCTGTCGCTATTCTTGGTGCTCGTGAATACATTTTCTCCGAGAACATTGGTATTCTTGGTGACGTCGCTGCCGGAAAAGAACAGACATTCGGTACCCTATTCGCTCGTACTCTTGCTGAAATTGGTGGTAAACTTCACTATGGTCATCCTGATTTCCTCAACGGTATTTTCATGACAACTCGTGGTGGTGTCTCCAAGGCTCAGAAAGGTCTTCATCTAAACGAGGATATTTACATCGGTATGAATGCCGTCCTCCGTGGTGGAAGAATCAAACACTGTGAATACTTCCAGTGTGGTAAGGGTCGTGATCAAGGTTTTGGTTCAATTCTCAACTTCACAACCAAGATCGGAACTGGTATGGGTGAACAAATGCTGTCTCGTGAATACTACTACCTCGGTACCCAACTTCCATTGGATCGTTTCTTGTCCTTCTACTATGCCCACCCTGGTTTCCACATCAACAACATGTTTATCATGTTGTCTGTGAACATGTTCATGATTACGATGATTAACCTTGGTGCCCTGCGACACGAAACCATTCTCTGCCGATTCAACTCCAACCTTCCAATCACCGATCCCTTGATGCCTACTGGTTGCGCCAATCTCGTGCCTATCACCAACTGGGTCAACCGTTGTATTGTGTCCATCTTCATCGTGTTCTTCATTTCTTTCGTTCCACTAGTGGTTCAGGAATTGACTGAGCGAGGTGTCTGGCGCGCGGCAACTCGTCTTGCTAAGCAGTTTGGTTCTCTTTCATTCATGTTTGAGGTGTTCGTTTGTCAAATCTATGCCAACGCCATTCAGCAAGATCTCTCGTACGGAGGTGCCAGATACATTGGTACCGGTCGTGGTTTCGCAACTGCTCGTATTCCCTTCGGTGTTCTTTACTCTCGTTTCGCTGGACCCTCGATCTACCTCGGCGCCCGATGCTTGCTCATGTTGCTGTTCGCTACGGCGACCATGTGGACTGCTGCTTTGATCTGGTTCTGGGTTTCATTGATGGCTCTGTGTATTTCACCATTCTTGTTCAACCCCCACCAGTTCTCATGGAACGACTTCTTCATCGACTACCGCGACTATCTCCGATGGCTGTCTCGTGGCAATTCCAGATCTCACAACTCTTCATGGATTGCTTTCTGCCGTCTGTCTCGTACTAGAATCACTGGATACAAGCGCAAGGTCCTCGGTGTTCCATCAGAGAAGCTCTCCGGTGACGTTCCACGTGCTCGTATCACCAACATCTTCTTTTCCGAGATTCTTGGTCCTTTGGTCCTAGTTGCGGTCACACTCATTCCTTATCTCTACATCAATGCTCGTACTGGTGTTACTCAGAACAATCCCAAGGCTACCAATGCCCTTCTCCGTATTGCTATCGTGGCTTTCGCTCCTATCGGTGTCAATGCCGGTGTTGCGGGTGCCATGTTCGGATTGGCTTGCTGTATGGGTCCCGTTTTGAGCATGTGTTGCAAGAAGTTCGGTTCTGTGCTCGCTGCTATTGCACACGGTGTTGCCGTCGTTATGCTTCTTGCTATCTTCGAAGTCATGTTCTTCTTGGAAGGTTGGAGTTTCCCCCGTTGCGTCTTGGGCATGATCTCTATGGCAGCCATTCAGCGATTCATCTACAAATTGATCATTGCTCTTGCACTTACCAGAGAATTCAAACATGATCAATCTAACATCGCTTGGTGGACCGGAAAATGGTACAATATGGGCTGGCACTCTCTCTCCCAGCCGGGCCGTGAATTCCTCTGCAAGATCACTGAGCTCGGTTACTTTGCCGGTGATTTCGTCTTGGGTCACCTCCTCCTCTTCTGCATGCTACCCGCCCTCTGCGTGCCATACATTGACCGATTCCACTCGGTCATTCTTTTCTGGCTTCGTCCTAGGTATGTCTTTTATGTTCCACTTTCCGCTGGTTCTATCTTACTAACAATCCTTCCAGTCGACAAATTCGTCCTCCTATCTACTCGTTGAAGCAGTCTAAGCTCCGTCGTCGTCGCGTGATCCGTTATGCCATCCTTTACTTTGTCATGCTTGTCCTATTTGTTGTCCTCGTTGTGGCGCCTTTGGTCGTTCGTCGTCTCCACATCTCGCTGCCCTCAATTCCGCAGGACCTTATGCAGCCGTTGGACACTGGATCGGATCATAACGATACTCACACATACTACACTGGCTCTGGATTACCAGCCGGATTCGTCGCATATTCTGGTGGTGGCTCCACCAGCAAGAGCACCAGCACTGCTGGCGCCAAGATGATGTTTATGTTCTAGACTGCATACTGATTTTGTTGCCTATTTTTTTTACTCTTATTACATCTTTCAAGCTGTACAAATGCCTGAAGATCCAGGAAGATGGCTCAGTTACGGCATTCTTTCTTTTGACTGCATCGTCCGCCCTCGCTGCACTCATCACCGTTTTTATTGCTAGTAATGAGTAATTCATCTTCTGTGCTACTTTTACTGTATACGTTTATGGAGTTGATTGGTCGTTGTTTTGTCGCACACCTACATGTCTCTTAAAAACTTCTGCTTTCGTCTTTCGTTTCTGATGCGACTATGCTTTCTTTCAGACTTTATAAACACACTATCTGACGATAGCCTTTCTGTATCATCAATGCAATTCCTGGTTCTATTCATTCTCAACTGGACAACCATCATAGGTACATAGTGTGCGACTCTTGTATCTCCGATAGGCCCATAAGTAGTTAAATGAAGTCGCCCCTTACTCGTAGCAAAAGGCCAATCAGTGCTTATCTCACGTGACCCAGCCTCTATCAGTGGCTGCCTAAGTAATCTTCCGGCCGCTGCGGCAAGCATGATCATCTCCTTTCTCAATCCAACTCCGCATCATCCAGAGTCAATCTACATCTGTTCAGCTCACTCGACATATCCTCATTGCGCCTGAGGACAGGCAATGGGACAATGGACGTCCACGAAATACAACGAGTTCTGACGGACTTTCTCCAAGAATTGTCCACCCTGTTCCACCGTGTGCCCGGTTCTGCAATCCTCCTCCGTTATGTCAAATCCAGTTATCAGAACGACCCAATTCGCTCAGCTGTTGAATTGTTCCTGTTCCTTTTCGCTGTGCGATATCTTCTTGCGCCGAAATATTCGACAAAGCCTGGCATTGTGAAACTTTCGGAGGAGGAGATTGATGATTTGGTTGATGAATGGACCCCAGAGCCTCTCGTCGGCAGTCCGACGGCTTTGGAAGAGGTCGAAGTTGAGAAGAGGACAGTTATTGTCGGGTATGCCCACTTTCCCAGAAAGCGTATCCCATGAAGTGGAACACTTACTAACGACATTCTGTTTGAATTAGACCGACCGGTCCTAAAGTCAAATTGTCGAATGGACGAACTGTCATGAATCTGGCATCTTATAACTTTTATAACTTCACCTCGAACGAATCGCTCAAGGAAAAAGCCATCCAAACCCTCCGGACTTACGGCGTCGGACCCTGCGGTCCACCAGGTTTCTACGGCACTCAAGATGTGCACATCAAAACCGAAGCAGACGTCGCCGCTTTCCTAGGCACGGCGGCGTGCATCATATACGCTCAAGCCTTCTCGACCATTTCCAGTGTTATCCCCGCCTTTTCCAAGCGAGGAGACATCATCGTTGCTGATAAAGGTGTGAGCTATGCCATTCGCAAAGGTATCCAGATTTCGCGAAGCACAGTGCGATGGTATGAACATAATGATATGGAGGACCTTGAGCGCGTGCTTGAAAAGGTTACTCGAGAGCAAGCGCGCAAGCCATTGACTCGTCGCTTTATCATCACCGAGGGCTTGTTTGAGTCTATTGGTGACATGGTGGACTTGCCTAGAATTGTGAGTTTGGCCTTCCCTCTGTTTCTCATAGATTAATGCTTATGGTCTTCTTTTATAGGTTGAACTCAAATTCAAGTACAAATTCCGCCTCATCTTGGACGAAACCTGGTCTTTCGGTGTTCTTGGACGCAACGGTCGTGGTATTACGGAGCACCAGAATGTCGATGCGACCGAGATTGATATGATCGTTGGTTCTCTCGCTGGTCCCATTATTGCCGGGGGTGGTTTTTGCGCAGGTTCCGAAGAGATTGTTCATCACCAGCGTATCTCTGCATCAGCGTACACTTTCTCTGCCGCTTTGCCTGCTCTGTTGTCGACCACTGCTAGTGAAACCATCAATATGATGCAGACCAACCCGGACCTCTTCGTTCAGCTTCGATCCAATGTCAAGACTATGTGGTCACAGCTTGACCCACGCAGCGACTGGATGTACTGCACAAGTGCGCCAGAGAACCCAGTTATGATAATGGCCATCAAGCCGGAGATTGTGTCTTCAAGGAAGTTGTCTTTTGAGGATCAGCAGTTTTTGTTGCAAGATATAGTAGATGAGGTGTGTCCTACGACTTGTGTTACTAGAGTTTTTTTGGATATTTTTCACGAACTGACTGCTTCTACAGACCCTGGCAAATGGCGTGCTTATTACTCGCTTAAAGTCGTTGCCTGACAGCGTGACTCCAAGCCAACAAGTCCTCCCATCTCTCAAGATCTGCCTGACAACCGGCTTGACGAAGCGCGAAGTGGAAAAGGCCGGTACGATCATCCGACATGCTATTACGAAAGTATTAGGCAAAAAACGATAAGCTTCACGCTGCGGCTGTTATATCTTGCGCTTTGCTAAAATTACGACTTCCTCGGATTGCATTCTTATATTATAATTTTTATCCCTGGCAACTGGACAGTTTTGTTGCTCCTAATTGACGACGATTGGCATTATAGTTCTTCTGTGGCGGTATTCTGAAGTCTGTCTCGCTGTTGAGCTCAGAGGTCAGAGATCAGAGTACATCAAAAGCCTGAAGTGCCGTTTTCTTCTTTCTTCTTTCTTTGGACGAACGAATCATGTTATTCATAATAGAGTACATACATATATTTTTAATATGGCGGCGATTGTGAAAACGAAAGGAACGAATTGAAATAATAACGCGGGTATTCTTCATGCAAATCTTCTTCTCTCACAATACATGTAGCCACATTTTCCTTGTCTACAGTGATCCTCAGCCAGACGACAAACTGAGTCGTGACTTCTGGATACGTACATGGGGCTGACTCTTGACCGAATAAGCCCGAAATGAGTTACATTCCAGAGCAGGATTGTCCAAGGGAGTGTGCCCTAATCGCAGATACATACGTACCTAGGTGGCTTGGATTGGTAGATACTTACTCCCTAGCCACATTCTTGAGACTCGTTTATTGAAAATGAGATCGATACACGAAGCATTTTTTGAAGGGGATGAAGAGTATACCGCCGAGGTACGAACCTTAGGCAAAGACTAGCCCTAATTCTCTTTTTGGAGGAATTCCGTACGTTGTTTACCTATTTCCTCTTTGGGTGGAATTGAAGACAAATTTGCTATGGATGAATGTTGAGCCATGTTTATGCAAGTACTCTGACGATGTGTTCTCTATCATGTCATCATTCCCCTCTTTTTATTCATGTACTGAGTCCTGGTAATCCTTCCTGCTCTTGTCAGTGCAGCGCCGTATATACACCCCCAGCCCTAAATGTGGTGATAAGATAACCCTCGATTATCACTTCGTTTTGTGCACTGATTCCCCGGCTTGTTTCTTTTGTTTGTTAGTGCATGAAAATTGCAGCTCAAGTGCGAAATATGAAGTACTGTGTGCTGGGCATCGCTGCCCTGGCATTGCTTCATCCTACAGATGGCCATGTCCATCGTAAGTAACCCAGAACTTCTATATCACTGCAAGTACTGACAGATCTCATCGACCATCGACAACTATCCAAGCGTGCCCTACGTCAACAAGTCGCCGACCAGCCCTGCCCGAAAGAAACACTCACGAATACGGTCGTTGTCCAGCTCGATCAAGCAGGGCACACGGTAGACGTGCAGACTCGGTCTGCGAGACCGTCAGCTACGGCGACTTTTTCGGTCAGTATTGGACCTTTCATCCTGTGGATCGGATTGAAGTTGAGATCAAAATCTAGGATCATCGTGTAGCGTCAACATCGTCTTCGACGGCAACATCCACCACCACCTCCCAAACAGTTCAATCAGACAGATACATAATCCCCCAACCCTCAGCACTAAGCCACCTCCCAGACCCCCTAGACTCAAACTTCCTACCGGACACATCAGCCACCTTCCTCGGCCAACGAAGCAACTACGGCATCTCCTACTCCCCCTACAAAGCCGACAGCACCTGCAAGAGCCAAGAGGAAGTAAACCATGACATCCGCCAACTGCGCCAATTCTCCTTTGTGCGGTTTTACGGGATAGACTGCGATCAAGCCGAGACCGTCACTAATGCCGCTAGGGAGAATGATATGATGGTCTTCGCGGGGCTGTATGATATCGACGATATTGAGACGGATCTGCAAAAGATTATTGATGCGGCGGATGGGGATTGGTCGACTTTCCATACGGTCTCGATTGGGAATGAGCTTGTGAATAGAGGCTCAAAGACTCCCGCAGAGGTTGTGGGCACTGTGAATTCAGCGAGGAGTATACTCCGTCAAGCGGGATACCAGGGCCCCGTGGTGACGGTTGATACATTCAACAAAATGATTCAGCATCCAGAACTGTGCGATGAATCCGATTATTGTGCGGCGAATTGTCATGCGTTCTTCGACTCTAATCAGACACCCGAGAATGCGGGTCCGTATGTCCTTGAGCAAGCGCGCCATGTCTCCGAGGCCACGAAGGATGGTAACAAGCAAGTCATAATCACGGAGACGGGGTGGCCCTCCGCGGGTGAACCGAATGGCGATGCAGTGCCGTCAAGACAGAATCAGATGATTGCGTTCAAGAGTTTGAGGAAGAGTTTCCCGGATGGAGGGATTGTGTTTTTTAGTGCGTTTGATGATAAGTGGAAGCAGGATAATGCGTGGACGTTTGGGACGGAGAAGCATTGGGGTCTTTATGGGTTGGCGAAGAGTGCTGGTGGGTTTCCGAACTTGATTGGGTCTTTGGAGGATGAGGTGTAAATATTTGATCTGGTTAGTTAGTATTACAAACGATTCATAACCTGGAAGTTTTAGCAAAGAGAATGTGTTGTAGTGTTTGTTAGATATTAAGCTATTGCTGACTCTAGTTACACCGTAGTAGCAGCTAGGAGACTTGTATTAAACTTCAAGATTTGTTCTCTCCATTGCCTGTTCAATAGACGCCGAGGAGTCGTATGAATGATGTGATTCATCCAAGTCCTTGGGAACAGAGCTCGCGACAGAGGCAGGAGACGCAGACCGCTCATCGTCAGCTCCAGAAAGTTCATTGGAATGCTTTGCACCATGCTGCCTCTGCCATCGCCGCGCCTTTGGAGGTTGAGGCTTGACGTTCGACTTGATAGGTAGGGGAGGATGAGGAGAATGATGGGCGGAATGATCAGGTGTGGTTGCGTTTGGTGATGTATGGTGCAAAGATCGTCGAGGTGGAGGCAAAGCCGGCGCTGATCTCGACGTTGATCTTGATGTAGATAGTGGTTTCGGAACAGGTAGACCCTCTTGTGGTGATTCCGTGTGGACTTCCAAGCCAGATCTTCCGCGGCTGTCATCATGTGCCTCTGTGTTACGATGGGCTCTTGAACGTCTCGCTTTGGGAGGCTGTGGTACCAATTTCACTTTGATGGTTGGACTGGTCTCAGAAGTTAAAGTAGATGGTGCCATGTCTTTGATACTCGGAGTCATAACTCCAGGTTTTTCGTTCTGTGCTGCTACTTCTAGCACGCTGTGTGTAGAGGAAGCAGCCAGCTCGAGGTGCATCCCAAGTTTCTCTATTGACTTTTTGTCAACAGAAAAGGAGGTATTAGGTGATGTCGGTTCAGGCTTGGGAGGCGATGTGGTTGCATCCGAACTTTGTGAAACTTGTGACCCAGCCAAGTCTGCGCCTTTCTCATTAGGTACAGCTCGTATAGGAACGCCCGTATCATCCACTGGTCCCTCCTCTTCATGTAAGTCTGGGGTGTGGCGTGGTTCTGACTCGGTGTCATGTAACCACTCAACCTGGCTACACCGCGAGACAAGCCTTTTCGTTGTCTCATCAGCTTCACCGAAATGCATAATCTTTTCACAGCAATCCTCGTTTCCTTCAATCCTGCTATGGACCAAGATACTGAGAGTTCTCCTTACTTCGTCGCGTTTGTAATGAGGAGGGTACTTCAGCTGCGTATGTGCTAAAAGGGGGTATAAAACTCGTAGATATGTGTGCCGCAATGCGACGGCTTCTGCCGGCAGATCCAACAGATTTCGTATTAGTATGTCAACAAGAACTCGCAAGTCATTTGTGTAAAAGTATTCATAGGTAGATGGAGTCGTAAAAATGAGGTAGAGTAATTTAAGTGTGAGTAATTGCAAAGATGTCTCGCCTAGGGAGGTTAGAATGATACTGTGGCAACTCGAAAGACACGACTTACCTTCTCGATTGAGGAGTAGAATTATGTTTTCACCAAAGGTTTTATAGTCGTTTCCATGCACGGAAAGTATTTTCATTACTTTGTTCGTAAGCGGATTGGAAGGCGTCCCAGAAGCTGGATCGTGCGCCAACACCATGAATTGCTCGTTCAACACCAGCTGTGACATAGTCAGCTTTGATGCATAACCACCGTAGACAGAGACAAAACGAACCAAAACCCTAATGACGGGATAGTGATAGGGATCATGAGCGTCGTCCGATAAACCTTCAATGATTTGGAAAAGGTATTTAACAAAGTCATCTTCAACGAGCACTAGAAATGATGTTAGCAAGACTTTCAGCATAAAGTACGAGCTCAAAAGTCATTTCACCCACCCAAATCTTCTATCTTGATGCGCTGTATCCTAGACATCTCATAGAGAAGATCCATCGACAGACGATGAAGACCAGAAACATCACCATCTTGAGCGCCAACGGAATGCACAAGTTCCAATAACCTTGGGAAAGCGCCTTCTTCGTTCATGAGTTGAAAGGTGCTGTCATTTTGTCGTCCGTCAAAAAGGAGGAACGAGACGATGAAGTGTAGGATATTCGGATCATCCTCCTATCGGCAATCGCTATTAGCTCGGTATTCGCAAACGTAGTATGGCCGGAGTGTATAAGTGACTAGACGTACTTGTAGTAGACTGTATATTATCTGTCTTCGAATGTAATCCGCGTGCTGCGCAAAGAGGTTCGACGAGAAGAGTTTGTATGAGCAACGGGAAATATCATATTCGTTGACGAGGTATTCGCCTATTCAAAAATGTAAATTAGCCAATTTATGTTCCCATATAGAAATGAAGCTTTGTTGTCGTTTCGCTGCGAAGGTAGATTGTATACGTCATGCAATTCGACGTACCTTTGAACTGGGCAGTGAACCCAAGATAAGCGCGAAGGACATTGTCAATAAGAGCATGAGAATCGCATTGCTCCGATAATATCTTCTCTAATTCTATCGACACAAATACAATCCATTAGCAAACTGAAGCGACTGTTGTAACTAAAAGGGAGGGGGTAACTCACCAACCCAGAATTGCTGTTCATTCTCCAAGCTGTAGGAAACGTCTTCCAGCTCCATTTCCTGCATGAACACAAGTGCTTTCCACTTGATTGCACACTCATCCCGTCGTGTGCCTAATGGGCTAAAATTGAGGAGGATCTGGAAAGAGCAGGACACGATTGAGAGTCAGAAGGATGAGGGGGAGGTGAGTGACCTGCCCCCGGGAAGTACAGCGAGGAATGTGGCTTTCACCGCCCGCCCTTATCAGGGAATGCGTCATGTGAGATTAGGGCAGTATACATCCAGACATTGCATACTACGTGGAATGACTATGGAATGACTGTATGTAGATGTTTATGTATTTTGAACTTTTTTTCAATTCATGCTCTAACAGCCTGACCAATCCCCATGCCTCTCAGGGTATATATGCAGGTCTATGCAAAGGACCTAGGTATCCTATACACAAAACCAAGAAGTATGAAATCCAGACCAAGACTCAATACAATTCGTGTACGTTCCGATAATTCAGAACAGAAAGTCATCTGTCGATCATGACACTGGCCGTTTGAACGGATGTGCCTCAGTGTTCCTATTTGCATTCATGTTAGCTGGTTATATATAGACTCCAGGAGTAAAGGCACTTACAGCACATATTCATCAAGACTAACAACGCTGGGGTCGCTAAACAAGAGATAGAAGTATTTCAAAGTCTCAGCTAACCAGAAAGACTCCATCTCATCAAGGAGCTCAGGGGCTGTGCTAGTGACGTCGGAAATAGCAGAGTCCGCAAGTTCTGTGCGGCAGTATCGTGCAATGGACTGGAACATTTTCCATCCCTTTTCTCTCCAAGTGTCATCTCCTGTAAGTCTGTACATGATAAAGACAGACTCGATAGCTTCCGGTCGAAGAATATATTTTCGTGATTGAATCTTCGTATATCCTAGAGGAATATGGTCGGTTTCAAGGCGGTTGGCAACATAGTCCTTATGGGATAGGACTGTAGGTTTGATAGGAAGTCCATCAGCCTGGTATTTGGTATCGGGGCTGACTTTAGAATCGAGGCGTGATTTCGGGGTATCTTGGGTTCCAACAGTCGTTTTCTCAACGCTCGGTTTCGAAGCAGAAAGATGTGCATGTTCGTCGTAGTCATCAACGCCAGAATTGCTGGCCTCGCGTTTGACAATACCAGCATAGGTTTTCTCGCCAGAAGTACTGCTTCCTTCAGACTCAGAAACACGCTTTGGGGCAAAGATATTGGGCTTCTTTTCGAGTGATACTTCTTGGGCTTGCTTGGCGTTTTGCAGCTCGCGCTCATACCAGGCCTCCGCTTGTTGAATGCGGGACTTCTCGTTGGGATCCATTACATCCAAATACCTCGTCTCGTTCCAGGGACATGCCAAAGGGTCATCGCAAGCGAGAAGTTCAAAGCCTTCGGGCATGATGCCAGTGTTTGTAGATTCGTATGCCCATACACATCCATCAGTCAATTTGGCTGCAATATCCATGTCCTCGTCAATTCCGAACAGTTTTGCTCCCACAGCAAACATGCCTCCAGCGAAGCACGTGAGATGTGTACCCTCATAAGTATACCGAATGTTCAGTTCATCGGCTTCATCTTTAGGGCCGGGATCAGTGACTTGCACGGTGGCCACAAAGCGGATATCTCTCTGTTCTGGTAGCATAGGCCGGAATAGTAGTGTCTCTCGCACTGGTTGCATCGAGATCTCATACATACTGCGATATTGCTCGTTAAGACCACCCAGGAGCATATACTCTTTGGGGAAGTATTCATAAGTCGAATCAGACTGACCTCCCAAGCCAAATCTGTCTGATTTAGCGTTAGACGACGCCAAACCCTGTTTCTCGCATTCCTCTTTTGGGAATGAGGTTAATTTCGCTGTCGTTGTTGTCTTCGTCTCCGTTTCATAGTCTGCAGGTTCAGCATCAAGTTCCAGCCCGCCTTCACGCTTCTCCAAATCCTTCGGGATAGCGGCATCCTTTTGGATGGACTTTGGTGTAGGAGTGGGTGTTGGTGTTTTTAGATCTCTATCTTCGTTGACTTTGACGTCCGAATTTTGACCGAGAGTTGTGAGACTTGGAAGCTTTGGAGCGGCCTTTTTGCACCCGGACGCATCAATCTGTAGCGGCCACATACCAGGGAGCCTCGTGTTATTTTGCATAATCTCGAGTTCATCGGTGATACGTGCAATCGCATCATAGTATTTATGTTCCTGAGTCAGCTGAGCCAGGCGCGTGAATTCCACAGATAGAGAACCCAATTCAGCTAAAACGACTTTAGTACTGGCGCGGTGAGGCTGAACTACAGATTCACTAGGGTAATGTTAGAAATTGCAGTTCTGTCATGACGGAAAGGATAACTCACGGAGCCCAATTGTAATATGTGACTGGCATTCTGTTCGGCGTGTCAAAGGCGCCCATCAGAATCTCGGCCAATTCCACTGCCTTGTCTAACAAAACTGCATGCTTTTGACCAGAGACGTCGTACGCGCCAAGCAGACCACCCAAATAACGGATCACGGTTTCGAAAAGCGGGATGTCAGATCGGAAAGAGGTCGTGAAATCGATTTTGCTGACTTCTTCTACAGCATCGGCAAATTCATCCTTCATTCCCATTATCCATAGTGTGTCTAATGCGTCGACGAGTGTGGCGCCCCAGCCTGCAAATGGGTCTCTGAAGCTACCGCTCACAGGTCGGACCTCATCGTGACCCAACGCATATTCAGTGTATCCGCTCCATGCGTGCTCGAATTCTTCTTTGATGGCCGCAAGTCGCTGTCCGCGTAGGTTCGATTGCGCAGTCGTCTCGGTCTTGGTCGCGGACTGAAGCTTGGGTAGTTTTTTAGGCTCGCCAGAGGGTAGTGGAATGAGATCGGATTCAAGGATGGGGAAATGTTCAGGTAGCTTCTCCCAGTGTTTGGTGGGCTTGGTATCGGTGAGTACATCTGGCTGAACCTTGGCGTTGGTACCTGGTTTCTTAGTAGTCTTGTCATAAGACTTGTCGCCAGAGGATTTGAGACTGGAGTCCACTATAGACGGTGTATCGATTGACTTGGTATCATCGGTAGGGGGACGAGTTGGAGGTTTGATTGTTCCAGTCTTCGATTTATCGCCGCCGGGTAATTCCTTCTGTTTTGCAGTCTCGTGTGTCGATGGTTTTTTGGTGTCCAAGGGCTTCTCTTTCGGGACGGTAGGGACTTCAATGCGAGGTGTTGAATCAAATTTAATCTCGGCTGCAGCATCATGGTCATGGGGAAGAATCGGGTCGTGAGGAGTCGAATCGTGAGGGATAGTCGCAGGGGCTGCTTTCTTTGCAGTTGGCTCCGTCCATTCATTCGACCATTCTCGCGATCGTATAAAATGTAGGAAAGCGAGACCAAAAATGACGCTGAAAATGACAAAGGAACGGTATCTGCGACTTCGAAGCATGGTGAGGAGTCACCCGGTGATTTCACCGGGACGTTATGCTAGAGGAATATATAAAAGGAGAGGAAGAAGATCAAGTCTTCAAGTCGCGATCAAGTTGATGAGCCAGTCATGCGTGGTAGGGAGTCGGAAGGGGAGCAGGGTGCTCGGGGATACCGCCCTTGGGCCTTGACAATGGGGGGAGGAAGGTATGAAGGAATGACTGAATGAATGGTCGAAGAAACTGGCACTCATGGGCCGTGATGTTCTTCCTTAGGACACGTACAGTACATCAAGTCCGTATCAGACCGGCAGAGATGAAGTGAATCACGGTCAAATGGCAAGGATGGATAAAAGGAAGGAAGAGAGAGAGAGTCTGGAGTAGAGCAGATCAGACGTCGGGAACGGCAGGTGGAGCCCGCCCAGAAGTTCGATGACTCTAGCGGCCTTGGTGCACCAAGCAGCTGCCCAGGCTGCCCTAACAATGGCTAACATCCTAAACGACCTGTGAGCCGACGCCCCTATCCTCGGCGAGCGCCACATCACACCCTTGGCTGCGACAGCAGTGATTAATCTGACGGGAGGTCGCAATCGAGTGCCATACTGATTATTAGTATGTGGTAATCCTCTATTGGCAAACTTGTAACTAGATTACGGACTAGATTGTGTGCTCTACTAGATAGTTGAGCGATGATGCATTGACTGCACGATTCAAGATTTAACGTGCTAACCCCGATCGGGCCAAGTCAAAGGCTCAAAGCGGATTCTCGGGGCTGCTAAATCGATTAACGTCGCTGATTTGCTTTGCGGCTCCATGCCTAGGTAACACCAGCCAGCCAATGACAGCAAATTATAACAAAAAACAGCTGTACACAATTATATTGATTCTGACTGAATAAAGTTGCACATACTGTAGATCGCAATACTACTGTACTCCGTAGCAAGAAACAAGAAATGCACTGGTTATTCTGTTCTCAGTCGGGAGTCGGAGGAGTCTGGATCTCTCCCCGCGTTTTCTGAGCCGGCCAATCGCAGGGTTTGCCATCCCTCGGCACGTGCCGTCTTTCCTTGCTTGCTTAACTCCGCGCAGTTTAGGCTGCTGACTACGTATCAGTCTATTCTTGACAGCATATTCTCTATCATGATTCAATTTCACTACCTAGGTATCACTGTGAGTAGCTATATGTTCACAGTAGCTCCACCGGCTCGCCCTTCATTGTTTGCCTTCTGAAACTGTTGGATCAAACCAAGCACGCCGCCAGGGCCGTTGACAATCGCTTCGACTTCATCGCCTTCCTCGACACTATCACTGTCATCTGCCTCTCCTGCCAGATTCATGCGCCACGATCCTTCTAGATTATTGTCGCTTGTAGCAACAGCTCCCGTAGAATCGTCTCCGATCCGACCAGACTGTTGACCTGCAGCGTTCTTGGTGGAGGCTTCGACATCGGATAGTTCTTTCACGTCATCCATGGCATCGCCGACACCAGGCGCTGCGCGGGATGGTCGGAATCGAGATTGCGCACCCGTCCTAGGTGCTGAGCGCAACGCTGACGCGGAGGGCTGATGATGCGGATCGAGGAGCATTGAATGGAATGGTGAATTATACCCAGGCACACCGCCCATGCGAGATCCGCGCAATGTAGAATGGTGCGTCTGTGGTCCTACCATAGGCGAATGGCGTGGGCCCATCTGGTCCCAACGCTCAGCCCGCGGATTCGCATCGGCCGGGTGTGTAGATCCAAGAGCAGGGAACGGCGGAGGAGGATGGAATCTTCGTCGAGTCCCAGGGGCGGCGGCAGCTTTGGGATTCGCTCCGTAACTGTCTAAAAAGCCGTAATACGAGGCAAGCATTTTCCCATCCTTGGTCGAGAAGTAGTCATCTCGCAAGTCTCCCGCAGGCCCACTTTGGACGCGACCTTGAGGGTTTGTCTGGGCGTCCTTCTTGAAATCAAAGACGGCAAAGGAGCATACATAACCCAATCCATCCACATGAACGGTGAACTCACGGAAGAAGTCAATCAAGCGATCACTGCACTTCGGAAGGCTGAACCACAGCACAAAGGGAGTAAAGATCATGCTAAGAATCTCCTCCAAGAAGATGACGATCTTCATTTGGTAAAGCATAGCGAATTCTTGTCTAACCTCGTCACTGTGCAGACGTCCCGCCCAATGATTTGGACGATAGTGGGTGAAATTAGTTACCTCAAGAAGTGCAAATTCAGGATCGAACACATCGGTTTCCTCTGGAACCAGCCCCCGAGCGATAGCCCACACACTACCAAAGAGACCTAGGTAGAAAAGCACAGTACGATCTTGAGTAATCTCAAATCCTAGGAATAGCTCTGGATCCAAAAGTGACGCCAATGCTAGGACCGAGGCAAGAGCTCCTGCGATGAATGCCACGAAACTTGAGATCTGCACTGTCTTGTCTTTCGGAAACTGATCGACGTAGCGGCTGGCGAACGGGTAGGACATGTTTATGCGACGTTGAAAGAGATGCCAAAGTTCGTTGAACTCGCGGAATTTCCATTCCGCCAGGGGCGTATATTGACGAGAGCCGATCTGTGATGGGTTCTTTTGGTATTCGTTGAAGTACCGGAAAAAGTAATGCATCATAAAGTAAACAACAATGAAAGGGGCGACGAAAATGTTCATGACCCCGGCAAAAATGAAACGCCTTCGGAGCCCTTCGCTCAAAGCTCGTCGATGAGTATCCCTCAAGAAAAGTGGTCTGACCTGACCCTGTTCATTAAACACATAGTCTAGGATGCACAAATTCAAATTCCATTCTAATGTGCGTGAAAAAAGCTGTCGGTTTCGAAGGAAAGGAACGGGCAAGGTGAGGTCGAGTATGTCTTTGTTGAATAAAGCGATGAGGTAGTTCTCTTTTCGCATCAGCCTGTTGGCAATGTCATGAGCGTCCATTCGCTGCTTAGACTGGCTGCCCATAAACCTGCGATGTCTAGCAGAGATGGCGGCAGCTGTGGAAGGGTTGGAATCCCGCAAGTTCATCAAGCGACTCACGACTTGCTGCCACGATATGGTCTGTATCTCTGGGTCGGAAATGTCTAATAAATAGTGGTAAAAATCATGCATATGCCGCAGTCTTCGGATATCAAGTATATATTGGGCAAGTTTACCGATCCAAAAGAAGGTAAAGAGCCATAAGAGAAGAGTGGTTGACGTTGAAATCTTGGTCATACATCTCGGCACAAGAACGTTTTGCAGCGAGTTACTGCCGCGGATCAAGCTGTAGTTCACACAGCTCGATAGAAAAGTCGTAAAGCCTACCACGAAGCCCAGCGTCCTAGAGAGGTCAGACAGCTTTTCTTAGAATTATGAATATGACAGGTCTTGTTTCCTTACAGTAGATTGAGTGCCCGGCTCATCAATATACTCCAAATGCCATTTCCCAGGTAGTAGATATATACGTCCTTCAAAAAATTATCGAGGTTCTCAACATTCGCCCACCTCCACATTGCCTTGTCCTTGGCGCTTGCCGATGCTAATCCAGACAAGCCTCCTGGTCGTTGTGTTCGTTGAACAATCGGGGTAGGCAAAAACTGATCGAGTTTCCTTCGATTCCGTGGCGATTCCCAGCGCTTCCTAGATCTGGTCGACGATGGGCCGGCACCGGGGGACGCATCGTCGTGGTAGTCGATTCCATGAGAAGGGGGAGCAGGCAGCTTCGGCATATCTTCGAGATCGTGTCCTTCTATCAATAAAGATGCAGGGACGTCGTCGTCGTCGCCTTCGTCAGCTTCTGCCACGCGGGGTGATAAATGCTGTAGCCACCGGGGTCGCCCAGTTCTAACTCCATTTCCACCCGCCTTTGTAGAATAGGTATCCGATAGCTTTCGAGGTCGTCCTTGTCCCAAGAATGCAGTGCTCTGTGTAGTTATCTGACTGTTCCCGGCGTCATCTGGGTCGTAGTTGTGTAGAGATTCTTGCAGGTTTTCCTCGTCCAAAGCCATAGCAGCACGTTCTTCGATATCGGAGTTTCCGGAGGCTTCGTCGTCATGTCTCATAGCTTCGTAGATGGAGGGCGAGCCCGCCGGAGGGAGCATCCGCGATAATATATTTGAGTTCATCATGGTTGTTGAGGCCGGAGTTCTTTTACTTCATGACTGCTTGCTCAGCGTGGTGCCGCCGGGGGGCTGTACCTAGATGGATCTAGGTAAAGTCGCACACAAACAACAAAGCGATGGGCAGGTGACGGCATAAATCATAAAGCTGGATGGGAGTATGACTTGTCTGTTTGCCTCGTGTATATGTGACCTAGATTTAGTGTCCTTGTGATGTATCAATAGATGTTTGTAAGATGGAGTATGAATATGAGAGCTCCAGGCAGGAAGCTCCGATGCGGGAGAGGAAAGAGCGCATGACGCAGGCGATGCTTGGCACGTATCACCACACGTGATTTATCGTTCATCCAAGAAGCTTCGACGGAGATTAAAGACGCTCATTTTATTGTTATTTCAACGGTAAAACATTGCACGATGGCATAGTCTTCATCAAAGCCATTATTGCTACGGGGTACACGGATCTACAAAGCAGGTACCATAGCAACTTCGAGTTCTTCAGAGTCAATCAATCATGGACTGAATCAGACCGCTACTACGAGCCCGCATACACCTACTCTCATTCGAACGATTCATTGTTAAGCTCATCATCCCTTCCTAATCAGGTCCGTCCTTGATAAGTTGAGACTCCTTCCTGGCCGAGTCTGCCAGTCTCATTGGCCAGGCAAAAGTCGGACAGCCATTCGCCGGACTCCTGGAGATTGTGGATATGATATCGCCCCCATGAGAGACCAACCAGGACAGTTCGCACGTTATATTGGCCGAGCATTGATTAAGCTGACCATGACTTTTAGCTGTCGGCAAAGAGCACGTAGTCTTGGTAGCGAAATGATTCAAGGTCAATCCGATCCTAGCATCGATGCCTTAATTTGTTTCATCGATGCCCTCGCCAGCCTGGAGGTTAGTAATCGGCTGCGACTGATATGTTTGCCTCAACATCATAATAATATTTGCCAGACATACGCAGTACATAGTTGCGTGACTGGCCGATTATTGCAATAACACCTCAGTATTATTATTGATAGCAATACGTAGTAATGGGGCAAGCAAGAAGAATGTCAAGCTGTTAACATGTTAAGCAGGACTCCACAGGCTAATTAAAAAACGTTCGTCCTCCGGCGGCCACTACTCAACGACTATCGTAATTGCTAACAACCGCACCACCGAAACCTCCTTCTTTATTACCAACCCTTCCATCAACCGCCCAATTGACCTCCCGCTACATCCTCACTTCAACAGGTAAGTGATCTATCTCCAGTTGCATGATTCTACCTCTCTTTCTTTCATCATCCTGCAAAGAGCGTGCGTCTACCTGCTGCTCATCGTGACGCACGGAATTGCGCTGTCCTGAGTACCCCCTCCCCCCGCGCAAACGAGTATCTTCCCATCGCCGACCCATACCCCTTCTATCATGTCATCTCCTTCGAATGCGTTATTGTTACTCTATTTTGGCATTGCTATGGATTGAATGCGACCACTCAGCACTAACCGTCGCAATAATAGTCTGACCTGTGTGAGAAGACAGATAGTGATCGAGCCGCCGTATCATAAGCGCGAATTGAAAGAACCTGAACGGACTTCCCAATCGCGGCCTTCGTATCCCCTTGACGATTTCGCGGCCCCCTTCGCTTCCATTGCGACTGCGCGCATACCAAGCTAGTTTCGACCAATGTGTCGCATTTCACTCCATGCGTCCCGGTAACAAGCCGTCGTTGATCAACACTCTGCCACATACGGGGAACGGCGAGCGGCATAAGCCTGCTATATGCTAGAGAACCGGTATCACCGTCGAGACTATAGGGCACAATCTTAGAAAAGAAAGAGTTGGGAGGATGGAGCAAGAGCGCTCCAACGGGTTTCGGCGGAACTCGCTTCAACACGGCGGTATTCATAGCCGCCCTGTTGAGCGACGAGCGAGTAAGAAATCCTCCTCAAAAGATCGCCATGGCATAGTATATCCGGAAAGCTTTCAGCAAGGCTCCATAAGAACGGTTACGCCGGATTCTGCGTCCGATGTTGGTAATCAGTCCTCCGTCTCCGAGTCTGACCATCTTTCCACCAACCCTACCGTCTCGCCACGCTCGACTGCCCGATCCAGAAATACAGACTGGGAACGAAGGCGAGAGTTTAGTCCCTATCAGTCTGCTGCTGATGATGACGACCTATCAAGCGAAAGTAGAAGCCAGCGTGCTCGGTCACGGACAACGACTTTAGAAGATCAACGGAGTGAAATATCTCCCCATTTCTTATCCAGGGCGAGAAATAGGATTGGATCAATAAACACCTCTGTACCCTCGTCCGATTCAAAAGATTCCGAGGATTCCGTGAGCTCCATAGGTTACCCCTCGGTCGTTCAATCACCAACCCACGTCGGCCAATCTGCCAGTCGGCAACGTCTGCCGAAAGCACCCTCCGGAGGACCTGCATTGATCACGGGAGTTTCCAGGAACCCTGCTGCCTTTGTATCTCCATTATCCAATGCCGACTCTGCTAAAATTCTTCAATTAATGAAAACCACCTGCGGCCGAATGCATGGTATACTATCCTTTCGAACGGCTACAAATGCGCAATGGACGTCTGGTTATTGTGCTATTAACGTGGCCACTGGTAGCTTGATATATCAGGCTAAAGGTGAAGTGGCCATGGCAAAAACATTGATTCCAGATCTTCGTGGCTGTCACGTTCGAACGATGTTTGACACCGAGCTCCAATCGACCTATCTCAGCGTCTCGACCTTCTCGTCCGGTCTGGGCATTCAACTCAAGCCTCATGTTAACGAGACATTCGACTCATGGCTTGCCGCATTGTTATGTTGGCAGCCCATACGTCCGAAAGGCGTACAGAATAAGAGAACGAAACCTCAATCAGTAGCAATCGGCGACCGTCGAATTGCGGACCGGCGACGGAACTCCGAGAGTACGGTGCAGAAGGAAGCTGCTATTATCAAGGTCGGCAAAATGCTTCTGTGGGAGAAACCCAGTCCGTCTGGAGCACGTCCAGAATCTGGCTGGCAAGCATCCACACAACATAGAAACCACAGAACGCATTCTACGGCATGGCAGAGGGTGAGCTGTACCTTACAAGAAAACGGCTACTTCAAGCTGTTCACAGAGGCAGACGTGTCGCTCCTGGCTGTCATTCATCTCTCGCAACTATCTCGTTGTGCCATTCAACAGCTAGAACCGTCTGTTTTAGGCGACGAATATTGCATTGCAATTTATCCGCAATATGCCGCACTGTCAACCTCGGAAACTGCGACTCGGCCTGTTTTTCTGTCATTGGAGAGCAGAGTTCTTTTTGAGGTTTGGTTTGTACTCCTACGCGCTTTTACGATACCTGAATTGTATGGACCCGAAACCGCTGCTAGTGAAGATCCTAGTCGGTCACAGACCTTGATCAATCCTGCCGCCGCATCAACGACCGATATGTTTCGTATAGAGAGAATGCTCTCGCTCCGTATCACGGAAGCAAAGCTTACCGGCAACAAGAATAAGAGCGAAGAATCACCCAAAAGCAAGAAGCAATTTGATCCCAATGAGAAGACTTTTGTTAGTGATTACTATACTGAAGTTCTCTTGGATGGTGAGATAAGGGCCAAAACTGCAGTCAAACAGAGAACATCCAACCCATTCTGGAGGGAGGAGTTTTCTTTCCACGACCTGCCTCCGATTCTCTCCAATGCATCTATCCTTCTGAAGACATTGAACCCTGCCCAGAAGGACTGGACCCTTATCGCGCATGGTCCTTATAGTCTCGATTCTCAATCCAATCCCTTGAGCGTTCTTGACGATCTTGAGTTATCGTCGCATGATGCAACTTCCGGACGGGTCGATTTGCGCTTGGACGAGCTCGAAACAGGCGTCGATCATGAGAAGTGGTGGCCGATTATCGATGATAGGGATCAGGTTATGGGAGAGATGTACATGAAGGTTCGCTTAGAGGAGATGATTGTCCTTATGTCCCACGAATACGAGCCCATGTCAGAGATTCTGCACATGTTCCCCAACAATCTCACCATCAATATGATCCAGCTCGTGCCTACGGAGCTCACCCGTATATCTGAAATTCTTCTCAACATCTTTCAGGTATCAGGACAAGCTGCAGACTGGATTTCGGCACTTGTTGAAGATGAGATTGATGGGTTCGATAGAGACACTACCTCAACTGCTCATCACCGATTCCGATACGCGACAAGGATACACTCTAATGACTCGAAAGAATCAGGACAAGACCGTGAGGTTATTGTGCGAGATCTCGGGCGCTCTGCGACAATCGAAGCTAACTTGCTTTTTCGAGGTAATTCATTGCTGACGAAAGCGCTTGATATGCATATGAGGCGCCTGGGAAAGGACTACTTGGAGGAAACGATTGGAGACCGTATTCGTGACCTAGACGAAAGTGATCCCGAATGCGAGGTGGATCCTCTTAAGCTTCGGTATAATCGATCAGACGAATTAGACCGCAACTGGAGAAACCTCATCGGTCTCACCACCCTCTTTTGGAAGTCAATTGCAGCCTCTGCATCAAGATGTCCGCCAGAACTTCGCCGTATTTTTCGGCACGTTAGGGCTTGCGCAGAGGATCGTTATGGTGATTTCTTACGATCAGTCACTTACAGCAGTGTCTCGGGATTCCTCTTTCTACGATTTTTCTGCCCTGCCATCCTGAATCCGAAGTTGTTTGGTTTGATGAAGGAGCACCCACGACCTCGTGCCCAACGTACCTTGACTCTCATTGCCAAAGCTCTTCAAGGCTTAGCAAACATGACAACTTTTGGTAGCAAGGAACCGTGGATGGAGCCTATGAATAAGTTCTTGCTGTCAAATCGCACTGCTTTCAAAGAATTTGTTGATTCTATCTGCGCAATCCCAGCAGAGCGACCAGCAGCCATAGTTACGCCACAATATGCCACGCCTATTCAGATCCTGGGGCGGTTACCGCCGACATCTCGCGAAGGCTTCCCAAGTCTTCCTTTCCTCATCGACCATGCTAGAAGCTTTGCAGCACTGACTAAGCTATGGCTGCAAAAAGCACCGGAAAGGTTGAATGAATTGGAAGAGGTTGAACCAAGTGTAGCGAAATTCCATTCGCTTGCTCTAGAGATCCAGCGGCGAACCAAGGAATGTTTCAGCAAAGCCGAATCCGCTGAGCGTCCCAGCGGAAATCTTGAGATGAAATGGGAGGAGTTAGTGGAGTCAATGGATCGCTCTATAACTTTCTACGATGAAGCTTCCAAACCAGCTACACCTGCCGCTGAGACGCCACTTACAGCTCCAGCGGTCGTTTCGAGCCATCGTAACTCCATTGGTTACTTTGCGCCAAGACCTTCGCTGCCACGCCGGTCAACGGACGCAACTGCGGATGGTGAGGACGAAACACCACCAAGCTCTTCTTCCGCGACTTGGGAACATTACCGCCTCCCATTCGCGGTAGGTCGGTCTTCAGATCATCGTGAAAGTGGCACTAGCTCCAGGAACTCTTCACAATATTCACTAGAGAACCCGGACAGCTCCAAAAGCCGGCAGTCAACGATAGGAAAGGAGGCATCCAGCAAGCTCCGACTTCTCGACTTTGTCCCCGGTCCGTCACGACGCAAGAATAAGGATTCTTAAAAATACCCAATAAATCGAATCAGCCCGAACATCGATGACTCGGACACGCATATGAAAGTTATACAAGGTGAAACTTTTCGCTTATACGCAATATGTAAGTGTACTTTGCTACCTTGTTTCTGTGAAACTTATGTCTAATATCTTTCTCTCAGATACGACTATATAGCAACATCACCGTTTATTTAATCGCTTTTGAATCCCATCTGTCCCATCTCAGAGCATCATAATTACGCTACCTGCACGATATTAATGCATTTCTCCACCATGATACGAAAACCTTCATTTCCTATAATAAGCATCTTTTCATTTCGGTGTTGGATACCCTTTCCCCATTTTGCCTTTTCCCCCCCTTTTCCTTCTTCTTATTTTCTCCTGAGTATTCAAGCGATTCCTCTTTGATGCTCCTCCCCCTTTCTTTCTTCGACAAACGCACTATATCTAGAGATCGTTTTGATTCTGTTTTAGGGCTTGGCTATCTGATATTTTACTATTTACATCAAGAATGGTTAATTGCACTTACATCGAAAGGACGGAATCAGTGTTGTCTGTTTTTGTTTCCTAGTGGGCTAAGTACATAGGTAGTCTTACAATTATACAATATTTGCTCACGCAAACAGCCTCCAATTCTTATAGTAAATATAATACATATTCTACAACCAGCCACACAAGTTAATCTACATCCATAAACATATCTTCCCACTCGCGGTTCCACCCGCAACCCAATTCTTACTCCTGTGAAAGACGGCCACTGCAGGGACAGCGGTGATATCCTCGCCGCCTAATTGAGCTAACTGGTCGCCATTCGAAGTATAAATGTCAACGAAGCGGTTCATATTGGCGATACAAAAGCGCTGTATGGTCGATTGCGGGTTTTGTTGCCAGTGTGGCCGGAGGCTGTAAAAGAACATATTAGCGAAGTTTACTGTAGAAGAAGGGAGAGGGAGAAACGTACATTGTAACCCAACGACCTGTTTGGCAATTGTGTCGCACCACCGTATCGGGCTTCATATCTTTGTCGCTGAGTTTGTGGCCCGGTCCCCATGATGCAATCCCCTTCTTTCCAAAATCGTATAGTTTGATAGAGTCATCGTACGATGAGGTGGCTACTTGACCGACACTGTTGAACGCCGCATGCGAGACAGAGAGTCTACTTTCATGCTCGCCCACGGGCTCTGGATTGGAATGAGACAGTTTCCTTATATCCCACACTCGCATTGTACGATCCAAGCTTGCAGTTGCAAAGAAATGCGGGTGCGAGGGGAGTAATGAGAAACCACCTATCTTCTTCTCGGAGAGCTGCCACTCTTGAACCGACGAGGGCTTATTAGCGGCGCGCAGGTCGTAGCGATTGAAAGAACCGTTGAGAGTTGTCCAGTAGAGAACATTGGGATCGTCGAATGCCATGTCGATGCTTGATACAGGCTCATCCGCGGCTCTTGATGCCGGCGCCCATTTTTCTTCAGATGTCATCTTCTCAAGATCCAATTCTCGAATTGAGCTATCGTAGCTGGCGGTATAGAGGCGCGTCATCTTTTGTGGTGGTATGACCATCGAACTGATAGTGCGCGTATGCGGCTTAAGGGTTGTGATAGCTGGGTCGGGATCATCGTAGTCTTCGTCATCTCCATCGATCTTTGGTCTTTTCTGAGATGCATCGAGAACACCTAAATGGCCCATTTTGTCGCCAGCAAAGATAAGGGGTTTGGCTTCGGATGGGTGGAATGCCATTGTATAGATGCGTTCCGGTGTGATTTTAATACCTAGGTAATTATGTGATTAGCAATGTTCGACCTGATCCAGCATGCTCATTCACGTACGACCGGGTGTCCACTGATCCCACAGCTCCAATGAACTCATCTCCTCTCTCAATGCCTTGAGATCCTCATCTTTCGTATTTTTGACATCCTCATCCCCAAACGTCCGCTCATACGGCTTCGCAACACCCTTGGTAACCACATCAATTCCAATAAGAGAATCACCAGTCAATTTCTGTCCCGAGACCAGCATATTATCCAACGTAAAGAAATCTGACTTCCGCAATCGCTTCTCACGCTCGACTTTCTGCGCTTGCTCAAATGCTTCATCCGCTTTCCGTTTTGCGACTTCGCTATCTGCTTGAATGCCTCGCAGGCGAGATGACATGCGCCGCACGATTGGGGCTTCATCTTCCTTTTTCACGCGAGGTGCGGGTTTCTTTTTCGGTCGCGAAGTGGTGTCCCTATCGCTGGGTTTGGGCGATGCTTTTGCGAACAGGCCGGATGATTGCGCTTCTAGAGTGAGTTTTTTGAGAAGCGCATCGCGTTCGGCGATGTTGGCGAGACGTTGTTTCTCGAATTCGGAGAGTTCTTCTACCTTTGGGTGCGGCATGATGCACGTCGCACTTAATTAAATATAGAGAAGAGAGTGTGTGATACTCGATAGAAAGGTATCTGCGTTTCGTCTGATTCGCAGTGTCGTCTAGTTCAGATCAGATCAAAGATTGTTGGACGCGTAAAGTTGGGCGGGAGAGGCGCGTTTGCACGTGACCACTTAAAGAGCTTTTGGCATCGTGACATCACATTTCAGATCAGCCCTCTTGTTTTGGAATATAATTTGAGAAGGTATCATTATCAATTCTGCTTTGAGCTTCGGTATTCTATCGGAAAACTCGCTTGGGGGGGGGGGGGGGGGGGGGGGGGGGGGGGGGGGGGGTTGGGTTGTCAGCGACACAATGTTGCAGTCAATGGATAGCAGATGCAATGAGCTCCCAGGAATTTGATTTGAGTTTATCGTATGGTACAGAATGTCAATTATACATTGTGTCAACGCAGTCTTCTTTATGCGGTGAACAACCATCTAAATCTTCAAACCCCAGCTTCGTCCTAGACCGACAGCGGTTCCAGCCATGAATCCCATGTACGACTTCACATCACTGACTTTCTGTCCAAGATATTGGCTATCCTCGAATCGTCGCTCAATAAATTTCTCCGTAGATGCAAATCCGGGGCTGGTATCTTGTGTCATGATAACCTCCGCGCTTGCGTAGACTGTGGATAATGAGAGCCGTTTTGTGTACCACGAGCTGTCTACCGAGGTATCATCGGCGAGGTATAGTATATCGGATGAAAGCGAGTGGAGTTCAGAGAGAGAAAGAGGGATATTCCCTAGTAATGACATGCGCGCAAGTGCCTACACGAATTATAAGCTGTTAGCATGACCTGCACCATCCATGACTAGAAGCATGCCCAAGGCTTTAACTTACGTCCTGCCAGCGATGGATGATCGGGCCGTTCATTCTCAATCGCTCAATAACGAGAGTCTTGATCTTCTCATCGACGCTCATTTGTTTTCCTTCAAACAGTCCATTCTGCACCTTTGCCCGTAGTAATCCGCGTCTGCTTGCCAGCCAGTAGAGGACGAGATCCATCTCTTGTCTTGTGAATAGTTGTATCGATACGTCGAGAAATCCCATGTCCCTAGCGCCCATAATCAGGGCGTCCTTTGTAAATCCATGCTCGGGAATGTGCTCGAGGGCGGCTGCGAGGATTGTGGATTGAGAATTGGTGTATTCGTGAGTAGGGAGAGGCGCATGAAAACGCGAATGGTAAGAGCGAGTTGCCGAAGGTAGCGATGCCGCTGATCGAATGCTCATGCGATCGCATCTAGTCTGTCGACAGGGAGTTTGAATGTGCCATGTGCTCATATATCTGCTTGTTGATCGAGTAGCCATAGCTTTTGGCAATGGCATCCACATCTTTGGTACTGCGATGATCGTTTTGGCGCTTGGCCGACACCCGCAAATAGCAGCCATTTTGTGATACTAACCCACTGCGAGTGAAATCTATGAGATATACGTTTGAATTGATGCTTGTTAGACAGGATTGACAGAGAAGCGAAGATTGGAAGTCTATTCGGAAGGTGAAGAAGGGGGAATGTTGGAGCTCTCGGAAATTGTCATTGGACGTTGGTGGGCTGTGGATCCGCGGATCTTGGCTTCGTACATCCGGATTATCAGTCACATATTTTTTGAGCATCAATCAATACATCCTTGACATTCACATGAAACATTGCACATGGATTTCTTCCCCATATGATTTGAGAATCTACATATTTTTTTGACGAGTCTAGAGGACATTTGAGAACCAGATGTGCATCGATGCTGACCTCCGGAACCATGGACAAGATCAAGCGCAATGCGAAGCTTTCAGTTACCTTACCCAAGCGAAGCAGATTATAGAGACATGATATACGGTACTATGGTTCGAACTCTTTTATCGGTTCGTCTAAACCATACGGGGCACGACTTTGCAACGAGTACTATTTTGGCTCCCCAGAGCTCATATCCGTTCATCGATGGCATGGGTTTACGAAGGTGTAACTACCGAAAGAGGGACGAGGCTGAGTCGGAATTTTCAAACAGTGTCGTCTAGCAAAACACCTCGATGTACAAAATGCACATTCATGAGAGGATTCCAGCTCGGGAAAGACCAGGAGATACTATAGGCAAGGTGCCGCCGAAGACCCATTACACAGTGTCCATCCTGTTTAAATGAGTCATGGAAACTGTCCGGCCTGACAATTGGTAGGTCATTAGCACATGCGCACGGCGCAGGTGCATCCCCTAATGCACTACAAGCAGGGTAGTTATTGGGTGAGCCAACGGCACAGCGAGTGCCCTTGCCCCGGCGAGTTGTCGCCAGAAGGATACGTATGCATCTGCCGTCAAGGCATTGTGCACGACCGAAGGACGTGGAAATAAAATGTCGGCGAATGTGATTCGAGGCCGTTCATCCTTCGTAAAAGAGGTTGGAAGTAAATCATTGGCGAAAACGGCGGCACTCAACGTCGAAGAGGCTGCAGAGCGATTCTCTAACTGGCTAAGAAGGCATTGCATAAGCTGCTCTTACAAACCACAATGACCGAGATTGATAATTCGTACTTTGCCTGGAGCAGCTGTAGCGGGATTGTTTGAAATACCCCGTCATTGGATTCGCCCGTCCTCCTTACCCCATTTCTGTTTCCAGCTATACACTGCTTCCGCGGGAAGGCAATGTCTTCCTAGAGTGTTGTACGAGCCTACGAGGCCTTTTGCGTATTGATTGTTGCAGTCGATGCACTCTCCGATAGGCCGACCTAATGGCGATTGGCGGGCTTCGCCATTCGAAATCTGTGGTAAGGATTGATCCTCTCGCAACAGACCATACAGAGTTTGCACCGCATTTCGTGATGTCGTCTGCATTTGACTGGGCTGGCTGAAGGTTCGCCTAGCATGCCCACTCACCATGAAACAGCTGTGATTGAGCTATTCTATTACCACAGTATTCGAGACACCGAGAGTGCTAGTAATGGTGCTGGACCACGACTATCATAGAACAATCTAAGCTTCCTTCATGGGCGTCGTAGATACCCCAAGGTTGACATCGGAGTTTCATCAGCGGCGAGCGTATCAAGGGATATTCAGAAATCACTGAGTCCGTTTTCTTAGAAAACTTTGTACATTAGGCAGAGGTGTATCATAGACGACATCGCAATGCTTCTTTCCTTTGAAGCGGTAGTTAATTGACAACGGCGATTACCCTTCGTTACATGTCTCGATGGAGACTGAACGATCTAATTGGCTACAAGCCGCATAACGGCGGCGGTATTGTATTGCTACGTAATGGGTAATTCCTGTCTGGTATGTCAGCCTGAGGATTCAGGAAGCAACCAGCAAGAGCCAGCCAGACCCGCCAAGACGGGCTCCTTCCCGACAACGAAAGAAGGAAGCAACGCTGATGATTTCATTTTCATTCTCCATCCTCGAACTTTGCTTTCTCTGCAGACTCGACAGCTAATTCAACAATCATCTTCGCCTTGTCAGCGAAAACAATACACAACGAGGCTTGCTCTAGGTCAGTGGATATCCCCCATCGATTCATGCGTGCGTTCAACTGCTTCTCGGCTTGCTGTGACCTCTCGGACGTCGCAGCGAGGTGAAACAGACCTACTGCTGCGTACAACGCGTCAACCCATACGCGCTGCGCTGCGCTGAAAGGCTGCGTCTGGCTAAATTAATTTTTTGATTATTCCTTTTTCTTTTTCTTTGGACCTGATTCATCAGCCAATCCATACAAGGCCCCTCCTTCTGCTCCCACACCCCCCTTCTACACCAAATCGGTCGTCAATGGGCCGGACTTGCAGCAGCTAATCAAAATCCACTCTCATTGTTGCAGCTGCTGCCAAGGGCTCCTGGTTTATTGTCTGTCACCTAAGCCGAGTCTGTGCTGTGATTGATTTACCTCCCCTCTTGTCCCCGTTGCTCGTTCTTCGTTTCTCCTACACCTACATGACCAGATCCATCGCTCATCTGTCCGTCCCAGTCCCTTCTGGGTAGCGCAAGCGTTCCCACTGCCATGCTGCCTGCTGTGTCCAAGTACTTATCGACTAACAGCTCTCAGCGCCTATCGAAAGTTGGTCTTGCTCCCGGTCTTACACTCTATTCGCCTGAGATCCCTGTCCACAGGGACCGTTCCTTGACGTCTAGGACGTACAAGCGCTCCGTCGGCTTCGTGTTTCGCCCACTCAAGTGTCTCGCTCATCAGTCGCTCACTCCCACCGTGCAGCGCAGCCTTCCTGCGCTTTCCCACCTTACCTTTTACAATTCCAACTCGAACGGACGCCGCCAATTATTGCATTCATTAATCATGGGTAGGCTATGATCTTTTTCTTCTTGCTCCCACACTGCATCACCTCTGTGCTGCCTGATCAACATCTTCTTTTCTTCTTCATCTTTTCTGTTTCTGTCCCAGGACATTTGCGACAATCTCTCCGTCATTTTTGATTTGTGTTCCTTCTTACCATTCCAACGCGCGCATCCTTTCGTGCAGGTAACACCTCTCACAAATTCACTCCGAGTGATCACCGATCATTCCCCTCTCCCTTCCCCTCCCTCCCCCCGATATAGCCGGCTGGTCTAGCCCACCTCAACCCGCTCTGCCTGGCTTGGCTTCTGTACATGCAGTTGAAAAAATCACCAACAAGGCGATTATCTCAGCATTGGCTGTCCGTGCCTGCCCAGTGATGCCAATTTAATCATATGCGAACCCACCCATTGTTCAACTTACTCATCGCTTCTCCATGCCATCATCGTTTACTTTTATCTCTTGCCCGTTTCCTTTCCCCTGCGCAACATTGATACTTGACAATCTCGTGTATACTAACACTTCGATTCGAAATAACAGCTGACGTATATCGACCGAATCAAGTGAGTAACTTGCGATTCCTTTTCGTTTCTTCCATCGCATATTTCTAGGTCTCGACATGTGTCGCAAGAGAGTCCTGTTACCGATACTATCATCCGTGCGGCTCTTTTCAGGACTGGCGACTCTCAGTGCCGTACTGACTTGATGTCCTAATCGTATCGCGGACAATATTCCCCGCTTCTAAAACGCACAAATTTCTCTTGTCGCCTTCTCTGAACTTGGGGGCCGCAACCCATTCCTACCCACGTCGTTTCTCCCTTTGCGAATCGCACTGACCGTACACAGCGCGACAGGACTCGTTCTCCTCGTGGTGACCGTGGTCGTCGTTCCCGAAGTCCTCGTCGGTCCCGTCGTTCATATTCTCGCAGTCGCTCTCTGAGCCGTGAAGATTACCATCGTAGCGAGCGCAGAGACAGATCGCCCATGAGCGGTACCGGTGGAGCTTCTGGAGGACACGCGGGCTCTACCTACGGTGGGCGAGGAGGTCCACCATCCGGAAGATCATTCGAAGATCGTTCAGTGGCCCGAGAGCATATGATGCAGTCTGTTCGGGACTCTTCCCAGCAAGACCGCCGCGTCTATGTTGGCAATCTTTCGTACGATGTGAAATGGCATCATTTGAAAGACTTCATGAGACAGGGTGAGTGCTACCATTTACTAGATGTGGTCTCGATCATGGCTAAATACGTTTGATGATCCACAGCTGGAGAAGTTCTCTTTGCCGATGTTTTATTACTTCCGAATGGAATGTCTAAGGTGGGCGCCAACGCGTAGAAATGGCTGGTTCTTTTCTGGTTCTCTTTTTGGTTACTTTGATGGACTGTTGGGTTGACGGGTTGGGACACGGCTGTCCGGTATTTGTAGGGCTGCGGGTGAGTTATCAGCATGTTCTACTTCTCAACATCAGATTGTGTTGCTAATGCGTAACTAATAGGATTGTGGAATATGCAACGAGGGAGCAAGCTCAGCATGCAGTGAATACGCTCAGCAACCAGAACCTCATGGGGCGCCTCGTTTACGTTCGCGAGGTAATTAACGTCATCAAATTACATTGAGAACGAAATCTTGAGACTAATATCGGTGTCAAATTGTAGGACCGCGAAGCCGAACCTCGCTTTGCTGGGCAACAGAGAGACGCTGGTGCTGGTAGAGGAGGCCCCGGAGGTGCCAGTGGAGCTGCGGGTCGTCAGATTTATATCACCAATGTTTGTTCCGTCCTCTTCGAAACATTTTGATTTGCCTTATCAATAATGATTGGGGTGTGTTGACATAAAACTTCTATTTCTAGCTTCCTTTCAACGTCGGCTGGCAAGACTTGAAGGATCTTTTCCGTCAAGCTGGTAAGTGCGAGCTATCTGACTTCTCACCATAGAATCTGCCTTGAATTTAGTCGGAATTGACCAGAAGATCTTTACAGCTCAACAAGGTGCCGTTATTCGAGCTGATGTCCTAAGTGACCCAAGCGGACGCCCCAAGGGTACTGGTATTGTTGTCTTCGAATCCGCCGATGATGCCCGAGTTGCTATCCAGCAATTCAATGGCTATGATTGGCAAGGACGAATCCTTGAGGTTCGCGAAGATCGGTATGCTGGTGCTGGCGGAGGTGGCTTCGGCGGTGGCTTCGGCGGCGGTCGCGGCGGATTCGGAGGTGGCTTTGGTGGCCGTGGTGGTGGCTTTGGCGGTCGCGGTGGTTTTGGCGGACGAGGTGGATTCGGAGGACCAGGCGGCTATGGTGGAAGAGGCGGCTTTGGCGGCGGCCCCGGTGGTAATTATGGCGGCGGCTTCGACTCTGCTCCTGCCCCTCCACCCGGCCCTCCTAACCCTTTCACTGACTACGCTACCTCTGGCGGTGATAAGAGCGCCGTGATCTATGTCCGCAACGTGAGTACTTGTCGGCTAAAACAGGTTGATTTGAAGATACGCTGCTAACAATATCTCTATTAGCTTCCCTGGTCGACTTGCAACGAAGACTTGGTTGATTTGTTCACCACGATTGGCAAAGTTGAACGTGCAGAAATCCAGTACGAGGGTAATGGTCGCTCTCGCGGAACTGGTGTGGTTGAATTTGATAGTCCCGAGACCGCCGAGACCGCAATCTGTAAGTACAAGAGGCTGCTTCGCTTGCTGTCGATGGGGATGAGAAAGAAGTATTCTGACTAATTTCTATAGCCAAATTCACCGGTTACCAATACGGCGGCCGTCCTTTGGGAATCACATTTGTCCGATATGTCCATCCTCCTGGCTCAGGCGAGGCTGGGGACGTGGGTGACGAATCAGCCGGCATTACCCAGGACCAGATCATGTAACCTAAAATTCTCACAGATGTGCTGATTTGATTTACTTTTTCTTTCAAGATCACTTTTTTATTCTTCTTGGAACCGGGCCACTCAGCCGCATTGCAGTTCTCCTTCTCCAATGATGTGAGATGAGTGTTCGCAGTGTGGGTTTGACTACCTCGCATATTCCCCCTTTACCTGTCTCGGTACTTTTTGCTTCTACATTTTTTACGCATTCATCCCTTATTCAAAGTTTGTTTCGCTCAAGAGAAAATTTCAAGGTCGCAATGTACAAAATCATGGTGTATTGCGCGCGTGTACGATACGATTACCCCAAAGTACGCCTGAATTTGACTCATTTATTCCTTTTTATTCGTTTGGGCTTGAGCAAGTTGAGATCTTTATCGTAGGTACGCTAAACCCAATCTGGATGGAATTAGGGCTATGATCCTGAGCGGCCATCTACGTTGCTTCTGACTTCAGACGACGTCTGGACTTGATCTTCTCTTGTTAGCTCGTCCATAGTCTCTGGAGTAACATGTAAGACGAAGATGCATGTCCATCTTATTTGCCGGCTGCCAACAGATTTCAGGACGAGTTGAGCGGGTATATCATCATCAGTTACCGGTCTCTCATGTCCCAGAATCAATATTAAGACACAAAGATCCACCGTACACGACGTTTCCAGACGTAGCACTCGCCTTTGTTTCCCAAACCGAGTGATAATGCTACACCATATGCATAACTCGGTCAAACATATACGGACAAAACGACTAATTCATGAAACTGTTCATTCTATTGACCTTAGACAAAGATATTGTCTCTTCTCAACTATCAATCTACAATACATCAATGATTGGAATTCTCTGACTTGTTCTCTGTCTCACGTTTTCATTGATTTTGTTCCGATTCTACTCTAGATGGCTTTGACCCGTAGAAGACCATCAAAGAATGGATTTTGATCCTTCAGCAGCACTGGGCTCAGTTAAAACAAGTCATTGTATAATTCCAGGTTGAGTTCCTTTATTTTATCTATCTTGTCTGAAGCTATTTGTAAACGTTGAAAATCTCTATACCTCGCCGACTCATGTTACTTGAAACAATGTAAGTTGAGTCACTGTATATGACGGAATCTCCAGATGTTTAGAAGATAGCCATGATGACCCAAGAAATGAGATATAAAAGGTACCAATTGCGCTGTAGCCATCATCTTCTTCTCCATAATCATTGTGTCTATCAAGAATTACCTGTTATTTGACAAAACTAAGCGTTCAACACATATCAACATCAATATGACTTCAATGCCGAGGAGCTTTGTCGAGTTTTCCCCAGAGGAAGTAGAGGCAGAGGAGCGCTATGCAGAGCAAAATAAACTAGACTGGGAACCTGAAGTGGAAATGTATGCACGCGATTTCTACCGTGATGTAACGCCATGTGAATCTTTGGAAATATCTTCTACTGTGAAGCTGGATGAGGAACGGTATAGGTGCATTTTCGAAGTTCGGCTATGGGAGGTCCGGGGGAACAATCGCTCACTCCTAAACTGGGATATGCCTGTAAAAGTCGAGGTTACCTATATTCCAGACGGAATGCATTGGAGGAAGAAAACACTTAACCTGATATTAGAAGCCAGAGACGGCGCTGAATCTGTTGGCATCTTCATAGACGACTGGAACGACGTGCAGGAGGACCTCGAATGGGAGAGATATCTTCTTATTTTCATTGAATTCGAAGAGGATACAATCAGGTATTATCATCCTAACACTCCATATGAAACAGTGGTAGTTGGAGAAGCGATGAAGCGTCATTTCGAGATCTACTCCAGTCCCCAAGCGAGCCGAGGATGTGAATTTGAGGATTTCGGATATATTTGCAGTGAACCATCGAGTCCAGAAATTCAAGAGGAATCAAGTCCCTCGGAGTGGGAGGAGTCCTCAGTGTCAAGCTGATTGAGAGCAATCCACGATAGAAGAATCTATCGTATTACAAGTACCGGTAGGTAGCAGCGGGGCTATCCATCTTCAAGGAACAGAATTGACAAGAGGATGTGGATCCGAGTCTATTGCCGCTGACATTTGGTTTGATCTATCGATATTCGTTTGCAATTCTCCTCTAAAGGTATTGTTACCGTTGCAGAAACGAAAAAGGTTCCTTTCCATTTCCCCCGTAGCTCTGATAGGATCTGGGTGAAACGAGTGAGAAAGATCAAATCGTCGTCTTATTGAGCGCACTGGAGGCCTCTCTGGTGGTATATCCCTTGCCTACATCTTGGATTTCTTTTCTATGCATACTTGGTTTGATAACAGGCGTTTATCTTACTGCAGTTACTTCTATATTGCATCAATATTACCAATATTTTGATACTTCACTGCAATAGTCGCAGAGTTGCCCTACCTTCGTGATTAGGGAGGTTTGTAAATAATGGCCACGTAAAAAACCTACACGACATCCATGATTTCAAGTCTGGTTGCTTCAAATAGATGAAAGACCAAACATATATGGCTCATGTCAGATAGGGGTTTCAAGTTATAGGTATTAGGGTTTTGGTGGGTATACATTTAGCTATGAAACTCCTCGATGGGAACCTATAGGTGACTTAATTGAATGCAATCATCAAGATCGGACGAAGAACTTCATGATATCTATAGAACGACTTGAAATCACTGTCATGCCCAAAAGCTTACCACTAGGGAAGAGTAAAAACGGGGCAAAAGCGAAGTGTACTGACGAAGAAGAAAATGTTATTACCTGAGTCAATGTACCATTGAGTCAAAGCATCTGACAAGATCTGTAGAAGATCTGTAGAAGAGAGTCATGCTGACTCACGAAATGGAAGATAAAAGGGCTCAAATGCAATATGATTTTCTAGTGTCCTTATTGAATTGCACTGTTGCTTTGTCGATACCGAAGACATTTCTCTGTCAAGCCTTCTTTGTCGATTGAAAAAGCCGGTCATACAAACTACGATAACTTCAACATGTCTCTCGTACCAAGACCACCTTCCGGGGAAGCTTTAGAGGCTGAGAGACGTCGTGAAGCGGAAAAGAGAATAGAATTTAGAGACACCGTGAAAGAGTTAACAGCAACTTTCTACGAGGGTATCGATACGTCGAATGACATCGTCCGATTGGTTACTACCTTGAAGCAGGATGGACAAAGCTTCATTTGGAGGTTCAAAGTTCGACTCTACGAGCGCGTGAACCGGGAAGGGACTACTATGATGATACCCTTACATTGGGATAGGCCGGGACAAGTCGAGGTTACCTACTTTGCAGATAGACTTGAGATTAGAAGACGGACCCTCAATTTGGAACTAAATGGAATAGGTGAAGCCATTATAACAGACAACATAGGGGATTTACTCGAATGGGAGAACTTCCTTCGCATTTACCTGGTGTTCACACCCCATACAATCAGGTTTTTTCGACCGGAGTCACAGCAAGTAATGGAACTTGGAGAAATGAGAAAGCGTCATTACGAGATTTACGCCAGCCCCCTCGCGAGCATATGGCGTGAATTTGACGATTGGGGCCAGGTCTCCAACGATCAAGATTCGACAAGTTCCTCTGAGGCCGCCGAGTCCCCAGGGTCACAAGTTGACAGTCTTGCAGCTTCTTCCGTAGAGGATATGGGAGAAACCGTACGTCAAGACTCGGACGAGCTATTGAAACTGCTTTGGGGGGACTCCTTTACATCCTGGGAAAAGATTGAGTTCCGTTGCGAAATGAAATGGAACGATGCACGTGAACCCCTTGGGTATACAATTACTTTTTGTGAACTGTTTGGAAATGTGTTTTTTGATGATGGGAATGAGAGAGTGGCACCACAGCGATTGCGATTGACCATGCTTGGGAATGAGCAAGGAATGATCCCGGCCGAACTCGAGTATCATACTAAACAAGGACTGTCCATGCGGAGAGCACCTATCTCAATACCAGTCAGAAACGGCAGAGCTATCCAACTAACGCGAGAATTGGGCAACATGATGTGGGACGGGTGGATTATCATTGGCATTCGATTCCATGCCTTGACGATCAATTACACGTACGCTTCTCTTACTCACGGTAGGGGACGTGCTACTATTCAAGCATCGCAAAAGATCTTTTTCCGCTTCGGCGTCGACTCTGCCAATATTCGAGGAAAAGTGGGCGAGAATGAGCGCGATCCTCGTCTTATTGATGGGCCTCTTCCAGATCCAGATGTCCGTGCCTCAGTTGAACGATAGGGGATCGGTGGTTTATACCCTGCTTGCATCTTGGATTTCCTTCTTCTTCTATCTGTCTTTCTTCATGTCTTTGATTGCTTAGCTATATAACCCCGGTTTTTCTCTCCTTACTGCTTCTCCTTGTATAATTAGATCCTCTCTCACTTTCTTAAGTAATCTCTACTTTATTTATACTTATCTCCTTAATCTACATTCTGATTCTCTTGGCCACCAGATTGTTGTATGCTTTAATTTACCATTATAAGTAAGTGTACGATATTGATAGAATGTAATGATATAGCAATTTGATCTTGTATGATGACTGTACAGTTTTTGCTGATACTCGGACATGCTGCGCAAAGTTGCAGAATTGCCCTAATTTCCCGATTAGGCAAGTCTTCAAGTAACATGCGAAAGGCCTACACAACGTACACGACTCTGGAGTGCCTAAAGTCTGTTGAAAATTGAAGATAGATGCTCTAAATACATTGGATTTTAATCCAAGTTACATAGCAATCTCGTTAGTCTCCATACAGTGCTCTACTATATGACCCCTAATTTCAAGAGCATGTGCTTCTCAACATTGAAAGTGCGCACATCATGCTAACCTAGCTCGACAACATACCCCCTATGTAATATTCAGTAGATGAGCCCCAAATACTACATAAACATCAAGGCTTTGTCGATGTGCTTTGAATGATTCTAGCCAAAATGGATGCTTGCGCCAGAAATCTCGATTTCGAATGCGTCATTGTTCTTTCTAGGTTTGGTACAAGGAGAAGTAACACATTTGAGCACATAAATCGTTGCAACATATTCGGAATCTAGCAGAAACATGCATGAGATTACTTACCTAGGTACGTGTCAAACTGGTGTGTGCAGGCTGGTTCAGTGTTGGAGTCCCGGTTCTTCGACACTACAGCTTGGATGAATCTAGTGGTAATACAATTGAATGCGGTCACAAAAATATGGTAATGAAAGTCGTAATATTTATATATAGACTTGAAATCACTGCTATGTACAAAAGCCTACCACCAGGGGGGAAAAGTGAAGACAAGGCAAAGAGCGAAGTGTACTGACGAAGGGAAAAATTGCTATATATAGAAAAAAGATAGAAGTTCAAAGTCAACAGGTCATCAAACGAGGTATCAAAGGGTAAACATCAGTTGAGGTCATCATTTCCAAACAGGGAAAAGTAAAATCGACAGAGTGCAGTATGTGACTTTAGCAAGGGTAACGACAGGGCGCAAAGAGATACATAAGGAGTCGCAATGGGAGTCTCAATAGAATGGATCGTCATAAGGGGTATGTATTTGCGGGTGATGTAGACTAAGAATGGTACCTTCCTAACAGACTCCTAGCCTGTCATTTGGCGAGGATATCTTCCCGGCATTTTGAACATGTCAATTGTCGAAGCACTCTCCTTTGATTGCGGATTGGAACGCTTTGATACCACGCCATTGGTATTGTCAGATAGGGGAGAAGTTGCTTCAGAGGTTGGGGTCGAAGCCATCAGCGAATATGTAGAGTGAGTCTGTCGTGATCTTTGGGACTCCTGTCTATTGAGCGACGGAGCATTCTCAACTCCAACAGCATAAGTTGCATTGTTTGCCGGAGCTTGAGCTGAATCCACTTCGCGTCTGTCAGTGGTCTCACTTGCGACAACGATAGGAGCCTGTGAAGGGGACGTGACAGGTTGTTGATGGTAAAATTGCTCTTGTTGGTTATGGCCGGGGTACTGATCGGCGGTTCCTGTCCATGTTCCGTAGGTTTCATGGTTCACGTCTGCTGGTCGATGAGCCAGCTGGCCATTCATAGGTAGGGAGGAGTAGTTCATTTCCTGGGGTTGTTGTTGACTCGTTTCGTATGGAACGCCAGACCCCGGGAGGGCCACGGCATCGGCTAAAGCTTCTCGGGCACCAGAGCTCTCTCCACTAGAAAGTGACATGGTTGCCTGTAAGTGACGGTCGATTTGTACATCACTTGGGAAACGCCCACCTGGTGAAGGGCGCTGTGCCGGAGTCTCTCCTTTCACTGAAGAAGCTCTTCGAAGGACAGCGGACTGGCTCGAATAGGGAGTGTGATCGGCTTCGTCTTCATCCATAACTCCGTCGCTACTGATGGAGCTTGGCCGGATGCTATTTCCACTTAGACTTCGGACGTGGTTCCTGACAAATGCATTCCGAGCCTCGCCAGTCTTCTCACTCAGAGACGCGATATCATCAAACCATGCCATCATTGTGTCGTAAGACTCAGCCCGGAAGACCCAGGCATGGCCACGATGCATGGCACCCGTCTGTCTTCCTTTGAGCATGAATTTATGAGACGAAGAGTCCGGTTGGGAGTGAGAACCCAGTTTTTGTTCCGGAAGGTAGAGAGACATGACCGGTGTTTGGAAAGCTACTCGATCGGCCGACTTGAATTCGTGTAGGTGTGTTGGTGAAAGGACATACCTATTTATCGATTAGCATGATATCATAAGGTTGTAGGTAAGGCAACGAATGGATTAAACAGACCATCCAGGGGTATAACTCTTCAGGTATTTGCTCTTGCGCTCGAGCATGCCTGACCGGATCTCAGCGGCAGCTGGATGATCCCTGCCGGGATATGAGATATTCTCAAAGCTGCGGACAGGTATTCTAGGATCAACAAGTTGTTCGCTTTCTGCAATGAAGTTGTTCCATTCATGGTCTTTGGGCATAGAGATGGGACCAGCTCGAAGCTTCTCTACAGCATCCAGGGCGACGTCCGCCTCGCGCTTCAAGATACTAGCATAGGCATTATATGCCTTCTGGATCTCGCCGACTACGATTGCCTCGAGTTCACGACCGGAATTTTCCAGGTTCAAATATGCCTGGTCAGAATTAGTCACAGCTCTGAAACCAGATAGCGATATAGGGACTTACTCTGTGCAAGTAGTTCTCCTCCTCGATCTGTTTGTCGACTTGCTTGTCCACTTGTAATCGAAGAATAAAGGGATCATGCCTGCCTGAGGTAGCTGAGGGATCAACATCAACGAGACCTAGACTTTCCTGTAGATTTCGGACAGCCTTTCGTGTATTGTCGACTTCTTTATCCACGCTGTTTTTGAAGTCTCCAGACAGACTTTTAATTTCCTTGGTCTTCTGTTGAAGGTCGCTTCTAAGACCAGTCAATTGGAGGATCACCTCGCTTTCGACTTCTTTAGCCTTGTTGGCTTCAATAAGGCCTTGCTTGTGGTAGTCACGGAGGATTTCCGTAGCATCTCCTAGGCCACCGGAGTCGAGGAAGGTTGGTGGTAAGGACGTGTTGTTCATGATATTACCCGCCGAAAGGAGAAGTTTTGCTCTTGTTTCGTATGATTTCTGTATATCCTTGAAAAAGACAATGAGATCCTTGAGTACCTTCCTCCAAGCTGAAACAGAAGTCAGTTCGGGTTCCAAGAGTCATGGATCGGGTTTACGTACCTTGGAAGCGGTTTGCGAGCTCTTCTGTTGGGCTACCGCTGGTCGGGATTGGCACGTAGAAAGCGCTATTGGGATCGTCGCTACCATATTTCTCCCTCTCGCCGAGGTTGAGGCTCCTTACACTGCCAGCGCGAAGACTGCGCCTGCTACCGCTTCGCTTCAAGCTTCCCTTCCGACTCAGCGATGCCTTTTTCTTCAATGTGCCGCTTCTTGACGGCGCAATGCTATTGTGCGACATTTGCGATTCGCTCCTTTGCATCCCAGCCCCTCCATTCGCACCATCCATCATTATGGGACTGCCTCGCTGGGACATGTCGATCTCTTCGTTGAATCGTGACGGGTTTGTCCCTAGAGTTGGCTGTGCGACTGCGAAATCAGAGGGTACAATCGAGTTTGCGATATAAGAGTTCGGCCGGGAATCTGCAGACATGCCGTAACCGCGACTTAGTTGTGTTGGGTCATTAGGATAAGGAATGTTGCTGTAGCCTTCATGAGGCGGTGACTGCGGCATGGCCATTGTGTCTCACACTGTCCCGGGCGGAAACTGCGACGATGGTGGATGGAGAACGATTTTTGTATGGGCTCGATATAGATCGCTATATAGGTTGGCTCAATGGAGCCGAGAAGATGATGGCGGTCTGAAAGTGTTGAACAGGCCGACTGTAACAACTGCAACAACGTGCAGCGACCCCGCCGGTAGAGTTGTAGATGCAATCACACGTTTTGGCGCTCTCAAGACGATTTGGATCAATCGATTGCTAAAGGAATGACAGATGGACAGGCCGTTTAAACGTCGTGGAATGTGAATAATACGGGGGAAACGCGAAGAGGAAAAGGAGGAGAGGAGTGGAAGTATGTAATGATCATATAATGTGGATGGAGTAATAGTCCGCAGGCTGCGATGGCAGTTGGCAGTTGCCAGTTGCACGGGTGACGGATGCGGATGACGTCGACCCTCGTCTGGTTGCTCGGGCAGGAACCTCTTTCCTTTTTCCTCATTACTTACGCTCTATCGTACATCTCGAGATGAAATATTCATCTACTCTCTTCATTTATTGATCAGAGTCTCTATTCTCTTTCTTCAATTCTATCTACACAATCATCATCCACCGACATCGATCCATCACCACGTCGATGTACGAAGGCGTTCGCAGCCAGTTGTGGCGAAGGCAACTAACATGAGCGAATCGTGTCGATCTTGGGTAAATCGTTCACTCTTGCAGATTCTAGTGTCCCTACGTGGTGAGATGAGCCACTTACGCTTTGCTTGATCAGAGTGTACGACTTTCACGTGGGAGACCCTGATCGCAGGCCTGCTCGACCCAAAAACCTTGAATGTGATGAGCAGCCCTTTTATGAACGATATGCAGTACGAATTACGAAGTGCTGAAGTGCAGGCCATCGCAGCTTGGTGGCTTAGACCTGAGCCAAATTATTGATGATGCCTCCTCGTGCCTGAGAAATGTAACGCGCTGGGTATACCAATTCCAAGATCTGTACAGAGTACTTCGTAGTTCATGCCAAATTCGGCTTCCCTCCAATCCCAAATATCTTTTTTGCAATCTGATGTGGGTGAAGTCAAGACGTCACCACTGCGGGATTCGCGGAGATTGTGGTTGATTGCCGACTCTCTATTGTGCTACCTAACGAGCCAATCAGATGCCACGTACACTGGCCAATCACGGCGTAGGCAATTATTGTCAGCATAGTGTCAGATGCAGTATGCACTCCAGATTATCGATTTAACTAAAGCAAACCATGTGCTCTTGGTGGACGGCAATCTTAATTGGTTCCTCTTGAACAGGGTTTTCGTATACGTTTTGTAACAAAAGAAGAGAAAGAGAGAGAATCGGTAGTACCGCCATTGGCAGCATGATGGAGCCGTAATGAATCTTCAAAGACCACACTTGTAAATCTAGATAAGAAAATGCTGAACGAAAACCTCGACGATCATGATATCAATCGCGAGGCAGAAATAATCTACATTGGTTTTCAACCTCCCGCTCACGACGCGGGAGGGGGTGTGGCCGGAACGTCAATGCCATATGCTTCCTTGATTCTCTCGCGACGACGCTCAGCATATCCAGGACCATAAATACCTAGTGAGTCGGATTAGCATTGTCGTAGGCTCAATTCCATAGCCAAGCATCAACATACCTCGTCCTTCACCTAGCTCGGCGAATGTCTGCTCTGCCGGGGTCCGGTAGTTTGTTCGTATCCTTTCTAATTCCGCATATTTGTCTAAGTTGCGGTCCTTCTCCTTGCCGGAAAGCGAGCCTCCGGTGTATTCAAAAGCAGCCAAGGTTACTGCCAGAGCGGTTCCGTATCCAAACACTGCGGGGAAGGTTCGGGCTGTTGTATATCAGCAAGCTGCGTCTCGCACCATCCATTGAAAGCCGAGAATCGAATACACACCTCGAAGTCCGAGAATAGAACCGGCGAAGAAACCACCCAAAGCAGTGTTGTATGTATCGTTGGTTTCTCGAAGGTTGGCCGACGCTGTTCGCACGAATGAATATGTACCTCCCATCGCCGCTATCACCCACGCAAGACACGACAGTTAGCTCCGTATTTCTTCAATGTAATCTGGTCCAATCGTTGAGAGTATGCCGTACCGAAAATTGCAATTGTGCTGCCGCTTCTAATGAAGATGCCCAAGGGTCCGACATTCTGCTTCGCTAGAGTGTTTTGAACGGCCGAGGCGAACAGACCGAAACCTCCCGTAAGAGCAGTGGCTTTCAAGGCCGCGCCAATGGCGTCTTGAGGATGGTAGGTATGCTCTTCCGTGTGTTGTGAAGCCATTGTGGTCTGAGGAGCACGCCGACTATGCGCTGCTTTGAATGGAAGCAAGAGGGTTGGCGCATCAATCGACGTTAACTTTGGGTGTTGGTATTCTGCCACCGCCTTACGTAAGGGGCTTAGTCTCCTGATTACCTTATGGGGTCGCAACTTGCAACCTGGAGCCTCAACACTTCCCCTCGGCTGCTGAACGACAACTTTGTGTGTTCGTTCTGGAAATACTTGAAAAAAGCCAGAAATTCAGCATACTCTCCCTTTACAGCGTCACTCATTTCGAATCTTGAATGCGTCGCGGGTTGATGAGAGCTGTTCAAACCGGCACGGACATCAGGTCTTGGCACTGATTGCATAGCTTCAAGCAGGTGTCCTTGCAAAACAACTGCCTACAGCTTTCATCTTTGTCTTCTTTCATTCCTTTATTCTATAAATTTCATATTGAAACACTCCCAGGTGGCGTGGTTTTATTTTATAGGCAATCGGATTGCACCTGCTTCTTGCTCATAGGAATGACAAGTCAGCAAACTACTTGCCATCTATAGGTGGGTTTGCCCCTCAGGCAGGACCTTTATGACCTTGCTTGCTTTGTATGACTTCAACGCACGAGCGGTTTCTGATATGATGTGAGCAGCATGAGGCTTTCCCTATTTAAAGACTAAGTGAGTCGCCCGTACGCTAAGGCGATTTACATTTATCATCCACGACAAACGTCAGCTACCGCATCGTTGCTACGCCGGTCAGTCGTTGCTCGGCTACATCAAGCTCGTTGATTTCATAACGAAGCTATCTTGAGGCAAACATACGTTCGAAATGACATCCTCGTTTAAAAGAGCAGGTAGGTCAACCATCGCACCATTTTTGGAAGGTGACTTAGTCTAATCTATTCTTTGAAAAGGCAAGACTGCTCCACGATTTTTCACCGATATCAATCTATACGATCCGGTCCATCCCCCAGCCTCAGGTCGGAACCTACTCGTCGATATCCCCCCCGTATTTCCGGAAGGATATGATGGCCCGCCAGAATGGCTCTCGCCTTCCGCTTGCAATCACGTGTACATCACGAAACCCAACCAGACCCTCGTCGTCCCACCGGATCAAAGACAAGGCCGAGGAGCCTCATCGAAAGTCTGCGCAGTCTGTTCGAAGTGTCGATTGCATACACAGCTGGTGGTCAACTATCCAGGCAACGTAGCGCCTACGTCCAGCCATCTGCATCACCTCGTTTACCAGTCTAGCAGCCATGCAAATGGTACTGTTACGCCGAAAGGACAACGTTTGGAAACACACTATTACCGATGCTCCTATTTGGCATGTGGTATTACTACTTCAGTGCAGATTTCGTCACCTGTTCTGAGCCCTGATTTCCTTCAGCTTTTGACGGACGTGGAGGTGGTCAACAAGCGTGCAGACGAAGCAATAGCCGCCCATCCGGAGCGTTTGGAGGGCATCGCACGACCTCAACCTATTACTGTCCTTGATAATCTACGCACATATCTCCGCAACTCGCTTCAGGATCCGCAGCGTAGCAAACCGATTTCAGCTATCAACAAACGATTTGTGGTTTGCTTTGGTGTTGATGGGAAACCTTGTAAAGATTTGTTGGAATTCTTGGAATTTTCATACCGAGATGAGGGCTTCTGGGATCCCCCAGAACCAAGTACATCCGAGGAATTGCCTTTTCAGAACGAGCTCAACATATTCATTGATAACGTCATACATGAACTGTCCATATTGATCGAACAACGACCCGTTTCGGAGAAGAAGACTCCCTATGCTCTGAATTATTCGACATCTGCAGCTAGCAGCGATTTTCTCCTTGCTCTTGAAGCTGCAAACTATGCGAAATCGACGCGACTCATTGAGTTTGATATGCCCGCACAACCTGCTTATGAAGATCTTGGCGCCTTGGAAGATATGGCTTCCGATCTCATAATCGAAGCATATCACCGTCAAGTTGCGGTTGATCCAGGAAGGGGCCCACATTATCTTCAATGCTTGAACACTATTGCTCAATGGCGAGGCGGTCCAGATCGTGATACAATCAACGAGGCTGTGGTAACCGCATACAGCAAAGGCGCCTATACAACAAACGACATCTTGAAAGCTTATGAATATTTCGGGCTGAGCCCAAATGACACATCTCTCACAGAAGAAGTCATTATTGGCAGGTTCAACGCATATTTGAGCTCTACCACCCAGGAGACTGAAGCTCGGCAACAACTATGGCGAATAGGCGATGCTAGGAAAAGCGAACGAATCAAGTCTGCTGCTGAGGATCGGGTATCAACTGCTGAGCAGGCCCTCGTCTATCTCGGAGTTGAAGAGAATACACCCGACGATTTTGTCATCACAATGTTCACAACCAAAGTGAATGATAGCCCTAGCAGCAAAGAAATCTCGGAGAAAGCTCTGTCGCTCATCGCAGAAAAACGGAATTCGGACACCCTAAGGCATTACCTTAAGACGGGCGAAACTGGAGCAGGTGAAATGGATGTTGGAGATGCTTATCGTCTCCTTCAGATACCCGATCGTACAGTTGGTGACGATGCTATTCTCGCAGCGTACACGATCTGCGTAGATGAAGCTCCAACGCAAGTTGAAACTTATACGCGGGCCCTGACTATCATTGCCAAAGAAAAGGATAGCCCCCTGCTAAGTAGCTTCGTCTCGGGGTCTACAACGCACAATGATCGAAATCTATCTGAATGGCCGGTTGGTCTCCAGAACATAGGCAATACTTGCTACCTCAACAGCTTGCTCCAGTTTTACTTTACGGTGCGCCCTTACCGAGAGATGGTGTTGGATTTTGAGAACAATAAAACAGATTTGGACGAGGAATCTCTGCGCCAGAAGAAGGTCGGATCTCGTAAAGTATCGAGACTTGAAGTCGAGAGGTCTCAGAAATGTGAGTTCTTTCAGCCATTATTTCTTTTGACATCTACTAATTATGACAGTTCTTCGCGAACTTCGTGGACTGTTCCACAACATGATAACAACACCCCGAGCGTTTGTTCGACCTGAACAGGAACTGGCTAGATTGACTCTAATCAGTTCTACAAACGAGGCAGAGATTCGTAGGAGGTCCACCATCTCTGGAATCAGGCCTTTTGGTCTCGGTGAGATCAACGGTGCTCCAGTGGCAGGACCTTTGGGACCACCTGAATCCATGAAATCTAACGAAAATGAGACTGTTGTCGATCAAATTGCCATTCCGGCTGAAGAAAATCCTGCCAAAGACTCACAAGCAAGCGACATTGACAGTGAGGCTACACTCGTTTCCGAGCATGAGGAAACCGAGCCGCTACCTGTACAGGCAACACCGGTATCAGACGTCTCAGATCACCCAGAGAAGATTACAAACACTCCTTCTCGACCGCAAACTGTGAAGAAGGTTGACCCGCCGAGTAGACCACCGCCAGAACCACCACGACCTGCGGAAGCAGATCGTAAAAGGCAATTGATAGAAGAGGTGGAACTGGGAGCCCAACAAGATGTTACTGAAGTCATCAACAACGTTTTATTTCAAAGCGAGTGTGCTATTCGACCACGAGGCATTGCCCCGGATGGCGAGCAGCTTGACCAAATCAAAGAGTAAGTCCCCGTAATCACATTTTGAAGATGGTCAAGTCGCTAATTGTGAACTTTTAGTTTGTTCTATGGCAAGACGAAGTCATACATTACAGCACAAAATGGGATTCGCTCGAAAGAGGAACTTTGGTCTGACATCAAGGTGGATGTTGCATCAGGCTCACGGGACATATACTCGGCTATCGACGGCGCATTCGACATGCAAGAGGTGTTTGTAGATGACTCTCTTGTTGAACAATTTGGTGCCATCAGCAAGCTGCCCCCGGTTTTGCAGATCCAGGTGCAGAGGGTTCAGTTTGATCCGGTAAAAAAGACATCTTTCAAATCCACACATCACTTGGACCTCAAGGAGACGATTTATCTGGACCGTTACATGGACACTCAGAAGCAAGACATCGTTAAACGACGCAGAGATTGCTGGGCTTGGAAGCGAAAGCTAGTTGGTCTACAAAATCGCAAGGCTGAACTATTGCGGTTAAGCGTGAGTATAGAATCGCAGAAATTATTACGAATGTAACGCTAATTTTTGTCCCAGGACAATGACGGACAAAACATGCCTGCACTGTTCAAGAAGGCTTCCAACCTTCTGATCGAGCTTTCTGCAGTAAATTCTACCGAGGAGGGCGCTGGCGACTCTTCCGGGTTCAATGCGGAACTCGCAGCCGAAATGGAAAAGCTGTCACAGATGACACAGGCCGAGCTAGCTCGTGAGTTTTTTATGCCTAGCATCATTTTTGCTTAGTGCTGATGATCACCGTGCAGACATTGAACAGGAAACCAAGGACATCGAAGGCATGATTTCGAGCAGTTTCAACGACTATACGAAATTAGCATATCGCCTCTACGCAGTCTTTATGCACCAGGGCTCTGTGGAGTTTGGACACTACTACATCTACATCTACGACTTCAAGAAGGATGTGTGGCGTAAATACAACGACAACGATATCACAGAGGTCAAAGACACTGCCGAGATATTCCGAAACCCTAACCGTGCAAATCCTCCAACACCATATTTCCTGGTCTACGTGAACGCTGCTATGAAGGATCGGCTGGTGGAACCAGTTTGCCGAGAAATTCCCTCAGAAAGGACTACGGCTGAAAACACCGCTACAACCGTTGTTCTACAGACAGACGGACTTATGGATGTTGATGTGGATACGGAGATGAAGCCGCCATCTTACTTTGATCTGAAGCCAAAAGGCGAGTTTGAAGGTACGTAATTTTTGTATTTTGGAAGGATGTTGCTCAAGCTGACTTATTGCAATGAATAGTCTCGAACCTTGATCCCACATCCCCTCTTTCACCAACAGCCGTTCCATTAAAGCGGAAAGGGTCCGTAGACCAAATGAGCATTACCATGGGCGCTCCTGTCGATGCATCTTAGCACGTTTTACTTCCGTGTGCAAACTTCGTTTTGTGTCAGGTTCATGGCCAACTTTCTCCGTCCATATTTCACCTCTTCTTTTCAAATGCTTCGTCAGTTGAGTCATCAAGATGTGAAATAACTTGAGGAGGCATTCTCATTACTGTTACTTGTTCATGTTCCCCAGTCTAGACTTTTTCCCACATACCCGTGTTTGTTTTCTGACTTTTACAACTTTTTGTCTATGCATGGAGAGCGTCGGAAAGATGAATGATTCATGTACATACATACATTACATTGATCAATGTTACGATTTTATGACGTGGCATATTGGGAATCAAATTCACATATCCCAAATACTAATAGCCTTGCCTTGTATGACTGGTCTCTGAAAGCCTTGAATGGACGTCTGTTTTATCAATATCGAATAAATCGTACGTAGGTGGTAGGTAGTAGTAAGTAGTAGGTACACTTATTGTCGACGGGCCTGCCCGTCATACCTCATATGACATGAGATGACATGACGAAAAATCAAACCGAAGCCCGGGAATCAAGCCCTGTTCCAGTACAAAAATCAAGTTGAGACGGAAAAAAAAAGGAGAGTGGAATAAACGACATGTTGGAGCAAATGGGGGTAAGTAAAAAGAGACGATCATATACATGATATTGGCGGTGCGTAGTTAGTAGTGCAAGTTTGATAATAGACGGATAGATGGATGCAGCTCAGAATTCAGTATGATTTGTCTATTGATGTTGTTGGATATGTCCTTAGTCAAAACCGGAGATAGACCATGGTAACAAGAGGGCTTGCTCGATAGATAGTGAAAAAATAGGCCACCGTTTTCGGGAAATATCAAATCACTTATAAATTTATCTGTTCAGTGTAAAAAGTCACTACCACGCTGAAGCGATGCCTCGAGATCATTCTGAACTGAGCCTGGAAGAGGCGCTTCCTGTGGTCGAGGTTCCTCTTGTTTCCATGGACCCTGGTTATGTTCCGGAATGGGAACGTTTTGTGGCACTTGCTGCGACTGTTGGTTTTGGTATGCCGCTTGCTGTTGTTGGCGAACATGGGCACGGAAGTTGATAACTTCGTCCAGGATCATCTTGCGCATCTCACCGACATCGTCGACGACTTCAAAGTGGAAGTCGAAAGTGGTGGGGCAAGAGGGCTCGTCGGAGGCATCGTGCCAGATGTGGAGGTAGCGGTGTTCTAATGCTTCTTCGACGGAGATACGTTTCGATGGGTCGAATGCGAGCATGCGGTCGAGGAGGTCAAGGGCGTCGGGGTTGGCTTGAGGGAAGAGGCGCTGGAAGGGGATCTTCGGCATGAATGGTAGGTTACGCACGTACTCCTGTGCACGGGGGGATCCAATTCGTGAAAGGGTTTCTTCAGCAGGAGTACCGAGGTAGTGGAGGATTTGGTTGAGTTGGTCGACGTAGTCACGGCCCTTGAAAAATGGACGGCCGCCTAGAAGTTCGGCGAGAATGCAGCCCACCGACCAGACATCAACTTTATAAGGTTAGAAAGGAACTTAAAACTCGAAGCAAATATGAGAGAAAGGGACATACTAGCTTTAGTGTAGCTCTGGAAGCTCAACATAATCTCAGGAGCACGGTACCATCGAGTAGCGACGTATTCGGTCATATATCCAGCGTTCTCCTCCGGGTCGATTGAGAAACCTCGAGCAAGACCGAAATCGCAAATCTTAAGTTCGCAATCCGCATTAACGAGCAAGTTTCCAGGCTTCAAATCACGATGCAACACGTTGGCCGAGTGAATGTACTTCAAACCGCATAGAATCTGATAAATAAAAGACTGAAAGTGTGCGTCGGTCAAAGGTTGGCCGGATCGAATAATGGCAGCCAAATCACATTCCATCAATTCTGATTTCATGGACATGTCAGCTTCTAAATCCTGTATATAGATGGACTGGTTTAGGCACCTTCGTATAAATAAGTTTCGTTAAAGTTGTCTGGGCGTGGAATGTCCATGTCATACAAGCAGGCAATCTAGCACTGTTAGCCGTTGCACCTGATACCAACTTCGTATGAAGAACATACATTACGATGACCCCGGAAGTGCTGCAGTAATTTAATCTCTCTCAGGGCACGCTTTGCGAGAATCTTCTTGCTGAAAACATTTGTCACCTTCTTGATAGCAACGCCCTCGTTCGTCTGGGTGTTCACGGCAGCGCTGTAAATTGCATGTCAGTATGATAGATACTGAAAGCAAATCAAGATCTCCTCTGCGTGAAACGGGTTATAGGAGGTTATGAGTCCACCTGGAAGGCGCGACAGCGAACAGCTGCTTTCGGCGCCTGCCTTTGGACGTCTCATAGACAGGCGCCTTCGCAGCTTGCCCGTTAACTGCCGTGCCATCCAGGACCCGTCCCGGAACGAAGTCTTTTGTTTATATGCGACCCGAAGAAGTCTTCAGACGTACCAGACAATACCGTATGCACCTTGGCCCAGCTCCTTGGTCACATTGTACCGCTCATCAACGACAAAGTCTTGGTTAAACACCTTGAAGACCTTTCGCCCTTGAAGATCCGACATGGTGAATATATAAGCTTCTCTGAAGATCTATGCTTTGGTTGTTTTCTATTGTCGCTGTTTGCTGGGTGCAAGGGAGCTGTTCGTAGCGCTGAGCGGGGAAGGCGTCAAGAGGGGAATCCGGTACGGTCCGTCGCGAGGATGGTTGATGGTGGACGATACGCAGTATATAACTATATAACGAGCGGAAAGTTGTAGCGAAAGGGGTCAAATCCCTTTAAAGCGGAGATGTCAGTAGGAAAGTAGTTGGAAAGGGTAGAAGCAAAGTAAATAGTGGTGAGCTGATCGGCCTGAGGCAGCAGGCGGCGCCCCGCAGTTCCGTCAATCAGCTGTGGTGGGGACCCGATAAGAAGTGCCTGGCTTACCTGACTCTCTTTCTTCTCTTTTTGTGTAGTTGTGTTATTATTGATATTAAGACAGTGAAGAAGCAAGGAAATATCGATGCAACTGACAGTGACTGAGAATGTCAATAGGGGAACGTGACGTGTCGGAGTAGTCTAGGCGCCTGCAAATCAAGAGATGATTGTGGACTCGAGGACAGACAATACGATAGGGCAGCCAGGACACTTCCTGCTTACTACTTCGTAACTTACTTGAGCACAAAAAGGAGAAGACGCAGAGGAGGGGGAAACGAGGGGCAGAGAGCAAGAAAAAAAAATATGCGCAAAAGTGACCTGATTGGGCCTCTACAGCTTGGAGTCTTTGCCTGAACACGTACTCCGGAGATTACACTGGCTGCGCTGCTAAGCAACTCGACTCTTCTATTCGTCGCTGGCGCATGCGATGCGACGCATTATTGAATATTGTACTGCGACCCTTTCCCCACACAAACAGGGTGTAGATCAGACGAGGTTTTCTGTATTGTCGCTTAGGAAAACGAGTTTACTTTCTGATAAAGAGGCCAACAAAAACAAAGTTTGAAGCTGGCTAGAGTTGATGGAGCTGAACTGTGGATGGAATATGAAATAAGAACGAAATAGGCGATCCATTCAGCCCGTTTCAAAGTCCATCGAACCAAGCCAGGGTGTTCAGCTACCTATGCGTACGTAGTTAGGGTTAGAATAATAGGACGGATACTTTCAATGTTGACCCTGGGAACTCCGATTTTACCTTGGAAGTCATTTTGATGACAATACTGGATATAAAACAATACTGGATATAAAATAATGAATGCTAATATGTAAAAGTCAAATTATGTAGCCACGTATTTAGAGAAAATGCATTTCTACGAGGGCTGATAAGTCGATCGCCACCAAACGCCCATCGATGCTGCGACTACCAGATCAATCATCTTTATGCCCTCATCTTCAATAATTAGCTTGCCTAGTTTGGCACTTTTCCCGCTCATTCCACCACCGCCATGTTCTCTTGCCAGCGAGAAGTCTAGTCGATCTTCGTCGTCGGCAGGAACTACTAATGCAGGCGACTGCTCATCTCCGCTGCCGCGTGCAACGGACAGGAAAGGGGTATGTGCTCCGCCTTGCGAATGCGAACGAGAACGCGCATGTTGTTGGACCCTTTGTATGTTTGTGGTAATCAGCTGGCTCAAGGCTGCGCGTTTGCCTTTTCCCCTGTCTTCCGGACTTTTGCTGTTGCCATTTACGTTCAAGATTGAGGGAGGTCGAAATGACTGCTCAAGGGCAAAAGGGATGTTGTATCGTAACTCTGAGACCGTCACTTCGGGGCTCTGGCCACTACCACTAACACCCGCCTCAGCGCTCATTGCTGGACCGGGTATCGTATGTTTGCACTTGAGACTGCCACCATTCACACTGGCCACAAACGAACAAGTTCCACCCCACGGCGATTTGAAGGAGTAGTATCCTCGATTGACCTTGGCGGATACATATTCCGCAAGCTTTGGAGTCTCGACCGACCCGGTATTTCGATTGAAGAGTACTTCCGACAATGAGTGACTGGCGTGGTCGTGTCTCACTGGGGTGATGTCTCGATAGAATGTTCTTTTCCCAGAATCATCATCATGCATCATATTTTGAGCCATCCGCTTAAGAACCTCTGCCGCATTCTGCCCCTCACCAGCTGTACTAGTTAGATGCTGGCCCGAAGTGTTCGAAGAAAGGCGAACATTGTTCATGAATTTTCCATATCCCGGGTTCGATATTTCGACATGTATTACACCCTTGTCCTCCCTCGAGGTAGACATGGTAGCAACGTTCCATTGATTACCGGAAGCAGCATCGCGACGAATGAGGGTAATGCGAAAAGGAGAGCCTAAATTTTGATTGGTGAGTATATCCCCAGGCGATAGGTTTTCGGGGACATGGGACTGATGTGGCCTAATATTCTCTATTGAACGCCGTGGCCCATCATATGAGAACCTCTGCCCCGTGTTCAACTCGGCCGATGTAGGTGTAACGAGTGTCGGACTTCCTGATGATACCGGGCGTCGAGGAATCGCAAAGTCCCGCGAGGCGGTGTTCTGTTTCGGCTGGGTAATCGGAGAGTAGGAGTCATGTACATTTTTGCGAGGAATGCGAGGGATATTCTCATCGTTGGCGGACTGGGCTTGATAGCTAGTGACCCCTCCTCGGTGTGGTGGCGGCGGCGGAGGATATGGTGTTGTTGAAGCGTCCTGCCCACTTACAGGCTTCCGATGGAAATCGTTCAAACGCGAGACGGTTTCGTTCGAAAGACGAGACGCAGCAAGGGCATCGAGAGGATGCTCCCTTTGCTCTGACTCTATAGACCGCAGAACATCCTCATCCTCCTCGGTAGCCACATGCAAATAATACAGCGACGAATTGATGGCTTCAATTGAGATGTTTGACTTGGTTGGAGGTTTCAGTGGAGTCAGCACCACATCTAATCAACGACGGTTGATAGCACCTGTCCTGTTAGAAACCATGACCTTTTTCAAATCATAACCAGAAGAAATCACAGATGTTTCAGTATTTCTAACCTTTACTTCCAGGTACCTTCACAATGTACAGCTCGACTCGATCAAGTTTCGCCTGCGTCGGGTTTCGCGGGTATGCGGGGGGATTTGCAGCTATCGATGTGATCGAAGATAGGGATCGAGCTTCGACGGGGGCCGAGGGAGACGCAATTTCCGCCATGAAAGACAAGCAGGGACATCACCACAGAGTGGTATGGATGTTGTTCAGGTCGGTTGGTGTAGCATGTTGCTGTTGTTGACGGTGTAGGTGCCTGTCATACAACAAATAATCCCCTTGTGTGGCTTGGCTCTCAGACGGAGGCTGAGTGTGACGTATTGACTTTGGCCTAACTGCTTTAGGCAGCCAATTCTGCAGGTTGATTATGTAACCTTCATCGGCATGCCGAAATCATCCTAGCCGTTTATGGACTAGCGCTTCTGAACCTCAAATCATCCCTTTTTATCATTCGTCTTTCATGACTCAAGCAACTTTCTTTTCACTATGAGACTGGTTGATGTTAAGATGCCGAATTAGTCTTGTGTTGTTCTAAGCATCATGCTTCGATCAAAATGCAGCGGATGGACCATCCAATAGGTGGGATTTAGCTCGGCCAAGAGTCATCAATCCTGCCAGCAAGAGATACGGATACGGATCTATACGAAGTACATTCTTCACATTATCGTTGAACAATACTCCGTTGATTGAGAATCAGAAGGAATTACAACAGCAAACACATATATATAAAGTTATCTCGCTCGGACCAGTACCTGGTTCATCGGCCGGAAATCAACTTTGATATTGACAGGTTCGGGCCAGTTCCAGATTCTCGGTATGTATCCCATGCCATCTTCCCATGTTTTCAGATTCTCGTCGGACGAAAACTCCGAATTCCGAGTTGTTCTAAGAAGGCTCTCCGCAGAATCCCCAACAGCTTGTCTTTTCGCACTCGATTTGGGTAAAGTCTTTCCATCCCTGTCGGGATTCGGGGGCTTCTCTGCGCCTTCTAGAATATGCGGGGAGCATGCGGCCCGCTGTACTGCGCTATTCCCTCGTACAAGTTCAGGGGAATTATTGCTGATTGGACAACCATAAAGAAAGACTATACCTTATCAATTCAATGTCAGCAAAGGCACCCGAGATAATCTACTATGCTTTTGCTGTCGGGTGGTTGGTAGCGTGGTGCTTACTACACAATTAGGGTTGTGTTACCGTGGATGCTTGCATCCAACAACGTAGAGGTGGCGCGGTTCCGACACTGATGACTCAGTGATGAGTAAGTTCGCCATGGGTTGGAGACTTGGAGCTCGCTAATTTGAATCTTTTAAGGTTATTGGTAGGGTCCCCTATAACTAAGGATGCGCTAATACGCAAACTTATACGAAAGTTGAACTCTATCCTCCATAGCTTGTCAAATGATTTCAAGTTTATGGCGAGAGTAGCATGTTCGCATCGGTGATTTGTGTTCGGTGCATCGGCCCATGCTGTACAACATGCGCCTCATAGCCCCCGGGGATCGATGCCGGGCTCAATGGAAGAATTCTATGGTTGATGTCTGTTGTAGTACTGACTTTAATCTTATGTAAGTATATAGAGGTCTTGTACCACGCGAGTTGGATGTAGAGATTATTGAACGATCTGTTGATACAATCGCCTGTGGTCTTCACATAAGGTATCTCGCTTAACAGGAATGCAAGGTTATGAAAATGGCCTCTTCGGGAACTTTGAGCCATATGTTTAATCAGGATGAGAAGTTCTCTGAGTCGTCAACCCTCCTCGCCTTCGTTGGAGTAGCCAGCATTGCAATTTTTCTTTTACGAGCACTTTACCAGTTCGCTTTGCCTAAACCCTTTCCCGGCATTCCGTACAATGAGGCATCTGCTCAGCGACTGTTGGGTGATGTGCCTGACGTGATTTCGCACATAAAGAACACTGATGGAACATTTATCACCTACCTTAAGGAGTCGATGATAAAACTCAATGCGCCCTTGATACAAGTTTTCATCAGACCTCTGAGTACACCTTTGCTGATTTTGGCCGACTTTCGCGAAGCACATGACTTACTCATCACACGAAAAGAGTTCGACCGCTCACCGTCGTTGAGTGACTTGGTTAAAGGACTTGTACCCGAGCATCATATTCACCTGCCAACCGAGGGAGGATGGAGAGGTCAGCGACGTCTGGTGCAAGATTTGATGGGTCCCTCGTTTCTACACAATGTCGCTGGACCTGTTATCTACCAGCGTGTCGAATTAATGATTGACTTGTGGTACTCCAAGTGTCGAATTGCAGAAGGACGGCCATTCCAAGCAAACGAGGATATCAACCATGTATCGCTAGATGCTGTGTTGGCATTTACCTATGGGGAAGACTTTGAACATGGAATGACCAAGCCAAACTTCGAAGCAGTCAAGAACTTGGATTCCAAGGACATTGATAAGTTGAGAAGCTGTATAGACCCGAACACGCCCATTGAATTCCCAGAAGGAAAATTGGATGAGGTTATCCAGGCCACAGTCGATTTGACAGAGACCGTTGGAGAAATTCAAGGCAAGCCGATCCCTGCATTGACCAGAACGCTCGTAAGTCTGAGACCCGGTGTCCGGAGAGCGACAAAGATAAAGGAGGAATATGTCACGAAGGAATTGAGAGGTGCTGTTAAAAAGCTGCACGAGGCAGGTACCGGTGAAGATGTAGTGATCAAGTCTGCCGTTGATCATCTGGTAATGAAAGAGAGATCATTCGCAGAGAAGGAACAGCGAAAGCCAGATTACTTTTCCCGCATTATGATTGATGAGGTAGGTCAATTTACTTCTGTCCTCTCACCATCATGACTAAAATGAGACCCTTCTTTATAGATCTTCGGCTTCGTTTTCGCTGGATACGAAACGACAAGCACGACTGTCTCGTGGGCTCTCAAGTTTTTGGCAGATGAACCAAGCATACAAACTAAATTACGAACGGCCATGTTAAGCGCATACACTGATGCAAAAGCCGAGGGTCGAAATCCAAACATTCAGGAGATTACTAGCAAGCACGTACCTTTTCTCAACGCTACGATGGAGGAAGTGCTGCGTTGCTCTGGTACGGCTCCCGTTGTCGACCGCCAGGCTCTAGTCGATACCGAAATCTTGGGTCACAAGATCCCAAAAGGTACCATAATCACATGTCTAGTTACAGGGCCAAGCATGATGAGTCCGGGATTCGAAATAGACGAGAAAGTGCGAAGTCCAACTAGCCAGCAGACGATCAAAGAAGGGAGAGATCGAGCTTGGGACCCCGAAGACGTAACACTCTTCAGACCCGACCGCTGGATAGTGAACGGCGATTTTGATCCAACCGCAGGTCCTCAGATGGCCTTTGGTCTAGGCACACGAGCATGCTACGGAAAAAGACTTGTTTATGTGGAAATGAGAATTTTGTTAGTGTTGATTTTGTGGAACTTTGAGCTCTTGCCATGTCCAGCATCGCTGTCGAGCTACAAGTCAGTCCTGATTATGACGAACGAGCCACGGCAATGCTATGTTAGATTGAAGGAATTATATCACGTTAGGAAAGACTGATTTATTATAAGGAGATTGACGATAGAATCTCGAAGGAATTGATCATGCTTTCAAACTCTAACCTATTCAGTATACGCTTGCATATCGGTATACTCACTTATTCTCCAAGGTTCGCTTTCTTGATTCAAGTAGAAACTAGTCACAGACTCGGACTCACAATTTTCAGGGGCTAAGGGGCGGAATGAGACAGGAAGATTCCTGGGTGGCTTTTCCGTCCAGAATTGAGGCCAAGAGACCCAGTCTATGATGACTGAAGTCTCAGGAGTCCAGATATCATTTCAGCAACCCACTGCGTGAATAATGATATTATCAGAACAAACCTTGAAGGACTCTAGTTAGAAGGTGTTTCAACGGAATGCCCTTGTTAGGGCTTTAGGGCTAGGGCTTCTGATTGTTACTATACTTAAAGAGGATTAGTCCAAGATGGTGCGTTTATTTGATCAACGACTTCACCCACTCATCGAGTATAGACTGTCTGTTTGTACGCATTCATCTTTTCGATCAAATTGGAACAAATTTCAATTCAACATTTCTGAACAGCAAGAACTATCATTGAAGTGATTCCTTGATCCTTCTGTCTGTTGGAAAGTCTTAGACTATCCTCCGATGAGACTTTTTTTTATCCATTGCGCATACCAGCTTCACGTCGATTCAATCTTATTTTCCTATCTTTCCAACTTCAACTTATACAGAATATACAAAAAGAACACAAATCTACCTTTTATAACGTCTAGTTGACGTGAATTCTCCAGAAGCGTCGGGGGCTTCCTGGAGGATACGCTTCACGGGTATGCATCATCAAGATGTTATCACTGACGATGATTTCATTTTCGCCGAATTGTAAGTAATTGCAAACACGGCTGTCATATAGCGCGGCATCGATTTTCTTTCCGAGGCCCTCCGGTGCGTTGTTCATGCGCACCTCGGTGGCGTCAAATTTGGTACGGCTCTTGGGCCAGGGCTCATGGTATCGTACGCAAAGCTTCTGATTCTCAGGATGTGGGACCCACAATGGCATTTCTCTTAGCACAGTTGCATTAAATGCATCAGTCTGGCATTCCCATGTGACCGCCGTGAGCTGGTCCACAGTGTAATCTCTCTCAAGGACCTGAAGCAATCGACGAGAAGACGCGAATAGTGTCTTTCCAGTTCCCTTGGGTGCAGGCACCAATGAGGAAAACATCTGGAATCTGTACGCGGCGCTGTTAGTTTCGTACGATATGATTCTGCGAAAGACTGTCTGCTTACCTGGGATACGCGGAAACGCGTTTCTCATTTCCAGCCTCATCGGTGATGATTTTCGTATTGAAAAGACCATCGAAATGCATTGGCATGGCCTCGGCGCTTAACACGTTATTGAGGCCCCCGGTCTCGCTGCCTCCATCTTGTACTTCAAGTACCTTGCCGAAAATCCATGATTGAACGGTACCCATTTCCTCCGCTTTTTTCTCAAACAGTTCCCTGTTGTTAGTTTCCTTGAATCCACGGAGAACAACCGGAGAGTTCAATTCGCCCAGTTGACGCAACTTCTTCATGTCAACATCGTCAAAGGTCAAACCGCTAGATGCAGGAGCCGTGATATACCAACCGCATGGGTATGCGGGCTCAAAGTCGATTTCATCATTGCCCCAGTAATATATGTCTGACTTCTCACGGAAGTAGGAAGGTCTACCATTTTGGTAAACCAATTCATACTTTGGATCGGACTCTAGCTCCTGACGATGCTTGATGCTGAAAGAACCATCGGAAGACACTAGGAGCGTGCCATGCCATGGGCTCATTGCCAGCCCCGTGGTTTGTCCAATTACCGAAATGGATACTTTGTCTTGTCCATTCGATGGGTGAATCGACAGGCGAACGTGTTCAGTGAAGTTGTCTCGGATTGCAGCAGCAAAGGCCTTGGGACGAAATCAAGATCAGCCATTTTGGTCAACTTTGAACAAAATAGAGCTCAACATACCTTTCCACGAATAAGCATCTTTTCTGCTAGGATTGAGGCTTTCTTCTTCATAGCATTCTTTCCTAGACCGGCGAATTCCGGGTTATTAGCAAGATCGAGAAGCAAGAACTTGCAGTAACCCCTATACGTTGCAAGCACATTGCTATCGTTTGCTTTCTGGTCTTGGACATTATAATCCGATGGAAGATAAAGCTCTATCAATTTTTCTCGCAGCTTTGGTGACTGTGCCTCATACTCTTCGCCAGTAAGAGGCTCCTCACTGCCAGTCAAAGATGATATACGGACGAAATGAATATTGTCAAGCTTTCTCTCCGCGAAGGACCGTAGGCCACTTCCATAGTTCCAGACGTCCTTGCAGGGAACGCCAAGAATATCTGTTGGGTACGCGTTAGTATCACTGGAGGTGACGTATCCTTCAATTCAAGGGGGATGACATACCGCTGTATACGATACCGTCAGAAACAATAAAAAGCTCAGCACCAGGGGCATATATGCGCTCAATATTCTTGCACAAGCCATCCAGACACTGAAGAGCAATCTCCTCAGCCTTGTCGGGCAGGACGCCTAGCACTTTCGCTTGTGAATTTGGGGATTTGAATGGAAATGCCGGCAAAACCATGGGTATCTTCTCTCCCTTCACTACCCGGCGGTAGATTACCTGTGTGAATAAGACTCGACCTTGCGAGCGGAGATCAGGCATGTCGCCGGGAAGAGGCTGCCTGTAGCTGTCTATCAATTCGAAGATTTCTTTACTCAAAAGGAGTGCCGCACTGTCCAAGTCCTTTTGGACTTCCCCGTCAGTTGGGACAGCCACATTAGCCACTGCGAAGCTGCTTTTCACATCCTTCTTAGTGTCTATGGGTGCCACGTCTGTCGTGGTATGCATCATAAGCTCTGGAGCCATCTTCCTCTGTGGTCGGGATGTGCGTCAAGGTTCAGGATAGGAGATCAATATCGATAAGAGATAAGTATACAAAGAGCAACGTCAAGCTAATGACTGCGTACTTGATTGCAGAAGAGTATTGAGATAACACGAGTGTGACGATGAAGATAAGGGTCTTCCTAGGCACGTCGGTATATCAAATGGTGGATTATATCGTTTTCTATACGTGAAGCTGCCGGCCAACCCCGAAGGCGTCAATATTCCCTATGTCGCAGCAAGGACAAACAACTTCCTAGGGGTTCACACTCACTAGTGGATGCTTCAGATGATTGACATTAATCAGCCGCGCTAAGACTTGCTTCATCCAAATATTAGTCTGATCGATTCTTTCTAAACCTGCAGGGATTGTTCATGTTACCCAGCCGCCACCTAGGGCAATGACGATTTCCAGGCGCATGAATGTATAAAGCCTGTTATGCAGGTAAAGATATTTCTAAAACTGGAAGTCAGTATACCATATGATTTGCACCGAAATTGGCGGCCAGGATACGTGCATTGTGCAGAATCTGCAGAACAAGGTACCACCACGCCTTCTCTTACTCATTCTTTGACTAAAATCTGAAATAGGAAGTGAGTCTGAGCTCGAATGGGGGCCGAAACCATAGAGGTTAGATTCATTACCTCATTGAATCGTATCATGATTATGGTCCTAATGCGTTTTTACCGTGCCTTGAGGTTATGTCTACTTTCTGATTGATTGAGTATGGTGACTTGTGTCTATTCTCCCGAGTCCCGGGACCCAACTCCGCAGATCTTCAGCCTATGATCCTCCACTCATCAAGCCATGTGTACGCTAAGCATCGGAGTATTTGCCATTACGAAGACGATCATTCATGGAGTGCAGACGTACATATGCCGAAATGTCACCTACCGAATCGAGACACCACTGACTTGATATGCAATCGACGACGTTAAATTACACTACACGACCCATGCTTCAATACGGGTCCATTTTGAGTTCGGAGCCGCGGAGGTGTGGGGCCGCTCTTGCAGATATGGGACCATTAACCTTTTTGAACACAGATTTCCGTTCGTATCCTGGTTCGTATCTGCAAAGTTTCCGTAATTGAGCTCGTTTGTTAGGCGATACGGCCCTACACCTGCATACTTGAGAAACCGGTAGTTTCGTCTGTTAATGTGGCTAATAGGTTAATACCGGTGTACTCCGCTTCGACTAGACTCAAATCCTGCAGGTACTTCGTTGGAAACACGGTATTGATATCGTAATCTTCAGGTTTCAGAAGGTACCTGGTGCGCAATATCATATATACCTTGTCATAGTCGAATGGCATTTCCTTTCAGAGCTCTGCCAACCGTGAAGGGTTGCAGTTATTCACGACCTGGAACATCTAGTCTCACTGTCCTGCAGCTAGGGCCCTTGCTATCTGCAAAGCGATGGATATTAGTGCGTAGTTGGCCACTGGAGAGCCTACAAGTAACCACTCCAAAGATCAATTCCTATTCGATCACGGCAGAAATCTCATTTTCAGGAATAGTTCGTATCCAGCTAAAACGAATGATATGCAAATGATCCTTCGACGTTGTGATGGGGCCACACTCTTCTAGTTCCTGAGAATGTTTGAACCTCATTGGCGTTTGAGTGCAGAAGACTAGGAGTCGAGAAGCTAAGAATAGGAGTGGCCTAGATCGAGACTGGACTAATGATTCTTATCCGTTGAAATTATTGAAAAGTGACGCCGAATTTTTGGCTTCTTCAAGATCAACTACGAGGCTAAAGCGATACCATACGTAACATACTATTACTAGTGTAATATTACCACCGTCTATTACATGACAGAAACCCGATGTTTCCGTAATAACCACTAGATATATGGATGTAAGTGGTATTTATGCGAACGCCTCAGATTACGACAAGACACTAGGGGATATATTCCCAATATGAAAATTACTCACAGATCAGTCGATGAGCCTTGCCCCAGGCCAAGACCGAAAGGGAAATCGATGGTGTTCTCTTTTTCGAGATCATGGCGAAGTAACCCAGCATATGCAGGGATATTGTCATCGATCTTGATTGCGGTAACAGTGGTCTAATGCAAGACTTACATCCCCCATTACTAAGTTGCAAATATGAAAGTGACTTAATTCTCAACCTAAGCATTCAGCAAGGGTAGTACGATCGCCACTATGCAATTACGAGCTTCATCAACACTTCACATTCGCTGATGGTCTCGTCACGCAGGTTTTAGATATAATAATCAACACGAACAACTTACGAGTAGGCTATTTCCTAATCAAGCTTTATCCGCCGAGTGCATCAAAGTTCTCCGTTGATAGGATTATCAGAATATTGACATTTGACAGGTGGAAGCCTACAAGCATTACTTCCGAAGGGCACCCAGTCGATCATACAACTCGAGGCTCAGAAGTCTGCTGAATTGCTTCGATCAATATTCTAAGTGCTTGATCACATAGACGAAATCTCATTTTTGTATTCAAGAACACCAACATGTCAGGTTCACCAACAAAGACTGTCGATGTCACTATCATCGGTGGTAAGAAATCATATCTCTAGTTGCTGCTAAAGAAGCTCTCTGACAAGTAGTTTAGCCGGCCCAACAGGTTTGGCGAGTGCCGTGCTTGCAAGGCAGCTTGGATTGACTGTTTGCATCGTTGGTGAGTTTACATCTTGCATATCTCAAAGTGCTTTCTCTAACCTCCGTGCAACAAAAGATCAAGGAGATGAACCCCTCAAAGTCGGCCGTGCCGACGCCTTGAACAGTCGAACACAAGATTACTTTGATATGCTGGGTATTCTTCCAAGTCTGCAGGAACTTGGTCTGAAATGCAATAGTGAGAGAATCAATGCGGTCCAGAGATATGATTACAACTAATAAAAAACAGCAAGTTCGACGTTCGCAAATGGAGAGTTTATTTCTCGACAGAGCCACTGGTGGACATCACTAAAGCACACCACATACCCAAACTTTCTCATGCTTGGACAGCCTGTTATTATGCAGCACCTCGCGAAGATTCTGGATACCCCGGTAATATACAAGAGCCAACTTCAAGACTTGATTGAGACAGAAGACAAAGTAACTGCTGTACTTGATAACATGATCGTTGAAAGCAAATATGTCATTGGTGCAGATGGAGCCAGATCCAAAGCCCGGCAAATTTTGAATATCCCTTTCGAGGGAACCAAGCCGGAAATGGTGTGGGCTGTGCTTGACACATTCTTGGACACAGACTTTCCTTTGTGCCCAGAAATTATTACCTTCCAAGTTGATGGCCAAGCAAGAGTATCGTGGATTCCTAGGTAAGTTAGCTCAACGCAATTTTTCACATGTGGGGATTCTATCTAACCAGGACTCTTTCGAAACTTAGGGAGCGCGGACTGGCAAGATTCTATATCTTACTAGACGGCGAAATCACACAGGAAAACTCTGAGAAAGAGATTCGCAAATTCTTGGCCCCTTATAGGGTAGACTTCCCGAAAACAGAGTGGTTTAGCACGTTCGAAAGTATGAACTTCTGTTTCTCCTAACACATGAGTTGTGCTCATTGTACTGACATGATTTACTCTTTATTAGTCAAGGAGCGTCTCGCAAGGTCGTATTTCTCGCCCGGTGGCCGCATTGTTCTCGCAGGAGATGCTGCCCATGTACATGCTGTCAATGGTGGACAAGGATTGAACACGGGAATTTCAGATGCCTTCGCCTTGGTTTGGAGACTATACCTTGGTACTAAAGGCTATGAGTCTTTGGTCAAAACCTACGAACTTGAGCGAAGACATATTGCTGCCGATGTGCTCTCCGTTGCCGCAAAATTGGTCCGTAGTACTTTGAGAACTGCTACCGAGTACGTGGAGATTGTGGAGAAAAACGCAGCTTATATCACAGGTAAGTTCTGAAACTACGCCGCATAATTCATCTTACTGACCACCATAAATAGGAGGAGGAATCAAATATTTGAGAGACACGAAAACCGTTTCAGGAGCGGATGCCGATCCTTTTGTACCGGGATACCGTTGTCCTGATCTAACCCTTACCCGTGGTGATGGCAGTACAGTCCGCTTGTATCAAGTTCTCAAATACAGCTCGTTCACCGTCCTCCGCGTCAATAACGCCGAAGTCAAGATTCCGGAGGCTGCTGTGCCATTCTCCGATATCTGGGACTTGATCATTGATGACAAAGCTGCTAATAGTCATACAGAAGCACAAGACGGAACTTCCAAAAAGCTATCATACAATAGTACACCATTGCCTGAATGGGTTCATGGAGTTGTGATCCGACCTGATGCTTATGTAGGCTATGTTGGAGAGGATGCTGGCCAATATCTCTCAGGGATTTTCCAGAATTAGATTGTTATTATTACGCTTACATGTTATGTGGCCTATGTATTACTGATGGAAAAATCGGATAAAATGATTGACATTGCTTCATTATGATAACACGGGTCCTTCTTCAACATTTACTTTTTATAAAAACGCCTGGCTCGCACTGTGTATGTGTACATAAATATATTGAAAGTACATATTTCATCCCTTCCAAGGTTGCAACCCCTTCAAATAATATAAAACAATATCACAAACCTTAAGACAGCCAAAATCTTGCTAGTAAAAGTAAAACTAAACTTGACAAGTTGATACATAGTTTATTTTCATAGATTATCCGCTTGAACTTTTCAGAACTGATCATTTTCGGACTATATAAGCTACTAATTAAGGAGAGAGGTTCTCTTAAGATGGGCATCCGATGCCGCAAGCACTTTTTTAAGTCGCTCACCACCACTCTCACCAACTATAGGCCTGATGCAAACTGATTGATCCACTATCAGAGACTGTACCTCACGAAACATCTTCTCATTATCAGTCATTCTGTGTGTTATGTTCAGAATTGCCTCTTCTATGAGATTTGACAAGCTCTGAGACTGAAATGGCAGACCGGAAGAACAAGAAAAGAAATGTGGATTTGTCAGTGAAAACCCTTGGAAGACAGGGTCTGTTCCGATGATAGCGGTGGTATCTGGTCTGTCGAGATGTGACGCATGGAATATTGCCGTGATAGGAAGATCTACTTGTCGTGCACCATTGAATGGATCTCTAGAAAAGAATAGATTTAGTACCGGGGGCGGCCCCACGACAGTAGTCGCCCAGGCAGAAGTTGCAGCAACATAGACTCCTTTCTTTACATCAATGCCCTTGAAAAATCTTAGTTTAGTCATTCAGTTAGACAAGGGAGCCGTAAATTGACTCACTTCACTTAAGAGAAACTTGTCAACCGCCTTCTGAGCATCGGGTGCCGAAATACCGAAAACCGCTTTAGCCCAGCTTTGGCTACGGTCATCGCCAAGTGAAGCCGTTCGCCGGTCCACATCCATGCCGATTCTAAACGCAATTGCCACTGTCTCCGGGGCCAGGTCGACAAGCTCATCTATCGAGTGAGAACTGGCCGCTATGGCAGCTGGTAGTTGACCAGCACATGAGGCAACAATTATGGTCTTTTGTGCAGACCATATTTCACGTAATTCTGGATCTTTCTCTAGAACACTGCATACTGTCAGCAAAAATCAAGCAATCATCAGCCCATGATATCTTGCATACGCTATCAAGTAACCTAGCTGAGCTGCACATAAGACTATAGTCCGTAAGACTACATCTGGTGAAGTGTCCGCCGCTAGGCGCTTTGAAGCTTCCTCGAAGGAGTCAAACTTGTATTTGGACCTTTCCAGCTCATCTCGAGTTTCAATCACGAGCTGAATAGAATGAAGAGCATTCTGCAGAAACCGCTTCGTCCTGTCAGACTCTTTAGAGTATTCGATGAGTTCCTCAAACGGAATGTTCTTTTCGGTCTGATCACCAAAGTAAAGTATGACGGACTGATCTCTTGTTGTAGAACCCATTGCAGCAATTTTGGGGACTGGCCCTAATGGTTGATTACAAAGAAACCCGAGGACCTCTCAATTAACAATTTGAACTTGGTGACTTATTTTTTATTCTTGAATTACCAACTACATTTTGGAAAAAAAATCAACGTCAGATGGAAAGAAAAGCAATAGCCAAATGGGGAATCTTCTTCAAGGAAAAACAATTACTAATTCAAGAACTCTGTATGACTGGGTCTCAATAAGCGTAAGAGAGTTAGGGCTAAGGGCGGCCCGTCGGTCCCGCACGCCCCACTAGCGTAACGTTACTCTTTCAGTACATGTACTAAGAAACGTGTAAAATATGTATTGTAACGGTCATAATGTAAGCGCATTACGGTACGGAACAGAACCTGTTTTGACATCGTATTCAGGGTCTGTAGCTACATGATGTCTCATAGTGGGGTTGCTAAGTATGAAATAGTTCGTTAGGGGTTATGAATAATCAAATGATTTAGTTATCATTAGAAACAATTGGTACTCAATTGAAGAAGCGATTCTTCGACTCAATCCATCACCCTCTATTTCCGAGTTTCATTGTGCCATAGACCAAGTTCTTTACTGTGAAATACAACATGGAGGCATCAGAACTATTCAGTGTGAAAGGTCTTGTAGCTGTTGTTACAGGCGGCGGATCAGGTATGTAATTGATCCCTGATTACGAGCTAAAAAATTCATTCTGCCTTTCACAGGTATTGGTCGTGCCATGGTGCATGCTTTTGCTGCCAATGGTGCCGAAAAAATTTACATCCTCGGTCGTCGACTAGAAGCCCTACAGGAATGCGCAACATTCAATCCCAATGTCATCATTCCTATACAGTGCGATATCACATCGAAAATAGACCTTCAGAAAAGCGCTGATAGAGTGCAACAAGAAGTTGGTTATCTAAATGTGCTTATCTGCAACTCCGGTACTGGAGGTCCCGAGTCAACCAAGCTTGGACCTACTAGCACTCTTGACGATTTTATCAAGATAAATTGGGAACATGATGTCGAAGACTATGTAAAGACATTCGAAGTGAACACTGCCGGATATTGGTACACCAGTCTCGCTTTCCTGAAGCTTCTACATCTCGGAAATGAGAAGAAAAATATCCCGCAAAGAAGCCAAGTAATAGCAACATGCAGCACTCTTGGATTTGGTCGCCTGGCACCGACAGCTCGATTTGCATACGGACAAAGTAAGGCTGCTAGTACACATCTGATGAAGCAGCTGTCAACATCATTGGTGCCTTATGGTATCCGGGCCAACATACTTGCTCCCGGCCGTAAGCTTCTCTATCAATGAATATAATGATCAGCATTTTCTAACATACATACAGTGTTTATGACTGAAATGACGTCTGTGATGACATCAACTTCTTATGATGTTGGCAAATTGGTCCCAGAAGGACGCGCCGGCGAGGACCAAGATATTGCTGGGATGATTCTCTATCTGACGTCTAAGGCTGGAGCATATTTAAATGGAAGCGTGCTGGTCTGTGATGGAGGAAGGCTAGGTGTTGTGCCATCCTCTTATTAAAGCGAGCTAAGAATCTTGGGGTTTCCTCTAAGAAGAAAGGGGTGGATTCTCAGTAGATCGCATAGGATTTCTGTCTTTGGTTGCTAAGACGCTAATCTCGAACACAAAACTAATGGCAATGCTCATGTGATAGAGCACATCTTGCGGAAGTAGGTTAAAAAATCTCGGGTCTCGAGCTAAAGTAGTATCCTTCATATGTTGTCTATACGAGGCAGTATTTCATGGCCTCTGATGAGGCCTCAATATATTGGTCAATACTGAACAGTTAGTGGTAACATGCGACCTCGAGAGTCCTGCAGAAAACCTGATTTCGTTCAAACTTCAGTAGTTATATTACACATCGTGCAAGTGAGGGGCATATCTCATGTCCAAAGACAAAATAGCTCACTCTTTGTGGCGAGCAGAACAAAAGAAGAGTACGATGTATTATTACCATATAATACGTACGAAATACGCTCGTAAATACCAAATCTGAAACCACCAATGTATGTCGACGTAACTGAATATCTCACACCATTTTGAGGGCTTTTTCTTGTATCAGAATTAATCAGCCTAGACTAAACAGACGCTCCGAATTACCCCTCATTGCGAAGCCTTCCTATCAAAAAATCTATAAGTGCAGAGTTCGTCGTCAGCTAAAAAGCAGGAACCACAACCAAAAGAGGAAGAAAAAACAAGTAGTTCATCTAGCAAAATGTCTACAGAAACACAGGAGCCCCCCAAGTACGAATGGCTTATAGTCGCCCCAGACTATGCGGATGTTCTTGAAAAGCGCATGGCAGTTAGACAGTACGTCATTTCAGATCAATGTTGAACAACCAAGCTGATATCTCAAAAAGGTCTCACTTCGAAGGTTTGCAGCCAGGTATCAAATCTGGCTTCTGGCAGATGGGAGGTGAGTTCCCGGAAAACCCAAAATACTTGAGCAAAAACTAAACTGACCGCTGTAGGTGCTTTCCTCTCTGACGTGCCAAAAGAAGGAGAGCCCTTGAAGATCATTGGTTCCGCTATGGTAGCTCTTGCAGCAACAAAAGAAGAAGTCGTTGAACGATTGAAGGCTGATGTCTACAATGCAAATGGTGTTTGGGACTTGAGCAAGGTTCGCTAGATGCTTTAGGTCTCTAGAAAGCTACATGCTGATGAATTTTTGAACCTAGGTCCAAATCTATCCCTTCAAGTGGTTCCGGTAAAAGATACCAGCGCTGGATTCTTCGTTATAGAAACACCGGAGATCACGAAGCAAGGATATTGGAGGTTCACCTTGAACAATCGTTCAACCTCAATCATACATAGACTGATTCTTTGTATTTACCTATCCTTGCTCCCTATAAGTCAATAAGGAGACGTTACACAATTCTCAAATCAAATTCCCTGATGACAGTAGCTACTTTCTTTGCTCGACCGGACTGCATACATTGATATAAGGCCACATTTTTGTTTGTACTCATGCATCCGTGCACATAGCTGCAGGAGTAAAAAGCCCTCAAATCCTAGTAAATATCATAATCCGGAAGCCGCCATAAATCTAGAGAGTGACCAATGGCTCGGCATAAAGAATGACAATATCCTGAATATTCATCTGCAACGCAGTCTTCTTGAGTGACAGGTGAACCTGATCCTCATCGTCATAATATTTCATATCTTCGAGGCTTGCAAATTCCGTCTTTGCCACAAAGGTGAAACCATTTGAGCGCGAGTCTTCAATCGTTGGGCCCGCTTGTAGAGAAAGGATGTATGGTTTGCCGTCCTTATTGATTATTAGCCTACAGTAGCCATCTCAACATTTTAGCCCCGGGGAAGGCATACCTTCAAAGCTTCTGTAGATAGCCTCTTGTAATTCTCGGCAAGTTTGAGCTGATTTTCCTTCTCAGGTATCTTGAACATTGTCACGCGGAGAATTTTTCCACCCATTTTGACTTCTTTTAGAAACTTGCAAGTGTGTATCAGAAAGTGTTCCGGCTTTGACTGGTCTAATGATCAATCGTCTCTACTAGGTGTATCCCTATCTTATATCAACCACGCCTTTAGAATAGAAGTAGGTTTAGTGAGGGGCGATCGTCCTCTCAGGCAAAATGCCTAGGCAACCCTGCAAAAGACATGTACCTATTGCGTTATGTCCGCTTGACACTTGAACTCTGAATTGAATCCGTATCCACCATCAGTGCTAATCGTCGTATTTTTGTATTATTCACTCTGTTACATTAATAGCGTGTAATTGGTAAAATTACGTTACTAGCGTTTTCGCGAATATCAAACCGGGAAAGCCATCTTCATTACAAGGTCATTATTATTGGTACCTGCAGAACATTACTCCGACAGGATTCATAATCCAAACAACCATTACGTAGTGGCGGGGCATACTCGTACAATCTTATCAAGCGAGGACGGTTTTGGATTAGGATTATTTTATGTGATTATGCCAATCCCTTAAAATTTCACAGCGCATGAGGGTTTGTGTATACTTCTAGAAAATTGTATCCCTTCTCAATTCAGCAAGTGAAAGAGGAAAAGAATACTTTTGATATTCATCAGCCCTAATCATTACTACAGACACGATGGCGGAAATTCCCAAAACCATGAAGGGTGTTGTTATGGAGAAGACCGGCGGTACAGAGGTGCTGGAATACAAGACCGACCTTACTGTTCCTATTCCTTCAGAAGGCCAAGTACTTATCAAGAACAGCTTTGCTGGTGTTAATTTTATCGACACGTAAGTTATAATTGACACGATCGTGTAAAATCAATACACTGCTGAATTTTCGCAACAGATACTTCCGTACCGGATTCTACCCTCTTCCTCTGCCCGGCATAATGGGTATGGAAGGAGAGGGTACCATTGTCGCTCTCGGTGGTGGAAACACATATGACCTCAAGGTTGGAGATCGTGTGCTATGGTTTGGTGCTATGGGTAGTTACGGAGAGTACGCTGCCGTGCCATCATTGAGAGTTCACGTCCTTCCAAAAGAGATCCCAGAGGGTTTCGGAGCGGCCGCAGCTGTGCAGGGTTTGACTGCCTTGACTTTAATCAAAGAAGCGTATCCGGTGAAGAAAGATGAATGGGTTCTTGTCCATGCTGCCGCCGGAGGGTGCGGTCTGTGGTTGTGCCAATTCTTGAGGGAGGTCGGTGCCAAGATCATTGGCACTGCGAGCACACCGGAGAAGTTGGAACTAGCCCAGAAGAATGGGGCACAATACTTGATAAACTATGCTGAAGAAGACGTGGTAGCCCAGGTCAAGGCTATAACTGGCGGAGAGGGCGTTGCAGTAGTCTTTGACGGAACTGGAAAGGACCAGTTTGAAAATGACCTGGAGGTTGTTGTGAGAAAAGGAACTGTTGTCAGCTTCGGAAACTCGGTAAGCATAATTCTCTTGATTTTAAAAGATAATTCTGGCATGATACTAATTGATGCGGTTCCTGAAAATTAGTCAGGAGGTGTTCCACCTGTCCCAATCTTCAAATTGATGGCCAAGAACGTAAAATTGTTGAGACCGACTCTTCAAAACTATGTTTTCACACGAGACGAAGTCGAGCACTATGTTGGCCAACTTCTAGACTTCATTGTTTCAGGCAAGGGCAAGGTCCATATTCACAAGATCTACTCGTTGGAAAATATTGCTACAGTACATACAGACGTGGTTTCGCGCGGCACGACGGGCAAATTGCTCCTCAAGCACTAAGTGGAAATGTGTATATTCAATATATCTCCATGAAGATAATTGTTCAGAGTTTCTTTCAAATAGTAAAAATACCGTTGATGTGAAAGGGCTTCGGTTGGGTATCATCAACTATGTTATAGAGTCGAATAGGAGCCTTAAGCCATTGACAAAAATTAGATGAGACACGATAAAGTTGAGAAACTATGAGAACAAAAGAAGGCATAAATTTATTTTCACAAGACAATCCTCTAATAATCTATTTTCCTTACGCCTAAAAAGATCTCGTTGTCTCCATATCAAACTCGACTTCTTTCATCCCTGTCTCCGGGGCCTTCTTAGAAGACCTGGTAGCCAATGTCTTTCTCTCATTCTGAATGTTGACGAAACCTTTGAAATAAGTGCTTATTTCCGGACCCTCTTCCAACTGTGCCGAGAATCCAACAATGCCATCGGGTCTTAAGATCACTATGCCACCTGCAGCCGGAGAGAAACCGTACCTAGTTGCTGCCAGGTTTGTGTCGTAGAATGCAGGGCCAAAGCGCTTTACTCCAAGATATTCATCCGCTGATGGAGCGTCTCCTGGTATAATGGTTATGAAATTGACCATATCTGGAAAAGTCCTAGTGAAAGACTCGTTACTGTCCAGGTAATGCCGAAGCTTCCGTAAGCCACCAATAGTTAACGCAGAATTGCCAGAAAAAACCAGTGCGTAAAACTGTCCAAAATTCTTGGTGATCTGATACAAGCGAACTGGTGTGCGAGTACCAGGTCGAGCAAGTAACAGATCAGGGCCCCTATGACCTGAGGGTACGCGACCCACATGTGAGTGTTGGTTCAGGATGCTTGGCCTGTAATGTATTGCCAGTCCAATGCTGAAGCGATTGATAGAGTCCAGAAAGGTCTGTAAAAGTTCGTTGGGGTTTGCATCAGGATTACCCATCCCCTCGGGGATTCTGCCTGTGATGAGAGCAGAAACAGTTTTGTCGTTGTCTATAACCCTCTGTGCTTCTGGTTTTCGCTCTACTTCGTATGTATCCAAGATTGAATCGTCATACCAGCCCTTGAGAACACCCCCGAGTTTCCAAGAAAGATTGACGGCGTCATGAACTCCGGTGTTCATGCCCTGGCCTGTGCCGGAAGAGTGACAATGGCATGCATCTCCAACTAAGATGACCCTCTGATGCGCTCTGAATGTCTCGGCTACCCTGTGACTGACACTATTCTAGCATTAGCGAGAATTCGAAGCCTTTCAACATAGGAGATTCAGTACCTGTAAAGTGTCCACCAGTCAACATGCTCAAATTCAAGCTTAAAAGGAGCAACTGCCTTCTTTGCTTCTTCCTTGGCCTGTTCTTCGGTAAGATCAGTCCCGTACTTTTCAAATAGCTTCTGTGGTAAAGCAAATCCAATTCGTGTTCGTCCATGATCGAGTGCCATCCAGAGAACGTTTCCATGTGCTTCTGACTCAATAGATAGAAGACCAGAGCGGTGGTCTGGCATATCTGTCTTTATCACGGCGTCTATACGAAACCATTTCATTCCGGTACTGTCCCCGATGAATGGTATATCGGCTAGCTTTCGAACAGTCGAACGAGTCCCGTCTGCACCAAGAATATACTTGCTGCAACATATGGTTAGCATAGGCAACTTTAACAATCATGTCGCGATACTTGAAAATATGTCTAGAAAAGCTCACAATGATATTTGCCGCTGTGATTCGTGAGAGATATCTTTGACTGTCGCCGTCCCAGCATAGTCATCGAAGTCAGGATCTTCGACATCCAGCAGAAAATTGACAAGTTCAGTGCCTTCGTAGAACTTCCCCCCTTGATTTTCGAAAGCTTCTTGGACAGTCTCTTCCACGTATTTTTGACGAATATTGAGCACGAAGTCGGCATAAGTATCGTGCATTTGGCTCAATAGCATATTGTAGCCTCCCGGGCCGTACCTTTTACCATTTTTGTAATTCACATAGTGGCGACTGACATAACCGATCTGTGCGAGTGGCTCCAGAACATCTAATTGATCGAACATTTCAGATGTTCGTGGATAGACAGTGGCTGCTCTACCATACTTAGCCTGTTTTGTCTTATGACTCTTGTCTACTGAAGTGAGTCCTATATCCGAATGCAGATGCTGTCTTACAACTCACCAATGACAACAGTGGAAATTCCCATTCTAACAAGGGCCAAACCTGTCAGTAGCCCAACAGGGCCTCCGCCACATATCAGAACATCCGTATATTCTGTCATTGCGTCAAGTAGATGACCTGAACAACACTTGAAAGCTAGAATAGGGCTCGATTCTTCGGCACGAATCCTCGTTCCTTTTTTCCAGTTGCAGGACAACGTTGCAGTAAGCATTGAAAATTTTGCTCTCGGAAAATCCCCGCTAGCTCCGTTTTATATGCATGCTGCACAGCTTGCAAACACCTAGCATATGACGAAACGGCAGGGCCAAAGAAATTCCGGGCCTGAGAATCAATTTATAACAAACTTCAGCAAACGTGTTGGAAATACATAAAAGCTCAGCCTTGGGACCGCTCAAAGAGCCTCTTGGAAGTACTGCGAAATGAAGGTGTTGTCCTTCGTACCTGGCCAGACACTACGGAGATTTCTTTTCGCAGCCAAAGTGAAACCTATGGAAAATAACTTACCCTCTCGACAAACAGCCTCGTAAACTTGACTAAAGATGAGGACAACCCCACTACTCTGTACATCTTACATTCTTCAGCCGAGCTTTGCCTATCAATGAATGATACTTGAAGAATTATCACTGGGATTATGATCCTTCCAAGCCCATTGAGGAACTGAACACCGAGGGGCTGGCTTAGGAGAACCTGCACGACAGCTTGTAGTACGATCGAGTCTGTTATGTAACGTCAGGTAATCAGTACGTAGTATGTAGAATGTAATACATTTGTTACCTTGAATTAAGTTACGATACCGGTATCGTATGAAATCACCTCAACAACTGGAACTAGCTTGATTAGGGCAAAGTGGTTTCATTACTTCTTTTGGATTAGGGCTACCTAAACCATAAAATAACCCTAGGGCATTTACAAAACTACACGATAGGTCTCCATGGTTGTGATTGACTAGTACGGAGTACCTAGGTATCATTCAGCCAGCTCTAAAACCTAGAACGGGTAAACCCCTGAATAACTCGTTCTGGAAAATTCCAGCGACGCCCTAATTCCACGCCCTATTCCACGCCCTAATCCAGCAACGCCCTTATCTAGCTAGGACATCCTCGATTTCAATGTAAGGAAACATTTGTCTTGACTGCCATCTTCATCATGGCTCTGAGAAGTTTTACGTCAAGTCAGCCACCCCCAAACTGCCATCGAAAACGCAAGAAGAATTTAGGGTAGTTGCCTCTCATGATCGCTTTCAACAGCATACATTCGTTTTCTCTTCTTGTTTGTAAATAACTACAATCTTTGACAAATCGAGCCCCCCACCCGGCAGGTGGGTGTTGCACAATGGTCAAATCACCCGAAGATGTGAGCACTACGACGCAGGTCGTCAAGGGCATGGAGAGTACAGAACAGATACCGGAGGTTGATGACACACCATCTTCGACTTCCACACAAGATCCCCCAAATGGAGGACTTAGAGCATGGCTTCATGTTGTTGCCAGCTTCTGTATCTACTTCAACAGTTATGGTGCGTTGGTGTCTATGCTACTGAGACCTAGTGAAAAATCAGGCAATGAGAAATTGAATTTCAAAGGCTAAATGTTCCTACTCGATTCGCAGGTATTAGTAACAGTTATGGTATCTTCCAAACTTATTACACAGAACAACTGGGATTTGATGCACCAAAAGCCGCAGCCATCGGATCCGTACAGAGTTTTCTAATGTTCTTCGGCGCTTTCCTGGCCGGACCACTTTACGACGCTGGCTACTACCGTTATGTCCTTGTCACAGGGTCCATACTGATAACTTTCGGTACATTTATGCAAAGTATCAGCACACAAATGTGGCAATTCGTTCTCTCACAAGGAATATGTATTGGCTTGGGAGGCGGTATCATATCTATGTTGGGCACATCAATGCTCTCGACATACTTCACTTCCAAATTACCTATTGCAAGTGGCATAGGCACCACAGGAAGTGGTATTGCTGGGTGAGAACTCTTTATATTGCCCGAATACTTGATAGAGTTATTCACTCACACAAAACCCCTTTTGTTACAGTATCTTACTTCCGGTGCTATTCAACAATCTCCAGCCCAGAATAGGCTATGGCTGGACTGTCCGTGTCTTTGGATTCATGAGTCTGGCAACTCTTTTGGTTCCGGTACTCGTGATGAGGGCTCGTATTGTCGCTAAGAAAAATAGCACGATAATCGACATGTCCGTCTTCCGCGATCACCCTTTCTTGATATTCATTACAGGGAATGTAATACTCATTCTCGGCGCCTATATCCCCTTCAACTATGTTGAATCATTCGCGGTTGACGAGAATATCACGAACGCAAACATCGCCTTCTATATCCTTGCAATGATGAATTTCTCAAGCCTTGCCGGCAAAGTGCTTCCAATGCTGTTAGCCCCTCGCATCGGCCCTTTTAACTTGCTTCTATTCTTTGGAGTGGCAACTGGTGCTTCATCACTGGCGTTGCTTGGAGTCAAAAGTCTAGCAACCGTCATTATAGTATCTGTTATCTACGCGTTCCTGTGTGGTGCGTTTTTTGCCTTACAACCAGTTGTGGTAATTGGCCTTTGTCCCGATCCTGGATTGATCGGGAAACGGATAGGTATGGCATTTGTTGGGCTTTCCTTTGGATTACTGGCAACATCGCCTATTGCTGGAGCATTCCAAGATTCAGTGGGATTCAACGGTGTCTGGTTGTGGGCGGGTCTTACAGCTGAAATAGGCGCTTGTATCATGATAATCTCTCGGGGCAGAAAGGCCGGTTGGGCCTTAAAAACCAAGATATAGAAAGAAGGTCATTTCCGGTATTGGCAAGCATAGAACATTCCGCTTTTGTACTCGTCATCTATAGATTATAGCATATCATAGAACAAATTATAATTAGTGGCCGTATTTAAGTACTAAGTAGTCGTGAAACACTCACACTCGGACACATCCACACACCCACAAAGATATAGATAATAAACGGATGTAAATATTTAGATTCCAGATGTCGGGTTTTCTCAGTACCACTTTCAGTCATGTAATGAAGACTTTTAGTAACTGTTGCAAATATATAGTGTAACAAATGCTACTGATTCTAAAATCCCAACATCCTTTCTGAGCTAGGCAGCATACTGCTTTGCATCTACACCATGCACAGGATACGTCCATCCAAATGGATCCTTAATATTTCCCGACTGGATGCCCTTCAAGGTAGACAAAAGGGTCGAGCATACTGGACCAGGCTCCTCGGAGGAATCATCAATGTAGGACACTGTCTCAGAGGTGGAGGGGCGGGTTATGGAACGAATTGGCAGCAAGGCGGCGGCAGTTCCTGCGGCCAACACCTCGGAGAACGATCCAACCTCTTCATACTTGATCTAGAGAATGTACATCGTGAGTAAGGTTACCAGTAAACAGATTTGAACATGGATGACTCACAGGACGCACTTCAACGTTCCAACCAAGGCTCTTACCAATACCCAGACATGAGTCAACTGTTATGCTGTCAATGATGTTCTTGCTGTTAGTGAGAACAAGGGTGATGTTGTTTTCTTTGTCTTTTTTCACACCAATGAAGCCGCTACTCGAGAATTCATCAATCTCAGACTCCGTCTTTGCATCCAAATGCAGGGTAATGCCATAGCCCTGCTCAGCTGCCTGCTTTTGCCACCTCATCACTGGAGCGTAGTTGCCTCCAATCTTGGCTGACCCTGTTCCTTTGGGTGCGGCCCGGTGGTATTCTTCCATGACAAGTGCCTTGACTGGATGAGCACCGTGATATGTGCCAACTGGATTCACATATACACAAAGGGTAAATTCGGCAGGAGGTTGGGACCTCAGTTCAGGACCAGACCCAAAAATGAGGGGCCGAATGTACATTGCAGCGCCAGTCTCATGTGGCGGAACATATTCTGCATTCAAAGCAACCGCGGCATGTACACATTCCACAAACAATTCCTCTGGAACTGGGGGAATTGAGATAAAGGAAGCAGAGTGGGCAAATCGAGCAGCATTCTTTTGAGGGCGAAAAATCAGTATTTGATTGTCTGCTGTTCGCAATGCTTTCAAGCCCTCGTAGGCTTGTTGACCGTAGTTAAGAGCCGGTGCTAGACCATGCAAGCGTATGTAAGGATCCGTTACGAAAGTAGGAGGGCCCCAGGAGCCAGTTTTGCTGCTCCATTTGGCTTCAATATGTCCGTTCACTATAATTGGATTCAATCAAATGTTCACCATCTGATACACACTTGAATAGGGCAGTACGCACCATCTGATATGCTGAATCCAAGGCTCGTCCACTCGACGGAGTCGGTAGGCTCTGGTGGAAATGCCATTGCAACGTAGAGCTGTTCTTTCTGTAAAAGGTATACTCACACTTTAAAAGGAAAGTATAATTGATTCCACTGCACGTCAATCACTCCTGCAGATCAGAGGGTGCATGTACTTCCGTTCAGAGAAAAACTGGCACTGGACCTGGATGACACCATCATTTTTATCAGGGATCAATTCTGAGCTGAAAATATTCCCTGCATGTGCCATCTTCATCTGCGTACATATTCTTGGGGCGTACCTATTAAGTGACACGTATCTGTTCAGATAATTAATTCTGAGCTCAACTCATGCCGTTGTATCTTCATCTGCGTATTCTTGGACCTTTCCTACTCGAGGATGCTTTCAAGACTTAATTCTGAGCTGGAATCGTCCCCCACTTTCTTCGATGGTTTCGTACCTTACTTAATCAAGTCCTGAAAAAATCGAAAATGGTACGAAGTACATGTAATACCGGTGTATTACACTAGACGTTTTTGAGCAAGATTACGATTACGTGTTACAATACAGAACAGGAAATATGTTACGATAACATCGTACGAGTACGAGCCGCCTCGTATATGTAACGTAACAGACATATCAAGTAGGTATGTGGATCAATAATACGATCAAGGTTGCCGGAGGCCAATTTCCGGTAGTAAACTCTCGGTGTTGACGGAGCGCGCCGATAGACCTTTTTCTGCTTCACTCTCGGGTGATCCATTGATCTATGCAGTCCAAATAACTACGTACATAATGTCCATCGGATTTGACACCCCGCCAATGTCCAATCGACGGTAGTCATTTCAGTCTAGATAAATTTTTACGTTGCAGTTTGCAACTGCATATTTCATTGAACATAGACCTGATTAATAAAGGTTTCAGTAGACTGCTTCAGGACTAATGTAATTACCTATCTAGATGTAATATAACCGCTCTTCTAGGATTCAAGTGCGAGGGTTCTCTCATATTGATTTGTTAAGCAAATCTAGGTTAGATCTTGGACCTTGAAAAACAGGATTCTTGCTGTAAATTGCTATGGCGGCCACGAACAACACAGACGGCATCACTGCCATAGACGCTTACTCAATCGTCGATGAGACTGCCAAAGTCTTTGGCAAAAGTATCTTAGAAAATCCCTTGGTCAAGCAGCATCTAGTTGAGGGCTTGGAGAAATATGCAGATTCCATCTCTTTCACAGGTTCTCCAAAGCCGGTTCTGCCAGTGAACTGGCGATTTGCGGAGAGTGTTGCATCTTTGAAGGCTTTGGAGGGAACATATGTAAATGCTATCTTAGACAAAGTCTATGGTGTGCCACCACAAAAAGCGGTGATCAATACGTTAGTACTTATTCAAATCTTCCATTGTTACTCAAGTTCTAAACCTTGAAAACTAACACATATTCAGAGATCATGCATTGTTATTCATCATGTCACTCATGCTGTGGTCACTGGAACCAGAAGGTCGTAATGTGACATTTGCAGACACTCGAACTGATCCTGCCGGAAAGGCATTATACAACAGTCTTTTTGCTGATTATGATGTTCACGGCTCTCTTTCCGGCGCATATCGTTGCTGTACATCGAATATCTACAAAACAAAGGACGACAAATTCTATCATATTCATGGATCGATGAACCCAGATGTGATTCTGGATATGCTAAGCCTCCCTCGTGTACCCGATGGAGAAGACACATTTGAGAGGCATCTACCTACCTTCATCGACAAGATTGCACAATACGAAAGCACCGAGTTGGATCATCTATCCAATGTAGTCCTCAAGCAGGCTGGTTCTATCAGCTATCCCAAAGAAGCTTATGCGCAGACCGAACATGGGAAAGCAAACGCTCATGTTGGGCTTTGGGAGACGTGGAAAGCCAACGAACACCAGGCGCCATCTTGGTGGACTCATGACTCTGATCCATCGCGCCCTCTTGCGGGCGTCAAAGTTCTTGATGCCACAAGAATCATTGCTGCTCCAATTGCATCTCGTGGACTGGCCGAGCTGGGCGCCAGTGTGTTACGTATCACGTCTCCCTCGGTCCCTGATGCGACACTTTATCACCCAGAGCTGAACTGGGGAAAGTGGAACGCATCCTTGGATTTCAAGAAGCCGGAGGATAGAGAGACGATGAAACAGTTAATCATGGAATGTGACGTCTTTATTTCAGGCTATCGGCCTGGTGCACTAGCAAAATGGGGGTTCGATGCCGATGATGTTCTGGAAATGACGAAGGGCCGTGAGAAAGGAATCATCGTTGTTCGCTTGAACGCGTATGGCTGGAATGGGCCCATGAAAGATCGCAGTGGATGGCAACAGATATCTGATGCTGTAAGGTTCCTACTTTCCAGTGCTTGAGCTGTGCTAATATGGCTGAATTATCAAGTTTTGCGGTATCTCATATGAGTTTGGGCGTGCCATGGGCCATGACGAGCCTGTGACCCCAGTGTTTCCCAACACGGATTTCTGGTAAGACTCATAATTATTATCGTGTTCATTGTTCGCGGACTAAACGTCAATCTAGCGCTGGAGTTTCCGGCATCTGCAGTGTTATGGATGCTTTGATTCGGCGAGGTGAAGAGGGCGGGTCCTACAAAGTGAACGTAAGTCACCCAATGCCTAACCTTGACCTTTTTAAAACTCTTCCTTTCGAGGCTAACTTTTCTATAGCTCGCCCTGGACTACTACGCCAATTGGCTTGTACGAAGTGTGGGGACATATCCTGAGCCTGTATGGAAAGAGGTATGGCAGAAACATGGCGCCCCAGTATTCCGGCACTATGACCACATGTTGGCGATGTTGTTCAAGGTTATGGTTTTGCTCAAAAAGAACTCGCCCGAGTTGTTTGATGACTCTCATTTTGAGATCCGTCATCCTTCTCACCTTAACATCTCTTACCGCACCGTAAAGCCAGTCTTACAGTTCCCAGATGGACTTGTGAAGCCAGGATTTACTGTAGGTACCAGAGGCAACGGGGTTGACAAACCTCGTTGGCCCGAGGACCTGAAGACCGAGGTGATTACATAGAGCTTTTCATAAAGGTTCTGTTACTCTCGGCTATGACATGTATTTACTCACACTATGGTTCGCTGTGAGACGATCTATTAGAGCAAAAAAGAGCTAGCAAGTACATCCCTTCTATAACATGATTTCCATCACTTTTCCTTCGGACTCTCTTCTGAATCCTTGAACAACGGATGTGGCGTATAACCACCAGTATAATCAATACAACACCCACATTCAGCAGTACAATGCCCGTACAGTTCAACCTTGGTTCTTCCTTTCGAAAAATAACCAGACGGAATGTAGTAATCCTTCAAAGGCTTCTCACAGCATCCACATTCTCTACCACAACAACCTCCGCTCCGAGCACAAGCGTCTCTCGTTTTCCGCCAAATATATGGCTTATCATGTCCTGGGATAAATGCGTACTGCACCTTACGAGCCATCAAAACGTCCCTATGATAGGCATGGCTTCTTTTGCTCCGCAATAGTTGGTGCATCTTTTGCTGGTGAGCTTGGTATAGATTCCGCGTTTGAAGCAATTCCTCATCGACATTGTAAAGTTCATCGGAGTATTTAACGTGCCACAGCTCATCGTCACCCAAGCAGCTATGCGGCTTTGTCTTTAGAATCTCTGTCCTCTGGTCTGTCAGGCGCTTCTCACGTTGCATTATTGCAACCCCATTTCGTTCTTCCTCTTCATAGTCCCGCTTCCAAAATTTTTCAAAACAGAAAGCTTTATTGACTCGGCGTACAGCTCTTGCCAAGGGGTAAAGTTTGCAAAAATCAAGGAATTCCTCGATCATCTTGCTCTGACGTTTTTGTTGAGGCAGGAAGGAGCAGTATGGGAAAGAGAAGGATGTTATTTTGCTATTAAGTCTAGTACCCGAGTCCAGGCAGCACTTTCAATATACGTCAAGGACCGCTCAATGTTGTTACTCATGGATCTAATACACGCGTCATTCTCAGTCGGTTCCAATACAAAATTCCAGGCAACAAGCGCCGAGAGCGGAATCTAGCATCACCACTTTATAGCAACGTATTTTGTTCCGGCTCAATATTTAGTAGAACCCGGCTATACCAGACGGAAGGCCTTCCAGGATCTGAATCTGATATTACAAATTTTAATTCATATAGGAATGGAAAGCACTCTAATATGCTGACCTATCTGGTCAATAACGATTCGGAGCACTCTCCATATTCATATGATTCATGTCTAACCTGATACCCATATAGTGATAAGGGGGGCTTCTGTTCGTTATTGTCAGGTTCTAGTGTATCTCCAGATCAATCGACCATTCGATGCTTTGCTGCCCATCAGAAAAAAGCCTTTTCTTCGCTACATATCAGAGGATGCCAGTCCAATTTACTTTCGTTCCTTGATGAAAAACCGGATTTCAAAGCTCAATTCAATGTTATTTATCTTCCACTCTATTTGACATTCTATGAGCTTGATGTTAGCCTATCAACTGGTGTTAGCTAACCTATACATTCTATTGAATCGAGCACAAAAGCAGGCTATGCAACAGGGACCTTCTCAAAGAAATCTAACCAGCCAGGTAAAGCCTAGCATACACATGTCAAAAATCTAAAAGATGAAAAGAAGCAAAGTTAGTGCAAAACGAGGCACAGATCGAAGAACTGGAGGAGAAACGGATCGTGAAGCGCTGATTGGTGGGCCGCTTGGACCTCGCCCCATCCAGACCGAAATAGGAAACTTTTGATATTTCCTATTAGGGCAAGTAACTCTGTTCATCGAGTTCGTGATCATTTCTTGACCAAATAGGAAACAGAAGGGACCTGTCACGTAGCCTTTCTGTCAATAGACGTGGAGTTCGGACGGCATATCTGTATGCGGAGTGCAGAACTTTAAAGCTAAGTGCCCAATTTACCCTTCAAGCCATTGATATCATGATATGCACGCAGAATTAAAGTATCACCACCTGGGCAGTCCAATGGCTAACTCCGTATTTCTCGTAGAGCTCTCTGGGCTTGTTCTGACATTGATTGTTTGGTAAGCTAGCAGTATGTCCGAATGTATTCCAAGATTGTCTTATATAGAGGCTATACCCCTTGAGCCATTAAAAGATTTCTGCTGTTCATCAAGCAAACCTACTAGCAGAAAAATATTGTTGTACTCTTCTCAATTCAAGATGTACTTCAAGGATCTTGTTATGCTGGCCATGGCCGGCGCTGCCGTTGCTCAGCGTCCCAGCAACGTCTCAATCTGTGACTACTACAATACCGCCCTCCTCAAAGACAACAATGCTACCAATCAGTATACCTTATTGACACTTTTGGTAAACACTGCTGTCATCGGCAACTACACGCAGCCCAACATCGGTGTTGCAGTTCCGGGTATCCTGAACCCGAACGGAACATACAACGGCACCAGTGTCAACCTTGTACCCTACTTCGACGGAGGTCTTGCCTCTACCAACAATGGTAGCAATGCAGGTGTTGCTGTCAACTTCTTGGATGGAGGTGGTGTTGCGCCTTTGATAAAGAACATGCCAGCAGAGGACAATACTTCTAGGCAATAGTTGGTTTCCCGTCCCCTGACACAGATGTCTTCTGTGCTAACTGCAAGTATAGCATGCTACTCACTCATTTGTATGAGTTCTTCGGTTCCCTTCTGGGTTGCAGTGAGGTCGGAATGACCGGATTCTCTGCTTACATGGGAGACTCTAGCATGTATGAGGTGCACAAGTATGTTATCCCTCTCTCCCCGGCCGTACTCTCCATCCATCCACACACATAGATTAGGGCAATGTCTAACTTCTGTTACTCAAGGTTCATGGTCCTCGATCCATACCAACTCGGATACTTCATCACCCAAGTCGGTCTATCATCCGCCTCCTTTGGAGTCGCCGAATCCGATATCAGTGCCGTCGCCATGGCCCTTGAGAGTCTGTTCGCATACCGCTGTGCTCCCAAGATGACTGCCATTGAGGCTCAAGGTCCTCAATACCAGAGCGTCTGCACAGATGAGACCTGCCCACTTGCAGCAAACTCTACCTGTGCCGACCAGCCAAACATTGATCAACCACTCGTCGCAAACTCCACGCTCGCAATGGGTGAAGGCCGCAATGTTAGTAGCAGCAGCAGTATCGTTGCGCCCTCGTCTACTTCAATGTCGTCAGGGAGCTCTACTGGTTCTGCCTCCGGCACTTCGTCGGGAATCGTTCCTGTGCAGACCAAGTCCGCTGGCTCGCAGCTCAGTCCAAGCATGGGAATTCTGCTCGGTCTTCTCATGATTGTTGCCTTTGCTTTTTAGAAGGATGAAACTGAGATATGATATAACGCTGTTTAGCATGCACAACGTCAACATGCACATACCCGTGGACATGATACCTAGGTAGTAATAGTTAGCTATAATTTAATGATATCTGCTATCGTGCCCGAGCTTTCAATTACAGTAGAACCTGGCTATAACGAACAAATGGCCTTCCAAGGCCAGAATCTGATATTTGGAGATTTTGATTCATATAGCAATGGGAAAAAGTCTAATATAATAATAACCCCTCTGATCAATAACGATTCGGAGCACTCTCCAAATTCATACGAATCATATTTAAAGTGATATCAATGTAGTGATAAGGGGGCCTTCTGTTCGTTATAGCCAGAGTCTACTGTAAGTACATTTAGTTCCATTCATTCCTCCCCAACCTTATCAAACCACCTCGCAGGCAAGTCTATAGACCACATCTCTGTGAGCAGACCGGGCCTTCTATGAATTCAAATTTAACATCAAGAAATTTCAATAGGCTAGTACTTGATATTTACTCATTCAAGGCATTAAACCTAAAGGGAGTAATGTACAGCGTTGCAGTGGTGTTTTGATCTTCAGGTCTTTTCATGTTGAGGTTGTAATAGATCTTCAAGTATGAGATACAGAGCCTACAATGTGACCGGCATAATAAATCAAGCAAGAGGTGCGGTGCCTTAATGTATATATGTGGTATCTTCCAAAAACTAAGTACAATACACAGACAACGAAGACGCGGCCATTGCTAATGAGATTCGCTTCCAAAAGATGGAAGCAGAGGAGTAACCTAAGAAAAAATAAGAAAGCTTTAGACGCCCATACTCCGTCATCAATTATGCGCTTATCCATGGTGCAGCAAATCAGACAACATTTTCAGAAGCCTCGCCTTCAGCGATGACAGGGACGCTGAGGCCTCTTTCAGGGCTTTGTAGAATGAGTTGTTCATGCTTGCGAGCGCGAAGGAAGTCGCTCACGGATCGAATTAAAATAAACCAACCGACAACCATCAAAATATAGGATATCCATTCACTTGTTGTAATGGCGGAGATGGCGCCTCCTCCTTGGCCTTGGCCACCACCTGCGCTACCGTCGCCAATAGTGTTCGGGTCGAAGTTGTGACTATTAGGATCTGGTGGAGCCGCGTATGAATCTGAATCATTATCGGGCCGCGAGACGCCGCTTCCTTTCATATAAAAGCCGTATTGAACGAGGGTAAGACCGAGACCGGCCTTGCTGCCATTTTTGGCGGCGTGGGTCGTGTGAAGGAGGTAAGTGAGGAGGAAACCGACGAGCTGGAATGACATCGAGATCATGCCGTTCCATGCAAACGAGAATACTGAGCCAACTGGCAGGCCATCCACGTATACTTCGTCGGAGGACATGCCTGGGGCCATTATAGTAGTTTCCCAGTAGGGAGGTGTAGCATCCGCAGCGGCTTGTTCATATGACTAAAAACAGTCAGTAACCGTGTAGACAGCTTACAGAGAGTGGAAACCACATACTGGAGGTAGATCTTCTTCTTGTTTCTCAGCCCTTTCAGGCTTCGCATTCAAATTGGCAAAAACACCATCATTTGACGAGCCCGTGCCTACCACTCGCGAACTTGCCGTTGAAGTAAAAGTCGGCAGTATAGTGCCTCGTCTCTGTGTTGACGACGGCTGAACGCTCGCCGAGTTTGACTCTGCTGATGCGATAATGGGTGTCGTGGGTGTTGTAGGGTCTCCTCTCATCAAGCGCTGTCTATCGTCGGCTTCATCCGCGTCGTCCGAATCATTTCCATCGTCAAAGGCATCCTCCAAGGCATTATCGGGACCATCTCGCATAGGATCTTCGTGAAGCAAGCGACGCGACGAAGGCGACGATGATCGAGAGTGGAAAGAAGGCGGAGGCGAGGCGGGTATTGGTGCAGTTAGGTTGGGGAAGGCTTCGAGTTGACCATCATCGTCGTCATCACGGGTGTTCACCTGTATATTAGCGATAGTGAGTCAGTATATGTCTATTAATACAGCGAGAGCCTCGACTAAAGAACGGGTTGCCTTACCCGTTGATATGACTGCGAGGTCATGATAAGCGGCTATACCGGACGGGTAGATGACTTGACTGGAGTGAGAGAGCTACAAAAGAAAATCGACAACGGCAACGACGACGAGAATAGAACAAATCAATATAGAAGAACAAAAGGAAAGAAGAGTAAATGATTGGAGGAGATGGCGAGACAGAGAGGATGATGGATCTGGATGAAGGGGCTCTGTCTGTCTGTCTCGCTGTGAGGCGGCGGTCGGGGTTTAGTCATCGATCATCAGTGGCGGAGCAAGACAATCTGGCTGCCTGATCGACACCTGATCGGCAAGGCACCAAAAGATTTCGGGAATTGTCATCTTATCCTCGATTGGATTACTTTCATGAAGTCATCGTCTTGACGGCGCATACAATTCTCTACGCATACATTGCCTAATTGCATCAATTGCAATCGCGTGACACAAAATGTCCAGAACACCAGTACGTACATCCAGCTCGTCCTATCCACATGACTTCTGGCAGCTGCACAATCATGACCAGCTCCAGCGCGGTATACTGACAATCAACAGCAAACAATCTCTACGCGCCTAGCGCATCTCATCAAAGCCTGGCCCACCGACCCTATACGACCAGCCTCAGTCTCCGTACAAACCTATCTCCAAAGCCGCCTCCCCAAGACCGAGTCCGAGACCCCCCAGATCTCGCAATCGTCAGTTATCGCGCTCACAAACCTCCTCAACGACCAATACAGCAAACAATACCCATTACCGCAGAAATTGCGACATCCCGCTAGCAATCCGACCCATTACGATGATGTTGTGAGGGAGTTTGAGGAGGCGCCGAATCGGAATTGGTTGGGCAGGATACAGAAGAGATTGGGTGGGATGTTACGGTTGAAATAGGGGAATCGGGATAATATAAGGACGGTGCGAGGGTTCTATCTCTACTCTTGTTTGAGATTATGAAAAGCATTTCTGGGCTACTGTAAGAATAATGGGTACGGAGTTGGGGTTTTGTACGCTATGGTAGATTGTACAATATTGCATTACGATCTGCTTCTAGCCAGGCACTGAAAAGATTACAATGGTGATCATTATAAGTTGTTTTGCCCAAATGGGACCGATATAACTCGTTATATGCACAAGGGATATAGAATATACAACATCAGGCAAGATCATGAAAAATAACAAAATGTTTACAACATCGTCTTCAAGTCATCAGCAACCTTGAAAGGAGCTCCTGTCTTAGCCTTGACCTCCTCAACAGTGACACCATCAGCAACCTCAATCAAAGTTAGACCATCAGTGAAATCAACGTCAAAGACAGCCAATTCTGTAATGATACGGCTAACACAGGCCTTGCCAGTCAATGGGAATTCACACTGCTTCAAGATCTTCGGGTTGCCCTTTTTATCTGTGTGCTCCATTGTTACAACCACCTTTGTTGCTTCGGGGTTAGAGACGAGGTCCATGGCGCCACCGAAGCCCTTGATTTTGCCAGGAAGCATCCCTTGAACGATGTTAGTAACTGCAAACCTCCAGGATTAGGAGGGATAGAACTTACAGTTCGCAAGATCACCTCTAGCGCTAACTTGCATGGCACCAAGAATAGTTAAATCAATACGTCCCGAGCGAATCATACCAAAAGACTCATCACTACCAAACACAGCAGCACCAGGCAAAAGAGTCACAGTCTCCTTTCCAGCATTAATCAGATCCGGATCTTCCGATCCTTGCTTGGGATACGGCCCTAAACCGAGAATACCATTCTCCGACTGCAGCATGACTTCAACAGAAGGGTCGACAAAGTTCGGCGCCAACATGGGCATCCCAATACCCAGGTTCGCATACATGCCATTCTTGAACTCCTTTGCGGCGCGTCGCACGATTCGCTCGCGCTTGTTGGCGGTGTCGCCCTTGCCGAGGGCGGATATGTCATCGCCATCCTCCTTGGCGAAGGTGCGTTTCTCAATGCGTTTCTCTTCTGTGCTTTGGATCACGCGTTTCACGTAGATACCTGGTAGATGGACAGCAGCTGGTTCAATCTCGCCTACTTCGACGATATGTTCCGCCTCGACGATGGTCATTTTGGCATTTCGGCCCATGGCACCGTTGAAATTGGCTGCGGCGTAGCGGAATTGGCAGTTACCGAGCTTATCTGCCTTCCAAGCCTTGATGAATGCATAGTCGCCCTTGATGGCTTCCTCCATAACGTAGCTCTTGCCGTCAAAGACTTTGACGTCCCGCGGAGCTCCGTAGAGGGCAACGGTGCCGTCACTATTGTGTTTGAGGGGAAGTTCACCGGTCTGCACGACCGTGCCAAAAGCAGCTGGTGTATAAAACGCAGGAATTCCAGCACCGCCCGCACGGCATCGCTCGGCCAGTGTACCCTGAGGAGTCAACTCCAACTCAATCTCCCCACTCAAATACATGCGCTCAAAGGTTTTGTTTTCTCCAACGTAGCTAGCAACCATCTTCTTGATTTGTTTGCTTGCAAGCAGCAAGCCCAATCCAGATCCGTCGACACCGGCATTGTTGCTTACTGCGGTAAGGCCTGTGATCTCGGGTCTGGCGCGAACTGCGTTAATAAGCGTATCGGGAACACCGCATAAACCGAAACCGCCGGCGAGGACGGTCGAGTTGGACTTTAGGTCTTTGATGGCTTCTTCGGCGGAGGGGAGGATTTTATTGATTTCACATCGTCGGACGGAGCTGGAGAATGCGCGGGCGAGGAATTGTTGGTGCTATTCGACTTGGTTAGTGCTTGGAATCGAGGGAATAATGCAGATAGTCAGTCATACCTTATTCTGTCGAGAGGTGACTTGCCTTGCCACGCGTAGGCAGGATCTGATTTGTGAAGGCATCTTTGCCGAACTGTGTATGATATTCACTCGAACTTGAGCTAGTTCAGAGAATTCAGCCTTCTGTAACTCCTAGTCCCGTTATTAAACTGAATCCTTCCTAATCACGCATCCAGTATGCCGCAGTTATTCGCGATGTTCGTGCAACTGATAAATGCCGGATACAACCAGGCTGTCCGCTTTATATACACAGAAGATTCCGCTGTTGTTGCATGTTGCTATCCGACACTCTCATCCGAAGCGCTCAGATTTACCCCGGATAACAAAGTGGAGACCTGCGCGGAATCGGTGCGCGCTTTCCGCTGTTTGATAATTCTACCGCGTATAGCTTCAACTAGAACAGGGTGCTTCTAGAATCATTCGTTCATATGGAAATTGTACTTACCAGAGCATCGATAGATATGATTCGAATTTTTATCTGCGCTATGAGTTGAGCGGTCTTTAAAGCCTGACGGGAGTCTGGGGATCATAGATGGTTTGATCTTGGATCGGCCGGTCACCGGCTAATTACGGCAACTGGCGGTTAGGTCATGTACATAGAAGATGCTGCACAGTCAAGAGGCTCTAGATGATAGAAGCATGTAACATATTTCTGGAATAATATTGTTCGCTATGAATAAGTGTTTCGTGATTTCTTTCATACGATTCTAGGTAGAAGCCGGATCTCTCTTATATAAATCCTATATTGGAAAAGAAAGCAAAGTCACGAGAATGATGATGCTTATCAAGGAACTACTCCATTCTCTCCATGATTTCCAAGCGAAGCGACAACCTGCGCGTTCCATTTCTCAATTGAATGCACAGATGCTGGTGATTCCCCGATGCCCCCGACGTGGGCCAGCGCGTCGCGAGAAACATCGGGAAAGTTCACTTTCCCTTGCTTCTCGTCAACATTATCAAAGCCATTGTCACCGTCTTCGCCATCTTCATCGTCGTCGCTATCGTCATCCGAACTGCCAGAAGAGAAAAACCCACATGTCGCGGGCGGTAAAGACGATGGTGCCAACTCTTCATGCGTAGATGTGACGACGTAGGTTTTGAAGAGTTTCTTATTCCGATTGTTGATTCTGCTGTTGCGCTGATCATAGCCTAAGAAACCGTCCTTGAAAGAATTCTTTGAAACTCGTGACGTTTCAGGTTCATCGCTCGAGCTGACTGGAACATGTTTCATTACGACATGCAAAGCAAAATTATCATTAGGAGTCACATCTCCAATCCCCGAGGCCGCTAGCTCCATAGGAAAAGCCTTGTGTCCATCTGCGACTGATGTCAATGGCTCTTCGGCGAGAGACAAAACAGGTGAACTGCATTGACTGAGATTCAATACCGAGTCCTTCTCATTTGGATAAGAATGAAACCGATTGGCAGGTGTCTTGTTTGTATGTCGTCGTTGCTGTCGTGACGAATGATCAGGGCTTTGGCGCTTACGTTTCTCCCCAACGCTCTCTGTCAACGATGATGGCCGTGGTTGCGAGTCCATTACATCAGGACCATCCCCATAGCAGTCAATATAGAAGGTTGCATTTTTGTAATAAGTCAACCTTTCACGAGACGTTTTTTGCGTTTGTGGTCGGGTAGTCGAGACATGGCCGGCTCCATCGCTTATAGGCGCTTGGAAGCTCATCTGAGAACCGCTGCTGACCACGGACAATATATCGTCATCGACCTCATTCTTGTGTGTTTTTAATTTATAGGGTATGTAATCAGTGGTTGCAGGTGTATGTAATGTTGTTCTGCTCTCTGCAAGACCAAGAACATTCTCATGGTGTATGGATGTCTCCTTGTTAGGATCATTTGTCTGATGACTATAGATGTGGTGATCATGTATCACGCTGGAGCCTGTATGAGGTCGTATCATCTCATGTCGATTGCTGCTCTGCCATCTCACACGATGACCATCAGCTGAGAGCTCAAGCGCTGCACCATATTTCTCGAGAGCCTCACGGCTGAACTCGACATCAATATTTGAGACCATATGCTTTATTGAACCTAGCAACTCATTCAGATCATACCAAGAATCTGGGGTAGGCGATGTATTGGCAAGATGTTGGATGTTAGCCTTGGCAGCCAGAAGACCTAAATGCTGCTTGAACAACATAGCCACTAGTGCCTTGCGGGTATCATCTTCTGAAATAGGCGCATTGTCACGCATATGCTTGCTTTTTGTGCGGGTTGGCCGGTCTCTAGAGAGCCGCGAGGTTCCAGAAATTTCAGCAGCGAATTCCTGCAAGATTTGCTCCAATTGCCGTTTTCTTTGACGTGGGAGACCGTAAGTGCGGACATCGAAGAGTTTATCTCCTTGTAGTCGAGGCGGATCTCTTTCCTTGTACCTGCGCAGCTTTTGCTTGAGTCGCTTAATATCCAGGGTCAAATCATCGATGATTCCGCGGAGTTCTTCGTTCTCCCTTTCACTATTACCCGCGCGCATATAGGATAAAACTGGATCGTCCAAGTAGTCTGGACTGGACTGCTTTTCGCCCGAATCTGCGGGTTCAATTTCATCGGGAAAATAAGGTGCATCATCTATCAAGTCCGTCAGTTGTCCGTCAGGAAGGAACGGGAAACGTCATCTCTATGATTTACCTCCTAGGCCATCTAACTGAGACGTGACATGCTGATTTGCCTCGTTGAACCAATCGTCAGACTCGGCATGCCTCTGGCTCTGCTCAGTCGTATTTTTGAGGGATCTATGGGGCATCTGTATGATGTCTGCTGTTCCCACGACTTTGGGCCCACCGTTCGGTAGCGAGTGGCTACCATGAGAGTCGATTTCTCCCATCTGGTGATGTAGTCATTGGTTGTCACACGACCGCTCTGCTGTGCAATCACGGCAATGACAGGTTCAATGCCAGAGCCAATTCAGCGTAATTTGACCAATATCATAGAGGATCAAGGGTCCAATGCTAGCATTGGGTAGAAGTACCACGAGGATAGACGATGTGCAGGCATAAAAGAAGTATCTGATACACTATCGTATCAATGTTCATCGACGAGGTGAAAGCAATTCCATGCTATTTGCATGTCTACAAAAAAAGAAGGTCAACAACATTCAGAGCGCAACGATCGATTTTCATACTAATTTATATGGAATTGGGAGCCTCCACGTCGAGCCCATGATCTCGATGCCTCCAACCATTTTTGTGACGGCGACTGAATCCGCATCGAGTGCAGGAGCGTCCGAGCCATTGAGAAGAAGCCATAGGGGGCCATCAGTAATCAAAAGCGAAGAATATCAGCCAATTTGAGACAATCTCGGGCCGTTTCATGAGGGTTAACTGGTATGTGCTATGTGCTATGCCGGGGGGGGATACAGTCTGGGCTTGGCGAGAGGAAGTTATTGCGATCACAACGTTGTAGGGACGATCTGGGAAATCGATGTATGCTGGGCAAAACAGTTGGGATCGGGCCAATCATCTGTTGCAGATCAGACTGACCGCTCTGGGGTTGATCACGATCTGGGCTTGTTTGGGATTAGACGGGATGGGCTGGCTTCTCAGACCGTGAATGGCATCAATTTGCAATATTTCTTATGATGAGGACAACGTTTCTTTTTTGGGCATATACTCGTTGAGTTATTGAAGTTATTGGTACGTAGGAAAACGCCGTTACGTGTGGACACCAAGATACAATACATGCAGCATCGTTGCCAAATCTTAATACATTTGAATTATCACAGTCTTCTCCAGCTTCCCTATCAGGAATGCCGACGAGACTTCACTTGCGTGCCATCCTCCCATAAGCAAAATAGTAACAGATTTCCAAGTCAGGCCATTGCACTAATGATTCCCAAAATCTTGAGAAATTCACAATTTGAAACAAATAAAAAGAAACCGAATATATTTACATGCCCGCAACCCAGCACGCCTTTAAAAATCAGAATAGAGGTTGAAAAGGAAAGAAAAGCACGCCAAAGTGAGAACCTGCAAAAAGCAATATTCGTAATTCGGATGAGTTGGGCGGTGTGTCGTAGTCAAAGGAGGGACGATATGTCGACGTATGGACATGAAAAGGAGTGGATGGTTTGGAGAGTTGAAAATCAAGAGAAACGGATTTGAAGGAGGGCGAGAACAAAGTAGCTGAAAGATGGCTTTACTGATTCAGCTTTGTTTTGGCGGAGACATTATAAAATCGTAGGATAGGAATGCACTTATTGGCGGGTGGGTAGCGTTTAGCGATCAGGGTTGGTGACCTAAATTAATAACAATTAGTCCCTGTATCCTAGGAACGCTGCTTGAACAAAACTTACCTGGAGAATGCGTCGAGAAAAGTCCCCGGCGTCGGCAATACTGCCGTTGCTTTGGCGTCGTTGAGCCATAAAGTCGCTGTCCCATCGGCCATCCGAGCTCATCGATGATGGCTTCTTCTGAGTAAAGGCGCTGATCTCAGCGTTGCGTCTGTATTCCTCTTCAACGCGTTGTTTTTGTCGGCGTCGTAGGAAGAATACCGCGGCACCAATGATTGCTGCTAGGGCGATAACGCCTACGACAACACCTGCAGCTATACCGGCGGTACTCGTACCACCACCGGACGATTTTGCCGTGGCGGTAGGATCGCTGGGCGCCGTGACAACAATTGTTTGCCCTGCTTGAGTGATGACGGTGATACCGGCGGTGGTGGAGGTGGTGGCAGAGCTAGTGGTGGTGCTGCTGGAACCGTCTGCAATTGGTACATTCGATTTCAATCCAGTCAAATAAACATCGTATGCATCCTTTCCGCCGCCTATGACAATTGTCAGTTGCTCATTTCACGTTATATTTTCATCGGTTTCGGTAAATGCTTACAAGCATCAGCCTGCCATCCATCACAGCTCTTGGTACATGTATCAGTTTTGGTGGAATTTGCAGGTAGCTCATTACCGCACCAGCAATCATTTCCATTCGTCATGGCCATCACAGAATAACCCAATGGAACGCATTGTTCCTGACAGTACCCTGAACTCTGATATGTCCATGTTCCGTTGTCTATAAAGTTACTTGGTAATGATGAGTAACAGTCGACGTGTGTTGAGGCGTTGTAAGTAATGGCATTCACTGGAGACGGAGCCAATAAAAGCAAGGATGACGCCGCGAAAAGGGCGTTTGACGCTGCGAAAATCATCTTGATCTCTGTATTATTCTTTCTTTTCCTTTGTGATATCCTTTTCGATAGTCGGATGGCGTGGGAAACACGGCCAAGATGTTGTATGGCGACGGAGAGGGACGGCCTGCGTAGCCCTGGGTCGACCACAAAACTTGTCTTGGTGTCGTTATTCTTCTTTCTTTTTATTTTGTATCTCACAGCCTCCTGTGCGTCTCTCCCGGCACGAGCCTGATAGTAAATCGATGCAATCCGTCGTCGGGTGTACGATGGACGTCGATGGATCGATTAAGGGGTCGGCGGAAATCAGCCAAGCCGTGGTCCAATGACAAGACGTTCGATGGACGATGAAAGAGTCACAAAAGATGTCGATTTTCAAATGTCGTCAACGCGAGTGACAAAGCAGGTCGCCTGCTGGCGCCGTGCAAATCGAGGTGGCCCTGACTTTGTGTGTTTGTCGGCCAGTCGGGCACCGGTCGTGTTTGTTTGTTTTTCGAGTGGTGAGAAATCCTTCCTTGATGGACAAGGCAAAGGATGGCAGCGAGCGACTGAAGTGAACGCAATTCAACTAGAGTCCAAAGTGGTAATGTATGTATAGTCAGGGAAAAAATTAACGAGAGAATGGGGAACGAAGGTAATTGAGACGCTCGCACCAAAAGAGGGTGTAATAGTAATAGTGAAACTAAGGATCGTGTGTCTCTCTCTCCCTCTGGAGACGGCAGGCGACGGCAGAGGGCAAGGCAAGAACAACTCCTGGAACTGGCATGACGGATCGCTGGCCGCGCTAGGCTTCTCTGGGACATTAGAAACATGGTGACCATCTAGCGGGCCGCTAGTGGCTTTTAAGCTTGCTGCTGATTGGCTGGCCGGCCCATACCAGTCCTGCGTAAATTAGAGTCTCTGCGGTGATTGGCTGTGTGCCTGGTCAGAGCGGGATCTTGCCCCACAAGGTATGTTTTTATGTCACGTCCACTCCATACGTACATGTATCGGCCATACTAGGAGTACATACCTGGCTACACACTGAGGATTAATATGCATTCAAGATACGGAGTACAGAAGAAAAGGCTAGAGGTATTTACGGGGGACGGTTAAATCAGACACATGATGCTCGCTTCGGTAGTGGCTTGATAGTTGATACGTACAGCGCGGTCATCGGATTGACTGATACGGCTAATGCATGTTCGACGGTGTGGCGCAATTGGCCGCTCTTGATAGGAAACTTCGGTGGCCATATGCGTCGATGGCTGTATGGCTCACGTCCATAGTGGAGTCAAGAGATGTCTGAGAGCGTCTATTTACCCTTCATCTCGATCGACGGCTTGACTTACTATATACATTTGACAGTGCGATGAGATGAGATAACGATGCATAGCGATGCATAGCGATGCCCCGGAATAACTTCTAGCTTCCAAGCCTTCTCAGTTACTTTTGTTTAAACCTCCAACGTCGGTTTTCACATGCTAAACCCATTACTTCCAGGCATCCATACCAAACCTCAAGGCCGCCCAGCATGTTCCCGGCCGAATCTACGAGACATATGTACTCCATACTGGATGGTAGATTCGTACCGAGATTTTTGAAGGACGACTCGATGCCAACGGGGTTCGTTGAATGAGCCTTACTAGGGACGACCTCGGGTGATGCTCTGCGAGGTACTTTGAAATGCATGTTGAAATCAATAAGTATTTTCATCGCAGGGATGTTCTGACCTTACGTATCGAACGTCATCCGAGGCTTTCCGTGGCAAATCCACCGCCGCAAGATTTTCGCTTTTTAGACAACTGACCTTTACAAACTTGTTGAAGAGAACAAACTTGCACCTGGCTGTACTTGTCATGTGAAGCAAGATGAAGTGTATGACCCTAGCTTGTAGAGACCCGTGGCCGATCTCGATAACTATAGTCCTAGGAGCAGATCATTCGATTTTCATCGTAGGAGTCAGGACCCGTACATAGAACGGATACCAGCGCCAAGACTCGAGTATTTACATAGATTTTTTGACTGCAGGGCATACATTCCGCCCTAAACAATACGGATATGAACTGAAGGAAATATGACTCTCCCCTAGCAGTCGACATACCTAATAAATTCAACATGTCAGATGAAAACATTGGGTATCAACCAAGAATTTATTGTCCGATGTTTTTTTTTTTTCATACGTACTAACTCAGACATCGATCACGAACTGGGATTACTGGAACCCTTGGAAGGATTTTTATCCCTACATTTGGCAACGCTGCTGATGATACGTACGTACGTAGTTGCCTGACAGCTGACAAGCTGACAGCCTGACACGGTTTCCATAGACGAGGTCTAGAACAGTGGCCTCGACTCCACCATGGACATAAAAAGAAAAAAGAGGAAACCCCTGCTATACGAAAATAGCAAGAATACATGTATTCACCGCACGATCTAGACTTGGGGCTCAAGTGTAGTTGAACTCCCTACAGGGACGTTTCCTAGGCCGTGTGCTTTGAGAGATATTCCTCGAGATCCAAAGGCAAGTCTATCATCTAGCAACTCGATGAAGATTATCAATGAATACCATGCATCTAAGAAGAAATCCAACGTTACAGTGCCTTAGGTCGTTTCGTATTCGCTGGTTTGATGTACAATAACTGACACCTGGATGACATAATGTTAAAAAAATACCTAGATATTCCCACGACTTCTACCCGGGCCAAAACACCCAAGGTATACTTCAGAAAAACAATATCATTCATTCGCGACCCCTAGACATACTACCATAACTTTTAAACGCGCAACACCTTGCACAAATCGTCCATGCCACACATTCCTCTATATAGATCCCTACCCTTATGGATATTCTTCAAAAACGTAATGCAACTCTCATGGCTTGGGTATAAGCAACGTCTTGCTGACCATCAAACAACCCCAAAGTGCAAACAACAATACCACTGGATGAAACTCAAGCAAGCTGTCTTGTAGAACAGTTCCATACGGCAAGTTCTCGTGGATCCAGCCTTGAGAAACCCAGTAAGCCATGAGGCTCGCAATGGAGAGGGACGTAGGTATGGGGGTGCCTTCGAAGTATTTCGACTTCCCGCTCTTGTCCTTGGGGAGAACGGCAGCCGTGACGTTGAAGCGTGCTAATCTGGTCAAGCCACAAAGGACGAAGAAGCTAAGGAATAAGTGGTCGGCGAAAGTTCGCATTCCGAGAGCAAACGCTGCTACCGCTGGCGCAACGCCGAAAGAGATCTGTAAACCCACCACAAACATCGGTCAGTCCTTGTCCCTGCAAAATTGACACATCATCCCAAACTGCATACCAAGTCTGCCAAAGAATCCAGCTCTTGACCCATCAAAGACGACTTTTTGCGCCATCTTGCAACTCGTCCGTCCATGAAGTCGAAGAAGAGACCGAACGGCATGAACGCAAGCGCGAACCAGATGTTATTGAGGCTTTCGGGCTCGGACAAGTATCGCATCGAGGACAGGACCGACATAACTGTTCAACATGTTTAGCCACAAGTGATTCAACTCGAGTATCTTGAGCGTCGGCGATGAAACTTACACCCGCAGAAACCTATAATCACATTACGAATTAGCCACTGCAGTATGTTAAAGGGTTCGCATTGTAACTTACCATTCAACTCCGTTATAAGATCCGCAAGGTGTAAGGTCCTGTTGAATGCTTGTGAGCAATCGATTTCCCAGAATTGACTAGGGAACAAGGACACCAACCTGACCATGGTGAAATGCCCTGTCTCGGCCTGGAGAAGTGTTTTCTGCTTCTCTTGACTGACTACGACCTGTTAGCCGTATCCCTAAAGCTTGCTGTCATCTATACGTACCATCTCCGCCTACACCGTTACCAGTGCTGGGCTCCGACGCCGAATGGCTTGGGGTTCGACGAGACATGATACCGAGGGAAATAGAACGATTCCAGCTAGAAGGCCTTGTAATTGAAACGTATACAGAGATAAAAGCAAGTGAATATTAATTAAAGGAGAGTCGTGATCGAAGGTTTGTGCTGCGGGACTTGAATTTACGTTTTCAAGGTTAGAACGTTGGCGCAGCAGCGAGACGTCATTGTTTGATTAGTTTGCATCGCCCCAGCCACAATGCTGAGAAAAAAATTCACGAGGTCATGTGGCTAGTGCATATAACAAATTCAGATGATTTAGAGCTTCGAGTCTCACAAATAAAGTAGTAATTTACAGCATCTTTTTTTAACCGGTGAGAGCAAATTTCTAGATACTTGCAACAGCCGTAATAATTGAAAAGAATCCGTAGCCGATTTCCCCCAACGCCAGATGGAAAACAAGACGAGAAACAACACACTGGTCAACGATATTGCGAACAAAATCTTAACCACGTCCACGGAAGCCGCCGCGAGAGCCTCCACGAGCTCCGAATCCTCCTCGTGAGAAGCCGCCACGGCCTCGAGGAGCACCGGCACCACCACCTCTGCCGCGGAAGCCACCAGGAGCTCCACGACCACCTCGTGCACCACCTCTTGGTGCTCCTCGTCCTCCGCGACCACCTCGGGGAGCTCCTCCTCTGCCTCCTGCTGGTTTCCTGACTTTGCTACCGGGGGGTGCCTTGGGCTTGGGCAGGAATCTGTTTAGACATGATGTTAGCGACCGCTTCTCCAAACAAGTACAAAGAAAACCGGTCAATGATCGGAGTAGAGATGAATTTGATTGTGGACGTACTTCTCTAAAGGTAAGAGTTTGTCTCCGCCAATGTAGAATTTATCTCCGGACTTGAATGATGTCGCAACGATTCCTTCTTGGGGCTTGATAGTGAAGTAAACTTGGTTGATCGGACCGAGGACTTCGTCAACTTTTCCGACCGGTGTCTAAGAGACGGGTATTAGAATTGTAATCCAATCGAAGCAGTTTCGCTAGGTATAGCAATATACCTTGTTCTCGAGGTAGATCGGGGCATTGAAATATGGGATCTTCGGGTTGATCGACTCGCAGACCATCTCACCCTCACAAGCATGCATGAAGGATCCCATTTCTATATCAGTCAGCATTTCTTCCGTTTCCCAGTCCATCGCGATGGATTCTTACCTAAAACTTCAGCAGGAGGGCCGAAAGATTGTTGGTAACCTCCACGACCTGTGCAAACCAAGCCATTAGCACACCAATTCTGAGATTTTGACAGTCAGAAGAAAAATATTCTTACCTCCCCGATTTGCGCCAGAAGCAAAGCCACCACGGCCACGGCCACCTCCACGGAAAGACATGGCTGCTGTTATGTATAATTGTCGAGTGGTTTGCTGTAGAAAATGTCCGTTGATCTCGAAGTTTTTTTGCTGTGGGTACTAAAAGCGGTAAAGTCTGGGACTGGATCTAACGGCACCACGTGACACACCGCCTTGTTGCTATGTTCCCCTCCAGCCCACCAAAAGAGTAATTTTTGATGTGACTCACCCCGCGTCGCTACATATTTAGTCTTCCAAATCACGACTGTTGGTGAGGCATCAATGGCTTCGGAAGAACAAAAAGAGCTACCTGTTCGCCCTGCTGGGGACGCCAAAATGGAGGGAAAGTCGGACTCGCTTCCGGAGATCTTCATTGAGCGAAACAAGCTCTTTGAGGAGTTGTGGCAGGAACATCTTAAAGAGCTAGCGGAGAAGCCTCGATCAGATATCACTATCACGCTCGATATCGGAGACGGCAAGCCTTCCACGATTGTCGGCAAATCCTGGGAGTCCACCCCCGGTGCGTTCTTGAAGGATATCCCTAAAGAAATCAGCGCCAACATTGTGATCGCAAAGATTGACGACAAGGAGCTCTGGGATCTTAACCGCCCATTGGAGAAGGACTGCAAGGTCTCTTACCTTCCTTTCGATCACCCAGAGGGACGAGATGTTTTCTGGCACTCGAGCGCTCACTGCCTCGGAGAGGCATGCGAACTCGAGTTTGGTTGTCTCCTATCGCACGGTCCACCCACTCCTCAGGGTTTCTTCTACGACATGGCTATTCCAAATGGGTAGGCTCTCATGAAGCTTGCGATTCAATTACGACTACTAATGTTTTCATATCATAGGCGCGCCGTTCTCCCGTCGGACTGGGCACCCCTCGATAAGAAGGCAGCGCAGATCTTCAAGGAACGCCAAAGTTTCGATCGCCTCGAAGTCACCAAGGAGAACCTTAAGAAGATGTTCGCCTACAGCAAATACAAGTTGCACTACATCAACAACCTTGTGGAGGGAGAAAAGAGCACAGTTTATCGTTGCGGTACCCTAGTTGATCTCTGCCGAGGACCTCACATCCAAAACACAAACAAGATCAAGACGTTCAAAATCATGCAAAACTCCTCCGCATACTTCCTCGGTGATCAATCAAATGACTCCTTACAGCGAATCAGGGGTGTTGCTTTCCCCGATAAGAACGGCATGAAGGAGCATCTGAAGTTCCTCGAGGAAGCTGAAAAGCGCAACCACCAGAAGATCGGAAAGGAGCAGGAGCTTTTCTTCTTCGACGACGTCTCCCCAGGATGCCCTTTCCTTCTTCCCAACGGCACAAAGATTTTTAACGCTTTACAAAAGCTTCTGAGATCGGAGTATCGCAAGCGCGGATACCAAGAGGTGCAGACACCCAACATGTACGACGTGAGCATCTGGAAGACTTCTGGGCATTGGGCGCACTACTCGGATGATATGTTCAAGTTGGACGTGGAGAAGAGAGAATGGGCTTTGAAGCCCATGAACTGCCCGGGTCACTTCACGCTTTTCGGTCACCGCGAGAGGAGTTACCGAGAGCTTCCTCTCCGAATTGCTGATTTTGGTGTGTTGCACAGAAATGAGGCATCTGGTGCTCTCAGTGGTCTTACACGTGTGCGCAAGTTCCAACAAGATGACACTCATATTTTCTGTACAGCAGAGCAGGTATGCGCCCAGTTCCCCCGAGTTCCATGTTTGTGAGGCTAATAAGTCATCCTCAAGATTTCCTCTGAGATCGAAGGATTGTTTGATTTCTTGAAAGCCATCTACGGACTCTTTGGCTTTACCTTCAAGCTGAAATTGTCTACCAGACCAGAAAAATACATGGGCGAGCTAGAGGCATGGAATTATGCAGAAGATCAGCTAACCCAAGCATTGAACAAGTTCATGGGAGATGATTGGGAGATCAACGAAGGTGATGGTGCTTTCTATGGTCCTAAAATCGATATCACGATTGCAGATGCACTGAAGCGAGAGTTCCAATGTGCTACAATCCAGCTCGACTACCAGGCACCAATCAACTTCAAGCTAGAATACATCACCAACGAGAAGCAAGTTTCTGCCGATGCCAAAGCCAGCAAGGATGGCGCAGAAAAGGCCAAGGAATCAAATGCCAACCGTGCACGCCCAGTGGTCATCCATCGTGCGATCATCGGCAGTTTTGAACGATTCTTGGGTATCTTGATTGAGCATTTCGCCGGTAAATGGCCATTCTGGATCAGCCCTCGTCAGATCTTGATTGTCCCTGTCATGCCGGCACTTAATGACTACGCAAAGGAGTTGCAACAAATCTTGCTAGGTGATAAGTTGAACGTTGATATTGACGTCAGCGGCAACACCTTACAAAAGAAGATTCGTACAGGTCAATTGGCCCAATACAATTTCATTTTCGGTAAGTAGCTGTGAGACTGATCTATTGAACTACCAATACTAACAGCCACATAGTCGTTGGCGCACAAGAAAAGGAATCCCGATCAGTCAACATTCGTAACCGTGATGACCCAGCTTCTCACGCCAAAGGCGAATTGATTTCTCTTGAAGAAGCGCGCGTCAAGTTGAGGGCTCTTCGCAAAGAGCGTAGACTTGCTAACGCACTATAACTAGTGTCAGACTCATACTTACATTATTATCTAGTCAGACTCAAGAAAGCATTGAAGGGATGGTTAGCAAAAACAATATGTCTCATAGCGAAAACAAAATGATTAGTTATACCAGCACTGGCGCGTTCAACTGCTACCGATCTCTCCGTAAAGTTGTCTTTGGTACCATACCCATGAAGGTCCCATATATGTCGTCAGTAGACCCTCAAATCACTCCACGAGCTTCATGAGCGCAATATAGTCGGATTGGCAAGTTCTAGGTGACATGTCGTTCTCAAAATTATTTCACGGTCAGTATTGTGTTGCGATAATACGAGTCAAAGGTCTGGTCAGTCACGTTCACCTCAGTACCTTACAAGTACATTCGGGCACGTGTAATTTTCATAAATCCACGCTTACTTCTTATTGGCTGTTGAATTCTATTCGGGCACGTGTAATTTACTAAATCCACGCGTACTTCTTTGGCTGTTGAATTCTATTCGGGCACGTGTAATTTACTAAATCCACGCGTACTTCTTTGGCTGTTGATCTATCCGACTACATACTATATACTATTCGAGTTGCTTCGCGGTTTTCTGGATACAACTGGGGAAAAAAAAATTACTGCAGATTTCCAGGACTCGAGATATTTGTCTCTGAAGAGATAAAAAAAATTATAACTGTTCATCAAAAAAAATATGTTTGCTCTTTCACTGATTCGAACAATGGATCTTCGCATTTTTAATACATTTTTAGTGCATTACGAGTGCGACGCCTTACCTCTTGGCCAAAAGAGCCTAACAGTCATACCAGATTCGTGGAATTATATCGGGATCTGTATAATTTGGTTTGGCCAATCAAAGCACGCCGTGTCCGACGTGCGGGAATGTAAAATTGGTAAAATTACGGTTTCGGTCCCGAGTCGTCTAAGATATCACGGCAGTTCATCCGATCCTCATCTTCCTTCATTCTCACCCACTAATATGAGCCTCTGGAAATAATATATTTATACATTGGTCTAGATAAATCGCTGGATTTTTGCCTAAGTAGTCCTGCACTACGTAGTCGGCGAGGTGGTAGCTACTACTCCGACTGTTTGGGGATTGGTAAAATGCCTTCTGAATTCGTCAACGAGGTCGCGTTGCCAAACCCTATTCATAACCCTTTGGATACCTTCGTAACCCAAGCAGATGATGTCTTATCGCATGTTTTGAATCTATCGGTTTACCTTCAAACAAAACGTGCAAGAATACAGTCAAGGAGCTCAATTGACAACACATGGACACATCATGGCTTATAACGGGCTGTCACTCTCGCAACCCTACAGACAACCATTGTCTGTAGGGTTGCGAGAGTGACAAAGATGAGAACGTCAAGAAGACCCAGTTCTCAACAGAGACAGAGGTGGAAAAGGCCGAGATTGACAAGTTGAAGCTTGAGGGCTAAGATATTACTTGGTTGTATGACGGTCGAGAACTTATCAAACAGCCCTGGATCGGCTTTTGGATATAGTGAGATAGTGTTGTTCTACAGAAGCAGGACTCGACAATCAAGCACGAGCCAAGGCCGACATGGCCGTGGTAAGCATAATCATACATACAATACTATGTGGATACAATTCAAAGACTAATCGGGTTATTCATAGGACGGATATCATCTTAGAGTAGATTTTTGGAGGTGTAAGCATCGGCGTTGGATAAATGCCAGCAAACCGCCGAGCAGACCTAGGTGGCTTTAGAACACGTTGAGAGCAAGATTTACAACCTCTAATTCCAAGAGCAAGGCCTTAGACCGATTCAGAAGGATTGTCCGTATGTTCAGCGAGCAATTACAAGGGCAAAAAGAAAGTATCTACTCTGAGTAAGGCATACGAAGTACGAGTACGGCCTAAAATCTCATCCGAGGTTGCATTGCTATTGTAAGATACTGGAGTAGTTGAACAGTCAACTTCATATACGAACATTTAAGATACACAGTCAGTCATATAAGTATTGTGAGCGTCAAATATCACTACGTATACCCACGTAGTACCGAGACACCGGCAAGCCCGTGGTTCATGGAATGATGGTGTCAACATTGAAATTTAACGGAAATGCAAGAACTAAGTCAAAATCTAAGCATAGATTTGGGTTTCCTGTAGCTTGCTAAAACATTGAACTAACTACAAGGTAGCACTGACGCCCCGTCTCTATGGACCGGGAATCCATGCTTTCTTGACAGGTGATACAAATCATGTCCCGTGCAAATTCGGACGAAAAGGCGTTAGCGGTTGTGTGCTGCCGTAAGGGCACAATGCTTGTGAACAGATACCTACAGTTGAAGTAGTACGTATGCGTAAGCTGATCCGGTGAAATTCCGAGATGAGACACGGTTGAGTACCACATCAGACGTGTTAGCAAGGTTGTCCCGTGAATGGTTACGATTGACACCTGCATATGTACGCGAGATTATTGAAGGATCCCGGAGGACCCGAAGCTGTCAATGTCAGACTAATTTGCTAGTGATTACTACTTAACTATAGTAAATTACCATGGGCCAATCTAAACGGCTGTAGCTATCCAACTAATTTGCCACTGAAAGACGACTATTATCGGGGGATCCATGAATGCTACGAAGGATAACTATGTAGATCATTACTGACCGGATCTAGCTCGTGTGAAGTTACATAGTCCCAAGGTAAATTCGTTCTATCGAGTCAATAGTACAAGGTGCGGAGAGCAGGTCAACGAAATCAAATCGGATACTTATGTACAATCTATCTGAGTTTGACACGATATAATCAAAAAGCACGTCTTGTAGCAAACAGTGCTTATCTGTATGTGAAACAGAAACAGGGTATATGATACATAACGAGAGGCATCACAGGCCAGAATCCTAGCAAAGCTAAGAAGACATCGTAATCAATGAGCGAGAAACGCCAACCCAAAACAGTGTAGAAAACATTGAAGTCTAAAAACGCCATCCCAAAAGCCGTCCCACATCAGAAGTCGTATGTATGTACATCGTAAAGTTCACCCATTTTGGGTATGGTGATAAACAAGTAGGAAAAGAAAAAAATACAAGTAGAATAAATTGTTTCAGAGCTGGCGGCAATAGGCCAAGGGTTAGAAGCTCCACATCCCCCTTATTTCGCCTCGTGCACCTCTCGGCTCTGATAATCGAGCAAGTACTCGATTTGCTTCATTGAGTAGACCCCCAACACGGCCTTCGTGAAGCTGGATTAACCGTATATAGCGTAAGAGTGGATATATGTTGCATCGCACTGTTGTTGGGATGTTGGTTTGAGATATTTGTCTCCATGTCGGAGCCAACGATGTCATGTTGTGAATATATGCGCGTGCCTCACTGGCTTGATTATCTGGCTGGTGTTCTGCTTCTGATCGTACGATATTGTTGACATCGAATCCATAGGCCCAGCATATCAAAACACAGATATAGACGCTCCAAGTTGCCTGTAGCATTATGGACGGGCCCGCCGCTGGGGTCTTGATCAAAGGCACACTGTTGTTCCACATGTGGTTGGCAGTTGTAGGAGTAACTGTAGATGTGTGCCATTCAGTGCGATCCACAACATAGCGTAGAGCCCTCACGGCATGCCAAATCGCTTTTTTGACATCTTCAGTGTCAGATACCCACTGTCGTAACTTCATTTTCGCACTTCGGAATTCGCCTTCTTGGGCAAGTTTTTGATTGAAGAGCCAAGACTCGCCACTGACAGTGAGTAAGGTGTGTAGTGGTGTATACCGCACGGCCATCAAAGTATGATAAATGAACAGAATTTGAGAGTGAGGTGATGTCGCGATATCACTTCCGTTTCTTTCTTGCAATGAAGTGATGAGAGCGTTCAGTGGTTCGTTTGGTGAGCTGTCATCTTCAGTAACAGCATATGAGGAGAGACCATAGGCAAGTAGTAGGGAGGCTTGAAATTGATCGAATCCTTCCGCTCGAAGTCCAGAAAGTCTGTTTATACTAACGGCAGCAGAAGGGAGGGATAGCGAGACATCAGATCGTGCCAAAGAGAGCCATTGGGTCGAATCCCTGCTTTCCCATAACTCAGAGCTGCAGGGGAAAGGAATTTTGTTCGCCTGCGAAATCTGAGGCCGCGTGTTAAATGGATTGGAGCTAGGCTGCACTGAAACGGAGGGTTGACCAAAAAGCTTCGATTGGTGGACGTCTAGGATGAATGACGCTTGCAAGACACGACGCCGTGTTTCGTGTTCAACCCAAAACTTTTGTGCTCTCTTCAGAGAATCTTGTGAGGATTCAGGAGGCAAAGTGTTTAGGACGGCAAGAGGATTCACATGTACCCAGTGTCTATCTTGCATAAAACTTCCGTATAAGCTGCGAAAACGGTGGGAGACCTGCACATCTGCCTTCCGAGACCTAAACTTCGACAGGTACTCAAGCAGAAATACAGCCTGGATATCAGTCACGCGGGATCTGCTGGTGATTGCGGGCCGTTTAGCCAGCAATTTGATACAAGCCTCAAGAAGTGCTAAGGAGTACTCCTTCGCATTTGGTCGTGTATCAAACTGCGAACCGATTGCAACCATGGCACCAGATAATAGTGGGCTAGGCTTGGTGGTAAAAAAGGTAGGGCGATGAACAATTGGGAATAAAGGATGGAAGTTTTGCCAATAGCATTCGAAACAATCTTGCCACTTTACAGTGTCAATGATTTCCATGCCGTCGTCTCCGGAAAGGACACCGGGCGCTGAAGTAAGTTCTCGTCGTAGTGCATACCATTCATCCCCATCCAGGTTGGAGAGGGGTATTGGCAATGTAGGCTCTAGGAACAAAGTCAGTCGAGATTCTACGCAGTTAACACCTAGGTGAGAGGAAGGTTCACCTACTGGGTGGATCATCTGATTTCCGTCAAGAGCGAGCGGCATAATGTTAGGGGCGGAAGAGACGATATCCAAGCCATCCCATTCGCGTGTGGCTGCGGGGAGCTGTAGAGGCGATGCGGACAGATCTGAGTAGGTGAACGGCTCCATGACTGAAGTTGGAGCAGAGGAAGGGTGCGGTGGTAGCACATATCCGGCCGCATCCGAAGCTGGAGAGCCACAAGTATCTGGAGAAGAGTAGAAAGGCAAGTCATCTGGAGAGTCACGAATATGGCTTCCAAAGACCGTTGGCCGTGGTTGGAGAGGAATTTCCATGCCGTTCCACGGCAAGGAGTAATCACCAGCAAGGTCTGGATGGATTGCACTTCCAATTACAGGGCTGGCCGAGGACAAGGGAGTCGAAACCTGGCTGGTCGGATATGATGCAGATGTAACATCAACTGGCATCGATGTAATCATGGTAGTGGGAGCGGATGTAATGGAGGCGGACTTGCTCTGGTGTCGCCATTGTCGTGACATCCCACTGTCGGACTGGCCCTCTAGTTCACTGTAAACACGGATTAGTACATCAATCAGACCTACCATCACGTTTGCATAAGAAGAGGTAATAACATACTGTCTTTCCATATGGCGTTGTAGAAGGTCAGATCGGTGAAAGGCCTTTCGGCAGCCATCATATGTGCATGGAAAGGAGGCTTCCGGGTTGTGATTCAGCTCATGGCGTCTTCGATGCTCTGCGCGAGTAAATACTTTATTGCAACCAGGGAATTCACAGGCGTGCACCCGTTTGCCTTTCTTTGCTTTGCTAATGCGGTGTGTAGTGGGTGTGTAAGTAATAGGAAGGGGAATTTCAGCCATGGTGTTTGACCGGCGCATTTTGCTAGAGTCAGAGGAAGAATGAACTGAAGCAGCTGAAATGGGATCAAAAATAGATGAGGTCGAGTATCGAGCAAAGAGATGAGTGCTCTGATTATTCGACGTTGCCAAGATTGATGAATGTATGGGTTGGACAGTAGTAGCAGTTGCCTTTGGAGACCTTGTCTGAAGGGGGAGATAAGGCGCTGTGTCCATTAAGCAGTAGAGTAACAGTGTCGTTGGGCTCTTCTGCTGTATCGATCTACTAGTGAAGCTGTTGTGAAGAACTATGTAACTCTGGCGAAGAGAGAGAGGGAGGTGGACCGATGATGGATTGCTTGCAAGGCGAAGACCAAAGTTAAGGACAGGCGAGTCTGAAAACAATCAAGTCGAGATAGTCGAGGGTTGAATCGAGGCAGCGCTATGAGTAGCGATATGTTGAAGAAGGAATCAAGCTGGGGGAGTCTGACAGATTATGTATGCATTGGCCAGCGGGAAGAACAGAGATGATGACCAGATACGGTGTCGATCACAGCCAACGAATGAGCCCGGACCAAACTGTAACGAGCGAGGGTTTGAAACGTGGGCAGGCAAAACCGGTACGCAAGTGGCTCAGTTGCACAGAAGGCGTGAGACTCGTGCCTGCGAGGATTACTCTTGATGATCCATCCCATATGCAGGTCACTATAACTCGAGGGCTTAAGCTTACTAACTTAGTCACTTTCACTCGTTGCATAGTCGCAGAGCGAACTAGGCTAGCCCTAGAGTGGGAAAAGCTGGTGGATCTGGATCCAACAAGAAACGGATTTGTACGGGGTCCCTAAGGAATCGAGCAATCATGTCTATGAGACACAAATGGGCTCCATAAGCTGGCCTGGACTAATACATCAGCTGGCGGGTGGGGGATAGGTGACGTGGCCAATAGAATATGGTATCGAGCCAGCTGGGGCTGTACGGTATTAAAAAAGAAGCACGATGGAAGACCTGAAGGTTTTTAGCGCGAAAGGCTAATTACAGTATGCGGCTGAGCCCAGATTGCCCAGTCCCCACCCTCTCGAGGACCTCGCAGGGGGATCCACTTTACACGGGCTGCGGTGGGGCAGTGAGCCTTTAGCGGCATACCACGGCTGTATTAGCGCCGTATAGTTTTATTACACCGTTACATGCCTCGTATGCGTTATCATACGTACCATCATAGTCTGCCTTGCCATCTCCTCCTCCTCCTCTTTTAACGGAGAATGGTACGTTACTACTAGCACGCAGTAACTTCACATAGCGTATCTCCAGGAGGCAAGGGTAATCGCTGTACTATCAGTGGACCCTCGCTCATGGTTAGTTTGAGAATGCTGACTGTAGGTTTGTTGCCTGTCTATTTACCCGGACAGACAATGTAAGAAATGCAGATGCAGGCGTAAATGCTAACTCACCTTCGTTTTACGAGAACAGCAAGACGCCTTTTTATTCCGATTATTAATGTCGTGTTCTCTACTTCAAGTACGGTGTTTCAAACTGTACGTAAATCGGTTATTGGAGTCCCTAGTCTACGTTGTATGAGTAGGCATGTCCTGGTGGAATCTGGTAAATTACCAACTCGACAGGAATAAATAAGGCAGAAAGTTGAAACACTGAACGAGTGAACTCTTCCAAGGTTGTCTCCCAGGAGACAAGAATAGAATAGAATTCGCCGGGTGAAGAAGATCTCTGACTACCGTAGTGGGGACGCTGATCTGGAGAAGTATATTTGGAATGTGTTGGTTCAACTTGGTGACACGAGGAGTGTCGGATGATCTTGACTACGTATTCTGTTGGTTCCTGTTTGCATAGACCATAATTCACTTAGCATAGAATATAAAGTGGAATCATTACTATTCAATTTACGATGTTATTGTTACATCAAATTCAAATGCTAACATTTCATTGATCAAAAGACTCGACCGAATCGTAGGCTACATAATACTCATCACCAAATATTGCGCATACATAATATGAGCATTTAATGTACGAAGATGAGTCAAACGGCTGAATTTTATGGAATCGAGGCGCATCGATTGCAAATTCGACGTTTAAAAAGAAAATAACAGGAAGCAAAAAGCAAGGAAACTGCGTCCAAAAAGGTGCGAACTTCGAAGACAGTGAACAGAGACATTGTTAGCTGATGGCTGATGGTGGATCCTCATCGGTGTGCAGCATAAATCTCGATACTCGAGTCATCATTGGAGGATATTTTGCTCAGCTTCTGCACCCGTTGAACCCAGATTGCCCGGGAAGATAAGAGGGCAAGGATTAATCAATTTAGTGGCTACAGTGGCACAGATGGTTGGCTGTTTACCCACACTAGTTGTCTTTAGTGCATGACGGTTTACTATCTAGGAACAGTGCGCAAGTATGGATTTTAGAATATGACCAATGAGAAAAATCGCTTCCTGGAAAAGGGCTATGATTGCTGAGCACATCTGATTTACGTAGAATGACTGATTCTGCAGACAAATTACGTAGGCTGTACATGACTGCGTATATTGAGTGATCTAATGAGCAGGATGGCGTACAGATTGGTAGGGCGCCTAGCATCATTAATAACAATAATACGATTCATAGCACTTCAAGTAATCTACGTACTTGCCAAGGCTTACCTCAAGCGTTCCCCCCATTTCCCAACCTGAATGACAAGCATTTCAACGCTTGGTCTTCTGTCACATACTGCGTATTGGTACAATATTGTGACAATCCTATTAACTACATAGCTAAACTACAGGCTGTCATTAACTCCGCACGTACTACCATCTTCAATCTTGTGGAAATTAATTAATAATTTAATGGATACACTTACTTGCTTTAGGCTACAAGCTAAGTTGTGGTTACGTATGCTGTTCCAGCTTTTCGAAATCCGGAGAATGTTGCATTCCTCATCCACGTAAATGAGGCCGGAGTATTCTCCAATAGTTACACGAGGGAAACTAACACCCCGATTTTCTAGAAGGCGAAAAGAATGCGCATAAATGGCAGGGATGGCCAGGTGATTGACGTAGAACGTACAGCAACTTCTGCTAAAGAAGAATACATATACACGCGCGCTGAGTGTAGGTGCATGCATGTGTTGGTTGTGGGTGGTATGTACGTATGACCATAGCGGCATCTAATGTTGGTGTTGGACGGACCGGAGGGAGATCTTCGAGACCCTGGAAATCACATAAAACATCCAGACTCGGGTCTAATCAGCTGCCTAGATAGGATAGAAACGGGATTCGCATTGGCGATTAATTTGCTTCGGCAAAACCACAAGACTATTTCAGCTACTAGTGCTCTCGGAGTCTCGGCTGGGCCTACGTATTAGTATTGATCATGCTTCTTCGCTAGCCTATTCAATACGTATCGCAAACCACCAGCGATTATATTTGATGATTGGCGATCGCCGAACACAGTCAACAGACAGGCGTATTCAGCTTTCGTTCTTTCCATTGTGATTGGAGTCTTCGGACGTACTCCGTATTCGTTGTCTCGTAATATTTCAACAAGTGTGGGGCAAGTATTTAACGTGGTTGGTTATTCTTAACTCGTACCGTGCAAATCTTGGGAGGTGGCTGGCAACCCTAACCTTAAGGCCCACTTTCGTCTCGTACAGCTCTACGATACGGAGTACGTATTTACGCACCGAACGCTCTCGAGAATGCCGACTTACTGATATTGATCCTTCATGTTAAGCCTATGTACACATAGGGAGTACTCAGTAGCTAACGAATGTTCGGAAGCATGATTGGCTAGAAAGTCCAGGTAAAAACACCGAAGAAGGCATGTCCTCCAATTCGAACAAGTTCGTCAATACGAAACAACCTTCATCCTAGCCAGTGTCCACTGCCCGCTGCAAACCTACTGGAAAAGGTAATTGTTTAGTTTGGTGTGATTGAATCTGGCAAGGGGAGAACTTCTATGGAGTCACTAAGTCACTTCCAATGAATGCTTTAGATCACGTCTTTAGCTAATATTGGACGTATTGATATTAGACGAAGCCGTTTCCCCACATGGTCTTTGGCAAATTAGATTATCTTCGTGCTACTCCATACATGTATTTTTAGACGAAACTATGCTCCGCATCGTATGATTTCCCTGTATGAAAGTGCATTGACCGATGTTGAAACCCAATCTATTCCATACGAAGCTCAAAGTATGTTGACCAGGCTACTCCTCTACAAAATTGGCCTTTTTGGAAGCGTTTAACAAGGGCAAGGACAGGGGCTACACGAGTGTCTCGGCCATGCCCTTTATCGCCGTTTAATATGCTGATGACGATGTCAAAGACTCTCAAAATGCCTAGGGGAAGGATCCCGATCCTACGCCTACCTATTTTGGGGTTAGCATGGAAGCTCAGGCAGAACAAGCGCAGAAGCTTGATCACTTATTTTGCGTTGAGATCTTGATTGGATGAAATATTCACGCGAGCAGGGCTTAAATCCTTCCTTCAATCCTGAGACCGCCAGGATGCGACGCTAAAGGGTATCCCTGCCTTATAATTCGTAGAACGACTCTTAATAGGTGCTCCATTCGTAGCCTGAAGAATTTGTGGTTCGAAAGTAGATTGCTACCGTTCATGCTGTAAGTTACACCCATGCCTCGTGTCATAGTACATACCATGTCACGGACTTAACACACCGTCTCTCTCGTAGGGGCAGATCCCTAAATCCCTAGTTGGCACTTATTCGTTCTATCTTATGATTTTATCGCTCACTACGGAGTACTGTTTATCTGTGTAATAGCTAGCCATTAACGAAGCCATATAACACGTAGAATACCTTCCGATTCTGGTCTGGTTAAGCGAGGGTGTGGTAGATACTACATCATTGATTAGATATGTCACATACCTAACTATCCGTTAGAATAAGCTTAACTAGACAGCAATCGGCTTGCCGTAACAGTGCGCATCCTCTTACGGACGCCTATCTAAGTTTTACCCCTGACGGTTAGATGATTTCAGTTCAAATATATTTTTGGTGGACTTGATTCGTATTTCCTGGAACGTGTTACAGTCAATACATTCTCAATGGCGTTCACTGTGGAGGAAGAGGACGAAGAATTTCTATCCATGATAAGCGCTTCCCTGAGTCATGACAAGCAACCACTTACATCATAGGTCCTAGGTGCTAATGAAGATCAAATACAATGATGGCACAGCTGTTAACCGTTGAATTTGGCTTCTGTCCTCAACTAGATTTTATTGATGTGTGGCGATTCATGTCTTTAGTATGACTCTATCACAACATTTTTGCGTGCCTAGTGTAAATTTACCGGAATTCTGTTCCACCAATTTCAGCAACTGCCGCTGTGGTACCTGCCCAGGTGGTGTTGGGGGGCTCGGTACTGCTACTCATGGCTGTAATGTTTTGTAGAAGAGTCTAAGTGGACTTTTGAATAACTACACTATCTCCTAGTTCGGGGGTTTGTGAATTTTAGTGGTAATTTTGAATTCTCAAATCCGATTGGCTGTGGAGCTCAACATGTGGCCAATCAGATTTCAGAATTCAAAATTACCACTAAAATTCACAAACCCCCGAACTAGGAGATACAACGTCCTACTGAAAGAGACTGATTGTACGGAAATTGGAATGCGTACTCGGCTACTCGCCATAAGTTTCGAGCACATGAACCAGTAGTGGCATTACATACGTGTGGTACGCGTACTCCGTACGCTGTTCTCCATACACCCACTGTAATTAAGGGACAGACGGATTGAAGACGATGAACCAATAGTATTCCATTGTTGGATTTGGATTCTACGTATTCACTGTATTCAGCAGCAGGCACGTTTTACTGTTCCAATTGGTACCGAGAATTTTTACGAAAATCTTAAGAATCATGTAATAGCAATGATGCTTGATCCAACAAGATACCTATTTACGTGGCACGAAGGAGTTTAGGTTTGATGCTCTCTATGGAACTCAATTGACTGACTATGTAGTTGTAGGAGTATCGGGACGTGCAAGCATTCTGTATCCATGGAAATTGGTTTCCAGAGTTTCCAAGGTACCCATGAACCATGAACCTCACCTAACTGGGGTTGATAGCTTTGCGCTCCTACATCTATGTATACATTAGGATAGCAGGAATACATTTCTGTATAAGCATATCAGCCACTTCACCTTCTCGGACAACAATTGTCTCCTGATGGAGCACATTCGGAGATTTCCTTGAATGACTCGCCAATGTCTCCATATTGATCGGCTCTCAGACACGTACGGGTTTTGAAGATCCCGTCAATTATTTTAGATTTGAAACCGTCAAACCTTATAACGAGTGGTGAACAGTCTAGATGTTCAAAGCCTCTTAAATCCCCGAGAATTTTGTACATTGCACAACGATTTACGTGTACGCGGTACTTACAATGTCTCCGTACTCCGTATCTAGTGTCACTAGAACATGAGTTCAGTCAGTTTATTTCCGAATATAGTAATATACGTACCAAAATTCTCGGTAATAACAAGATGTCGAGTATCTTGGCGCTGCTCACAAAGCGACTATCTTCTTTCGGTATGTCGTTCTCCCATTTCTAGTAACTAGATAAACTCCACAGTTGACTAGAAACCGTAGATCGATAGACCATAGAAGACCTGTCAGACTTACCATGCCGTTACCACCAGTAGCTTGCAGGGATTCATTGTCAGATAATCTGCCAATCTGATTGGACTTTTGTCACTTCAACGTCCGTCCGAATAGCGCAGATATTTGGACGGAGCAGAACTCACCTATCAATTTGCGCCGATACGGTTACATAGTAAGACGTGACGAGGTCATACACTCATCGTATTTTAACTAGGACCACTTCGGACTAACTCACCAACAACTTCGTTGCTCCGTGAGTCCGCCAGTCGCATAGTCGCACAATTAGTTTATTGTTAGTTACTCCGTTCAATCAATTTACCTTTTACCAAATGACGAATAGTGAATACGTACGTAGATCGTTTAGAGCTTTTCTACTCTGTAAGCGAGGGCAAAAAAGAGTTTCCTGCGAGTCATCAAACGCCGATCAGTTACATTACTTCTTTAAGTAGTGTAGATCCTAGATAGAGTGTCAGGAATTGACTGCAGCATCACTCAGAATACTCGGCTGGGACAGCATGTGTTTCCCTTTTTGTCAGCATAGTTGAATCAGCAAAACTACTTCATATCCACTGCTACCCGAGTCATTCGTAATGATATTTGTTGAATGTTACACAATGACAGCCTGTCAGCTAGCATTCACTGTCTAAAAGCTATTCGTCTACCGTTACAGCACGTGGTCATGAAGGTTCATTAGTCTGGAGATCTTTTGAGTCTATTCGACATCTATATGTACTTGGCAGTCAGCATTCCACTATTAAAAGCTTCTTTTGTTATCTGAGTGCTCAGAGTATAAACTTCGCAATACGTCTTAGTCATACGTATATACAAATTCAATACCAACATCCATGAATAAGGGTCATATGTATCTGACAGCACAGCTGCATAAAAAGTATAACACACCCGGACACCGGGATTGTATGTACTATCACACTATGAATCCTGGACGTTTATGAAACCGCCTGAACTGGATAGCATTTGGTTCACAGCATAGTTCTTAATCTTGAGAACGGTGATCAATTCATGTTTCAAAGCAATGCAGGTAGTCAGCGTTCGAACGTTTCATCTAATTATAGCCTTGGAGGGGTCATGTGATGATCACCACGGTATCCTTGTCGCCCTTGACAGTTCGAATTACACGAGGCAAATGTGTAACACTGTCAGTGGTACTAGAACATCAAGTGGCATAAAAAACCTATGTCGAGTTTACGTACAATACGATAATTATCATATCAGACAGTTCGAAGCGCAAAGACCTGTTATGATAAGACCTACTTATCCATGGATCGCATGCATCTGTACAGTAAGCACGTTGATTAATTAGTCATACTAGTACCTAAAACGGTAAATCGTGCCTCGCTCGATGCAATGTCTAAATTGACAGCTCTAGATCATAATTGTGGCTCATATAGATTCTTCAATTTGTTTGTCCCTGAGCATCTCATATGCACTCACCTGCATATTGTCACACCAGGTTCGTGCTAGATTGAATGACGCCACTCTTATCCTGGTCATGAAGAAACGTGGATCAACGGTTCTAGAGTCAAAGGCTAGGCTTCTACAGATATTTCCCAACTCGTCGTATTCAAGAAGATACTTTTCGTAAATGAAGATGTGCTATGGTGTTCCACTACTGAAAACCAGCATGTAACCCCTAGTCAATGGTAAGATCGGCCATGTAACAAGCAGATATTAGCACTACATGAAGCGTAGATAAGATTGAGATACGATAACAGGCGATAGAGTCACAAACTCCCCAGTCGGATACTCCGCATCTGTGTTGGTGATCGCTGGTAGGCTAATACGGAGCGAGCTCTAGATAACATTCGAATTTGGCTCGGTTTCGACTTGTTAATGCAACCTCGGCAGATAGAGTTGACATAACGTAGCATCGGCGGCATGCCGCAATCTAAAGGTTCGTTTACCTACCTTATACTAAGTTATCAAAATCTTTTTGAAAGTGCTTGATCACACAATTCGAGGTGAAAAGAAGAGAAATGCAGTCGCAAAAAAAGCAAATACCGAAGCCAAAGGGTCAAAACGCGAAGCCGAATATACTTCCTTATCCGTTCAATGTGCGTATGTATCTCGTTTAATTGGGCAAACTGGCTATCACAACAGGGGTTCAGTACGAATCCTACTGTGATTGGCGTGGCTCTATCTAGTGTTATCCAGTGGCTTGCATGACCAGACTCCGCCAGGAGGGCTTTCACGAGTAGTACCTCAGTAAAGAGATGGAGTTGATGCCGTGCAAACGTACTCTTGGTATGACAGCACAGGGCTGCATATCTTCATGGTCCGTCAACTAAGAGTAAGGTTGAAGCGTGTACATAGTACGTAGTACGAATCATATTGAATGAACAACGCACACACTTCGTTGATCCTTTATCGATACGCAGTGGGGCTGATACGAAGTCTACCTTAGGTACTTATCGTGATAAAGTCTATGGATACGTACTAACTAACTTAACCCTTGAAAGTGATGTATCAACTTGGAGTAAAGACTCTAATAAATCGCAAGCCGAGCTCATAGAGCCAGTGAGCTAACATTGCCATTCAAAGGCAGTATTCATCTTCACATTGGTAAGCAATCGAGTAGCTTTTCACTCCGTACAGGGTCTTCTTCTCTTCAAAAAGGCGACAATTTAATTCAAACCGTAAGTGACTTGTGGTCCTCTTACTGTTGTGCTGTTGCGAAGGGAATTGAGTACCGCCGGATCCTGCCACTTTTTAATCAAACCGTTACGTATCGTTACTATTGTACCATTGTATGAGCCTAATACCTATGTAGTAATATAGAGCGCCACAAGAGCCACAGGCCGCCAATCTTTTCTTCCCACCTCCGTACGTGATGGCGCCAACACATTGGACGACTTGCATGAACATTCAGTCGCCGACTCGCCGGTCATGTACCATGACATACTAGACGGTCAGAATTGCAAGAGGCAGGACCCCATACGAACTGCTCGTACGTGGACCGCAAACTACGCGCCATTACCATGCGACTGCCATCTGGCATCTACTAATACTCCGTGTGCGAGGTGGAAATCTCATATTTGGGACATCCCCATATCCCACTGCAATCTGACACTAGTCAGCCACGCGCATATATATAGACCTTTGACTGGCTGGATATATAAACTAAAGCCTACTATTATACGGTTTGCCACCCCTAACGCTGGCGGACGGCCGGCCCTTAACTCTGATCTCCACTCACCCCTCTTTCTCTCTTCGTCTCCGCAATCCGTATTGGTCGGATCAATTGATAGGTCGCTATTACTGTTTCTAGTAGTCTTCCAGAAGGAAATCGTGTTTCTATCTACAGGCCATGTGACCCCCGTATCAGATGTTGAATGCATTCGACCCCTGTTACTCATGCTTCATTTGTCAGGCTGCATACGACTGTGTGCGTATATACGGCAGTCTGATTGTTAACGGCTGCCATCGCCAATGGTTGACAATCCCAGCAACCCTAAGGATCTCGGCGGCCGATTCACCTATGTACCTTGTTAATTATGCAATTTGACACACGACTTGCACAAGTGGACCTCGGAGGCCTTTGTCATAACTCTTATCAAAGCTATGATTGATTGGGGAGCTCGTAAACCATCTACGTACTATCAAGTATCTACTAGGCTTGGATGAACGTGAATAGAGTAAGCCGCGCATGCCGCCATGTTCTCACTTGATTGCTTGCCTGCATTTGACATAGGCTCTCGATCCGATGGCAGGCCAATGTGGATAAGCTGCTGCTGAGCTCCTGGAACAAAATGCCGATTTATAGATTACAGGGCATAAGAAACACGGAGTTCCTACGTACTCCGTAGTGTCAACTTGTCAATCAGACTACTATTATCCGGACCTTTCTCCACTCGAATACGTTACTTAGATCACCACGAGCCACTATGGCACGTATTAAGTTAAGGATTTAAGACAACAATATACATTTTCAACTCTAACTCGTACAAGCATGCAAACTATTGACTTTTAGCCTTCCTACCAATTTAGCGAGAGCGGTCCCGCTGGTCGCTTATCACATACATAACGCCTCCATGCATGTGAGCCAATTAGTACATCTTCGTTACATTCGGTATCTTTGTGTATCGTGAACTGACTCGTACAGAGCGGGTAGGGTTTGTAGAACCAATACGAATTTCGAATTGGGCCAGAGAAAACCCACCGAAACATTCGAGATTGATTTTAGAGTAACCTTGCTACGTTGGTCAATCTATTTGGCTTCAATGGTAACTATCTAATTGCGTTATTGTATATACATGCTGTGCAGTAACGTGGATGGCAAGAGCATTTTGGTCTTCCGTGATTGAGATAAGTAACTTGAAGCGTAAACAAATCAGTTGGTAGGTACTTGAATTCATGTGATCAGAATGGAATAGATAGTCGGGTTGGACTAGTGTAATACAACATTGAATTGGCTGTCTAAGTAATCAATCATGGTCTTCAATATACATCGGATTCTTATAATCTTCTCACAGCTTTCATAGAACTTGAGATAGAACATTGTAAGAACGGCTTGAGATTACAAGTTCCATAGCAGACATTCATTCCAATGTTCGATATGAGTGCTTACCTAGAACTATTTCGTCGTTGCTAGAAAATTGACTGAGGTGATTTCCCTCAAAGACCTTGAAGACTCCTCAATCTTAGGAGATGTCGTTCGTATGTGACTAGTTACTACCTTCGATAATTCTTTACTCCATGTAATACAACAGCATGCAACTCAGACATGCAATCATGCTTCTACACCAAGGAGTAGAGCTGCACGTGGCTACTATCCTGCTAAAAACCCATGCAATACCGTCAATCACTTCTACAATAGTCCCGATAAGGCGCAGATCTCTCTTGTTCTATGTTCGTACGTTGGTTGCTGACATTGTCAATCCTACATTATCCATAAAACTAGGTCCCTAAACCCTGAGTTGGACTTATCTAGAAAGGAAAAAGAACCCTTATCTTTAGAGTGATCTTCGTTTGAAAATGATTGTCGTGGAATTCGGCATATCATGTTCTACGTATTAGTTCACACATATTACTGGGATGATCAACCGAGCCAAAGGGATGAGGTTTGGTCATCAATCTGGTCGATCTTCTTCTCTACGAAGGAAGGGATAATATCTTTGACCTTGTCCGGACCTCAAAAATACGTAGCTAGTAACTCTATTTTACGAATACAACATCTGATGCATTTTCTACAAGTACGAAATATCTATATTCACATGTGAATCGTCCTTGGCGTCGGCGAACTATGTTACGAGCTCGATTTTTGTCGTAGGAATACCAATAAGAAGCGAACATCATATATAATGAAGTGGTCTGTTAGAGCTTGTTCTAGTAATCTCAAATTGTATGAAAGCTATGATGAGATTGTGAAATCTGATGTATGATCTCCTAGGTACGTTCAACAGAAATGAGCAACGATATACAGTAGAACCCGGCTATAACGAACATAAGGCCTTCTAACGTCTGAATCTGATATGGAGAGATTTTGATTGATATGGGAATGGGGAGCACTCTGATATATCAACCTGTCTAATCGATAACGGTGGGGGGCACTCTCCATATTCATATCAATACCCGTAGGTAGGTAATATCTAATGATATCAATAGAGTGATAAGGGGGCCTTCAGTTTGCTATAGACAGGTCTACTGTATACAGTGAATATTTACATCTGTCTTTTAGTTTTTATGTTGATAATTGACAAAGACTGCGCCTTGAACCTTGGAAAGGTCCAGATGTCGCGTTTCGCCAATATATACCTACCTAGATAGGTATTTGCCAACCGTCACTAGCCTCTAGGGCTGTATTCTGGGCAGTGCCCACCATTTTCTTCTTAGATTCCTCTTCGTACTGCTGAATCTTTGCGAATAAGGTGTTCAGATTGTTCCCAACGAGTGGTGACTCTCAATGCTTTTGTAGTTGATCTTTGGTTTCAATTGGTTCGGGTTTCGTTGGCGTTGAAGGGCCAGAGGTGATTGTCGCTGAAGACAATTTAGTCAACAACTGAACAAGACTGTCGTAGACCTTCTGCGGCTTTTCCTTATTACAGATTTCAAAAAAACAGGTTCGAACATTCTTGGAGATTAGAGATAGATTCTTGATAGTCTTCAATCTTTCAAACGATTTTTGAATGTAGCAAGGTCTATTGGCACCTTCCCATCTACCAGATGATACATGGAGTTCATCATATTGGGGAAAGTACCACCTGATTCTGTTTACTGATTAGCAAAGAACTGCACTATTTGATAATTAATATCTACTGGCAATTGAACACTTACCTTCCAGGAATGCGATGACTTGCTCCTTCTGGGCTTTGGCGTTTTTGAGAAGCTGATGGCGGCTCTTCGTCAGTTCCATCCACGCATTGAAATCCTTCTCGTCGTCTGAGGCCATTATTCTGTTTGCACGTGGTATGGGTTTGCACTGCTAGACAATGTTACTAGTACGCAATAGTATATGTAGTTGGAGTGAGACTTTCAGTTGGTTCGTGGATTCGATCCCACTTAGCTGGAAGAGACACAAAGACAATGCAGAAAATGAGGAAAAATTGGGAAAGACAGAAAGACAAGATCTCCTAATCTCGTTGAGAAAATATAAAAATCATCATAACACTAGACTAACCCCATAGATCAATCAACTCTATCACAGACATGCCCGCGACATCTGGGGTATTCTGGCATACCCAACTTTTCAAAGACCTAATATGCAAACAAAACTAGCATCCATTCTACTCCATACAAGTTCCTTGAACGACTATGTATCACCCAAACTAGGGAATCAACTACACTTATTAAAGCACAGACTTCTTTCACCTGTCCCATGCCGCTTGCCTATGATCACTGTGCCCCTATCTACGGCGTCGGTCCCGGTCCTTGAAGAACGAACTCAAGACGCATCTACCTCTCTGAAAATCTAAAATCGCCTCCAGAATGGAAAACGCTTTTGACGAGGAAATCCGCAATAGATTTATCTCAGCTTTCGATAATATTCGGTTCGTCACATATCATATGGAGAAGAACAAGAAGGCGGCCGATGAACACAAATTCGAAAAGAACGCCAGGAGGCCAAAGTCAAACTTCAGGAGTTTAAAGAAGACGTATACGCTGTTAATATGATGATGGGAAAGCCAGATCTTCGAGCTTGGCTTTGAGCCCTTGTTCTTCTTTCACCTTTCCTTCATACTCTTCCTATCCTCCTCATCCTAGTTCCTATCTTCATCCTTCTCAATCCCACTCTTTTCACTCTCTGAATCTTTCTTCTATCTTGCAACCCTCCTCGAAATATGGATCCCCAGGCAACGTGCTAGAGCTTCCCACCTCGTTCAAAGAGAGCATCGGGAGTATGATGGGAATCCCCGTACTGTCTATAGATGGCGGTACCTGTTTGGGCATAGCGCCACTATAGATATCCCTCGCCTACGTGACCTCCCTAGTTAGCAACACAAACACACACAATACAGAGATATTCTGACGGGAAGCGCTATATGAGTAGATGGCGGTACTGTATTAGGTTCAGCGCTATATAGGCGAGAAAGCTCTCTCGCCTATATCAGGCCTTGCCACACAGTAGTTAGCAAGTCAGCGATAGCACACTCCATATCACAATAGAGAGATATTACGTGCCATTCCCATCCCATGATATTCATTGCCTTTCCATACCCTCATGAGAATATCTTGGGACAACACCATCCTCCGTCGCTCCAATCCAGCTACACACCACGTGATCCCCGTTGCTAGCTATATCTTACCATACTAGACTTGATCATGTTGAAGGGACTGCCCTAATCGCCGCCTTCCTCTTTGGGCAACCGCGGTCACGTGTAGCGCTAGCGATCTCACGCACAAAGGCGCTCTCGAGGCCTTGCTCCTTTCTCTCTTTTTCATCCATCCTCGTTATCACTAGCATCAACAATATGAGCCATCACCTAGCCAGGCTTACAACAGATCATCTAGTATGCGCGCTGCTTTTTGGTCTAGTTGGTTATTCCAACAGAATATCTCTACTATTTTCAGAGAGCTTTCGCCTGACTGCAACCTTCCCCCTAGCGGGTCTCGCACTTCGAATCCTTACGAGGTATGTTATTTACGTTGTCCCAAGGTTTACTGCTCGACCACTGACTGGAATACTCCAGGAAAATACGGCATTCAACACGCTAGACCCCATGGACATAGACTATGAACGCGGGTTTGTCTATGTCAACGATGCAAAGTACCAAGTGCAAAATTACTTCGGCGAGGAATGGATTAAAAAATACATTGTGAGTCATGTAAAACCACTGCAAGATTTGATTGTGACTGAGATTCGATGCCTAGATGCCATTGCACGATGTCCCACCCGCCGTGATCCCTGCGAATTTTGCGAACAATGTTCAGCCATTCCCATGGCAGCTCAGTAGAGCTGCCAAGATTGACTATCTATGCAAGTCAAATCTTCGTGGTGGTAGTAGTATATGCGTATTATCGCATATACTATGGGCTTAGGCAAGGCTCTTCAAGCCGTTATAGTGATGGATATGGTGAAGACCATGAAGGGATCACTCTCTTTAGTGGTCTGTCCGGCGACGTGTCGTGAACAGTCGCGGAATGAAATTCTCAATGCTTACCAGAAGGTACCTGATTCCTTCTATGTTCTAGAGAGTATATACTAATACTGTCTAATCATAGGGACGCGAGCCAAGGGATATGAAGACGACCGCAGGAATTCCGATGGACGGCAAATGGGATATCATTATATGCTCATATCACTTTATCACAAACTGCGATCGACGTCACTTGGAATATATCCAGAAAATAGCAACAGGCAATGATCGCAGGTCGGCTCGACGTCCTCCAGGAGGTATCTTCTCGGAGTTCTGGAAGCTCACTGAGCTTCCAGTGAAGCTCCTGGTTTTGGACGAATGCCAAAAAATCAAGAGAGAAGATGGCAGCACTTTCCGCACAGTTCAATCAATCTCTCGTCGAGCGACACTTCTGATTTTCGATACCATCTTGGATAACCGCTGGTATGACGTTGCAAATCTCGTTGCGATATTGATTGGGCACCCATTTGATACGCGTGCAAAGTTTCTCAAGGCGATAGGACTTCAAAAGGACGACACTAGAGGCAAAGATGAAGAGCCGGATATTGTCTCTCTAACTCGTCTTTTACTGGCCTGTGTAATCGCCAGACCTTCTCGCTGCCTAATCCTGCCAGGGTTGACGCTACTTAACGGACGCTCAATTCAAGGCAAGCGCAAGTGAAGCCAAAAGAATTGCCGACGCAACGATAAAATACGAACATGGAACAGCTCGCAACCCCTGCCACTCAGGTGGACGAGCCACCAGCTGATATCGTGGTATATATCTTCCAGATGGAAGAAAACCCTTCAGTGTCACGAATTGAGCCTGGAGGGGCATTCCCAGGCGCGCACCGCATGACTCATGCCGCTGAGCTAAAAAGACCAAGACGTCTATCCAGAAGGTAGATGTTACCCTCGCACATATAAATCATGGGACAATCGAAACACGAGAACCCTGAGAACGGAGCGCGGGGTTATTACGGCTTGCCACACATTGGCCAAACCCTTACACTCAGTCCAGAAGAGAGTGGTTAAGGCAGCTAGAGGGGACGGACATTGCGGTTTGGAGCGATTCTTCCAGGGTCCGCGCATTGATGAAAGTACTTCGTCATATCAATCGCAAGTACCCACGCGAAAATCTAGATCATCATATTCTACGTTCTCGAAGTTTCTTGACATAATCTCTCGTGTGGTAAAGTCAGAGCTGGGATATGAATGCCTACACAACAACGGGGCTATGGACGCTGCGAACGAGACCCACGTCCAGAATGAGTTCAACCAAGGATCCGCAAAGTATCTGCTGATTACAAGCGGATCAAATGGAATGGGGCTCAATTCCCAGGTTGCTTCCATTGTTGCCCAAGCCGAACCCTGGTGGAATCGGAACCTCGGACGACAATCATATACACGGTGTTGGAGGCAGGGGCAGAACCGTGCCGTGGGGGTGTTCCGTCTCGTGGCGAGCAATAGTGCAATTGACATTGCCATCAAGGCTTGCCAGTCCCGTAAGGAATTCGGCATATTATGTTGGTGCAACCAACTAGACCAAAAACCAGCGCGCATACTAGATGATCTAGTATGGTATGATATAGCTAGCAAGGAGGATCACATCAACTGGTGGTGTGTAGTTTGTATTGCGAGGACGGATGGGGGACGAAGTCGCAAGATAGTATAGTGTCATTTGATATTCTTGGATAAGGACTTTGATTTATAGGATACATAACTACCGTTCGATTTATATTTAGCTTACTTCTTCATTGTAATATTCCTAGAGACTAGACGGATGCTGGTCGAAATAAAGTTAGGGCACGTGAGTTCGTAAGCCCTAAGCAGACTGAATATGCAGGTATCCCCTTGATATTTGTAAACATACGATAACTTCTACGCGAACGTCTCGTTCTTCAATGTTATTTAGAGTGCGAATGAACCTTGGAAGGCTTCAATTGATTGCAGGGATCTCGCAGAGAAATGAAAAGAAATCAACATTGAAGGCACATAGGTATCAGTTTTGAAAAGCAGTCGCTCAGCCACCCTTGACCATCAAGGTCATAATAATTAATCATTAAGTACAAATAAAGTCGTCTATATGACATAGTGTATCTCCCCCGTATATAAGTATTGCACCGAGCACTCAGACCGAGCAGCTCGACCCGAGTACATAAGCAATGACCGGCCATTGCAAATGGACTGGAGTTCACTTGTATCAGTTGTAGGAAGGATTTAGTCAGAGTGGGGAGCTTCCTTGATACCGGCACCGGCAGCAGCAGCAGCATTGGCCTCGATATCGGAGTTGACGTTCTGTCGTCGGCCTTTGATGGTCTGCAAGGCGAGGGAGAAGTCGTCCTCTAGAGCATACATGTACCAGTAGTACATACCTGTGTGTTGATTAGTCTTGTAAAAACTTTTTATTCATTGTGAGAGAAACTTACCGCAGAATAATCCACCACCAAGGACGTTACCAATGAAAGCAGGAATGATACCCTTCCAGATGTACAATCCAACAGAGATTCCAGGGGCATCCAACCAGATAGCCATAGGAATAAAAGTCATATTGGCGACAACGTGATCGAAGCCCAAGGATACGAAAGCGAAAACAGGCCACCAAATACCAATAATCTTGCTAGCGAGATCACGACCCTGCATACCGAAGAAGCAGGCAAGACAGACGAGCCAGTTACAGCCGATACCGCGCAAGAACACGGTTTGCCATTCGGGGGTGACTTGTTTCTTGGTCGCGAAGGTGATGACTTCGTTCTTGTAGGGGTCGGCGCTGAAGACTTCCCCGTATCCGAGGATGATGGCGACCATGAAGAGGGAGCCGCACAAGTTGCCGAAGAAAGTGACAAACCAGTGAGTCAACATCTTATACCAAGGGAGACGACGCTGGAGGGCTGCCAGGGTGGTGAACTGCCATCGGAGCAATCAGTACCTAGATAGATCTTCAAGACATATGAAGGGACATACCATGAAAGATCCAGTACACAAATCGGCACCGGTCAAGATAATCATGCACAAACCGTAAGGAAAGACCAAGGCGGCAATGGTACGGATCAGACCGGGAGCATTCTGCTGCCACCAAGGGGCAGTGTTGGTGCTGAGAGCGGTAGCACAAGCGAATGCGAGCAAACATCCGGCAGAGACACCGCTGAAGAAGACCTTGTCAAGGCGCATGTTGCCCTTGATGGTACCTGCGACGGTGATGGTCTCGACCACCTCGGCAGGTGTGAGACAGTTCACGGTGAAGCTTGAAGCCATTTTGAGAGGCTTTTGGTTTGGCTCGTCTAATAGAACTTGTGTATCGACGATGAAGTCAAGGTGGAGAGACTTTCTTCTGAGCACAAGGAAGAAGCTTGAGAGTGATCGTGTCTGAGAAACAAAAGAGAAAAACCATCGGGAATGCACGGAGTTTTGGTTCTCTTTTATCTACAGATCCCATCTAGATGCCCAGAAAAATAATCAAGCTTTTTATGCTGGAGCGCTCGATCCACCACGCCGAGCATCGGCGCGCGAAAGATGTCGTCTACGGTCTATCACGATGAAACTACCAATTGTTTGGTAGTCTGGGACCGACCATCACCGTATGTGTTCGGAAAATGGACCGGTTCGAACTTTGAAGGTGATATGGCAAATAACAATCGACATTCCCAGCTCAAAAGAAGCTATAGATTACCGAAGACGATGCTAAGCAGGTGTTTTTCCGGCGCGGACCCGATCAATTGTTCGAAGGAAGGTTAACAAATGGAATGGCTCGATCTACGTCCCAATTATTGGAAATTATTCAGGGTGTTACTCTGTAGTTCATCATAGCTTCAAGAAATGCGATATCCTGGGATGAATCTAGATAAATAATGACGATCGGATAGTTCGCACTACTGCAACCCTAAGTCCCAAAAGGGCGACGCCATACAACATCAACCAATAGCACCAAAAAGTCTCTTATCAGTGCCGAGCGCCAAGATGCTTTGAATCAGCCTCTGTGGAGTCTGTGGATCATTTGCATCTGTGCTTTTTGAAGTCTTTTTCCTTATCAACAGCGGTGCCAAGATGTTCATGTATCTCCGCGCAATGGACAAGAGCTCCTCGTCTGCGCCAATGAGCATGCCAGAGGAAAACTTTCCTTCTCGTAAGGTGAACCGCTGGTTTGTTCATCGTTATCTTTCTCGGCTCTTCTTAGCACGCAGAACATTCCAAATTGGATTGTTGATACTCCGTAGATAAGATGTGTCGATCGAACGAGTGTGCGTAATGTAATCATGGGGAGATGCTAGATGGGGAGATAGGTGTGCCCCCAGGTCTGACTATGGAATTGCTATTCCGGGCTTATTAAAGATGCTCCATAACTTATTGATGCTCGATGCATTTTCAGTAAGCTCAAGGATACGTGATACAATTAGGGTTATGGGGAGCATCAGGAGTACGTACATATAAAATCATAAAACTATGGACGCATAGACCAGTCGTTTCTCGGCACACCCATGCAAACACTAAACAGCCACAGTTGATGCAAGTGAATCCTTAATCTGTGTTTGTTTTTATGAATAAAAACAATTATTGAAAGTGTAAATGTAGCTAGCAGCCTGAGCCAATAGAGACGTTCTGATAAGTGTGTTGCTGGAGTACATTAGGGCTTCGAGCCTCAGGCAGCAAGGAAGCACGCAATTGCCTTAGACTTCAGGCATCCTGGCCAATCCCTGCCAAATCTGACTGTACAAAACTCCAAGGATTCCCCATCTGGAGAACACTCGTGCACGTATTACAAGCACAAGGATCTCGTACATTGACCAATTGCAATGTCCAGTATTCAATGGCCAGAACGAAATCATGGAGATGATCTCGGTCAATCACAGCTTCTATCCTCCATACGGACTAGTCATCGGTCATAGATCTCCTTGAATCCTGACTGGATGGGAGGAGCATCCATCCTGCAGAGTATAAACTCAAAACTGACTTGTGGTGGCCTAAACCTGGTGCCATGCTGGTGGAAACGCACGACTCGACTCGAATCAGTACTTGAGCCGGCTTCCGCAAAAAAATACGAGAACCGCCACGGTCTGGAGACTATTGGTTTTCGTGGCTTTCCTCCTGGCGCTATGGCCCTAAGGGCGAAGAGTGATGAAAACTCAAGAAGGATCCACTGGGATTGCAGCCAGGGACATGAAGTCGACCTCGGGGGGAACAAGCAACTCATGCATATCACGTAGTTGACCTGGGCTAGTTTGAAGTATGCAGTACTGATAAAGAGCGTGATAGCGATTTGGATATTTCATGTCATGAATTTACATAATGTTCATGCCAATGACGTAAGTAGGCATAGACAACTTGACTCTCACATTCGAAAGACGAGATATCTGTGACTTTGTCTGAATTCAAGCGTGGTGTTGTTGCTATCGCGAGTAGCATGTCCCTAGATCGGCACAACCCCCCTGCTCCCAATCCTTACGGCTGGGTACGACTCTCCAGCACCACCCACACCAACTCCTTTCTAGTCCGTCCGCCTCTCTCTGAAGATATTTCCCAGTCTCGCGTTCATCGTCGTACTCCTCCACGCAAGCCCCCACGACCACTCTCTTCTTGACTTTTCGCTTGACGACTCCGCCGATGCCGACGATCTCTTGCCGCAAGTAACCAGGTTCGTCGTCGTGTTGATGACCATCAGTCCGTTCATTTAGGGAAAGCCCATCTATCCCAGGAGGTGACGCGGCATGCCCACCGAGGTGGCCATCGGGGTCATAATTGTGATGATGCGGAATAGTAATTGCCGGCTCGTCCGCCTCGCAATCTACTTCCAGTTCAATCGCTGAAGCAGCAAGACACTCCTCTCCTTTTCCGCACTTCACGCCTTGACAACCTTCTCCAATACCAGTTCCTAGACCAGTACCAAGATACGCGCCATAACGGGTACGCCAGGTCCATACTCGTCGATACGTCGAGTCATTCTTGCCCAAAGCGAGGCCGCAACTTTCACATAACCATAGCGTATCCTCGCATCGACATGGTGTACGTGCAAAGGCCGAAAAAGTGAATGCAGGCTTGTTTTGTTGCGATGTGGTAAGTTGCATGTTCGGCATCTTGCCGGCTGGAAAGAGGTGATAAGCTATAGGTGCTACACAGCAAGTCTTGCAAAGCCGACGTAGACGGCTCCTAGCCATAGTAGCTCTCGGAGGTTTGACCGTGCAATTCTATATCGAAGTTCAGCACAAAGATTCATCTCTTTATCCCCAAGAATATACTAACTAACCCGACAAACTATTTTCGAGCACCGTTGGCACTCCCCAACCATATCACGAGCACACAACCCTGATATCCCCCATCGAAGTCTACCATTCTTAGGAGCGTCTTCATTGATCAATCGGTTGGCAAGTTTTGTGCCTTCTGATAACGAGACTCCTTCCCTTAAAAGGTCATTCAATATTACGTTATATTGCGTCTCGCAGCGTAGAGTCCGTTTAACGAGTTGACGACTATAGGGTATCAGATTGGCTCTGATTTGCCGACATGTCCTGGAAAGGGCGTCGAGGGTGTTTAGGTCTAGATATCGTGCTAGTTCTCTGACTACACTAGTAGATATTAGCAAATGTACAGACGACCGATATAATCACAGGATGTGTCAATGTCGTACGGATAACAAGCTAAACAGCGGCTGAATGCGTCCAAGCTCGGATCACCTCGTAAATCCGCAAACTTCTCGTCTCTGTCGATGCCATTGAGTAGATCGTGACCGTTATTCAGGGACTGCTCGGCGTGTGTCTTCACAACTGACAGGCTTCCCTTGTCGGCATAAGGATGTGGGATGCTTCCTGGGTGAGGGTGCTGTACGTCATCGTACGAATCCCGTTCGTAGTCGACAAAGACCACCATGCTGTCCCCGGGACGTCGTATAGAGTATATATAGATGAAGCATCTGAGCCAGATGGCTTATAGAATATTTCAGTCGCTATCTCAACAGTTCCATCGCGCCAAGTTTCGAGATGTAGAAGGAGGAAGGACGTTATCCAAGTCAGCTGAGACACGTCAAGGTGGGGCTGCTTGCCCTAACCCTATGATACGAGATTTATCTACAACTTCTACTCGATATTAACAGTCAATAGAGATTGATAAAGTCATTAATTGTTGTTTATTGTCTATAGCTAAGTGGTGAGTTTACAATTATTAGAGCTCCCAGCATGCAGCGAGGTGCCCTTCAAACAGGATCTATCTGTAAGTATAACTAGTACATAATGTTCCAGGAGGGGCCTGAAGCCATTCCCAGAGTCAGATGAACGTCAGTCAATCCTTGATAAACTATCTAATTCGTTCATGCTATTCTGAGAGTATGCTGTAAAAGGAGAGGAGTGTTAAGCAAGGCTGACCTGTCTTCCGCCTTCATACGTGGCATTTTGTCGGCGGACACAAATTGACTGGTCTGTAATACTTACTATCAGATCTAACTGAACCGTGATACATCATGTAAACATATTGAACCTTCGAAATCTCGTCAATCGTGGAATCGTGACAAATGCTCATGTCAATAGTGCTGGTAACAATGAGGCCACTGCTAGAAGCCCGGCCAGTTGGCCCTCCCACCAAACGCAGACCAATCCAGTTGGTTCATATCAGGGAAAAACGGCGCTTGACCTGTTATATCATAATACATTTCTGGTCGCGTTGCTGTAAAGTCATTCGGCAATCCAGTACTGAACGACAGACTCTGATTGTCATAGCCTACCGGCATCGGCGTCGACATTGCGAGACTATCAATGCCCGTAGTCACGTTAGTATCAGTATATTCAACGTTGTCCTTTTGCGCCTTTCGTGACATCTCCGCCTGTATGGTTCGTATGGATGACACAATTTTGGGTGGCGTTATGGTCCTGCCTGATGGTTTGAAAGTTGCTTCACAAGCTTCCCATGCCTGAAGCACTACTTTAGAAAAAACTTGGTAGATTGGATTATGTTCCTTTGGCTGATTCTCAAACCAAGCTTCGTGATTATCGCTCAAAGATTTCCATGCCTGTGGAGTCTGCTTGCTACCAGGCCGTAATTTTATGTTTTGGGAAATTTGGAGATATGCAGGGAAGGGGAAGTAGAATCGGTTGAACCAACGAAACCCTTTGGTCAGAGGCGAAGTCATGACCTTCGTATCGCACTCTATTAAAAGCAGAGCATGGAAAGTAGCGGTGTCGTTTTGTAACTCTGTCTGAGTCGAGTTTGGATGCGACGCAAGATGCTCCAAGAGGCGACATTTAGCTATCTGCGCTCGTAGACTCCACAATGTCATAAAGTGGATGGGATTCTCTGGGTCACAGAACTTGAGATATCGACTGTCCATGATCCGCTCTAGCTGGACCATGTCACTCTCGTCTGAGGAGCTTTCGTTTGAGAGTCTTTTTGCAAGCGGTTTAAGGGTAGGGTTGGTGAAATCGAGGTGAAACGTAGTATGACGCAAATAATTCCAGAACGCACTTCGTGCAACGGCAAATACCGCCTCGGTAGATCTTTCATGCACCACTGGAGGCTCTTTCATCTCTGGCCGAAGATCGGAATCGTTCACATTGAGAGGCACTTTACAGTCCCAAGTTGGGTCGATAACCGAGCTTCGAGAGCTGGAAACTTCGTTTATGCGATGATCAAAACTTACGAGTGACCACCAAAGTCTTCGACGCATCTCGGCCTCAAAAATAGAACATTCTGCCAAGTTGCTTTCACTGTGAACACCCATCCGTCGGGCGATGCGGATCGCAACGCCAAGCATAGATGCTAGGGACTGTGGTACTGTGCTGAAGCTGATAGAGACCTGGAACCGTTAACATGAATTCCCGCAATGAACAATAGCCAATCTCACCAGATAAAGATACAGCGCTGTCAAACAGTCATGATCGCTGGTCCGCAGAAATCCACATCCCAAAAGCGCTTGCTGGCAGCCGAAGTGGAACCTTGTCAAAAGATCTTCCTTCGAAGAATTGAACATGGTTTGGCAATCATCCCCGGAGAGACTTGTCACTGCAGTGGAATAGATGCCGAACATGAGGGCCTCCAAGGTCGGATGCACATTTTTCAGATTGCTTGCAGCTTCAATAATGCGCGCTTGTAGGGTTGGAGTGTGCGTAACCTTGAGCAGTGGGTTCACGTTGTCCAGATAGACTTGCCATAACCTGAATATCTGGATTGTATCGGGATGAATGACAGAAAGGTCGATAGTGGGATCGCGTGATCCGAACATGAGGTTGTCATCTTTGTGGATGGTTTCTTCCCATGCCCGTTTGACCTCTGTTTCCCGCACATAGTCGTATGAAGAATCGCTGTCATCGTTTTTGGGATCTCGAAACTGTCGCCGTCGTCAGTAGAGTGAAGAATCGGTCGATAAGTATAATCGTACTCCTCGACTCATGGTGTGCCAAATGTTTCTGCACGAACGTCAGTTAATCCCAAGCGAATTATGGACGACAGCACATACTTGGCTCCATAGCTTTTCTCGGAATCCAACGTTGTCGATGGGACTGAATCCGCTCCGCCAGGCTCTGGTTCTTGTCTCTCAAGCTCATGGTCACTTTCCGCATCAGGCCTTGCCTTCTCTGTAATCGAATCACTATGAATCGGATCGAAAGAGATATTGTTTTGGCGCAACAGCTCCTCGTAGTTGCGGAGACGGTCGAGGAGCTCGCGCTCAGGGAATCTGCGTCTTTTCCGGCGCCGAGTAAGTGTGGCGGGCACACATTCTGCCTGGGATCTGACGCAATTTGCGCAAGGAAATTTTCGATCACACTTCACTTTTCTCTGTTGACAAAGGACGCATGCGAGCACTCGTTGTGGCTTCAATGGGAGGGAGGACTGCGGCGGCGCACCGGACGACATGGCGGACTACCTGGGCATGGGCGTCATTTGATTGTCGCCTAGCTATTCATGTAATTCCACAGACGGCCCAGACTGGATGAAATTGAGAGAAGGATGTTGCATTGGTCTTGAAGTCGAGGATACTCGCGATCGCGAGCTTGAGGAAGCTGCGGACAGCAGATGTCGCTAACGTCATCCGGAAGGTGGGCAGTGCTGCCTGAGGCATCAATTCACGCCCATGAAGAAGAGGCGGTTCCTGGTCCGGGATTATGGAAGAGGTCTGAGATCTAAGAAGTCGCGATGATTTGCTTACACCTCAACGGATTGAATATGAAGAACCCACTACGGCCCACGAGATAACAAATACGGCAGGTGGTTAACCCGCAAAATCCCCATAGTGTAGTACATCGGGAGGGGTTCCGTGAGCACGTCACATGTGTACAACCGATTGACTCATTATCTGTGTAGGATAAACAAGACACTTCTTCCTCGCACGACGCACTTGAAGAAGCCACGAGTGACAGCCAGAAACAACACCTATACTAAAGTATCGCTTCGTCAATCAACCCAGACACCAAACACCATGCTTAGTGCCAAGGCCGTATACCCGGCGTCAACGCCGAGGTACGCCGACTTTGCGAGTCGAAGAAGCACTGTTCATAGTACGAATGGTATAGTAGCTTGCACTCAGCCTCTGGCTGCTGCTGCAGGCCAGAAGATTCTGAGCCAGGGGGGGAATGCAGCGGTATGTCACGGCTGTGTACTAGATAGAGGATGAAGACTAACTATGATGATTCTTAGGATGCTGCTGTGGCAGTTGGTATTACCTCATATTGCTTCTGACAAGAGATGATACAAAGCTAATGCGAAATCTACAGCCGCGGCTCTCAATGTTACTGAACCTACTTCAACAGGTATCGGAGGTGACATGTTCTGTCTTTACTACAATGCCTCAACCAAGAAGATTCATGCTTTAAACGGCTCAGGTCGATACGCAGCCAATGCTTCGCTGGAAAAGATTCGTCAGGATCTCGGGCTGTCAGCGGACGATGCAGGCGCTATTCCATTGGAAAGTGCGCTCGCAGCTACAGTTCCTGGTGCTGCAGCAGGCTGGATAGATACTATCGAAAAATTCGGCAGTGGAAAGCTGTCAGTAGAACAGATCTTGACACCGGCAATTGAACTTGCTGAGAAGGGATTTCCTGTATCTCAATTTGCTTCACTTTTTGTAAGATGGTCAACAAGGCACTCGCGAAAAGCATGAACTAATTAGTGATTTAGTGGCACAACGGTGAAAAGTTACTTCGCGATGCATCTCCAAACTTCAAGGAAATGCTCAAGCATGATCCTTCTGCACCAGACGGTGTGAGAGCACCCCGACCTGGTGAGATTCTGAAAAACCCATCGTTGGGCCGAACATTCAGAACATTGGCGGCCGAAGGAAAGAAAGGCTTCTATGAGGGACGCGTCGCCGAAGAGATTGTGAAAGTGCTGAAAGATCTTGGGGCATATCTCACCCTGGATGATTTGAAGAGTCATGCAGACAGCGGAAGCCAAGAGACAGAGGCGATTTCGCTCATATTCAGAGGACAAGGCGTAGGGAAGCAAGGTGCCCCCAGCGACGGAAGTGAAGGTGGTGTTGAGGTATGGGAACACCCTCCTAATGGTCAGGGCATTGTAGCCTTGATGGCTCTTGGCATCCTCGAAGAACTAGAGCGCGCAGGGAAGATCCCACACTTCTCCCCAGAACAACATAATTCGGCTGAATATCTTCATGCTGTCATTGAAAGTCTACGGATTGCCTTTGCCGATGCCAGTTGGTGGGTAGCCGACCCAGATGTCGAGAAAGTACCTACAAAGGAGTTGATCTCTCGTCCTTATTTGGCTGAACGGGCAAAGTTGTTCGATGCCAGCAAGGCATCCGATATACTGGACCATGGTAGCCCCGCCCACAATCATTGTGACACAGTCTATTTTGCCGTCACAGATAAGGATGGAAATGGAATCTCCTTCATAAATAGCAACTACGCCGGGTTCGGTACCGGCATCATACCAGCTGGTTGTGGTTTCACCATACAGAACCGAGGTTCCAATTTCTCGCTACAGGCGGGACATCCAAATGTCCTGGCTCCGAATAAGCGCCCGTACCACACCATCATCCCCGCTATGATCACCAATTTGGATGGATCACTTCACTCCGTGTACGGAGTCATGGGTGGCTTCATGCAACCCCAAGGTCATGTACAAGTTCTACTGAACATGTTGGCCTTTGGCTACAACCCCCAAGCGGCACTGGATTCCCCGCGCATCTGCATAGGTGCGGGGATGCCCGAGGAAGGCAAAGTATTGGATCGCATGGTTTATGTGGAAGAAGGTATCAGCGACGAAACCGTGGAGGGCCTTCGAAAGCTTGGACACCAGGTTAAAGTATTGACCGGACATCGGCGGGGTATGTTTGGACGCGGCCAATTGATAAGGGTCCATTACGATGATGGCCAATTGATCTATAGTGCCGGAAGCGATCCAAGGGGCGACGGCATGGCTATTCCGTTGTAACCGGAGAGAAAAGAAATCATATGTCGTTGACGCGTTTGTGGGCGAGAATTTATCGGAATCTCATCATTGGTCGCATCATGCATGACATTTGATGATCGTGGGATGTATCTATCTTTTTTTCTCGGCTCAGTCTGGAGAACAAAGACTATGCGCCTTTACACCTTCTTGAAATTAGATTGGTAGTAGATTCCAACCTGTAGTATCAACGAGTATGCATGCAATTGCACTTGACGCGGGTGTTGAAATGTGATCTCATGATCGAAGTAAGGGTGATTTCTTCGAGACTTGGTCGTCTCATGGCATGTATGCTCTGATTGTCATGGGCAGCACATGTTTCGAGTTGAGCACACCACACATTCAAGAAATTGAACATGCACCACAGAGGGGGATGTATCATCGTAGCACAACCACAGTGATGCCTTGACGATGCATTTCCAAGGGGTGAAGGCACAGAAGAAAACGAGCCAATCAGCGGCTGCCAGAGCATGCATGGTGCGGGCCGTTGCGGCGCCTAATGCACCTTTCCGCTTTGGGATTACTATACCGTTTTTTGATTGGCTTACTCCACCACGTTAGTACGTATCAGGACTAGCGGATCCATGCCAACTCAGAGTCTCCATGAGCTTCCTTCCTTCCTTCTTTTCGTTCTTCGCGTTGGGCAACTGTCAACATTGCTCCTTCCACACGATGAATACTCCTGCTATTTCTACCATTGACTCTTGAAACTATACAATTGACTGAAATTGGTGTCTATATTTGACATTCTTCAACCAGGGTCTCTTGTTACAATGGATGGGCAGCTGTCAGATCTCAATTGCAATAATGTGGAGATCAAGCGGAGCCCTGAACTGGGCATCAGTCAACTCGGCGGGGTGTCTTGCATGAAGTTTCGCTTCACTTTGAACGACCACTTGATTGGCATGACTTGCTGCAAGTTCATTATCTGACCAGCTTGCCGGAATTGGGTGGTAATCATCCTGCATGATGAACTGTTCCTCCAATTGGTCCAATTGAACTAAAAAAACAGAGGCGTCGGGCAGGAACCTTGGAAGACGCGAGAACATCAACAATAATACGTATGACGGAGATACTGCAGCACCAACATTGGGTCAAACGGAATTACACGTACAACCGACACTTGGCGGTACGATAATAATACTGATCGAATGATTAGGAGAGGCCAGATGGCGTGCCCTCCACCGGGCCCAGAAGCACTTCGTTGTCATCTGACTTAGCACCGGTATGTCATCAATTTCGGGTGCAGACAGACATCAAAATAGGGTATTGCTGTGGATCTATGCCAGTCTCAAACAGCCAGCATAGCACTATTCCTAATATGATGCCACGATGCATCCCACCCCCATCCAGCTTGGGTGACAACCCGCTGTTGCCGGGGAGGAAAATCGCTACCCAGTTTCTGCCGGATGGCTGTTTTTGTCACTTTGTGTACATTCTTCTATTTTAAAAGAGACAAATCAATTCAAGACGTGGCCCCAGTGGCGTTAACAACTGAAAAAGCGCCCTTGTATCCGATTGACTCACATCTATTGGGGTTTTGAAGATTTATTCTCTGGTTCGTCGCATTACAATTTTCATCCATTATCACTCGAGATTCCATTTCGTGTTGTTTTTTGACAAGGGTTTTCTCAGGAACAGCCATTCCGAATTCGTCCAGGAGCCTTTGACAAGACAAGACTTCGCATTGTGTGATACATCGACCTGAATTTTAGTTTGTCATTTGCATTTGCTGCCACAAGCTATTGATTCGGGCAATTATCCCGCAGTTGCCGTCATACTCTGCTCTACTCCTCCTAATCGGCAACTTTCTACCCCTTTCTTTGTGACCTGCCTACGAGCATGGGCAAGAAAAATAAGAAGAAGAAGACTGCCTTCACACCATTTACTGTTGACCCCCAAGCCTCTGTAGATGGCAACAATGAAGTACGCACAAGTTCCCAAATTTACATATCAAAAGTTTGATAGTAATCATCACTATCAAACCTTTGACCGTCAAACCCTCAGCTTCACATATCACCCCATTGTCCCCAAACCCTCGGTGTCGCTGCCATTGGAAGACGAGAAAAAGGAAGAGAAAGAAAAAGTTGCTGACACTGAACCGGAAAAGGGGGGCGCTGAACAGACTACCGAGGAGAATCCTCCCAAGCCTCCAGAAGAATCACCTTCGCCCGATAACGATAGTAAGTCATATCAAAGTGATATATTTATAACATGCTAATATTATATATAGCCCCGACTCCTCCAGATCCACCGGCGGAGACAAAAGATGAAGAGCCGGCCCCTCAGACCGAGGAAAAAACCGAAGGTCAAGAAAGTGGAGGAGACGCCACTGCTAATGGCGATTCGACTGAAGCCACCGATGCACCGGCAGATGTAGAGAAAGAGGGCGGTGACAACAATACGCCACCAGATGCGCCAGCAGACGAGACCGCGACTACAGAAGCTGCTCCGACAGAAGACACCCCTCCAGCTGAAGATGTTCCGCCCAAAGAGGATCCACCGGCAGAGGAAGCTCCCCCAACAGAAAATGCTCCTACTGCAGAGGACACTGCGCCGGCAGAGGATGCTCCATCTACAGAGGACGCTCCACCGGCAGAAGATGCTGCAACAACAGAGGACGCTCCGCCGGTAGAAGATGCTGCGCCCACAGAAGAGAATCCTGCAGATGCCGCTTCAGAAGAAAGTCCCGCTCCAGAAGAAACTCCCGAAGAGACGCAAGAAGCGGCTGCCCCAGCAGAAGAGCAACCTGCAAGTCAGCCAGAGGAAGCAAAGGCAGAGGAGCCAGCACCCACTGATGATGCTGCAGAAAATCCTCCGACAGAGGAAGCATCGACGGAAACCACTCCAGCGGAGGAGGCAGCACCAGAAGCAGAAGCTGTAAAGCCCGAAGGAGAAGATCAACCCGCCGAGGCTGACAAACCTGAAGAGACTCCAGCAGCAGAGCCACCGACGGAGGTACTGGCGGACGAACCTACACCCGACGAGCCATCTGCCCAAGAAGAGACACCAAAGGCCGAGGAACCAGCGGAGACTGAAAAAGCAGCCGAAGCCACGGAACCCGAACCTGCTAATGAGGAACCAGAGACTCCTGCCGAGTCACCAAAAAATGAATCGACCGGTGGCAACTCCAAGAAGAACAAAAAGAAAGAGAAGAACAACAAGAAAAATAAAAAGAAGAATGGTGGTTCCTCTCCTCCAGCTGAGTCTCAGCCAGATCCAGAACCAGAAGCTCCGGTAACGCCTGAAGAGCCACCCGCCGAAGAAGTCGCCAAAGTCGATCCTCCCGCGGAAGAGAAGGTTGTCGAAGAGCCACCGAAACCATCGGAAGATTGGGAGCCATTTGGTGGTAAAAAGTCGAAGAAAAAGAACGCCAAAAAGGGCAAGAAAAAAGGTCAGGCTCAGGCGACTCCAGTTGAAGAACCACCAGAAGAAGCGCCTCCGGAACCGGCACCTGCAGAAGAACCTGCTACTGCAGAGCCAGCCGCGGTAGAAAATACAGGCCAAGCAGCACCGGAAGATACACCGGCCCCGGAAGAACCTGTCGCTGAGGAACAGCCTGCCGCGGAAGAGAAGGTTGAAGCGCCTGAACAGGAAGCATCCTCACCTGATGAGACGTCTAAAGAGATTCCTGCAGAAGACTCGACAGAAGCTGCCCCGACACCAGAGCCAGTAGAAGAAACCCCGGCTGAAGAAGCCGCCCCTAGCCAGGAAGAAGCTGCAGATACCTCTACACCAGAACCTCCTGCAGAGGCACCTGCAGAGACCTCAGCGGAAGAGACTACCGAGGAAGTCAAAGAAGATGTTGCTGAGTCCACACCGGAGCCTCCTGCAGAGACCCCAGCAGAGGAGACTGTCGAGGAAGCCACGGAAGATGTATTAGCAGATACTTCTGCGGACACCCCTCCAGATGACACTCCAGCCACTCCAGCCGAGGAGATCCTAGAGGAAAGAGACCCAGTTGACGACATACTCGACGACTGGGAAATGGATGATGATTACTCTGCGGCCGAAGAATCTTCTGGAGCTCACAACGGAAAATCAAACGAGAATGGTAGGTAAACCCCAATTTGTGCAAACCCTGATTTGGAATCTTACGCATTGTTTTAGATGATGACAAGTTCTCTGAAATTGACTTTTCTGCAGAACAAGACAGTATTGAGGCGGAGAAAGAAGCCGAAGCAAGACAAGCGGAGGAAGACGCCGAAGAAGAGGCATTCGAACCAGCTGTACATGAGGAGGATCATATAGATGTGCACGACGACGAGCCGGCAGTTGCTGAAGTGGAAGAGCCTGCCGCTTCTGAGGCTGCTCCTGAGGCTGAGCCCGAGGCGCCAGAAGCCGCAGCGGAGGTAGAGGAGGTGGTCGAAGCTGCTGAAGAGTCGGTTCCAGAGGCCGAGCCAGAGGCAGCCGTAGAGTCTGTTGCTGATGCTCCAGAGCCTGAGGAGGAATCCGTACCCGCTGAAGAAGTCGCGGCTGTCGAAGAAGCTGCAGCAGATGATCAACCCGCTGATGAGCCACCCGCCGAAGAAGGTGCAGCAGAAGTCGAAGCCGTATCTGAAGAACCTGTTGAGGCTCTCGCCGAAGCAGAAGCTGTTGCAGAAGAGCCGGCTAGTGTACCAGAGGAACCGGCTACCGAAGAAGCCGTTCCCGAGGAGGCATCAGCTGAGGAGGCACTAAAGGAGGAGGTCGTCGAGGAGCCCACACCGGAGCCCGCTGCAGAGGAAGTCGTTGTTGCGGATGAACCCAAGGATGAGCCTGTCGAGGAACCGGCTCCTGAGGAACCGGCTCCCGAAGAAGCAGTTGTGGACGCACTGGCAGAAGACCCTGTTGAAGAGCCAGCTGCAGAACCTGCAGCTGAGGAACCGCCAGTGGAGGAAGCGACACCAGCGGAGGAGCCTGCTGCGGAGGAAGCACCAGCCCCTGAGCCAGTGGTTGAAGAACCCGTTGCTGAAGAACCTCCAGCCGCTGAGCCAGTAGAGGAAAGCCCACCTGCTCCAGAAGCGCCAAAGGACGAGCCTGCCGAAGAAGTCGTTGCAGAAGAACCGCAGGGTGCTGAAGCACAACCAGAGAAGGCCGCAGCTGAGGAAGCTCCCGCTGAAGAAGCTCCTGCTGAAGAACCAGCACCAGCAGCAGAGGAAGTGGTTGAGCCAACTGCTGAAGCCGAACCTACTGAAGCTCCACCTGCCGCCGAAGAGGTTCCTGCTGAAAGTCCCCCCGAGCCTGCCAGTGATGAGCCAGTCGCGAGGGAGATCCCCGCCGAAGAGCCAGCTCCAGAGCCAGCAGCTGCCGCTGAGCCCGCACCTGAAGCGGAGATTATCGAACGTACACCTCAGGAAGTTGAGACTGTCGAGCGAGTACCTCAAGAAGTAGTCGAAGCAAATCCTGGTGAATCGGCTGTTGTTGATGATGATCAACCCATCGTTGAACGTGAACCTACTGCCCGCAGAAGACGACGTCACACTTCTGGCTGGTCCCGCGATAGACCTTCAAGGGCCTCCATGGACGCCAACAGAGCTCAACCAGAACGCCCCAGGGAGATCAAACATCAACTGGAACGTCCAAAGGGTGACAGTGGTTTACTGAAAAACCGATGGGCAATGGCCCTCGAGGAAGCTCGCCGACAACAAGAAGCCAAGCAACGCAAGGAGGCAAAGCTCAAGCTTGAACGAGCACAGGAGAAGCAAAGACAAGAAGAAGCAGCTCGACGCGCCAGACGCGAAGCCGAAAAGGAAAAGCTACGAGAAGCTGAGCGCCGAGAAGCCGAACGCCGCAAGAGCAAGGACATTAGCAGAAGCAGTGGTCGGACAAGACGGCATTCATCCGATCACTCTTCTAGAGATAGCCGACACAAGAGGCGAGAAGCTTCACCGAAGCCGGAGTCTGAACCTATTGCACGCAAGGTGATTGAATCCCTGACTACGGGTGAATCAGACACTAATGGTCCGTTGCTCAAGATCAATGCCGTCAAGGCCGTTGCCGCTGTGCCTCCGCTCGAGCCAAAGCAGACGCGAAGATCATCCACACATCATTCGGGTCATAGTCGTCGCTCGCAGGAGGAGAAGAGATCTAGCGGATCTAGAGAGGAGGCGAGACGAGACCGGCCACATCGCTCTGAACGTCGAAGGGAGGAGCCTGCAGAAGAACGACGTCGACATCATGACGAGCGTCGAAGAGATGAACGTGCTACTGAACATGAGCGGAGTACTCGTCGACCAAGGCCGGAACAGAACTCAAAGTCTGGTTCCGGTTCTGGATCGGGATCTCGACTGAGTGGTTTATTCAAATCAATTAAGGTATTTTAGATTGGATTTTTTAATTGCCCTTTTGTTTCTCGGACAGAGATTGTATATTTTTATTTGCTTGCTTTTTCGTTTGAAGTTTGACAAACGTGCATTGTGTTGCGGGATTCGGGAGCGTTTACTCTTCTACAATGTACTTATTTATACATATTGCTCTTGTGAGCATTTTGGATCTGGCTTTTGGTTGACTGTAACGGCTGGAACTTGACGAATTCATGACGATTATGATATATGTATAGACCAATCTACAGAGAGCTCGGACGATTTCTACGTAGAAAACGCGGATATCGTTACAATATGACGTTTAGGAGAAGGTGTTACATTTTTTTGCCCTGATATTCTGCCACTTACATTGTAGTACAATAATCACATTGAGGAAAACACAAAAAGAAAGATAAAAAAAGGAGTAGATAGAGCCTAAGAATGGGCAACATTGTCACAGAATACAAGTTCGCAATCCAACGAAGTTTCTAGTGTATCGCACCAATACCACAAAAGGTGGGCATAGCTCTCATACCTATCTTCGTCAGAGGCGAAATGGATTCCGAGAGGTACGATATGTCCATCATGGATTGCATATACAAGGCTTCCGGAATCTCCATCGTCAGAGAAACGGTCAACCTCGCTTGCATTGTTCCATTGGACAACCATGCACTGGAAGTCGTTGGCGGTAGGGAAAGCTGTAATATCGATCGAATCATTGCATTCGCTGTATGGTCGGAATCCCTTCAAGGTTCCGGTTGTGAGTCCAGTTTTGGCACCGTTCTTGTAAACGGTCAGTGATTTAATTCCGCCCAGCATCTCAATAACGGTATCGATACCGTCAACGGCTCCTGGATAGTGAGTGGTATTGGTATCGTGCTTGGGAAAATCGTTGAAAAATAAGTTGCAATCGATTGGCATATGAAATTGACAGTTGAGTAAAACATCATTGGGCAGACCATCAGTTGCGATCAGACAGATCTCATCCAGACATGGGTTGTAGGGGCATCCTTCCCGAAATTTCGGTCTGTGTCTCGCGTTATCTTCACGCTCACGCGTGAATTCATCAACCGGATGTGTTTGTACCATCTGTGTCCGGTGGTTAATATTGATTTCAACACCGCACGTACTTGCTTCATCGAGAACGTGGCCGGCTGTCACGAGAACATGAACTCTGTTGACGTCGGTGCCTCGATCAAGAATGCCAATGAATCCAACAGTACCACCACCGTTGAGATCTTCAGGCAGGAGAAGCGAAAAATCAGGTCTGGGAAGAAGCTTACTTCCTGGTTGGATTGACGACGCACATTCAAGTTTGAATTTTGACGGTCTCCATATTATCTCCTCAGTCATAACGAGAGGAAGATCTTGCAGATAGCTAGGAAGTAAAAATCCTTGTCCACGGTAATGATACACAACCCATCGGTAGATACCGTCAGGTTGTCTGAGTTTGCTCGTCCAGGCATACCTACACGAAGTTGTTAGCCTTCAGAATTGGAATGAGCATAAAAAATGAAGTGGAAAGAACCAACCCAGGAATTTCGTGTAACTTCTCGCGCAGAGCACTCTCCGCGACCCCATTGAGAATGGAGCTGGCTGTGAAAAGCGGGATAGACAAGCCATCCTGCTCGCGAGGAACGTATTCCCAAACAATATCTGGACTGTTTACAGTGCTGGTAAGACTGCTTCGCTTCTCCATCGGTGCTGAAAAGATCTTGTGCAGGTCTTCTTCCGTTATCCGTGACCTGATATCTTCTGTAACTTTGTTGAGCATCCGACGATACACTTGACGCTGCTCTCGAGGTCTTATGGGTGGATATTCTCGTGGCTCGGTGGCATGGGTGCCGTCGCTCCCGGTGTCGTCACTCATCTTGGGCGTAGTTTTGATGGTATCGTAAGAGTGACTGGAATTTGCTTTGGAATTGTAGGAGCCATTTCTCTCGAGGACGGTTCGACTCGGTTTAAATAAACGTGGGAGGCGTAGGTGAGTCAAGGGAATCGATGCTCCCGAGACAGTGCACAAAGTTTGTGACATCATTTTGCACATGTGGTTTCAAGTGGAGTGGATAGGTAAGGCTCCTCGATCTTTTCTTGTTCTTTGGCAGCAGAAATAGCTCCTCTGGCATTTTTCAATGATGGATAACTTCCTCTTCTGGCAATCTCTGGGTCATGATGGCTATATTTATATCCAATGGTATGATAATCAAAGCCCTCCAGCGTATCAGATGACAAAAAGCGCCATCGTGTTCATTGACTGAAGAAGCCTCCTGTTAAGCATCTAAGCAATGCTCAACTTAGCTTAAGCACAGCACTTGGGGGGCTGTTTCAGGTTTCTTATTTCATTTCATTGACCATATAGTGAACCACAAAGACTCAAAAAAGCTGGAACTGGAATGGATTTATGACAAAGGTTGGATCTCCTTTCTTCCGCTCTTTATAAGTTTTAGAGCACAGTAGAAAGTGTAGGAAGACTATAAAGAATATCTGTTTCCTCTTTGAAAGGTCATCACAGTGAGCTGAGTGTAACGTGCAGCTTCTTATAGTCTGATGTTTCTAAGGAATTTCTTTGATCTGGTCACCCGATAACAGTTTCTAGCAGGTAGTTTATGAAAAAAGCTCTACTGCTTTCAGATTATTGAGAGCTAAGAAACAGTGTTAGGGCTGGTCACTTGGCACAGGGAATATGGTACGGAGAGTCATCTCGGTATCCAGACGACATGTCGATGGCTGTTCCACAGAACCTGAATGACAGTTCTATTGCTGTAAATAATCTTATATGCTAAAATGCTAAGCCTTTATCTACAATGTATGCATAATCGTAAGTAGAGACCTCCTCAGGGTAAAAGGTCGTGAGAATTAATGATCAATCACCCTCTCCCTCCACCTCGGCCCATACTTCTTCATAAGTAACAAAACAAACACACCAGAAATAAAGCTGACCAGAGATAGGATCGTAAACAACCATCCATTTCCAATACCACTGATAATTGGAGACGTGACGACCGTTCCAACGCAAGAGAAAATGTTTCGAATGAAGTTGTTGAGAGCCACGCCGGCTGATGATTTGCGGTGTAGAATCTCGGTGAGCATTGTTGTTACCAGGCCGAAGATTAGCATGGATCCTACTCCGAAGCCAAAGTTTGCAATCATCTATCCGAATAGTTAGTTTTGGGCATGAATTCAGAAAGAGATGGGGGGGAGGGTTCTACCGGAACGATCCAATGCACATGATACTCCACAGTCCATCCATATATAAGCAGCGCAGCAGGGTAAATGCAAGCACCCAACCAAGCATTCTCCTTCATACGGTCTTCGGGAATATAAACCGGGCGCCCCTTTTCGTCGAATCGGCCGGCTTTAACAGCCTCGCGATGCATAATCTTGTCCATCCATCTGCCGCCAAAGAGACTCGCAAGGAGGTATCCGAGCGAATTCGGGATGTAGAGTAAACCCAATATCAGGGTCGAAAAGTTGTATGGTGCAGCTCCGAAAGTCTCCTGAATACTGATGTTCAGGACGTACAAGGAACCGAAAGTAATGGCCGCGTAGTAGATTGTCAAGGCGATGGGGATGAATCTGAGATACAGAATGATCGACAGCGGGTCGACAAGGGTCACTTTGAGGGTCTTCAAGACCTTGGCACTGTTTTGTGCCACTTTGGAGGATACGCGGCTGGTACTTCTTTCAAGAGGAGTTTCCGTTGCTGGTTCTGCCTGTATGATGGGACTCTTTCGCACGGCCAATGTTTCTGGCAGTCCGAACAAAATAAGAACCCAGACGATACCGCCAAAGATCACCATGAACCACATAGTACTCCGCCAACCCCATTTCTGAGCTAGTGCACCTCCGATGATAGGCGCGAATAGGGGGCCGCAAAGGGGTCCAATATAGAAATAGCCCATTGCCTGGCCGCGCTCTTTGATTTCCCAGATATCTGCTATTGTGCCAGCGCCAACAGCTTGAACGGATGCCTAGAAAACGTCAGTATTTAATCTTCCGAAAGTTTCGGTAGGAGAACTTACTGATGCTCCACCTGCCAACATACGCATTACAATCAGCACACTGATGCTATGAGAGATTGCACTAAGCACATTAAACAGCACAAAAAGCGCAAAAGAGACGATATAAATCGTCCGTCGTCCAAAGGCTTCACTAAACGACGACCACCAAAGCGGGAAGATCGACATGGCCAGCATGTACAATGCAATAGACAGATTGACAATAGTGGACGTCGAATTCAAATCAGCGGCAACCTGATGCAGCGATGGCAGGAAAATAGCTGATCCAAGCGGCGCAGCGACACCACCCACCGCGGCGATGGCGGTGATGGACCACTTTGTTCGGCGCGGGTATGTCTTTCCATTCTCTATTTCGGGGATGATGGCTAATTGGGCGAAGAGTCCGCGACGTTTGAGTCGGGGGACTGCCACGGGTGGACCGAGTTCTGTTGTGATGCGTCGGACGACTTCTGAGGTTTCTTCTAGTTCTTTAATGTCTTTGTTATCGTCGTTGTTGTTGGCGGCTTCAGATATGGTCGATGCATCGGAATGATCGTCTTCGTCGACAATAGCCTCGTGTTCGGGATCATGATGACGATCCTCTTCATGAACTTCATTTTCACTCATATTGTGCTCATTATTTGGAGTTTCAGTGGCCACTATATTTTTCTCCCCCAATTCCTGGCCCTTGCTCGGCGGATGCATGCTTGTTAAACTCGGCTATAGAATTGTATATAGCAGGCGGATAAGTATCCGTCGGTAGTTGTCATCAGACCAACTGCCCCGTCTCGAAACCAATTTCTCCTCTTTGTCGTTGTTGAAATGTATGAGCCACTGGAAAAGTTGGTGTGACTATTACCATAACACTTGAAGTTTGCCTTGGAATCGTTGTAAAGCTTCAAGAAGGGTAGAACAGGCCGTTGATAGTAATGGATGACCAAATTAGGGCTTGCGTCAACCGTCCGAATTCAGCTTCTTTGCAACTGAAGAAAAGGGAGAAATAAAGAGATGAAAGAACAAAAGAGAAGAGAAAAATAAATCAAGATGTCACTTTATCTCCGTGTTTAGTATACGTACTAGCTCCAACCCCAGTTAGGCATGTAGTTTTGATGTACCGTATAGGCAGATGCCCACTTTTCACTTTTTACGAGCTATCACTGATCAAGTGGTCTAGCGGAGGTTGTACTCCGCGTCAGCCATACATAGAGCACAGAGGACCCTCGGAGTTAGATATGGATCTTGACTCTCCAGCGTTGTTAATCGGGACCCTTGAATGTTGAAGGCTAAGTGTGCCGAGATCCCGAGCGGCCGGTGCCTTGGTGCCTTAATTCTACATATGAATACGAACTACGTACAATGTCGGTGTAGATAGTCAGACATGTAGCAGTGACTGTCTAAGTAATGCAAAGACTCGAATAGTCACTGTACCAACGCATCATGACGCTTAGAAGAAACATTGTAGATACCTAGGTATTTGGCGTCTTCATGTGGGACTGCGCAAATGCCGATGATTGGCGGCATATATATTCCGACCTGTTCATGTAACTGTATCTCATCAACAACCTCTCACCACCTGGGCACTCAAGAGCAAAGGGCCAACGAAGGAACCGAATCTCAAACCCAACTAGCCATCTGATCATGCCTGATTCAGCTCTACCACCAAGCGCTCTGCGCGACCACATGGCCAAGTACGCCGGCGAGAATTATGTCGAGGGCTGGGCCGAGCTATGGAACAATAAGCAAGAAAATGAGACGCTATCGTGGGACCGGGGCTGTCACAGCATCGCTCTGGAAGATCTTTTGATGAGATGGAAGGAATCTGGAGAAGGCGTCTACGCGCAAAAGCCTACAGGACGGCGTAGACGAGCTCTTGTCCCAGGATGTGGCACTGGTTATGACGTCTTGCTTCTGGCTAGTTTTGGGTTTGATGTTTATGGGCTTGATTATAGTCGTACTGCTGTTGAGTATGCGAAGAAATACGCGGCTGACAATGCTGAAAAGTATCCCGTCAAGGATGCTGAGGTTGGGAGGGGAAAAGTGGTCTATGTGGACGGGGATTATTTCAAGGATGACTGGCTGGAGGGCCTCGGACTTCCGCACAACTCATTCGATTTGATATATGACTATACCGTAAGTCCTGTGACCTCTATATGTTCGCATCTATTGGTTATAAGATTGACTGACTATCTATGCTAGTTTTTCTGCGCTCTGCAACCATGGCTACGGCCGCGATGGGCTATGAGACATCGCCAACTGCTTGCACCTGCACCCATGGGATTCCTGATATGTCTTGAATGGCCTCGTCTTAAGGATCCGACAACGCTAGGCCCCCCCTTTGCATCGCCATCCGCTGCGTACTTTGAACATTTGAGTCATCCGGGTGAAGAAATCGCTTACGACTCGGATGGCAATGTTATAGTTGATCCTTCCCGAAAGCCGTGTCCTATAGGACTTGTGCGAGTGGAACACTTCCAGCCGGAGCGAACATATCCTGTTGGCAAAGACGAGAAAACGGGCGAAGTTCATGATCGCGTCGCGGTATGGCATCGACGGGATTTTTCTGATGTCTGAAAGTGATGTCTGCTGTAAAATAATGAAAACAAACGTAATTTATGACTGATTGAAGGATCATCTTCAAGCCGTCACAGTCGTCTGTGCTAATGCATTGTAATGTTCTCCCAATCCGTATGTATGTCTATAATAAGCCAACCAAATCCGCTTGACTTGCTCGTCGTCAGGTTCCGATCCAGATTCAATCTTTTCAACCCGCCCATCGCCTTGCAACACGTTTATTTCCACATTATAAGCGCGAGCGATCGCCTGTAGCTCCAACTGTCCGCCCCATTCAGCTGTTAATCGTATCTTTTTGACGTATTCGTCTAGCGGGTCTTCCATAAACGGGACGAAATCGTCTTGATGTTCCGTGATATAGTCTGCAGTGACCGCTCGTACAGCGCGATAACCATCATGCTTAGGCGAGCTCACTGTATCGACACGTGAGAGTGTAGACGGCTGTAAAACGATTCGTGCAGGATCCGGTTTCAGTCCCAGTCCTAGATTGTCTAGTTGATACGCAATAGCGGAGTATAAACAATGACCATCCGGATTTATTTCAACTTCCTGTAGGCCTAATCGTTTGAAAGCCGCCTCCATCACTTCTTTTTCGTTCCCGCGGTGATCGGTTTGTTTTGCTGCTTCTTCGGCGGCGATTTCTGCTTGGGCTACTCTTTCTGCCTCTCGGCGTGCTAATCGTGCTTTTTGCCGGTTCGGCTTTTTTGATCGTCCGGTTTCGTTGTCTCCTTGTGTTGGGGCGGGTGTAGGCGTGGGTTTTTCGGTTGATTCACCAACATCCGTGGTGATGGCAGGAGTCGTCTCTTGGTCATCGTCCAGAGTAAGGCTGTCTAAATTCTCGGTCGGAGGAGCAACGTCTCCATTCAGTTGTGCAATCTCAAGTTCTTGTTGTGCCTTTAATTCTTGTTGCAGCCGATCACATTCATCGTTGACGCCCTTGCGTGTTTTTTTCGTGGCGTTCTTTTTCTTTTGAGTTATTCGAGCCTGGAGATCTCGTTGCTCTTTGCGATGTTTTGCCTGTAGTTCCTCCATGCTGAATTATTATCCAAAACAATACTGAGTTGCCCGTGTGAATAGTCCTGTACTCCGTATAGTAAAGGCTTGGAAAAGTCTGGCTTATGGAGCAGGCGGGGATGTCCCCACCAAGCCCTAGAATTTGAGCCCTAAGTGACAGCCCAAACAGGACTAGACGTCCCGTGCCCTCAGCCTCGGCGCTTTGCCGGTTCTACGGTTATTCTGATAGCTCCTGAGTCCTCAATCACGATGCGCTGGAGGTAATACAAGGTGTCACGATGGGAACCATTTCCTCTAGTCGTGAACTGACTTGAAACATTCCTATCATTCTTATATACTATAATTGAGCCATGGATATTCAAAACCTCTTCAATGTCAAGGTGAGCAAGCTCCTACTGGCCCTTTCATGTGTCAATCATAACAGCCTCTAGGACAAAGTCGTCCTGGTGACTGGCGGCGCCAAAGGCATCGGTCGAATGATTTCTGAAGGATACGTGACGAACGGTGCTACGGTCTACATCTCCTCGCGCGACGCCAAGGCATGCGAAAAAGCAGTCAGCGAGCTCAATGCTCTTGGAAAAGGCAAAGCCCATGCTATCCCCGCCGACTTCTACAAGGAGGAGGACATCAAGAAATTGGTCGAAGAGTTCGGGAAACGCGAGAATAGTAAGCTTTCCTTTTTTGGTCCAGATCCGGAGTACACGGAGTACGGGGACTACGAGTCGGATGATAAGTTGATAACTAATATGCTTGCTTTTTCCAACAGAACTCCATGTCCTGGTCAACAATTCGGGTTCCACGTGGGGAGCGCCGTACGATGAATATCCTTCAGCGGCCTGGACTCGCGTCTTGACTCTCAATCTTCACCGGGTTTTCGATCTGACCAAGCTCCTTACACCGTTTCTCGAAAAGGGCGCCAGCGAAGGTGATCCGTCGCGAATTATTAATATCGGCTCGGTCGACGGACTTCGGGTGCCCCCCATGGAAACATTTGCATACTCCGCGTCGAAGGCTGGCTTGCACCATTTGAGTCGCGCGCTGGCCAATAATTTGGGAAAGAGGAACATCACGTGAGTGGCAGTGGTCATGTGCCCATCTTGTCAAACCGCCCCCCCGTGTCAGACAGACTCTGACTAAACCCTTGCTTTGTTTGTTTCCTCTAGGTCCAACACTTTGGCATGTGGCCCCTTTCGTAGTAAGATGATGGCTGCTACCCTGCGTGAGAGGGAGGCGGCGATGGTCAGGGACATTCCCTTGAGTCGCATTGGCAAACCGGAAGATGTAGCGGGTGCATGTCTGTTCTTGAGTAGCCAGGCGGGATCCTATGTGAGCGGTGCTACAATTACGCTGGACGGTGGGATGGTAGTCAGCCCAAAATTGTGATATAGTATGGTATATAGTATATACTGTTATTAACTGCAGGGCTAGCAGGCTGCAGCGGCTGCAGCGCCAAGTCGCCGGAGTGCATCGCCGGGGTGGAAATATAATATACAAAAAGGAAAACATTTATTCCATCTGACATTGTAACAGTATAACTTCTCAGAATCAAAGAAGAAGATAGGGACTATAGGACTATAGGACATAGGACTATAACTAACTATAGTATTGTCTAAGAGATAAAGGCAAGTGGGTCTGTGTCATCATCTCAGATCCCGCAGTGACGAAACCGAAAATTCGTCCCTTTGGGGAATTTGGGAATTTGGGAATTTGTATCGCTTGGGGGGGCAAGACTTCTTCCTGTTCCTCTCTGTCCTCCGAACTCAATAACGACACTCCATTCTACTCTCCTGTTGTTTATACAACTTCATCCTCCATCACCCAAGAGCGTTATCTCACGGACAACTTTTCGGTCTTCGAGATACCCCCTGTCTTACCGCCATTTCCGCTGATAACCTTCCGCCCGCCTCAGATTTATCACAATCTACACAACACAGCTATTGAATTGACTCGCAGCAACTTCGGTGCGCACTCTCTGGCAATTCTATCATGAACTCGCAAGAACGCTTGGAACGCGCCATCTCCATAGCGTCTGACCCTTTCTCCGAGCCTGAAGTCTACTACGGCGAACCAAACACTCGAGACGGCCCCGATGGACACCACCATCGGCGCACGTTCTCCGCGGTGAGTCATGAAACCGAGACACAAGTGGCTTTTGACTAATGAAAATGGGAAGCAGGACTTGAGATCGGTCAATCGGGACGACATCAAGGAGTTTCTCGGAAAGTTGCCAGCCCGTCGAGGAAGTCACGGTTCGTATAGCTCTGAGTGATATGCCGGGAACAAGACACTCATACATACTTTTATCCAGATGAATCGACTTTGGCGTCTCGCAAATTCCTAATCGACGTCGACAAGACGATCGCGTCCCTGCTCGAACGGGAGGATACTGATCAGAATATGGAAATTACAATCGAGGATGTCGGTCCCAAGGTCAGCAACTCAACAAGTAAGCCGTGATAAGGAATCGGTACTGACTGCAGCAGGTCCTACCCGTCGGAACAGCTGCTTCCCATGGATATAACAAATTCGACGTCCGAGGCACGTACATGTTGTCCAACCTCCTCCAAGAGCTCACAATAGCAAGAGAATACGGTCGCAAGAGAATTGTGCTCGACGAACAACGACTGAGTGAAAACCCCGTCAGCCGCTTGTCTCGCTTTATCAAAAAGACTTTCTGGAATGCTTTGACTCGAAGAATCGACGGGTCAAATATCGCCGTTGCTGGGTTAGACCCCAAAGACTGGACCGGGGACCCGCGACCTCGTATATATGTACCACCCGGAGCTCCCGAACAGTTGGAATACTACAAGAGAATCGCCGAGGAGAATCCGGAGATCGGGCTGGATGTTCAGAAGTTGGAGGGTCCCATCACCCCACAATACGTAAAGAGCTTGAATGCCAAGCCAGGTCTCCTAGCCTTGGAGATGGAGAAATTCATCGATCCCAAGACAGGCAAGGAAGACCTACGCGGTGTTCCTTTTGTTGTCCCAGGTGGTCGGTTCAACGAACTGTACGGCTGGGACAGCTACATGGAATCGTTGGGTCTACTGGTTAGTGATCGAGTAGACCTGGCCAAGGGTATGGTGATCAATTTCTGCTTTTCTATCAAACACTACGGCAAGATTCTCAATGCCAATCGCTCATACTACCTCACACGATCTCAGCCGCCTTTCCTCACCGACATGGCATTGAGAGTGTACGACAAGATCAAAACGGAACCTGATGCGCTCGAGTTTCTCCGAATGGCGACACTTGCCGCAATCAAGGAATACTACAGTATATGGACAGCAGAGCCACGATACGATCCCGCCACAGGTCTTTCACGATATCGTCCCGAAGGTCTAGGGGTTCCTCCAGAAACGGAGGCCAGCCACTTCCTTCACCTTCTGACACCATATGCTGAAAAGCATGGTTTGTCGTTCACAGACTTTGTCACAGCTTATAATGATGGAGTCATTACCGAACCTGACCTTGACGAATATTTCTTGCATGATCGCGCCGTTCGTGAGTCCGGCCATGACACATCTTACCGCCTGGAAAGAATCTGCGCCAATCTAGCCACCGTCGACCTCAATTCACTCTTGTACAAATACGAAGTAGACATTTCACGAATCATTCGTACCTACTTCAAAGACAAGCTGGCGATACCTCCAGAGTTCCGCACGCCTCAAACTGCTAAGGTCGAGTTTGAAACTTCGTCTGTTTGGGATCGTCGAGCAAGGAAGAGAAAGCTCACTATGGATAAGTTGATGTGGAATGAGGAAAAGGGCATGTTCTTCGACTACGATACAGTCCAGAAGCATTGCATACAGTATGAGAGTGCTACGACATTCTGGACCATGTGGGCCGGATTGGCCACTCCCGAACAAGCCTCGAAGCTCGTCCGACAAGCTCTCCCTCGTCTCGAGGAAGCTGGTGGCCTAGCTTCTGGAACCGAAAAGTCGCGTGGAGAGATTAGCTTAACCCGACCTAACCGTCAATGGGACTATCCCTTTGGATGGGCTCCACAGCAGATGCTGGCATGGACGGGTCTTTTGCGATATGGATATCAAGACGATGCAGAGCGTTTGGCTTATAAGTGGTTGTACATGATTACAAAAGCGTTTGTCGACTTTAACGGTATTGTTGTGGAAAAGTACGATGTCACGCGTCCGATTGACCCTCACCGAGTTGAAGCTGAGTACGGTAACCAGGGGTCAAGCAAGACCGGGTAAGTCCCCTCTTCCCTCGAATGTTTCTTGTTTATCGTTCTAACCGTGCTATAGATTCGGCTGGGTCAATGCCAGTTACGTATACGGCTTGGAGATTTTGAATGCACATCAGAGACGAGCATTGGGAGCAGTGACTCCATACGAGACATACAGCAAGGCTGTTGATCAGCAATTTCCTTACTAATCTTGCATGTTCATCATTGCATGTTTCGGTATTCGCGCCGAATGAAAATGATATAGAAGATGCGACAGATGGTCTAATGGTTTATCAAGAGGTGCATGGTGTTGTTAGATTCGACTCTGCATGTATGTTTTAGTGATACGATGGAGAGGAATGTTTTCTTTCTCTTGGTTTATTCATCGACCGACATCGACCGACATCGACCGACATCGACCGACATCGACCGACACCGACAGACAGCAAGAGCATGATTCCCAGAATAATATTAATCAAATACATTCATCTATTTATTCGGTGCTTGAATCTAGATTCAGATGACCTCGGATGGTGCACCTAAGCTCCGAGCGGATTCATTCCGGTATCTATCTAATCGGCTCCGACTATCAACAGTCCACGGCACATACCAACCTTCTTGACCTGCATACCGACTATGCTAAGCTAACATTCAATTGCTAAAGTCAAACTGTCAAATGACTCATTCCGACATTTCTTCGTTATTCAGCGCCGTCCAGCATATGGTTGTGAGTCAATTCTGAGTGCCGAGGTCTAAGGGATAGTACTAGTACGTAGCGTATTGGGACGGACAATACGTGTATTGTCATTTTGGTAAGGCGAAAACCGGGGTCACCTTCCATGATGGATTCATAGAACACCGCACGCACTTATATGAGCTGCAACGGGTTTTGATCGGAGTGTCTGATTGATACATACAAATAGCAGTGAGTCATGGATTCCAAGTAGAATTTAAAAATTGTGTGGCCTGATAGTCGTAAATAAAGAACGCGATCTTCTAACTATTCACATGCAAAAACCGGTCGATGGGACGGTATCGTACGGTAAGGACGTTACAGTACTTAACGATGATGCAATGACATGGGTATGGATATGGAAATTGATCTTGCGATCTTCTCTATCCCTCGACCTACGTAGTACTACTTAGGACTCACGCTGCCAATAGTCCTAAATAAGGGCTGAATGTCCGCTTAAATAGACGATTTGAGAGATCTCTCCTTCTATCCGAGACAAGTCATTCTTTTAAAGATGTTCATGCAAAGGACGAATGGAAGTAAGAACGAACCAGGGTTACGATACCAGTATACTCGGGCTATGATTGGCTGAAGTGAACCAAGAATCTAGAGCTTCATAGTTCGCCTCCTCCGAATCGCGGAGGATGGAGGCACTTTCAGGCTTGTGATCAGGACTATCTCTGTCAAAAACCAATCACACCATTTACTCTGAAGAGGATAATACAAATTAAATCTGTCAGAGTATATAACTAGGTACTGGTAATAGGTAATAGTTTATGTATCGCTGTATGATCTGCTAAATACATGTTCCGAGCCTTACCGACAGAGCCCGGCAACCCTATCAAAGCTCGGGTATGTGACGGCGTCATGAATACACATTGATCCAGAGTCTGCTTTGGTTGAACGTGCCTTGGCTCGTGATTTCGGCTTGATGGAGACTTTCTTCGGTTATTTGGCTTGCTTCTGTTTCTTTACTTTAATAGCTTCAGATCCGCTTTTTATTTTTTGGTTTGGTGCTTCGTAAATATACATACTGCATACTATACAACCTGACGGGTGAAGCGTTAGGGCTGAAGATACATCAATTGATCATATTTTATAAAGACACCCACAATGGCTACTAAATTCGAGCTCGAAGACCAGAAGTATCTGGAAGACGTCAACGCCGTCAAGCAATGGTGGACTGACTCACGATGGCGATACACCAAACGCCCCTTTACAGCTGAGCAGATTGTTGCGAAGCGCGGCACACTCAAGATTGAGTATCCCTCCAATACACAGGCCAAGAAGCTCTGGGGACTTCTTGAGGAGAGATTCAGCGTGAGTACCTTATGGATCTAACATTTGAATAGCTGGCTGACAGTCATAGGCCAAAACTGTTAGCTACACATACGGTTGCTTGGAACCGACTATGCTTACGCAGATGATCAAATACCTCGATACCATCTATGTCTCTGGATGGCAAAGCTCGTCAACCGCCTCATCGACAGATGAGCCCTCTCCCGATCTCGCAGATTACCCCATGGTATGCTACCCCCCTACCCCCTCCGTTTGTTCATTGCTAATATTCGTGGTTAGAACACCGTCCCCAACAAAGTCAACCAACTATTCATGGCCCAACTCTTCCACGACCGAAAACAGCGCGAAGAGCGCATCACCACCCCCCGCGAAAAGCGCGGCTCCGTCCAAGACTACGACTACCTCCGACCCATCATCGCCGATGCTGATACCGGACATGGCGGTCTCACTGCTGTCATGAAGCTGACCAAACTCTTCGTTGAGCGTGGTGCGGCCGGTATTCATATTGAGGATCAGGCTCCCGGTACCAAGAAGTGTGGCCATATGGCTGGAAAGGTCTTGGTGCCGATTAGTGAACATATCAACCGTTTGGTTGCTATTCGTGCCCAGGCTGACATCATGGGTATGACAATTCTGCTTTTTTCTATGATGAATATTTGATTCTAATCGGGGTGTAGGAACCGACCTCCTTGCCATTGCACGAACCGACTCCGAAGCCGCCACCCTCATCACTTCAACCATCGACTACCGCGACCACGACTACCTCCTCGGATCCACCAACCCCAGCCTCCAGCCTCTCAACGACCTGATGGTCGCTGCCGAACAATCCGGCAAAACCGGCGATCAACTCCAAGCCATCGAGGATTCCTGGCTCGCCCAAGCCGGCCTCAAGAAATTCGAGGACGCCGTCATCGATGTTATCAACAAAAGCAGCGCTGCTAATAAGAAAGAACTCATCAACAAATACCTGAGCGCTGCCAAGGGCAAGAGCAACACTGAAGCCCGCGCAATTGCGAAGGGAATTACTGGTGTGGACATTTACTGGAACTGGGATGCTCCTAGGACCCGCGAGGGATACTACAGGTACCAGGGTGGCACCCAATGTGCCATCAACCGTGCCGTCGCCTATGCGCCATTCGCCGATTTGATTTGGATGGAGAGCAAGCTTCCCGACTACAACCAAGCCAAGGAGTTTGCCGATGGCGTGCATGCCGTCTGGCCCGAACAAAAGTAAGCCCCATCCCCAACATAACATATCAACCTTGGAATTACTAACTCGGATACGATAGATTGGCATACAACCTCTCGCCATCCTTCAACTGGAAAGCAGCCATGTCCCAAGACGAACAACTAACCTACATCGAGCGTCTCGGCAAACTCGGCTACTGCTGGCAATTCATTACTTTGGCGGGTCTACACAGCACAGCCCTGATCAGCGACCAATTCGCATCTGCATACGCCAAGCAAGGTATGCGCGCATACGGCGAGCTTGTCCAAGAACCCGAAATGGAGCGCAAAGTCGATATTGTCACGCATCAGAAGTGGAGTGGTGCGAATCTGATTGATCATAGTCTTGCGATGGTGACGGGTGGTATTAGCAGTACTGCTGCGATGGGTAAAGGTGTTACTGAGGAGCAGTTCAAGTCGTAAATAGTCTTTTTTTTCTCTTGCGTTTCTTTAAAATGTTGTCTTTGATTATATGTTAGGGTTGACATATCACGTGATGTTGTCAGCACCTTTTCCTTTTTGACTGCAAATAAGTTCAAGTGCATAAGTCTAGAATGTATAATGATATCAGCAGGAAATGATTCCTTCTTATTTGATTTTGTTGCAACACTGCGTCACCAACTTTGATACTCTGAGTACTGTTATTCATGACTATAAGAAGGTCTCGAATAGCTGAGACAACTCCTCTCGATCCTGCAACAAATCCAGCCCTCCAACAAAACCGGAAGA